>OX454525.1:362972465-364222465 GCA_949715645.1 Portevinia maculata | reverse complement strand
AAACCGATTCTTGGGCAATCGTTGTAATAGAGCTGGCCATCGACGCAGTTGATTTAACCGAAACCATAAAGAAGTGGAATAGCATGCGCAGCAACTTCAAGGCGTTCGTGACGAAACTGCACAAGACAAAGTCCGGTCAAGGTCAATGTCTTCGTGAACCGTTTCGCCACAGTTTTCCATTCGGCTTCGTTTTTCTGAATCTATCGACAAAATAAAACATAAATAATTGGTCGCATTTCAATCTTCACTAGCAAATAGCACAAAGCACAGACCTTAAAAAACTCACCAACAAGAACCTTGTCAATAGCGTCGAGAACTTAAGGAATGATGCACGTTATCGTTGGCTGCGATCGAAAACTATCACCATGGCCACTGGTAGCGCAGCGTGATTACCAGTCGTGCTTCCGCTGAAACGCTCTCTCGCATATTTGTGTTCTGTTTTTCGATGTGTTGATGAAGATCAACCTGAACAAATAATCGAATCGATTGGCTGACATACGAAGGACATTGCGATATAGTTCAGGTTCTTCTTTGTGCAATTCGATCAGTAATCCAGCACAAAATCCACTCCTCTCGCGACGGCTCAACCAAATACTCCGCTTTCGTCGCATTGGCTCGTAATCAAGATCGTCTTCACACACGCTGTCCAATACGCCGTCTCCGTATTTTCCACCATCATCGCAAAAGTTCTTTCTGACATTTTTTATTTAGATGAGAGAAAAACACTAAATGACAGTAGCTATATTTTTCTCATTGGTCATTAGTAGGGTTCGGATTTTCATGCACTTAAAATCTGAAAATATGCGCTTAAAAATGCAAAATATGCACTTAAAACCAATTTAACTTAATTTCGGTTCAATTTAAAAACAAATTTTCTCCAGTTAACTGTGTTAACTAAATTAACATTTAGTTAACACAGTTAACGTAAACATAAACATCTTCATTTGTTTGATTAAAATAAATAATTCAAAACAACATAAAATCATGTTTCCTTAATTGTTCTGATTTTGAAAAGTTTTGTTTGCATAGATCATAAGATGTTTCTTAAAGTTTTAGAAATCAAAACGTTACCGATTCGTTCTTAAGAATGCCTTATACAACGAAAAAGATCGCTCCACGTCAACTGAAGTTAGTTGAGTATTTTTTAAAGAACAAACCTCATCGACGGTAAAGTTCTTTTGGTAATTTTAGTCATTGCAGTTCAATGTGAACGTCTTACTTACATTTTGCATTATTGAAAATGCTTCCTTTTTGCCAGAACGCACTGAAGTTTTTTTTTTTTACTTTTCCCATAACTATTTCAACCGCAATTATCTTTACAACAACATTTTCAACTAAATCAATTTGATTTTTTAAGGTTGTCCTGCCTTCTCGCTTTGTGATGGTGTCACATAGGAAACTGAAGTTTGAACTTATAAATATTATTTGGCTTTTTAATAACGGCTGGTTTATTACTTCTTTTGCATTTTTTATCACAACTGGATCGGAGTCATCGAACCCATTGGTAATGCTTTCAAACGCTTTATAATGTTTTGGATAATACTCAACAGCCTTCAACCAAGTTCCCCATCTTGTAACAATAGGCTGAGGCGGAAGAGGAGTCAACGAATATTTTTCTTTAAAAATTTCGACGCTTGATGGTGCTTTTAAAATTATATTTTTTGCAGTTTGAAATTATTCCATCGACGTTCCGAAAATGACTCCTTATTTCTTCTGCAACTCGGTGCATTGCTAAGCAAGTGAAGTGCAACAATTTTGGATAAAACAGCGCTAATCCACAAGCTGCCTTTAGCATATATGCCGCAGTATCGGTCAAAAAAAGGAGTATTTTGCTTTTATCAATTTGAAGTGAATTCATGGATTTATCAAATGCGCGAGCGATGGTGCCATGGTTCATTTTTTCTAATTGGACTTTATTAAAAAATTCTTTTTACTTTCTTCTTCATTTTGGTCCAACACACCAACAATTATATTAGCAACAAAACGTCCTTGGATATTGTGGTTTCATCAATAGAAACCCTTAAATACTTACGAGTATCTTTTAGATCAATTTTCATTTGTTCAAATAGCGAAATATAAATTATTTTCATGTAATTTTTCCGCAAAGTGGAATCATCCGGTATAATTGCTTTTCCATATTTTTTTAAAAAGTTCTTAATTCAGGGTTACTAAGCTTACTTAAAGGTATATCGGCTGAAACAAATGTCTCATATAAATACATTGAAAAGGTGTTAGATGCATTGGTAAAGGACAGTAGTTGTTGAAATTTCTGGCAAACTTCAAATCTTCCTTCAAGTTCTAAGTGCTTAACACTTTCCAAATGCTCTTCCATTTAAAAAAAATTTTCAAAGCGAACGCTTTTGTTACAAACTTTGCAGAAATATGAATTTATTGTAAAAATATGCAAAACTATGCATTTATAGTAAAATATGCACAAATATATGCAAAATATGCATTTATAGTAAAATATGCAAAAATATGCACTAACGATTGAATGCCATTTTAAAGGAAATTTCCTGATTCGTATAGATAATTCGTTGTCTTGCTTCCAAGGTGTTCCTAAAAAAATATGCATTTGCATGGAACCGAACTACGCTTCGAAATAGAGAAACTAAAATTAAACAAAGCTCCTGGATATGACTTAATCACAGGACAGGTCTTTAAAGAGTTACCTAGGAAAGCTTTAATAAAGTTTGCATATCTTATAAATGCATCGTTCAGGTTATTGTACGTTCCACGACAATGGAAGGTAGCTGAAGTTATAATGGTTCCAAAGCCCGGTAAACCACTGAATGACAAAAAATCATATAGGCCAATATCTCTCTTACCGATAATGTCGAAGGTATTCGAAAAACTTTTGTTAAAGCGCCTACATCCGATTATCGAAGAACGTCGATTAATACCTGACCACCAATTCGGATTCAGGATTAAGCACTCTACAATCGACCAGGTTTACAGAATAACCAATGTAATTGAAAAAGCCCTAGAGGAGAAAAAAATATGTTCTAGTGTTTTTCTCGACGTCTCTCAGGCCTTTGATAAAGTATGGCATACAGGGTTGAAACATAAGCTAAGACAAGCTTTTCCGAAACAGTTATCTGATATCCTTAGTTGTTACTTATCAGACAGACTCTTTCGTGTAAAACACGGAAATGATTACTCTGAATTTAAAGAAATCGCGGCAGGAGTTCCCCAAGGAAGCGTTCTTGGACCGATCCTATTTCTAATATACACTAGTGATATTCCTCAAGAAGAAGGCACAACAGTAGCCACATTTGCAGACGATACAGCTATATTAGCGGTCAGTAATACCGTTGAATCAGCAACTAATAAACTCCAACGTTCTATTGACAAAATTTGTGATTGGACAAAGACTTGGCGTATTGCTCTCAACGAGGCCAAATCAACGCACGTGAATTTTTTATAAAAAGGTAGACAACTTACCCATTTTCATTGATTCGGTACGAATTCCGTACGCAAACGAGGCAAAATATTTGGGTATGACACTCGATGCGAAATTAAAATGGAAACCGCACGTCAAGAAGAAACGCGAAGAGCTCGCCATTCGATGTAAACAAATGCACTGGCTGCTTGGTAGATTTTCCCAACTCAGCATGCAGAACAAGCTGCTTTTATACAAGCAAGTACTAAAACCGGTTTGGACATACGGTATACAACTTTGGGGTTGTACCAAATCCAGTAATATCAAAATTTTACAAACTTTTCAAAACAAAGTGCTAAGAAAAATAGTAAATGCACCATGGTTTATCAGAAACACTGATATCCACAGAGACCTAACTATGGCTACCGTCGAAGATGAAATAAAACATTTTGCCTGCAAACAACAGACACGCCTTCACGGTCATTGCAATATCACCATGCTACAAATTCGAGACGATACTAACCTAGTGCGCCGATTACAAAGGATAAAACCATTTGAATTAGCGCAATAAGATGTAACCGCGTGCTTATGGCGGTATTAGCAGGTGCCTCCACTGGGAAGCTGCCTGCCAAACGCGTAATTTACAGTTTAAATAAAACTACTAGATAGGAATAACCTAGTTGTAGTATGCAGGTTTCGAAGGGAGGTGGTTTTTGTTTTCTTATCTTAAGTGAGAAAGAGTCGCATGTACGATTTTCCACCTACCCCTATTATTCGTCCGAGCCTAGTTCTGGTTCCAAGTCTCGTGCTTTTAACCAGGATAGGTAACTCTCAGCTTGCTGAGAGTAACGATAATATTACTATGGCTTGGGAGTAATATTAGAAACTCTATAAAAAAAAAAAAAAAAAAAAAAAAAAAAAAAATTTGCATGGAAATCCGATCCCTAGTCATTAGCATTACGAAATCGAAATAATAGGAAAGGTGACAATTGTCATTTTGATGAGCCAAGTCATTACCATGTGATCGTCATTTAATGGCATCCCAACGGAAAATTCTAAATGACTAGCAGTGTGGGACAGTTTGGGACAAAAATGACGATGATAGTCATTTCGTATGATCGCCATTTTTCGCAAATCACCAATGACGAATCGTAGCTTGAATGTCTCATGGCGTCATTGACTCGAAATGACTCGAATCGTACCTTTATAAACCACTTGCGGAAAACTCTCTACTACCTATTTTTTGGTCTTCGAGCCAATGTTAATCTACTTCTAAACTACAAAAAAGATATAACAATTGTTCTTGTGTGCAACAAATTTCGAATGACTTGCAATTCTAGAAGCCAGAATCTTCGAATCCCATTTTCCTAGTTCGAGACATTATATTTCCACATATTTCCTTAATATTAATTTTCCATATTGTACTTGCACGCATCTACTCCGAAAAGTTCCAACAATGGCGGAACGGAATCAAATATAGGAACAGCTGCGAGCTAAACACTACTCGTCATGCAATAAAACAATCGACTTATAGTTAACCTTCCGTAACGACGTAATCTCACTACATAATTGATTTTCCGCAGTTTACTTGTACTGCAAACAGCAAATCATTTGCAAGACTCCAGGATGGCAATAAATTTCATTCAATTTTGCAATGCGAACGAACAGCTCAAATATACCACAAATAATACAATCCCAGCGAATGCTCACGTTTAGCTATTAAGAGGTGTTTAGCAATCCAAACCTCCCCTGTTTCCATCGTTTAAAATTCAAATCACACGCTCATCATAGTGAATGACATGGAATCGCTTTCACTTAGTCGTAACAAGATTGTCACATGTGATTTATTTGATTTGTACGAACCTGAGATTTTAATCAACTATCCAATTGCCAGTCTTAGCAGTAATATTTCTTCTACCCTGTCGCACCTGTAGACCGAATTAGTCGTAATGCACAACACACCCAGCTTTTGTATTATTGAATAAATTATGTGTCGTTCTTTGTCCATTTCAGTTCCAATCTCAGAGTTTTAAGTGAGGTGCCAACAGAGAATCGTCATCAGTATCAGCAGCAGCTGCAGCAGCACCAGCAGCAGTTTTCCAATACCGAAAACCTAACACCACAACAAAAATATGTTCTCTACTTACAACAGCAATTGCGGTACAAGCAACAACAGCAGCTCCAAGACCACCAAAAGGAAAACACTCAGCTGGAGCAGCATTTGCAACAACAGTCTCCGCCGCCGTTGCACCATCAGCAGCAACAACAGTCTCCGCCGCCGTCGCACCATCAGCAGCAGCAACAGTCTCCGCCACCATTGCACCATCAGCAGCAACAGCAGCAGCAACAAATACAACAACAACAGTACCATCAGATTCAACAAATATCAGAACAACAGCACAATCGGCACTACCCTCAACCCGAGCCCATATATGTCGTGAGCACGACGGCAAGTCCTCCTATTCCTTCGACTACTGCACACCTATCGACACAATCAGTCGATGTCCATCACGAGATCCATCATGGTCTAAATCGCTTTAATGAGAAGTATCCTCAGCACAGCCCCATCAGCCATGTTGTTCAGCAGCATCCTGAGGTGATTACGAACCCAGAACAGATTTTACATCCCAGGACACAACAAAAACCTTCATACCCTGTCGCACAGCCACCCGAAACCCACAAATATATTCAACATCAATTGCAACCTCATCAGCAATACCCAAAGTGAGTACTACTTTGTTGTCGGCAGTCGTCCATTTGTTACAATGTGCTTCCCTTTCTTTATCTTTCCACAGCAATTACGTCGAGTATGCCATCGACGACCCCAAACAGGAGATCGAGGAGCAATCGTCGCCCGAAAAAGACCAATATCACAGTATACGTCCGCCGCCGTTGTTGCTGGGCAATAATGCGATTCCACCCCCACTATCGCCTGCTGTCGAAGTAGTCGTCACATCTCCTCGCCCATTGTACAAAAACCAACCAACCCTTCGGTTACATGCAATCTCACCAACACCAAATCCGTCGGCTCGACCTTCATACAACCCTACACCGGCTCAACCTATGGTTTTCGTGTCATCAAAACCGAAGTACACCCAACTCTTTCCGGCAGCTTCCCCCGAGCCGGTCAAACTGAAACCCTCCCAGAGTTTCAAAGATGAGGACCCACTGCCTGATATTAAGACGTCATCGCTGGCAGAGATTCTAAAAAAACTCCAAGAGAGTAATCATCTGCCACAGACACTCACACCCGACAACATTGACAATTCCATAAGAACACTAATTAAGATCCTGAACAACCTGAAAGGATCCCAGACCATTGTGGAGAACCCACCCCAGCACCACGAGGAGGATTATGACTACAACAATGCCGGCATTGAGGACGAAGCTGCCCCTGCTCAACAGGATCTGAGTGCACAAAGTAATTCCATTAACACCTGACAAATTTCTCCCTACGACACTTAATCAAGTTTTTTGTTTTTTGTTTCTTACTTAAGTGCCGAGCGATAAGCCAGGACCCGATTCGGGGCGACCAGGAATCGATTATCCCACCCTTGAAAGCATACCTGTGACGTCTTTCGACTGCCGGGAGCAACGATACAAGGGCTTCTTCGGTGATCCGGAAACAAATTGTCAAGTATGGCATTACTGTGACCTGAACGGTGGCAAGGCGTCATTCCTGTGCCCCAATGGCACAATCTTTAGTCAGGTGGGTAATGTCAGGATGGGTTATGCATTAGTTGCAATATGCGCCTGTCATGGATGTAATTTAAGTTGTTGTTCCACTTGAAGTCGCCCCAAGATGAACACAAAACGTACTCTTAGTTTGCAAGTAAACTTTCGAAGCAGTTTGCAAGCTGTTCGTGCTTTCCCTACACACCCATGGGGTGTGTTAATATTGCATGTCCTCGTGGACTAAACATTGAATGAACAGTTGTCTAAGGCAGTTATGCATTATTAGTGTAATTAATGCAACTATGTACAGGCCGGTGCAAGTTAACTGTAGGCGGTAACTGTTTTTAGTAAATCTCTTTTTGTTTTAAGTGCCATCGAGAGTTTAATATTTGGCTACGTATTGGAAATTGTTGATTAGTGCGGAGTCAGATATATCGCAATAGTGGAGTTGAAATGGATTGAAGGACGCCCTTACAAAACAGCAGATTCGTGGGATGTGAGCCTCAGGCGAAGTAAGATTATTTAGAGTACTAGACGGACGGATTTCGATACATACAGCCCTATTCTGCTATCCGTCGGGTGGCATTTTTTCTGTTGTCATTCGAGGTAAATCTGATTATCGTCGTCAACGTGCGGTATTCTACCATACAAACAATTACATACATAACATACATAATTGTGATCCGCAAGTCAAATGCTGCGGATTTGTTGTACTGTTTGGGTGAGAAGAAATTGTTGTGTTAAAATGCAAGTAAAAGTCAATTTTTGATAAATTTTGATATATTTGTTTGTAAATAATGATTAAATTAAATTTAAGGAGCCGAACAACAACTAGGGAACAAAAAAAGAAACATTGCTTTGCAGCAGCATTGTATTAAGGCTGTCATAGTGACGCAGAGGTTAGTGTGTTGGACTAATAACCTAAAGGTCTCGGGTTCAAATCCCGCCGAGGGCAAGTAACACATTAACATGTTTTCCACTGCCCCACCTCTTCGAAGGTCTGACAAACATCCAAGAGTACCAATCTTCTTGAGAAGCTTCTCAAATTTGCCGTTCATATTCAGCTTTAAACTGTAGGTCCCTTCCACTTCGCACAAGCAAAATGGTGGGAGAAGCTATGTTTTAGGCCTTGCATGGGCCGTAAATGCCTATTATATTAGTTTCGATATGCTTTTCTATTATAAACGAGATGTGGATTTTGGAAGTGAAACAAATGTCCAACACATCCATTTTGATTTTATTTTACAACTTTAAACAATTATGCATGTAAACAAAACGAAAAACTTCACACAATGTTCACAACGAGATGTGAGAACGCAGTTCACCTGACGGAAAGCATAATTGAAAGGTTAAGTTAAAGGGAATCGAATGTTCGAACACTACAAGCGGACCAGTAGGGATGCAGTTAAGTAGGAGGGTTATGATCCCATTAATCCTGATCGTTAAGGGATAAGAAGAGAGGGAATCGATTGGGACACCGTACCGACGAGTCCCAATGCAATGACGATTCTTTGTATTCTCCCCGAGGCTAGCGGTGTGGATTCAGAATTCTTTGCAAGACGATAGCTGTTGGGTGTTCGGAAAAACAGATGAAGAGTTATTTTCTTTGTATGGCTTGAAATCCGGCATAAACTACCGAATATACAGAAATAACATCAACAGATTGAAGCGTTCCTTGATACGCCAACAATTTTAAAAAAGACTTTCGCAAGGTGTTCAAATAAAAAAGCTCATTTGCCATAACCACCCACAATCTCAAGCGCTGACAAATTCACGAGTTAATCGCAGAAAAGGCCCAACGTGCAACTTCCCTTAGATTATTGAAAACAAAACGCTATACATATATCCAAGCAATGAAAGCCAGTAAGAGTCCTCGCAAAAGGAAAATTGAAGTGAAGCTCAGAGTTGGGCGAAACGAACTTTTAAAATTAAGGAAACCTACCAACCTGGTTTTTGTTTCATTCAAGAACTGTCACTGAAAGGCTTATTGGGTTCTCTACCACACCTAAACGCTTTTTTGATAAGTCGACAAATGAAATCATCGTCAAGCTCGCTAAGAATCATTAAGTTGCACAAGGTATCTACTTCTAGAGTGGGTGAATGAAACCTAGGTTAGGTGGCTGTCGGCAGAAGCCGACACACTTAAACCAATTTAGGTCCATTGTGATACCACGTATGTATTATCTACCTCAACTCGTAGATGGGACTGGCCAACCAACGACATGCGGTTGTTCTCAAACGGTCCCCCATCTACGTACTAACCGCGCCCAACGTCGTTTAATTGCGGTGATCTGACGAGAACCGATTAACTCGACGTGGTCTGGTCGTTGAAATGAAACCTAGAATACACACTTTATGCGCAACAATTGCGTATAAGTACTGGAACATCATGTAAGAGTATCACTGCAGCGACCCCCAAGAAACAGCGCTTGTCGTAAAAGCGACTTAAGGAAGAATTCACATCTCGGCAGTTTTACCATTCATGTGAGCCTAGCGGAACGTTTAACATTTTGAAACAGTCCTGCGAGTGTGGATGCAAATCCGTGGGTTGAAACGACTGCAGATCACTGCCGCGGTGTCGTAAGAGGTGCACACACGTGTCGGAATCTTAAAAAAGAGGCAGGCCTAAGAACTCCTTTATACCACAAATACAACAATACCAGCATTTGATTGGCCTCAGTGATGAAGTGATCCGAATTTGAGAGGCCGGCAAACCAACAATTGCGAAAAACGCCTTTCGCAAGATGTTGAAATAAGAAAGCTCTTTTGCCATAACCACCGACAACCTCAGGGGCTGATCGAATTCACTAGTCAATCTAATTTGATTACGACACTTGTTTTTTAATAAGGAAATCTAAATTTCAGAGCACTCAGACTCGGTAACGGTCCATTGTACTACAAGCTGAAATCATGGGGACTGCTCTAGACAAGGTAAGCACCTGGGCTGCAAGTTGTGACCTGCGTTAACCCGAGCAAAACCGAACTGATGCTGTTCACTACCAAAACTAAAATACCCGATATTACCCTACCCCGCCTAAACGGTCAACCATTTACACTATCCTTCAGCGCTTAGTATCTGGGTATCGCCCTCGATCCAAAACTTAACTGGAAACATAACATTGAACACAGAGTGAGGCACGCCATTGCCTTCTATACCTGTAGCAGAAGCTTTGGAAAGAAGTGGGGCCTTCAATCAAAGCTGACCTTGTGGATGTATACAGCTGTAGTACGTTCAATCCTCACATATGGATCACTAGTATGGTGGCCCGCGTTCACAAAACTGAAAAGATTGCAAAGAACAGATAGTGTAGGCACCACGGGTGCACTGAGGTCGGCCCCAATCGACGCCCCCACTGTGCTCTTGCACCTTTTGCCTCTTGACCTACACACAAAGGAGAGTCGGGGTGGCGGACTGCAAGGCCATACGGCCACAACAACATTCTGGACTCGCTACCAGAAGGCATGGTCACGTTTCCAACCGACTATATCACACCCAAACTAAGTTTTAAAAAAGGCTTCCAAGTAAGTTTCCCTTCCAGAGCTCGTTGGAAGAGGGACGAAGTAGTGAAAGAGTTCGACACGGTTATATAGAGGCCTGCACGCAACTAGGGCGTGACACAACGTACAAACAAAATATTGCTATCGTCATAGGAGAAGGTTAACTAATTGCATCATATCAAGGAAGATATGGCCTACTTATGGCAAAAGAAGAACAAAGGATCTTCAAAACAGAGCCCGCCCGATGTCGCTAGAATAACGGCGATAAACACCGGGCATTGGCCAATTGGAGACCATGCGGCCAAACTAGATTTCCCATTTAACCTCCACTACCGAAGTTGCGGGAATGTAAATGCAAGAGAAACTCTCTTCCATTCCAAAAAAAACAGCTTAATGAGTTAATTACTTCCCATTCGTATCCTTCACCCCTTTATTCATCATGCATTCATACGTACAGGCTATATTTATTAGTCAACTTCAAGGAAATGTATTTTTGTTGCGAAAAGAACTCCCACCCTTAACTGGGCGTGCCACCATAAATGTTCGAATGTAGTACAGTAGAAGGCGTAATAAAATGATATACGTAAGGGACCCGGTCTTCCACCAGGCAATACTTGCGACTATATTGAGACATGTTAATCTTCCTTCCTCAGTTTCTGAACAACAGACTAAATTGGGATATAAAAATACATATTCAGTACATATGCAATTTAATTTATATCAAAAACAAAAATGGGATATTGTATGAAAGTTATTACTGGGAGTTATGCTTTTAAAAACCTGTTCTCTTTGTATTGAAGACGACATTTTGTCAAGTTTTTATTTAAGTGTATTCTTCTTAAGTGTTGCTACAGTCCGGGGTGGACCTGGGCCTCAACCAACACGCCTCTCCAGTTAGCCCGATCTTTGGCTAACCGACTCCAATCGCGCACTCCAAGTGCCACCTAAGGCGAGGTCTTCCTCTACTGCGTTGTCCCTCCGGGTTGGAATCGAAGACTCTTCGGGCCGGAGCGTTGGTGTCCATTAGCTCTTCATGTTCTAGCCATCTTAGTCGACTGATTCGAACTTTTTTGACCAGGTCGATGTCGCTGTACAGCTCGTAGAGTTCGCTGTTAAATTTCCTCCTCCAAAGCCCTTCAACGCAAACGGGACCGAAAATCACTCGAAGAATTTTGCGTTCGAAACGACCAAGAAGATCTTCATCCGCTTTTGCTGATTCCACGCTTCTCCGCCGTAGAGCAGGACTGGGATGATGAGGGTCTTATACAAAGTCTCCTTAGTGTTTCTTGACAAGGCCTTACTAGTCAATTGCCTTCTTAGGCTAAAGAAAAGGGTGGCGACGGTGTAGAGGTTAGTGTGTTGGCTTGTGACCCGTGCGGTGCAGGTTCAATCCCCATGGGGAACAACAACATACGCCACCCAATCACGTGCCTCTACACCAAAAGGAGGATTTTTGCCTGGTAGTACAATGGAACGTTACCGAGTCTGAGTGCTCTGGGATTTGGATTTCCTTTTTAAAAAAAAATACAAAAAAAAAAAAAAAAGCTAAAGAAACAGCGGTTGGCAAGTGTAATTGTTCGTTTGATTTCTGATGTGATGTTGTTTTCAGAATTTATAGCGGAGCCAAGGAAGACAAAGTCCCTAACTACCTCAAAGTTATAGCTGTCTATCGTGATGTTCTCTCTGATTCGTCGCTGTTGTGTATCCCTTTTTGTTGACATTATATACTTGGTTTTGCCCTCATTCACCACTAAACTCATTTTTGCCGCTTCTGTGCTAATACTTGCAAACGCACCAGTGACAGCTCGCTGTGTTCTGCCAATGATGTTAATGTCGTCAGCGTATGCAAGTAGTTGCACAGACTTTTGGAAAATTGTGCCACTGGTGTTGGCTTGCGAATTTCACACAATTTTCTCAAGTATGATGTGGAAGAAGTCACATGACAGCGCATCACCTTGTCTAAATCCTTTTTTGACATCAAAGGTTTCGGTGAAACTGTTACCGACCTTTATGGAGCAGCGAGAGTTCTCCATCGTCACTCTGCATAATCTGATAAGTTTGGCAGGGTTGCCAAAACTAGACATTGCTCTATATAGCTCGTCTCTATAAATGCTGTCATATGCGGCCTTAAAATCGATGAAAATATGGTGAGTATCGATTTGGATTTCTTTGGTTTTCTCCAATAACTGCGGTGTGTGAATATCTGATCGGTCGTGGCTAACCGGGCATAAAACCGCACTGGTAGGGACCAATCAGTTCACACAGTACAGCAGATAGGATCTTATGTGCAATGCTCAGGAGACTGATGCCTCTATAGTTGGCGCAGTTTAGGGGGTCTCCTTTCTTGTGGATCGGGCAAACAATGCTGAGGCTCCATTCATCAGGCATACTTTCTTCTGATCAAATCTTGGAGACGAGTTGGTGTATGCTCTCCACCAAGTCATCTCCCGCTACCTTAAAAAGCTCGGCAGTTAAGCCGTCCGGTCCAGCAGCCTTGTTGGACTTAAGCTTGGATATTGCTATCCTCACTTGTCATCACAGGACACTGTCTAATAGGCAAGCACGCATCAAGGCTTGGCGTTTATTCAAATGACTTCAGCAGAAGCTGCAGGGATGTAGAGGACTCTCCCATAAAAGAAATCTCTATCTAGGAGCCTTCTTCCTCAATGAAGTCAGTGACTTAGCTAACACAGATGTTAGAAGTCTATCGCGCTTCATTAGAAGCTTCAAATAGTGTGTTGGCTTTCAGCTAACAGCCACCTTAACCTAACCTAACCTATCCTCACTTCATGTTGGTCAGGTGGACGGAAGTCTTGGCTTTCCTCGTCCAGATTGAAAGTTTCGTTCGTAGTTGTGTAGTCTTATTTGTGCAAAAGTAGTCTTATTTTCTGCCGGAAACGGGCACTGATTCAGTGTAACAAATTTACCCTTGGAGACTATTTCATCCAAAAAAGATTTAGGCGTATTTTTTGACTATAAGTTCACTTTTACTAGTCATATAGACTACCTCGTCGCAAAACGCAGGTCAAGGGTGGGATTTATTTTGCGAAACTCTCAAGATTTTTCTGACCCTAAAATACTTATATTTTGCATATGTTAGATCTACCTTA
Source organism: Portevinia maculata (assembly GCA_949715645.1). Lineage (NCBI taxonomy): Eukaryota > Metazoa > Arthropoda > Insecta > Diptera > Syrphidae > Portevinia > Portevinia maculata. Next base: position 364,208,800 of record OX454525.1, on the reverse strand, counting down.
GAACTGCTCTGTTATTTGGAATCCATTGTCCACTCTAAAAGGATTAGAAAAGCCTTATTGGAATATCCGCCATCCTATAACATTAGATGCCAACTAATTGGAATGTTGCCTCTTTATATTCGGCGGAGGTATTTTTCGATCATGTTTAGGCGAGACTGAATAACTAACCATATTGATTGTCCTTACCTACATACACATATCAGACATCGTAAACCTGTGATACGACTGAGAAATCATATTGATTGATTGAGCCTATTCATAGAGTACATTATGGATATAATGAAACATTCAGTTGGGAATCTCATTGATCTTCAACAGGTTAATTAAGTATATTGTTAATTTTTTGTATTGAGTATGTAATTCATTAGAGGACCAAGTGTACCTCAGTTTGATGAAATAAATAAATAAATAAATCATCGGCGAACGCCTGAGCATAGACGTTAGAATTTTTCAACAGAAAGTCAACCCGCATGCGACCAGCATGCGCTCTGGCACCACAGCAGTGTATCCAGAACGACGCCTTGCGGGCTATTTTTACCCCCGCCATCACAATACAGTCACAATGCGCATCCGCAACCAACAATCTATTCATTAGCATTGCCTTAATCCATAGCACCAATGACTCGTCTTCGCCGTGTTGTCTTGCATAGTACTACTTGCTGTCAAAAGTCGCATTGTCACAAGCACCCTCAATATCGATAAAAATGTTCATCAAGTACTCTTTCTTGTTAACTTTCTTACTTAACGACCCGTAAAGAGTCTCTGCCTGAAACACTGCAGCCTTCCATCCTCAGCGATTCTGGGCACGCTCTCCAGACCAAGCGTTCTGGCATCTGCTAAGACTTGGTCTTTAAAACGGAGGTTCGGTCTTACTTGTCTTCTCGAACCAGCGGGCTGGGAGTCGAAGATCCTCTTGGCTGGAGCATTATTTTCCACTCGTGGAATCGATGTTTACTCCTAGGTAGCTAAACTCCTTAACTACCTCGAAGTTATTGCTATCAACAGTGATGCGCGCTCTTAATTCTACCAACTAGATTTTGGAGCGCAGTCTCGCAAGCGCAGTCTTCCGCGTTGATAGGCATGTTGCATCTGAGATAGCGGTGCAATCGCAAAGCAGTTTTGAGCACATGAAGCTCGACCAGTCTTTCCATGATTCTCAGCAAGAAGGAAGTCAGACTGATTGGTCGGAAGTTCTTAGCGAGTGAGTAGTAATTTCTGTCAATTTTTGATATAAGTGCCACTCTAACTGTACGCCAGGTCGTTAGTATGTATGCCAGTGCCAGGACAGGAGTGAAAATTCTCTTCATATTCGATAGCAACCACATTATGTATGGATAATATAAATTTTAACCGTCTCCTATGGAGCAGATATACTCTTATTTCCTACCGCACGATTTGGTGAGCTTGAAATAATTTGAAACAATAAACTATCATCTGTCACACCTCAAAACTCCGTGGTGTAATGAAAATTTGATTCATGAGCGACATTAAGACGCAATTGTCTCCACATAGTTGTAAGCCCGTTATTAAATTAAAATCACCACGGACAAACTCATCCAAGCAAATTACTTCCAACACTAGTGTCGCCCATATACGACATATGCTCAACAATAAATCAAACTAAACGAGTCTACCCAAAGTGCAGCTTCATATGCTTGGCCAATTAAGCAGGTTCATTTGCGCCTTATTAAACGCTTAATTGAGGACTCCCTACGTGCGCGAAAACACCTCAGTCCTTGTTGAAGTCGGATGAAGCACAGTGAACATTTTAGTTCGCACCCGAAAATTACTATAAACTTTGTCATCATCCCTTTTGTCATTTTCTTTCTCTTCCCTTACAGATTGCTCTAACGTGCGACTGGTGGTATAATGTGAAATGCGCGACAACCCCACAGCTGTATGTGCTAAACGAACGACTTTACAAGTACATTCTACCCTTTACACCGAAATTTCCCGAGGACTACAACGGACCGCTTGTTGATAAGTATGTGGAATTGACGATAAATGACTGCTTTTTGGTTTTTTTTTTAACTTTTATTGTTTTCCAGGTATTTGGCTCTAAAGTTCAAAGAGATGGAGGAGAAAATGCGCCTCGAAAAACTGAAGGGACGTATAGACGAGAGCGGCGAGAGCGGCGAGACGGACAAAGATGATGATGCAGAAGTCTCATCAGAGGACGCAGCAAGCACTGAAGCGATAATGAAAAACAAAAAAGAAGGTAGCCGCTTATCGGCAATAGGCGAACAGAGTTCGGAAAAGAATCTTTTAATAGATGAGGAGAACGGTCGTATAACTAGTCGTGGCAGTGTAGCAGATACATATAGTTCTACACAGGTGACAACAAAAGATCTTCCATTAAGTTTACAGCCGATTGTTGTGTCAACAACGGCCTCACCATTTGCCAAGCACTCCCAGGACGAGAACGAGGAGCACGAAGCGCAGCGTAATGGACCATTGATGGGTAGCGCCGATAAGATTAGCGTGGAGAAAGTGGAAGTGATAGAGATAAAATCGGACGGAACATCAGGTCATCTGACACCGGGTAATAGATATAGTTCTACAGATACTAATACTTAGATTCTGTTTGCGATTCTTAAATGTGTTAAAGTATGTGTGTGTGTGTGTGTGTTCGCTACAAATCACTAAATTAATAAAGTTTGATATGTAAATATTTATATGTTGCAAACTTTTTCGGATATCAGGAATAAATTATTGCTGATTCCCGCAGTCTTAACGATGTTGCTTACAGTTTCACATATCCCAGTGGGCCGAGACCAGTTTTACCAAATGGATATTCAAGGGAGAATCGCTTCTAAAATCTGCACGTTCGAATTTCGTAGTAATCCGAACGCATTCCCTTGTTAACATTCCCCCTTAACCGCTCGTTTATTCTATCCGTCAGCAGATGTATATATATCAACCCTTAGATTCAACAACATGATATGTATGTATGTATGTAGTATGTTTATGTCTAACCTGCTAGTAAATGCCAATAAATTAGTTCCAGATTGTATGAAAACATAATTTAGTTGCCATTTCTTTTATTTGAACGCGACTTGTGCTGTTCAAAGAACGTTTGTTATTTTATTTGTAGTTTGTATTGTAATACTGTAAATGTAGTTTTTGTAATCCTTGTACATTATTTATTTGCATATTATTTAATTAAATAAACGAATGAACAAAACTCACCTTTTGCGCTTTTTTTATATGTTCACGAGTCTGTTTCATTGTTTCCAGAAAACTTATGATCTTGTCCTTATGGTTGGCATTCTGAAAGAAGTTGAATATTAGAGCACATTTAAAGCGACTTAATGATTATTTAACTCACCTCTATTGCCAATGTAGTGACACGATGCGTATTATGCGTTACACGAACACACTGGGAGCAATATACACCCTGACAATCTGAGCAAAATCTATCACACAGTCGTTTGTGCATTTTGCAAACTTTTTCGTTTGGTAAACGCAATTGCAAGGTCTGTGTCTCGAATTCAGAGAGTTTGTGTTTCTTCAGAACTTTACTATGCTGATGGACCGCAGTGAAACAACGTTTGCAGAACTCCACCTTACAACGCATGCAAATTCCGATCGCTGTTGCCTGTTCACATTCACTACATTTTTGAATAAATAATTCCTGAGACAACATGCCGGTATTCTGCATATAGGCGCCGGCAGCATTTGGACTTGTTTCGGATGCAAGAAATGATTTTGAATTAACCAATTGCCCAAGGAGACTGAAATTTAAATCGTAGCTTCTTTTTAACCATCTTGTGTGTTCGAATACGATTGGAATTGAGCAGACACCACACGAGATATTGTGGCGATTTTGATAAATGCAATTCTCGCAGATATTATGACCACAGTTCAGTAGAACCGGGCGGCTACTGTGTGGTTTGTTATCTGAAAAGAAGTGTTAATGTTAGTTGAAAAAATAACAAATGGAGAAGTGTATTGAATCAGAGAAAATTAGCGAAACTTGTTTAGCCGCAACGCTTAAAAAGTTGGTCTATGGCTATAAATGTAACTACCCATGATAACCAAAATCATACTCGCTGATTCTCTGAATATAGATAGATGTTAACCAAAATGTCTATCCTGCCACCTAGATGGAGCTTAAATTGCCATATGCAAGCTCGAGTTAAGGACCTACAGCCGAATTAATAAAAATTAATGAATTTGCCTAAAGGGCCCGACCATCCAGGTTGGGGGTTGTGCGTGGGGTTATCTACGCAACCACGGAACTAAAGATTATGTTTCGAACCAAAGACAAGCCTAGGATATGGATGATCCAAATGTTGACGACCCTAGCAAAAGAAATAAGGACAACGTGCTTCGGATCTGCACGTGGAATGTCCGAACCTTAAACAGACCGCGTGCAGCCGAACAACTTGTGGAGACCCTGGATAGGTACAAAGCCGACATTACGGTCATCCAGCAAGTGTGATGGGATTTCAGATCGATACACACCATCTATTTATCGACTTTAAAGTCGCCTATGAAAGCGTATATAGCAGTGGTTCCCAACCGGTAGGGCATGGGGATTGTAAAAGGGAGGCGTGGACACAATTTGAATTGTAAATTTTTGATGCAAAGAATACAATATTGAAGACTTCAATATTTTTATAACTGTACGCTTCAGCTGACATGAGAATTGCACTGACGAAAATTGCACCCAGAATCTCAGAGCTGGTGAAGAAAATGCAACTCCAGAAGTCGCATTGAACATCTAATACTAATTTGATTGAACATAATTACTAATAAATAAAAATACGTTTTTCAAAATCAATTAACAAAAATTTATAAACAAACATGTATAAGTTATGGTCACAAGCAAGAATATTTAAAATTCTCGATGCATTAAATATATTTTTCAATGAACATTTGGAATTTTTATTTGGGCATGCGATTCTCCAATTCGCCATAAGGGGGCATGCTGTTAAAAAGGTTGGGAGCCACTGGTATATAGGGACGAATTATACAAAGCCATGTCAAGTTTTGGCATCCCCGCCAAACTCGTCCGTTTGTGCAGGATGATGATGGAGAAATCTCGCTGCTCCGTCAAAGTCGGAAAGAACACCACCGAGCCATTTGATGTCGAAAAAGGTTTGAGACAAGGCGATGCGCTATCATGCACTTTCTTTAACATCGTTCTTGAAGCAATTGTACGGAACTCACAAGCCAACACCAGAGGTACAATTTTTCAAAAGTCAGTCCAACTACTTGCCCATGCTGATGATATTGACATTATTGGGAGAACGCGGCGAAGATGGGTCTGGCTGTTAATGAGGACAAAACGAAGTATATGCCGTTAACGAGAAAGGACTCTCAACAGCGGCGACTCGGACAAAACGTCACGATGGACAGATACACCTTCGAAGTAGTTAAAGACTTTGTCTACCTGGGCTCCACTATCACTTCGCAAAATGCCATCGGCGCAGAGATCAAGCGAAGAATCACTCCTGCCGATCGCTGTTTCTTCGGGCTAAGGAGGCATCTAAGAATAAAGCCCTTTCTCATAGAAGAAGGAGATATTATACAAGGTGGCGCAAAAGTCATCATCCTATCGGAAGAAGCTATAATTTTTGCAAATGGCGGCAAATGTAAATTCTACTTTGACATTTGTGAAGTTAACTATACAGAAAAAACTTAAGACACCAATTAACATAATCCAAAAGCAGAACCAAAGTTTTTCATTCATAAAAAAAATTACAGCGAAAGAACATCGGGTGACAACTTTTGCGCCACCTGACAACTTTTGCGCCACCTTGTATAAGACCTTAATCATCCCGGTCCTGATGTATGGTGCAGAAGCATAGACCCTGTCAAAAGCGGGTGAAAACCTTCTGGGATGCTTTGAGAGAAAGATTCTTCGAGTGATATTCGGTCCAGTTTGTGAAGACGTAGTGTGGAGAAGAAGATTCAACGACGACTATACGGGCTATACAGCAACGCTGACCTGGCAAAAAAGTTAAAAATACAACGGCTGAGATGGCTGGGACACGTGGAGCGTATGGACAACAACGCACCGGCCCGACGAGTCTTCGAATCCCTCCCTGAGGGTCACCGCAGCAGAGGAAGACCAAACCTTAGGTGGCGCGCACAATTAGAGAACAACCTCAACCAACTTGGTGTGCGTAACTGGAGGCAGCTAGCGAGGGACCGAGCTGGTTAGAGGGGCTTGTTGGTTGAGGCCGTGGTCCACCCTGGACTGTAAGCGCCACCAAAAGTAAAGTAAGTAATTAATTTGCCTATAATTCACAAATTAACTACAATGTGGATTAAAAGGTAATTAAGGCTCCATTTATCAAAAATCATGTCCATGCATTAGCTAATTTTCGTTAAGTAATAAATGGTATGGGAATTGGGAACCGTTAAGTAAAAAATGCTATGGAGATACCACATCCAATATCCCAATCGGTTCACAGATTCGCTGTCAGTTGTCAAAAATGCTGTCAACTGTAGTTTACCTTAATTACTCGTTAATTCACCTACTTCGGTGAATTAGTTCATTGCATGTTTATCAAAGTCAGCCTAGAACCTATCTTCTCGAACCACTTCCATGCGAATTGGAGGGGACGTGGCAAGGTCGTTGGCAAAAAAGTTAGTTATTAAGATTTCTCTTTTAACTCATTGATTAAAGATAATTCACCCCTAATTTGCGTTTATTAATTGGGCTGCTAGTGTTTAAATAATTTTGTTTGCCACAGGCATACTATAAATTATAAATAGCAAGGGTTTGTGCAACCCCCGCCGGTTCAACTTAACAAAAGTCCCTCGAACCATTGCCTTCTTCGAAGCCTTCTCAGAATCAACCAGACAAGCATCCGTTCATTGGTTCTTGCCTTTATTCAACTGAATGTCGGAAACCAGTTTCGACGCGCCATGAATAGTCACGAAAACAAACTGCTTGTCCGAAATGATGTTATTGTCCTCGACCCACCTCATCTGATCTATTGACAACCAAGGACCTGTATAATATTTGGAAATAAGCAAATCGACCGCAGATTGGCAGGGTTCATCCTAACTTTACCCTTTTTCGGGATACGATGTACCACATCTACCCTCTATTGCGCCGGGTAATGTGCATTATTCAGCGCATTGTTATACAGCGTGGTAAAAATATCTACAATCTCCAGGGGCCAGGTGTCTTAATACGACGTTTGGATTCTTTAGTGATTTGGAAGATGTACAGAAGAATTTCCCTCGAAACGAACAAGTGTGGTGTTTCTCGTCTAACAGCGACAACTGACTACAAAAAAAAAAAAAAAAACACTCATCTGATCTCGGTACTCCATCTAATATCCACTGTTGAAGCCGCGGAGACGGAAACAAGAGCGAAGCTTTATTTAATATTCTTTTGACATGTCCGGCACTGACCAAAGATAGATGCTCCACTGCCTTCCAATTTTCAATTCACAAATCGATAAGTCAGTTATTTAAATGAAAGATGGCGCTCGGATTTTACGGATTTTTTTCCGACATTTTTGTTTCTTTCTAAATTTATTTATTATGGAGTTTGGAACACATGGAATGGTGCACAAGTGGTTCACTGAATTACGAGTAAGTTCTCATCGTACGATCACAAAGGACGGTGAGCATTCAGGACTTCCAAATGATGTCACAACAGAAGATAGGTTAGGTTAGGTTATAGTGGCAGTCGGCAGAGGCCGACACACTTAGACCAATGAAAGGTCCATTCTGATACCACACGGATATATCATCTTCCTACTCGTGGAACCAGTTGGAGCTTTTGATAAAGCTTGACAAACTTTTGATGTCGGTGTTAATGAGATCGCTAAGATCATTGTAAAAGAAAGATCCTAAATGGAGTTTTCGTCTTTGAGAGAAAGTAGGGCATGTGCAGAGAAGGTGGAGAATTGTCTCCTCCTCGTCCATGCAGCTTCTACAGAAGCTATTTGTATAGACGCCAAGCCTTGTTGCATGCTTGCCTATGAGACAGTGTCCGGTGATTATACCAATTATAGCACCAATGTGCAGTCTGTTCAGAGATATCAAACACTTAGAGCGTTTCAGATCCAGCTTGGCCAAATCCGTTTTGTCGCTAGACAAGTGTTGCCACTTGTCTACCTAAGGTTAGTTTTCTCAATGGTCTCCCTCATAGACATGAGTTTGCATGTAGCAATTGGGATGCCTAAGGTACCTTTATCAGGTAGAAGGGACAGTATGGGTTCTTTCCTGGCGAGTTCATCCGCCCTACAGTTCCCTGGAATGTCTGTATGTCCTGTCACCCAGCATATTGCTCCGCCATCTCCACTAGAGATGCTCGGACTACGCCAACGGTAGATATGGTCGACAAAATTCACGACATTGTGTTTGACGATTGCCGAGATTCCTGAGATAGCTAATATTGTAGCCATTTCAAATAATAGCGATATTCGTATCCTGTATTGTCATTTATGTATGAAAAATTTACCGACAAGATGGGTATCGCGTTTGCTGACAGTTAATCAAAAACTGAATCGGGTTCATGGCAACGGTTTTGTGCGATTCCCACAGCCCAATCTTCATTGACTCTTCATTTTTTGGAATGGTTAACGAAGTTAAAACATCGTTGTGAAAAGCGCATCGCCTGAAAGGAGACTTTGTACAACTCCACTTCGCTAGATTACGAACATGTAGTTTTTTGGTTTTAATTTTACGATTTTTTTAATCGGTGAAAAACCATAGAAAGAAAGATATATTACATACAAGAAGGATATATTAAGTACAGTAAAAGCTCGTTAATTCGGAATGATTGGGGGGGAAGGTCAGTCCGAATAAACGAATTTTCCGAATTAATGAGAGATTTGTTTATGCACTAAAACGCGTTCCTATTGATGAAAAAATGCGAACTTAAAACGAAAAATTTGAAATTAAGACAAAAGATTTCAAATAATAGATACGTAAAATGTATTATAATTCATTTTTGTAACTAAAAACATACAAAAAAATTATATAAACGTATTAAAAAATGCAAGAAATGAAAAACATAAAATGACATCATATTTAGTACAACATACATTATGTACATGTATTTTTAATTGTTATTACATGTTACTGTCAACATCAATATTCATTTCAATTGGTTTAAAATCAATATGACTTTGTTTAATATTAGTTGTTTGCTAGCGTAAAAGATTAGTTCTTAAGTTTTTAACGGAAGTGTAGTAACCTTGAATTTCCGGTTCACAGAATCTTGTTTCTAAATAACTAATGGTTTTGTCCAAACATTGTAGCACTTCCCCTCGAGTTATCTTGCATGTTTCTGTTTCTACGTCATATTCAGAAGAAATTTCCCTTCAATTTTGATCCAATAATGACGCTGATATTTCCTCCTCATTCAAAACTAAATGGCCCGGGTCACTTTGATCAATATAAGCCCAGTTTTCCAGGTCTTCTTCTGTAAAGTTTTCTGCCTGACGTGCCTGATGAATAATGTTTGAAAAATCTGCCAAATTGATGTTGTCTTCACTGTCATAGAGCAACATTTCATCTTGGATGAGTAATTTATTCCAACAATTTTTTTTAAAGTTGTTGTCTTTATCTCAGTCCAGGAATGGGACAAGTTGTAAATCGCTTTTCGCAAGTTATAGTTTTTTAAATTTTTTAAAGTTTGCTCTCCAACATTTTCACACTCGTTCTCGAAAAAAAACCAAACAATCTTCCAGCTGTCGACGTCTGTATAATCGTTTAAAAGCCATGAGTATGCCCTGGTCCATTGGTTGCAGTATGGAGGTTGTGTTTGGTGGAAGAAATTTGCATTTTATGCTTGCATCGGCACTCTGTAGATCGGTGGGATGAGCAGGAGCATTGTCTACTAGTAATATTGCTTTAACTTCATCTTTTCGTATTTTAAAGACATTTTCCTGGTACCACCTTACTTCACTGATAAATTTTTTTGATAACCATTCATTAAAAATCCGTTGATCGAACCAAGCTTTCTTCGAGTTGTAATAATGTACTGGTAACTTGACCATAATATCCTTCAGTACCCTTGGTTTCTTCGATTTTCCTACAACTGCAAGCGTGTTTCTGTGAGAACCATTCGCATTTGCACAACACAAAACCGATAAACGATCTTTTGGCTGCTTATGACCAGAAATGTTTTTGTCCGATTTACCAGCCTGTGTTGTATCTGGCATTGTTTTCCAAAAAATTCCTGTCTCATCTGCGTTATATATTTGTAACTTTTAAATAATCACTTTTAAATAATTCTGCATTTTCAGTGTCAGCACTTAGGGCTTCTCCAACCACTTTTCTATTTAAAATACCATGCCTGTTTCTAAATCGTGATAACCAACCATCACTAGCTTTGAAATCGGGTTCTCCCAGTGTCTGTGCGAAACGTATTGCAGCAGTTTGAATTTCAATTCCACGAATAGGAACACCACTGGATCTCTGCGAACAATAACAAGTGTAAACGGCACTGTCAATTTTTTTAAAGTTTGGCTCCCTCAGTCTATGTATATTTTTATTCAATTTTGTTTCAGATTCAAAAAAGCTTTTTAATTTGTCTTTATTTTTCTTTATGTCGTAAAATGTAGATTTAGTTATGTTAAACTTTTCTAAAATTTTCTTGTAATTCATTCCACTTTTTACATATTCAACAACTTCTAATTTTTGTTTTAAGTTTAATGATTTGTATAAACCTCTACTTGTTGATTGCTTAACTGACATTTTTACCTGAGTTATAATTAATGTTTATTTATGCAGAAATATGTATCAACTTTATGCTTGAGGACTATGATTCACTTTTATCTCCAACTTAAACTGTACTGGTGTTCTTCCAAACAACATCTAAATGTGGATTACCGGGATTCCCCCAATTAAATTGTTTTATGATTTGTCCCGACTTCTAAATGTGAATTGCGGGGACTCCCCCAAAAAAGCATTTTGATGATTTGTTCCGACTTCTACATATTTGAGATCTGTTTGCTACCTATACGTGTTCAATTAATAATTAATTTAATTTAATTTTTACATAAAAAAATTAAAAACCGACTCTCATTTATTAGGAAAAATCTCTTTTATTCGGAAATTATTTTTTTTTCCGAATAAACGAGTTTTCCGAATTAAAGAGTTCCGAATTAAAGGGCTTTTACTGTAGATAAATTCAATTTTTATAATGATTATCCCAACAAGGTCGTAAAATTATTCATTTTTTTCCTCTTACTTACTTACTGGGGGAAGTACATTTTACTTCTTATATGGGCATTCGTTATTTTGGTGTTCTCTGCGAAAGTAGTTTTTTCTTTGTTTTCGGTGTTTTTTAGAGTCAAATTTTGCTCTCACTATAACCTAAGCAAAAAATACATTAATTCTAAACAATAAAGGACAAGTGTGAAATTCGGGAGCAACTAAATGCTGGATATTCTGGGGTCGTTTATTGTGATCCAGTCACAAGGATGAGGTCATACATTTTGCAATCGATTTTCAGTCTTTATATTTGTTGGAAATTGTACTAAAACTTTTACTACCTGTGAACATATTTTACAAACAATAAGTCATAAAATTAAAGGGTAAATAAAAAACGACCGCTGGAATTTCCCAAGATCAAACAATGAACTACTTGAAAAGCGTATTAAAAGATCACTAGGATGAGGCCACATGCAAAATCTTCGAAAGAAAGGAAAAAAGGAATGAAATGTTTACATTTTATAGTTTTAAAACATTTATTTACTATTTTTTTCTACATTAATAATGAGTATACCAGCCATCGGTATGACCTCTATAAGGCGGTTTGGAATAGAACCACAGTTTTTTTTTTAAATAATTAAGAGAAATTGGGGCCAAAGCATCACGAATAGCTTCGATTAAAGTGTCCGTGTCTTCAAATTGTCTGCCCACTTCATACACTTTACGAGATAACCATGCCCAAACATTTTCTATATGGTGGCCATGGCAAAAGTTCCACGTCTTCTGATTGAATCTAACTTCTAACAACCCTGGAAACGTGAATAGGGGCATTGTCTTGTTGGAATATCCAAGACAGGGGTCCGAAAATGTTTTTCACTTTTGGAAATGACCGTTTCAGCACATTCAGCACATATTTGTAGTTAATTTCGTTCATTGTTGCGGACAAAAACTCCAACTCGATTATGCCATAGTGGGTAATAGCTCCCCACACCATTACACCTGATGTACGGCTGTGATGTCTTGCCAAAATAAGCTCCTCCTTACTTAGATCATGGAAATAAAAGTTGTAACCATCGGGGCCGTCAAGGTTAAACTTTTGTTCACAACGCGTTTCCATTCACTGCTTCAAACATGTTTTCTTAAAAAATTCATTCAATGACCGAAACCAGTGGTGGAATCGGCTAAGGTGATAGTTGATAGTTGACAATCAAAATCATACTTTTACGTCCACGTAAGGTGATTATCAAATTGACAATCACCTTTTTGCCATCAATTTCATGTGACAGCTATTTAGGTATCGCTTTCATACAGTTTTGTTATTTTCATAGGTATGCACCTCGGCTCCAACTCCAAATAAATTAAATGCTTTAGTGAAAAAAGAATATATATTAAATAAATTCAAATAAAAAAGTGAAATTGGAAAATTCGTGAAGTGCAATGTTTACTTCATTAGAACTTTTCTACACAAATGAAGAAAATAATTTTTTGAAAATAATTACACAAATGTCCAACTATTAAGAAGAAAAATGAGAAATAAAGCAAATATCTTGGAACTTTCAAACCCGATGAAAGAATTCACAGAATTATAAATATTCATTGTTGATTGCTATCATTTATTATTGTGTATTTTAGATTTTTGAAAAACTTTCGCTTATCAAAAGAAGCGTTTGTGTTTGTTTTGGGACTGCTTGATTTACCAACTGGAATAAGGTTAACGCTTCAATTGGCTGCAACTTAAAATCTTCTTGGGTGTGGTGGCTATCAGACAAGTTGGGGCTGACTGGGCTGCACCAAAGGGTCAAAGTACGGTGGCTGAATTTACTGCTGCAGTCATTAAAAAAATGCAGTCAATACTTTTTCCATTTATGATAAAGTTTTTGCCTAAGGACTCAACAAAATCATATTTGAAATATAAATCATGAAAAATAAACACACATCAGGTGCTCGGAATGACAGCGTCGGCAAGGAAGTGACGTTTAAAACTCTAAGTGCTGGCAATAATCGATCATTTTTTAGTGATCGCTTTACGCAGAGCAAAGAGGAGTTGATAATCAAAAACGACAATCAACTATCACCTTAGCTGATTCCACCCCAGAACAGGTTTCTTTTTAAGTTTTTTTTCTCTGTATAGTACCACGTTGCGTTGCTATGCTGGCTGATACTCCGCTGTTGGCCCTTATTTTAGTCACTGGTAGATTAGAATTTGAGGCAAGCCGTAGAATAACCAGCTTGTTAAGCGAATACGCTTATAGATAATGCGGGCATATATTTATGTACATTAATACATATTATAAAATAGATCGTGGTGTCGACGGTTAATGGAGACGTGTAGAAAATGCTTAATAAGCATTGCGTGAAGTCAAAATGGCTTTTGCTACACAAACTCAATCTCCATTCACCGAAGGAATTTATGCTTTGTATGAATAAGAGATATTACTCTGCCTTGCAAGACACTTAAAACCATCATCGATTGTAAACATCCTACGATGAGCAATCCCATGGGTTTACGAAAACCATCATCGATTCTAAACATCCTACGATAAACAATCACATGGTTTCACGACGCCAACAATAATTGTGCTTACGTAAACAGTCCAGAGACTGATCATGTCGCACACGAGATATGATTTATACATTGCCAATCTGTTATATTCGCTATCTATTCTTCACCCTCATACCCTTTCTTGTGTGTAAGTGTGCACGGTGAGGATTCATTCGTGCTGAGAACCCTTCTCATTCCCCATTTAGCAGTTTAACTGATCGGTCTTTTTATTTGAAGAGCATAACAAGCTTTTCTCGCAATGTTGTTGCTTCTGCCGTCCGTCCTTTTTGATTTTTCCCATAGTGTTGTGGATCCGCAAGATAACTGTTTACAACAGTCTTACTTCTATTTTGCCTCCTTGCAATTTCTCGGCCTGAGAGTCCTAACTCCTTGAAAACATCTATTTTTCCTCTTTCTGTCGCTGTCAAAATCTTTCCGGAACCCATTTTTTTCAACTAAATAAAAAACAGTTCTTTTCAACGCTTTTTTAATTTTCTTAAGAAAACTTTGAAAAAAAAAGCTGATGTGAACTCCTGCAACGAAATATTCACAATGGCCTCATCATAGTGTCGCATCTCTTTATACGCTTTTCAAGTAGTTCATTGTTTGATCTTGAGAAATTCCAGCGGTCGTTTCTTATTTACCCTTTAATTTTATGACTTTCTGTTGGGAAAATATGTACCTGTTCACAGGTAGTAAAAGTTTCCGAGTACCTATAAAATTTCCAAACAGGTATAAAGACTGAAAATCGATTGCAAAATGTATGGCCTCGTCCTTGTCGTGATCGCCAGTGTATTAATATTTAACGCATTAAAGAACAACATAATAAAATATGTATACGATGGTTACTTTCTCATGAATTACCCACTGAACACAACCCTTACCAACTACAAACCTTACAAGAAACATACCTACTGCGAGCATAACAATTGCATTATGACGTATAACATATTTTCGGTATAGTTTGCTTTCAGGCGAATATGAAAACATCACAAGGCTTCTTTCCTTAGCATCGCACACAAATACAAATCCTGTGGATGGAATCTCCTTTTTACGGACGCATCAAAGACATATGCCCACACATCATTTGCAGTTGTAAATGAAAATGGTTCAATCCTGTCCAAAGGCCTACTACCAAACTACACATCTGTTTTTACTGCAGAAGCATTTGCTATATTTAAAGCAATAAAACACTGTCACAAAAAAAGACAGCCATATTTTCTGACAGTCTATCTACCATATCCGCAGTAAAAAACATATCAAACTCCACCGGAATAATCGCAACCCTACACGACCTTCTCGTCTCCAGCAGCAAGTCACTAAAAATAATCTGGATCCCTGGCCACTCTAGGATAGTGGGAACAAAAAAGACATCAAAAACCAGCTCCTTGAAAACTGGAAATACAAACAACATATAAAAACTTGAACCCAAATGGCGTAAAAACAATATACCCCAGCAACATCCGACAAAAGAAGTTAAGAACATACATCAGACTTAGACTTTGCCACTCATACATCACGCACAAACACCTATTCAACAAGGAACCTCCGGCTCTATGCCACATTTGCGAAGAAAACCTTACCCTCTCCATGACACACCTACTGTCGTGTGCGAAAGTTATATCAACTTGCAAAAACGCATTCGACCACAGTCTACCCCACTTCCTAGCAAACGTCACTATCAATAATATTAACCTAGTTTACAACATTTTTGCCGAACTCAATCTCGTTAACTCTATCTAATACCTTAGCACTTATCACTTTTATTCTACCTAATTGAAAGCCCTGACAGCTAACGCTAGTTCTATAAGCTTTTAATTTTGTAATTTACATACTTACACTTTAATAAAATTATAATAATAATAATAATATTTAAAATAAAACACAGTAGATTTTAACTTTCACCACGCATTATATTATGGGATCTTAGCGCCAGCTAAACCAACGACCATACCACGTCGAGTTAATCGGTTCTCGTCAGATCACCGTAATTAAACGACGTTGGGCGCGGTTAGTACGTAGATGGGGGACCGTTCGAGAACAGCCGCGTGTCGTTGGCCAGTCCCATCTACAGAGTTGAGGTAGATAATACATACGTGGTGTCACAATAGACCTAAATTGGTCTAAGTGTGTCGGCTTCTGCCGACAGCCACATAAACCTAACCTAACCTAGCGCCAGCTAAGACAATGTGGAGTTCCGGAAACCTACGTACAGATGATTATGGGCATGTATGAAGGAGTAGTCAAGAGTAATCTGCCCCGCTTGTGTCACCGAGGAGTTTGCAATCAAAGTCGGTGTACACCAGGGAAGCTTCCTAAACGTCCTTGATTTTTATTACTGGCCTTGATTATCTGCCTGAAGGAACAGTGACTTACTCCAAAGTGCATCAGTTATTCTTTGCTGGCGATCATTAGCGAGGATAAAAGATTGATCAAATAAGAAGTTCCAAGATCCGTATATATTTTTGTTAGAACATCAGTAATATCACCGAAAAGAATAACTTTGTCCTCTCTTATTTTAGTTAAAATGGCAATCTTTTCGTCCTCCGCGATTGTTTTCCATTCTTGCTCGTTCAACACTCGTCGAACAATGGAACAATGTGGAGAAGTCGAGGGAAATTTATTATTCTGACAATCGCACGGTGGCCGTTGTGTTACAGAATACACTTTTATACTTGTCAGACAAGCATAGTTAGGCCTGAGAGAGAGACCCCTTTTTCATTGAACACCAACAAGGTAGCCGAGACCACTGTGGGTTTATTAAATGGACAAACGATATGCCTGAAAGTGTGAGCTATTTAATTTTGGCTCTCATTTGCGTCCCAACAGCTTTGGCATGGGGTATTGTAGGGTGTACGAAGCTTTGTACCTACCGTACTTGGTAGCCAGTCTCAACGTCTTCCTGGATATGACGCTCTTTGTTATATTAATTTGCTTTTGCGGTGAGGTGTAAGAAGAGTTTTGTCTCACGAATCCTTCGCGATGGTTCGCAAATAGTTGAGCCAATTCTGGCCAGTTCGGCTCTCGGCTGACCGGTCCAATGTTAATCCCCTGATTGATAGGACTTTTGCCTAGAAGGCGCTGGATGAATTGGGGAAGCGAAAGAAATCAGATATGTTTAGTTCCTTTGAAAATGTGCCCGCTCCCACTACATTTAAGAATCATCTGTGAAGAAAGGTACTTCGAATTTTTTCGTAATGGTTTCACCTGATTCTGTTCTGATTTGGAATCCCGCAGAAAAACATTTTTGGGAGTTGAGTTGGGCTTTTGTGTAGTCAGTCGTATTTGGTTCTATACAACTGTGTAGCGAATATAGGGTCTTGTGTGTCCGGAGGGTGCTGCGGTCCAACGATTCTATGTGGTTGTACGCTTAAGGCAGGCAACCCTTCCAGACAACCGTATGTGGGGATATGACGTGTTTTTTTTTATAAACTCATATGTTCCCTGAAAAAGATCTTCTTTCTAATTCCATTAAGGGTTAGACATTCATATAAAATGTTTTAAGCTGACTCGTCCTCTTCAAGACAGAGTCGGCACTCAGGAGAGTGCTATTCTCATTTTGTTTTGATGATATCTTAAACCATGGTGACCAGTAAGGTAACCTACGAAGTTTTTGATATCATGCCGGCTTAGACTTAGGCATTCGATGGCATTATTATTGAAGGGCCGAATGGCTCATTTGGCCTGTCTTAGACCTGGGATGCTTTCCCAATAATAGATACATTTTCAGTTTTTTATTTCTGCCGTTGCTGCTGATCTAGGAGTGCAGCAGAAGGGTTCGAGAACTATGAAACGTGTTTCTGAACCTTTACTGGCCAGTTCGTCGGTCTTTTCGTTACCTTCTACTCCGACATGACCCGGAACCCACCATAATTTTGTCTTGTTTCTTAATCCGAGTGTTTGAAGGGTATTGATGCAGTACATGACTGATTTGGAGTCAATGATGTGCGAGCTAAGGGCGTTTATAGCTGCTTGACTATCCGTGAATATATGGATGATTGCAGCTTTTATACCAGATAAATTAATGTGGCTAGCGCATTCTCTCTCCCCATGGGTTCGTAAAGCGTTTATTTGGTCCATAATATTTCCGCTCCTACCCCCGTTTCCATTTTAGAACCATATTTATGCCGTTGTGGCTGTTTGGTGGGTTATTACTAACCCATGCTTCTCTCTTAGGGATCTCCGTGGAGAATCGTTTGTTGAAGCATAGTGTTTTTTGAATGCTGTCTGTGACCTCGCAATTCATATTAAGTTCATCGAGAAGGGTCTTAAGTTTCGGATGGTCGTTAAGCCTTATCTCGTTTAAAATCAGACAACCTCACTTTTTGCTCCAAGTTTGCTTTTGCTCTCTCAGTGTTCGATATTCATATTCCAGTTGAGTTTAGGGTATTGCTTAACACTCAAGAAGTTGGCACTGGAGGATAAAGGTAGGCATGTGGTTATTTAGGCTCCTTACCCAGAGCTCCTTCAATGAAGAAAATATTCCCGATACTAGTACAGGTAAAGCTCGAAATTTAGAATTCGCAGAAATTAGAATTGCTTGGAAATTCGAACACACTTTACCAAAATGTACAGCTTGGAAATTAGAATTATTCTAATTTCAGAGCTGAAATATTTTAGCTCATAAGTGGAGATCGACAGACGGTTGAATTGTATTCAAAGATAGACATTCTTCAAGTCAATGTTTGCCTCCGTTTCAAGGCGATAAATGCGTCTAGACGGCAGTCGTAATAACGGAACCTTTCCGCATTCCTTATTTTGACTTCGTTCAATGCTTCCACAAGTAGAAAGGACTGGCAGTACCTCGGAAGGCATAAGGGTGTTCAGAACAAAGTTTAATTTTTAAGTGTCTTTGGAAAACGCCTCCAATTGAAAAGAAAAGAAAAAATAACACTCTGTCTTTGGCACTGAAATCGGAAATCATTGAGAAAATTCGAAAAGGATTTTCAAACAAAACATTGGCTACGCAATATGGAGTGGCACCATCTTTTAAATCTTATCTAAAAAAAAAGAAGTCCTTATAATGGAGGACAAAGTAAAAAATGCTTATTTGCCACTAAAAAAAAGACTCTTCACGTTGCTGAATTCCCGACAATGGAGAGCAAACTTTACGCCTGGATCTTGCGACAACGCCAAAGGAACTGTGTTATAAATGGGCCAATAGTGAAGCAAAAAGCGGTAGCAATTTTGGAGTCATTAGACTGTAACGCATCTTTCAATGCAAGCGATGGATGGTTGCAAAACTTTAAACCACGTTTTGGGCTAAGGCATCTCAAAATATGCGGCGAGAGGTTATCGTGTAATGTGAATGCGGTTATGCCCTTTCAACAAAAATTCGACGACAAAAATCAGCAAATGGGCCTGACACGGGATCAAATTTGCAATGCAAATGAGTCTGGACTCTTCTAAAGATTGCTGCCTGACAAAACAATTGTCACGAACAACGAAAAAAATGCTCCAGGACTCAAAACCCCTAAGGAAAGAATAACTTTCATGCTGTGCTGCAATGCTTCCGGGTCCCACAAAATTAAGCTGCTTGTTATTGGCAAGTCTAAAAAGCCAAGATGTTTCAAACATTTTGAGAACCCACTTGAGTACGATTCATCGAAATCCGCGTCGATGACCAGATATATTTTTCAAAATTGGTTCAAATCATTCGTGCGACAGGTTCTAAGAACAAAATGTGTGAGATTCTTGATTTTTCTAACACTTCATTTCACACAGGTTCGCGACTTTATGGATGAACACAAACTGCCGATGAAAGCATTACTCCTGCTTGATAATGCAACAAGCCATGAAGGAATGCAAAGCGATGATGGGAACATTGTCGTGATGTTTCTTCCACAAAATGTTACGCCAATTTTGCAACCCATGGACCAAAATGCCATATGGTTGACCAAACTTTTTTACAGACAAAGTTTGTTGTCGATGGTTATTGCAAAGGAAAATAAGGGAGTTGCAGATATCCAAAAGAAAATTACAATAAGAAACGCCATTCTGTTTCTCAAATCGGCTTGGGATAAAGTTACGGCAGAGCAATTGGAAAAGTGCTGGAAGAAAATATTTTATCGCGAAAATGCCGGCAGCTCCGAACTGGTTGAGCCATTGGGAGATATGGACTTCGATGAAGATGATTTTTTTTTTTGGCAAACAAAGGAAAAACACAGTCAACCATGCTCGATTTCTTTCAACGCAAATAAACAATCATTGTTTAAAAACTGTATCTTTTGAGTTTCTTTTTTCTTTTTACATATAAATTATTATTACTGCGACTTATGTTTTTACTTTGGAGGTGAGAATAAAGCTTAAGCAACGATATCCTCTCTTTATAAAAAAAATGCTTGGAAATTGGAAATTTTCGATAATTAGAATTCGCCTACTTTTCTTTTCTAATTGTCGAGCTTTACCTGTACAACCACGCCATCCGCATACGCAAGCACCTTAATTCGGCTTTGTCGAGTCCCGACAGGATTTTGTTTTCAACCATAAGAGATGAGAGATCACCCCAGCTGGATATGTGTTTACAGATAACAGATTTAGTTGAAAAGATGTTAACCTAACCTTGCCTGAATGATCCTTGTCCTGACCATGGATATAGTCCATCTACTGACACCATCTACACCTACATAGCTCGATTATGGCATCAAATTTTACTTCTTTTCTCTCTTCTTAACAGCGAAGATTTCATTCGAATTTAGAGGACCATAAGCCTCCCACAAAACATTGGCATTAACGGCCCTACAGTGCCTACAAAGTAGGTATATGATAAGCTTCTTATGACAATTGATTCTGTTGATGTTTTTCAGAGCAGTGGAAGTTATGGGCAGTGGAAAAAAACTTCAGATGTTACTTGGACCCTTTTGGAAGGAGTCGAACGCACTAACCAGTACGCCCACAGTTCAGTGTATCAGCTTGCATTATCTTTTCACAAAAACGAGTAATATTGACGAGCCCAACACACAATCAATTCATTTGCCTATCGCCCAGGAGCCAGGATACCATTTCCACCGGCATAAAACCATTGTCATGTCATGGGCCATTGTCAGTGAACATTAAAGCAAATCAAAGCCAACCACTAGCGCGTAACCTTGTCTTTGGGCAAATATTGATTTTAAAAATGGGTCCAAGTGTCGACAGAATTTGTAAAAAGGGTCCAAGTTCCACTGCTTACGGAATGTGGTCGCCCGGATCCCCATAATAGAAAACTCGTGGTGACAATGGCGACAAAATGTCGCCTATCGAGTTTTGCATTATAACTATTCTCAGGCTTTCGGACAATCGTTTTTTTTTTGATTTGAAGCTTGTTGATTGCTTCTTCATCGCTGCTTTAAAACCATTAAAATAAACTACGCCGATGAGTGATTATCGGCAATCATCAATATTATTCTACAAGAAATCAACTCATGTATAATGGAATTAAACACAGAGAAGTAAAAGCTTGTCAACGCAAAGTGAACAGCTAATGCATCAGAAACAAATACGGTATTTATTACTTTGTGATTCCTCCTACAATAAATTGTACGCAAAGTTCAGTTACTTTAAAACACGTGCAACAATATTTAAACTTAAGGATGAAACATATTCAACTAGTGCCGGTATCGGCAAACAATATATAGAATTACGACAGACAATTTTTTGATTACAACGGCTCAAGTGCCATCATTAATTATCTTTCTGCGTAGTAATCTATATCCATTGTTTCGTTTGTTATTAAACAAATTATCTTATTGTTGTTAAGACATGTATATTTACCTGTAGCTGAGCATTTATATTTGATATCGTATTCATGTTTGCATTTTGCACAGTGTCTGGCATCGCGTAAAGTCAATGCTACAAACTTTTTGTCAAACAGCCTTGATGACGAATGATTGACCGGTAACATTTTGATGAACACGAATTCCTATTCACTTCATAATAAAACTCACATAAATCAGAAAATTTACAAAGTTGTGCACTATTCCGGATGCGAAAATTTATATTCAAAGCAAGATATATCCAAACGAACTGTAAATTTGCACTGTAAAAATGACAGCTCGGCAAAAAACATAATTGACAACAGCCGACGTACAGTGTTGCCATGTACGAGGTAAAAATAATATAGCAGTAAAGTTCTTTTTTTTAACCGGATTTGTGGTTTTCCATCGGCAAATTTTGCCGCGAATACTTCATAAAAAGTTTATAATAAACCAAATCAAAACAACAACAAAGAGTAGCAGAATTAAGAAGATATATCAAAACACAATTTTTTTTTTTTTTTAAATACACTATCAGCTCTGTGTCGTGGAGTGCTTAAAGCAAGCAACTATCACGAGCAGAAATTGCCGGCACAAAAGGTGCTCTCACAGGCTCATCATTTAGTGCAGGTGTTAGTAAGGACAAAACAATTAAAAATACAATAATTATGTACCTACAAAATACTAACACAGACACAAAATAATGCAAACAATTTAAGACATTAAAGCATTATTACGCAAAATATTTTTTAGCTTAATTTTACTAACATGCAAGTCAATTACATGATCATTTGAATCTGAACACTAAAAAGGTAACAATACAATAGGATTGTATACAAAAAATAATAGTGAAACCGTGAGAATCGCGTTGTTTTGGCAAACAGAATATATTTTTGTTTGGAAACATATTTACTTAAACAATTTTCTATACGTACTTTTTATATAGGGTGTTTTTTTTATAGAGGTATACAACTTCTGATAGGGATAACTGTCAAACTAACTGACATACTAATAAAGTGTGTTTGACTTTTTTCAGTATACTTTGGCAAATCACCATGGAAAACGTTTACTACAGGTGGCAATGGTGCGCTAGTAGTGGGCCATGATTTTTATAAATTGAATACACACAACAAAAACAGATCTCCCTAAAGCAATTTAGGCGCCACCTGTGGAGAAAAAAATCCCCTCGCACCAAACTTCTTTCCTATCCTTCTATACTTTCATACAGTAAGTACCTCCCAAAAATAGGCAATGAATCATTTGCTGGGAGCTAATTACAGCAACAAAATAAAAAAATGCCTGCGCTGTGGTTTCCACTATAAGGGTACTGTGTAACTACAGAAAAAAGAAATCCACGCGCACGCAAATTATAAAAAAAAAAACTAAACGTGGAATTTTATTTCCAAATTCACACTCTGCTCGCCAAACTGAACAAACAGCGCGTGCAACCATGACTTTGTTGAGGCAAACGTTTGGTGACCGAATCATCTTAAGAAATGGACTGGGGGTACGTCAGATCTCTGGTCTATGCTGATAAACCAGATTGATCACCCAGAATTTATTTTTAAACATTAAAAGCCAAAATTTGGTCATTCCAATAAATTTGTTGTGTTTTATTAAAAAAAAAAGTTGAATGCCTCTATAAAAAACACCCTATACTACTAAATGCAAGCGAACAAAATCTAGTCTATAGAACAAAAAGAAGATTGCCTATAGCCGTGTTTCTTTGCACGCGGATATAGGGACAATTTGAAATTTGCATGTGAAATACAACAACAACTTATCCTATATACTCTAACTTTAGCGGGGATAGCTATCGCCGCTAAGTCCTTTAGCGGGGATAAACAGTGCTTCCAAAACCCATTTTCTTCGTGTCTGATGAATCGTTGCGATGAATTTTTCAGGAAATGTCAAAGTTTGACATCCCTCCGACCACTAACACATCCTGCCGAATATTTTGTTCGGGATTTTATTATTATTATTTTTCAAAATTTAGTAAATCTGTATCCTTCTATACTTTCATACAGTAAGTACCTCCCAAAAATAGGCAATGAATCATTTGCTGGGAGCTAATTACAGCAACAAAATAAAAAAATGCCTGCGCTGTGGTTTCCACTATAAGGGTACTGTGTAACTACAGAAAAAAGAAATCCACGCGCACGCAAATTATAAAAAAAAAAACTAAACGTGGAATTTTATTTCCAAATTCACACTCTGCTCGCCAAACTGAACAAACAGCGCGTGCAACCATGACTTTGTTGAGGCAAACGTTTGGTGACCGAATCATCTTAAGAAATGGACTGGGGGTACGTCAGATCTCTGGTCTATGCTGATAAACCAGATTGATCACCCAGAATTTATTTTTAAACATTAAAAGCCAAAATTTGGTCATTCCAATAAATTTGTTGTGTTTTATTAAAAAAAAAAGTTGAATGCCTCTATAAAAAACACCCTATACTACTAAATGCAAGCGAACAAAATCTAGTCTATAGAACAAAAAGAAGATTGCCTATAGCCGTGTTTCTTTGCACGCGGATATAGGGACAATTTGAAATTTGCATGTGAAATACAACAACAACTTATCCTATATACTCTAACTTTAGCGGGGATAGCTATCGCCGCTAAGTCCTTTAGCGGGGATAAACAGTGCTTCCAAAACCCATTTTCTTCGTGTCTGATGAATCGTTGCGATGAATTTTTCAGGAAATGTCAAAGTTTGACATCCCTCCGACCACTAACACATCCTGCCGAATATTTTGTTCGGGATTTTATTATTATTATTTTTCAAAATTTAGTAAATCTGTCAATGTGAAACTGTTTTTTATAATTTTAGAATATGTTTGGCATTAATTTCAACTGTCGGAAATTAATATTTTTGAATTTCACGATTTTCAATACAAATTTCTTAGCTATTTCACTAATAAACGTCATAGGTGCATTTGTGCTGCCAAGTTTTTTTTTGATGAATTCTTAAGCGGCGATGGTCGTTTTTTAATGCCATGTCTATATCCGCGTGCAAAGAAACACGTCTTATGTTTGTTACAGTATTAAAGTGTATATATTTTCTTTACGAAACTCGCAAGCCAACACCAGAGGTACAATTTTTCAAAAGTCCGTCCAACTACTTGCTTATGCTGATGATATTGGCTTTGACATTATCGGGAGAACGCGGCGAGGTGTCAGTGGCTCATTTTCTGGTATTGAATCGGAGGCGGCGAAGATGGGTCTGGCTATTAACGAAGACAAAACGCAGTATGTGCTGTCAACGACAAAGGACTCTCAATATCGGCGACTTGGACAAAACACCACGATGGACAGATATAACTTCGAAGTAGTTAAAGACTTTGTCTACCTGGGATCCACTTTCACTTCGCAAAATGGCATCGGCGCAGAGATCAAGCGAAGAATCACGCTTGCCAATCGCTGTTTCTTCGGGCCTAGAAGGTATCTAGGAAGTAAAGCCCTCTCTCACAGGACCTAGTAGATATTGTATAAGACCCTCATCATCCCGGTCCTACTGTATGGCGCAGGAGCATCTACCCTATCAAAAGCAGATGAGAAACTCCTGGGATGCTTTGAGATAAAGGTTCTTCGAGTGATATTTTGACCAGTTTGTATCGATTGGTGTGGAGGAGAAGATTCAACTACGAACTCTACGGGCTCTACAGCGACGCTGACCTGGTCAAAAAGCTGAAATACAACGGCTGACATGGCTGGGTCATGCGTATGGATAACAACGCACCAGCCCGACGAGTCTTTGAGTCTACCCATGAGGACAACGCAGCAGAGGAAGACCCCACCTTAGATGGTGCGCACAAGTGGAGAACGACCTCGAACAATTTGGTGTGCGCAACTGAAGGGCAACTAGCTAGAGTCCTAGAGGTTGTTAGTTGAGGCCATGGTGCATTCCATACTGTAAGCGCCACCAAAAGAAAAGGAAAGGAACGAATTAAAGTGTACCATTTGCAAAACACAAATATTTGTACTTTTTTTTTCTTTTTCACCGAAGCAAAGCCAAACATACTACATATTTTATTGATAAATAATTTTACTCTCCAAAGAAGCAAACATTCAATAACCACAGACTTCAAAGGAGCATGAATTACATGATTTTGGGGATTTTTTTTTGAGAATAATTGTAAACAGTATCGATCTGAGATCAGAAAAAGGGATCGAGATCAAAAAGATTTTTCGACTCAGTGGAAAACGACATTGTATTAATAAATGCAGTTTGCCGTTGGGCAAAAATATATCGTGGAATATGGGGCAATGCAAATGGCTTTGATAACTTCCAGTAGCGATTGCGGGATTGTGTTTATTTTTTAAGATTTGCAAATCAAATTCTAAGATTTTATAGTTTGTGCTACGATTTCGTGCTTCTTTGTTACATAACTAAATTCGGCTTGAAACGCTTAAAAAAAATCATTTTACTTATTTGTTGAACGGGCTGTCGACGCGTGGGTGGAGAGCCTCTGCCTCAGGCACTGCAGCCTTCCATCCTCCGTGATCACGTGCACGCTGCTTCCAGTTTTAAAGACCAAGCGCTCTGGCACCCGCTAT
The DNA here is from genome assembly GCA_949715645.1 of Portevinia maculata. Lineage (NCBI taxonomy): Eukaryota > Metazoa > Arthropoda > Insecta > Diptera > Syrphidae > Portevinia > Portevinia maculata. The sequence continues at coordinate 364,182,829 of OX454525.1, read as the reverse complement.
GGCTTCGTCTTAAGAACGGAGGTTCAGTCTTCCTTGCCTTCTCGAACCATCTCGGGGCTGAGAGTCAAAGATATTCTTGTCTGGAAAATTATTGTCCATTCGCTCGATGTGACTGAGTTTTGCCACTTGGACTATATCTACATCTTGGTTACAGCTCATAGAGTTCGCGATTTTTTCTTCAACTCAATTTTCCCTCCTCGCATGCAGAACGAAATACCCAATCTTTATCATTCGCCTTAAAAGCCTCTTTATAGCACGCTGGGAACGGCCGATGATGTTGATATCGACGGCATACCCAGTAGCTGGGTGGACCTAGTTGAAAAGATTTAATTTCCTGTTGGCACCTGCCCTGCGCACTATTTTCTTTAAAACAAGGTTGAAGAATTCATATGACCGCCCATTTCATTGCAGCCTCCAAACTGCACATTACACCGAGGGGTTTTCAAATTTCACGCGACAGAGCTATATCAGTTTTGCAGGTATTACTTATTCAGCCATCTAGTCTAAGAGCTCAGAGTCAAAAAGTCTCTGAAAGGACAGAGGCTGGTTTTCCATATTCGATTACATACTCTGGCCGGTCAAGGTATTTTTGGGACAGGTGTCAAAGGTAAGTTGTCATATTTTATTTTGTTTCGAATGAATAACCTTACATTCCTTACCACGTTAAGTGGACGGCTGGAGTTACAGCGCTGTTTCACGGTTAGCCACAACCGATCATCAGACTCCTTCTGTGGTGCTGGTCTGTCTTTTTCCTTCATTTTATCCCGAAATTCCATTTCTTCCACTGGGATTCGAACCTAGACCAGCGTCTTCTCAGGCAAGCACTCATGCACTGTGCCATTGAAGCCACGAGTTTCTCCAGTTTTTATTTCAATTTTCTTGGACAAACTTTGCTCCTGTAAGTATATTATGTTATTCATTCTGGTTTTTCTTTCTAAGTTTTCTCTAATTCTATTCCATTTCGACAAGCATAGTTGGACTGAAATGGGTGATAGAGAGGGTGAAAGACTTTTTGACATTCTATTTGTCGAGAATCTTACGATTAATGGTTTTTTTTTTTTTTTTTTTTTTTAAGTGATACCACACAATTTTTCCTGGTTTTAATTTTTGTTTTCCGTCAATTCCTTTATTTTGTTTCGATACATGTCATACATTGTTGTTGTCATACATGTCGGAATTAAAGAGGTAATGCAATGAGTTGACAGAGGCTGGAACTTTACCTGTCGGTAATATACATTGTGAGTTCTTGGATTGTCATGGCTGACAAGCGAGAGAAATACATACAATATGCTAACATGCTAACAATATCTTTCCTATCAATTCGCCCATACCAAGATTTTATGCACACTTTTTAGTGGATAGAGATAGTGATACCTTCAGCAGTTCGCTTAAGCGTTTCCAAGTTTTTTTTTAATGAATCATTAGACCCTCAATGAGAAACGCATTGCATGACGTGAGTGCGAGCGCATACGTTTCAGATGATAGCGATTCTTGTGCATTTTTTTATTTCGATTTATTTATTTATATTGGTTTCTTAACAAATTATTAACAAGTCTTATAAAACTTTGCAAGCTTTAGATTTACAATAACATAAACTACAGAAACAGTTAAAAGTGAATATGAAAAAATAGAACAAAAATAAAATAGGAAGTCACATTAGACCAACAAAACATAGGTAATAAACATTAAGAAAACTTCATAATATTTCCATTATAATAACAAAAAGGAAACAAGTGCTGTCTCAATCAGAAAGAAAAGTAAGGACATAAATTCTCTCGCAAATTATTTGCAGAATCGAAAATTTTTATAGGTGAACTATTTAGGATGATGGGCGCAAAATACGATAGCTCCAAATTTGTCCTGTCTGGGATTTTAGAAGTGTTAATTACACTGGGAATCCCAGTAAAAGAAAATAGAAATGGACCTAAAATCGAAAACTGCGGAACGCCTCTCGATGTGGAAAGAAAATCAGTTAATATGTAAGCTATTCATGTACACTGCCTGTTTGCTGCCATAAAAAAAATAATAAACTTGAAATAAAACACATAATGAATATATTTGCTTGCCGTTGCTTCCATTTCTTTTTTTGATGAATTGCATCTGTCACAAGAAAGAATATTCACTTTATTCCATATTTCTATAGAAATACAAAGAATGTATTCCAAGTATTTTAGATTGAATAAAGAAACAATGAAATGGATTATCTAGAATATTTCATTGAATAAAGAAACGCAAATGGCTCATTCGGAATATTCCTAGTTTTCCGCATAAATAAAGCAACGCGTTTATAATTTTTTTTGCTCCTGTCGTCTGCTTATGTCGTTGTCATAATATTATAAATATAACGGTCGCTGAAATCGGGTTTCTGTACACGCTAAATTGTTTTTCGACTCATGATAGAATGGTGTTTATCTCGTTGTTGGTATGACTGATTTGAGAAATGTGTACTTTGCTTGAGATTAGCCAGGTTAGGTGCGAAAGGCCTAGCCTCGCTCCACCGAATGTGTTAACTACCTGCATGTGCCGTTAACATCATAAAAGAATTATTTCACTGTCACATTTCTTTGATAAATCGTATTTTTTAATATAAAGAGCGGCCTAGCTAAGACTAAGCGATATCCTAGTTTGATATATATTTACCATATTAATAAAATCCTAATGAAATATTTATATGATGGTAGTTTTCTCATGAAACACCCACTGAACGCAACCATAACCAATTGCAATCCTTACCTACTAGAAGTAGAAACATACCTACTGGGATCATAAAGGTAAGATTAGACTGTATGCCACGTTGGCATTTAATGTCCATTTTTGACAGTTCTCGCTGTCAAAATAGGGTCATGCAGTGTAATCGGCATATCTCAAATGACCACAAATGACCATGCTAATTTTGACAGATAAAAATGACAAAATTGCATGCAGTGCAATCGAATTATTTAGTGAGGTCTCCGGACGTGATCACTGTGACGCTCACGTGTTAAGCACGAATGCCAGTATAATGACCTTATTACCATAATGCAATTTATTGAAATTTGGTTATGGCATTGCTGTCATTTTTGTCATCTGAAAATTGTCATCTTTTCCAAGCGTGCAGTTATTTAATACTTCAATAATAACATTTTTGCATGACAATAATAATTTTTTTGGATAATATTTGCCGTAAATTGTTTTAATAATTAAATTTTTATTGTGCTTTTGTTCAATGTTAATTAGTGGTTTTCTTGTTATTTTTCTGAGTATGGTTTAGTATTTGTTGTGTAATACCTAGGTATTACTTTAATGTTACCGATTATCTGTTTTATTTATTTTGTTGAAAAATTAAGTTTCGCTTCACAACTCACTCTGAAAATATAACAACAAATGAGCCTTATTGCGAAGATCAATCGACAATTGATAATTGACTATTTTCAATGTGTGCTATTGTGAACGAACGATTCATTTGGTATTTTTGTCAATCGCATTTTTTTAATTGACTGCGATTGACAAAATCCTTTGGAATCGTTCGTTCACAATAGCACACACAATTGGCATGCAGTCTAATCTTACCTTAACAAATAAATTATGAGGAATGTTATATTTTCGGTGTAGTTTGCTTTCAGGCGAAAATGGAAATAATTCTTATCATAATACAGTGTCGCGAAGCTTGATATACAAATTTTCTTATTTCATAAACTTAAAAAAATGTTTGAAATAAAACATAATATATTTTAACTTTTACCACCCTATTATATCATGGAATCTGTTTGGGTGGCGCTTGAAAACGTGGAGTTCCAGAAACCTGCGCACAGATGATCATGGACATGTATGACAGAGTAAAGTCAAGAGTAAGCTGCCCCGCTTGTGTCCCCGAGAGGTCCGCAATCAAAGTCGGTGTATACCAGGGAAGCACCCTTGGTATTTATTACATGCCTTGATTATCTACATGAAGAAACAGTGACGGACTCCAATGTGCGTCAGTTATCTTTGCTGACGATGGAACCATCATTGCCGACGATAAAAGATTGATCGAATAGGAAGTTCCAAGATCCGAGGAAGCCTTCACGTCAAAGATCCTATCTCGAAAAAAATGGAGCGTGACCGGCTTAGTTGGTACTGTCATGTTCAAAGGAGAAACCGCAGGAATCCTGTCAGAAAGGCAGTATCAATCAACGTTTCCATTCAATCGCGTGAAAGGTAGACCAAAAACTCCTGGATCACACAAATGCAACAAAACCAGCATTTGATTGGCCTCAGTGAGGAAGTGATGATTGAATAGTGGAGAGGCCTGCAGTTATTTTCTGAGGTCGAATACGCAAAACCCATAGGGATGCGGTTAAGTGAGAGGGTTATGATCCCTTTAAACCCGCACATAGCCCATTAAGTGAGCCATTTTATCACCCCATTGTATTTTTATTTTTATTTCAAAGTAAGACATTTTTATTTGTTTTTTTTAATGATTTTTTTTTAACTAAACATTGAATTCATTAAACCATTCAAACGTTCCTGGCGTTGATTCTTGTCCTGGCGGAATTTTCGCAACTCCTCATAGGCCGGGTCATCAGTCTCCAACTCGAAACGACATATTGGACATGAGTTGGCCTGAAAAAATGTAACAAAATTAAAAGATAATATATACAAGCAAGCTGTTTTTGCCCCACCTTTTTCAGCCACAAAAGAATGCACTCCTCGTGGAATTCATGTTTGCACGGAAGGATCTTGTACTTCTCGCCGCGTTCACCCGGCTGCTTACATACAGCACACTCCATCTCGGGATCATCCTCGGCCAACTCGTGCACTGGCAAGGCAGCAATTGCCTTCTTGGATGCCTCCGGAACTTCGATTTCAATATCGATGCCATTCATAATAGCCAGGACCTGAAGCCGCTTAAAATGCTTTGCGAAATCGTCCGGTCCATTCGGGCCAGTTGGTTCGTGTCCCAGTTCATCGAAATAATCAGCCATTTCGTCTGCAATAAATATAAACTCATTTACACAATCATAGCAGTCACATTTATCAATAATCTTAATCAGTTTCAATTGCAATAGTTTGATCATTCCAAATCAATCGATCGAAGTCGATTAGCTCGCGCCGGGCAATTAGTTCCACGTGCAATTATTGAATTCCATTCGACACTTTCAATAGCCAACACTTATATGGGGCTGTAGGACGAAGAGAGCGACTTGAATTATGTGATGCAATATAAATGAATTTGTCTGCCATCATTCAATTAGATTGCATATTGATATACGAGAACCTAAACCGAAACTTGGGGATCTTTACAGTAGTCAATAGTTTCCGAGCAAATTATGTAAATTTATCGGATGATGTAGTCATTGTCTTCGTCCAAACGGGGTCTGGGTACTTAGATGGTAATAAGGCTGATTGTAATTGAATTGGTAGGGGTCGATGACGAACGATTGAAATTCATAGATCATGTTTGCATAGATCATATTCCTATGTAGTCGTTTGTAGTTTGGACGGAATATCCCACATAGCATAATAGTTTCGCCTTATGGCTAAAACAGATGTGCAGCAAGACCCGTACAGTAAGATGATCTTTTATGTAAAATGACACATTGCTTACTTCATGTCGATTCTTAATGCAAGTTGTCTCTATTTCTAATCTTGATGCACCGATTGAAGTAGAACAGTACAGATCTAACAATAATACCTAACTTCTTAGTCTGTTTCTGTTTGATATTTCCGTCAGGGAAAAAGCATACTGAATGAAGGCACTTTCTTACTGCACATGTGTTTCATGTGCGTTGATGCTTGATGCATTGCACTACTGCGTGTGTCCCTGCTGCACATGTGTTTCAGCCATAATTCTACTGCACCAATAGAAGTAGAACAACACAATTTGGTACAATTTTTCTGGTTTGCGTTTCGTGCTGTAAAGTTCAGCGACATTACTTACTGCGTTTCATGTGCATTACTGCGAGCGTCCTTGCTGCAGATCTGTTTCAGTCATTCGGATTACGAAAACATGTTCGTAGTCTATTGTATAAAAGTAAAAGATTGTTATTTGTTTGAACTTATGGTCATGTTATAAGCATTCGTTGTGTTCACGTCAATCCTAATAAAGGGTGTTCAAGTTTGACATATCATTTTAAATTGGCCGCCACTCTTTTGTACAGCTATTAGATTACACCGAAATTTTTTCAGGTATGAAGTAAATTCATTCCCGTTAGCTAAAATGGATCGGTACATTATTGAGCAGCGTGTTATTATTAAAACCTATTTTAAATATGGTTAACGTTTTGCAGAAGTTGAAAGAAAAAGTTGTTCAAAATACGGCAGAGAAAATGCTCCGTGAAACCGTGCTATTTAGCTTATCGTTCATAAATTCGAAAAAACTGGTTCGGTTCAAGATCAGAGATCCCCATGGGGAACAACAACATACGCCACCCAATCACATGCCTCTACACCAAAAGGAGGATTTCTGCCTGGTAGTACAATGGAACGTTACCGAGTCTGAGTGCTCTGGGATTTGGATTTCCTTAAAAAAAAAAAAAAAAAAGATCAGACAAGTAAAGCCTATCATCGTAGTGGCCGATCGAGTGGATATATTGCAGCTGTTAGCAGAAGTGTTGATCAAGAGCCAAGGACGTCAATTCGTCGTCGTTCACAGCAATTAAACCTCAAACCAACAACTTTGATTAACATTTTGCACATAGATGCATTTTTTTCAAGCAAATTATGTTCACCGATGAGGCGCATTTTGAAATTGGCGGTTATGTCAATAAACAAAACTGTCGCATTTAGGCTGAAGAAAATTCTACAGGATTGTTTAAAAGGCCAATGAAACCAAAAAAAAGTTATGGTATGGCGTAATTGGTCCATTTTTCCTCGAAGATGAAAATGGCAATGCAGTTACTGTGGATGGAGCTCATCAAGCGATGATTAAAAACTTTTTGTAGAGTCAATTGGAAGATATTGATGTGCAGAATATGTAGTTTCAACAGGATGGAGCAACATGCCACACAGCAACGAACTCAATCGATCTTTTGAAAGAGAACTTTAACAATCGCATAATTTCCCGAAGAACAGACGTGAATTGGCCACCAAGATCATGCGATTTAACACCACTGGATTTTCTCTTATCTTGACGAGTTAAGTTTAAGCCGATAATCCTCAAACTGTTCAATACCTCAAAGACAACATCATCGAGCAAATATCACTTATTTAACCATCATTATGCGAAAAAGTGATTCAAAATTTTGGTAAAAGGTTGACAGTCTGCCGAGCTAGCAGAGGAGGTTACTTGGACGACTTTCTTTTTCATTATTAACCGGAACCAATGTACATTAATTTCCAATAAAAATAAATACAGATTTTACACAATCTGTGTCTTTCATTCAAAATTTATAAGACCGCTGTTTCAATTAGCTCCTGTGGAAATCTTAAGATTTTAGTTTAATAAAATTTATGGAAATATTGACCGACATGTACCTACCACTACCTGGCCTTGAGTATAAACCAAGCTTCTAAAGTATGCTTAGCTGATTGATGGCGAAAACAATGGGCGCGTTCAATTTACAAGTCAACTACTAGTGACTACAATTTTACCTTTTCTCATTGATCAAATAACTCACGTGACCATCGTTTGGCAAGTGATAGACATTTAATTAGTAGTGAACTTGCAGTTGACTTGCAAATTGAACGCGCCAAATTTGAGACAGGATAAAATGACAACCACTTAGCTTCAATTAAAGCTGTCACGTAGAAAAGGTTTCGTTCTGGATTTTTCTGCGTATACAACAGTCCAACCAAGACTTCTTGATCTTTGTTCATTATTGAAAATTGCCGCTCAGTTGATGCACTGCTTTCCTGTGCATGGACGGGCTATGAATGTTGTTCCAAAAAGGATAAATCACATTTAGGCAGTCTTGACATTCAGGTGAGCCTAGCGACACAATTTACATCGTGAAAGTCTTCCCCAAGTGTGCTTTCAAAAACTCATGCGAACTCCATAGGTAGACAAGTGACGATACAGGAAAAATGGGAGACTTTGATCTCTCATATACCAGCCAGCCCAGAAAAAGAGCCCTTGGTATGATCATGATGTGCGTTCACTGGAAAATGGTGACAGAAAGTGCACATCTGCTAAAGCTGCAACGCAAAAATAGAACAGCAAGCAAACAGTACCAGGATAATGAAGTAGAAGAAAATCCTGCGCATAGAAAGTAGTGGGCTTATGCAGTTTCCCAGTTCAAACAGATCGAAACGAAGAATCTAGCGATTGAATTAACACCCGAAGGTTTTAAAAATGGCCAAGCAACTGTATGCTGGCTTTAAGACCGGAACGCAGGCTCTTTGAAACAGAGAAGGAAACCAAGTCACCGAAGCAAAGGGAAAAGTAGATGTGCTTAAGCAGTGTTTCCAAATTAACGGACGCAGTGCAAATGTGATCGCTGTTTTTGGACGTTAACAGAAGTAAACCGGCTTTTATGTGCACAAGATACAAATTCCTTTTACCTATTCGCTTAGTTTCGAACGATGCGCCGTACACACCGCTCCGACTTTTATAGTTCTACCTTAAGCGTTAAGCCCCTATGCGGTATTAATGCTTCATAATATTTCATTGCATTGTTTATGTTTACCGTGACACCAAGAAGATGCATGGTGGTATTACGTTACCTTAACTTGTCTGCTGCTATGACTGATAATTTGTGATCTAAATCCGTCCATCTAAACTTCGCTACTATCGTATTTTTTTTAAGATCTTCCTTAACAAATGAGCAATAATCTCTGCACTCAAGAATATTTTTAAAACTTCAAAAGAAAATCTAAATAATTACATTTTTCAACAAATTTGATCGTCATTACTTAACAAAATGCCCCTAGACGAATGCAAATTTAAAATTTCACCTACATTAATCGTTTACCGCAATATTTAATATTTTTAATTGACTTCATTAAACATTACCACGTCAAGTGCATAGATGTACAGTCCCATTGACGATTACCGCAGACATTAGTAGTCGTCGCGGTCGGCCAATCGTCGTCATCATTATCATTATCAATATTTGAACGTTGCCAAGTTCGTATAATATATGAATATTTTAATTTTCGAAAAAAAAACAACCTGAATATTTTTTGTTTTCAATAAAATATACATTTAAGTATATTCATATATTACAGGAACAAACAGCACGAAGTGCACATGACGTTGATAGTAGCATTGGACGCCGTTCGTCTCGGGGCGCCTGACATTATATTTCGAGGACGCAAATACTTTTTTGTTTGTGTGGATAAGAAACATGCAAATGGTTTTGATATTTTTGGAAACACACGTTTTTACAAGTTGTCTTTTTGTTTTTCGTTTGCCTACCTCTTTCAACCCCAACATGCTATAAATATAAAACGTGGGCAATTAAACTAATGCACGGTGTGGATATATTATTTATTGTGTAGTTAAGTATTATTTTTTCTTGTTCAAGATGAATGGATTTGTAAAATATTTTCTAATTCGTTTTTAAGACCTATCTATTGACCGTTGGACAAATACTTGAGATTATAAATCATCATGCTTTGATTTATTTATTTTAAAGTGATATTAATTTGACAGCAAAACAATAATATGAGCGCAGTTATATTTCAGAATGTAGTAAATAAATAAAAAGTGCCTAGCCTTTGGCAGGAAATAGGCCTACAGATTAACGCCAAATCCGATAGGGCTTGTCACGACAATGTCAGTGTCAAAAGAGAGAGAAAAAAAACGACAATGTCAGTGTCAAAAGAGAGAGAAAAAAAACGACAATGTCAGTGTCAAAAGAGAAAAAAAAAACAAAGAAACAGCTGAATGAAATGAATGAAAACAATGGCGAATTTGCATGGCGGGAAATAAGTTCTTCGCGAATAGTTACTAAAAGTTTATAACAAAGCCAATTTTAACAAAAAAAAATTACAGAACTAAGAAGTAGTATCCAAACCACGTTTTGGATAATTAAAAAGTTAACATTATAATGTGATTGTGTTCAAAAGATAAAAGTGAAAAAGTGAGAATATCGTAGTTGTGGCAAAAAATGTTTTTGTTGCAAAGATCTCGTAATAATTTTATATTAAAGTGAATTATAACAAAAACAAATTTCCAGAACTGAAAAGGAGTATCCAAACACTATTTTTGAATACTCAAAAGATAACAATACATTAAGATTCTGTACAAAAAATAAAAGTGAAACCGTGACACAATAGCCTTGTGGCAAAAAAATATTTCTGTTTCGAAGCAACTTTTTACTTTAATTTACTTTCTCACGTTTTTTCTCTATAAGTTGGTACTTTTTAATCTTCAATTGGTTCTGTTTTCACTTAAATATACACTTTATTAACAATCACAATGATTATTCATTTCATTCAGCTGTTTGTTTGTTTTTTTTTTGCTCTTTTGACACTGACATTGTTTTCATTCAATTTGCTTTTGACGTTTGACGTTTAAGAAAGGGACGCGGCACTTCAGAAAGAGATAGCTTGGTGAAAAGCCCTTTTGGCAGATTCGAGAAGTTTTCTCATGGTAGTTATAGGTTAGGGAAGGTTAAGTTGAAGTATCTGACAGGAAAAGCTAACACACTAAGCTCAATATAAGGTCTCAGAGGAAGAAATTTTAAATAGGATAGGTTTAAAATTTCTTCCTTTGAGTTGACGCGATCACAAGCTGAAAGTTCGTGCCTTTCTAAACTTAACTTGGTTTCGTATGAAGAATTAGTTAAGTAAAAGAAAGAAAGTTAATCTTAATATAAGGTCTATTTTGATAACACGTGGATCTAAGGGAGCTTATCACCTTATTCGTTAAACTATTTAAAGCTTCTAATGAAGCGTGATAGACTTCTGACATCAGTGTGAGCCAAGTCGTTCACATCATCAAGTAAAAAGATTAGCAGATGGACTTTTTTTATGGAGAGTGTAGTCTTCTCATGCTATTCGTCCATTCAGTTTCTGAAAAAGTTGTTTGAATATACGCCAAGATGCGTGCTTGCCTATGAGACAGTTTCCATTGATGACACCTTCAATGTAGCTAATGTTGTTTAGCGAAATTTAACACTAAGATTGTTGCAGGATCAGCTTTGTCTTAGGTTTGTCCCACCAGCCACCTTCTCGCTATTTTGCCACTGACCTGCTGGCGATGAATGGGCGTGTCCATAGTGAACCCGTTTCCAGCTTAAACAATCTTTAGTCGGCTTTAACCAGCTGCCGGTTACCAGTTTTCAAGCATGTTCTTTCAGTTTTTAGCTTATTGTGATCGTTTACTGGATGAAAAATACTTACATTTGGCGGTAGCAGTGCGATGTTTCCTATGACCATCACCTGCTGGAATCATGCTGTTTCTGAGTGAATTCCGATGGAACGCTGTTAGGCGAGAAGCTGGCTCACCATGGACGTACCCTTAAAGCCAAAGCCCATAGAATCCATTGCATCCGTTGTTTCGATGGATCCGCCGACTTTAACGTACTTAACGGAAGGAACACATAGAATCCGTCGCCAACTTTGTCAGCCGAAAACACATTGGTTGCATTAAATATGCCTTCTGCCTAACCTATAATTGCCTAAATGCGATCCAACTACCTAAGATGCCAGTATAGTACAAATGTTTATTTCTCGCCTAACTCTCTAGACCAGGGATGTTACTAACAAAAATAAAAATCCCTACCGGGTAGGAGAAAAATTCTAGAAATCTCAGATCTGTCACCATCTAATCCTAAGTTTAAGGAGTTAATTACTTAAAATATTGTATTACTAGCTGTCCCGTGCTCGCCTTGCCAGTCCACCACTTCTCAAATTTAAAACAAAATACTTGCTGATAAGAACTGATAAAGAAAACGTCGAGAGTGTCCCTACTCATTATATGGATATACTCTGTATGACTCCCTCTCAATCTAATTTACATTATTCATACATTATCTTTTTCAATCCCGTGGCCATGCGCCATAAAAAAAACAACACAAACTACAAAAGGTGCATACAAAAAAGAAAGAAAAAGCACATTGCACAAAAGGTCCAGGTAGAGAAACAGATTTGTGCCGCACACACACACAAATTGTCCTCCTCTGAACGCTGAGAAAATCCAACGATCTAGCTTCAATCGAACATTTTACTTTTTTGAATTGTATAAAATTTATAGTTTAATGCTTATTGTTCAACTTCAGGATAACCTACAAAGATCATTTATATCTTAAAATCTTTGTACATAATTGAACTTTATATTAAAATAAAAAGCTTATTTCATTTGAATGAGTCATTCCAAGGCTAGGAGCTAGAAAGCATTCGAGAGTTACAACTTTTCTTAGATATCAGCTTAGATCTCCGCTTTTGGACAGCGGATGAAGCCTTTTCCCGCGGTAAAAAGTAGCCTATGTCCATTCTCAGGCTCTAGACTATTTGTGTACCAAATTTCATTTAATTATTGTTCAACTTCAGGATAACCTACAAAGATCATTTATATCTTAAAATCTTTGTACATAATTGAACTTTATATTAAAATAAAAAGCTTATTTCATTTGAATGAGTCATTCCAAGGCTAGGAGCTAGAAAGCATTCGAGAGTTACAACTTTTCTTAGATATCAGCTTAGATCTCCGCTTTTGGACAGCGGATGAAGCCTTTTCCCGCGGTAAAAAGTAGCCTATGTCCATTCTCAGGCTCAAGACTATTTGTGTACCAAATTTCATTTAAATCGGTTCAGTAGTTTTGGCGTTAAAGCGAGACAGACAGACAGACAGACAGAGTTACTTTCGCATTTATAATATTAGTATGGATTTTTAATAGACAAACTTTGTTGAATTTCTTTCAAAGAAATAATACAAGGTGGCGCAAAAATAACCTTCCGATGTTTTTTGGCTGTAATTTAAAAAAAAAAATGAAAAACTTTGATTCTTCTTGTGGATTATTTTTATTTGGTCTTTTAATTTTTTTTACATCAAGTCGAGAATATGATGTCATGTAAATGGCCGCCGCCACAGTTGATTGTCATTTGAGCCCTTTTTATGGCATTTTCCATCACTTTGGCCAAAACTTCCGGCGATAGGTCCTCACATTGTTGACGGATATTGTCTTTAAGAGCTGCAAGAGTCTGAGGCTTGTTGACATAAACCCGCGACTTCAAAAAGCCCCACAAAAAGAAGTCTGGAGCGGTCAAATCAGGCGATCTTGCTGGCCAGTGGAAATCGCCAAAACGGGAGATTAGGCGCCCGGGAAATGCATCCTTCAGCATATCAGTTGTGGCACCTGCAGTGTGTGCCGTTGCACCGTGCTGTTGGAACCACATGTTTTCCAATCCCAATTCATCAAGTTGCGGCAAAAAGAACTCGTTGATCATTGCTCTGTAGCGCTCACCATTGACAGTAACCGTTTGGCCCGCGACGTCTTCGAAGAAAAAAGGTCCGATGACTTCTCCAGCGAAAACAGCACACCATACAGTGACTTTGAGCGGGTGTAATGGTTCTTCGTGGGTTACACGCGGATTTTCAGTGCCCCAGAAGCGTAAATTTTGCTTATTTACGTACCCGCTAAGATGGAAATGGGCCTCATCACTCATGATTATTTTTGATGAAAAATCATCTTCCTCTTGGTGGTGATTAAGGATGGCTTGAGCGTATGTTAGACGCGATTGGCGGTCAGCAGCTAACAGCTGATGCACCGTCTGGACTTTGTACGGAAACATCTTCAAATCTTGTACCAAAATTCGCTGTAAAGACCGTCGACTGATACCCATTTTCGTGGCACGTCGTCTGGTCGATGTCGACGGCGCTTCCATGACATCTTCGGCTACAGCAGCAATATTCTCTGCAGAACGGCTACTCCGGGGTCGGCCACGCCTGGCAGCATCTCGTGTTGTGCCAGTCTCTTCGAGGCGAGCGGCTAAACGTCGCAGTGTTTCACCAGTAGGCGTTGGACGGGTAGGAAATCTGCGACAAAATTCACGTTGTGCCAAAGTCACCGACCGATTATTGCTCAAATAAATAGTCGCCAATATTCCGCGTTCTGGAGCAGTGTAGCGTAACATTGTTTATTAACGTGTATTTCGCATGTGTTTACTACACAAATGTCAAAACAGAACTGACATTAGGGGCCAATAGCAAAATGTATAGCATTTTCTGATAGGAGGATTACTTTTGCGCCACCTTGTACAATGCAGTCAATGTAAGATCACATTCAGCAGTTCATGATGTTATCAAACTAGTTCTGGAAGACTTTACTAACATAAAACTTTTTGAAAATAAAATCTGCAAAGTACCTACATAAATTCTATTTGATTTCAAAAATCTGTCCTTTTCCCCCATGGCTTAATTTTTGAGCAGGAATTCCCAAGTATGGATGTTTCCTTACACTTATTATCACTACTTGTCGAATGTCAAAAACATCCCTACAATTCTAAGATATTTTAACTAATCGGTGGTCGAGCTGCAGTTTCGCTGTGGCATCCTGAAGTGTCTGACAGTTTTCTCTCATTTTACCAATGTTTTGACCAATGATTGTGTCTCTCTCAATTTTTTAATCCGTAAACCTCAATTCCAGGATGTGTGAAGTGCAATTTTTGTTTGTATGCATACGGCGACTGTCGGAAAAGTAGAAAGTAGACTTTCTTTATCCGTCGAAGTTCATGGACCCGTTGGTCATGGGCCTCGCTCCATAAGAATACGTGTATTTTATATTGCAATCCGTTGAATTAACGGATTTTATGCGTTGGGCCCTTTACCACCGAGATTACAGTCGGGTTAGGACTGTTCATATGAAAGCGACCCGCGTCCTGACGAATATTCGGTAACTTTGATATTTCATTCACTATTTTTTTGGTCGCAGACGCCCGCGTACTCCAATTGGAAAACTATAAGCAAATCCTAATGACATTCGGATTTTTGGGCCAATTCCAAATGCTATGGTTTGCGATTTAACTTTGACAATTCGCGTCAAGGGTGTTTTTGTTCGCAGCAAATACGGGGCGTTTTTTTTTTATAGAGGTATAAAACTTCTGATAACTGTCAAACTAGCTGTCATACTAATAAAGTGTGATTGACTTTTTTTCAGTATACTTTGGCAAATCACCATGGAAAGACTTACACCAGAAAAACGTTTACTAATCGTGGAAATTTATTTCTAAAATTCGCGCGCTGTTCGCCAAACTTCTAGAGCACTTTGTCAAGTTTACGGTGCGCATAATAGTTCATCTGAGCAGCTAATACGCAATACTATGGATCGATTCATGACCACATTTACGCTTTGTGATAATATTCATCCAAATCGAGCCCGTACCCTGCGTACAGAAGAAGCCATCACCGCTGTAGACGTGAGTGTGAGAGAGGACCCGAATTTATCGATCCGACGCCGTTCTCAGCAACTCGATCTCTACCCGTCCACTACTTGGAACATTTTGAGGAAAGCTCTTGGCCTACATCCATATAAGATCCAACTGGTGCAAGAATTAAAGCCAGCGTTCTGTGAATGGGCTGGGAATCAACTGGAAGTTGAACCAGATTTTTATCGGCAAATCATCTTCAGCGATGAGGCTCATTTCTGGATTCACGGGTTTGTAAAGAAGCAGAATTGTCGTTTTTAGAGTGAGCACAATCCTCATGCGACTTTTCAGACTCCATTACATCTCGAAATCATCACTGTTTGGTGTGGTTTACATGCCGAAGACGTCATCGGCCCATTTCTCTTTTAATCCGAAACAGGTGCCAACATTACCGTGAATGACGAACGCTACAGGCAAATGATTCGTGATTTTGTTATTCCTCACGTCATTGGAAATGATTTGGAGAAGAAATGGTTCCAATAAGACGGCGGAACATGCCATACAGCGCGTACAACCTGACTTTGTTGAGCCAAACGCTTGGTGACCGAATCATATCAAGAAATTGACCTGTGAGTTGGCCACATGTTTCGTGTGATTTGACACCTTTGGACTACTTTTGTGGGGGTACGTCAAATCTCTGGTCTATGCTGATAATCCAGCAACGATTGATCACTTAGAAGTACATTCGACGCGCTATTGACAAAATATGACCTGGTATGCCCGAAAAAGTGGAGCGAAATTGGACCGACAGGATGGCGTTCATAAGGCGCAGTCGCGGAGGGCATATACCAGAAATTATTTTTAAATATTAAATGCCATGAAATTCGTGAGCTAATAGCCAAAATTTGATCAATCCATTAGATTTGTTTTATTTTAAAAAAAGTTGTATGCCTCTATAAAAACCACCATATAGTTTGGAATTCGAAATTTGTTCATTTAAACAGTGCGAAACCTTTCAATGTTTTTTTTATATTATGCATTAAAAGTGGTATTCTTCGCGCTCAAATAAAGAGTCCCTAATGTTTACACAAACCCGAAATTCAACATTTCGCTACGAAATTTCGAAACTTCATTCAAACACTGTGTCCACTAAACGACGAATATGACACCCACGGTCAAAACTTGATTGCGCTGTTTTTTTTTCTTTTGAAATTAGAAGTGGTTGCCATAATTTTTTTAATTCTCTAATAACATTAACTGAAAGATGAATTTATTTATTTTTATTTATTTTATTTAAGTAGATATTTGAAGGCTTACACAGTAAGATATATTATATCTTTTAAAATAGTGATAAGCTGATTAATCGATTTACAAGGAACAATGAAGACTACCATAAAACGAAGAGCATAATACTTAGAAATTAAAAAAAAAAAAAATATAAGAATATAAGCGGCCGATTCAAATTCATAAATACAATAAGAGTTACATGAGAATAAGTTACATGAGAATAATACAAAAACAAGTTTCAACAAATTTTAATTACAAAATTTTTAAATTTACAAGGAACAAGTAAAATTAACTGGCAGACAAGAAAGATCTTAGTTCAGTAGAAAATCTCTTTTTCAATCCAATTTCTCTGATTTGGCGCGGTAAGGAGTTCCAGACTCTAGTGGCATTAACAAAAAATTGACGTTCAGACGTTACGTTAAACAAGAATAGCGCGGGGATACAATTTGTCTAGTCCTGATGGATGCACAAAACGTTAAACGGTTAAAAAGGTTGCGGGGTTGACGTGAATAAACTATATTATGTAACATTAAAATGGTACGGTACTTTAGAAGTGAATCAAATGTAATATTACCGATCCGGAAAGAAAAAAATGAAATGTGGTCGTATCTTCGAATACCGAAGATATATCGAGCTGTGTTGTTGTATTCGACATTAAGTTCCCGGCTACTAATCGAGCCACACTTTCCAAAAACTTCGCACCCGTATGTTAAGGTTGGTATTATTAAGGTCTTAGCTAAGAGGATCCGCGTTTTCATGGGAGTTAAGTATTGAGTCGTCCAAAGAGAACGAAGAATACCATAAGCTTTGCCAACTGTTAAGTTAATGTGATCACTCCCCGTTAACGTTTTATTAAATAACATACCCAATTTTTTTGCTGTGTCAACATCGGACCATCGTTAAGGTAAGTTAGGTGGGAAGAATAACGTGTTTAAGATTTTCCTTGAAATGACAATGCATTTAGACTTCGTAGGGTTAATAAGAAGCGAATTTTGTTGCGACCAATTAGAGATTTTATTTAAATCGGAATTTATGCAACTGATGCAATGATCGATTGAGTCAGGTGGACAGCTCATGTGTAGCTGAGTATCGTCAGCATACATTTCAACATATGAGTTAGTGACGAAGGCAACTCATTGACATAGAGGGAAAAGAGTAGAGGTCCTAGGATGGAACCTTGGGGAACTCCGCATGTTTTGGGAAGAAAGTCTGACATTATACTGTTCACATACACAGCCTGCTGACGACCAATAATATAAGATAAGAGGATATTAAACGCACAGCGGAAGAAGAGAAGTTGTATTTACTTGTAAGCTTATTGCATAGTATTGCGGGATTGACGGTGTCAAATGCCTTGGAGAAATCAAGGAGCACTAAAAACGTGATATGATTTTTATCTAAGTTCTGCCTTATGTCGTCGACCACAGTTAAAAGTACAGTGATACAACTATGCTTAGCACGGAAACCAGACTGATGAGAACACAATAAATTATTCGAATTAAGATACCTATTAATTTGCTTCTGTATAATTCTTTCAAAGACTTTGGAAAGAAAAGAGAGAATAGCAATAGGGCGAAAATCCTTATCTGTACGATTCTTGGGAACAGGAATGATTTTCGAATTCGTCCATATTGAAGGGAACACACCTGTTGTAAGGATGTGGTTAAAGGCATGGGTGAGATATGGTAGGATAATGTGCAGAATAATCTTTATGAACTTAGGATGAATTCCATCAACTCCAATAGAGTTAGATTTGATCGAGAGTATACACTCAACCACATCTGCCTTAGGGATGTTCATTCAAAAAATACATCGATGTTTTATTCGATGTAATGCATCGAAACGTTACATCGATTATTATCGATGCATTGATTAAAAACATCGATGTTATCGATGCATCGATTAAGAACATCGACGTATGTATTATATGAGCTAAAAATAAGAAATCCAAAAAAAGACATTATCTTTTAATTTAGCTGAGTTTTATTAAAATTGCAAATCCCAATACTTCCGCTCTAAACTTTGCATAAACAATATTTTGTTTACCCGCTTTCCTTCGATTCTATTCCTTTGCTGACTCAATACCTGGGAAGCTTTCGAAAAAAGCCTTTCCGAAGGAACTGAGCTGGCTACCATTGCCGTCTGAGGATGTTATACTTAAAGATGATAATGGATGTTTCTTGCAGCTATACCTGGACATATGGGTTCTGTGCATATTGCTTACTAGCTGACCCATGCTCGCCTTGCTTCGCCAGTCTGCCACTTCGCAAATTTATAACAAAATACTTGCTGATAAGAACTGATAAAGAAAACGTCGAGAGTGTCCCTACTCATTATATGGATATACTCTCAGTTTGACAAAATTTATATTAATGCTTATTGTTCAACTTCAGGAAAACCTACAAAGATGATTTAATCTTTGTACACAATTGCTAGGAGCTGGAAAGCATTCGAGAGTTACAACTTTCCTTAGATATCAGCTTAGATCTCCGCTTCCGGACAGCAGATAATGGTGAAACATTATCCTATCTTGTAATCTCGACAATTTTCAATGCAACTGTGAAAACCGGAATCAATTTCGCGCAGTATTTTTTTAAATCAAATCCGGTCAAACACCTTAGAGCCAGACAAAAAGTTACCGTTTTATTATAGTAAGGATATCTTAATGAATACTAATATATCGGTTACAACCCTACCCGTTGCCTATGTTTATCAGGAATAATGTCGACTTCTAATGGTAAAACAGTTTTTCAAATCGGTCCAGTAGTTTCGGAGCCTATTCAAAACAAACAAACAATCAAATCTTTCCTCTTTATAATAGTATAGACATCTGTTGTCTTATCAAAATCCCTTTGTTTACACAGCTGCCGTTTTATTTGCACAGCTGTTGTCTGAGGATCTTATACTTAAAGATGATAATGGATATTTCTTACACTTGCATTTGTTCGCTTAACAACTCGTATAATAATTATTCTTTGTAGGAATCGGCTCTTCTTTAATAGACATGAAAGTATAGTCTGCTGTGTATCTGTGTCTGTGGTGCGAACGTCGGTCTCGGTCGTCGGGTCGTGTTCCCTCGTCTTACATGTGTTGTTGTTTATGTGTTTGGTTGGCGAAAATAGCTTATTACAAATTACGTTATAATTTCTCATATCCTTCATTAATACAATCAAAGAGAAAAGAGCATATAGAGCGTATTAAATTTGAAATTCGTTACTGTGTACATTTCATGGTACGATGCATAGAATGAAATACATCGATGCATCCTTAAACATCGGATGCTTTCGATGCATCGGATTGATTCGATGCAATCGAATACTAAACATCGATGTGTTATGAGCAACCCTAATCTGCCTGTTCCAATAGAGAAAACTCGAAAGCTTCGGTGCTGTTGGTGATGTTCAGTACATGCGAGGCAGGTGAAAGAGTGGGCCGAGTGCAGGACACAAAGCATCGATTTCGATTTAGTTCATCACCGTCAACATTATCAAGGAGGCGGTTCTGTTGTTTTCCTACACCAATTTCCTTTAAGTTCTTCCACAATTGTTTACCAGAGAATGATGCATTTAATCGTTCAGAGTAATAGGGTTTTTTGGCAGCACGAACTTTGCTGACCACGGTATTACGGAGAGTACGGTATGACCTGTGGTGCTCTTCTAAACGAAAGCGCTTCCATAGGTTATACGCTTCGTCACGTCTTTCCATTAGCTCTCGGATATCACTTGTAAGCCATGAATTGGCGATATGTCTCACTACCTTAGTTTTAAGGGGCACGTGAGTATTAAATAGCTGATTAACATTCGATTGTAAGAACTAAACTTGTTGATTTGAAGAAGACATGCAGTAATTTAGGTCCCAGTTAACGCTGCGCACATCATTGTCTAAAACCGTGTAGTCAATGTGTCTGAAATCTCGAAACTCAAATGAATTAGGTTATTCATGATAATTGAATTCAAAGGTCAAATAGATCAGATCGTGTTTTGAAAACCCCGGGGCTGACAATTGGTCATAGAAGAGCGCCTTATTGGTTTCGCTAACAAAGAAAACATCAAGTAAGGTGCTACAGGTATCGGTAAAGTGAGTAGGTGTAGAAGAGTTAACGGGAAAAAGATTTATTGAACACATACTATCGATCAAATTTCGTTCAGATAAGAATTGAGTGCCTGTCTGTCCACTTTTTCCTTTTTTTATGTTTTTGGTCGATTTTTTTATTTATTTGAATACGTTTTTTGACAACTTTTTTCTATCCAGCTGGTTTTTTATTCAGCGCGCTCAATGACGTGCGGAATATTTAAAAAAAACAGTTCGTTTGATTTGACAAACGTTTTTGAGACGTTCATCAGTTCGCTGAAATTCAACATTTCGAAATTCTGAGAAATGTATGGTGAAATGTTGACTGACTCAGTAGTCAGTAGTTTAAGATATTGTTTCTTTGTTAATTTCACTAATTGTCAACTCAACCACAACAATGAAATAGATAGTTTAAATTGGTTAAGACCCAACAAATGAATGCATTTCCATTTGAATTTTATTTTATTATAGTAATATTCATGTTTTACAAAACCATTTCAGTTCGGAACTACATTTACAATTCTAAAAATATGCCACAAACATTTAACACTTTACTATGAATTTAAAACTGAAAATACAGGGACGATAAAGGCAATTCGTGGATTTTGTATGATTATTCATATTCATAGTAATTTTATTTATTATTCAGTACTTTAGGAACACATATCAGTTTAAAGAAAAATAGAAATCAAGTTAACAAAGATGTTTGGGTTTGTCTTATTTTGGTCGATTACATCTTGTTGAAAGGTAGAAGAACCTTTTGTTTCATTTTAGGGAAAATTAGAAAAAAAAGAAGAGAAAACGATTTAGTTAGAAAAATTTGAGATAAACTTGATAAAATATTATATTTTTTTAATTTTACACCTAGAGACTACAATTTAAAGTTGTGCTAAGACGTGTATACAAATACAAAGGCAAAAGCCTTTAATTGATATAATTAAATTTCTAGTCTTACATATACTACATGTACTGTTTTTATTATTTTCTTTTTTCAAATATTTGTATTCCCTAGTAACACACTACCTTGTATGTATTGGAATTATTGTAAACAATTATGAAATTAGTTTCTTCTTGAATATATATTTTTGGGGGAACATTTAGATACGAAGATTTTCTTATTCATATAATAGGCCATAGGGTTTTTTTATTATTTTTAAAAAAATCATAGATTATATAAGTTTACGAATGCCGCCAATAACTGCACAATTAAAAACTATGAAGACTACAATTCTTAAAAGAATGCGCAAAATTTATAATATAATTACAACAACTAATTGCTGAATTTTTACAATATGTAGAAACGCTTGAAGTACAGAAACAGTAAGGCGAGTTCCATTAGGATACAGTAATGTATCAGTACGTCCGGCTGCATTCAACTACTTCTGCTCTTTGACCGTATGTCGATTTCGATTGGTAATTTTCTTAAACTTCGCGGAATAGGTACAGCTCGAAAACTAAGCCGGAGTAAAACTGGTGTTGTATGTATTGTTACAATTTTACAGCGTTTTTTTTATAGTTTTTGGTGTCATTTACATATAGTGTCTACAACTGCCGATCAGCACAAGCACTGCAGAAATGTCAAATATGGTAGTGTGAGTGCAAGTACGTGTTTACCCTCGCTATTTATCTGGGGTAAAAACGGAGTGCTCTTAGGCTAAAAACACACCGGATCAAACAAAAAGTTTTTGATTCAATAGTCAAAAAAACGTTTTTGATTCGATAGTCAAAAAAACGTTTTTGATTCGATAGTCAAAAAAACGTTTTTCATTCGATAGTCAAAAAAACGTTTTTTATTTGAACACACACCAAGCGAAATAGAATGTAACAAAACACAACGTTTTGTTTTCTTGTTTCGTTTGGTGTCCGTTGAAATAAAACAAAATGGATTTTGCGACTTGTTTTAAGTGTTGTTCAACATGTGGTTGGACTCAGGCGATGAAGTTGTGCCAATCTTACATACAATTTTGAAGCAATTGAGGAAACGGACACAAATAGCAGAGAGTGGTGGGTGCATCCATATAATCTAAATCGAAATGCTGAGGATGTGATATTAGCAGAGTTAAGAACTTATTATGAAAAAAAATGCTATCAGAAAACAAGATAATACGAAACAAGATACGAAAGATACTACAGTCCGCTTAGGCGAATTGTTGGATACCCTATTCTTATTCCTATCCCTCATAAGTGGGCGTCACAAAAGTCTAAGTATGATTGAATTGTTAAGAACGCTCTACATATTTTGTAATATAACATTAGGATGTTATCGAAAAAAACGTTGGTTTTTCAATAAAATTGTTTTATTTAATTGTGGGCGTGTCAGTAGGCGGATTTAAAAAAAATTAACACATGAGCATAAAGGGCCCCTTGAGAGTATATATTATAATATATTAATATATTTCAGCTCCCTAGCTCAAACTTTGGATTTGCAAAAAAAGTTGTTTTTAAGTTGTGGGCGTGTCAGTGGGCGGATTTTCAAAATATTCACACATGAGCTTAAAGTGCCCCTAGAGAGTATATATTATAAATTTCAGCTCCCTAGCTAAAATTTTGTTTTTTTAATAAAATTGTTTTATTTAATTGTGGGCGTGTCAGTGGGCGGATTTTGAAAATGTTATATCCGAGCAGTTTTAGGAGTCATAGATCATATATAAAAAATTTCAGCTCTCTAGCTCAAAATTCGATTTTTTTCAAAATTTTGTTTTTTTGAGTTTGTGGGCGGATTTCAAAAATTCGTAAACTTGATTATTTCGGGACCCTAGAGAGTATATGGTTAAAATTTCAGCTCTCTAGGCCCAGTTTAAAGGCCTAATTTTTGGCAACAGACGGACGGACGGACGGACATGGCTAGATCGACATTACTATCGATGCTGATCATAAATATAGTAACTTTTAGGGGTCTACGGGCAATATTAAGGTATGTTACAAACTATGCGTCAAAATTAATATACCCTTAGAATAGGGTATAAACAACGGAATCAAAATTTTGTTTTGCAAAAAACAACAGGTCAGCTATTGGCAACGAAACATATTTTTCTGTTTTGCTGTCGTTTTTATGTGTGTGTAGTTTCATAAGAAACAATGTTCTCTTGTTTTACGAAACAAAAAACACGTTTTTCTATATTCGGTGTGTTTTCAGCCTTCGAGTGTACTGAGGGTAATTTTCGTGTCGAAACGTTAACGATAACTGCACTGAGAGCAGTTCAACATAAGGAAAAGTTTCCGATCGAAATCGGCATAAGTAGTTCAGCAGTGGGTTACCTTTAGACGGCTTAGCGTTAATTTACAAGTTGCAACATATCGGCACTCGGAGACCTCTTTTAAAAAACAATTTATTTTGGACACTTGTAAAAAATGTACCAACCCTTTGGACACTATTTGAAATAAACAAATAATTTGTTCGAAAATTTATTCAATCAATCAAAACAAAGAAATAACATACATATGTATCTATTTTGCATGCGAACTCTTTCTCCGTTGACACAATTTGCATCTTTGTGTTTGAATTCAGTGCAACATTTTGATTGTTCACGCACACTACAAAGAACGCAAGTCTTCTGTTAAACAATGTTACCTGAATTTACCCATTTGAAGTAATATTTTTGTTTTGTTTTAATTATAAAAACAGTTCGGATTTAATGTCGTTGCGTTTTAATTGAAATTCGTATGGGACACTCTTTTCCATCTGGACACTTTATAGAAATTATTAGGGGTGACGCTGGTTCAGCAGTAGTAGTAGATCAGTTTAGCGAGAGTTTACATGAAAATTGTTGTTGGTTTTATGTGACATTTTAAAATTCCATAAGAAATTAATCAATTTATATTCATGACCGAAAGCAATTCATTTTAGATTAGGAAGTATTTCGGTAGCGATTAAGTAATGATTTTATTTTGTACTAGCTGGAATGCATTGCAATAGCTTTCAATTCTTTTTTGTATTTTGAAGTATGTACACATACAAATCGGGCATATTAACACTTTATATTTGCGCGCCACCTATTGCATGTTGAGGGTACATTGTACTCTGATGGTACTATGCCAGAAACGTTCGGCCAACAGCAACGCATAGAAGACGAACAATTATCCGATCGACTCGCGCACCATCTATTATACGTTGATGGTTTTATGTCAGAAACTTTCGCAAAAGTGACAACAACTAGTGTACAAAGTAAATTTAATATTACACCCTTGTTAGTGAATCGAACGTTCGACTCGACTCGATTCAAAATTTCTTTTGACTCAAATGTCAATAAATTAGCAAATTTTGATATCACACAAATATATGAATAAGCACAACTTGGTTTGTAGATGACAATATACCTCAGTAATTTTTGATGTGGCAGCATTGATTTCGAAGTGGAATGAAGGCCAATCGTGATAGGTCGACTGGATAAAGTCCAACGTTCGATTCGCTAACCGTAAGTTTGGTTTAGGTGGCTTTCGGCAGAAGCCGACACACTTAGACCAATTTAGGTCCATTGTGATACCACGTATGTATATCTACCTCAACACTGTAGATGGCACTGGCCGACGACACGCGGTTGTACTCAAACGGTCCCCCATCAACGTATTAACCGCGCCCAACGTCGTTTAATTGCGGTGATCTGACGAGAACCGATAAACTCGACGTGGCAGTCGGCAGAAGCCGACACACTTAGACCAATAAAAAGATCCATTGTGATACCACACGGATCTATCTTAATCCTACTCGTTAAACCAGTTGGAGCTCATTGTAAAAGAAAGATCCTAAATGGAGCTTTCGTCTTTGAGAGAGAGCAGGGCATGTGCAGAGAAGGTGGAGAATAGTCTCCTCCTCCTACTCGTCCAAGCAGCTTCTGCAGAAGTCATTTGTATACACGCCATCACTTCCGCCTGGAACACGATGCAGTGATTAGGGAGACGAAAAGAGAGGCTGAGGTTCAGACTGTCAGAAAACACACCTCCACCTACCCCCTCGTCGGTTTTGGATCCATCGGTGTAAAAGTGGATTGATTCATCTTCAATATGGGGTCTTCCTGCCAGAATGTTCTGCAGGGCCTTAAGTTTTTTCCCATTGCGCCTACGTTTTCCATTGTCATGAGAAGCTCCTCCAATTTCAACCACTTTCACTGAAATCTTCTCGTTTTTCCAAGAAAGATCGAAACTGTATCCTTTGTATACGAGTTTTTAAGAAATATATTGTACATAATAGGTGTGTTCCCTCTTACTTTTCAAGTAACTTCAAGTAAATTCTCAAATTTCGAGGAGTGGGGATCAAGTCTTTCAGATATTGAAAAAATTATGAAAAAGTAAAGGAATGCTTTCTCTTACGAAAGCTAGACATCCGAACCGAGAGTCTAATGAAAAAGGATAGAACGTCACTATCCACCCTCGTAGGTATTTTAACGGGGCACAACACTCTGCGGTACCATATGAAGAAATTACGGTTGAAAGGAGGAAGAACTCTGTAGAAGCTGTGGCGACGAGGAAGCTCTGGAGAATACTACCCACTTCCTGTGTCACTGCCCGGGTCTCCAACACATCAGATACAGATTCCTGGGGAGACACTTCTTCCACGGCCTAGACGAGCTCTCCAGCACACCGATAGACAGAATAATAAAGTTCATCAAATCTACAGGATGGTTTGTATGGAACAGCACAGTGAGTAATTAATCTCAGCTGTTTATAGACAGGGTTAAAAATGAGTAAAGGACAACCCTCCTCCCCCGATGGGCATCACAATGGGTCAGCATTTACCTGAGTGTGGCACTATGCCAGCCCAGCTACCTAACCTAACCTAAGGGAATGCTTTTGTAGTAAGATGTTTTAACCAAGCTACATGACAGCAGAAACATTAAATTAAAAACAAAACAATTTTTGAAATCGAGATTAATAAAAATATTTGATTGAAAACGATTAAGGGAAACATGTGTAATTTAGTATCGTTATTAGTTGGCCCATCAAGTGAATCAGAAGAGAGTCCCAAATACTTACATGAAGCAAAGAATAACAAATTGAAACATCAACTGTCATTTTTAGTGATATTGACAGCTGTTTTACAACCTGCCCAAAGAAATTTCTTGCGCAGAAATTCGTAACTTTTCCAGTTGAGTGATTGGTATTCTCATTGCCTTTCTCTTTTATGAAATTTGTTTTTAAGGGAACAACTTTAAGCAGCTTTTAGTAACCTCGAGTAGCTGGAAGTTACTTGAAAAACTAAGGAAACACACCTATTATGTTGCAAATTTAAATGCAGAACTCTGCCTAAACAGTTCAGAAACGTATACTCTCCCAAAGCTTGCAAACTGAATATGATGCGTATACCCTTGTTACATGCTCTTGGTGTTTGATTGTTAGTTAAAGAAAAGCAGTACCAAAGTCTTCCAATCGCAACTACGCACTATAACTAGCTTGTGAGGATGACCCCCTTCATCCTTGAATTAAGGCAGACACTTCAGTAAAGACCTCACCCTCGTAAACAGGGAATCGCGAACAAAATACTGATAGTAGCAAACAAATGGTGGAACGGGCTGGAATCCCGTGCTATAAACAGAAAAAATCTAGCCGCTTTTATAGGAAGGCAAAAACTGAGAGAAACAAATGAATAAAAAATCGTTTTCCTCTCTAGTGAGTGTCATCAACGGAAACAACTTATACAACATGCTATCATGCAAAAAAAAAAAAAAATTAACTTAGTACAGATGACCTGTGTAGAGATGCGGGGACGAGGATGTGCATGAGGACACTCCACACTTCCCCTGTCACTGACCCTCCAACATTTAGAATAACTTTCTGACAAGTCTATAAATGACTTGCATAACTGCCTCAGGATGGCTGTAAAATCCATTGGTTTTACAATCACCCCTATCGAGGTATCCGTTCGGAATGGAATTTTCTCCGATTTGTACGAAATCGGAGAAATTGCATTCGAGGTATCCGTTCCGATACAAGTTTCGGAAAAATTCTCCGATGACATGTAGCGGACCTTGTCGCATTGCGTTGTACCGCGTTTATGCCAATTACTTTTGACAGATACACGGCAAATATTCTCCAAAGCTCTCCGACAACCAATTGTTGCCGAATATTTTAATAAACAATGGAAACTCCATCAAAATTGTAAGTAATGAAACTAAAAATAAATGTTTGTTAGGATTTATTTCAGTGATGTCTTATTTCAGAAAGAAAACAACAACGAGGGCTCAACAAGAGCGATTGGTAGAAATGCTATCTACCAAAGTGGATATAACCCGCAATTTAACAAAAAGACCGGCTGAGGAAGTTGCTACTTTTTGGGAAAGCATCGCAACTGAATTAAATTTGTTGGGTCCACCAGTTAGAGATGTAATTGGTTGCAAAAAGGTATATAAAATTGAAATCTTAAAGCGATATAACAAAGAACTGAATTTTTAAATCAAGGTTTGGAGCGACTACAAAACCTATATAAAAAAAAATTGGCAGACAACAAAAAAGAAGCATCGGTTACAGGTGGTGGACCTTTTAAAGTAAAAAGTTTTACTTCCATTGAAGAAGCGGTGATAGCAATCATCAATATGAAGGCATAAACGGAATTGGAGCAAGGACATATGGACACGATGCCAAGAATAGTTTTGCAGAGTCTAATCTCAATGAAAATGATCATAGAAAGGAAAACAGTTCATCGGCAAATTTGGAACTTGGTTATGAATCATTTGAAAACAGTGATGAAGACGACCTAATTGCAGCACCAAGTACAAGTGAATATAAGTTAAGTGAAATGAACCTAAAACTTTTATGTATGCCACAGGCAAGTTTTTGTTGACTCTTTTTTTTTTTTTATTAAAATAAAGTGTATATATTATGTTATTCAAATTGCATCAAAATTTCATTTCTCGTTGCAATGGCCTCACTATGATACTCGTAGTATGATGTGAAGACCTCTGAAATGCTCTCTATTTCTTCAGAATGGTCCATGCCTGCAGTCTCTTCCTCAGTAGAGAAATGAAGACAATTGTTTTCATCTTTTGACAACTCGGTAACAATATATGTTTGAATTATAGAGATGGTATTTTCGAAAATATATCGATATTTAACTGAATCGATATATTTTAAATAGAAATTGATTTGTGTTCTAGTTAACGAGATTGTACAATTTATTGGCAAAGTGACATCCTTCCTTGTTAAAAACTATGAAATTAAACTCCCTTTATTGATATATGATAATTTAAAGCTCGTTAAGTCTTCATTATTATATAAGTATCGAAAGACATATTGACTTATCGATATTTAAATGTACATCTCTTTTAGAACCTTAAGTCTGTCGCATATCAAATCAATGCGACGAGGTGCGCCATCGCAATTATATATAAATTTTCTTCCGAAGTCAGATACCTCGAATGGAATTTGAGTCTCCGAAGGAGTATGCGTTGCGGAGAAATTTCCGTTCCGACAGATACCTCGATAGGGCCGAATAAGGCAGTCATAACCCCCAGGTTATCACAATAGGTCTATATTGAGCTAAGTGTGACGGGCATAAGTTTATCCTACCTTTCAACCCATGAACACAACCTAACCTAACCTATGTGTAGCTTGGAAACACTACTCTGAACTTCAAAAAACATCTCTAGAACAACTTCACAGTACGCTTTCATATAACTTGTATGTATTCCGCGGTTTAGTCACTTTATTCAACAAATCTTTCCAGCATCGATGTGATCTGAAGGTTCTGAAGGATTTTTGTATGAAACGTTAGCAGAAACGTTGCGTGCAAATTTTTTTTTGTTTTTTATAAAAGAAGGAAATAAAATCTCAGAGCACTCAGACGCGGTAACGGTCCATTGTACTACCAGGCAGAAAACCTCTTTTTGGTGTAGAGGCCGAAGAACACAAGGTGTCATTCGTTTCTCGCTTATGTTGTTGTTCCCAATGGGGATTGAACCAGTGTCAATAAGTCATTACTATTGTTTTTTAATAGTTTCAGAATTATATTCTGACGAAACATCAGCGAAATTTGTTTCTCTCTCAATTCAGCTTGGCGTGGGGCGTTCATTTGTCCATAGTGTAACAACTTTCTTCGGTTTTCCATAAAAATGACGAAATGTTTAATATTGTTGATCGGAATCGACCCCGAAAAGTTGGCGTGGCGGAAAACTATATGAAAATTGTCGGTTTTTTTTGGAAAGAACACAACCTTCACTTCTATCAAAGATATCTTTTAGAAAGTGGGCGTGTCAGTGGGCGGATTTGAAAACCCTTATTTCTACTTGTCCGGTTTCTAAAGACCATACATGTTGCGAATGTAAGCATTTTAGAAAAATTGTAAGGGCCTCATAATTGGAACCAGACGGCCGGACATGACTTGATCGACATCTCAATTTCGGTAACAAACACAATATAATACGTATATACTTAAAGTGGTCTTCGACCAATATTAAGTTATATTTTATGGTCATTTTCAAAAACGTCAAAAAAACTGCCAATTTGAGTATAATTATATGACGGAAAAATTTCAATCATCAAATTTGCAGTCGTCCTGTTTGCTAAATTGATTTCTTTTTGGTGGAAGTGCATTTGACGTTTAAGAACAACGCAAATCTTAGAGAATCTTATATCGTTTTCCATTGGTAATCCGAAATGTTTCCAGGCTCTTCTGAAAGCGTCCCATCGGCATTCGAATGACAGTTCTTGTCATGAAAAGAAGAGAACTTTGCTTGTGGATTTGAATTCAGAATCAAAACCAGACGAACTCACACATTCAACCACTATAATCGTCAAAATCGGCAAATGCTATTTTTGTTGTACTGTATTTGATAAATTTTAATAAAACAAACAAACATGGCTTATATTAATTTGGTTTCATCACGTTAATCGTCATCATCTAAAGATGATGCGGTTGTCGTTAAACTAAACCCACAAGTTCCTTCCATGATGAAGTCGAGAAATATTCAAAGAAAGAGGTATTTGTGTTTGAAGTCTCGCAAATCTAACGACACATAAACTTTAAACTGAAAAAAGATGTGTTTGCTTGTTCAATTGGCATCACGAATCTTAGAGTTTTTCCGGATTACCAATGGAAAATGAAATGAATTCAACTAATATCTTCGGCTATCCACGTTAACCACAGAGAGCAGCAACAAAACCGCCGGGTCCGGTTTCCACTTGGAGAAGTTCTCGAGTGGGTAAACAAGTAATTTTTATTTTTAACTTTCATTTTGATATAAAATTAAATAAATAAATAAATATTAGGCATTGACAGCCCTACTCTCGCAAGAGGAGGGATAGTGAAAAATCGTTAGGTGGGACGTGGGAATGAGGGAATTTGAATCGGAGACCCTTCGTTATAACCACCACCCACATTGGAAGATAGTTTGAGCATTTTTTTCTTTTACATATTCAAGAGAGAGAGTGAAAAAAAAGGGAAGATAGAAGAAAGGATTCTTCTACGCACACGCAACCAATGCCTAAAAACTATTAAGTGTTATTATAAAAATATCCTGCATAAAACTTTACGTTTGTTGATTCCATATTCCATCAACCACTGGCTGAGCTAGGGCTGATTATCTCTCAGTCTACTCGTATTTAGCTGTCAATTTATTTGCACAAAGCCATAGACAATTATCGGGATAAGATCGGTTAACACCGGAGTTAAGATATGTAAATCGATAGTTTGTTGCCATATATGCATTCTAAATAGACCTAAGAACAACCGGCAGTTTAATGAATCCCCTATTTTGGACTGTGCGGATTTTTAAATAAATAAGATTGAGGTATAAGAGTATCATGTATGAAACGATGTTTATTGAAAATATCTTGAAAGAACGCCTCTCTGCAGTAAGAAAACAGCAGTAGTCTGCACGAATGTTATTTTGCAATTATAGTTTTTATTCTTGTTGTAAAGAATATAAAACAAATTTATGGACCTACAGCATTATAATTTCAGAAACGTAACGCATTAACCGTCATAACTTTCGGCGTCAACTACCAACCGTTTGTACAAAAAAAATATCCACAAAATCCTGCATTCAGAAAACAGAGAATCACTGTTTCAATTAAATGAATATTATTGTTTGTCTACCTATATGTGTGGAACCACGTGCACTTTAACTCTACTTTGCTACGATACTGCTCACAATTTAAAAAGTCCCTTCAAAACAATCTTAGCACTAGAAATAAAAATCTTAGAATAAATAAATTCAGTGTTTCCAAGCCAATGAGACAATGAGAAGTGCAAGCCAGGAAATATTCGAAGTGAAGAAATGACAACCACTAACACACAATTTTGAGCAACTCTACAGGTCCGTCATACAAGTATTGTCTTTGTTCAAAAATAAATTGTTATTTAAAATAAATAAATAAAAGTGTTAAATACATATTTGTTATTACAAACCATAGTTCAACTACTGAGTTCATTAAATGAGATTTAAAAACTTACGTGTCATTTTCAACAAAATGCATTAAGGCCCGTTTGCTGAAACGAAACATAAGTGCATATTTAAATTCAACATAGACGCTAATGTCACATAAGTGCCTATGTTGAACTTAAATATTTATGTTTCGTTTCAGCAAAACATCTTTCTAATGTTATAATGGAGAATTAAAAAAAAAAAAAAATAATCTGAAAAGTATTACATTCAGGCTGTAGAAAAAAAAAATAAACCAGTGAACCAAATAAAAAAAGAAACACCAAATGATTTTTTTATAGTTTTCTTTCATTTTGTTTTTTTTTTAATTTAGATAGGCATTTTTTTTTTAAATATTTTTAAGGTTTACACTCAAATTTAGACCGTTTTTTTCTATTTTGTCTCCATTCACAAAATTTTGTTTTTTGTTTTCAATTCTTACCTTTACTCGAGCTATATAAAAATGTTTAATTTGCATACATAAATATTTCTTTATCTTGTTTTTAATATAACAAGTATTTTTAATTTTAATCCATTTAGTTTACATAATTATTTTATTTCATTGTGAAATTGTTTTGTTTTCATTCGCTTGCTTGCTTAGGAAGCTTTACAAATTACATGTACAGTTTTTCGATACATTTGTATTTTTATATATTTTTAATAGTAATAATTAAATTAAAGTTATAAGCATTTTCGCATGATAAAATGTTGTTAAAGTTATAACAAAAAAATACTTTCAATACAAAAAGAAAAATAATAATAAAAGAGTACATTTGTTTAGGTTGTTGAAAGTAGTAACTAAGTCTCAGCTAAATTTATTTAATTAAATTATATTTAATATAGTTTAGAAGAAAATTAATATGAAATATTTATATATATATTTTATAAATATATTTTTGTTTGTTTTTATAAATATATGTACCACACAATTTTTTTGTTTGCATTTATAGATTTCATTGCTGACATGAAGGGGTTGGGTTGGGGACTGGGGACGGGAAAGGATTTAATAGAATTTATTTATAATAATAATAAATGTGAATCACCAAAAGATTGGGAATTTCGTGTGATCGCGCGCGGGCTGTCGGAGCTGCTGCTTAGTCTGTTATCGAAATTTGGGCATAGCCAACGAGTGACTTTTCGTCGGGCACCTCTCCCGGCTGAATACCAGAACTCAGTTGGAACGTAATAGTCTTCATTTGGCTGCGTTGCTCTATCAATTTTTGTAGATTCACCGCCATCGGTATTGTGTCCAGGTTGTCGACAAGGCCAGCTTCGACGAGTTCAGCGGCAATCCCATCGGCGGAGTCCTTGCCAACAGCAAACTCGAAACGGATGTCGTGCAGCTCTCGCTTGACGTTTCTCATTCGTAGAACCAGATTAACTGGTGGAGATTCGCCTGTTGAATTTAAAGTTGCCGCCGCCGCAGTTGCTGCCGCGGATACTGCTGCGTCGCTCGTAGCAGAATCCGCTGGCTCTGAGGTGCACGTGATGGTTCGCTCGGAGAATTCCGATGGTTCTTCGCGTTCGCTGTCGGATGAGTCGGCCCGCTCGAGACGATTTATCGGACGATCATCTGATTCCGAGTCTGAGGAATGCTTTCCGTTATCTTCCTCTTCGCTAGACCACACCCATTCGCCCGTGACTGTTCGGTGAAGGCGTCCTGAAGCACCCGGCTGCCGGCGCGAAGCTTTGTGCACTCGAGTCTCCATAGAGGGGCCCGTTGTGAGGAGGGTTTGATTGAGATACTTGCGGTCCTTGGCCTTTTTGAAGAAGGCGTGCTTTAGGAGTTCGTTGGCGGTTGGGCGCTTTGATGGCTCCTTTTGCAGGCATTCAACGATCATTTTTCGGAACGTCTTGCCATAGGCTTTGTACTGGTCTTTGTCCTCAGCGCCAGTGTCCAGAGTCGGTGGATCATTTTGCAGCGTCAGCATGAGTACTTTCATTGGCGGGTACTTGTGATAGGGGGCAGTGCCCGTCGCCATTTCAATTGCCGTGATGCCAAAGGACCATATGTCCGCCTTGAAGTCGTAGCCGTGATCTTGCTCCATCACCTCGGGTGCCATCCAACAGGGAGTTCCAACAAAGGTGTGTCTGACCTTCTGACGTGACAAATCTCGGCCCGTGGCTAGCCATGCACTCACTCCGAAGTCGGCAATCTGCACAGTACCATCGTCACCAAGCAGGATGTTTCCGGCTTTGATATCTCTGTGTATCTGTCCGTTCATGTGGAAGTACTCTAAACCTTTGAGCACTTCCTTTAGAACCGTCGCAATAGTTGGCTCGTCGAAGACACCATGCTTGCAATTGCTTGTCCGCATCTTGTGTTTGATTATGTCCAGCAGACTGCCGCCCTCAAGGAGTCGCAGCACAAGCCACAGCTCTTCACGTACAACAAAGCTCGTATGGTAGGTTACGACGTTCTCATGATTGCACGAGGACATCGCTTGGATTTCTTTCAACAATTCGTCCATAGATGTATTCCATTTCTCGAGGTTAATGCGTTTGATGGCACATTTCTCGTTACGTGGCAGGCAGAGAGCAGCATGTACCACTGCAGTGGCACCCACTCCAATTACATCGCGCAATTCGTAGTCGTCTTTACTATTGGGCCAAGGAATCTTCTCAACTGTGCCGGGTGGTGGTGGAGCAATGTTGTTTGCGGCCATCGTGTTTACTGAGTTGTTCGACCGAAAAGAAGTAGTTGACTGTGAGTGGGTTGGCTGAGTAGACGATGAGATGGTGCGGGTAGTTCTGATACTTTTGATGCTCGCCTTTGATAAGTTGGCAGTTAGTGTTGGCTGCTGGACGATGACTTTTGACTCGTCTGGAGGTGGTGGTGTTGTTGCTTCTTCTGCTACTGGCGGTGTCGCTTCTCTCTTGTCCCGTTGAAATCCGCAAATGAAGGGTGTGGTGCCGTGCTTGAAGTAGGTTGTTGCTGATTTGGTGGAGAAGGCAACCTCTGAAATAGTCAGTTAAAGAAGCCTCTTATGGTTTTTGTTTTTCTCTTTATTTGTTTTGTTATATTATATGCATTCGTATGGCTAAATAGAGTAAGATAGATGTGTACAAATGAAGAACTATGAATGGGAAGTGCTTGAAGTGATAGAAATGCGAAAAACTGTTGTTAATTTATTTAGACGAGCAAGCGAGCGAATAGTACAAGCAAAATGGCATATAAATGAGATGAGTTTTGAAGTAAGCTAATTATTTCTGGTGTACGCGATGTGCAGGTAGGCTGCTGAAATCCTTTATTTTCATTGAGCTTCCCAAAGGCATGCTAATTACAACCCAGGGCGAGAACACAACGGACTTAAGGAATAGCTGCCCTTTAAATTATTTTATACGACAACAAGACGCCCGGACATTGCTAATTTGCTGTTGCTATGTTGATATGACTATGAATAGAGTTGATTTGAAGTATATACATATGTTTGTCGGCTACAATACAAAAAGTTGCCAGACGGAGGAACGTATTTGTATCCAAACTGCGTCGAAAAATTGATGATCGGATCAGGCAATTAGCGCAAGCTATTAACAACTTTAGGTTGCCATTTTAGAACCGATTTGGATGAACATACATTCTGTATATAGTTCAATAGATTCAGGTATGCAAACAAAGTAAAGTAGGTGGTACGAGCCCCTTTCGTCATATGACGGTCAAATAATGGATTTCACGAGGAAAATGTTAGGTGGAACTTAAAAAATTAGGATCTTTGTTCTCATTGTTGGACGAGTGTAACAAACACACCGTAGATAATCGGAATAGACATACGCAAGACGTCTTGTGCCATTGTCGTAAAATATTAAAAGTATAGGTCAAGTTATATGTGACCATAAAGAAGAACCACATGCTTTCATGATGAGCAAAACGGTAGGCACAGCTAAATAGAATGTTGTTAACCAAAAAAGGCTTTTCCTGGAAGCTTCGACACCCATGAGTAGAGAACAAGATGGTGGTTCAGGGAAGGAAGGAGAAGGTAATAATAATAATAATATTGGTTAGGGTATGCTACACTGCGACCTATTGGTCTATTGTGTCCCCTGCTTATACCTCGGAGAGGTTCGTGCGCTCTTTCAGAGCCCTCTCTATATACTTCTTTGTGAAGCGTATCGAGGAATTGCTGTGATCCTTGACAGGTCACACTCCTTAGAGCACAGCGTCCAGTCCAGTTTCTTTGATGAATCTGAGAATGAGCTGTGGGTCCATGGTTTGTATGTCCTTGTCTGTTATTTGGTGCCTGCCCAAATATCTTATCCTTTTGTGGGCTAGTGCCCCACAGGATTTCAGTATGTGGTCTGGAGTTTCGGCGGGTTCACTGCAGAATCTGTAGAGCCCGTCCTCTGATATACCCATTTTCCTCAGGTGCCCCTTGAGTCTACAGTGCCCCGTGAGGAGGCCTGTTAGGATTCTTAGGTTGTTTTTGTTAAGGCTGATGTAAGCTTTGAATCTCTTTTCGTTGTAGTTTCCTTAGAGTTTCTTTGCTTGGCTCAGACCTTGGAGGTTTAGAAAGGTTTTGGCCCTTGTTTCTTCTTCCAGTCTCCTGAACTCTTCGCGTAGAGTGTGTTATCCTATCCCGCAGAACGGTTCAGGTCCTATGAAGGGTTCCTCTGCCCATTTTCTTGCCAGAGAGTCCGCTGCCTCATTGCCTGTAATGCCGACATGGCCAGGTAACCAGCAGATGGAAATTCTGTTATTCTTGCCTAGTCTATTCAGTCCGTGTAGGCATTCCCACACGAGTTTTGACTTGATGACGTAGGCGTCAAGAGCCTTTATGGCTGCTTGGCTGTCAGACATTATTGCTATGGTGCAATTCCTGTAGTTTTTCTCGAGGTTGATTCGAACGCACCTGTCTATGGCACATATTTCTGCCTGGAAGATGCTGGTACGTTTGCCCATGGATTCGTAGTGCTTAATTCCTGGCCCAAACACTCCTGCACCAGTTCCCTCCTCGGTCCTCGAGCCGTCCGTGTACCACTTTGTTGTGTGGTTGCTCAGTCCATAAGTTGTGGATTCATTGCTCCAGTTCTCCTTATTGCTGAGCTTTATCGGGAAGTTCTTCTCGAAGTTGAATTTCCTGATGCTATCGTCTCTAGGTATGGCAAGAAGTGGGAGTTTTTGAGTAGGTCACCGTGTTCTTTCGAACCGATGCATTTTCCTCTTCCAATTCCCTCCTTTGCCATCCTTAGGATTGTTTTGAATGCCGCGTTCATCACCATGATGTGTAGAGGGGTTAATTCCAATAACACCTCCATGGCTGCAGTTGGGCAGCTACGCATTGTTCAGGTAATGCACAGGCACGCCAGTCTTTGCACTTTGCTGAGTGTCTCTCTTGTTGTGGCTAGACTGGTTCGTTTCGCCCATGCTACCGCTCCGTATGTGATCATTGGTCTCACAATTGCAGTGTACATGTACATCCATCGCAGGATGTTTGGGCTGCATCCCCATGCCTTCCCCGCTAGGCGCCTACATATCATGAGAGCGCGGGTGGCTATTTTGGATATCTCCTCTGTATGTTTTCGCCAGAGGAGTTTACTGTCTAGATGAAGTCCTAGATACTTTACT
Source organism: Portevinia maculata (assembly GCA_949715645.1). NCBI lineage: Eukaryota > Metazoa > Arthropoda > Insecta > Diptera > Syrphidae > Portevinia > Portevinia maculata. The sequence goes on along the minus strand of OX454525.1, from coordinate 364,145,347 downwards.
TCTTTGATTGGTATCAGTGTAATGCCTGATTTGAAGTTGTCTTTTCCTTGTGAATGGTACGATCATTGTTTTCGCCGGATTGATGTTGACTTCGACAGTATGGCACCATTCCTTGGTTACTTTAAGCCCCCTTTGTATGATGTCCCCAAGGGTTTCTTCAAACTTACCCCTGGCAATCAATACAATGCCATCGGCGTACGCCTGACAGTTAATGCCAAGATTGGTTAGTTTTTCCAGCAGTTCGTCTACAACTAGGCTCCACATTAAGGGTGATAGTAGATTTTCCTTGTGGACATCCTCTTGTTGTGTTCACTCTGATGGTTCCAGAGTGAACACAACAAGAGGATGAAGGTAAAGGTATAGGTGGCCATAAAGAAGAACCGCATGTTTTCATGATGAGCACAACGGTAGGCACAGCTAAATAGAATTTTGTTAACTAAAAAGGCCTTCTTCCTGCGAGCTTCAACACCCATGAGTAGAGAACAAGATGGTGGTTCAAGGAAGGAAGAAGCATTTCCTATACCAAGAGGTTTAATCCCAGAAATTAATAGATTTTATTTTCATTCATTCATTTATTGTTCTCTGACCATGTGACCACTTTGTAAAATGGATGAATTGGAAACCATGTTTTTGAAAAACAAAACGAAACGTGAAAATTAGTCTACAACACGCCATTCAGACTGTAGGGGTCGTAGCAGGGCGGGAGTGGTCCCATTTGTTAGGCGTGCTTCTAAAGTTGTGCTTACTTTCCGTTCAGTCGCCATTATGCGTGAGGAACGTGCGTTTGCCGTCCAGTGCCCGTGTTCTGTAACTATCGCATCGTTATATTTATCACATGAACGATGTGAATCGAAACAAAATTTCATTATATCACATTTCCGTGTTCTGTAACTATGCGATGCGAAAACTATACCACATGGAACATTGTGAAATGAAACTCCTGGAAATATGTGATAAATCGGTGTTCTGTAACTTTCGAATGCGATAAATTATTCACTTCAACTGTCAAAATTTATCACATTTCAATTGGCTTGCGAGAAAGGGATATTGAACAATTTTAAACGGATAGTGGACAGTGAACATTTTTGATTTTTTATTTAACAAAATATACAGTTCGTTGATCAAGTTCAACGTTTAAAAAAATGCAAAAGAAATAAAAAATAACTAATAAAAACAGTCAGAATTAGTGGAGAAGAATGTAGGTACCTACATTCTGTCGAAAGAATTCAGCAAGCACTTAAATAAGATCCATTTTGAACATTCTTGGAACTGTGTTGCTATAAAAATAAACAGCTTGGTACATCCAACAAGAGAGAGTAAAAGGTTCTTGTTTTAAAAAAAAAAATATTTCATTTATTTTTTTTATAGACAGACAAAATAAATGCAAAACTTTAACTTCATTAAATTCATCAACATCGAACAGCGTTAGGATCAGATTAATTTCAAAAAAAAATTGTCTGATTCTAGCAGAACGAGCGATCATCATATTTTTGAAAATTCAACAGAAACACGTAATTTTCCGATAATCCGCTAAAAAGTCGCGCTACACCGCTCCTATCCCAACGACATGTAAATACACACTGAATTTCCTCGCCAAACTACCCTTCGATTTCCAGTATTTTGACAATCCTTCCAATTTCCCATGATATTAAAAGTTACCAAGGTATATTTTATCGCATAGAGTTACAGAACACAACTTCTTTCCACATGCGATAAACGGTGGAATTTTGTGTTCCAAAGTTTTCGATGCGAAGAGTTATCGCATGAGTTACAGAACATGGGCACAGGCATATTTTTCGAACGAACGCAACCCAGCGCAAACGTCTGCCATTGGACTTTCGTCATTGTTCAGTGAGGCGAACTCTTCACAATGACCATCATTACCATCCGTACAAGTTGGCGATTGTGCAGGAACTCTCCAAACGCGATTTCCATTCTCCGAGGAACGCATGTGAGATGCGTCAAAAAGGAAGCAATTGTTTTTTCAGTGACGGCATGTGAACATGTTAAAGGCATTCTTTTTCACGACTTGATGAATTGGACTTAGGGGACATTTGGTTCCAACAGGACGAGTAAACGGCTCACACTTCAAGGGCATCAATGGCTGTTTTGAGGGAACATTACTTGGAGCGCCTCATCTCAATAAGGGCGATTTAAAGTGACCAGCTCGCTCCCCCGATTTGGCACCTCGCGATGATCTTTGTAAGTTTTTTTTTTTAAAGCTACCCCAGTTTATGTCAATTGTTCAAGGACCCTACAACACCTGAAGGTCAACAGCCGGGCAAAAATTGCCGCATACCCCCTGCTATGCTAGTAGGGGTCATGACAAACACCAGAAATCGGCTAATTCAGTGCATGGACAATGGGAGCGTCAACTACCTGATATGATTTTCAAAACTGTGTAAAACAAAACTGATTCTGATTCATAAAATGGGTTTGAGTGCGTTTTAAAAAAAGGAAGTTTTGTTGCCGCATTCCGTATTTCGTTCGCTTGAACTTTCAGCTCATCCGAAATCACAATCAACCGAGGAAGCCACACTTGAACGCAGCTAAGTAATTTACCATTTCAGTTAAAAAAAATATAGATTAGTTCCTTGTTTATTTTTTCTTCAATTTTATGTTACAAAAATGGCGAACCCCACAAGCGCACAGTTGGGATGCAGCGCCACCCGGTAAAGGGGAAGAGTTATTATTCATTTAATCCTGATCAAAGCTCAACGCAGAGGGAGACGAATTGAAGATTGAACTGTGTTTCTTGATCAAAACGCAAGTTTTACAAAGTGCTCAGTCATTTAATATTTTTGGACATTCGTTTGTACCTAGTTATATTTTTGGTACGGACCGCAAATTCACGACAGCTTAAGCCATTGGAGCATTGTCCGACTCTAAAAGAGGTGAGGCAGTGTGTTATGGGTTCAATTTTGCTGCCAGTTTTCACCTCATAATCGTGTGCAATCCTGTTTACATTTTGCCGGGAATCCATCCGGGGGAACAGTGGCCTAATGGGCGCGCTAGATACCCGACCCGGAAGATGCGGGATCGAATACCGTCGGCGGAAACTTTTTTACTTCCTAAGAGCCCACTAAAAGTGGGAAACAGAGGTCAGAAACGACACTCGTATAGAAAATGTGGGGTTATAAATTGATTACCGTGCACTAGCTGTTATTGGAGGGGAGTGATCGAGAGTCAATTTCCGGAGGTGTGTTCGGCTAATTTTCTTAGTCTCAAAGTATTTATAAATACATTAATTAGAATGTGCTATAACACTTCTTAACGGTTGCATAGGTATGCAGTGTATAAGTATTTACGCATCCTTTATACATCGTTGCATAAATCCTTATTCATAAAACATTTAACAACCCAAATTAGTTATACAGAGCTTGTGTCAGATAAAGTACCAAAAAGAGGAAAGTTCTTACATTTAGCTGCCGAAACTGGTAAACACAACTCAGCTGTTTGTGAACAAATTATCGAACTTATAAATAAACAAATTTCAAATGATCACCAAAATCGTACGGCAGCTATTGTTACAGCTGAACACTTGCGCAAACACTCTTCCTTATCGCTGGCACTATTAATAATTTTCTCCTATCTCTGCCTCAATTAAATATTTTTCGCATGCATTTCCATTTTTAAATCATTTGAAAATCCTCACTGCTGAAATGATGCTCGGGTTGGGGACACAATCCCGAAAACCCAAAATTCAGAAAATCCAAAATCCCCAAAAAAGAATCCCGAAAACGAAATCTGCGCACATTTTTCATTTTATATAATTTTTCGGGATTTCGTTTTCGGGATTCTTTATTTAATTTTGAATGTAAAATAGACAAGTGTTTGTCCATTCCATTTACCGTAATAATGTTTGGAATTGTTTGCGTTGTAATGTTTTGCAATTCGCAATGTGCATTCAGTTGAGCTGATCTCAAATAGTGTGATAGCTGACCGACTAGATCTTTTTTAGACAGTGAACATCGTAATACACAGTGAGTATCGTGCATGCCTTTATAATTAAAAACTTTATATTATCAGTGACATTTTGTGTTTGAAGTCTTAAGTAGAAATGAACGTGTCCATCGTGAAAAGCAACAAACAGCGTGAGGAACTGCTTATTGACGGCTACAAAAAATACAAGAATACATTTTACTGGGTGTGAGCAGCGAAAGCGTTCTGAAATAAGTAATCTCAGATTAATTGCGTACAATATGAACTTGTATTAAATATTGTTTTGTCATGGATCGTTTTTGATATGTTTTGTAAGACTTGAACTGTTTTTGTTATGTTTTATTTATTTGAAGTTTTTTATTTTGTTTATTTTGTTAAATAATTTTGCCAAATTTTTTTGTTGCTACCATAAAATTTTTAGTTTCATTTTCGGGATTTTGGTCTTTCGGAATTTTGGATTTTCGGGATTCTGTCCGACTCCCATGGTGCTCAGCATATTGAATCAAAATACAAAATAATTGTTATTACTCAAAGCAAATGCAAATGAAACAAAAGCATCTTTATACAGGCACTAATCAACCTCCGAACGCATTTAGCTTATGCTCTATACAATTTCGCATAAGTTCTTTTTTCGGGATTTTGGCTTTTCGGGATTTTGGATTTTCTGGATTTTGGGTTTTCGGGATTTTGGATTTTCGGGATTTTGGATTTTCGGGATTTTGGTTTTCGGGATTTTGTCCCCAACCCGCAGAGAACAGTAGATGTATTTAAGCAGCATGTGCAATAGCTGCTTAATAGGCATCCTGTAGAGAGTGAAAGGGCAAGAAGAGACCCCTTCGTCAGAAGCTCTACATGGCAATGACCGAATATGGGATCAGGGCAAAACTGATCCATTTATGTCGCATGAAAACATGCGGTGTAACGTGCAGTTTGGAAGCAGCCTTTCCGAATTATTCAAAACCTGCACCGGATTTTGGCAATCTTGATCTGAAGAAAATAGATCGCAGGGCAGGTGTCAACACGGAAGGTACTGTCTTCAATAGATCCGTTCAGCTACTGGGGTATGCGGGGATATCGTCATCATCGGCCGTTCCTAGCGTGCCGTGTTAGAGCCTTTTTCGGCGATTGAAGAATAGGCGACATTGGTTGGTCTTAACCAACGACCATACCACGTCGAGTTAATCGGTTCTCGTCAGATCACCGCAATCAAACTACGTTGGGCGCGGTTAGTACGTAGATGGGGGACCGTTTGAGAACAACCGTGTGTCATTGGCCAGTCCCATCTACAGAGTTGAGGTAGATAATATATACGTGGTATCACAATGGACCTAAATTGGTCTAAGTTTGTCGGCTTCTGCCGACAGCCATCTAAACCTAACCTAACCAAACCTTGGTTGGTCTTGAAATAAATGAGGACAAGACTAAATACATGCTATCAATAAACAAACAAACATCTGTCCACCGCCTAGGACAACACGTCACTGCTGATAGCAATGACTTCGAGTTAGTTAATTAGTTCACCTACCCTGGAGTAAACATCAACTCCACAGATGAGTGGAGATCCGACCAAGAAAACCGCTGCTACTTCGGTTTGGCCAAACAAACGGGTTCAAAGCTCCTCACTTGAAGAACAAAATGCATGTCCTATCGACCTTTAATCCTGACAGTTCTGCTTTATTGGCCTGAGTGCTGGACGATCAGTAGGAAAGGGGAGCTAATATTGGATTCCTTTGAAAGAAAACTACTCCGTCGGATATTTGGTCCTGTGTAGGAAGAGGGCGAATGGAGGAGGAGATACAACCGCGAACTCTATGAGCTGTACCAAGATGTGGATGTAGTCCACTAAATTGGCTCGGCCACATTTAGCGAATGTAAAATAATGTTCGAGCCAAGAAAATCTTCGACTCCCAGCCCCCAGGTTCAAGAAGGCAAGGAAGGCAGAACCTGCGTTTTAAAGACCAAGCCATCGCGGAAACGTTTGGTCTGGATAACTGGAAGCAGCGTGCCCGGAATCGCAGAGGATGGATGGCTGCAGTGTCTCAGGCAGAGACTCTTTCCGTTAAGTAAAGGAAGTGAGTTATAATACGTTTATGAATAAGGCTGACGTCTTCTTTAACCTTAAAAGCGGTGAGGCTATGAACAGGATTAAAGGGAATATAACCCTCCAACTGGGCTGCCTTTGTAGTTCGCCAGTTAATCCTCAGAAAATAACGACAGGCCTCCCTATTTTGAACCACTTCGTCACTGAGGCCAATCAAATACAGGTGTTGCTGCAATTCTGTGATCCAAGAGATTTGAACCTGCCTCTCTTTCGTTTTAGAACGGAAACGTTGATTAATATTGTTTTTTGACAGGGTTCGTAAAATCTCTCCTTTGAACATGACAGTACCAACAGAGCCGCTCGCGCTCCATTTTTTCGAGATACGAGGGCGGGTCAATAAGTCCGTGACTTTTTGAATTTCTGACCTCTTTACTGAAACGGCAACACTGCTCCTGTCAACAGGCATCTGTCAGTTGACTCCTGTCAAAATTTAAACTTGCTGCGTCAGTTAGTTTGTGGTTGACAGCTATTTTTATCAGACTACTCACTAATTTGAGGAGAAAATGGAAAAAAGTGAGTTTCGTGTGCCTATTAAGCATTATTTCTTGCGAAAAAAAACCATTACCGAGACCAAGGCTAAGGTTGAAAAATACTATGGGGACTCTGCACCATCGATTTCAATGGTAAAAAAGTGGTTTACTGAATTTCGTTGTGGCCGTACAAGCACTGAAGAAGCCGAACGTCCTGGACGCCCAGTTGAGGTCTCTACACCCGAAACAATCGAAAAATTTCACGATATGGTGTTGGCCGACCGAAGATTGAAAGTGCGAGAGATTGTGGAAGCCGTAGGGATCTCGCATGGCTCAGTGCTTTCAATTTTGAATGATCACTTGGACATGAGAAAGCTTTCCGCAAGATGGGTGCCGCGTTTGCTCACAGTCGACCACAAACGCAATCGTGTAAAAACTTCACAGGAAGGTTTGGCATTGTTTAATCGCAATATGGAGGAGTTTTTGCGCCGTTTTGTAACCGTGGACGAAACATGGATCCATCACAACACACCAGAGACCAAACAACAGTCAAAACAGTGGGTTTCTAAGGGTGAATCGGCGCCAAAGAAGGCCAAGGTGGGTTTGTCAGCCAATAAAGTTATGGCGACTGTTTTTTGGGATGCACGCGGGATAATCCACATTGACTACCTTCAAAAGGGAAGAACAATCAATGGGGAATATTATGCCAACTTATTGGACCGATTCAATGACGATTTGAAAAAAAAACGACCTCATTTGGCCAAGAAAAAAGTTCTTTTCCACCAAGACAATGCAAGGGTGCACACATGTGCAGTTGCCATGGCAAAAATCCATGAATTGGGCTATGAATTGCTCCCTCATCCACCCTATTCTCCAGATTTGGCTCCGAGCGACTACTTCTTGTTCCCAAACCTGAAGAAATGGCTTGGTGGAAAAAGATTTGACTCCAATGATGAAGTCATCTCGCAAACAAAGGCCTATTTTGAGGACCTCGACAAATCATTTTTTTTGGAAGGGATAAAAAAATTGGAGAAACGTTGGACAAAGTGTATAGAGCTCAAAGGAGACTACGTTAAAAATAAAATTATTTTTTTATCAAAAAATCTGTGTTTTATTCCAAAAGTCACGGACTTATTGACCCGCCCTCGTAGGTTCTCTGGCGTGAAGGCTTCCTCGGATTTTGAAACTTCTTATTCGATCAATCTTTCTTACTCCTGCTATTATGCGAAGCATCTTCATATTAGCTGCGGTTAATTTGCCGCTGTCCAGCATTGTTTTTTTTTTTTTTTTATAATTTGCGTGCGCTAAAGGGATTTCTTTTTTCTGTAGTGGTACCCTTATAATGGTAAAGCCACAGCGCAGGCATTTAGTTTGTTGCGCAAGTAGCTCCCAGCAATTCATTGCCTATTTTTGGGTGCTAATTACTGAAAGAATAGAAGGATAGGAAAGAAGTTTGGTGCGATGGGATTTTTTTTTCTCAACAGGTGGCTCCTAAATTGCTTTAGGGAGATCAGTTTTTGTTGTGTGTATTCAATTTATAAAAATCATGGCCCTGGTCGGGATTCGAACGCACGATCTGCCAATCACTTAGTGAATACACTACCATCGCACCATTGCCACCTGTGAACCGTATGCGACCGCAGGGCCCACAAGTGCGGTGTAGAGCATTCATTTCAGTTTGGGCATTTTTCGATCGCAGAAGATGGCTGGGTATTACCGACACTTCATCCAACCTACGTTCACGCGATGCTTAATGTCGTCATGCCAGCTTGCTTCGCCATTGATCATAGACCCCAGATATTTGAACTTTTCGCACTGGGGAATCACTCCTCCATTCATATAATTGTCTGGAATAGGTCGGAGTGAATCAGAGAACGGGCAGCACAAGTATTCTGTTTTTTCAGATTAAAACGATACCCATTCCCGTACAAAACTTCCACCCACACATCTAGTGCTAGTTGCAGGGACGTTTGATCCTCTGTTATGATGACTCCAACGTCAGTAAAGAATAACTGAATTACCACAATGAATAAGGCTAGCAGTATATAAAGGAATGAATTGTTTCATATTCATATCCATATTTAACTAATTGAAACTCATATCAGATCATAATTATTATATCCGCAACTTTTAAATGAAACGTTCAAAGAAGTGTACCGAGTGAATCCCCTAATAGGGACAGTAAAGACTCATTGTTTTTGATCTAAGAATCAATTGTGCGATCAAAAGGGAGAGTTTTTAACATTTAAAATTAAATTAAATTTCCGTGCACTTGAGGAAAAATTAGATCGTCGTAGTCGATAGTTCTTGAGTTCAGTGTTTTGCTTTTATAAGGGTAAGTAAGGTACGTTTACGGAGGGGACAACCTCTTATGGGAATCCCACAACGACAAATTTTAAGCAGACATCGAAAGGAGACTGGTGGCATAATGCCTAAAAACACGGCTCGCCACCCAGGAGGTTTGGCCATCGAACCCCAGGCGATGAACGATTTGTGTTATTATTTTATTTTTTTTTACTTCATTAATCCGGAATTTAATTTGATTTTGGTTCCTTTTATCAAAACTTAATTTAGCTGTGATCTTTTTTTCTTTCTAATGATAAAATCGGTATCTGTTAAATACTATCCGGAACGCGAACCCCGGGTCACGAATCACTCAAAACTGAATATCAGGACGCTGAGATAAATCGCCCTTTCTACCACGACCATCTCCATTGAGTCGGCTGTATCTCAGCATCTCTAAATCGCTTAAGTGACACGTATCAAGTGAATAAACTTTAAGATATTTCTAGATGCGATTCTTACCTCGAACACATTGATCAATCATCAAACACAGCACCCAATGAGCACTGTCGCCATTTCTTTGAAAAACCTTTAAATATTGTTCAAATGCCTTTCAAAAATCAACACGTGATAGTGGAATTATGTTAAATTGAAAAAATATTCAGTATTCAATATGCAATTCGTTGGGGAACTATCGTAAGAAGTGACACAAAGGCAATGTAAAAGAATTATCCAATAAAATTTCCATATAAGCCGCACATTTTGTCAACAATTGGATTTCACTGAAATCTCTTCGCTTACAGGACTCAAAATTCGCTTTTGCACACGAGAACAATACCCTTTTTTGTATACAAACACCAAAAGTTACATGCAAAACGAATCTGACACAGAGACGTGCTCTCAACCGAACCCAAATATTTATCCGCTTACAAAGAACTGTATGTCTATCTACATCTACAGAGCGTATTCACGGACTAATTTGCAGTTCGGGTTTTTTGTGAGTTTTGGAAAATAAAAATATGTACATATTCCGAAATAAACCATCACCGCTTCATGTTGTAACAGTGAATGGAACTCAATTTGAGGTAACAGTCGCGCACTCATTAGGTATGGGCAGGAGTAGGTTCGACTGCCTGTTGTTACGAGGATTGTACTCTCTGTGGCAAAGAATTGTAAATAAATACAAATGAAAGAATTGTTTTGTGAAAATAAAAGTTAAGCTCGTGGTTTCGTTTAAAAGTGCGAGAATATATTGAAGAAACAAAATAACCGAAAAAAAAACCCAATATTCTGATATTCGTTTTTCTTTTGCTGAACATGGAATTTATTTTTTACGAGTGAATTTAATTATATTCAAATAATAATAAGAAAAAAAAGTCCCTCCGATTTGATTTATACATTTTCGAAGCAATGAGTTTAAGTTTTTTTTGTATTTTCCCGTCGCTTCGTCTGATGATAGATCAATCTGACGGGCATGTCATTCGAACTGCTGATCATTTTATTGCAAATAATATTCATTCATAAAAAAAAGTTTAAACATTAATTGGGGCTTCTACAGAACAATCTTGGAGGAGAATAAGGAAGATAAAAATGACTTGCAGAAGTGCATTGCGATAGCCTGAGATAGAAATAGTGGCGCATTTCTTCAGATAATACAGGCCGGCATCTATTTGCAACAATATGTTTTGTTTAGTTGTTGGGGCTTGAACCCAGCAATCAGTGATACAACGCAGCTACAAGTTATTGATCGGATGTACAAACATACATTTTCTCTTATCAGTAGTCGAATATCAATTCTAATCCGTCGACTTTTCGATGGTATAGCGAAGCGATAAGAAATAAAAGTAAATTGAAGGACGTAAAATAGAATGAGCAATATTTATAAATAAATTGTTTCATGGAAATTGAACTATCAATATGATTCATTTAATTTGAGTATCAAATAATAAAAGTTAATAAACACACTTAGCACATTTAAAACGAAATTAAATTAAGCGAGCAAAGGTTCATTTCTGATTCAATTCAACTTTGAAGGAGATTGTATTTAGTGGAACAACAAAATTATAAACTTTTCCAGTGCATGCATGACCAATAGCAACAAATGTGTCACCCTCCGATATCGGGTGGGTCGTTTTGAATAAGTAATAAAAGATAACCAACTAGTATTGGATTAGGAGTATGTACCTTCTTCTTTGAAGACGAGGGTATGATCCTCCGAATTAGAGCTATATAAAGGGTGTTCAAATTTGACGTATCATTTTAAATTGGCCGCCACTTTTTTTTACAGCTATTAGATTACACCGAAGTTTTTTTAAGGTATAAAGTAAATACATTCCCGTCAGCTAAAATGGGTCGGTACATTATTGAGCAACGTGTTTTTATTATTAAAACTTATTTTAAATATGGTGAAAGTTTTACAGAAGTTGAAAGAAAATTTCGTTCAAAATACGGCAAAGAAAATGCTCCGTCAAACCGTGCTATTAAACTTATCGTTCATAAATTTGAAGAAACTGGTTCGGTTCAAGATCAGAGAAGTAAAGCCTATCAGCGTAGTGGTCGTTCGAGTGGAAATATTGCAGCTGTTACCAGAGGTGTTGCTGAAGAGCCAAGGACGTCAATTCGTCGTCGTTCACAGCAATTAAACCTCAAACCAAAAAATTGTTTAACATTTTGCACAAAGATCTGAATGTAAAGGCCTACAAAATACAGTTAACACAAGAACAAAATACAGTTAACACAAGAATTAAAGCTAACTGACCACGCAGTGCGTTGGTTCGTTAATTGAGCTATAGAGAAGCAACAACAAAATGACAATTTTTTCAAGCAAATTATCATACCCGATGAGGCTCATTTTGAAAATGGCGGTTATGTCAATAAACAAAACTGTCGCTCTTGGGCTGAAGAAAATCCTAGAGGATTGTTTGAAAGGCCAATGAAACTAAAAAAAGTTACTGTATTTTGTGGATTTTGGTGTGGTGGCGTCCATTTTTCTTCGAAGATGAACATGGCACTGCAGTTACTGTGGATGGAGCTCGATATCAAGCGATGATTTGAAACTTTTTGTGGAGTCAATTGGAAGCTATTGATGTGCAGAATATGTGCGTTCAACAGGATGGTGCAACGCTACACACAGCAACGAACTCAATCGATCTTTTGAAAGAGAACTTTAGCAATCGCATACTTTCCCGAAGAACAGACGGGAATTGGCCACCAAGACCATGCGATTTAACACCGCTGGATTTATTATCATGAAGAGTAAAGTTTATGCCGATAATCCTCAAACTTTTCAACACCTCAAAGACAACATCATCGAGCAAATGTCACTTATTGAACCATCATTATGCGAAAAAGTGATTCAAAATTTTGGTAAAAGGTTGACAGTCTGCCGAGCTAGCAGAGGAGGTCACTTGGACGACATTCTTTTTCATTATTAACCGGAACCAATGTATATTGATTTCCAATAAAACTAAATACAGATTTCACACAATTTATGTCTTTCATTCAAAATTTAAAATGATACCTCAAATTTGAACAAACTTTACAACGGGCGTTAAATTGAGTTACCTTCTCAGATCTCAACGAAGACTTGTCGCTGACCTTTGTTTATTCTATAGACAGGTACTATTATGGGAGGTGTTCCAACGAATTAAAAGGAAATTATTCCTAGAAACGCATCAATCTTTCGTCGTACTAGGCAGGCAGCTATTGCTCAGCATCTGACGGTGCACTTGTCAACTGCCAAGACGCGGGTTACCAAACAAACTTTGGAACTCGTTGACGAGAGATATCTTTTAACAATAATTGAAGAGCAGAAGCAACATTTATCTGAAAGCATATTGGGGTGGTAGTTAAGCGTTATAGGTTTGCTTTTACTTTTTCTTCTTCCCAAAGTGGGCGTGGCATTGCGCTGACAGGTTTTCGTTCATTTTGAAATTTCTGAATTAGTTTTTTTTACAAATGAAGAACAATTGTTTTTTAAATTTATTTAACGAATTTATCAAAAAAAAACAACTATTTGTGGGCGAGCAAAAACTTTGTATGAGTACATACTTTGCGAGGAACACGACCTTGATTTCGATAAACTTTTTTTGTTTTTAAATTGGGCCTTTAAGTAGGCATTCCATGTACCATAATAGAGGCATGTAACAAACAATGAGTCAAAACAGACGTTCCCTAAGGATAGGGCAAACAAAGTGTTCGGAGTGGCGGGGCTAGGTTAGGTTAGGTTAGGTTTAGGTGGCTAACATAGACCAATTTAGGTCCATTCTGATACCACGTATAATTATCTACCTCAACTCTGTAGATGGGACTGGCCAACGACACGCGATTGTTGTCAAACGGTCTCTCATCTACGTACTAACAGCGCCCAACGTCGTTTAATTGCGGTGATCTGACGAGAACCGATTAACTCGACGTGGTATGTTGGCGGGGGTAAGTAGTTAAGGTTTTTCAAAGTCCCAATATGGTGATGTTAGACGATGATTTATCTTTTCTAACCTAATTGCCCTTGTAAATTTATTAATACGAAATTATGTTTGCCTCATTGAAAGGATTCCGACTTACACGAGCTGGACTCCTTAACAATGATATAGACTGCACTTGGGGTCGAGGAGTTCTTTTAAGCTATATTTTTATTTTGTTAACATAATATCTACTTCTAACTGGTGTACAAGCGGTTCTCGAAAACTATTTAAATGTTTTGAACACAGCACAAGTAAGCGAAAGAGAGGGGAGGGACGAAAGTTAGTATTAACCTAGACATTTCGCTAAGTTTATATCCTTACTTATGTTATAACGCGGCTTAAATCGGAAATTCCCGAGGATAACATATACGTCCCAGTTATCCGGCCGAAGTGCAGGGACGTAAGCTCTGGAACGAATATGAGAAACTGAGGATTCCATCATCGGCGATGGAATGAAGTGGATTACAAACAGTAGATAGAATTTCATCTAAGAAAGATGGTCGGTGAAAAACAGAGCCTCAGGTAACACCATCATTATATGCTGACTATGAAACTTAAAGGCTTCTGCTACTGCACAACAAAAAACAACAATGACGCGCTGGGCGAAAGGATGAAAAGGAGTTTTTTCAGGAAGCTAGTTATGCAGTAAATCGATCGAAGGAAAAAGCTTAACAATACGAGTTACTAGTATAAATGCACACAATGCAATAACATAATAAAAAATGACATTATTAATATTAAAAAACAACACTGAACCATTCACAAAACACCGACACGATAATAACTTGAGAATTGTCAACTTGACCCACACGCCTATCGCAAAGGACAGCATCGATCTCGCTTTGACAAATATCAACGCCATTTAAAGGATGTGGTCATCACATCTTACCAACAGCTAACAAAATCCATGGTGGTCGAAAAGAAAGTGAGTGAGATGCACTCTACAATCAAAGGGCACTCTGACACCCACTCCGAATATGTGGGGCATTGTTGCAAGGGTGGAATAATGCACAAGAAGCATATATTTGTATGGCGGTAGTGCTATAAAATAGTGTAATACAATGTAAAGGAAAACATGCCAGAGTCATATACCCCTTGAAACACACAGCTGGTTAATGTACATAAGATAACAGCAGCTTCAAGGAAAGCAAAAATGTAAACTTTAAATCACTCGTCAGCCAACAGCCATTTGAAAAGGAAATTGTTGAAGGAGCGAAAGATTTGAGTATTTTCACCGTTTATGATTCCTTGAGTCCAGATTATGACCTCGTCGTTTAATAAAAGAAGAAGTCCATCAAAACAACCAGCGAAGCACGTATGTAGAGCAACCCACTAAATAACCATCAGATATTGAATATTAGGCATTACCGGCTCTTATAGGGCCTAAAACTTAGGTTCTCCAACCAAGTGGAGTTGCATTTTTGGCACAGCTGAAAATCAGCTATATGCAATTTAACGCCGACTACGAGCGGCCAATTTGAGAAGCTTATCATGACAAGATACTCTTGAATGCTTATCAGACTTTCGCACGAGGTGAAGCAGTGAAAAAAAACCTTAGGTGATACTGGCCGCGTCGCGTCGTGATTTGATCCTGAGACTCCTCGCAAACATGAAATACATAAAAACCTCGATTTAAGTCATAATTTTTAGGAACAAACGACCATACCACGTCGAGTTTATCGGTTCTCATCAGATCACCGTAATTGAACGACGTTGGGCGCGGTTAGTACGTAGATGGGGGACCGTTTGAGAACAACCTCGTGTCGTTGGCTAGTCCTATCTACAGAGTTGAGGTAGATAATTATACGTGGTATCACAATGAACCTAGATTGGTCTAAGTGTGTCGGCTTCTGCCAACAGCCACATAAACCTAACCTAACCTAAGTCATAATTGGTTTTGACAGAACCGACGTAAATTGAAAATGATTTAAACCAAAGCGCTGAAACTGAAAAATTCAGATTTCAAAGATTTAAGTTTATTTTCATTAGTTCCGTGTTTTTTTTTACGAAATTATGTGCCTGCTAGAAAAAAATTTGAAAGGAAAATAATAGTTAGATTTTTTTTTAAATTACAAAAAGGAGCAACATACTGACGTTAGTTCGAAGCAAAAAAACTCGTAAATGGAGCTTCCTGAGTATGTGTGCCGTCATAAATCGAAATGACTTTAATCGAAGCGTCGTAAATAGTTATTACTGTTTTATGATATTAAGAGATGATCTGCCGAACAAAATATGACATGTGGAAAATAAATTTCCACAATTCGTAAACGCTGCTCAGGCCTAAAGGGAGAACTATAATATTCGGTGCGTACGGCGAGGTCTGAAATTAAAAAAAAAAATGAAATTTGTATTGTGTCACCATGATAGCAGATTGCTCCCCTTCGTTCAGTATCGTTTAATTCTGCTTATGTTCAAAACAGCGATCCCTTTTGCTGTTTAAGTCCGTAAATTTGACAACCAAGTTTTTGTATGCGACAGGCAGTTGCTTCCGTTCACAGACTGTTTTACTATGGGCAACTGATAGATGAAACATAGGGACGGGCTACAGTCCGCTTTCTTTCTGCGCTATTCTTAATCCTATCCCTCATAAGTGGGCGTGACAAAAGTCTAAGCATGGTTGAATTGTTAAGAACGCTCTACATATTTTGTTATATAACATTTATAGGATTTAATCGAAAAAAACCAATCTTTTGTAAAAAAAAAGCTCCCTAGCTCAAACTTTGGTTTTTCAATAAAATTGTTTTATTTATTGGTGGGCGTGTCAGTAGGTGGATTTAAAAAATATTTAAACATAAAAAATTTAAAAAATAATAAACATTCAGTTTCCCTCAAACTTTGACTTTTCAATAAAATTGTTTTATTTAATTGGGGGAGTGCCAGTGGGCGGATTTTAGAAATTTTATCTCGCGAGCAGTTTTAAGAGTCAAAGATCATATATACAAAATTTCAGCTTTCTAGCTAAAAATTCGATTTTTTCGATAAATTAGTTTTTTTGAGTTTGTGGGCGTGTCGTGGGCAAAAAAATGCATAAACTTGATTATTTCGGTCCCCTAGAGAGTATATGGTTAAAATTTCAGCTCTCTAGGTCCAGTTTAAAGGCCTAAATTTTGCCGACGGACATGGCTATATCGACATTACTATCGATGCTGATCATAAATATAGTAACTTTTAGGGGTCTACGGGCAATATTAAGGTATGTTACAAACTTCGTGTCAAAATTAATATACCCTTAGAATAGGGTATATTAATTCTTAGTTGTATGAATAATTTAAACAGTGATTTAAGAGCTATAAGTGCGTGGTTAAAAATGAATAAACTCATTCTAAATATTGAAAAAAAACTAAGTGCCTAATTATTACCAATAACTCGATCGATACACCCCCCCAACATCGTAGTTGACAATGTCCAAATCGAACTTGTTGAGAAAGTTAAATATCTTGGCATCATGATTGATAAAAAACTATTGTTCAATGATCACATTGAGTATATATGTAAAAAAAATATCAAAAAAGATTGGGGTCTTAAGAAGAATAACACAAAATATTTCGTTTAACAGTGCAGTGAAGGTGTATAACGTTATTATTAAACCACATTTTGAATATTGTGTTAGTTTGTTATTTACATGTCCTCAGTTTCAAAAAATAGACTACAAGTCCTTCAAAATAAAGCTATGCGGATAGTGTTAAAATGTGATAGGTATACACCAGTAACTTTAATGTTAAATTCGCTAACTGGCTAAGTGTAAACCAAAGACTATTCATGAATGCAATGCTATTCGTTCACAAATTAAAAAAACGGATTATGCCCGAATTATCTTTTGGAAGGTGTTACAAAAAGTAATTACCATTCACCGTATAGCCTAAGATACGCAGGCGATCTACGAATCCAAAGAGCGAGGACCTCAAGAGGACAGCGAACAATATACCACATGGGGTTCCAAACCTTTAACAATTTGCCACCTTATTAAAAAAAAGAATCAGATTTTAACGCATTTAAAAGAAACATTATTGACTTCATTAAATATACTATAAATTAAAAATACATTTTGAAAGTTAAAGATAAAAAACTTCATTTCAAAAATCAAATCTGAACACTTATATTTATTGTCATTCCTTATAGAAGTAAATTAATTTATTGTAAACAATGTTTAAACTAAATGGCTTCTCGAAAGCTAAATAAAAATTTATCTATGTATCTATCTATAAAAAGGAACGGTTCGTTCAAATATGACCTTTTTTTTTTTTTTTTTTTTTTTAAAGGAAATCCAAATCCCAGAGCACTCAGACTCGGTAACGGTCCATTGTACCAAATATGACCTTAGTTTCACTTTTCGTCCGTCTATTATACGGTGAATTTAAAAACGTCGAAAAAAAATTGTGCAGTGTTGCGGCAACATAACAGGTTATGTGTTGTTGTTGCCATGGGCAAACGAAAGGAAGTTGCCCTGGTTTGACGTATGGTTGAATTGCTTGCCCAAAAACGTTTAATTTGAGCAGTAGTGCTAATATGTTGTTTTTTGAACTTTTCTGTTTGCAAAACTGCATTGTTGAAGTAGGCCTTAAATCTTTGCATGATGATTTGCCAAACAATACTGAATAAAAAGATGGTGTTAGCTGTCAGATTAGCTATCAACCCTCTGACTCTTGAGTGTTGCCATATTGAAAAAAAAACTTTACATTTCACGATGTATTGATGGACATTTTAGGAGATGTTTTAAATTATAAGGTACGCCAATTTTGAAAATCCAGCTCTCGAACACCTTAAGATATTTTAAAAGCTACTACGTATATTAGTAAAAAAAAGCAAGAGCTGGTATCGCATAACATATTCAGTGGATATGGTTCGTCATAAGCTCATCTTAACTGCAATCTACACTGTTTTTCTACCGGTTTGAAATTTTATAAAAGGCACAAATATTCTCAACTTATAGAACATATGTATTTAAGTTAAATCATAGCATAATAACTGACATGCAAGGTTATTTATTACCACTTTATTGCTTTGCTCAAATAACTGCTAAATGAGAAACGTTTTTAAATAACGATTTTTGCTAAATGGATTTTTATAATGCACTGCACAATACAATGCAACAAACTACTTTTAACACGTAATACAATTTCAAACAAAAATAGTGGGGTGAGTGCGATCCAGGAGGTCCAGACGATCAACTTCCCAGCGTGATATGAATATGATTATCAATACAAAATTAAGAGTAAATGGACTAATAGGTTTGAAATAGAAAATATGCATTCATTTTTTCAGCGGGCCTGCTAGTAATATTAAAAATAATAATAATAAGGAGAGTACGCGCAAACAGAATAAAATCAATATTATTTCACTCATTCATTACCTATTAAAAAGTTTTAAGACATCAATAAACATAATTCAAAAGCAGAACCATCGTTTTTCATTCATAAAAAAATTACAGCCAAAGAACATCGGATGACAACTTTGGCGCCACCTTGTATATGGATTGCCACCAGAATAAATTAGATTGGGTATCTTGCTCAAGAAATTTTAAAATCCAGATATGTTCAGTCATTTTGTTTAAACAAAAAAAAAGCTACACCGAATTGAGTGTAAATTTTGTTCAGTTGATATTTAGGTAAATACGCGTCGATTGAAGAACGAAGTCGATTTCATTTTTTAAACGCGTGGTAGGAAGGTACTCGTATCATGATTCATGAACGAGAAAACGGTTCACCAACGTACTTACGCAAGTACGTACACACACACCCGGGTACACCTCCTTAAAAAAACATTTGAAAAACATATTTTGCCCATCAAACTATAAAATATGTTGTAAATTGCTGGGAAGTTAATAAATAAAAGCAAAAAGTAAACAAAAAAATTTAATGAACACTAAATATAATTGCCCGTCTAAATAATCGCGACAGCCAACAACAAAATATAAAGACATAAAGTTTACTTTTTGTATATTATTTTTATCACACAAATTAGCATGAAGTGTTATGTAGCAAGATTCACACTTTGTAATAAGAAATAACATTTAAATGACAGTAAACAACCACTCACATCGAACTGTTATTTTGTGTGATCTTCGAAAGCAACAGAGTTATACTAAACGATATAATGAAAAATCAACTGATTCCCGCCGACAATTCGATCAAAAGTAAGTGGATACAACAAAAAAAAAAAAAAAATATTTTCTTATTTACCCCAAGCAACGCACGCGCGCGAGGGACGACAACGAACCCGAAAAGCAAAATAATTAAACAGTCAAAGACAGTACCCGGCAGCTGACTTTTGAACAACTCTATGCCGGTAGTGTTACGCCGCCGTGGTCACATGAATAAAATTGTCATAAATCGATTTCAATCGAGCGCACAGCTACACAGATACATTTTACAACTTACGCGGGATGTCAACAGCACGAGTCGCGAGTTGCAGTTACAGTCTCAGTGTCTCGGTGAGGTTCACACTTTCTTAATTGAAATGTTGATTTTCCGAATTCACTATTCACTCGCCATAAAAAATAGTAAACTACTTTCGATTGATATATATAATATATATATATTTTTTTTCTTTATTTTTTTTTCTTTCAATGGCCGCTCTTGGTTGAACTGGCTCCAATGCAATTGAAAAAACAAATGAATCTTTTTACAGGGGCTAGAAGAACAATTCGTGAAGATTAACTGAGGACAGTTCGTAGTGAGTCAAAGATGAGAACGAGTATGAGCAATAGAGGGTGGGCCATCGGCTGTTATCAAATTATTGGGACATTTTGAGTGGCAAAACTGCCGCGATACAGTAAGTCGATTAAAGCTTGAACCACGATGGGAAATACTGAACATTTATGCTGCCGAAAAAATTCGAACTTGCCATTCGAACTTATTATTAAAGAAGAAATTATTGCTGTTGTTGTCGAAAGTGTGCACCCACACTGAACTCGCGACCGATCTCAGCAAGGGAGGAATGTCTTTCTTTGTTTGGTCAGAAATTGATGAACTCGGGTTGGGTAAACTCAGCAGAATCGAGCTAAGTGCCACAGTACGCTAAAGATTGATGTTTTGATAACATATCTGAAACAGACCGGGCGACAATCGAAAATAAACTTCGACAATGTGTTTGAAGGACGCGTTGCAATGCGAGCTAAAAACTCCTGTTCACCCAAATGCAATGACATCAGGACTTGAGTGTCCTTAGTAAACAAGCGATCCGAAAAATGGAGCTTCTCCGATGTTTTTTGCAGTCCAAGCTATGAACCCCATAGGCGGACCAGTACTTTCTTACTTTACTTAACGGGCTGCCGACTTGTCACCGCAGCCTTCCATCCCTCGCGATCCTGGGCACTTTGCTTCTAGTTGTTCAGACCAACCGCTCTGACATCGGTGATGACATGGTTTTTAAAAAGGAGGGCCGGTCTTCCTCGCCTTCTCGAACCTGTCGAATATCCTCTTGGCTTGGGGACGGAGTATTTTGCCTTCGAAAGAACTACATATCAGATCCCCTTTCTTATTCATGTTCTTGGACTCAATGTCATAAAGCAGAACTGGCAGGAGTTTTGAGCAAATTTGTTTTGCTGAACCGATGTAGCGGGTGGCATTGGTGCGATAGAGTGTATTCACTAACTGATTGGCAGGTCGTGCGTTCGAATCCCGGCCAGGGCCATGATTTTTAATTGAATTCACATAAATAGAGATCTCCCTAAGCAATTTAGGCACCACCCGTGGAGAAAAAAACTACCAAGCACCAAAACTTCCTATTCTTTCGAATAGTAAGTGGCACCTAAAATCATGCAGTACAATACTTTATAACTAGGTGCTGCTTACTGTTCAACAAAAAATGCATGCGCTGTGTTTAACACTATAAGGGTACTGTACATATACAAAAAAAAACAAAGCCCCTTTAGCGTAAGCGAATTATAAAAAAAAGCTGAGGTTTCCTAAGGTAATTATCAGTCGGAATGCCACTAAGGTGTCATTCGTGGAGTTGATGATTTCCCCAGGGTAAATTAACTCTTTAATTACCTCACAGTATGTTCTTGTCTGTCAATAGCATGTAGTTGATCTGAATAGCCATTTATTAAAGCCTCTACCACGGCACGCTAGGAACGGCTGATGATGTCGATATCGTCCGTATACCCTAGTAGCTGGACGGATCTATTGAAGACAGTGACTTTCGTGTAGACACCTGCCCTGCGCACTATTTTCTCCACGCCAAGATTGAAGAAGTCGCATGACAGCGCATCTCCTTGCCTCTGACCAGTAAGGATGCAATACACTGGGAGGGTTACAACCCCTCTGTTATAAAAGCAAACTTTGAATTTTAACAAGAAACCCGCCAATGGTCCACCCTAATTATCCATACAATTAAAACGACCATTATCGTTGACTGAACTTCTGACAGGTGCTGTTGCTGATAAGAGTTATCGGCAACCGATAATGACAGTGAGCCAAGAACTCTCTTCTGGAAAACTTTTTCGAAATTACATTAAACTGGCCTGTCATTGGCTAGGGTGATTGATCTCAGTGTTACCGCACCATATGGAACTTGAATCGAGTGGAATATGAATCAAATATTAAATCGTGAGGGACAGAGTTATCTATTTATTTTTACAGCTTTCGGCATTTTTGTTAACATGCGGGACACAAACACATAGAAAGTGAGAAAAGATATTTTATCGAAATACCCAAATTTGTGCGCAGTTTCTTTCGAAACAAACCAACACATTTCGGTCAAACTACATAGATAAAGGTACGCCATCTCTATAAATAAAATTCGAATCCAACAAGTATTGATAAGAAAAATTGTAATTTGACTTAGGTCAGGAGTGGTCACTTTGTGAAATTTATTGGTTATAGGAAAGAGCAAGTGATTTTACTGGAAGAAATTAACCTACTAAAATGGTGGTGATTCCCCTTCGCATTAGTTAGATAGCATTGCTATCTTGTGGATGACGCGCTTACCTAGACATTTCTATTAAAAACGTTCACTTTGTTTCAATCGGAGATAAAAAAAAATTGCCATGCAATAAATATAAATTTAAAAAAAATCCAATCACGAGGTGTGACCTTGAAAGTGCCGTTGGTCATAAATCTTTATATTTTTTAGACATGATGATATTTGTATCAATAGTAACGTAAAAATGTGTTGCAATAAGGTTCGACGGGTTATTCGAAATTAAATGGAAATGAGTTTGCATTCTTGTTTTGTAACACGTAAATTACACGGACTTATTAATGAGGCATATTCAATGGTTTATGGACGTTCAGAGAACTTCTCTTGCCATAAATTAATAAAGTCATTGGGTCATCCGTAGACACTCATATTTGTTCCCTGCCTGAAACCATGCCGACTTTCATTTAGATGACCAGACATCCCATACAATATTACTTTTGATGATTTCCAAAGCTAAAGAAGAGGACGTATTATCGCACCTTTTGTGTATTGACTCACAAGCGCAAGTCTTAATCCATCTTGGACTTTTTACAAATTTAGGAAGGTGCATAAAAGTCCTGTTCGATAAGTCAGTGCTGAAAGATGGCGCTCTGATCTCGAGGAGGATTTCTTTTCTTTTTAGACATAGACAAGCAAATTTCAAATAGATCTGCCAACATTAGGATTTTTACAGTGATCAAAAGAACTAGAGTTTGTATCGTTTTCTCAAAATAATACTTTTTTCATCGTTAAAGCAATAAGGAGAATGAAGAAAGGCTTAAACAATCAACTCTATTAGCGTTGTCATTTGTCGAAAACGTATTTTGTCGTTTCCTGAGTCGTGTCGGTTTTCAATCCCCCCGCCGAATTCGTGGTAGAATTGAACACGACTTAATTGTACACAACCAAAACAGGAACTAAGGAGGGGAAAAACATTTAAAGTATTTTTGCGAGAAAATTTAGAATGCATTCACGTGTTGTTGGGATAGAGGTGGAGCTGTACGAGTTTCTGGGAGACTTTCTGAAATTTACGCGCTTGTGTTGGATTTTCGAAAATACTATCGCTCGGTTTTGCTGGAAATTGACTGTCTCAGACTTAAACTTTTGAAACTAATCTGCTCCTACCGCTGATTTAAACAGACGATAACGGTACTGCAAAAAAATACAAAAACGGTTCAGTCGGCCTGAAAAGTCAATGGCAATGGTTTTCCCGGATTCCTATGGCGTTATCTTTATTGACTATTTGGGAAAGGAAAAACTGGCCACCGAATAGTACTATACCAATTTGTTAGATAAATTTAATGCAGAATTGATGGAAAAGCGGCCCCTTTTGAATAAGAAAAAGGTGCGGCTTCATCACGACAATGCACCAGCTCATTCGTCCTGAAGAAATTCGTAAACGGAAAAAGATTTTCATTAAATAACTTAAAATAGTCGATGCAACAAATGATTTTTTATACCCTATTCTAAGGGTATATTAATTTTGACGCATAGTTTGTAACATACCTTAATATTGCCCGTAGACCCCTAAAAGTTACTATATTTGTGACCAGCATCGATAGTAATGTCGATCTAGCCATGTCCGTCCGTCCGTCTGTCGGCAAAAATTAGGCCTTTAAACTGGACCTAGAGAGCTGAAATTTTAACCATATACTCTCTAGGGTCCCGAAATAATCAAGTTTACGAATTTTTGAAATCCGCCCACAGACACGCCCACAAACTCAACAAAACAAAATTTTGAAAAAATCGAATTTTGAGCTAGAAAGCTGAAATTTTGTATATATGATCTATGACTCCTAAAACTGCACGGGGTATAAAATTTTCAAAATCCGCCCACTGACACGCCCACAATTAAATAGAATAATTTTATTGAAAAACCAAAGTTTGAGCTAGGGAGCGTTTTTTTTACAAAAGCTTCGTTTTTTTTGATAAAATCATTTAAATGTTATATAACAAAATATGTAGAGCGTTCTTAACAATTCAACCATACTTAGACTTTTGTCACGCCCACTTATTAGGGATAGGAATAAGAATAGGGGTTTCAACAGTTCGCCCAAGCGGACTGTAGCCCGTCCCTATGTTTTTTCTTAAATTTTGATTTATATCCGTTTTTTTTGGAAGAGATGAAGAAGTTGGAACATCTTTGGGAAAAGTGTATCGCCCTGAAATAAATTCTAATCAGATAAAATACAATTTCTTCATTTCAAAGTCACTGACTTATCGAACAGCCCAATTATTTTGATTTAATAATAGGGGCTGATCAAAGGGCATTGATGCGAATACATGAAAGCACAAGAATTCTCAAGATAGCGTCTCACTACCAACTCCAACTGGAGATTGGGTAACCTAAGCCGTTAGGCTTCGAAGGTCGTTGGTGGCAGCGTTCGAGAGAGGGGGAAGGTGTGATTTTCTCACTGAGACACTTCCTTATGCTTAAGACGGCAGCGGACGAATTTCCTAGACGAGATCAATGGTGGCGTCAACTAGTCAAAGTCGGGTCGAACTATTAGTGCCATCCCATCAACAAATGGAATTGGCCCTCCAGGTTGGGGGTTGTGCCGCCGGGGTAACTTCCCGACCACGTTAAACTTATATAGTTATGAGTCAGACGCCTGAAGACTCGGGTAATGGATACCCTCATATAGCCACCATACCCGGAACTTCAACGGACTACGATCTGAGAGTATACACCTGGAACGAGCGTACACTTTTCACCAGGTGCTATTTGAAAACTTGAGCCAGTCCTCGAGCGGTACAAGACAGATTATTACAGCGATCAAGGAAATACGAATGATTGAGGATCAGGTATAACGAAAAAAAAGTGCTATTTATTACAGCTTACAAAAGTTGCATATGTTAGGGTGCGGATTCGTCGTTTAAAAACGGCTTAGGACAAAAGCTATGGGCCCCGATTGCTGTAGTCGATTTTATCGATGGGTTGCAAAGTTGTGTATTGTATAAGGCAATCAAATTAGCAATTCTCTATTGCGAAAGGCACGCTAAGAATTAACATCTAAAAGTAAGCAACACTTTAATTACAACTGAAAAAGTGCTTGTTATAAGACAAGAAAATTATATGCAGTTACGTTAAAGTGAGTTGTATTAGATACAAATCATCAACCAAGTAAGGGTGGAAGAAAGCATCCCGATGACTGGACCATCAGCTCCATATGCCCCATGTTCAAGAAAAGCGATCCTATGTCTTGGAAGAACTTTCGAGACATATCCCTACTAAATGTCGCGTTTAAGATTCTATCGAACGTACTGTTTGAACATCTGAAGTTGTTCTGCAACACAATAATCGGCACGTACGAGTGTGGCTTCCGGCCAGTCAGATCGACAATAGACAAAATTTTCACACTGAGTCAAATCCTGGAAGAGACCAACGAGTAATAAGAGATGAGAAGAAGGAGGGAGACTCCTGAAGTTCCGACGAACAAAAAATCGTGTGGCGCTCACATTTCCTTCAAAGAAAATGCAAAATGCAACTAATTCGTAATTTTGGGCACACAAAAAAAAAACCTTCAAACAGATTTAGTGATTTTGGTGTATTGTTGCCATTTCCTTTTTCGGTTCAGGGACTTTTGTGATGGATTCTACTTGTCGTAGGGTATATATAGGAAGTAAAGTTAGGTAAGGTTGAAGTGGCAGTCCACTGAGACCGTCCATTGTGATACCACGTGGATCTACCTCCACCCTACTCATTGAACCAGTTAGAGCTTTTAAATAGACTTTTGATGTCAATGTTAATAAGAAAACTCCCAGATAGAGCTTTCGTCTTTGGGAGAGAGCAGGGCATGTGCAAAGAAGGTGGATAATAGTATCCTCCTCCTCCTCCTCGTCCAATCAGCTCCTGCAAAAAATCATTATAGTCGACGCCAAGCTTTGTTGCGTGCTTGCCTATGGGACAGTGTCCGGTGATGACACCAATTGTAGCGTCTATGTAGACAGATTAAACACTTAGAGCGTTTCAGATTCAGCTTTGACAAAATCAGTTTTGCCGCTAGACAAGTATGTACCACTTGTCAACCTAAGGTTATTTTTGTGGATGGCATCCACCTTAAACATGAGTTTGCATGAAGCCATTGGAATGCCTAAAGGACCTTAATAAGATAGAAGGGACATGTTTGGCAAGTTCATCAGCCGTATAATTCCCTGGAATGCCTCTATGAACCTTCACCCAACACTGGTTAATTGCAATTTGCACTGTTCCGCCATCTCTGCGGGAGATTATCGGTAGTCCACGGCTACGATGGAATTTGTACAGACTGCGTCTACGGATTTTATGGCAGCTGGACTGTCTGAGAAGATACGGATGTCCTGAACGAATCTCACGTTTCTCTTCAACCACGATAGGTAGGTATATACTTTAATTAGGTATTTATCAGATATAAAAGTTTAAGTACACAACAAATGTTTAAAGAGTAGAAAGTTTTGAAAGTTAAGTTGTTGGCGAACACATGAATTTCTTCGTCAATTATCGTCCCTTTTGAAGAATAATACAGAAACATAATTTGCGACTAAACAGCTACACACAACCACAGCGTCGTTAAAGCAGCATGAGTCGAAAAAATTATCAATGACATAGGTAGGAGTCGAGAAAACGACTATCATAACCAAACATAAAATTCACATGGAAATATAAAAAAACATAGGGGGGGGGGGGGGGGGGCTACAGTCCGCTTGGGCGAACTGTTGGATACCCTATTCTTATTCCTATCCCTCGTAAGTGGGCGTGACAAAAGTCTAAGTATGGTTGAATTGTTAATTGCTCTACATTTTCTGTTATATAACATTTAAACGGTTTTATCAAACAAAAACGAAGCTTTTGTAAAAAAAAACGTTCGCTAGCTCAAACTTTGGTTTTTCAATAAAATTATTTTATTTAATTGTGGGCGTGTCAGTAAGCGGATTTAAAAAAAAAATTATGAGCATAGAGGACCCCTAGAGAGTATATACAAGGTGGCGCAAAAATAACCTTCGAATGTTTTTTGGCTGTTATTTAAATTATTGCTCAAATAAATAGTCACCAATATTCCGCGTTCTGGAGCAGTGTAGCGTAACATTGTTTATTAACGTGTATTTCGCATGTGTTTACTACACAAATGTCAAAACAGAACTGACATTAGGGGCCAATCGCCAAATCGATAGGAGGATTACTTTTGCGCCACCTTGTAGTAAAGGGTGATTTTTTTAAGGTTAGGATTTTCATGCATTAGTATTTGACAGATCACGCGGGATTTCAGACATGGTGTCAAAGAGAAAGATGCTCAGTATGCTTTGACATTTCATCATGAATAGACTTACTAACGAGCAACGCTTGAATTTTCAGTGAATGGGCCCTAGAAAAGTTGGCAGAAAATTCGCTTTTTTATCGACAAATTTTGTTCAGCGATGAGGCTCATTTCTGGTTGAATGGCTACGTAAATAAGCACAATTGCCGCATTTGGAGTGAAGAGCAACCAGAAGCCGTTCAAGAACTGCCCATGCATCCCAAAAAATGCACTGTTTGGTGTGGTTTGTACGCTGGTGGAATCATTGGACCGTATTTTTTCAAAGATGCTGTTGGACGCAACGTTACGGTGAATGGCGATCGCTATCGTTCAATGCTAACAAACTTTTTGTTGCCAAAAATGGAAGAACTGAACTTGGTTGACATGTGGTTTCAACAAGATGGCGCTACATGCCACACAGCTCGCGATTCTATGGCCATTTTGAGGGAAAACTTCGGAGAACAATTCATCTCAAGGAATGGACCGGTAAGTTGGCCACCAAGAGCATGCGATTTGACGCCTTTAGACTATTTTTTGTGGGGCTACGTCAAGTCTAAAGTCTACACAAATAAGCCAGCAACTATTCCAGCTTTGGAAGACAACATTTCCGAAGAAATTCGGGCTATTCCGGCCGAAATGCTCGAAAAAGTTACCCAAAATTGGACTTTCCGAATGGACCACCTAAGACGCAGCCGCGGTCAACATTTAAATGAAATTATCTTCAAAAAGTAAATGTCATGGACCAATCTAACGTTTCAAATAAAGAATCGATGAGATTTTGCAAATTTTATGCGTTTTTTTTTTTAAAAAAGTTCTCAAGCTCTTAAAAAATCACCCTTTATAAATTTCAGCTCCCTAGCTCAAACTATGGATTTTAAAAAAAGTTTTTTTTTTAAATTGTGGGCGTGTCAGTAGGCGGATTTTGAAAATATTTACACATGAGCATAAAGGGCCCCCTAGAGAGTATATATTATAAATTTCAGCTCCCTAGCTCAAATTTTGGTTTTTCAATAATATTGTTTTATTTTTTTGTGGGCGTGTCAGTGCGCGGATTTTGAAAATTTTATATCCCGAGCAGTTTTAGGAGTCATAGATCATATATATACAAAATTTCAGCGTTCTAGCTCAAAATTCGATTTTTTCCAAAATTTTGTTTTTTTGAGTTTGTGGGCGTGTCTGTAGGCGGATTTCAAAAATTCGTAAACTTGATTATTTCGGGACCCTAGAGAGTATATGGTTAAAATTTCAGCTCTCTAGGCCCAGTTTAAAGGCCTAATTTTTGCCGACGGACGGACGGACGGACGGACATGGCTAGATCGACATTACTATCGATGCTGATCACAAATATAGTAACTTTTAGGGGTCTACGGGCAATATTAAGGTATGTTACAAACTATGCGTCAAAATTAATATACCCTTAGAATAGGGTATAATAATGGAAAGCAGTTCATAACATTAGGCGCGTTTTATTGCGTATAGCCAGCGCCGTAAGATTGTACATTATAGATCATACAATATGACACCCGAGTGGGTTCGAAAATTAAATAAATTTACTAGCCCGCAACCATCTACAATCATAATGCTCATAGGGGATAAATTGTAGAAAGAAAAATTGTAACACTTCGCATAAGCACTTAAGAAATTATTTTGTAACATTTCCATCACATACCTCAAGGGGTTCGATAAAGTCAAATTGTATAAAGTTTCATAGTATACTCCCTGGAGGCTACATTTTGAAATATGTATGCATATATTATGAGTTTTCTTAATTTGTATAAACCTCCCACTGTCTTTCATAAAAAACAACATAAGAGACTTAAAACAAAAATATATCCGACACAGAGTACGTCAGTAAGAAAAGTATTCGAGTTTGTTTTTTTTTGTAAGGATCTGTTGTAGAGCAAAACCATCTTTTGTCGAAATTCGGCCAACACTTCGCCTCTTTCAAAATAAGAATAAGAATAAGTCACCCCCTATTCGATCAACTCTTGGCCTTTAGTGTGGACAACGTTCCAGCTCAACACATACAACTCGACCAACACTTGGGCTTTTGTGCACGTCGCTGCGAAGTAGGTAGACGGAGATGTCTACAAAATTGATTTGGAAAGTAAAAATTAGATAAATTGAAAGCGAATATTAAATTCGAGACTTGCTTTAGTGAATATACGTCAGCTGTTTCACAAAAGAGTGGAACCAACGCCACCTGTGGTTGAGCATTGTGTGATTCAATATGTATTCCGAATGTGACATTTAAATTAAAAGTGCATATAACGTTTTATTGGAACTTGTATTGCTGTTCTTGATACAAGCTACAAATAAAACAAATAAAGCTACCACAAACATACAAGATCTTAAAAAAATGGAAGTACCCTATAAATACATATTTCGAAACCTTCAGCTACTCGTAGAGCAAGCGTTTTCAATGACCTGTTGAGCGATAGTCCTCTCAAATACATCTTTCATACAATTGCAATTGTTGTTTGTCTGATTCCGGACTCGTGGATAGTGTGGTACTTTCCAGAGAAATAGCTTTTTTTTTGAGCCAATTTCTGGGTTTGAGATTCTTAAAACTATTTATTCCTTCTATAACTCGCATTGTTGCGTTAGGGGTGGTATATGTATCTAACTTTATGCAAAAGCAGTTGGCCTTTTATATATGCAACCTTCTGTGACATCTTTTTAATTTGACCACTGTATCTGGAAAATTTCCTCAATTGTCATTCCTCTTAAACAGATATAATAAATAGAAATAATAGAATCAATAAAGACCGATCTCGTTAAGTAGATCTCATCTGGAAAATAAAAAATAAAAAGTGAAGTTTGTTACTACTCAAAGGCTGAAAACACACCGGATCAGGCAAAACGTTTTATCTCGACTAATCAAACAACAAAACATGGCTTCTTATTAGCCAACACACACTTAGTCAGGCGAAGCAAAACACATGTTTTTGTGTCAATTTGTTTCATGACTGGTTATCGAAAATACATGGCTTTGGACACGGCCAACACACCCCAAATGAAACAAAATTGTTGTTTCAAACCAGCATCGTTGTCGATTACTGCAAACTTGCTTATGGCGCAACACACACCGGCGAAAACTGAAAAACATGCTTCGTTGCCGATAGCTGGACTGTTGTTTTGCAGAAACCAAATTTTGGTTTGTTGATGTTCTTTTCGCACTGGCGTTTTAGTTCTTTGATTTTTTTTTTATGAGAAATGGACGTCGACGCAGAGAAGTTACACACACAGCCACAACTTCATCCTCGGAATCGGACCAGATGTTGAACCACACTAAAAATAGGTCGCGAACTCAGTTTTTTTTTAATACACCTTAATTGAAACAGAAAAGAGAATTGATTTTTTTGTGTTATACGTACATTGTAATTCAGTTGGTGTGTGTTGAAATAAAAAAAACGTTTCGGGCTGATCCGATGTGTGGTTAGCCTAAGTGACTCTAAGTTGATCAGTCTTAGAGTTCTCCAAGGGGCTGTTCTTGGACCCACTTTCTTTCTTGTCTATCTCAACTCTTTGTTTGTTCAGCCTCTTGTAGGTGAGTTTAGGGTTTTGCAGATGATCTTGTTATCGCTTACTGTCATTCCCTTCAACCTAGTATAATGTTTCCCGGACCCGAATAACTGCATTGAGAGCTTAACCGATTTTTTGTTGCACTTAAGAGGAAAAGTTACACGAATAAGTAACTTTCCCCCTTATTTGAATGAAAGTTTTTTAAGCCTTACATTTTACGAAAGCAATGCGAGTATTAATGTATGTAGCTGCTATATATAAAGATCTTGATTTGCTCAGATAATTGTTTAGCTGTTAGTAAGCAATAAAACGAAACTTATGTTTTTCATCCATACGAGTCTAGTAACTCCCGATATCGAAGTTATGTTCCATGGTTGTTATGGTCAAGAAACGAAGATCCGAGCTCAAGAGGGAGGATATCCGCAGCGACGGCAACAGCAACCCCTGCGGATTAGGTTACAAAGTCATTATGCGAAAGTTAGGAACCCGGTTGGTATGCCCCGTTCTTAGCTAAGAAAGGATAGAGCACATAGTAGACACACTCTTCCCAACTCATCCTGTCCGCCCACCCTGCTTCCCGGTCCTACGATGAAAATCGCCTCTTTATCGAAGAAGAGTTGACTCTAGCGGCGAAATCACTGCAGAATCGAAAGGCCCCAGGACCTGACGGAATACCTTCGGAAGTGCTTAAGTCGATAGCCAAAACATGCCCTAAGCTACTGCTGAGTATTTACAACAGGTGTTTCCACGAAGAAGTCTTCCCTAGAAACTGGAAAAGACAGCGGCTGTTACTTATCAGGAAATCCAAAGGAGACCCATTTTCCCCATCAGCATACAGACCTCTGTGTATGCCAAGGCAACCAAGGCACCGAGCGGTGGCACAAAGAGCATGAGACTGGTCTGTAACACAGTAAGGACTGTACGAACGGCACAACAGGGCAACTACAATTCAAAAAAAATCGTACTACTGGTGACCATAGCGGTGCGAAATGCCTTTAACTCTGCCAGATGGGTAGACATGCTAAACGCGCTGGAGAACTCCTTTGATCTACCCAAGTACCTCTTACGGATGGTGAAGAACAACCGCAAGCTTCTTTCCAAAACCACAGAAGGCTTCGCAGAAAATAAATTACCACTGGAGCATGCAAATAATATCGCCGCGGTTATAATGGCAAAAGACACCGATAGCGCGCAAAAAAAAAAACTGAACCAACTCTTGAGACGGGCGCATCTGTGGATGGAAGATCACGGCCTGGCCAACGAAAAAGCAGAGATAGTTCTCCTGGACAGGAAGAGGATTCCCCTTATCGTCGATTTTTAAGTTGGGTCTGAGGTGATAACCAGCAAAGAAGCGTTGAAGTACTTAGGGATGACCTTTAATACGACGCTCACTTCTGGCAGGAACGGGCAGCGAAGTTCACAAGCACAGATTATAAGCAAACGTAGGCTGGCAAACAAACCCAGGATTTTAATGTCCATCATGCATGCCATACTTCTCTGTATGGGTGCAAGATATGGGCCGACGCACTGCGGCAAGATAAAGACAGAAGGCAAAAGACAGCAGTACAGAGGTGCGGAGCTCTACGTGCTGCAAGGTCTTATCCAGCAAAGAGCGGTGCCATCCTGGAACCGCTCTTTGCTGGATTCATGGCATTTCGTGGCGAGAATTATTCCGCTAGAGTCGGACACAACAAGCGGCTTTGGCCTGTCACTCTTGCTTTATAATTGAAAATGGGCACTATTTCAAATACATAGGGGTTACAATTGACAGTAATTTGAATCGGTCCAAACTGATTTTAGGATTGAGCCAATATCTGTTCTCCACTATTAGTTGTCTAAAAAGATCTTGTCCTGATTATTCTTTTAAAACAATGGAATCATATCATACAAAATTGCAGCGTGGGTATCAGTTGGGGAAGTGCTGATCATAATAATATACAGCCATTGCTTGTTTTGCGAATGTGCCGGACAAGAAAAATTTGTAATTCCTCCCGTTTATCTCCCTAAATAGAACTTTTTAGCTGTTTGAATATTTCACCATCTGTTTTATTTTAAGGTTCTAAAGATTTTTATTTTATTAGAGGTGGATACTAGCAGAGTCCAATATATTTAGATTTTTTTTAGATTTAGATTAGATTTTATTCATTCCATTGGAAGTTAATACAATATTTATTACAATTTACTTAACTATGTAAAAGTAACATTTAGAGATAAAAAATGTATAAACAAAAAAAAGGAAGAATAAAAAAGAGCAACTGCTTCAAAAACTAAGTAAATCATAAGTGTTTTTCATCAGCGAATGAATAGTTAAATACATTCTGTAGTTATTAAAAACTAGTTCCGAATGTATCGAGTTTCAGTACAACAAAATATAATTCAATATATAATTCAAAAAAGAAAATTGGTGTACAGCGATGATTTTCAATGAGTGGTGAACTTTTGTGACTATATAAATACGTTAGATAAATTATAAATCTCCTTCAAGTCATGGTTAAAGCGCCACTGTTTTAGTTTTCTGTTAAACGACAAGATATTCTGAGAACGCCTTACTTCAATGGGTAATTTATTAAAAATACGCGGTACTACAGAAGGGTAATAACTCAAGAAGAGATGAGTATTGTGCGGGGGAACACAAGCAAGACTTCTTACAGAGCTACGGAGAAATCCACAATAATTTCACAGCACTATTCTACTAAGTACGAGGGCGGGTCAATAAGTCCGTGACTTTTGGAATAAAACACAGATTTTTTGATAAAAAAATAATTTTATTTTTCAACGTAGTCTCCCTTGAGCTCTATAAACTTTGTCCAACGCTTCTCCAATTTTTTTATCCCTTCCAAAAAAAAATGATTTGCCGAGGTCCTCAAAATAGGCCTTTATTTGCGAGATGACTTCATCATTGGAGTCAAATCTTTTTCCACCAAGCCATTTCTTCAGGTTTGGGAACAAGAAGTAGTCGCTCGGAGCCAAATCTGGAGAATAAGGTGGATGAGGGAGCAATTCATAGCCCAATTCATGGTTTTTTGCCATGGCAACTGCACATGTGTGCACCCTTGCATTGTCTTGGTGGAAAAGAACTTTTTTCTTGGCCAAATGAGGTCGGTTTTTTTTCAAATCGTCATTGAATCGGTCCAATAAGTTGGCATAATATTCCCCATTGATTGTTCTTCCCTTTTGAAGGTAGTCAATGTGGATTATCCCGCGTGCATCCCAAAAAACAGTCGCCATAACTTTATTGGCTGACAAACCCACCTTGGCCTTCTTTGGCGCCGATTCACCCTTAGAAACCCACTGTTTTGACTGTTGTTTGGTCTCTGGTGTGTTGTGATGGATCCATGTTTCGTCCACGGTTACAAAACGGCGCAAAAACTCCTCCATATTGCGATTAAACAACGCCAAACCTTCCTGTGAAGTTGTTACACGATTGCGTTTGTGGTCGACTGTGAGCAAACGCGGCACCCATCTTGCGGAAAGCTTTCTCATGCCCAAGTGATCATTCAAAATTGAAACCACTGAGCCATGCGAGATCCCTACGGCTTCCACAATCTCTCGCACTTTCAATCTTCGGTCGGCCAACACCATATCGTGAATTTTTTCGATTGTTTCGGGTGTAGAGACCTCAACTGGGCGTCCAGGACGTTCGGCATCTTCAGTGCTTGTACGGCCACAACGAAATTCAGTAAACCACTTTTTTACCATTGAAATCGATGGTGCAGAGTCCCCATAGTATTTTTCAAGCTTAGCCTTGGTCTCGGTAATGGTTTTTTTTCGCAAGAAATAATGCTTAATAAGCACACGAAATTCACTCCATTTTCTCCTCAAATTACTGAGTAGTCTGATAAAAATAGCTGTCAAACTAACTGACGCAGCAAGTTTAAATTTCGACAGGAGTCAACTGACAGATGCCTGTTGACAGGAGCAGTGTTGTCGTTTCAGTAAAGAGGTCAGAAATTCAAAAAGTCACGGACTTATTGACCCGCCCTAGTAGCAACACACCTCAAAATTTCAAACCAAAGCTAAATACAACACGGGCGGCGAATATGTGCACATCTTCTACCTCACCCCTGGACCAGAACGTCAGATCAGAGAAAAAAAAACACAAAGTATGTCGGTAAGTCAAATATTTTTATATATGTATATATGAAGCGAACTATAGGTAATTCGTAAGTTAAGAGTTCATAAGAGTAGACCGTTTCTGGTTGGAGAGGCATTTAGGTGTGTATGCATTGCATATACAATTATACCATATAGAATGTCATTTGGTTTGTGCAAGTATTAATCGCAGGAAAATTATGAAGATACAAGTGTAGCCTGTTGGAGAAAAAAAAAAATACATAATTATAATGCGCATACGCCCTCCACCGAACAAAATTACTTTCAAAAATAAATAATTTTTAAGCTTAATATTTCCTCAATGTATACAAAACTTCTTCTTTTTTTGACAATTAGTTAGCACATATCTCTTGTATATTTCCTTTTAGGTTTATATATATTTTTTTTTCTGGTTTCCTGTATGCATATTGAATTTCTCTGCACATTTTATTAGATGGATGTATTAGGATAGATTTAGTTTACAAAAAAGAATAAAATTTATTTTTCTAATCGATTTGAAGAAATCTGGGGTTCTCATTAGCCGAAAGGTTGCCGGATGGAGTGAACTGTCGCTGTTTTCCTTGTCGGTCGCTCCGCTTGTGCATGTACCTTTGTTGGTTTCAGGTCCTAATTTTTTGCTTAGCTTCGTAAACTTAAACATGCAAGCGTGTTAATCCTTGCTATTTGGTGGATGTTCGGGGACGCCCACGAGCGGTTCCCTTTTGATACGTGAGTACCGACCGATGTCGATTTAGGGGCGAATATGAAGGTAAGGTGACATATTCGCCATGGACGCATAGCCATGCCTAGTTATGAAGCTATGCAGGGGTGGGTACACCAAGGGGGTAAACAACAACTTTAGCTCTCTCCCTCCTTCGAAAGGTTATGTGTTAGCTGACCCATGAAATTTTATTTTTATGAAGACATTCCGCGCCTCTTTTTTTTTAATAATTTTTCTAGGAATCCCATCTTCCTAAAGGCATGAAATACGTAACAACCGTCTACATCACCCTGGAAAGAACCCCCCATCCGACGAGCTGGCTAGTGCCTACTAGCATGCCTACGCCTTGATGATGTGGACACCCTTCCTTCTTTGCTGCCCGGACTGGCACAGGGAGTCCTGTGGCCTTGGGTCATATGGGTGGATATCGAGATGGAAGGATGTAGACTTTGCCGTGTAAATTTTTGTTTAAGACCTTTTTAGTTACGTACACGGCAGAGGACGGGATAGTGACATGCCTTTGTCGGAGGGTCAACCCTCCCTCCTTGCATGTGGGCTGTCCCGCCTCCTTTTAATTCGTTACAAAGTTAAAAAAAATCGCTCAAATCCATATAAGTAGTCTTCTTAACCACGTTAACTTGGAAATAACTGTTAAATAAAGCTGTTAAATACTGAGAATGTAATCAGAAGACTGAGGCGGGTAAAACCTCTTGATCTATAAAAGTTACCTAAGGACAACAAGTTACGTAATTTTGTCAACGTAACGTTTAGAAATCCGAAAAATGCCGGATTTTTTTTTTTTTTAAATTTTCAAATATGAATTGCCGATAGGTCGAATGACTAGGTGCAATACCCTCCGGGATAAAGACAGTTAATCTGGGAGGTTTTTTTTAGATCGGGTAAAAGTCCCTCACTATTGCAGAAACATCCCTCGCGTACTAGCTCTGCAATGTCTTTCGATGATTTTGCCGTCCAGCGAACCTCCGACACAAACAAAAAAAAATAAATTTAATTTTATAATAGTATGGATACTAATATTATAAAGTAACTCCGTCTGTCTGTCTCGCTTTAACGCCAAAACTACTGAACCGATTTAAATTAAATTTGGTACACTGATAGTCTAGAGCCTGAGAATGGACATAGGCTACTTTAGAGCAGGAAAATCCTTCATCCGCTGTCCAGAAGCGGAGATCTAAGCTGATATCTAAGAATAGTTGTAACTCTTGAATGCTTTCTAGCTCCTAGCTTTGGAATGACTCATCCAAATGAAATAGGATTTTTTTATATAAAGTTCAATTAAACAAAGATTTTAAGAAATAAATCATCTTTGTAGGTTATCCTGAAGTTGAACAATAAGCATTAAACTATAAATTTTATACAATTCAATTCGTTGGATTTTCCCAGCGTTCAGTGGAGGAAAATTTGTGTGTGTGTGCGGCACAAATCTGTTTCTCCAGCTGTACCTTTTGTGCAATGTGTTTTTTTTTCTTTTTTTTATGCACCTTTTGCAGTTTGTATTGTTTTTTTTATGGCGCATGGCCATGGGATTGAGAAAGATAGGGTATGAAATGTAAATGAGATTGAGCGGGAGTCACACTCAGAGTATATCCATATAATGAGTAGGGACACTCTCGACGTTTTCTTTATCAGTTCTTATCAGCAAGTATTTTGTTTTAAATTTGAGAAGTGGCAGACTGGCGAAGCAAGGCGAGCACGGCACAGCTAGTTCAACATGAATTCGTAAATTTTTTGTACAGCCGAAGTTTTACATTTCCCGAGCCATAAATAATATGCTAATATTAAGATTGGTAATAAATTTTCTGAAATTAAGACTTTTCAAAGCATCATTTGCAACTATTTTGAATTTAAAAATGTTCACTTCCGTTAAATTGACAGTCCGGACTGCACACTGTGTTTTGCTTACATGTTATTCATTAACAATTCCCACCGGAGGCAGATATAAAAAGTATCTTCTAAATGTCAAAAGGACATTCACTACAAAAATTTCATAATGATCAAAAATATTATTTTCGAAAACAAATTCATTTAATGAAAATAAGCAACAAGTCATTAAAATTGTTTGCATTTCAGATATTATGCATCGATACGCTCGCAAGCGAATTTGTTTATCTACGATCTGAAAACATGCTAAATAGGAAAATAAGCAAATGGGATATTTTGTCGGGCATCGAAAGATGACAATTTAATTATTGTTTCCCAGAAAATCGAACAATTAAATTCTTTCTACGGACATAAGCGTTGAGAATGTAGGTTTATTTTTTTAAGCCTATTAGGACATTTATATGAATAGAAAAAGTGATTCCCTACTGCGAAAAGTTTAACTACCTGGGATCTATGATCAATAGCGAAGCAACCTACAGTGACGACTTCAATCATCGCGTAGAGATAAAGTGGCCGGACAACCCAATCATCTTCTGCAACCTAAAAATGTCGCCTGATCTGAAAGGAGGGCTTGCCATCCCCAATGTTCGCCCGGCGCTTACATAAAAAAAGTATGAGGACAAAGTAATTGCAGCTGGGATGAAAATGCTTCGCTTAATCGAAAAAATAAAATATAAATAAGAGGCATTAACGGCCCATACCTAAAACACTTTTTTGTTAAAACTACAATTTTAAGCCCAATCCGAACGGCAAATTTGAGAAGCTGGCAATTCTCTTGGAAGTTTGTCAGACGTTCACAAGAGGTGGGGCAGTCGAAAAAACTCTAGGTGTTGATTGGCCCGGCGGGATTTGAACCGGGGGCTTTTCGATTAGTAGTCCGACACACTAACCAGTGAGCCACTGCGCCCGACAATCGCTTAATCAAATCAGAAGTTTAATGATCCAAGTTTAGAGATCCTACCAAACCTTTCAAAAACAAAATATATATCAATGTTAATGGTCAATCGCGAAATAGAAACATTTGCAACATTACAAGCCCAGAGAACTCTGAGCACTCTGAACGTCCAAATGATGTCGCAACGCAGGAAATGACCAACAAAATCCACCATATTTGTGTTGGATGATCGCCGAGTGAAGGTTCGTGAGACAGCTGAGAGTGTAGCTATTGCAAATGATAGCGTTATTCATGCATGACCATTTGGCAACGCAAAAATTATCGGCAAGATGGATGCCGCGTTAAAATTTCAAAAAATTGTTAAGCACAGTTGAAGTGAATTTTTCCTAGTTTAATACCTGTTGATGAATCCTGGATACACGACAGATATAAAAGAACAATCCAAACAGTGGACTTCTTTAGACGAACGTGCTCTAAAAAAGCCCAAAATGGTTCCGCTGGGAAAAAAGTCATGGCAACGGTTTTTAAGGATTCTAATGGCGCAATATTTGGTTATATTACTCGTATATTAAATACTTGGGAAAGGAAAAAACGATCACCGAATAAAACTTCAATTGATGGAAAAGCAAAATAAGCTGAAACGCGCAATGAACTGCTCCCTCATCCAACCTAATCTCCAAATTTGGATCTCTGTGATTTTGTTCTGCTTTCGAATATGAAAAAATTACTTTTCGAAAAAAGGCTTTGATAAAATGATAGAATTATCGATACACCAAATTCAAGAAATCCTATTTTTTGAAAGGGTTTAAGAAGTAGTAAAACGTTAGGAAACGCGTATCGCCCAGAAAGGATTGATCCCCATTGATAAATTTATTCCGCTTATTTTTTTGTTAGTATGAATCGTATATTCGCCTCTTGTCATAATCTGATAACAGAATGTATTTACCTATTTCATTTTAAAGCTTATAAGCTATATTATTATTATTATTAAATATCTTTTTTTTTGTTTTTCAATAACTGTTGTATAACTTCAAGTTTTTAATGAAATAAATAAATAAATCAATAAAATAAAATAAATAGGAATCGAAAAATAAAGTCACTTTTGAGATTAAAAAAAAACAATTGTTTCATTTTAAAGTCATTGACTTATCGAAGAGCCCTCGTTTATCTTCAAGGCTATCGTGAATACATTCCTATGGAATCCTTTGTCAGCAATGATTATTAGATTGTTAATTGGGAAGAATTCATTGGAAAAATATGTTCGCGATAGGTCTGATTACCTCTTCTACTTAAACGTATTTTGCTACAAGCTCTCACCCAAACGACATGAAAACAGGAGAACTCAGGTACCTATATATAGGGTGTTTTTATAGAGGTATCAAACTTCTAATAGAGATAACTGTCAAACTAGCTGTCATACTAAAAAAGTGTGTTTGACTTTTTTTTCAGTACAGTTTGGCAAATCACCATGGAAAGACTTACACCAGAAGAACGTTTACTAATCGTGGAAATTTATTTCCAAAATTCGCGCTCTGTTCGCCAAACTTCTAGAGCACTTCGGCAAGTTTACGTTGCACATAATAGTCCATCTGAGCAGTTAATACTATGGATCGATTCATGACCACATTTACTCTTTGTGATAATATTCATCCAAATCGAGCCCGTACCGTGCGTATAGAAGAAGCCATCATCGCTGTATACGTGAGTGTGAGAGAGGACCTGAATTTAGCGATCCGACGCCGTTCTCAGCAACTCGGTCTCTACCCGTCCACTACTTGGAAAATCTTGAGGAAAGATGTAGGCCAACATCCATATAAGATCCAACTGGTGCAAGAATTAAAGCCAAATCAATTGCGTCTTGTGTTCTTTGAATGGCCTGAGAATCAACTGGAAGTTAAACCAGATTTTTATCGTCAAATCATCTTTAGCGATGAGTATCATTTCTGGCTTCACGGGTTTGTGAACAAGCTGATTTCTCGTTTTTGCACTGAGCGCAATCCTCATGACTCTTGAGACTCTATTACATCCCAAAAAAATCACTATTTGGTGTGATTTAAATGAAGAAGGCGTCATCGGCCCATTTGTCTTTGAATCCAAAATCGGTGCCCACATTAACGTGAATGGCGAACGTTACAGGCAAATGATTCGTGATTTTTTTATTCCTCATGTCATTGCAAATCATTTGGAGGAGAAATGGTTCCAACAAGACGGTGCAACCATGACTTTGTTGAGACAAACCTTTGGTGACCGAATCATCTCAAGAAATGGACCTGTAAGTTGGCCACCTCGTTCGTGTGATTTGACACATTTGGACCACTTTTTGTGGGGGTACGTCAAATCTCTGGTCTATGCTGATAAACTGGCAACGATTGATCACTTAGAAGCACATTCGACGAGCTATTGACGAAATAGGACCTGGTATGCTCGAAAAAGTGTAGCAAAATTGGACCGAAAGGATGGCGTTCATAAGGCGCAGTCGCGAAAGCCATTAGCCAGAAATTATTTTTAAACATTAAATGCCATGAAATTTGTAAGCTAAAAAGCCAAAATTTGGTCATTACATTAAATTTGTTGTTTTATTTTTAAAAAAAAGTTGTATGCCTCTATAAAAAAAACACCCTGTAATATACAAGCATCGTATGCCCATAGAAAAGTTTACGAACATTTAGGGGTAATTTATTTTTATAAACAAAATTGCTTACGGAAGTTCGTAAACAAACTTTGTACGCTGCGCTAAACAAAATTGATCACAAATTATCGAAGAACAGATGCTGAAATGATTCTGTTGTACTATATTCAGTTTCAACAATGTATGTTATTATTTATTAATTATTAAATAAGCATTTTTCTAAAATTTCACATGCTATATCTACTTCATATTTTGAATTAAAATCACCACAAATCAGGTCAGTAATTCATTTAAGAAACAAGATTTATTTACAGTTCACCGTGTCATATTTTTTTTTTTGCATAATCATTAGTCCCACAGCCAGAGAACAACATCTAACGTATGAAAATGTTTGGCTAAACATTTCAAATTTGTATCTCATTTATCAAGTTCAAATAAATCAAAAAAAAAATACTCTGTCTATTTTGAGAAATGGCATTCCCGTACAAATTGAACTTTTTGCATTTAATAATCGCGTGGGAAATAAATAAAAGTACAACAACAAACTGGATGTAAATTAATTGCAATCATGTCGCCAAAAGGAATGTTTCTTTTGGCAACATTTTGAAATACATTAAAAAAAAACAGGTGGAATGAATGAAATGAAGTAGTAGAAGGAACAAGCTTATCGTTAAGTTTAGAAGTTTAGCATTATAAGGAGCAGCAAAAAAATCACAAACTTTGTTTAAAACATAAAATGTCGAATATTTTCATGTCCCTGGTAAGTGAACGCCGTTGATTAGTAGAGTCTTTTGAAATTGGCAAAAAATCACACAAAACACACAACGCTGTTTTTATTTTTTTTTTGTTAAATATTTAAAACACTTTAAAAGAAAAAAATCAGTTGGGGAGATTTTTGAGCATTAACAACCACGCACAATCTGGAATAACTACTGCGTTACGATTCACAGTAAATCAGCCAACATAGTCCCATGGGATATTAACTTCCGTGTAACAATTTTTTTGGTTGATTTAAATATATTTTTCTGTTCGATTTAAAAAAGATAAACTGAAGATATACTTCTTCCTTTATTGTTATCTGAATTGCTTCTGTGACGTCTGTTATTTAATCACAAAACACGCGCGTATACAACAATCTCACGCGCGTCAAGAGTTGAATTCAAATTCCAACTAAAAATTATCACAACTCTTTAAAGAGCTATTTAATACAGCAAATCATCGATTATCATATAAGCAAATTAAAATATATATGTCTATCTATATGTATACATATGTAACATAAAGAGAACTTCATATAATGTGTTAATATGTTGGTTTCTGTAAAGTAGAAGCGCTCAACAATCGATGCCAGAGGTGCGAACTAATTTGAAGTGCCGTTTCGTACGTTGTTGTGATATCGAACTGAAAATTTGCGTTTTATCCGACCCGAGTGACCAAAACAAATCGACTATTGCCCGCCAACATTTCTACACACTATTTAAGTACATAACATGAATGTTAATTGCGGTCCGCAGCAGCCGCCGACGGATCGAAGGAAATTCAACTACACGAGAGTACACTAACTCATATGAAAAAAGACAACAGCTTGCAATTATGTTCGAGGGGCCCCTCTTGTTAGCCGACGCGCTTTAGCTGAAGTGAGGCCGGATCTTTACTGCAAAGCGACCATGACGCAGGTAGCAGTCTCAAGCGACTGGCGGTATCCGCCGAGTGTTTGCGATGAGTGAAAATGTAATTTAACGCAAATGAAAATGAAGAAAAAACAACGGTCAGTAATTTAGGAATCTACATATAATACAATTTAAGCCAAGTCTTTCATGTGTGCTTCAAATCGGGACGGACCAAGCGCAGGCGCTGCGCTGTTTGTGTGAGTTTCCACCATGATCAGTTGAGGAAACAACCCTACTTGTTTCGGCGGTAGGCTTATTGAAAGCACAATCAGATCACAAATTCTGCCAAAGCTTTTTTCTAAACCATTTACATTTTTTTTCTTTAATTGTAAAAAGATTTCACGTGACATTTAAGCTTTGCTAGCAAGTTCAAAGTCAAATTGACACGAAAGGAAGAATCCGTGACAATCGTCTCGGTGGCTGGGCAATTGGCGCCATATAATGGTATTGTTGTAGCTGGCTGGCTGATGTTGGTTACCACTGTCAATCCCTTGAGAGTGTGCAGGGAAATCCACAATAAGTTTTATTTAGAAAGTTGTTGTATTGACATTTTGTTCATTTGTTCATGTTTGGATACATTTTAAGTATTATAATCGAAGGCTGAATAAATGTGGTTATAGATTGGAATGCAATGAAGTGATTACGAATAGGCGTGTGCTGATCCGTGACACAATAGCTGGATTGGAACTATGTATAAGAGGGCAATGGTTTAAAAACTTGTAGAGCAACTCAAAAATGTAAGCCATATCTACGATGTAAGTTAGGTACGGGTTTGGACTGTAACTTGTCTTTCAGGCGAGGCTGAGCAGACTAAAATGCCCTGTTTACTTTGATTAAGATAATTACAAGTTTCACCTCCTCCATATGTAATTTCCGCTTACCTTTCAATGACAAGGATAAGAGGGATCATAACCCTCCAGTTCCGAAGCTGCGGGAATGTAAATGAAAGAGAAACTCTCTTCCATTTCCTCTGCGAATGTCCGGCACTGGCAAGAGCCAGACTGCGTGCACTGAATCAACCATTCTTCGAGGACCTTAGCGCTATATCGGGCAAAGGGATACAAGATCTTATCCGTTTTCTCAACTCCACAGGTTGGATATAGCCACGCATCAAATCCTCTACAACCACTACAATATAGGTCACACGAGTCGTGGTAACAAAAAGGCACAACAAGTGCTAATTGTGTTCAAGCCGAACCCCCACCTCTACCTACCTACCCCCTCCCAGTTGGCTACATCCCTACTGGTCCGCATGTGGAATTCGCCGCCCGGTTTGACTTCAGTGCATATTGGCAATAACGGCAACATTTAATTGATCTGGTGCCGTGAAACAACACGAACGAAAGACATTCGGCTTTTTTTCGCTTTGACAAATTTCATGTTTGCCATGGAATGATTTAGAAGTACCGTGCGCTAAAGGGGTTTCTTTTTTGTAATTGATACAGTACCCTGTGTGTATACACATCGTAGGCATTTTTCAATTAAACACCTATAAATGCAATGTTATTGTGGATGTATTTTATTGCCTACTATTAGGTGGTAGAACTTGAAGGAAGTTGAATGATAGGAAAGATAGGTTTGTGCATTGGGTAAGTTTTTTTGTTTTTTTTACGAGGAGGAAGCTGATCGGGTTGACTCAGCCAGTGCTAAAAGGCGTCACAATACAACTCTCCAATGAAGCAAAGTATCTGGGAGTCGTCCTGGATAGCAAACTTCTTTGTTCCAAGCATGTTGAGCTGAAGACTGAGAAGGCGCTGTCGATTTCTGGCAGTGCAAGGGCATTTTCGGCAAGACATGGGGGCTTATCACCGAAAAGAGTCCTACGGATTTATACGGCTATGGTAAGACCATTTATAGCATAAGCATCGGTTGTTTGATGGAATAAGCTTTCGCGTAAATACGTTACTGCTGCTTTCGCCAAACTCGAAAGGAAGGTATGTCTCGGCTGTACGGGGGCCTTTCCCAGCACGCCTGGCTCCAGCCTGGATGCATTATTGAACCTCCCGCCCCTTGATGTTTACATTATGGGTTGCACAA
Organism: Portevinia maculata; assembly: GCA_949715645.1. Taxonomy (NCBI): domain Eukaryota; kingdom Metazoa; phylum Arthropoda; class Insecta; order Diptera; family Syrphidae; genus Portevinia; species Portevinia maculata. The sequence continues at coordinate 364,100,443 of OX454525.1, read as the reverse complement.
TTAAAGCTATCTCACGTTTAAAAAGAGGCGGCTTTTGGTATAACTTGGACTGGAGTTTTGATGAACTTGCGCAACGGCTGTCCTTCGACTCCTGTCTTATGGATATGCCGTTTGATGCAATTACACCGGAACTTCGGCTGAAGCGCAACTAAGAAGTCGACTTTGTTCGTGTTCAGGACTGGCTCTGGCCAGACTCTGAGCCTGGAAAGGAATGCAGTCGAATCTTTACGGATGGCTCCAAAACCGATCAAGGATCTGGTGCTGGTGTTTTCATGGAGAGCGACAACATTAGACTTTTCTTCTCGTTAGGCCAACATGCGTCAGTCTTCCAAACGGAGACATGCTATCCTAATGGCCATGGACTATGTTGCGAGGAACAGGTGGAGGAGGCGAAGTATCTGCGTCTGCAGCGACAGTCAGGCTGCGCTTAAGGCCTTGCTCAACCGCTTAACCACCTCTAAAATAGTCCGTGAATGCAAGATCTCTCTGAATTCGGTCGGAAGGCTGAATTCACTTAGATTTGTCTGGGTCCAGGGTCATAACGGGATCACGGGAAATGAGATCTCCGATGAACTTGCTAGACAGGGCTCAGAGGGGGACTTCTCAGGACCTGAACCAGCGATTTGTTCTTACGGTACACTACGCTTTTGCCAAACATTTTAAGGTGCTTGGCCTAAGCGATACCACCAACTGCGAAGCCTGTGGAGAAAGCGACGACACTGCGGAACATTTCCTTTGTGATTGTCCTGCTTTTGCTCGTAGGTATCAGGTGGCAGGTATTTGGTGCGGATATGGAGAGTGCTATAATCCTAAGCTCCTTATCATTGAAGCACCTTCTCGTTTTTCTTAGGAGAACGAGTAAATTCGCACAGTAAAATGTGGTGTGTCTGCCTGGTAGTACAATGAACCAGTATTGAGTCTGAGTGCTCCAGTGTAGAGTCTCGCACTCCGACAAAAAAAAAATCCACAGAAACTTATACAATAATTAAAAACGCACGAGCAAGCAGTCGCTGCACTTATATTGAATTTTATTCTGCGGATTTTTGCTTCATGCACATGGTCGGGATTTGAACACACAACCTCTCGATCAGCAAGTGAATGCACTACCACCCGATGTATATTCTAATAATTGAACACAAAGTATCTGCGCCCTATATATGAGGCCGAAGGCCGGCCTGTGTATGAGTCGAAGAGATGTCCATGGTTTAAGACCCGCGAAGACGCAGAACCGATAAAAAATGCTTTAGGGATAAGGTCGGAAATGAGCAACCATTCCATTTGCACATGGAAAATAAAGCCGAATTCTAGAAAAAAAGTACATATTTCGGTTTTGTTTCTTAACTGATGTTCGGCGTTATTTCACTTTGTCAAAGCGAAATAGAGCCAAACGTACAAAATCAGCGTAGTTTCGCTTTGAAATTCGGCGTCATTTCGCTCGGCGTAATTTCAAGGTACCGTTTGATTGATAGAAGTTTAAGGGACTTGTTCTTTTTCTAACAATTTCGAGACGTGTATGCTTTCGTATTCAAGGAATTTGTATGCGCACTTCTGGATTAGTTTTAAGATGTTAAATGTGAAGCTAGTCCCACATGAATGTAAAAATTGCCCAGAAGTGATTTATCACCCTTAATAGCCGGGGGGCGGCGCTACAGCGATATTCTCCAGCCCACCAACTGATGTTGCACTTGCCAGCCGCAAAGAAAATTTGTATTGCACAAAATATATAAATGTATTTTTTTTCTTTTATAGCAACAGGACTTTAGCAATTCGCTCCCTTGCAACAACTCATTTGTAAAGGGTGTCCCAAAATGTACGCAAGATTCGAATTAAATAGAATAGATTGTTATTTTTTATTGAATCATAAAGAACACGGGATAGGGTTTGTATGAAATAACACATTGGACAAATGGCCACCACGGCTTTGCTGGCACATACGCACTTTTTTGTATACATTTTCCATGAAAACTTTGCATAAACGTGGCTGAATTTCCACCTTCAATGTATGGGTGGTTGTGGGCTTGTTGTCATAGATCTTTGACTTCAAATAACCCCATAAAAATAAATCCAATGGTGTTAACTCAAACGATCTAGGTGGCCGATTATGATAACCGAAACGACTCTCTCGTTTCGATGAGGAAATGTCTCATGCAGTAACTGAATTGTTTCACGGGCTGTTTGGCATGTGGCACCGTCTTGTTGAAACCATTATGTCGTCCACATCAATATCATCCAATTTAGGCAGAAAGAATTCTGTTATCATGTCGCTATATCGAGCACAGTAGGTTAGGTTAGGTTGTAGTGGCAGTCGGCAAAGGCCGACACACTTAGACCAATGACAGGTCCATTTTGATACCACACGGATGTATCATCCTCCTACTCGTTGAACCAGTTGGAGCTTTTGATGAAGCTTGACAGACTTTTGATGTCGTTGTTAATGAGATCTTTAAGATCATTGTAAAAGAAAGATCCTAAACGGAGTTTACGTCTTTGAGAGAGAGCAGGGCATGTGCAGAGAAGGTGGAGAATTGTCTTCTCCTCCTCCTCGTCCATACAGCTTCTGCAGAAGTCATTTGTGTGGAGGCCAAGCCTTGTTGCATGTCTGCCTATGAGACAGTGTCCGGTGATCACACCAATTATAGCGCCAATGTGAAGTCTGTTCAGAGATATCAAACACTTAGAGCGTTTCAGATTCAGCTTTGGCCAAATCTGTTTTGTCGCTAGACAAGTGTTGCCACTTGTCCACCTAAAGTTAGAATTCTCAATGGTCTGTCTCATAAACACTGGGATGCCTAATGAACCTTTATCAGGTAGAAGGGGTAGTATGGTTCTCTTCTGGCGAGTTCATCCACCCTACAGTTCCCTGGAATGTCTGTATGTCCTGGCACCCAGCATAGGTGAATGTTGAAATGCTTCGCCATCTCCACTAGGGATGATCGACAGTCACGGACTACGATAGAGTTTGTGAACCCAGAATCCAGGGATTTTAACGCAGAGTGGGTAGTGCGCAGTGCACCACTCATGCAGAGACACGCTGTTCGTTGGACCTTGCTTAGCTTATCGCGATTTATTGCTTTATCTAGGGCAGTATGTATGTATGGAATTTTATGTTTCCTAGTGAATAGAACAAGTTCGGTTTTGTGGGGGTTAACACCCAACCAACAACGATCTGCCCATGTAGTTAGCTTGTTAAGAGCGTTTTGGAGAAGCTTGTTCACCACTAAGTTCCAAAGGAGGGGGGATAGCACTCCACCTTGGAGTGGCGTACCTCTACTGACAGATCTTCTGGCAGATGTCATACCCAGTTTCGAGTTTATAATCCGACTTGTGAGAAGTAGATTAATAAGCTCAACCTTAGATCTGACAGTGCATTTGCGATCGCGGATGTATTGACGTTGTTAAAAGCACCCTCAATGTCCAGGAATGCAACCATAGTGCACTCTTTATGGTGAAGGGAGTATTCGATTGAACGTACTAACGTATGCAAGGCTGTTTCAACAGATTTGCCTTTGCAATATGCATGTTAAGCCGTAGACAGAAGTCTTGTATCAATGTTAGTACGTAGATGGATATCAATCAGCCTTTCTTATGTATTTAGAATGAATGACGATAGGCTTATGGGTCTGAGATCCTTAGGATTTACATCGAGCACAGTAACAGCCACTGCTTGACTAGCCTCATTTTCGAAGAAGTATGCTCCAATGATGCATCCTGCTCAAAATTCGCACCACACAGTGACACGTTGTGGATGCATTTGTTTTCCGACAATCTCATGTGAGTTCTCTAAGCCCCAAAAGCTGCAATTTTGACGATTAACAAAGCCACCCAGGTGAAAAAGTGCTTCATCACCTAGAATGATATTGCTCGAAAAATCAGCATCCATTTGTTGATGTTTAATAATCCATTCAACGAACTCTCTTTGCTGTGCATGGTCACTAGGCTACAGTTCTTGTGCCAATTGAACTTTGTAAGCATGTATACGCAGATGCTTACAAATTTCAATAGAGAGCTCCTTGAAATTAGCTATTGTTGTTCACGACGCCGAATTGATGTTCCTGGACTTTCACCCAACACTCTCAAGCTGCTTCGATATTGACATTTTACCGGCTTGTTTTTGAACGACCAGTCTGTTTAGCATCACCAGCATTGATCCAGTCTCCCTGAACTTGTTCGATTAATCTCTTCACAGTTGACGAAATTTAATAAATGTTCCGACCATACCTTGTACGAAATTTTCAAACTGTGGCCGCCAAACTTTCATTATTTTTGAAATGTTGTCCCACAATGAAAACACGTTGTTCTCTCGTGTAATGCTCCATTTTCACTAACCCTTTACCGTCAGCTGTCAAATTGTTTTTTTTTTTTTTGGGTTGCCAACACTTTACTGCACAAATGGCGGCAAACTCAAATCTTGCGGTAATTTTTGACACCTTTTAGAAGCAACACATATCTCCAAGCTTTTCGGGGCTCTGTTGCCGCGTTATAGGTTCGTCTTTGATGGTTAACACGATAACGGTAACTAATTTCTGATTGAATGCTAGTTTATGAATAGCTTTATCTTAATTTAAGCCAGATCATGGATGATTGGATTTTTCCAAGAATTACAAGTTCTCCAAATTTACTTCTTTCGACAATAACTAAAGCTGTGTCGTAATTGAGTCCGGGGAATGCGTTTGACGTTTATGATCACATTGCTGTTAATAAATGTAAAATATACAGAGATATTTAAATTGATTACGTGTTGCCGGCATTGCTTACAATTTAAAATTGTTTGATTTTGCTAGTTTTGACGTCCGATTTTGTACCCACAATGGAGGTGCTAATACATATATGAAGTGCAAAAAAACGTGTTGTGGCATAAATTAAACCCACGTTATATAGAACTAACAATTGCTGACAAGGGATGGGTATAGCTATATCGCCTCTACATCGCCACGTAAATGTGGATATAAGTATATGATAAAATTCTAAACGCAAAATTTACGAGGCAAACATTTGCTGAAGACCCGAATTGACATCCAATCCTACCACCAATGGCTAATCGTGGACATAGTACTAGTCCTTATTCACAGACAGCTAATGTTCTGATGAAACTTACAATGGAATTAAATCGTAAATATTTTCGCGCGAAGATTTTTCATGATTTTCGACGTAGATTAACTCAACAACAGTGTGGCGATCAAGTCGGTTCAACTTTTGGTTTAAGCACCACCCCGGTTCACCGTGTTTTGCTGGTTTTCCGAATTCAATCGTGGTCATTGTTCACTCCAGGACAAATTTCGTGAAGGTCGTCAAAGATGCATGCTTGAATTTTTAGCGTGGGCGCAGTTGCTCAAAGGTTAGTGTGTTGGACTAATAATTTAAAGGTCTATGGTTCAAATCCTGCCGGGGCCAAATAATATCTAAAAGTTGTTTCCACTCCCCCACCCCTTGCGAACGTCTGACAAACATCCACGAGTGACAATTGATGTCATGAGAAGCTTCTCGAATTTTTCGTTCGGATTCGGCTTAAAATTGTTGGTCCCTTCCACTTCGCACAAGCAAATGGTTGGAGAAGCTAGGTTTTAGGTCCTGTTTGGGCCGTTAATGCTTATTTTTTTTTTTGAATATTTGGCTGTCAAAAAGATTGCTTCACGTTGTATACCGCATAATTTGGCAATCGCTCAAAATAAGGCTAGTATCAATTAGTCCAAAAATAAGTTGGAAAAGCTGGATTGCGGTACTTCAAAAGACGTATATAAGATCGTGACAGGCGACAAATCACGCATCTATGCAAATGAGCGCAAAACTAAACATCAGGCGACTGTATGGCCTTTCAAGACCTATTTCTTCTGAAAAACGGAACATTTCACCATCGCAGCACAACATAGAACGTTCGATTCGAAATGATATACATACCACCATTTGTTTGCCAGAAGTCTTTGAAGATATATGGAAAAGCAACCGCCCAACACGGATTATTTTCCACCACGCCAATGCGAGCACTCATACGTCGGCACAAATTTATTTTTGAGCAATCAAAACATCGAATTGATGGGTCATTCCGTACAGCCCTGATTTGAAACCCAATGACTTATTTTTATTCGCGCACTTCAACAATAAATTGCTAGGTCAACGTTTATCGATGTCAAAAGGGACGGTTGATGCGTTCAGAACGCATGTTTTGGGTTGCCTCGTTCGGAGTGGACATGCTTCGAAAATTGGTTCAAATGCATGCAAGTGAATTGATAAATAGTTGTACGTACTTGTTTTTTATTCCAAAACGAAACGGCGAACCCCATAGACGGACCAGTAGGGATGCAGTATAGTGGAATTCTCGCTGTACAAAAATGCAAAGCCATGTCGACTACATGTCAAGAAAGACCAAACCTCCCTTTTAAACACGAAGCCATCGCAGAGGGTGGAAAGCTGCAGTATCTCAAGCTGTTCGAGAGCCTGTTTAGTAAAAGTAAGGAAGTAAGTTTCGACAAAGAAGTACTGAGCCCACAAAATGAAGAGATCTAGGTTGGATTTGAAATACTTTGATGGTACTCGTATTTTAGACTTTTTTTGTAATTGTTTGATGACGAATTTTTGACGATGTTTGCTGATAATACTTTGCATGTGTGGGACTTTTTTTCACATACTCTTACATACATCATTTGCCAAGATCTTGTGAGATGTATACCTTAATAACAGATATCGAAATATGAAATATGAAGTTTGTATTTTTTTTTTTAATTAATGCTAATTGAATTTTATTTTACTCTGATCTGTTATGTGCGTTGATTCTTGTTGAGATGTATAAAGTCAATCCTATATTCATATGTATGAATCCCATAATAGATAGATAGTTATGGTGAATCTTATGTTAAAGGAAAAGTTCAATTTCGCAAGTGTTTTACAATTCGAAAAAGTTGTCTTTTTTGTAGTTAAAATGACAAGTACATGTTTAAATAAATAACTTCTGTGAAATACCCAAAGGAAAAGAAGAAGTACCCACCTTATAGATTACTGTTTTAGCGAGCAAAATGACATAATGCTGTCCATCAATCAATTTAGTTGGACACTTGAAAAGTAAGTCAAATTTAATGCTCATATAAGCCAGATATGTCATATTGTCGTTCTTTGAAAATACCGAGACGCCGACGATTTAGTCAGCGGCGTCGATTTTGATTTTATTTTCTAAACTTTGTACGGTATACGTTCTAAGCTATAAGTCATAAATAGGGTTTTTTTTCCAACTGACAGATATGTATTAAAAGAAATGGACGAACGCTTAGGTACTTTATTACACATGAAGTACTGTCCTGAAAATTTAAGCTTGTTTTTGATCGAAAGTCCATCAATCATGCTAAGTAGATACTTATCTAAAAAATTAATTGCAATCACTCACTTTTGAGCTATCTTCTCAAAAATATTGGTTTTTAATTTTTTGGTTTCGAGTTTCGACCTCTTGCGAAAACAACTAAAATAAAGATCAACAAATGATTGCTGCTTCCTTATGGTGACGTTAATATTAACAAACAAGATTAGATTCAAATCAAACTTCAGAAGTAAATGAAATGATTATTTATTTAATTAATATTTTACCTAGCAGTAGGAATATTTGGACTCAAGTTAATTCTGCAGTTGGAGATGACAAAATGCATACGGCCGGTCTTATGTCTAAACGGCCCAAAGGGTGAAGGGCATTACGCCCAAGAGCAAAAAAAAAAAAAAACGTTTAAAAACATTACATTGCCTAAAGGGCTTGCATATCATAATTTCGTACGTCTTTAAATGTATTATAGCTCAAATATTAGCGATTGTTATAGTTTGGGGGCGTTACGACGTATTTTATTTAAGATATTACTTTTGGTGGCGCTTACAGTGCGGGGTGGACCACGGCCTCAACCAACAAGCCCCTCCAACCAGTTGCGCACACCAAGTTTGTTGAGGTTGTTCTCCATTTGTGCGCGCCACCTAAGGTGGGCTCTTCCTCTGCTGCGGTGACCCACAGGGGTGGATTCGAAGACTCGTCGGGCTGGTGCGTTGTTGTCCATACGCTCCACGTGTCCCAGCCATCTCAGCCGTTGTATTTTTAGCCTTTTTGACCAGGTCAGCGTCGCTGTATAACCCTTATAGTTCGTCCTTGAATTTTCTTCTCCACACTCCATCGTCACAAACTGGACCGAATATCACACGAACAATCTTTCTCTCAAAGCATCCCAGAAGGTTTTCATCCGCTTTTGGCAGGGTCCATGCTTCTGCACCATACAGCATAATATCTCCTTGGTTCTATGACAACGGCTTTACTTCTTAGATGCCTTCTTAGCGGGAAGAAGCAGCGATTGGCAAGAGTGATTCTTCGCTTGATCTCTGCGCAGATGTCATTTTGCGAAGTGATAGTGGAGCCCAGGTAGACAAAGTCTTTAACTACTTCGAAGTTGTATCTGCCGATGTTGAGAGTCTTTCTTAGTTGACAGCATATACTTCATTCTGTCCTCATTAACAGCCAGACCCATCTTCGCTGCCTCCCTTTCGATGCTTGCAAATGCGCCACTGACAGCTCGCCGCGTTCTCCCAATAATGTCAATATCATCAGCATAGACAAGACCTAGTTGGAAGGACTTTTGAAAAATTGTACCCCTGGTGTTGGCTTGTGAGTTCCGTACAATTGCTTTAAGAACGATGTTAAAGAAAGTGCATGATAGCGCGTCGCCTTGTCTCAAACCTTTTTCGACATCAAATGGCTCGGTGGTGCTCTTTCCGACTTTGACAAAGCAGCGAGATTTCTCCATCGCCATCCTGCACAAACGGACGAGTTTGGCGGGGATGCCAAAACTTGACATGGCTTTGTATAATTCGTCCCTATATACGCTATCATAGGCGACTTTAAAGTCGATAAATAGATGGTGTGTATCGATCTGAAATTCCTGGGTTTTTTCCAAGATCTGTCGGAGAGTGAAAATTTGGTTGATGGTTGACTTTCCTGACCTAAAACCACACTGATTTGGGCCGATCAGGTTGTTGGCTAAAGGTTTTAGGCGTTCACACAATACAGCCGACAAGATCTTATACGCGACATTCAGGAGACGTATTCCTCTGTAGTTGGCGCAGTTCAGAGTATCTCCTTTCTTGTGGATGGGGCACACGATGCTGAGGTTCCATTCCTCGGGCATGCTTTTATCCGACCAAATTTTACAGGTGGCAACAGGTGCAGTAGTAGTGCGGGTGGCAACAGGTGCAGTAGTAGTGTATTCGCTAACTGAATGGAAGGACGTGCGTTCGAATCCCGGCCAAGTCCATTACTTTATATCGAATACATGAAATCGTAATCTCCCTAAGCATCTTAGACACCACCCGTGGAGAAAAACCCTACAACTGCACCCAAACACTTCTTTCCTATCTCTCTATTCTTTCTAATATAAGTAGCACCGAAAAGCATGCAATGAAATGCGATAGTGCTGCTTGCTGTTAAACACAAATGCTTACGCTGTGTTACGCACTATAAGGGTACTGTAAGAACAAGAAAAAATCCCTTTAGCTTAAACAAATTATAAAAAAAAAAAAAAAAAAAAAAAAAGATGAGTTGGTGCATGCTCCTTACCAAGCCATCTGCCGCTGCTTTGAAAAGCTCGGCCGGAAGGCCACCCGCTCCAGCAGCTTTGTTGGTCTTAAGTTTGAATATCGCTATCCTCACTTCGTGTAGGTCGGGTGGACGGAAGTTTTGGCTATCATCGTCCAAGCGGAACAGATCGTTCTGCCTGACAGCGGGTTGTTGGCTGTCTCCGCCGTTTAACAGTCTGCAGAAGTGTGCTTTCCAAATCCTCAGTACCGACTGTATTAACATGCACTGTATTAACATGCTCATCTTTGCAGGCTTCTGATCGGGCCTTGTATCCTTGGGTGGGTCGTTTTACCCATTGGTAGAACTTTCGAACATTGCCTCTGCAGTGGCGTCCCTCAATTGATTCGTTAATTCCGGAATGTCCGGACAATGCATATCTCCTTGACTCATATGCCGAAAGCCTTACATGCAGGTCTCAGAGCACCCCGCCAGTAAAATAAATCACTTTGCACCCTTCTGTTTCTATTACCTGAGATAAAATAACATTGGGCCTTACTAATTCGCTACAAATGCGGACTTTTACTTTGTGGTAAAGTTAAAATGTTGTACCGACCTTTTACATAATTCTAGCTCTTTAATAACTATCCGTCGCACTTTCGTTCAACTCTTACACAATTCCCATTTAAGCGTCGGTTATTTTACAGTAACACTCACCACCAAGAGAACTGAACAATTAACTGAGAGCGATAATGCATCCGTCAAATTTATTTCTATTCTAAACCTTCGCAGAATGGTATTGTCATATGTCTATTTTTCACAATAACCATGATAGTACTTATTACTACTTTATTTCAAAGTGTTTCTTTTTGTTAACAATCTTCCACAAATCGTTAAATAAATTTACGGAAAATTTATATGTGTCATTTAAGAGTATTAAAATAGCATTGAACTAAGACTCAACTTGCACATATCAAACTGGTCAAGCACTATAGTCACATAGAATTTAACTATCTCAAATCTTTTCTAAGACACGGAATTTACCAGTTACTATTACCAATATAAATGTGTATTATTTCAATCTCGTAAACTGAAGATTCTAAGAAGATTGACGGTGAACCGGCGAGCCCTAGTGGCGGACCTGTAGGGATGCCATAAAGTAGGAGGGCTACGATCCCTTGAAATCTGATAGTAACCTCACCGTTAAGGAAAATAAGAAATTGAAGATTATTCAATTAACAATGTTAGACAGCGTACAAAAAGTATGATAGCAAATAAATGGCAGCCATGACAGCAGTATTAACAAGCTTAATCTAATAAGAGGTTCTAGGATCCGAGGAAGCCTTCACTGATTTGGTACTGTCATCTTCAAAAAAGAGATCCTTCGAGACCCGTCAAAAAGACAATATACAAGGTGGCGCAAAAGTAATCCTCCTATCACAAAATGCTATAAATTTTGCGATTGGCCCCTAATGTCAGTTCTGTTTTGACATTTGTGTACTAAACACATGCGAAATACCCGTTAATAAACAATGTTACGCTACACTGCTCCAGAACGCGGAATATTGGTGACTATTTATTTGAGTCGGTGACTTTGGCACAACGTGAATTTCGTCGCAGATTTCCTACCCATCCAACGCCTACTGGTGAAACACTGCGACGTTTAGCCGCTCGCCTCGAAGAGACTGGCACAACACGAGATGCTGCCAGGCGTGGCAGACCCCGGAGTAGCCGTTCTGCAGAGAATATTGCTGCTGTAGCCGAAGATGTCATGGAAGCGCCGTCGACATCGACCAGACGACGTGCCACGAAAATGGGTATCAGTCGACGGTCTTTACAGCGAATTTTGGTACAAGATTTGAATATGTTTCCGTACAAAGTCCAGACGGTGCATCAGCTGTTAGCTGCTGACCGCCAATCGCGTCTAACATACGCTCAAGCCATCCTTAATCACCACCCAGAGGAAGATGATTTTTCATCAAAAATAATCATGAGTGATGAGGCCCATTTCCATCTTAGCGGGTACGTAAATAAGCAAAATTTACGCTTCTGGGGCACTGAAAATCCGCGTGTAACCCACGAAGAGCCATTACACCCGCTCAAAGTCACTGTATGGTGTGCTGTTTTCGCTGGAGGAGTCATCGGACATTTTTTCTTCGAAGACGTCGCGGGCCAAACGGTTACTGTCAATGGTGAGCGCTACAGAGCAATGATCAACGAGTTCTTTTTGCCGCAACTTGATGAATTGGGATTGGAAAACATGTGGTTCCAACAGGACGGTGCAACGGCACACACTGCACGTGCCACAACCGATATGCTGAAGGATGCATTTCCCGGGCGCCTAATCTCCCGTTTTGGCGATTTGCACTGGCCAGCAAGATCGCCTGATTTGACCGCTCCAGACTTTTTTTTGTGGGGCTTTTTGAAGTCGCGGGTTTATGTCAACAAGCCTCAGACTCTTGCAGCTCTTAAAGACAATATCCGTCAAGAATGTGAGGACCTATCGCCGGAAGTTTTGGCCAAAGTGATGAAAAATGCCATAAAAAGGGCTCAAATGACAATCAACTGTGGCGGCGGCCATTTACATGACATCATATTCTCGACTTGATGTAAAAAAAATTAAAAGACCAAATAAAAATAATCCACAAGAAGAATCAAAGTTTTTCATTTTTTTTTTTTAAATTACAGCCAAAAAACATCGGAAGGTTATTTTTGCGCCACCTTGTATATCAACGTTCTTGCACAATCGCGAAAGAGAGACAGGCGTAAAAACTTTTGGATCATATAAATACAACAGCACCAGCATTTTATTGGCCTCAGTGAGGAATTCATTTAAAATCAGGAGCAAAGATACTGGGTCGTATGAATAAAACGTAGCAAATGCTTTTACTCAGACTAAATGTCAAAATCGAAGCAATTGCTAAGCTTCGTATTAATAAAAACTGATTTGAGTTAACTCTAACTTTTGACATCTTCGATGTCGCCTTTTTTTACAAAAACATTCTAGCCTTGTGAGTTGCAGTGTTTTTTTTAAAAATACATAGTTAAAATAATTTTCGCTTGTACTCGTAAAAGAAATAAAAATGAATGCGATAAGTTGGCACATTATACCTGTTTTACCTACTATTGTTAATCACAAAAACCAAACAAAAACAAAACTACAAAACGAAAAAACAGAACAACAAAGCACAGCAGAAACTTCAAGAGCTGGCTTACAAACACAAGACGTAGAGATACAGGACGGGACTGACGACCGATTTAAATACAGAGTCAATGACAGCTCAGAATCCGTGAATTACTCGGATTCCGAGACTGCATCAGTCAAAACAACGAACTCTGACGTGGAGGGTCCGACAAGCGCCGAAACGGCCAGCTGCAGTCGTAAGCCCGCACGTAAAAGAGGTGGACCGAGTTCCAATAAACACAAAATGGCCCGCTTAGCTAAGTTCCAGCTGAACCGTATCCTCGAAAAACCAAAGGATACATGGGACCATAAAGATAGGGACACGGTACGGTGGGCTAGAGACATGCTGGCGGAGAAGTCCGATCATTCTGAGACAGGGGGTCGTCCTCCTCCAGCCACACATGGCTCAGGCGAAACCACGTTAGCGTTGTGCGCCGCAAAAACGGAAGCGACTCCTGAGCACGGGAGACCTACCCTCAAACACGGTGCACAAACTAATAGAACGGGGAAGGCCCTTTCTGTAACAGGAGGACCCCCCCAATCCGCACCAAACAACAACAACAACAAAAAACTGAGCAGCTCATCTGCTAATAAAAAGGACTTTGCGTCTAAACGTCCTAGATCACAGGACGATACCTCCAAAACCCCAAGGAGGCAAAGAGCGCTGAATCAGCGCACAGACCCTTCAAGGAGGTAGCGAAGGATAATCTGGTCTTCGGCATCTGCGACTGGAGCAATGATGAGGGGAGAATTAGTGGCGAGAACTGGCGAACGCTGAAGACGAGACTGACTATTGACATTCTCGCCTTTAGCGACAGAGACCCCTCGGCACTACTTCCCACCTTCACAGACAACGGGTGGTACCTCAACGGCGCCAAATTAGTGAGGTGCTCCGATCAGACGTCGGTAGACTATTTAAAGGCAGCGATCCCAAGACTAACGAATCTCTGGGTCAATGCCAAGCTAAGTGTTGCTCACTGGATCGACATTCCGGTCTGCCCAAGAGCTCGCACTTGGGTACCCCCAGGACCTAATAAGCCGGATGAGATCCTCCGGCTTATTAAGAGACAAAACCGGGATCTTCCAACCGAGAATTGGAAGATCATAAAGGCCGATGAACCGGAAGAGAGGGGAAAACTAATATCTTTCCTCCTCAACCAAGAGTCAGTTGAACTCCTCAACAAAAAGGGGTTCAAAATCTTCTACGGCATGGACACTCTGGTCCTAAAAATCCATGAGAAGGACGAGAGACTTCTCGCAGGCATGGTATCCTCGCTAAGTAGTCTTGGCTTAGAGGCTACGCCCGAAAGTTCTTCTCTGGAAACAGACACGGCTGGAAACAAGACGGACGAACAACCCTCTGTATCGGGGGTTGCTCCTCCGCAAGAACCGCTCCCTAATGAGCAAAACAGTGGAGAACTGTCCTCTGAATCAGAGGACGGGGACACCACAGTCATAGAGATGCCGGTACTAGTCAGCAATGATGCTCCGACTAGTACAGATTAACCTCCACCATTCCAAAATAGCTTCGGCTAATTTACTTCTCCGCCTGGAAAAAGGTGGGGAAGACATCGCCCTCATCCAGGAGTCATGGGTCACAAACAACGACCGCATATCTGGACTCAGGGCAAAAAACTATTCCTTGTTCTATGCAAGAAATTCAGGTAAACCCAGAACTTGCATACTAGCAAAAAAAGGGACCGCTGTGGATATCGTCAGCGTATCTCCCATATGACGAAACGGGAGAAGTTCCATCAAACACGATACGCAGGACGGTACAGACAGCGGCTTTGAATATATTATTGAAACTAACCTCGTAGTGTGCAAAATAGGGTCTGAACCCACCTTTATAAACAGAATCAGGCAGGAGGTCATTGACCTGGCACTGACCACCTGTTCACCTGATATAGTTATAGAAAATTGGAAAGTATCTAGTGAAGTCTCATTCTCGGACCACCGCTACATACTTTCCAATCTAAAATTCGAGACCCCCCCAACGAAAGTGTTTAAGAACCCAAAAAACACAAACTGGCAGGTCTATAATTCTTTACTCAAAAAGAAACTAGACAGCTTTCAAATCAGACAGCCCAATTCCCCGGAAGAATTAGATGAAATGGTGAACGCAGTAACGTCTGCCATGAACAAGGCCTTTAATAAGGCCTGCCCCACCAGCAGACACAAAGAAGGAGGTAAACCCCCGTGGTGGACCTCAACGGTAGCTTCTCTGCGCAGAAATAGCAGAAGTAAGTTTAACAAGGCCAAGTCTTCAAGAAACCCAGCTGACTGGGATAGTTATAAAGACAGCCTTAAAAACTACAAAAAGGTAGTAAAGAGAGCACAGCGAGAGTCGTGGAAATCTTTCTGTGAGAACATAGAAAAAACAAGCGACTCCAGTCGGCTGCGTAAGATCCTCTCAAAATCTCCACAAATACCTAGCGTCATACAAAGCCAAGCAGGAGTGTGGACCTCAACCAGCGAGGAGACCTTAGGCCTACTGCTGGATACCCACTTCCCAGGCAACAAAGTAGAGATTAACCACCCTACACAGCACAACCACAGGGTCCAAATGGTTCCGGAGCATATTGCTGACAATCGCAAACTGGCGTGGGCGATTAATAGCTTCCTCCCATACAAATCACCTGGACTAGATGGAATTACACCCATAGAGCTACAGAAGAGTATCGAGACTCTCACACCCTGGCTACTGGTGATTTTCAATAGCTGCCTAAAACTCAGCTTTACACCCACAGTTTGGAAAACGGTAAAAGTGGTGTTTATACCAAAATGCGGTAAAGCTTCACACTGTTCTCCAAAAGACTTCAGACCAATCAGTCTAACTTCATTCCTCCTGAAAACGTTGGACAGACTTGTAGATTACTACATACGCTCAAACCTGGAAAACAATTCGCTTTCGAGGTGTCAACACGCCTACCGAAAAGGTTTTTCAGTAGAAACAGCACTTCATTCGCTGGTCAGCACTATCGAAAAATCGTTGTATCACAAAGAATACACGATGGTATCCTATCTGGATATAGAAGGGGCCTTCAACAATGTCAATACAGAAGCCGTCACGAATGCACTCATCAGACTAAACGTGGACAACTGCCTCTGCACCTGCATAAAGAACATGCTAGGAAGCAGGCTGATCCAGGCGGAGCTTGGCAGCTGTCTGACCAGGAGGTCAGTGTACAGGGGCACACCACAAGGAGGAGTGCTTTCACCGCTACTATGGATCTTAGTAGTAAATGAAATCATCTCCAACCTGGAGGAGGATGGATGCAAAGTGACGGCCTACGCGGACGACATTGCCATTGCCATAACGGGGAAATTCCCCCACACGATCAGAGACCTAATGGAATCGGCTCTCAGGAAACTATCCTCCTGGTCCGTTAAGGTCGGGCTCAATGTTAACCCATCCAAAACCGAACTGGTTTTATTTACAAGGAAAATTAAGGTTCAGGAGATAACGCCACCTACGCTCAACAACGAACCACTAAAATTTTCCAGCCAAGCTAAATATCTGGGAACGATCCTGGATAGCAAACTCAGTTGGAAACCAAACATCCAAGACCGCATAAGGAAGGCTACGACTGCCATTTACACCTGTAAAAAGGCCTTAGGCTCCAGATGGGGTCTACAGCCTAAGATAACACACTGGTTGTACACGGCGGTCGTCAGGCCTATCCTCACATACGGTATCATAGCATGGTGGCCTGCAATATCGAAGCAATGCCACGCAAGCGCCCTGGAACGAATCCAGAGGGCAGCCTGCATATGCATTACAGGAGCCTTGAGATCCACGCCAACGGCAGCCTTAACGATTTTTTTAAACCTCCTCCCCATTGATATCTATGGGAAGCTGGTGGCCACTAAGGCGGCCTTGAGATTAAGAGAATCCAATTCGTGGAATAGCTCACACATTGGGCACAGCAACATCTTAACTGCTTACAAGATTCCCAACAATACGGATTACCTAATCCCAACACTGGATTTCAGTAATAAATACAAGACGGCCATCCCAGACCGAGCCAGCTGGGAAGACGGTCGTATCGTAAACAATGAAGCCATAGAAATATACACCGACGGGTCAAAGACAGCCGACGGCACAGGGGCGGGCGTGTTTTCAGAAAACCCCGCGCTTAATGTCGTACTACGACTGCCTGACCACTGCAGTGTATTTCAGGCAGAAGTCACAGCTATCCGCGAAGCAGCACGCAGACTCTCTATGAGCCCGATAGATGGAAAAACTATCGTGATATACATAGACAGTCAGGCAGCAATTAAAGCCTTAGAATCACCAACAATAAGATCCAAGTTGGTAAAACAATGCCGCGAATCTCTTAACGAGATCGCGGTCAGATGTAACACTTCCCTGTGTTGGGTACCCGGTCACAGTGATATTCCAGGCAACTGCAAGGCGGACGAGTTAGCCAGACGGGGTTCCGCACAAGAACTCTCTGACAACAGAGACACCGGCGGTACCCATTCAGACACTGAAACGCAAACTTCTACATAACGCGTTAATAGAAGCAAACAATAGGTGGAATAGCATCAGTACATGTGTGTCCTCAAAGCTAATTTGGACCAAATACGATGAAAAAAAAACATCCAAACTTCTCTCCATCAGCAGGAAAAATATCAGCTCTGTAATCGGAGCAATCACCGGCCACTGCCTTTTAGGCAGACATGCCACCAGATTGGGAGCTCCCTCAAACGACTTCTGCAGAAGCTGTAGAGACGTCGAAGAGGAAGAAACCACCACACATCTCCTGTGCAACTGCCCCGCACTAGCCAACTAGGAAACAAATTCTTGGCAATTATTTCCTCGATGATCTAAGCGATCTCAGTAAGACAGATATTGGTTGTATCAGCAGATTCGTCACTAGGTCCAAATGGTTAAACTAAACTAGAGGACGGATTGGACGATGACTTGAGCCCCTCCCGCTCCCTCCCCACAGATCACCACAAGCCGATTCCCCTGCAAAGGAAAAGAGATCTCACTGAAGTTAGATTGTATCAGTCACTTCAGTCAGAACTCCACTCCGAGGGCGAGACAGTAACCCGGCGGATCGACTGAAATAGTCTCCCCCGGCCTTGCTGCCTTCCCGCTATGCAGACAAAACGGGAATAGAGTTGAGGTTAGATTGTAACAGTCACCCCACTCTGTTTCTCTCCCATGCCTCAAAACCTGCACCACAAACTCCCGAACTCAGTCACCATAATCCAAATCGACTATCAAGGCCGCCCCTCCCTGCTCCCTTTCCACGGAATGGTGTAACTTGAGGCTCGTACTGCAACAGTCGCCACAAGCCGCGATGCGTGTGGCACTCAGGGTTGGACCACCTTCAGTCACCCCCTCTAGCACAGTCTTTCAACCAACTACTTGACTGTGCAGCCGGTACACCCCGACCCCCCCTCCGAGGAATGTAATAGCTTGCTCGGGATTCGACTGTATCAGTCTCCCCGGCACGGTGTTGCAAAGAGAGTGAAGAACAGTTTGAGGTTCGATTGTAACAGTCATCTCAAAAGGCACTTCCCCTTCCCCGGTGATCAGGTAGCAATAGCTTCCCCTCCGTGGGGCAGAATTTGGGATCAACCTGTGGTTTGATTGCATCAATCACCTCATCTCATTCCCAACCCTTGGTTCGGATGTCGGGCGAGAGTCGCCACTGCACTGGTCACTCCAATACATCGCAACCCATGCGAAATACAGCCAGGCTGCACACCCTGATCCCTTCAGGAGTATCTGCCCCCAATAAAACCACTACCTCGCAGGAGGCAATCACAGAGAACCCAGTAGGCCGAGCGACGACCGGCAGAACACCCCTCTCCCCTTTTTTGTGGTATCAGAACGGGCCGAAACTGCGGCCTAATTGTGCCTGGGCTCACGACCTCGCAGCCACCTTACCTACCTACCTTTCAATGTTTTCCATTGAAAATCGAAGGAATTGCTCTTTTCAATGAAACATGTTTTGATTCCGATCAGTTGGCTCTTCTAGTATTGGCGAGGCTGGCGGTATCACATACAGTATCTGTCCTACTTACTGAAATCATTTCATAATAAATCACAACCACGTTTGCCTTACTTTGACGTTTGACGCAAGTAAATGTGTTTGTTTTGGTAATTTAAAGAGCAAATCTTTTAAAAATTTGAGATCACATCTTTCGTTTTTTATTTGCCGCTAACTAGAATTGCTCTTTTTCTTCAATGAAACATGCAAAACCGAAAAATATTTGCTCTTTTGAAATATTTTCTTCATTCGCCATTAGCTTGTGTTGTGTTCGTGGTGGGCTCGCAGGCTTTTGGTTTTGTAAATTTGTATTTTATGTTTTTATTAAGCCCCGAAGTTGCGGTAATTTCATTTTTTTTTGAAAAAAAAGGAAATACATAGTAACTCTATAAATGGCACTTCAGGTACCTACTAATTTGTTTTTTTTTATAATTAATTTATGTGCTGATTCCGAGAAACTTATGCATATTTGTTCCTTTTATAAGTTATAACTTCCACTTATTTAAGAAAAATAAAAATAAATTGTACTGCAACATTAATAATAGTTTTATTTTTAATGGCACTTGCTTTCCTATGGCAGTTGTTCCGTAAGTTTTTGTTTTTTTGCCATTTTGACAGTTTGTTCGCAAAACTACATAGACGAAATTCCTTTTTTCAATCCTGGCCTCCCGGGGTAAGTTTTTTTGTCAAATCCCGGAGGAAAAAATACATTTGAATACTCAAAAAACGGATCTAAACGAAACATTGCAAGACAACCCTAGATTAAACCAGGAAATGCAATCTCAATGCTCCCACTCGTTTAGTCAGTTTAGTTTTTGTCATTCTTAGATGCAGCGATAAAATTATCAGTCTGCCGACCTTAGCTGTTGAAGTTATGACCGCTAATAATATACGCTCTTTGAGATAACTATTTGGATTGCAACAAATGATCAAAGTTTTACACAACAAAAAAAAAAAACTATCGAGTACGGTAAAAACCATCGAGTAGTGCTAGATATATACACTTTAAGGTTTCAATATAACCAACAAAAAGAGCATCACACAAACTTTCACCTTTAACCTTGATTTGCTGCAGCAACATAAAAAATATACTTGACTGTGACACATGCTCTTCCTTCCATGCACGATCAATAAACTTATTGTAGGAATATGCCTAATTTTTATTGAAGTAAAAACAACAACCCCTGAGTGATATTCACCCCTATCACAGAATCCGTCGTATTCGGAATTCCGTTACGAAGGATCCAAAATTTCGTGGTAACAAACACATAAATGTCAAAATCTTAATTAATTAGGATTCAGTCAAACCATTTTCCAAGAATCTCAAAATTTGTAGCAAATATTTCCACTATGATGGATTCTGTAAGAATATCTTTTTTAGTTCGTAGCAAAATTCCGAATCCGACGGATTCTGTGATAAGGGGGATTACTTCTACCGGCTGTTTTGTTATAGATTCAACTGCGATATTCTAATAAAAGTCATCAAGCTAATGTTTGACAAAAATAGATACTTTTAAAACTTTTTTCGAATTGTCCAAGAAAAAAAAACACGCCAATTCGCAAATTAAGTAATGCTTCTAAATAAGCAATAAATTGCTAGCTAACCAATCACAAACACTTCAACACTTCACATATGCAAAACTTGATAAAACGTTTTTTTAATTTATCGATACCTACCAACTGATATTTACAATCACTCGATACACGATTATCGTCTTCCCGCAACAACAAAACGGGCTGTTTTAGTCAGTATCCAGGAGGTGAACGATTTATAGCCTGCAAATAAAAACAAATAAAAATTATGGAAAAGCTTTTTGCATGGTTTTCTTAAAATGTTTTCGAAAATCACAAAAAACATCCTAATTACTTTGGGCAAAAAAATGATTGTGCGAAATGCACGACTTTCATTGGGACGCGCTCTTTTTCCGTAAAGCAAAGTGTAATAATATTATCTGTCACATATTGACCTGGGTGCCGTCACAAAACCACACTGAAATATTGCAATTATATACACGTTTAAAGTATTTGGTTACGGACATGTGATTTCAAATACGCCGCAGTTTTATCTTTTAAACAACAAAAAATGTGATTTCTGACGGAATGAAAATTTCTTTTTTTTTGTTCAAGGGGCAAAATGCGTCCGAAACGTTTCGCAGTCGCAGTCATTTGATACTAAGCTGTCGGGTACGTAACGCTTAACATACGAGCGTATATCATTCTTTGTTTTGTTTGCGTTTAACCAAAAAACAATTTATCCGGTCATATGTAAATATTTACAAATACAAAAATAATTTTATTTTCACAAAAAGATACAGATTCAGATTAAGAATATTTTAACGGAGTTTAAAAGAAAGATAATTTTGAAAATGGTTTTATTTAAATATTTGCGAATCGATTTGTGAAGGCAGGTTGAGTTTCGTACAAGGCAATAACCAAATGTATATCGTAAAATGTATAAAAAAGTTTTATCTTTGAATGCTTTGTCGGGAAAGTCTCGGTTACTGTCGATAAGAAATGGAAAGCGAAACATAAGAAATTGATTGTTCTTCGCAAGATGACATTAAAGTTCTATAATCTTTTATAAAGAGATGCATAATGTCTATGATAAAAATTTATGATGACAATTGCCTGCAGAGACAGGACGCCAAGCAAAACTGTGACGAGAGCGGTTGTTTTAAGCGCAATCAGTACGAAGGTGAGTACAGATAAGTAAACTGTCGCCGCCCATCAGTGTTGATTGAGCTTTATTTACAGACATCGTGGATACTAAAAATAGCATCATTGTAAAGATACCGAGAGGAGCGCAATTTAAAAACAACATGCGATATTGTAAGGGATATTGTAAAGGATTTCCCAATAAGACCGCCTTTAGAAACTAAAAAAAAAAACCTGCATTCTTTATATTTATTTTAATAAAAAGTTTACACATGGATGTTATGTATGGAACACAATATCCGATTTATGACCGCCTCGTGCCTGATGGCACCCGTTGGTAATTATGACAAAATTTTTGATGCCCTTTTTCATAGCGCCGGCTGACTTTCGCTTGTCGAATCTCGTCTTTCAGGTCAGGAAATGTTCTTGGCGTATTGGCATACACCTTTCCTTTCAAAAACAAACCCAAATAAAGATAAAGCTAAATTCAAAATAAGGGGTCTTAATTAGTGAGCCTTTACAACATAAAACTAAATCTTGATCATCCCGATCAGAGATATGAATTTTTTGATTGGATCATTTGATCATTGAAAGCATTATCTCATATGCGAACAAGATGACCTTTTCAACCAGCTGCCACATATATCCTAGTTTCATTTCTGAAGGAATTTAGACTTCTCTTGCGAACGTCTGACAAACATCCAAGAGTATCAAATTGTCATGAGAAAGCTTCTAGGTCCCCTCCACTTTGCATGAAAGTGGTTGTAGAAGCTAGGTTCAGGCCCTGTATGGGCCGTTAAGGCCTAATATGTGTAAAAAATCTAGATTTAGGAAACTGAAAGTCGAGTGTTTGGTTTTGATGAGTTCTTAAGGCATATAGGTACTCATAAAGTCTTCGGGCGTTTTGTGTAAAAGGACTATCTTCAACAATATAACATTGGTTAAAATTTAACTTTTTCTAGATTTGAACTGGCTGTCCACGTAACTGCTACAGTTAAAAGAGCTGAGATAATATACTGCCGGTAGAGGTTTATTACAGATGTCGACTGCTGCTTCAAATTTCGTTCATTCAATAATCCCCATTCGATCCACTTTCTACAACAGCATGCATATAGCCTAAGGTGAGGATGAGGAGGCTGAGACCCAATCAAAAATAATTCCAATTTTTTTTGTAGTGCTCGTTGACTTCAGGACCAAAGAAAGAAATACCCGTATGTATAGAAAATCATTTTGGTCAATTATCTCATTTCAGTCTTGCTTTATCCCGCAGAGTATGTTATTTAGAAAGATGAGAATATTTTCAGTTATTTTAAGCAGCAAATTCATTACGTGAGCATTTTTAGTGCAGTAGAATGGTAAGTTAGCGATGTGTGAATCTATCAGGACTTTACGTTATCAGGAATTGGATAATATACCTGCCGACTGCAAAGTCTTCAACGCCACTTTAGTGTACAGCACAACAAAGAACGGATTTCGCTAACCTATGAGCACTTCGTTATGTGGACAGGAGCAGAAATACGACAGCTGTTGGATAAGTCAGTGACTTTGAAATGAAAGAATTGTATTATTTTTTATTTCAAAATTGAATTTATTTTTAAACAAATTCTCCTTTTAGGGCGATACACTTTTGCTAACGACGTTCCAGCTTCTGCAACCCTTCAAAAAAAAGGTTTCCTTAAATTCTGAATTTGTTGATATTTCCGACGAGCCATTTCTTTATATTTGGAAACAGGAAAAAATCACAGGGAGCGAAGTTCATAGTGCAAATTAGCTGCGGACGAATGATCTGGTACACTGTCGTGAGGAAACAACACTTTATATACCCTATTCTAAGTGTTAACCGACGGTTATCTTAAAAGTCCTATTCACACTGAGTGGCGAAATCCCATACATGCAGCTCGATCGAGTGATGTTGGTGGATGAATTAATATCGCATATTACATATCGACGGTTAAGGGCGCTCGGTTGAGTTCGCGCAGTGCCAGAATAATCTTAGGGCAAAATAGTCGAGTTAGCGCAGTGCCAGCATAATCTTAGGGCAAAATAAGGGTATTATTATTTCGACTTATAGATTCTTTCATATTGCTCGTAGACCCCTAAAAGTTACTATATTTGTGATCAGCATCGATAATACTGTCGATCCTCATCCGTCCGTCAGTCGTAAATCTTAAGGCCCTAAAATTTGAGCTAGGAAGCAAAAGTTTAAAACATAACACTCTCTAAGGGCCCGAGATATTTAAGTCTAAGATTTTTCATATTCGGTCACTGTCACGCCCACAAATGAAAACAAACCTTTTTATCGAGAAAAATCAATGTTTGATTATTAAACCGTTTTATTGTTCTTTTCTTCGCAAAGTATGTAGACAAAGTCGTTTTAACAATCAATTCCTCCATAAAAAGTTCTTTGTCATGCCCACTTTTAAGGGGCGTTTTTTAACATGACATTATTCTTTTTGATAAAGTCCCTAAAACGTACTAAAAGTCGTCTACTTTGCTAGGCTCTTCGTTGAAGAAAAGAAGAAGATTAGGAAGCCCTTAACTGTCATCGTAATTGTTGAATAGCCCATTATTGATTGATTTGATTTCGATTTACTTATCGTTATGTAGAAGTGGTTCTTACTGCGCACTGAATTTTGTATCAAATTGTTTTTTTTTTTCATTTTCCGCTCATATTACTGTTGTGGTGTGATCATCCCATTGAGGGCCTAAAGCCTTGATTCGTCAGTCGTTCGCGTGTGCGAAGTTGTTTTGTTGGCACGAATAAAAGGCAAACACTGTTTCATCCACATTACGAAGGTCAAATTTGATAAGCTTCTCATGACAGTTTATACTCTTGGATCTTTGTATGATTTTTGCAAGAATTGGGGCGGTGAACAAATTTCTTCAGGTGTTCCAGGAAGTTCAGTAGTTGAAATCACAAAAAAAAAAAAAATATAGTTATTTTTTGGAAAATGTTTTCGAGTTTGACAAGGAATAAGAGTATACATTAAGGCACTGACAAATGTAAAAAAATACGCCGACATTCAAAAGCAATTTATAAACGTTTAATAGGTCTAAGCACTTTTGATTTCTTATTTCCGCTTTGTTCATTTCCGGCAAGGTCTCCAAATTTGTCTTACGATTAATTTATGAAAACTGTTTGCATTATTAACTTACTTCCTCTAGCACTTATGTAGATACATTATTATCATGTCAATCAGAAGTTTACCTAGTAATTCAATGATCTACGATTATGATCTAATTTAATGTTATTCGTCGATTTATTGATACCTACACGAACAAAATAAACAAATTAATCAAAAATAGTTGTCTATAAAAAAAAGAAAAACTAAACGCAACCTTGGCATACGCTCAAAACATAGTGTGTGGTGTAGATACAAGTACAAATGAATTTTGTATATGACATGCCCTGACAACTAAAAATCTTGTTGCAAAAATAAATAAATAAATATATCAAAATGCAAAAAAGTGTAGTGTTGATGTGCCTGCGCGCCGTTAGATTAAAATTTATGTACATATATTCTTCAATCTATACCAGGTGGGAATTGCATAATATACAGTTGTTAAAGCGCATAAAGGTAACATTGATTTATTGATTCTGTTCGCTTTTGTTTTGCTTGTTCAATTTATTGGTTTTGATAGTTTCTTTCCTTTGTGTATTCGGTCTCTGAACTTTGTGGCCTTTTACGGTGAAAATCTGAAGTTGTGGAAGCAGTTAATTCGTTTTCGAGGATGAAACTTGAGATCATACATTGCAAAATAAAGTTATAAAGATCCAAGCAACGAACCGCGGAGAATGTAATCCGCTGCTGTCAGGAAACTAAGTGGGTGGCTCAGGGCTGCTTTTCGCCTTTACTGATATTTTTATAAAAGTGGGATGTACCTACATTTGTCCTTATAATATTATTTCTAAGTTCAGTACTACCTCGATAATGTGAACCTCGAAAATGCGAATTATCCAAAATGTGAACCAGAAAGAGTTTATATTACATACTCTAAAATGTAAACTCAAAACCAATTCTTGATACTCGATAATGTGAACTTTTCTTTTTCACAAAAAAAACAATCCTATTTGGTTTTATTGTTGCAACGCAAGAAGAACAAAACAATTTTAGTTCAGTTCTTAAAAAAATAAGCTTGAGAAACGCTGTTACAATTTTGCAAAACTTCTCGGCGAAAATATCTGAGTCCGCCATAGCAAACTGTTTTAAAAAAAATCTGAAACGAGATTCGAGTTGGGAAGCTGAGGATTTAATCCCACTAAGTCGCCTTCGCGATATAGATGGGGCAGCACATTTTGAAGCAGAACTTCAACAAATTAGAGAACTTCTAAGCTGCTTTGATGTCCCAAACGTATCGATTGAGGACATAATAACATAGGTCGTTGACGGTGATGCTGAACATAATGGTGAGAATGCTGAGTTAGCCCCCGAAGACGAGGAAACTTCATCAGTGGAAAAAATAATACCCAATACAAAAGTTTCTAACTTGCAAGCCATTCAGTGCTCGAATGTTTTGTTAGACAGATATAGTTGCATCAATTGCGAATATCAAAACAGTTGCAATTGATAAATCTACACACAAAAGTATCCGTCGAACTAAAATGACAATTTTTTACGTTTTTAGGATATTAAATTATTATTTAAAAAATATTAACATCGTTTAATAACTGGCTTTGTTTCCTTTCTTTTACTTTTCAATAATCAAGTTACAGGTCATTTCAAGAACCATGAAATATAATAAATTTTTTAGTATCCAGAAATGTGAACCCTCGAAAATGTGAACTGCCCATGTTTTAATTACTTCACATTACCAGGGTAGTACTGTATTTTTAAAGTTGGAGAAGAAATACAGTTACAAAATGGAAGTCACACCTCCTTAAATAAATTTATATGAACACGCACGTACGAAAATTTTCGAAATATGTTGGGACACAGTTGTTTCTAACGACTAATAAACAAATTAAGAGTGATTTTGATAAGTATTTTTAAATCGTGTTTAAATGTGTTAAAATTAGACCAACAGGTTTGTGGAAATCCTTTCGATTTGACGTTAAATACTTTTTTTTAGGATAAAATCAGTTTAGGAATTTAACAGAATCACCCGCAGATAATGAAAATTGGCTGACTGTCCAGTAGGACGAGCATATGATGATTTCTAGGAAATACACTCCGTTCCAAGTGTTTACGAACAGGAAGTTTCTTGAGTTAATTTTACGATTTTTTTAAAATCCTTTAATAATATGGGAAAAACCAAATGGAATAAAAAAGAAGACTATACATATTATGTTTATGTTGTAAAAAAAATGGCATTAGGTAGATAAATTCGATTTTTAAGATGCTGTTCCCAATAAGGTCATAAAATTAGTCCTTTTTCGTTCCACCTGTTTTCGAACAGTAAGTAAATCTACCTTTTTGCCATATTTTAAGTCAAATATAAAGGCATTAAGAGTACCAAGGAGGAAATAGGCCAAATTTGAACTTACAAGGAGCAAGGCAAATCTATCCGTTTTATAGCCGGTAAGATTGGAAGAGATCCAACTATTGTTCACAGCTATCTTAAGGACCCTGAAAACTCTTCGAATTCAAGACTTTCCCTAAGTAAAATCTAGACAGAAACTGGAGTTGAAGCTAGTAGATCAACTGTTTATCACGTGATACAGCAGTCAAACCGTAGAAGACACAAAACAATGAAAAAGAAACCACCATTGAACGCAGCACGCAAAAGTCAAACACTTGATTTTGCAATAAGTCACATCAGGTGGAGTCGAGAGTGGCATACCTTTGTCTTCAGGATGGACCTGATGCATACAATTATTATTTCCATGATTTGAGGAAGGATGACATAACCTTGGATAGAAGACACAGCAAGGGAGGTTGAGTATTGATATGGGGAGCAGTAAGCTTTTACGGAACTGCAAACCTCGATTTTCAAAACTCAACAATGACCGCAATCATCCACAAATTTATACTGGAAAGAGCTTTCCCTCATTTTTCCGAATTGTTTGGTGGACAACGCTGGATTTCCAACAGGACAATGCATCTATACATACCGCAAGAATAACCAAAACTTGAATTCACAGTCAAAATATAGACCTACTGGCATGGCTGCCATATTCACCGTGTAGGGATGGCTTTCAAAAAAGGTCTGCGAAGGAGGAAAGCAATACTCCAACCCGGAAGAAATAATCGAAGCCATAAAACAAGCTGGTCCGAAATTAATTACTTGGAAGAACTGTATAAATCTCTTCATAGCAATCTTCTTGAAGCGATACAACGATCGGGAGGTAGTACACATTATTAAAAACTTGTTTTAATCTTAATAAAACCCAAATTATGGTGGAACGAAAAAAAGGACTAATTTTATGACCTTATTGGAAAAAGCATTATACAAATTGAATTTATCTCTCTCAATTTTTTTTCTACACAAAAACAATATACAGTCTTCTTTAAATTGCATTCGGCTTTCCCTATATTATCGAAGGATTTAAAAAATTTCGTACAATTAAATCAAGAAACTACCTGTTCGTAAACACGTGGAACGGAGTGTATTTCGTTCATTTTCTCAGAATACTCAAATGTTCACTGCCCCAGTATAAAATGTTATGAATAGCTTCTCACGAAAGACTGTAGATCCATTTCATTCATGTCAAAACTATAAGAGAAGCTAGGTTTTATGTCCTGTATGGACTGTTAACACCAGAATAGAAGTAGTATTTTGGAATTCGAACTCCAGGGGCCTGTAACAAAAATCTACAAGCCTACAGTCTACAGTCAGTTGTAGGTTTATATCACTCTGAAATGTATAGATTATTTCTGTCATACAGAATACAAAAATTACATTTGTAATTAAAACTTTTCCACGACCTATAGGCTCAGTTTAAAAGTGTTCATTTGAAAAGAGGAAAGCAGCGCGAACGCATCAAAATGTACAAAAAAGCCTTTGAAAAAAAAAATGAACGTGTTGATGAAAATCCGGGAAAATAAAAATCGGTGCATTTTCCGAAGCTTTAACAGAGGAAGGTTAGGTTAGGTTAGGTTTATGTGGCTGTCGGCAGAAGCCGACACACTTAGGCCAATTTAGGCCCATTGTGATACCACGTATGTATTATCTACCTCAACTCTGTAGATGGGACTGGCCAACGACACGCGGTTGTTCTCAAACGGTCCCCCATCTACGTACTAACCGCGCCCAACGTCGTTTTAATTACGGTGATCTGACGATTTAACAGAGGAAATAAAAAGCGGAAAATGGAAGGAAATATTAAGCTAACGCCAATGCTTGAATATTATTCTGCCTCATAAAGAGTGGATGTACATAAGAGACGTGTTTTGGCAAAATGGTCGAAAAAGTGCTGTTGTAACACATGTGCAACACACTTATTGTCTCCGGAATCCCACTTCTTGATTGCTGAAATTACGCCGTAAATGCATCTGAAGACAGTCATTGTACAAATGCCAGTTATAGCAAACACGTGAAAAGTGGAACAGTAAACACATTGAAACGTACACATGATAGGAATGATTCGTATCATTTCTGGGAATTGACTGAAAGTTAAACAGAACAAGTTTTCCGTACGGCAAAATCAAGAAATTGAACATAAAATTGGTTTTCTAACCAATTCATTTTCTCAATTATTTGTGTACATTAGTTAAATAATTCATAAGCAACATTTTTATACAAAGATTGTTTCAACTGCAAATCAATCATTTAACGTTCATTTTACGTGTGGCTATAACTGGGGCCTAACATGTTACCTATGGTGTGGTACTGCGAGGGACCCCGAACCGAATCAGTGGAATGCGATTAATATTCTGTCCCGTGATACTTACACCTTTACTTCGGAATTTTTCGTGCAAAACAAGTGATATTTCTTCTTTTTTATAGATTTTAATTCTATTGTTAATTTCAAAATCGCTATCACTTTCCGAGTCAGAATCAAAGAAGTAAATTATTATGTTTTTTTTTTTTTTGATTTTTTTTTAAGACTATAAACTATGAGCTTACGATTTCACTAATTTATTTATCTAATTTATTTGACAGAAGAGCTGTGGATTTTGTGTTTGATTTGGGATTTGGGATTTGTGTCCCATTCACAAAAAAAATAAATAATAAATAAAATAGATGATTGCGGTCACACTAAACCGAATTAATTTTAAAAGTTAAACTATGATTCGTTAATTCAATTGATTCTCAATTAAATGATGAAATTTTGATAAAGGTTTTTAAGAATGACAAGTTAAGGTATTTTTTGTATATAAAAATTTTTTTTTCTTGTTGATGCCAAATTATTCCACGCAGCCATAAACTTATTAATATAGGGATCACAAATGTTCAAAAATCTTTTTTTCGGGCAGCTCTTTTCTATCCTTTACATTCAAATTGTATTAAATTTATCACAAAGTTTTTCACACTGTTATGGACTTAAAACGCAGTCAAATTAACGCATTTGTATGCTTAGATTGTATATTTTCCGAAGCGGATCCCTTAAGCGCAATCTGAGCTCCGATTGGATTTGACTTTCGTTTCGGAATTTCTTCCGAACGGATTTAGATAGGGCTGATTGTCAGGATCAAGCAACGAGTTTTTGAGTTGTGGAGTGTGTCTGCCAAGTTCGTAAGCTTAAGCTGGTTAACGTGTTTTTTCTTGTTTTTTTTTTTTGGAACGTAGAAGCTTTTGCTAAATTGTCTCCACCAGCCAAAAAGCAAAGTTCCAAAATAAGAACACACCGTACATCGAACAAATTCTAAGCTGTTGCCAGCATGCTTTATACTGTTTGATTTAACTCCATCACTGGATTTAGTTGCTAGGACATTGTCCAAAATCTGAACAAATACAAAATCTAAGCAAAAATGTAACGTATACGACACAGTAAATATACATTTGAATTTCAAGAATATGCACGTGCTGAGTTTGGTGTTTGACAAGATTTCAGATTGCGATAATAACCAACTTCTGAAAACATGATGATAGAATCGCAAAATAAATGGAACGCAGTAAGCATCCACGCCAAAAATATATGGCAAGAGGTGAGGAGACTAAAGCGAGAACGGAGAGAAAGACCAGGAGGTGACATAGCAGGCCACAGACATCCACCCAAAGGGACCTATGCAAACGCACAGGCAGACGGACATAGACATATACATGCGCGCGCAGAAATTTGTGAGGAGCCCATGATTAAAGGGGTACAAGAACAGGAATGGGAGGGACCAACAACACGAAATCAAAGACGAGACCACTCTAGCACGCGCACTAACGCAAACTTGACAAACGGACATACAGCTTGTGCATCCTTACGAATCACAGAGAGCCGGCTAAGGCTACTAAATATCAGGGAACAAAACCTTCCCACTTTCCTGAATTTCGGTCCGCCTGTCGGTACGACCTCAAAATTTATCGGCACGCCTTTCGGTTTCGGGGCACTTTGTCACTGATGCAAATCAAATGCTGATGTTGTTGCCTTTGTGTAATTCAGGCGATTTTAAGACTTCCTTGACACATGCATACTCCTGTTTTTGATATTTGTGTAATCTTCATTCAACGACAACGGCGATCTCCAGTCGTATCAACCAACTGATTTGCATGCATCTTTGCGGAACAGCCTTAAAATTTGAAGTATTTCCCTTGGCTCACATAAATGACCACAGATGTAACTGCGCTCCTACAGGGATATTCTTAGCCTGTCCTTGGCTGGATCATTTACAGGTCTCATTATATTCTTTTAGTCAAGAATTATCGTTTAGCACGACTTGCAATAATATTATGATAAATATATTTATAAGATGCAGGTGACAATGCAATTATTTGCCGTCAAGATATCATTTAACTGACATTTCATAAGTTAAAATACCCTAAAAATAATAATCGTTATCAATTCAAAGATAACGACAATAATAAATAAACCCATTTTGTTAAATGGAGATTATATAATAAACGTTTGAAAAAAATCAATACATCATATCATGCGTGGCGCTGAGGAAAACATTTATGGCTGTGCTACGTAAACCTAAAAACAAAAAACAAAACAGAAATAAAACTAATTTTTAATGTAGGTACTAGGCACGTGGATTGACTCTTATCGCAAACTAAAGTTGAACTGTAAAACACTTTTAGACGGGTACAATGATGTTTTTTGTTTGTTTTAAACTTATATTATTGGGCGACACACGTCATTTACTGATAAAGCACAAGATTTGACTCACTTGTAAGAATTACAAATATACACAGCTAATATAATTATGTAGGACAGTCTATATCAGTGAGGTGTTTCCCGAAAATTGCATAGCTAACCTAATTAAGAGTTACACATAAAAGTTCTTATCAGAAATAGTGAGTATTATAGTCGTGTTGATTGAAGGTACTGTACAATGAAGTGTTTTCGTTTTTCAAGGTTTTCCCTCCTTCTTAGGTCATCATCCAAATATCCTAGAGTATTAATTATTGTCATGAAAAGCTTCTCAAATTTGCCGTTCGGAGTCGGGTTTAAATTGTAGGTCCCTTTCACGTCGCACAAGTAAAAAGGTTGGAGAAGCTAGGTTTTAGGCATTTGATGCCTGACATCTATTTTTCCAATTTGCCGTTTAGCAACCCTCAAATATCTCTGTTATAGTCTTAGCAACACTACTTTGACCCTGTCGAATTGAACTTTGATGCCAATCATAATGAAAACGGCAAAATGAGCCCCAACCTGATATATGACATGTTACTTTATAAAGATTGAAATTAAAGTAAAATTAAAATAAAAGTATTATGTTGTTCTCATTAATCAGTACATAGTACCGTGGACAAGAAAAAGAAAATCGTAAAATAATTTAAAATAAACTGAACGAAATCACTATTGTTAACGTGATTTTGGAACTTTACACATTGCGGGTTTTTGGCGAATTGGAGCAGTTCCAATCGTCCATGTCGTGCAAGAGCTCTAAAGAAAGAATGGAAATATTTTTCGATGGAAATGTGATAAAAAATTAAGTATCAGCAAATAGCATACTTTTGAATTAGAACTGTATATAGAAAAATTATTAAGGCACAGTGGGGCAGAGTACCCTAAAAGTTGGCATCAAATCTACAGCTAGGAGCGAACCTGAACTTTTGAAAGTTTGCTTCTAGACCATTCCCAAGATATTTCAGAACCCATTTCCGACACGCCCACTAAAACGCCCACTTATGACATACGGTGCCGTGACATAACCCCAAGCGTCATAAGCCCAAATCTCGAAATTTGGCCTTATATCGTATTTTGAAAGTGGCATAAGGCCAAATTCTAGCATTTGGTATTATGTCACTTTCACAAAGCGTCATAACGCCAAATCCCGAAAGTGACATAAAGCCAAATTTTCAAAACCGTACCTCGCATCTACTCCAAATCAAACAGTGACCCCAAGCAGGGGGGTTGCATAGGCATTACACTGTTTATGGAATCTACTTGCGATTTCGTAACTTATCCCATAAACAGTGCAATGTATATGCGGGGGCATGCTGCCCCCCTGCAACCCCCCTGCTTGGGGTCACTGTTTGATTTGGAGACAATGGCAAATTGTTGCACCAAGCGAAAGTGTAATAAAGCCAAATTGGCCTTATGATGCTTTTTCAATGCGAGATAAGGCCAAATTTCAAGATTTGGGCTTATGACGCTTGGGGTTATGTCACGGCACCATGACATACATATATGTTCGAGTTTCGAAAATCAAATTAAGTTATTGATTATCTGCTCTTTTCTTTTCCCTCACGAATAATGCAGAAAATTCTTTAACAAACTCAATTTTAAGAGGTCTATAATATCTGTGTTTGGGAATAACCAAAAGCAATAATTTTTATTTGCTATGAAGGACCAGCACTTGGACCAGCACTTGGACAGAAACGACGAAGAGTTGAAATCAAAGTCAAGACGAAATCTCAAATGGTTTATTATAATGCGGTGATACTTAGCTGATGTGTTCCGTTTGACGGTCAAAATCCAAGAGAGCGAGAAACAATTTTGCACACAGATTGTTAACTGATACGGGAATTCTAAACAAAATATAGTCTCTGCAATGCTATATGAGTATATACTTGTACAGTTATCAAAGTTAGTTATTTAATGAGAGCAAGAGCAAGGCAGTAATCAATTAAGTATATAGTCACTGTTAACATGAATAGCGTATGAACATAAGGTTTGGCAAAATTGAACAATTAAATAATATTAAACAGTTACTATAAGGAATACGAATTGAATATGAATTTATGAAATTAGATCTAAGCTATAAGTTCCAAAAGAAAAATAAACCAAAGAATTTTTAAAATATTTCCGAACAATCTGGTTGAGCTTGGACGAGAATTCTGCTAGATTATTTTTGCACCAGAAACTAAACGAAGAGGTACAAGACATGTGATAAGAACAGCTGAATCATCTGCGTCCAATCCATGAAAAGCTTGCTTATACGAACTGTGACCAGAGCTTCGATCAAAGCCCCATTTGGAGAATAAGATAATTTTTCAATTCTTCGGGGCTAAGTAAAAGTAACTAAACGTTCAACTGACAAGTTAAAAAAACTTTGTAAATCTGTATTTACAGAAGTCTACGAAATACTTATTTTTCCACGTTTGGGGTAGCATTTTTTGTACACTCCTGACCAATTTTGTAAGGGAATATTTTGATATTATGATTTCATACTGAAACCTGGACAGGTTTGCCTTAACAATCAATGCCAATGTTTCTTCTCCAGTCATTAAAGTAGGTTCAATGGCATTTAAAGCTTTTCTAAACTTTTCAGCATGACTTGGAATGTGGGTTATTTCTCGAATTAATTTTGCAGCTCCCGATTTACCAGATGCTCATAAACTCATTTCAGTCGCATCGTCAACTCGCCAAATGGCAAAAAACGGAACCCTTATAGATTCGTCATGTCTGTCTGTCTGTCTGTCTGTCCAGGAATGTCACAGCCACTTTTTTCCGAAACTATAAGAGCTATACTGTTGAAACTTAGTAGGTAGATGTATTCTGTGAACCGCATTAAGATTTTCACACAAAAATAGAAAAAAAACAATAAATTGCCAGCCCCTGGGGGTTCATCATACTTAAAACTGAAACTAAAAAAAAAAAATTCATCAAACCTATACGTGTGGGGTATCTGTGGTCTTCAAAAATGATATTGAGGTTTCTAATATCATTTTTTTCCAAACTGAATAGTTTGCGCGAGAGACACTCCCAAAGTGGTAAAATGTTGTTTTTTTTTCTATCTGGTCCTTCCGCAAACGAAATTTTCGGACGACCACGTGTAAATTTTGCAGAGCATGTATAGGTGAACAGAATGGGCGTTTTAAGCCAAGACCTATTGTTTTTTTTAGAAATCGTGACTCTAATCGACAAGCTTTATCAAAGCGTGCTTGAAATTTTGATTTAAAATCTGTAATTTTTTTTTTATCAATATCGTGTTCAAAAGTACCACTGCATTGAACCCGTCTTTCAACTTCTTGTCTTTTATTCCATTTGACCATCCAGTCCCTGGCAACTTGGACTCTTCATTATATTGTAAGAGTCTTGCCTTGTTATAGGAAAGGCTTTCGGAAGTGCTTTGGCCTGAGAAGCAATTATAGTAAAAGTTAAAAAAAAATAATATTTTTTTCGAGAGCTTACTGATTTCATTGCAAAAAAAAATTATTTTGATCCAAGTAACGGGTAATAAATGGCACACAATTTACTAAAACCAGTTGAAACACAAACGATCTGCTCAAGATCGCGTGATCCAAATGACTCTTCCCTCTCTCATTTCTAATTATCTATCATATTTGAAAAAGAAATAAAACGTAAGTATAAGACAAAGTTCAACTTCATAATTTGATTTTCTTTCCACCATAACTGCTCAAACCAAATAGCCAGTTGCATTTCTCCCCTTGAACATTTCAACCGCAATACCCGCCATTCAAGGAATGCTCATCAGTTCACCCTCAAGCCTGTGCTCGGACGTACAGTGAAGTTCACAGAATCTTTCCTCAGCCGTACAACACGAATGTGGAACACTCTTATACACATTGTTTTCCCTTTACATTATAACCTACAAACATTCAAAACTAACGTGCATCGGCATCTCTCCTTTTCTTCTCACCCTAATTTTCTAATTTTCTTAACGCCCTCGCTGTGTAGCTATTATATTATAAGGGTCCCAACAAATCCCTTTAGTGCGTGTTTTTTTATTAAAAAAAAAAACAGAAATAAACATAGGAACGGGCTACAGTCCCTTAGGCTAACTGTTGGATACCCTATTCTTATTCCTATCCCTCATAAGTGGGCGTGACAAGTCTCTTTAATCGAAAAAAAACTAAGCTTTGTAAAAAAACGCTCCCTAGCTCAAACTTTGGTTTTTCAATGAAATTGTTTTATTTAATTGTGGGCGTGTCAGTAGGCGGATTTAAAAAATATTTACATATAAGTATAAATGGCGCCCAGAGAGTGTTTATTATAGATTTCAGTTGCCTAGCCTAAACTTTGACTTTTCAATAAAATTGTTTTATTTAATTGTAGGCGTGTCAGTGGGCGGATTTTAGAAATTTTATTTCCCGAGCAGTAGGAATCAAAGATCATATATAAAAAATTTCAGCTTTCTAGCTCAAAATTATATTTTTCGATAAATTCTTTTTCAAAAATTCAAAAATTCTTAAACTTGATTATTTCGGGCCCCTAGAGAGTATATGGTTAAAATGTCGGTCCAATTTAAAGGCCTAATTTTTGCCGACAGACGGAAGGACGGAGGGACATGGCTGATCATAAAAATAGTAACTTTTAGGGGTACACGGGCAATATTAAGGTATGTTACTAACAAACTATGAGTCAAAATTAATATACCCTTAGAATAGCATATAAAAAGCTAGAGGGTTATTCTGCCTTTTGTGGGGCTGTACCAATAGTAAAATTAGTGTGAAGCTGAAATTTGTTGTGACCAATTCTGGGGTTAAAATTCGAGTTAGAAGCTGAAATTAAAAAACGTATAATCTCCAAGTATAGAGAACTTTAAAGTTCGCCCACTGACATGCTCACTATTTAAAAGCGTTTTTGGAAATGTTCTTCGCAAAGTATGTCTACAAAGTCTTTATTAATAATTCAACGTTGTTATTTCGATAATTTCCTTAAAAAACGTAAAAAACCGCTATTATCAAAATACATACATACATTCAAATATTGCTAGGTTAGGTTAGGTTAAAACAGGGGTATGCAATTCGCATACAGCACTAGGCCATAGAAGGGCCCATCGCCAAAAAGGAGAAAAACCTAAAACTTAAAAAAAAACTTTTTCCTTTTACCAGCTTCCTGTGGTCTGTGCCGCTAAGCTCCCCTAATTCCTCCAAGAAGTATTCTCCTAGAAACCTCCTACGTTTCCGTGCTATACCCTCGCACTCACACAGTATGTGCGTTATGTCTTCCTCGGCTTGTAGATCACCACAGAACTTACAAATATTGTTAACTTTGATACAAAACCAATAAAAACATGGTCCAAAATGTTGACAAAGACTCTTAACCCAATCCCACGCTCAATTTGGGAAATATGCATATGGATAGGATGTTCAACAGTTCGTCCAGGTGGATCCAACTCAACACGCGCTTACGATGCGAATTCGCTTAATTTGAATTGGAGGCTGGCTGCCTGGAAAAGATCTTTGGCAAAAGTTGGAAAATATCGCAACGGTACTCGAAGGACTGATTCGAATGAATGTCAAATACTCAAGCCGTTCTGCAAACTGAAACACACAAATCGGCACGAACCATTGTGGCTTCTGGCCCGGCAGTTCGACAAAAAACCAATAAACCAATTTTCACCCTGAGGCAAGTCCTGGAAAAGACCAACGAATTCAAAACCGAGACTCACCATCTTTTCATAGAGGAGAACATCATTACATTGTTTTGATGTCAAGCATTCCTCCGAATGAACGCAGCCAGTCATTGACCTCAATCGAAAGTTGATCAACTCGTTGTTTCTCGTTTAAAGTGATCTTCTTTTATTAACGGAAATGATTAACGTAATTGCCATACGGTCAATGATTTTCCTCAGTACAGTGTATCTGTGCAGGTATCAATAATGCTTCAACAATCGATAAACACAAGTCAAATGAATGCCATTCAAATTGTCATACTTTAACATTGAACGAACCCATTCATCATCTTTTGCTGGAGAAAGAAAAAAAAATCCTTGCGTTTTGTTTATAAAGAAATCCATTTCTGCGCACACACACTAACTTCAAAGAAAAACGTTCTATAATTATATAGTATTTGACCGAGGCTTTGATTATGATGGATTTTCGCGAACATATTATCCACTGAAATGGTAAATAGGGGAGGCTTGTGAATAATGAGTTTTCCTACCCTGGCATAGCCAAGTAATAAATTATGCGGAAAATATTTTTCGTTTAGACCATGGCGACGGCAATTTACTTGACTAAAGGTACATTGTTGTTACCTAGGTGATGCTATTTTATTTGAGGTCTTTCTTCGCACTTCTCTTTGAATGTAATTATTAATTTTATCACCTTAGGATGTTATGATTTGTGTAAGCAGCTATTGAAAGGTTAATTGGTTAATTAGACATTTTGAGGAGCCATTTTAGTTGACAGTAAATAAAATGAATTATCATTTATAGATTGAAGCAATGGGGCCAGACACCTGACAAACACCTAGTTGAACCGGGGTGAACTTGGCCAGTTTCAGAGTGTCATCTGTAATTTATGTAGTCACGGGCGGCTACAAGTTGTGTGTGGCTCATACGTGCAAAAGTATGATTTGGGATGGGTGAAAGAAAGCATGCCCGATGTCGGGATTATCAGATCAAAAAGCCTCATCTACAAGATAGGCGATCCTATGTCTTGCCAGAACAGTCGCTGCTTAATGTCGCATATCGCCGGGTGAAAGCAGAAAACCGCGCAAATTTAACAGGAGATCATTTTCTTCAAACAGTGTTCTCACCAAATGCACTGGTTTTGGAGGTATATTTTGCCGAGTTGAAGATATGGCCTTGCGCTAAGACGAGTTTAAAATGCCATTTTCGGAGTTACACGGTCTTCATTGTGGGCCCCTAGACCTTGAGATTTGGTATACTCGTATGTTCCAAATATCTAATAATAATATTAGTTAGGGTATATTACACTACGACCTATTGGTCTATTGTATCCCATGCTTGTACCTCGGAGAGGTTCAGGCCCTTTTTCAAAACCCCCTCTATATACTTCTTTTGCGAAGCGTATCGAGGTATTGCTCTGATTTTTCCTTGCCAAGTCACACTCCTTAGAGCACAGCGTCCAGTCGAGTTTCTTTGATGAAACTGAGAATGAGCTGTGGGTCCATGGTTTGTATGTCGTTGTCTGTTATTTAGTGCCTGCCCAAATATCTTATCCTTTTGTGGGCCAGTGCCCCACAGGATTCCAGTATGTGGTCTGGAGTTTCGGCGGTTTCACTCTGATATACCCATTTTCCTCAGGTGCTCCGTGAGTCTACAGTGCCCCGTGAAGAGGCCTGTTAGGATTCTTAGGTTGTTTTTGTTAAGGCTGATACAAGCTTTGAATCTCTTTTGGTTATAGTTTCCTAAGAGTTTCTTTGCTTGCCTCGGACCTTGGAGGTTGAGAAAGGTTTTGGTCCTTGTTTCTTCCTCCAGTCTCCTGAACTCTTTGCGTAGAGTGTGTTCTCCTATCCTGCAGAACGGTTTAGGTCCTATAAAGGGTTCCTCTGCCCCTTTTCTTGCCAGAGAGTCCGCTGCCTCATTGAACGTAATGCCAACATGGCCAGGTACCCAGCAGATGGAAATTCTGTTGTTCTTGTCTAGTCTATTCAGTCCCTGTAGGCATTCCCATACGAGTTTTGACTTGATGACGTAGGCGCCAAGAGCCTTTATGGCTGCTTGGCTGTCAGATATTATTGCTATGTTGCATTTCCCGTAGTTGTGTGGAAGATGCTGGTACATTTGCCCATGGGTTCGTAGTGCTTAGTTCCTGGCCCAAACACTCCTGCACCAGTTCCCTCCTCGGTCCTCCAAATATCTATTTCGAACTTTATGGTCTCAAAATTAGTGACGGACGACATAACTTTCGTTGCTGATCTTAAATTAATATACCTAGTAACTTTTCGGGGTCTAAAATCCATATTTAGGTAAGTTACAAACTATGAGTCAAAATTATAATACTCTTAGGATGGGGTTTAATTAAAGCCGGAAACATTTGACAGACCAGACTAAAATGATTGTTTTTCGATGTAAAATTTTTTCACCTGAAACATAAAATAAACTGTCGTTAAATTTGTTATTATTTTGTTCAGAAGTGTTGATCACAGGAGTTGTAAAATAGATTTGCAAAAAAAACTACAAAAATGGCAGTCGTAAAGAAACATGGAACGGCCTAAGGCAGCACGAATAATCTGACTAATACTGCCTGGGCTACAAGCAAACCTTGAACCTTGAAGACTTAAAGACACAATAGCAAAATACCACAGCTCTGAGGAAATCTGTGATTGAATACTACGACACGTTGGCCAAGACCGACGTTTAACATTAGAACGATAGATACTGAATTGGGAAAAGCCCGCGATAAATAGGTACTTTCATCAAAGATCCGGGTGATGAGAATACCAACTGTTCTTCAAAAGGCGGTTCGTCGTTTTCCACAAAAATAAATCAAAACATAGGGACGGGCTACAGTCCGCTTGGGCGAACTGTTGGATACCCTATTCTTATTCCTATCCCTCATAAGTGGGCGTGACAAAAGTCTAAGTATGGTTGAATTGTTAAGAACGCTCTAAATATTTTGTTATATAACATTTAAAGGATTTTATAA
Source organism: Portevinia maculata (assembly GCA_949715645.1). NCBI lineage: Eukaryota > Metazoa > Arthropoda > Insecta > Diptera > Syrphidae > Portevinia > Portevinia maculata. The sequence goes on along the minus strand of OX454525.1, from coordinate 364,060,281 downwards.
AAAAAAACGCTCCCTAGCTCAAACTTGGGTGTTTCAATAAAATTGTTTTATTTAATTGTGGGCGTGTCAGTAGGCGGATTTAAAAAAAAATTAACACATGAGCATAAAGAGCCCCTAGAGAGTATATATTATAAATTTCAGCTCCTTAGCTTAAACTTTGGATTTTCAAAAAAATTGTTTTATTTATTTGTGGGCGTGTCAGTGGGCGGATTTTGAAAATTGTTTATCCCGACCAGTTTTAGGAGTCATAGATCATATATAAAAGATTTTAGCTTTCTAGCTCAAAATTCGATTTTTTTCCAAAATTTTGTTTTTTGAGTTTGTGGGCGTGTCTGTGGGCGGATTTCAAAAATTCGTAAACTTGATTATTTCGGGACCCTAGAGAGTATATGGATAAAATTTCAGCTCTCTAGGTCCAGTTTAAATGCTTCATTTTTGCCGACAGACGGACGGACGAAGGGACGGACATGGCTAGATCGACATTACTATCGCTGCGGATCATAAATATAGTAACTTTTAGGGGTCTACGGGCAATATTAAGGTATGTTACAAACTATGCGTCAAAATTAATATACCCTTACAATAGGGTATAAAAAAAGCGATACTTTATGACCTTCTCATGAATAATAAGATCAATCGCTATACGTATTTGAAAAAAAAAAATGAAACAAGTACCTTATTCAAACTCTCTTGTTATATATTTTTAAATGTAGGTGACTCAACACGTGAAGGCTCAATTCAACAACTTAAAGTGTGTCAACTGCAGATGCCAAATCGATCGGCCATAAGCTGACCAGTGTTTGTTTTGTGCTTTTCAAATTTACCATCATTTGTTTCTGGATAACTAATTTAGTTCGACGACCATAGAGCTGTTTTTAAAGAAAGTATTAATTATTATAACAAGTTCGCAATCGTTGAGACTTCAAAACCTGTAAATGTAGATAGCGACGTCGAGTCAAGACCAGTTTCCGGAAGTTTTAAGCTAGTCAGGACTCGGGGAAACCCGCCTTTGACCTTTCATCGCCCTCGGTGATCAATGTTCGGAGATTTTCCCATTATCTTAACTTAATCCGTTCATGGCTAGTTCCCTAAACCATATTGGACTCACGCTACTCGCATTTGCGGTCTGTTTTACGACTATTTCAAATCTATCTAAATGTATCTATGCATATAATCAACTTCTACACTCAATGTACATTCGGCTTACCTTCAGTTCATAGCTTAAAAGATTGACATAAGGAATTTTGCGCTAAAAAGCTATCCCCCACACAAATCAAATCACATCAATGTGATGCGAAAAAAACGCCTTCAGTTTGACTCGGTTATCAAACTTGAAACGTGCTTCAAGTCGTTATGTCATTTATACTTCACAACAAACCTTAATTTACTCAAAAGTAGAGAGGAAGGCCATACATGATCAACAGCATCAAGGCGCATTGCAAACTTTGAATTTACGTCATTATGTTTTGCTTTTATTGGACAACTACAACTACTGGAGAACACAAAAGATATGTACATTTATTTGTATCTCAATTGATTTCAATGGAAAAGCATCTCCTCGACGGGTTATTGTATGTGCAGAGACCAGCTAAGTAATTGCATTTATTTTTAGATTTGATTTATGCTCAATAAACAAAAATAAAAAAAAACAACAACAATAATCAGCTTAATGTGGCTATATTTAAGTTAAGCTGTGTGCGTTAAAATATCTACCCTAACGTTGTTGGGGTGAATCAAAGTCATTTCACTGTGCACAAAACAGCAGCACTTTTTTAAAATGTGCTTCGTTGTTTAAATCTTGTTTTTTGTGCTCTCTTCCTTCTTTAATAACGGTGTTCGCTTTTGCGTTTTTATTTTGCAACCAAACGTTTTATTTTTAGTATAACCGCTAAAATACCTCATAATCGCGTATCTGTCAATTAAATTATCAAAATCGGAGATGGAGATGGAGCCACCACTGCCAAAGGCTTTCCTCTTTTTTCGGCTTGACAACTTGTTGATTTATGTGTCAAAGCGTCGATGGCTTTCAAACTGATAATAAATAGCTTATAGATTTGCAATCTCACTGCTGCTGCTGTACAATAACAAACAAAAATGAACGCAAAGTTTGTAAACATTAGATAAGACACGTGGTGTGTTTTAATTGTTTTGTTACGGATCGTTGTTGTTGTTTTGTTTGCCGTTATTTAGCAGCGGTTGGGAGTGTTTTTTTTTTATTGCGTTTCGAAGAATTTTAATTGCACATTAATGTCTAAAAAGGTGCTAAATCTAGATTTTAAAATTTAAATTTCGGTTTATTGTTAAATTTGTATACAGTGTCGTCACTACCGTGGAAACACATTTGGACCCCACAATGATAATAACACATTAAAGCCTGACCACAGATTCTGTCATGCGATTGTCTTGGAATTTTCTTGAAATGAAGTAATTCTGCAAAATATAAAGTTTCTACTTTTTGACATAATCGAGTTATGAAATGGATATTTAAATACCTAACCGGTTTCAACTTGTATTTTTTATTTGTATTTTTGGATAAACCTACGCGAAGTATGATTCACGGATGCGTATGCATATTAGCTCGTGAATGTGACTTTTTTTTAAGCTGCTAGCATATTGGACCGTTTCTAAATAGGCCAATGGTGTTCCGGCAGTAGACCCGAGAAGTCTGGTTTGGTACACCGACGGATCGAAAATGAAATCTGGAGTTGGAGCTAGTGTCTTTGGAGCTTGGACCCAACACCAAAGTCTCGATTCCTATGGGAAAGTGTCTAGAGGGAGCTTTCAACAACGTTGAAACCAATTCGATTACCAACGCCTTACGCAGGCTTAGCATCGACGGCTCGATCTGCTGCTTTGTGGAATACATGCTCAAAAGCAGGGTTATAACTGCATCCTTCGGAATTAGTACTGTCAAACGACGTGCACACAGAGGCACCCCCTAACGGGGAGTATTGTCTCCGCTACTGTGGAATCTAGTGCTCAACGAAGCCCTTCTGAACAACACTGGATGTAAAGTTATTGCCTATGCGGACGATGTCGCTATACTTGTCACAGGTAAATACCCGCAGACGCTGGCTGATGACATGCAAACTGCTATCAACATACTAACAAGTTGGACCGAAAGATGCGGCCTGTCCGCTGGTTCTGTTCACACGAAGACATAACCTCCCTGATTTCACTCCCCCGAAGATAAAAGGCACTCCTCTGGCACTCTCAAATAGCGCTAGTTATTTAGGCCTGAAGCTTGATCGTAAGCTATTTTGGAGGGAAAATGTAGTCGAACGTGCCAGGAAATCCCCAGCTGCTCTTTATATATGCAAAAAGGCGGTAGGCTCCAGGGGCCTACAACCAGAAATTATGCACTGGATATACATGTCGGTAGTTAAACCGATTCTCCTCTATGGAGTACTGGTCTAGTGGCCCGCCTAGGAGAAGAAGTCCAACCTAACCTTGCTGGACAAAACTCAACGAGTTGCATGGCTCAGCTCGCCGGTGCACCTTCTCCGACTGACATCGTCGGCAAACAGTAAGCTGCCAGCTCAGCAATAAGACTGAGAAGCTCTAGACAATGGAAAGAGCAACACACTGGCAATGCCAATATACTATCCATGTATCGACCTCTTCCTAGGTCACCGACCACCTGCCCACTAAATACAATTTCAACCTGAGCTAAAAACATCTAATCCCAGACAGAACCGAGTGGACACAACATCACGTCCTACACCACCAACCGCTGCAAATTTTTAAGGATGGGCCCAAAACGACGGACCGAATCGGTGCTGGAGTCTTCTCTGAAGACCTGGACATTCACCTCTCCTTTAACCTTCCAGAGCGTGTTTCAGGCCGAAGTCACCTTCGTCCGCTAAGCCGCCGACTGCGTGTCAGTTAATACGATATCGAAATCAGATATTGTAATATATATCGACAGTCAGGCGGCCATCAAATCCCTTGCATCCAGCACCACGAGATCCAAGGCAGTGAAAGACTGCCGCGCATCTCTTAACGAGATAGCCGGCCAGTATAGCCTCACCCTTTGCTGGGTGCCGGGTCACTGTAACATACCAGGGAATTGTGAAGCTGACGAACTGACTCGACGAGGCTCTTCTGGTTTAAACAGCATAAGCGTCACCGAAATCGAGGCGCCACCGTCTTATGCTAAACACCTCATAGACACCAATGTGGTGAGTAAAGTCAACTGTCGTTGGCACCAACTCGACCAGTGCAACACCGCAAGGCTACTCTGGCCGACATTAAACAAACCCAGGTCCATCGGACTTCTAAGGCATAAGAGAGAAACCCTCTCCAAATTAGTAAACGCCCACACCGGGCACTGTGCTATAGGAAGGCATGCTCAAAGGCTGGGCATTCCCTACAATGACTGCTGCAGAAGCTGTAGGGAGGAGGAGGAAGAGGAGACAATCAGTCACTTCCTTTGCACGTGTCCTGCACTCGCCAACATTTGAAGGCTACACTGGGTGAATACCTTTTCAATGATCTGAACGATCTCAACAACGCATGCACAACAAAGATTAGCCCCTTTATTCAGAGGAGCAAATGGTTCCCTGAGTGAGAGGGTGACCCACCCACCTTACACATCGGCAGCACAGTGGACATACATCTGGTCTAAGTGCATCCTCATCGAGGGCCGCTTCCAACCAACCAAACAACCATGGGAAAGTGTCGCACGGTATTCCAGGCAGAAATCCATGACATTGAGATCTGCAACAATTTAATTCAAAAAAGGGAATTAAAGGCGCCAAAATACATATCTTTTTAAATAGTCAATCAGCACTAAAAGTACTGTCGTCCAATACAATGAATGATGACTAAAAAGAAACTGCCTTGCAAAATCTAGTCATACACAAGGAGGTTAGGCTTGAATGGGTACCTGGCTAACAAGGTGTTGCAGGCAATGAATCTGCAGACAAACAAGCTAGAGCTGGATCGGAATCTCCGTTCTTAGGACTAGAACCCTATTGCAGCATCAATTGGACTCCTGCTTAAGGCTATTTAAAAAAAAATGGGAACAACAACTTCGTCTTTCAGCCTGGGTAATTCAGTCTTACTTGAACAAGGAAATCCTTATGCTTAATAAGGAAAATATTAGGAAGATGGTGAGCTTTCTCGCAGGTCACTGCGGCTTGAGATATCGTCTCCACAAAATGAATTTGTGTTCGGAGACAGAATGTTGGTTCTGTATGGAGGATGAGGAAACCTCTGAACGCATTCTCTGTGAATTCTTCACTTCATTGGTTGAGACAACGGATCTTTCACAGGGAGATACGTTCAACGGCGGAGCTGAGAAACTCTGCCACTATAGACGTAGTGGCCTTTGCTATGTAGGACGCTCGTCTTTGAGTGACCTGCCTATTTTGATTTACAGGGGCCTATTTCATAAAACTATTAGTCTAATACTAATAATTTCCAAGTTATTAGTTCTAATAATATATGGGCTAATAAAATTGTATTTCATAAAAGTATTGTCGGGTTCTAATAATTCCCTTATGATTGATATAGGAATTATTAGTGCAGAACATTGCTGACAAATAAGTATCGGCCTGACACTTAGGCGTAATTAGCCATTCTTTAAGAGGGTAAGCCGAATTGAGCCGAAAGCACTGATCGTGGGTGTGGGCGCCAACCATTTTCCATTTTTTCGTACAGTATGCTATTCCTTAGCACGCGAACAACGTGCACTTTGCCGGGCTATTTAGCACTGCAATAATAAAATCGTAGATCCGGTCCACAAACCAACATACAGTTAATGGAATGATTTCCTTGACGATCAATGAAACGGTCTTTATGATTTGTGGGTGCATCAATGTAGATAAGAGTACCGTTAATACAGCCAATAACAGCAGGCAACCTTTTCGTTAATTAGTTGAACTACTTCCTTGATTACACGGCAAACAGTTGCTTTTTAAACGCCGTGCATATCTGCTAATCCGTGGTATTGACTTCCGTTTCCTAACCAGTGAAGTGCTGTAAGTAGTCTTTGGTTAGGGGGCAAAGCACAATTTCGGCTTGTTGGAGTTGCAAGTGGAGTTTCAAGGTAAAGTCCAATCGTTACAACAAATATTCAAGAGATTCACTATTTATTTATTTTATTCAATTCATAATTTTGTACATGTAAGAGAAAGATACTTTTAATTTGTACAAACTAAGACTTATGTTGCGATGCTGACTTTTGTTTAATTAAATTTAAGATACTAACAATTCAAATATATAATATAATAAAATAGAGAACGAAAGGAAAAAAAAACGGAAGAAGGTATTGGAGAAATATGAATAGTGCGAAAATAGTAAAGGTAGATGAAATGGAAAACAAAGATAGAGAAATAGATAAAGACAGATATAGCATTTGAGAAGCGTTAAAGTATATTCGTCAAAAGTTTTCTGCAAAATATTTAAAAATTTCCTTACTGAAATTTACCGTGTTGTTCATTCGTTTAATATACAGGGGTAGACAATTCCAAAGACGAATCGCAAGAACAAAAAATTGACAGCTGGTAACAAGATACTTGTGTCTGGGTGGAATCATTTGTAATGATCGTTGACCACTCGCGAATTTAATTTTTTCAAATAAATAATTTGGTTCTTTAGTCATTATAATTTTATTTAATGTTAGTATGGTCCGATAACTCAGTAAAGCCTTTAAAGCACAACCCGCTATTTGTTTTGTGTAGTCGGAGATGTGTTCGCCTCTTTTTATGCCAAAAATAAATCTGGCACAGCTGTTATAAGCTACTTCAAGTTTCCGCTTGGACTCGTAATCCATGTCTGCAAAAGTCTCACATCCATACAAAATTATGGGCAAAATATATGATTTTACTAGTTTTAATTTGACATGTATTGGGAGATATTTGGATGTAGGGCCTAATCCACGAAGGGCACCATATACATTTGAAACAATCCTATTTATGTGAGAATGCCAACTAAAACTTTGGTTAAAGTATATTCCGAGATTCTTAATGTTCTCAACATATTCAACCAGAGAATGGTTAAGAGAAATCGGAGGAAAATTTTCTTTATTCCTACTTCTGTTAATGAAGATAGCTTTTGTTTTTGTTTGATTAAGGTTTAGCTGATTTAACGTTGTCCAATTATAAATGTTCGTCAGATCTGTATTAACCCTGTCAAGTGCTTGGTTCCTATTTGGTTTAGGAAACATTTCGTATACCTGAACGTCTTCGGCGTATATGTGGTGCTTACAGAAAGAAAAGCATTCTGATATGTCATTTATAAAACACGTAAACAGAAGCGGACCTAGCACTGAACCCTGAGGTACTCCGGAAGGAACGTAGAGCCGTGATGAACACTGGTTATTGTAAGAAACGTACTGGGAACGATCGGACAGATACGATGACAAAAGGCTACATAGAGTGCTATCGAAAGCGAACTGCGATTTTAGTTTTTTTTATCAACATTGAATGATTTACACAATCGAATGCCTTTGAGAAATCTAGAAATACAACTATCCCCATCATATCCTTATCTAGACCTTCGCGTATGTCTTCACATACTTTTAATAATGCCGTGGTGCAATTGTGTTTTGCTCGAAAACCTGACTGATATTTTGAAATTAAATGTTTACTTTTAAGGAACATTTTGATTTGGTTGCTTACAATTGTTTCGAAGGCCTTCGAAGGACTTCTTGTTTCTACGAATAACAGATGTCACGGCGTTACGAGCAACAGTGAACTCCTTATAAATAACAGAACATTTATATCGTCTCCATCTAAAATATAGAAGATCACGCTTTTTGATTAAATTTTGAACTTCCTGTGTGAACCATGGAGTTGTATACTTATTGATCTTTTTTTCCTTTATAGGAACATATTTATCGAAAAGATAATGAAGAGTGTTTTGAAGAAACTCAATTTGGTTACTTGCATTGTTTGTTGTACAAGGTGGCGCAAAAATAACCTTCCGATGTTTTTTGACTGTAATTTAAAAAACAAATCAAATAAATAGTCACCAATATTCCGCGTTCTGGAGCAGTGTAGCGTAACATTGTTTATTAACGTGTATTTCGCATGTGTTTACTACACAAATGTCAAAACAGAACTGACATTAGGGGCCCAATCGCAAAATTTATAGCATTTTCTGATAGGAGGATTACTTTTGCGCCACCTTGTATATATTGGTGTCCAATTTATACCACGACAATCATTAAATAAGGAATTTACATCAATATTTGAAAAACTTCTATATTTTAGAACACTTTTCTCAGTAAAGGCTGGAAAAGCATCAAGTGCTAAAAATAACAAATCGTGATGTGAAAAGGCAGATGCAAGTAGTTGATCATAGTGTAATACCATGTTGGGATTTGACACAATAAACACGTCTAAGAGAGAGGGCCTAAATGTGTTGGTTGAGAACTATGTTGGTTGAGAACTATTGGTGAAAGTTAAATTGAAAATTTCAACCGACCGCCAGGTACTCTTATAAAATCGCATTCATTAAACTCATCACATCATCACTACTCGAAAACATATTAATATTTTTAATAAATTAATACACGACAGTTATTTAAATACACTACGATGGCTACAAATTAAGTTTACGGACATTTCTTGACGCCCAATCGTATTCGACTACCAACACTTTTCTTATTTGAAACATAATCTTGCTACAGTAATAATTTCCCAATAATATTTATTGCCGCTGTAGAAATAAGATATTAGTATGTATAGAAAAAAATATTTATGAAACACTATTTTGCTAATAAACGCAAAATATTAGAAAATTTTCTAATAATTATTAGACTAAGGGCCAGTTTCAAGACTAGCTGATGAAGTCTCGGATAGCCTATCCGGAACTTATCTGTCAGCTAAACATGAACTTTTGGTTTCAAAGGTTTCGGATAGTGATATCTGACAGATAAAGTCTCGGATAGCCTATCAGCCGGATCAAGTGGCTGTTAAATTCTTTATCCGGAAGATAAACAAAATATTTATTTGAAGTGACTGCAAAAAATATAGCTTCAAAACATTCTTTCGTTGACGACCGTAGACAGCAGAAACAAGTGCCCTAACATGGATTTGTTTGAATTTTTAGAAGACGAATTTGAAGAATAAGACGATCATATTACACGGCCCCGTAGGAACAGAGTGTTTCGCATAAGGCGTCATTATTTTGAAGCACTCTAAGAAATATCCTTACATTAATAGAAAGTGATATAGAAACTTCAATTGACTAGTAAGTAGAATACCAAACATGACATTTACTTATTTACCATTGCCTATTGGATTTTCAGTAGTTTTGCAGTACCACCAATGCAACGATTACTTATAGCATGGACATAGTTGCTAGATAACCTGGATCATGCCATGATCAAACTTTTTTTAATAACTCGCGAGCAAACATTAATTGATAGAGAATTTAGAAATAACTTGATTCACGGAGATAAAGGGTATGAAAACAAAAATTGTTTGCTAACTCCCCTTCACAATCCACGGAGACCTGGAGAGCACTTGTACAACGAGTCACAAATCAGAACAAGGAATGCTGTATAAAGATCATAATTATGGCATATGGAAGAGTAGACCTCCAGTTTTGTCAAAGCAAATTACTTTGCACCATTCGAAAGTACAAGCAATTATTGTTGCAATTACTGTGCAGTAGGCTGGAGTGAATATGTCAAAAAAAATTTTTTTTTCAAAATTTGTTTGTTCCTGTGTTATTAATTGGTGACCTTATATTAGGACATCATTTATGCAAAAAATCAAGAACCTATGACTTTATCTTCAGGTGGCGCAGACGACTTGAATCAGAGTTATTTTAAATCAGGAACCTATGATTTTACTTTCAGTTGCCGCACATTTTTGGAATTAAAAAGAAATTCAAGGCCTACAATTTAATTCTTCCTTCAATTCAGAGTAATATTTAATATTTTTCCAAGTAATGTGTTAGAATCGCTGTCTATAAAGTCTAGTTGTGCGTATTAAACTATTTTAATATTTATACCTTTAGCTAAGTTACTCGTTTCACCACTTTCATAAACATTTCTTAAAGTAATAAATTCCTTTGCCATTGACTTGACGAATCGCTTTTGCCTAAAGCTCGTAAAAATTTTCGTTGCCCTGTTTTTGGTGACCCACAAAAGTTGAATGATAATATGTTGCCAACTTATTTTGATATAATTAAACATTATTTGTGGATAAGAAATAATTTAATTGTATTAAATAATGGAAAACCCCTCAATCAAGGAGATAAGTGAAATAGTATCTAGACGTCGAAAATATGTGGAATAAAGCTTCACTTCCTACCATCAGTCATCAACAAGTTGTTGCAACGTTGATTTCGTACTATAATAAGCATAAGAGTACGGAGAAATTACGCAATGAAACAAAAAAGCAGGAGTTTTATCCAGATTCTCTGCAAAAGCTGTTTGATATTGCAACTTGTAAATGTATTTCAAGAGAATTGTGTATATGTGAGACCAAAGTACAAATTGCAGAAGAACCCTTTTTAAAAGATCAACGAAATTCTAGTAAAATGTATATTGGATCTGTTGATCAGGTGGCAACCAAGTCGTTGCATCGTAAGGCTCTTAGGAAACGATAATACCAACAATTTTTGAAAACTACGGCTGATACTCCAAGCACTTCTACTGCTGTTGCGGCTGTGGAATGTTTGTCTGACAGTGCTTCTACTGATACTGAAGTCAATGAATTTTGCCCGTTAAAACCCTATAAAAAAAAAGAAAAAAACTCTTCAAATGAGAAACAAACTACAGAATTTGGCTACAGCTTGTGATTGAACCGGGGTTTCTGATCGATCGGCAGCTTTCATAGTAAATGCTGCTTTGTTGGATTTAAATTTCATAAGTAGTGAAAATTCATCGAAAGTAATAGATCGCAGAAGTATAAATTTATTTCTTTTTTATTTATTTTTTGAAAGAAGTTTAATTCGAGACGGTCAAAAAGTCCGTCTAGGTTTACAATGTGAAGCTGCAGGTTTTAGAAAACCTATATCCTCACTTTATTTTGACGGCCGTAAGGATAAAACACTATTCATCGCTAAGACTGACAACATATCACATCGAAAGACTGTTACTGAAGAACATATCTCACTTATATCGGAGCCAGATTCAGAAAATATCGGACATCTTTCAATTGATTCGGGAAAAGCAGTTACTATCGAAAGTTGACTTTCTGGAAAAAAAACTTTGAATTTCGTACGTCTTTGGTAGCAATTTTGTGTGATGGTACTGCTGTAAATACAGGACATAAAAACGGCGTCATTGTATTGTTAGAAAAACATTTCGGCCGTCCTTTACAATGGTTTGTGTGCTTATTACATGCAAATGAGCTACCGCTTCGTCATCTGTTTGCAAGTCTCGATGGAACCACAACCGGCCCCAATAGTTTTTCCGACAGCATTGGGAAAATGCTTGAAAAGTACCTGAACTTCAAAGTGGTGAAGTTTGAAGCAGTATATGCAGAAGTTCCGGATGTGGATGCTGACTTTTTAAGCACAGATAAAAAATATTTGCATCAAATGTGCTCAGCAATTTCTAGAGGTTCAATTTTGTCCGCTTTAGGTAGCAAGTATCCAGGTAAGCTGGCACATTCGCGATGGTTAACTTGGGCAAACGGGATTCTTCGGTTATATGTTGGCACAGAAAACCTCAAAGAACTTGCCATATTCATTGTGAAAGTCCATGCACCAACCTGGTTTGACATAAAAACCAAGCCATCATGTAAACATGGCCCGATTCACATTTTCAACATGCTTAAAAGATCATTGTACTTGCGGGATGACCTTAAGAATATCGTTATAAGAACTATCCAAAGAAATTCATTCTTCGTACACCCAGAAAATTTGTTGCTAGCTATGTTGCAAGACGACCAATCACACATAAGAGAACTAGCTCTCCGAAGATTAATAAAGGCAAGACAACTGAAAAAAAGCGGTCAAGTTCGTGAGTTTAAACTACCTAAACTACAAATAGATGCATCTAATTACTACGAATTAATAGACAGGCCGAAGGAAAAAGTAACCGAACCACCGATGACAGTGAAATGCAGCGATACAGAAATATCGAACATGATTTCTTCAAAGGACAATTTAATGTTTTTGCAGAAGTTCCCTTGCCACACACAAGTGGTAGAACGATGCGTTAAGCTTGTAACCGAAGCTTCATTATCTGTTTGTGGATAACATGCAAGAGATGGCTACATTAGAGCAAAGATTAAATCCAGGCAACAATTACCTTTTTTGAAACAAAATCGCAATATTTCAACCGTACCGAAAATGGAAACAATTAAACTTATTTCAGATTCTATTTACTGTTCTGTTACCTATTTATACCTACAATATATATTTAATAAAAACAAAAAACATTTATTTTAATGCATTTTATTTCGACCGTTTTGAGATAACTTTTTTCGCTTATACTTCAAAGTTCAAGTCCAGTGCGCCACCTGAAGATGTTGAAGTAGAAGACTGAAATTTGGAATTTAAACATTTAAGAACAGGGGTCAACAACAACACAGAAAAAAAAATATCTAATGTGCAGTGCTACATAATATAGCCACAGTCATGGGTGAAGAAACTTTTGAATGTAGTATGCCAGATGATACTGATGACACTTATGATGTTAAAAATAGTCTATTAAGAGATAGTAGTCAAAATATTGTAAGAAATTATGTTATTAATTTTTTTTCGTGTCTGCTATAATTAAATTTGTTTGTGCCTTTTTAAATAAATAAAATTGGCTAAATGACCTTATCTTTGTTCTTATTTAACCCTAACTTGAATAAATGAATAGAGTAAAGCGCGACTGTGAATGAAGCATTTTATTCACTTTTCTTCTAAACCTTTTATTTTTTTTAAGGAAATCCAAATCCCAGAGCACTCAGACTCGGTAACGGTCCATTGTACTACCAGGCAGAAATCCTTCTTTTGGTGTAGAGGATGGAGAATGGGTGGCGTATGTTGTTGTTCCCCGTGGGGATTGAACCTGCACCGCACGGGTTACAAGCTAACACACTAACCTCTACACCGTCGCCACCCCTTTTTTCAATTTAATTTTAAGAAGAAGTTGTTGTTTTTCTAATTCATACATAGTGTCCTTGTGTTCCAACTCCTTTTCAAAAAATTTTCTTTATATAAATTTGTGCTCCAGCTCCTCTGTTAAAATTCTTTTTTTTGGATTTTTACTGCTTCAATGTTTGCCTCATATTTCAACTTGAGGTTGAGACTTTTTCTTTCTCTTTCGAAGTTGTAGCGTCACTTTTTTGTTTTCGATTGCATGTTTTTTTCCTTCCGTAAGGGACACTAAAAGGTCCGTTTATTCTTGAGAGAAATTCGAATCCGAAACCTTTGAAACCGGCCCTAATAGTTTTATGAACTAGGCCCCCCGTCGCAGGGCAATAGGGCAAGAGGCGAATAATTAAAAAAAAAACTGCTGGCAACATTTTTATTTTTCGTCGTTATTAAAGCACTTTCTTGTTGATGATCGTGTTTATTATGAGTGATATAAAAAGATGCATTTTTATTTGTTCTGAAGAATATATTCGTTTTTTGCCCGCGGGAAGGTTGCTTTAAATTAATAATATTTAAATACTTACGAGTCTTTCACGTCACCAATTCCTAATTGTGTTTTTTTAGTCTTTCAAGCTTAGCCAAGATGACAAATTTTCAAAAGTGTATCTACTGAATATGATAAGGAACAGAAACTTAAAGCAATTCGACATGTTCTCACATAACGACGAGCAATTGACTGCGTTTTACGGACGCAATTCATGTAAAATGCATAAAAATTCAGGCCAATTAAATTCGGTTATAAGAATTGGTGCTTGACATCGTCCTATGGATACTGCTATCAATTTAAGTAATATGCTGGCGCGTCAACAAATAAGGATGCCAATTACGGCCTTGGCAAACATTTTGTGTTGCAGTTGCTGTCAAACTAGTGACCCAGCAAATTATTACGCCGCATTTGTAATGTCGTCCGACGTGATACCGCAAAGATATAAAATTACTCAATGGATTTATTATTTTTTCCTTACATAATGAAAGTATCCACCACGTTTTCGGTGTTTTTACTCACAAAATCATGTTTTCAACTTTCATGTATAATCTGTTTACACTGTGTCCGATTGAGTACTTAAATTTCCAACAGGATGCCGTGGTGCATCGTTGTAATTTTTTTTTATTTTATTTAATTAAGGCCAACTTACTAGGTTTTTCCGATATTTCGTAAACAACATCATTCCACTTACGTCACTTCTTTGCAAGGTCATGGAAACGCTGATAATCCGTCAGCTTATGAAATAAACGGAATTATCAGTAAAGTTTTCGCAGCAAAAGGTGATTTGATGACATACTCGTATCTAACCGAAAAGTGGAAGCAATCTCTCCACCACGGTTGTAAAAGAAAGATCGTTGGACTTGATAATTTAAAGGCAATTGGCAGAGTTTCGCATCAAGCCCTTCTGTCAAAAATGCGTGAATCGATCAAACTCTTCTTAAATGGATTGGAAATAACCTTTCGGACAGATCGATTTAAGATGTTTTGGATGGATTCAATGTAGCTCACCAAATAAATGCTGGCGTTCCCCAAGGCTCAGTTTTGTATTCGACTCTCCTCCTCATTTTTATAAATGATCTCCTGTCTGTTACTTCTAATCAAATTAATTTTTTCGGTTACCTGGTTCATGCCCCACTTCTACGGGTGTATGACTGGAACGGCAACGTAAGTTAAGCTCATTAAATTCAGACCTTGGCAGCATTTTCAAATGGGATTCAACCAACAAAGTGGAATGTAATGCTTCCAAAACACAATGCTGTCTTCTGTCGATTAAGCAAAACCCTTATACGCTGTCATTATCCATGAATGACACTTGCATCGCTGAAACCGAAAGGCTTTTCATTCTCGGGTTGTCTGTCAATGTCAAAATTCGTTGGTTGTTAAGCGATACAAGAAATATTTTATATCCTTGATCTGGCTACAATTGATAAAGGGTTTTTTCGCCCGAAACTTGAGAACAAAGCTCATATCTGATATGATATGGAACCTATCTGGAGCTACTTGACAGATGCAAAAACACGCGAAAAAACTCATCGGCGATCGAGACATCTCGAAATCGCTTGACTCTCTAGTCATCGTCGTAGTGTTTTCTGCCTTTCGTGGTATTATCAGTATTTCCACAACAAGTGCTCAACGAAAAAGCCGCATCCCACTCCTAGAACATTTAAACCACAATACCCGTCATGCCAGGAATGCTCATCAGTTCACACTCAAGCTCGCATTCGGACGTACAGTCAAGTATAAAGAATCGTTCCTCAGTAGTACAACACGAATGTGAAATGCTCTACCACGCACTCTCTTTTCTACCCATAACATTTTACAACCATTTAAAACCAATGTCCATCGGTTTCACCGCTCTCGTCCTAACCTCGATTTGCCGTGCCTGCATTATGTAACTTTTCACCATTTGGGCCCGATTTATGGCATTTTCCATCACTCTTCCAGAACTCCGGCGATACAGTAGTCGAGACTGCGGCATTTTAGAAAAATAAGGCCTGATGACGCCTCCAGCGTAAACAGCACATCAAGCAGTAACTTTGAACGGGTGTAATGGCTCTTCGTGGGTTAAACGCGGATTTTCGGTGCTCCAGAAGCGATAGTTATTCCTATTCACATATTCACAGAGATGTAAATGGTCCTGATGCACTGTCTGCACTTTGTAAGGGAACATCTTCAAGTCTGTCACCAAAATTCTCTGTAAAGACCGGCGATTGATGCCCAATTGCGTGGCACGTCGCCCAGTAGATATTCCGACTTAACATCTCGTGTTATCCCATACTATTCTAGGCGAGCGGCTAAACGTCGTAGACCCAGTTGGGTAAAACCATAGACGAATTATTTCACAAAAATGTCTGTGCGACTCTCCTGGGCGGCCGATACTGACAATTGATAGCTTTTACAACTCCTCGTTAACACTTTGGGACCATACGTTTCTTTTTTTCTGAGTAAAAAACAATGGCACAAATATTAAGTGCTGTGCCTTCCTCTTCTTGTATTACGACGAGGTTATGACCAGGATTAGCGGATCATAACCCTCATACTTCACTGTATCCCTACTGGTCCGCTTGTGGGGTTCGCCGGTTCAAACTTCGGCAGGTTTCCTGGTTTCAGATCAGTTCATCACTGAGGCCTTCAAATGCTAGTGTTGTTGTATTTGCAGTTATTAGGCCTGCCTCTTTTCTACGATTTCGACACGTGCATTATCCCTTGATTTATTATTGTTTGATCGACCTTTAATGACACCGGTGATCTCCAGTCTAGTCAACCCACGGATTTGCAAGCACACTTGCGGGACAGCTTTAAGATTCTAAAAGTGTCGCTAAGCTCACCTGGGTGTTAAAATTGCCTAGAGGTAATTTCCCCCTTAATCGCCTTTTACGATAAGCGCTGTCTGTGGGGCGCAACAGTGATATTCTAAGCCCGTCTCTGCACGGAATATTAACACGCTGATATAACCGTTTAAATTTACAGTCAAGCGCCTATAAAAGCGCTTCCTGCCAAAGAAATATTAAAATCGAAGCTTGTTAGTTGCTGTCCGCGAGATACGTTTTATTAGCGCGCACCACAACATAAGACTTTACAAGGTTCCTGTGCAGAGAGGTGTCTCGGGAAATGAAATGAGCTGACAAGAAATGCATCATTTCACGGCCATTTAGGGTTCTGCAAATTTGAAGTCGTGACATCTTTCAACAAACGAGTATCGAGATGAATTCATTGAAGTTCTGTGAATGGAACTCTTGGCTGCTAAGAACGTAAACAAACTAAATAATGGATACATGCAAGGTGGGATAGTACTCGAGTTCAGATCAAATTCTTGTGATTCTGGGAAAAAAGTGGAGAGATGAAGAGGTAAATAAAAATTAAACTAGTGCCTGACTAGGATGACGCTGAGGAAATCAATTGCCGAAAGCAGTATGTTAACTCGGAAAGCAGGAACAACTTCGTAGGCACTCAAGAGCTGCAGACTTCCCAAGCTACTTTTATTTTATTTTTTTTTATAAATAAAAAGGAAATCCAAATCCCAGAGCACTCAGACTCGGTAACGGTCCATTGTACCACCAGGCAGAAATCCTCCTTTTGGTGTAGAGGCGACAATGGGTGTCGTATGTTGTTGTTCCCCATGGGGATTGAACCTGCACCGCACGGGTCACAAGTCAAGCCAACACACTAACCTCTACACCGTCGCCACCCCAAGCTACTTAACTAAACATTGTTGTTTGATTTTTCAAAATACACAAAAAAAACTAAGCCAATCAACGGAAAGAGGACCTGGCACTAGAGCAATTTTAGGCAGACGGATAAAGGAAAAACAATACAAGGAGATGAACGATACTGTTGGCCAGAGAAGTAAAACAATCTTCTTGTACGGGATGTTGACGGCGCTGTATGATGAATCGGTATCAGCTTCGAATGGGAGGAACATGAGGCTACAATTTTCAACTACACAACTGAACTCCTAGTGTTACAGAAGCTGCATATTAGCCCTGATGTAACACGGGGCACAAGTTCCGAACTCTTTTTTCACTTCAGTGGGAAATAAGTTCCTTATTGAATTTGGAACAAATGTCCTCCTAACGCATAGAGACGACTTAAGAAGACTATGGTAACTGTTTGATTCGAAGAAGTAAGATGACATAGGCGCTAGCCAGACAACCAGCAACTACCCTACGTTTTATTTGTATTTTCCTATTTCTTCTATTTAATTTGTAATGTATGACCTTATGTCTATGAAAGATTTTGTTCTTTGATGACAAGAAATAAATAAATAAATAAACCATGTGGAGAAAATGGTTAAATCCCTTTATCCCGCAAAGAGGGCCACCCAAACCCTGTTCGATTCGGAAAAGTAACCTTGCATAGGGGCCGTTGGGTGGGGCTTGTGTCCCGAAAAAGAGTTCGGGACTAAAGGCCTTGCGCCCCCGATGCAACCCCATATCAGTTCTTATAAGAATAAAAATTAATATTTTTCTTTTTAATTAGGCATCAAGGGTATGGGCCTAAAACCTAGCCTCTTCAATCTTTGTGCGTGCGAGCTTATACTTTTGCACGAATGGAAGGGACCTGCAATTTGACACTGATTTCCAAATTCGTATTTAAGAAGAATTTAATGACAAGTGATACCTACTCTCGGATTTTTCAAGGACTTTCGATGAGGTAGAGCAAGGAAAAAAAGTTGCGACTCCTCGGTCAGTCTTCCAAGGCATTGACCACTGATCTACTGCTTCCCATTCGGCGGAGATGTAAGGAACGAACTTGTTATTCTGCTATTTGTCCAATTAAATAGTCATATAGATATAACACCGCTGTATACGATTCTTGAAAAATATTCAACCCTATTCACACATAACATTGTGTGTGGAGACCTCAATTGTAACATGCTCAACAAGGGGATTTTATCTTCATTTGTTGAAAATATGAAATCTCTTGGGCTGAATATTGTAAACACGGTCGCCCCTACTCATTTTACTAGCAACAGTAGTACTCTACTCGATTTATTTGTAGCAAGTGAATGTGCGAGAGATGTCTTTTTTAACCAAACCTCAGCGCCTATGTTCTCAAAGCACGACCTTATCTTTGCCACCTTCAATTTTATGTGTTGCAAGCAATCGCTCCCTTGTGTCTTTAGAGATTTCAGGTCATTAAATCTTGATCTCCTTCATTATGATTTGCTTAGAGTAAACTGGCAGCAGTTCTACAATGAAGTGTCGCCCGATGAACAGATTAACAAATTTAATAATATTATAATATCCCTGTTTAATCGACATGTTCCTATTAAATCACTAACGGCCAAATATAAAGTGAATTCATGGTTTACGGCTGAAATAGTCCAACTAATATTTAAACGTGACGTAGCATTTAGAAGATGGAAGCGTTTTAAGCTGCCCATATTGCACAAAAGTTTCCAGATGCTAAGAAATTTGGCAAATTTAAAAATACGTAAAGCAAAGAAAAAGTTTTACTCTAAGCGACTAGATATTAACTTGCCATCGAAGACCTTATGGAATAACGTTCGTGAAATAGGTGTTGATGGGCGTAGCGATTTTGACTTCAGGAATACTGATCTTAATGAGCTTAACAACGAGTTTGTCAAAACTCATTCACCAGTCAGTGCTAACGCATGGTCAGTTGAATCATCTAATGATTCCAGCATGTCTGAATTTGAGTTTTTGTGTGTTGAGCCAACTGATATAGTTAAAGCTATTATGAGTATCAAATCGAAGTCTGTGGGTCTCGACGAAATACATCCTTGTTTTGTTAAGATTATACTACCTCACATCCTTCCTACGCATTTTCAATACTATACTCATGACCTCCTGTTTCCCAAGTGTTGTCCCCTGAATTCAGACCCATATCCATTTTGCCGTTTTTATCAAAAGTTATGGAGAGACTTATCCATCATCAGATGTCATCTTATTTACAGCGTAATGCCCTACTATGTAGGTACCAATCTGGCTTTAGGTTGCAACACAGTTGTACTTCTGCGCTGTTAAAAGTGTCAGATGACATAAGGTCATCTCTAGATAAAGATCATATCACTTTTCTGACTTTGTTGGATTTCTCTAAAGCTTTTGACACTGTGAGTCACTCTCAACTTGTCTTTGAACTTAGAACTTCTTTCAATTTCTCAATGAGCGCTGCAAAATTGATTTCCTCTTACTTGTCAGGCAGGAGTCAAGCTGTCGTAGTAAATGATAGAATGTCAGATTGCATACCAACTTTTATGGGGGTACCACAGGGATCTATCTTGGGTCCTCTACTGTTTTCAGTTTTCATTAATGATCTGCCTGGTTGTTTAACTCACTCTTCAGTTCATATGTATGCGGACGATGTTCAAATGTATTTAAGCTGTAAGTACGGACTTATTGAGGATGCAGTTGCTAAACTAAATGAAGATCTTGATAGTATTAACCTTTGGTCCGAAAGAAATTGCTTAAATCCTGCTTAAATCCTAAGAAATCGAAATGCTTGGTTATATCCAAAAATGCCGTGGATACAGTTTGTTTACCAATTGTTAGTTTAGGCAATGATATAATTGAAATTACTAATAAAGCCAAGAATCTGGGGATTTGGTTTAACTCTCGATTAAGATGGGATGATCATGTTGGTACCGTTATAGGAAAGATATATGGGTGTTTAAGAAATTTGTCTATGTCACAACACTTTACACCCCTAAGCACAAGATTGATGCTTGCTAAAGCCCTAATTGTTCCAATTATTAGTTTTGGTTGCGAAGTTTATTGTAACTGTTCGGCGGAAACCAAGAGAAAACTTGATATTGCATTTAACAACGTTACTCGTTACGTTTATGAACTGAGGCGCTATGATCACATACCGACATTCAAAAAGAAAATTCTTGGATGTACTTTGGATGTGTACTTAGAATATTGTACTTTAAAATATTTGCATAAAATCATTGTAACTAAACAACCTGCTTATCTGTATGAAAAACTTCGTTTTTCTAATTCATCACGATCTCTGAGCTTAATTCCTCCGCGCACTACCTGTGTAACTACTGATAGGCAATTTTTTATTCATGCTATTCGCTTATGGAATTTACTTCCTCTCGGTATTAGACGACTTTGTTTTGTGGGTGGTTTTGCTGATTCTCTCTTCACATATTTGGCTGGCAATAATAGGATAAATGGATCGTAGGGTTTAGGATATAGATTTATTTTTATAAATTTATAATATTCAATTGCACACTAAATGTACACATTTTTTTCTTTGTTTTTTGTTTCCTTGTTTTTATAATCAATTTATTTAAAATAATTTCATTTTGATCACATCTACACTTTATAGATACTTAGTTGTAATCTTTTGTATATGGTTGTTTAATTAAATAAATAAATATCTAAATATCTAAAAGGAGTTGTGCACAGAGCCTATCCATCATCCATTGAATTTCATGTAACTCTTCGCTCTTTCCAAATATGTATGTAGAACGGATGAGGGAAAATGATTCGTTTGAGTGAGTGTTAGCAAGGTAGGTTACAGCCACTATTGCTTTAAATCGGTTGATTTGAATGCACTCAGAAGGCATTTTAAAACTCACACAAAAATATGACAATAAAACCATGGAAAAGAACGATAGCCACCATAATCAACTTAAAAGCAATTCACATTTGCCTATAACAACAATCCAATTTATCAACTGGATTGCATCAACTTCATCCATCGTATTAACCGTTGCATATAAGCGCTTCAAAACCATACTCAGCTCACTCACCGATAAGTAAAAATGTTCTCACACAAACTTGTGCCACTTTTACTGCCCCTTGTCAGCACCAATTCTATAGTTGGCGCATCGCACAGTAACTTTTAAGTTCACTATTGTTCTTTATAGAATTTCTGAGATAATATACTCATACCACTACGTTAATTGGCTCGAAAATGCAAAACAACAGAAATAAGAATAACGCATGAATATGATAATTGCATAAACAAAATACTCGTACAATGACAACTACCAACAAGTACGAACACTTATACTCGTTATGAAGAGGAAAAAGGAAGAGACACCGTCTAGCACTGCACGATCAATGATTACAGGTCTACGTACTGACTACTGAGGTACACTATCTATAAGATACTCGATGAACTTTTGCTCCCTAGTGTCTAAATTTAGACTTATACCAAAGAAGACGAAAGAATAAAAACCATGTTTGCAATTGAGTACAAATGCATAGACAAAACAAAATTCAAAAACACCAGCGACGTTTGGATTGCATTCGCGACATTTTGAGTGAGTGTTATCGAGGGACCAATGCAGTAACAACAGTGGGGCATGCGATGACTAATGACGGCCCATCCATTGCACAACAAAGTAACATCATTTTGCAGCCCAACAAAACACCATATACAAATTATGAATAAAATTCTGAATCAAATGGAAAATGAATTCTGAAATCGTTGAGGCTATTTATAGAAAGCATACTTTTCGAATGCACTTACTCGCAACTCGTTCCACGTCTCTTGTGTGTTGTTTTCTTGTTTGCTTCTGCAGACCGTCAGTCCACGTTTTCAATAAAGGAATGCAAACCGTAAATACGAGTACTTCGAGGAATTTATGTCTTTTAATGGACAGATAAATATTATTTTTGTAAGACGGGATTATTCATGTCGTGTGATATTAACGATTTACACGAGTAGAATATTGTGCAATGAGTTATAAAATATTTTGCGGCCAATAACTAATTTTAAAAGCGAAATGCCTTTGTTTTTTTTTTGTTGGTACTGGTCTATACTGCCTAAATTGGCTGCGCATTTATACTGAGCAGAATTGTTTGTTTAAGTCGATTCAAGGATGAATGTGGTTTTGGTTAAAAGCACCCTATTTACTGAGCCAACAAACATATCTACACTTAAACCACCTTAAAGCGGCATTTCCACAGAAAAAGCTATATTAACTGCGAATGAAGTACGTTTCAATTAGATATGCACCTGTCAAAGCGAAAGTCAACAAATTACGCGTCAACATGGCAAGCTAAATGAACCCAAGATTACTTTGTAGCTTGTATTTCCTTAAAAACCGCAGACGGAATGCAGCACAGCAATAATCCGAGTTATTTTTTGTTTGCTTAGTTTGAACGCACTAAAGAAATTTTTAATACTCCTATAGTAAGGGCAGGGCAGAGCAGGCAAGGCAGTTTTGCTTGCAATTAAATCTTATGAGTTAACATCAAAACTAGTACGCTATTGGGGTTAACCACGAAATCTAGAAAGCAATAATCCAGAAAACAAAAATCTCGAAAGTAAAAATCTCGAAAACATAAATCTAGAATTGAAAAAATTTCGAAAAAAAAATCTCGAAAGCATAATCTCGAAATACAAAAATCTAAAAAAAATAATCTCGAATGCAAAAAACTCGAATGAATATATTCATTTTTGAGACAATGGTTACAATTGCGCGAATTGTTTACCACTCTTTAACATTCACGATTGGCTAGCAAACAATTAAAATGAAAGTAAATGGAATCATTACAAACAAAGGAAATATTCAAATCGAAATCGATGGATTTATTTACCGGCGCCGTGAAATAAAGTATGTAGATGGAAAAAATGTCGATCGACTTTATTTCCATAAGAAATCGGAAGTAATGTCGAAATTCAACATTTTCTATTCTCGACTTTATTTCCAATTATGTAGTAGAACAAAAGAGTAATAATATCGAATAAGATTTCGGAGATCGACTTTATTCTACTTGAGATTTCACAACTCATCCCATAAACAGTGCAATGCCTGTGGAAGGGGAGGGGGGGGGGGGGGGGGGGGGGGCATGCTGCCCCCCTGCAACCTACCTGCTTGGGGACACTGTTTGATTTGGAGTAGGTGCGAGGTTTTCAGGGGTGCAAATCTGAAAACGGTTAGGAATCTTTATCTGATTGTGTAAATAAATTTAAAGCGAAACAAGGCCGATTCGGCTTTATTTCACTTTGGCAAAGTGAAATAAGACCGAACATGGAAATTCGGCGTTATTTCGCTTTCATAATTCGGCGTTATTTTACTCTGCGTTATTTCACGGCACCTTTTTTACTATTGGAATTTTTAAAATTGTTTATAATGTTGTTTTTTGTTAATTTACCGAACAAATAAATTGCTGAATAAACTAAATATGTACTGCATTTTCTTTAAGTTTAAACTCTTTAAATAGGTAAGAAAAAAAATCTCGAATTAACTTTTTTTTTCGAGACATCGTCTTTCGAGAGTTTTGTCCATTCGAGATTTTTGTGCATTCGAGATTTTTGCATTCTAGATTAAAAATTTGTTTTTTCGAGATTTTTTGCATTCGAGATTTTTGTCATTCAAGATTACGTCATGATCCCACGCTATTGCCTCCAGCTGTTTCTGATATTGGCTACTACAAACAGAGTCCACCTCATTTGGGTGCCAGGACACAGCAGAAATGAAGGCAATGAAAAAGCAGAAGAACTAGTCAGAATAGGATCGGCATCTCAATTAATGAAGTCATTACTTTTCTGCTGCTTACCATTTAACACTATAACAAGCAGTATTAAAAA
The DNA here is from genome assembly GCA_949715645.1 of Portevinia maculata. Classification (NCBI taxonomy): domain Eukaryota; kingdom Metazoa; phylum Arthropoda; class Insecta; order Diptera; family Syrphidae; genus Portevinia; species Portevinia maculata. The sequence continues at coordinate 364,036,220 of OX454525.1, read as the reverse complement.
TTGGAAAAAAGACAATATACACTACTATTGGAGGGTAACCGAAGGTCAGTTCACAGGTTCCCTATCTTGTAAAAAAAAATTGCATGGCTATGGGTAACCATGCGTCATTTATTTCAGAGTACAGTCACAACATTTTACCTCTGGTCTGTTTTTTTTTTTTTAAAGATGGGTTTTAGGCCGCAATTCACCAACACACAAAAATCGATTTTAGAACTAAGAAGCTATTAGTTTCAAAGGTATTCCCCAAGCAGTTACAGAGTTGCGTTTGTGTCTACGCATAGCTCGAATGCGTGAACAATTCATTTTCTCCCCGTTTTTCGAACTTTCGAACATGACAATATGCCTAATTTTTTAAGTGAAATATATGCACAGTAGTATTCAAATTTACACGATCAAAAAAACAACGTCCTCTCGACAGTCACTGTCGATAATAACCACAGCAAAAGGCTGCTTTAGATACATCTTTAAATTTGCAAGCAGATCATCTATCTTAACAAAGATCTGGATCAGATACAAATGTGTGTTAGAGCTTATCCGGTTGTATTCGAACCAATGTATTCTTCAATCATCAACTTTTTCCGGAAAAAATATTTCAACCGCTCATATTCATGGTGCAAAAGTGAAGTCGGGCGTTACTTAGCATAATCACTTATGAAATATTCCGTAAGATTGAGTTAGGTTAGGTTAAACAGGGGTACGCAGTTCTTTCCAGCATTAGCCACCAGAAGGGCCTATCCGATCCCTAGGGAGCCGATTGAAACCAAAACTTGAAAAAGGAGAAAAACCTAAACACTTTCCCTAAACAAAACATCCAAGCTTCCTGATGAATTTCGCCAGATTCCTGTGGTCAGTGCCGCTCAGCTCCCCTAATTCCTCGAAGAAGTATTCTCATAGAAACCTCCTACGATTCCGTGCTATACCCTCGCACTCACACAGTATGTGGGTTATGTCTTCCTCGGCTTGTAGATCCCCACAGAACCTGCATGTATTCACATCCACCGGTCTAAGCCGCCTAGCAGGCTTCCTTAAGAGGCTGTACCCCGACATAATCCCAATTACTGTTCTGAGCTGTTCCCTGATCAATTTGAAAATTTCTTTAGATCATTCCTTGCCAAATACGGCCAAGTGCTTTAGACACCCTATGCCCCTATAAATTTTGCCATCTAAGGTCAGTGATTTTTAAGATTTCCTCGTTTATTATTCCCTTGATAACGCCAAGAGGTGGTTTAATGTCCACACCTCCCCTATTCCTCCTACCTTTCGCGCTTGCTCATTCCCCTCCATACCGCTGCCGGGACAGAACACACTCTTACTCGGTTCCGTCTGCATACTGCTTTTAGCAGTTAGTTTCTGACAGTCTCAGAATTGATGTTAACAGATTCTAGTGCCTTAAGTTTCGCCCGACTATTGATGTAGGTAGCGATATCAATTCCGGGCATTGATCCCATCTGCACTATCTCTGCCGCCCTTAGAACAGCCAGAACTTCCGATTGGAATACACTGCTTGTGTCCGGGAGTCGTATACTCTTTCAGGTCTGGATCAACAGAAAAGATGCCAGAACCCGTTTCCTCTCTTGTCTTAGAACCATCAGTGTAGATAGCAACCTCATTTGCTGCTGTAGCATTTCCGGGTAGCACCTAAGTTAAGATCGTGCGGTGCCCAAAACTGCATTTCTTAAACTAGCCCAAATCTGTGAGGCGCAAAGCGCTATTGACAGCAAGTTGTTTTATTTTTAAATCTAGCGGGATAAGGTACAGAAAGGTGTCCAGAGCTGCCGTGTTAGTAGTACGGAGTGCACCTGTGATGGCTGTGCTAGCCGTTTTCTGCACCGTTGCTAGTTTTCCAATTATGGTTCTTTTGTTAGTTGCCCTCCACCATACAAGTGAGTCATATGTAAGCATGGGTATAACCACCACTATATATATCGAGTAAGATAGAGTTACCTTTTCAGAGCTCTAAATGGAAGCAACTCATACTCTTCTATGAAGCACTAGCAAGGCCATGGACTGATTACTGCTCCCACATTTGGAGTTGGGCTTTCAAACATTCTCCAAAAATACTCGACGGCTTTCAAATACGATAAGTTCATCAATCCAGAATTGCCATCTAATTTCCAATCGCTGGCTCATAGAAGAATTGTCGCTGATTCTTGTCTATTCTATAGATAAACAAACTTATTTTTAGAATCGCATCAGTTTTTCGGCCGACCAGGCACGCAGCTTATGTTCATAGTTTGACGGTGCACTTGTTCACTACAAGGATAACCAATAAATATGTTTACGGATATTTGTTGACAGTTTTTTTTTTGTTCAATATGGCAATACTCAGATAGCTAATCTGTGTTGATACTAACACCACTTTTTCATTCTGAATTGTTTGGCAAGTCATTGTGAAAAAAACTGAATATTGCAATTTTTTCTATTGCTCCACCTCTTGCGAACGTCTGACAAACATCGAAGAGTATCAATTGTCATAAGAAGCTTCTCAAATTTACGGTTCGGATTCGGCTTAAAATTGTAGGTCCCTTCCACTTCGCACAGGCAAATGGTTGGAGAATCTTGGTTTCAGTATGGGCCGTTAATGCCTAATATTTATTTTGTATACCCTATTCTAAGGGTATATTAATTTTGACGTATAGTTTGTAACATACCTTAATATTGCCCGTAGACCCCTAAGTTACTATATTTATGATCAGCATCGATAGTAATGTCGATCTAGCCATGTCCGTCCGTCCGTCCGTCGGCAAAAATTAGGCCTTTAAACTGGACCTAGAGAGCTAAAATTTTAACCATATACTCTCTAGGGTCCCGAAATAATCAAGTTTACGAGTTTTTGAAATCCGACCACAGACACGCCCACAAACTCAAAAAAAAACAAAATTTTGGAAAAAATCGAATTTTGAGCTAGAAAGCTGAATTTTTTTATATATGATCTATGACTCCTAAAACTGCTCGGGATAAAAATTTTCCAAAATCCGCCCACAAATAAATAAAACAATTTTTTTTTAAATTCAAAGTTTGAGCTAGGGAGCGGAAATTTATAATATATACTCTCTAGGGGCCCTTTATGCTCATGTGTTAATTTTTTTTAAATCCGCCTACTGACACGCCCACAATTAAATAAAACAATTTTATTGAAACACCCAAGTTTGAGCTAGGGAGCGTTTTTTTTTGATAAAATCCTTTAAATATTATATAACAAAATATGTAGAGCGTTCTTAACAATTCAACCATACTTAGACTTTTGTCACGCCCACTTATGAGGGATAGGAATAGGAATATTTTGCTACTGTTGTATCCTTTCTGGATATATTAATCAACTCTGAACGAACAGACGAAATCTTAGAAACGCAAATCCTTAAAAAAATTAACTACTCGGCTTTGCGCGAATGGCTCTCTATGGAAAGCTGGAGTAATATATATAGTTGTAACTGTCCTTCAAACGCTTTTAGTAACTTCGTAAGTACTCTCTCTGTCCATGTTTTTGCAAGCAAGTTCGTAAAACAAAATCGTAAATATAAAAGAATCAAGCCATAGATGACTGACTATATCTGCGAGAAAATAAGCGCTAAAAATACTTATTACACAATGAACAAGAACAATTTACACTTACCTTATATAAAAAATACATACAAACAAATGCAAAAGGAGATTCATAAACTAATAAGTACACAAAAAGAAATATATTACAAAAGAAAGTTCGACGAAAATAGGTATAATCAAAAGCAACAACGGAATACTATAAATAATCTGTTAGGCAAAAATAATGAGGACTATGGCCTAAAATGTATAAAGTTTTCAGAAAACAAGTTATCCGAAAGTGATAAAGAAATTGGAAATGGCTTTAATATATGGCCGAAAGTAATAAACCCAGTCCCTCATGCAGCCTTGACAATTTTCATCAAGAATCTCTTCTTGATAACGAAATCTTATCGTCGTTCTTCTTTGGTGTAGTGACGGAAGCTGATATACGAGTACTTCAGGTGATCTCCAATCTCAAATCGAAGAACTCTTGTGGTATAGATGGCCTCAGTAGCACTGTCATAAAAAATATTAGTAATTTTATCATTGAACCCTTAACATATCTTGTAAACTATAGTTTTGAAAGCGGTATATTCCCAGAGTGCCTGACAACAGCAATTATTATTCCAATGGTAGCAAATGTGACCCAAACAATTACAGACCAGTTTCCTTATTATCAGTCTTTTCCAAAATCTTTAATAAAAAAAATAATAACTAAAAGAATGATACGTTTTTGTGATAAATATAAATTCCTTAGTACATCCCAATTTGGGTTTATGAAAGGGAAATCTACTGAATTCAATCATTTTTGGAAAATGTAAACCTGGGATTAGATAAAAGCAACAAAAGTGCTGCTCTGTTTCTCGATCTGACAAAGGCATTTGATCTCGTCAATCATAAATTGTTGTTGAAGATTCTCTTCAGATATGGATTCAGAGATAATATTTTGAACTGGTTTTCATCCTACCTTCAAAACAGAACACAGCTTGTTCGCGCAAATGCAACCTTGAGTGATACAATTTCTTGTCCTGATACAGGGGTTCCTCAAGGATCAGTCCTTGGACCATTACTATTTGTTTTTTATATAAATTCTATTTTTAAACTGTCACTAAATGGATCCATTATCGCTTTTGCTGACGATCTGGTTCTGTCGTATGCTGCTTCCTCTCTAGAAACGGTAAAAATCCAAATGAATACTGACCTAGCTATTTTGACAAGGTGGTTTAGGCAACAAGTCTACAGTTATGTGTTTTTCTCTTTCAAATGAGTTATCAATCCAAGGAGTTGGCCTGCATAACGCAAATTGCGACCATCATAACTGCAATGCAGCTAGAATCTGTTTCCGAATTTAAATATCTAGGAGTTACTCCTGATTCAAAACTTAATTGGAAAGCACATATTAAAAACTTAAAAAAATATATGTATTTTGCTCTAAGTAAAATATTTCACTTTCGTAAACTGTTGCCACCAAATCTACTTACATCAGTTTACTACGCGTTAGTTAATTCTCGTTTGGAATATGGTATTTCTTGCTGGGGTAGTGCTTACATTAGTACTCTGAAGCCTGTCATTACAGCCCAGAAAAAGGTAATCAGAGTAATGTTGTTCAAGCCAAGGTGGGAGCCATCATTTCCCCTGTTTGAGTCAATCAAAGTATTGCCGCGTAGGCATTTATACGTATATAAAGTATTGCGACTGTTCTACCTGCGAGGTGGCTATAACAATTTAATTGGAAATAATGTAACTTATTCATTAAGATCAACAAATAATGTTGTAGTCCCTAGCCCTGCCATAAGTTCTGTTACAACTTCAAAGTCCCATAGAAAAAAAAATAGTAAACATATCGAATTAATTTTTTTTTTATTTATTAGCCCACATTATTGGCTATTTGAAAAAAAATGGTTCATTCAAAATGGCCGCCGTTTGCTTTCACACAAGCCTTCAAACGTAGTGGCCATTGGGCTATCGAGGCACGCACGGTATCCATGGATATCTCGGACGCTGCTTTGGTCAATGCTGTTTTCAGGCTTTCCAAATTTCTGTGGGGAGTCTTGCATGCCATGTTTTCCAGTTCTGACCACAAACCATAATCCAGTGGAATCAGATCTGGACTGCCCGAGGGCCAATCTTCAGCTGCTATGAAGCCAGGAATGTTGAGCCTGAGCCACTCCTGCGTGGTTTTGGCTTTATGCGCTGGAGCAGAGTCTTGCTGGAATATCCACCTGTTTCCATTGAAAATGGTATTGGTCAAGCCTTTAACAAGACCCTCTAGCACGTCCTCTTGATAGACCTTTGCCCCAGTTTTCACGCCTTTTTTACAGAAATGGAGGGATGTGACACCTTTGTACGACACCCCCCACCAAACCATTACGTACGCTGGATGATGGCCTCGTTGAACCCTAGGAACAATTTTTTTTGCTTCCTTAGATGAAGTGGCATAAATCTTATCATTTTGCTTATTGAAAACTTCTTCAACGGTAAAATTTTTTTCATCCGTAAACAAAATGTTTTCATGGCCATTGGCCGCGTGCCACTGCAGAAGTCTCTTGCATCTTTCCAGCCTAATTTTTTTCAGTTGGGGAGTTAAGAGATGACCAGTGGACCGACGATAGGCTTTCATATGGAGATCGTCCCGAATCAACCTTGACATCGATCTGGTTGATATCTCCAACTCCTTGGACATTATTTTCTGTTTTCTAAGGGGATTTCTCCGAATTCGCTCACGCACTGCCTTCACTACCGCACTTGTACGGACGACGCGTGGGTGACCACTTCTTGGCCTGTCATCGACTCTGGACATTTCGGAGAAACGATTTATAGCCCGATAAACGAAATTTATCGATATGCCGAGTGGTTTTAGCAACTCGAAAATTTGGCCAGCACTCTTCCCGCACTTATGCAACGCAATTATCGCGATTCGATTTTCTTTAACGCCCCACTCCATGTTAGCAGATCGCAAGCTGAAACCAAACTGGCTAGTTTTCTTTACTACACAATGCATGCGTTCCGAAAAAAAAGTTAACGGTTCTATTCCCGCAAGAAGTTGTTTACAGTAAGCGATGGAAATTGTGTAACAGAACTTATGGCAGGACTAACAAACTTCCTGCCGATTTATGCAGTAATGTCGGCCTTAATAAATTCCTTAAAAATCTTAGAATTTGGCTATTATCCAGATCAGGTGTAGAGGATTTGATTCTAATAGTAGCTTAGAGAGATATTTTTGCTTGCATTATCAATTTTGGATTGTCTCATACAAACACATATTTAATTTTAAATTGCCTCCCAATATAATATAATATTTTTTTCTTTTCTTCTTTTTCTTCTTTTTTTTTATTTATTCCTCAACTTTCTTTCATTGCTCTTTCATATCATTCTTATTGCGGCTCTTCATATCGTTGAAAAAGTTGTTTTTTCTTATGAATAATACACTTGAAACTGGTAATATTACCACAAAGTGTATAGGATACACCATTTCAATTAATAATTCATGGTTAATTGTACCAAATTTCTCTTTACAGGTTTTCTCATTAATTAAAACCTTTGTATAAGAATTGCTGTATAAAATTATAATATTGTAATATATAAAATTGTAAGTAGTAAATTGTTAGTAAAATAGAATTAGAAATTGAAATGAAATGAAATAAAAATTCACAAAAAAAAAAAAAAAAAAAATCACAATAAGAATAGGGTATCCAACAGTTCGCCTAAGCGGACTGTAGCCCGTCCCTATGTTTAAAATCAATTTCCCAAGTCTGTGTTGAGTTAAAAAATGTTTATACAGTCAAAATTGTATAAGTGCAAACACAATGGGCATAACCAATAACGAATTTAATGTTGAGCTTAAGCTAGTGGTCCCCTTCATTTAAATTTTCTTTTTCGTGGAGTGAAAGTGACTTCACATAAAATGCATTATTGGTACCGTTCAATAATTTCAACACAGCTCCTTCAGTGCCGTGTAACACATTTGTGCGAGTAATATTAGCCGTGTTTTTTGCTCAAGCGTATAAACGCTTAGATATAAAAGTGTAAAAAAAAACGCTTGACTTCAACTTGGCAGCACTATGCCGGCTGTCATTTGATAATTCGGTGGTTTTATCCAGTCGAACTAGAGTATATTGGACCTGAAAATTAAATTTCAAAAAACTACTCAAAATAAAAATAGAATTATGCCATCGTTTCGGGCAAGAAAATTGCCACTTAAAAAATAAAATTGACCTTGATAGGGAGGGCAAGTGGTTCGAAGATGGCACGGGATTCAAATCATGATTTTGTGTATTTTCAGTCAAAAAAGTGATTATTGAATCTGGAAGTTAAATTTCAAAATCCTGCTCGGATTAAAAATCTAATCATACCACCGTTTAGGCCGAGCAAATTGAAATTTAAAAGTACGAAGTTGAACCCTAGAGGACAAGTGGTTTGGAAATGGCAGCGGTTCAATATTTTGTTGGTAATAATAAAACTTCACACGCAATTAAAATTTAGGGGTATGTGTTCGTTCAGTAGGTGAGAAATGTCAAGGTTTTGACATTCGATGGGAAAAATTATCGGAATACGTAAAAAAACGGCGATTGCTGATCTATATCTGCTTAAGGATTTAGCGGCGATAGTTATCCCCGCTAAATTAAGCGTATATATGCTAAGTTGTTGTTGTATTTAACATGCAATATACGCTTGAGTAAAAAATACGGCTATTGACTCAATTTCATATTCGTGTCTCGCTATGTTCTACTTCGTTTGGCTAAGTTTTTTAGTCAAGTGCATCATTCGGGTTGTTTTCATGCACTTTCATATACATTTCCATGTTTGTGCCATTTTGTGCTAACAGTGAAGTTGTAAGTAAAGTTATCTATCATATTCGTCAATATTTTAGGACAAACATTTTTAATTTATTATAAATTAATAATACATGAACATAAAGGGTCTTTCATTTAGGACTTGACAACTTCTTTTTTAAATAAAATGCAAACTACTTGAGATATCTCAAACAAAATTTTATTGACTGGAATTACTATGAAAACATTTATGTATGGAATTCGACTTCGTTCATATGCCCACCACGGGAACGTATGCAGCGGTCGATACGTTCGATGACTCGGCCGCACCGATTTCGACCGATACGGCGCTATTTCTCGTTAAATATTGACTCTGATTGGCTGGTTTGCGACGGGCGCCTCTACGTCAGCAATATTCTCCACACTTCAGGCAAACCGTAGTCTCAGTGGCACGGCAACATCAAGCATTCTATTCTGATTCTCAAATTTGTTCACTAGACTATGAATTGCTTGTCTACTGAGACGAGAATTACGGCCGAAAATTGGGGTTAACGCTGTTAAAGTTGCGACCACCGACTCCGAATTTCGGTAGTAAATTTTAATTATTTGTAAACGTTGTTCCTTCGTGTACTCCATCAAGATGAAAATGTTGATTTTACTGAATATTTTGACATTGACAGTTCGGTAATCGGTTTAAGGGTGCGTTCACACTGAAAGTTTGAAGTTGTCGCTAATGAAAGACCTTTTATATCCGGAAAATAAAAAAACAACATTTCACATTCTGGCACAAAAATATACGCATTTAAAATTTGACCCGCACAATTGTAGTAGCTGGCTCTCATTCTATGCGTGGTTTACCAAGGAGCTCTGACTCCTTTTGATGACCGATCGTTAGGATTCGGTCCAAGTGTAGTCTTGTAATTAATGAGAACTTTGCGTTGGAAGTCGTTTTTTTAATAGCTATTTTACTTCTAACCTTTACTCGATTGATTAAAAGACTTTAAAATGAGTTGAATTGGGACAGTTCTAACAAATCGCCTCAAGAATATAAAATTCAAAACTGACAGATCAATGAGTCGAGTAAAAGCTGATCAAAGAGTTCGAGATGATGGATTGTAGTAGTTAAATGCATGGATAACAGAAGCATTCAGCCTTATTGCGAAGATCAATCGACAATTGATAATTGACTATTTTCAATGTGTGCTATTGTGAACGAACGATTCATTTGGTATTTTTGTCAATCGCATTTTTTTTATTGACTGCGATTGACAAAATTCTTTAGAATCGTTCGTTCACAATAGCACACATTGAAAATAGTCAATTATCAACTGTCGATTGATCTTCGCAATAAGGCTCATTATTAGAATTGAAAGTTTTTTAAGCGTCTAGTGATTGGCTCATTTGCTGAACAATTATGAATATGTCTAGGAATATAAAACAAGGATTGAGATCGAATCAATCTATTTGGTACATAAATGTTGAACAATTCAAGTATTTCAGGACATTTAACACGATACGTGATAACATCATAATTATACAAACAATTACACAATGAACGATGCGTCGCTTTTGTAGCATGCTAAGATCAAAGAGAGCACATCTTTTCGAATATAAAGGCACTTCTTCAAGATTGCGTTTAAGTTGACGCACTAAAAATCTAGTTAATGCTTTTTCGACTTTTTCAATACGTATTTTTTGGACACCATACATCGGTTCACATATTATCGATACGTTTTCCAAAATTGGAAGAACAAAAGACATAAAGACAGTTTCTTTTAAGAAATCCAAGTAATGAGTTGGTCTTAGCTACAATACAGTCTCTATGGAACGAAAAAAATGATGTTGAGTCAAAAATTACTGCAAGATTTTTGACTTGAAATTTAAGCAGACATGAATTGACATTTACCAACTTAGCGAAAACAAATTATCACTGCACCATTTTACAATATTATTTAAGCCCTTTTGGGTATCAATAGAATCATCGAAATCTTTTATAATCGCAAACATTTTTACGAAATGAACTACCGATGGAACATCATCAACAAAAATATTAAATATCAAGGGACCAGGATGACTGCCTTGTGGAACACCTGACAGAAAATTAATACATTTGCACTGAACATCACAAATTTGAACTGTTTGCTTCCTATTTGTTAAGTAAATGGAAATCCATTTAAGAAGTAAATAGTGGATACCACAATCTTGAAGTATACGTAGTAATTGTGTGCACACCTGGCTTATAGTACGCACTAACTGATTTCAGATTTCACAGATGTTGACGAAATATTATTTGCAATGTGAACAGTACTAAAGTTTGGATTTTGTCTCACTTCACTCAAGATTTGCCTCAGTTCTCTTTCGTTCAGTCATTTGGGTCGACGTGAAATTACCTAATCTTTTGCAGCGTTTTATTGTTTTAATAAAACATGATTCCTTTTTAACAACTTTTCCAATTTCTCTTAGAGAATTTTCTTTTTTCCGCAAATCCACTATTATTTACGCGTTTCTAACGAAATTTATTTTATTTACTGCAGTAATTAAATTTGTTAACCCATCAGCGTATTTTATGGAAGAGAGCAGGGCTTGCATATGAAACAGTTCCCAGTGATGAGACTTATTGTGTCGCTATGCAAGTCTGTTTAGAAAGATCGAATTCTTAGTCTAGCTTTGTCCAGATCTGTTTTGTATGTTATACCACTTATCATGTAATGCTTGTTTGTTTTTTTCCATTGAATTTAGCTTAAACATAAGTTTTTATGTTGCGACTGGATCTAGGGAACCTTTTTTCTTTAAATAAAATAGGTACTGTAGTTCCATGTTAGGCAGTTCAGCAGCCTAATCGTTGCTGTAATGTCCATCTGCCTCGGCGTCAGCACCCAACAGAGGTGAATGATCTTCTTCTTTCCTTAGGAATTGATCGGCAGTTTAGGGCTACTACAGACTTTATAGAGACTGATTCCATGGATTTGATGGAATCTTTGCTCTCTGAGAAAGTGTATCTTGATTGGATAACACGTCTTCCTTAAACCTAAATGAAACTCTTTAATTTAGTTTCGAGTTTTGTGAGATCTGCAAGGCAGAGATTGCAAAAAATAAAAAAAGACCCCACACCAAGAAGAAACATTTTCAAGTAATGGTTCTTAAATGTTTGTAATACAATACCCACTGCGGCAGTGCGATCAAATGACGTATGCGGTATACGGGCAAAATATTACCGTCTGAACAATGAACATAGCATAAGCTTATCGCACAACATGTATGGAGAAAATGTTCACTCAAAAGCCGTTTGTAAAAACATTTTTTTTTTATAATTCGCTTACGACAAAGGGTTTTTTTTTGTAAACGTTATAGTACCCTTATTGTGCTAAGAACACAGCGCAAACATTTGTGTTTTCACAGCAAGCAGCACCGAGCAATGGCGTATTTCATTGCATGGTCTTAGGTGTTAATAAAAAAAGAAAAGAGATATAGGATTCAAAAAAAAAAGAGCATGCGAAGCCGGCGTTCGAGGAAATAGAAAGGTGCTACTCCAGGAAGTTTTACCAAAAGGTAAAAAGAACGTGTCACAGAAACAAGAGCAGAACAGAGACCTGTAGAGACGAACAAGGAAATCTTGTAGTAGTGACAGTCGGTGCTAAGGACATGGAAAAATCATTTCTGCAGACTGCTTAACGGCGAAGACGACAAAAATTATGCTGTCAGGCAGAACGAACCATTCAGCCTGGACGATGAAAGCCAAGACTTCCGTCCATCTGACCAAAACGAAGTGAGGATAGCGATATCCAAGCTTAAGTCCAACAAAGCTGCTGGACCGGACGGTTTAAATGCCGAGCTTTTTAAGGCAGCGGGAGATGACCTGGTGGAGAGCATACACCAACTCGTTTCCAAGATTTGGTCAAAAGAAAGTATGCCTGATGAATGGAACCTCAGCATCGTTTGCCCGATCAACAAGAAAGGAGACCCTAAAAACTGCGCCAACTATAGAGACATCAGTCTCCTGAATACTGCCTATAAGATCATGTCTGCTGTATTGTGTGAACGCCTGAAACCATTCGTCAACGACCTGATTGGTCCCTACCAGTGCGGTTTTAGGCGCGGCCAATCAGATATTCACACTACGGCAGATCCTGGAAAAAACCCAAGAAGTCCAAATCGATACCCACCATCTTGTTATCGATTTTAAGGCCACTTAAGACAGCATCTATAGAGACTAGCTATAGCTATACAGAGCCATGTCTAGTTTTAGCATCCCTGCCAAACTTGTCAGATTGTGCAGAATGACGATGGAGAACGCCCGCTGCTGTATCAATGTCGAAAACAATCTCACCAAGACCTTTGATTTCAAAAAAGGATTTAGACAAGGTGATGCGCTGTTGTGTGACTTCTTCAACATCATACTTGAGAAAATTGTGCGAAACTCGCAAGCCAACACTAGAGGCACAATTGCTTAAAAGTCTGTGCAACTACTTGACATAATTGGCGGAACACAGCGAGCTGTCACTGGTGCGTTTGCAAGTATTAGCACAGAAGCGGCAAAAATGGGTTTAGTGGTGAATGACGCCAAAACAAAATATATGCTGTCAACAAGAAGGGACACACAACATCGACGAATCGGACAGAACGTCACGATAGACAGCTATAATTTTGAGGTAGTTAGGGACTTTGTCTACCTCGGCTCTGCTATTAATTCTGATAATGACACCACAGCTGAAATCAAACGAAGAATTACACTTGCCAACCGCTATTTCTTTGGCCTAGACGGCAATTGATTAGTAAGGCCTTGTGAAGAAAAGCTAAGGAGACTCTATATAAGACCCTAATCACCCCAGTCCTGATCTACGGCGCAGAAGCGTGGACATTAGCAAAAGCGGATGAAGATCTTCTTGGTCGTTTCGAACGCAAAATTCTTCGAGTGATTTTCGGTCCCGTTGGCGTTGACGGGCTATGGAGGAGGAGATTTAATAGCGAACTCTACTAGCTGTACAGCGAGATTGACCTGCTCAAAAAAGTACGTATCAGTCGACTAAGATGGCTAGGACATGTAGAGCGAAGGGACACCAACGATCCGGCCCGAAGAGTCTTCGATTCCAACCCGGAGGGACAACGCAGTAGAGGAAGACCTCGCCTTAGGTGGCGCGCTCAATTGAAAGGGGACCTCAACCAACTTAAAGTGCGCAACTGGAGGCAGTTAGCCAAAGATCGTGCTTACTGGAGAGGCGTATTGGTTGAGGCCCAGGTCCACCCTGGACTGAAGCGCTATACCTAAGTAAGTAAGTTAGTAAGAGAGATAGTACCTATAGAAGTCTTTTGGTGCAGTTGTAGTATTTTGTTCACGGGTGCTGTCTAATTTGCTTAGGGAGAACAAGTTTTCATGTATTCGACTGAAAGTAATGGACTTGCCCGGGATTTGAATGCACGACCTTCCAATCAGTAAGTGAATACACTACTAGTGCACCGTTGCCACCAGCAACGACATTCCGACAGTTTTTGGAGTCAATGTCAGGGTAGGACTCTTGCGATCGTAGTCTTCTTCTAAAAATGTATTTAATTAAAAATTTATTAAGTTCCAGTTTCCTTTGTCCCTTTCCGTTAGTGGAGAAAGATATTTTTGGTTTTCACAAGAGAAACACAGTCTGTTTTGCCGGATTTACTTCTAGACCGCACCTATCCAACGCGCAACCACTAAGCTATATTATTGCTATTACCTTGCTCCAAAGTTACATCTCAGAAATGAAAAAATTCTTAACAGAATTATTACATTCACAACCTCAAGATAACCACGAACCACCTGAAATCCGATATTTAACTTGCGAGTTGCGTAAATCCCGTCTGTTAGTTCAAACAAACCATAAACCACCGTCAGATTCAGTAAACAGTAATAACAGAGAAATGATGAAAGGAATATGCAGCGTCGCGGCCCAGTCCTAACATCATTGCTGCCCCAGAGCCCTCAACTATGCCAAGTATGTAAATATGTTCATTCGGATGCTATGCTGCGAACAACAATCGATTCAAACAAGTAAGATTTTCAGTAATTTGACACTCTACGTTATCATTCACTGCTCTACTGTCAACCAGATCACCTTATACCCGGTCACTTGCTCCACTTTTAATTAAATGCAATTTATGTGATGTAATTAAAATCAATTTATCAATTTAGCGGAAGGTGTAATTGATGAGATCGGGAATCAGTCGTCCGGCACACACAGTGAATCAGTGACGTGAGAAAAAGTATAAAGAATAAATTACAGCTAAGCGCCGCCGTGCTACACCACCAGTCAAATGGCAACCCATATCGTAACAATTATAACACACACACAGCAGGCGGGCGGTGTTAGGTGTTTTGAAATGTTTAAACGAAAACACGCGTTTTTCTTGCGATAACAAAACTACGAGTATTATCGACTATTTCCAAGATTCTGCCTGCGCGTGCAAAGTGGGCTATGGGGTTGACCCACAGCCGTTTTGTGACAGTGACATTTTGTGTGCTGGCCCGCCAATCGATATCTGAATTCGCTTCGAGTACTGTCATGGGAACCTGAGAAGGATTTCCTCTCAAGTACGTAGTAAAAGATGTACTCGAATGAAATACCGTAGATATCCTCTTGGAGGGGATTTTAGTCAAAGAAGTGAAGACGCCGATAGAGCGATCAATAAACAGTTCTTTGTGGAGTACACTGAATCACTCATCGCTGCAACAACAACCTCTCACTGTTTCGGATGTGCATGGAAGATGGTTGGATATAAGTAATCGTATCATCATTTTGGTTTTGATTTATTGTTATTTCAAAAAAAGATGGAACTCCAGTTTGTTCTTTCTTCCGCCGCAGTGCGTGCAAGTGGAAAATTATGGAATGCACTTTCTGTATCTTCGAAATAGTTGCAGAAGGGCAACATCCTCAAAGTCAATGGGGGAACACTCGTTACACAGGTAAATTTATGACTGAGTAATGAAAAGTTTTAGAGGTTTTTCAGGACTAACTACTTATTGACACCACAAATTTCAGTACTATGGTCAAGGTAAAAAGATGTTGCCAGGAATTGCGGCCAGTGCGGTGAAATGAACTGACTAGAATGTGCTGAACGCCAAATTTTGACACTTGTGGTAAATAATAGTCAATTAATAAAAATCTTACAAGGTTCAATGGGGGAAAGCTAGCGATAAGTTATGAAGTAGCTTTTATATGTGATACGGTTTTTCAATAGAGATTTCTCGGTTCCTGACTTCCAGATGTCAATTGATTCAGTTTAGTTTGAGTTTCGTCATTCAGCAATTGACGCCTCCCGAGCGTTTTGAAATTATTGAAAAAATATTATCAAAATTCGAACTCAGTTGTTGGTGCTCAAGGCTTATTCAGCAGACAATTGGGTCGTCGTCTGCGGTGCACTGCATATGCTATTGGCTAAAAGATCATCTCACGACGAAGATAAAAATTGAGCAATGCGGCACGAGTACGCCAAAAATTGATAACGGTTTTTTATAGAAGGTTCAAAAACAAGCATTTTTTACTATGGGATGGGGGCGTCCTTCTCGCCCGTTTAGGGGGTAGAGGGGGTATTTTAGAAAAAAATGACTTAACCCTTTACTGCATACGAAGCCATTTATGGCTTTGCTTCTTTGTAACGTATTTTTTGTTCCCCTGTAATTTAAAATCAACAAGATGAAACGCGATTTGTTAGTGTGTGTTATCTAAAACTCACTAGGATGCATTTTCTAGGTATCTGCCAAACAACGACGACAGGAATATTCATGTTTGCAGTTCAGTCTAACGATCGAGTGCGTTCAAGAGAGTGAAAGAAAAATTCTGATTTAAAGTGCTAGTTATTGTGATTAATTGGTAAGTAAAGTGAATACAAAAATATACAATGAGTATTGAAATCTGATTGTTACTAATGCATTTTGAATGAAAAAAAAGAGATTAGTATAGCTTTGTGAGTGATTTTATTACTAACGCCATATATGGCTTCGTATGCATTAGTGGCTGTTTTTTAACTTCGCAGTGGAAGTTCTTGTAATGGGGCCGATTTTGTGAATCGCGGATTTTGACATATCTCCACGTTTCAAGGTCACCAGAATCCAAATTCAACGTTTTTAGAGAGATGTCTGTCCGTGTGTATGTACGTATGTACGTATGTGCGCTCGGAATTTTCTTTCACCACGATTATCTGGAGAACCAAAAAAAGGTATTGACATGGGACCGGGTTTATTCGAAGCGTAATTAAGTAAATCAGAACTGATTAAGTTTTCAGCGAAATCGGTCCAGCCGTTTTTTGTTTATAAATAAATAACTAAAATAATTGCCTTTATTTGTACTATTTATTGTCATTTGTCATTGAGCAAATCATTATTACATTGTGCTCCGTTATTTCGTATACATGTTAATTTGCAGTTCTCCGTGTTCATAACAATGGTTGCATTAATATATATCACACTTCGCTTTTATTAACAACATTTAATTTCCATGAACAATATTAAAGAGCATTTTTTAATATTACCTAAATAATTCTTAACCATATGTTATGGTTAACCACATTTCAACATTTTCCACTAATAGCATTGATCCCACTGGGAAGTTAGTCGTGTGGACCTTGCGGGTCGCACCCAGGTCAGGGGGAAAGCTAGCGATAAGTTATGAAGTAGCTTTTATATGTGATACGGTTTTTCAATAGAGATTTCTCGGTTCCTGACTTCCAGATGTCAATTGATTCAGTTTAGTTTGAGTTTCGTCATTCAGCAATTGACGCCTCCCGAGCGTTTTGAAATTATTGAAAAAATATTATCAAAATTCGAACTCAGTTGTTGGTGCTCAAGGCTTATTCAGCAGACAATTGGGTCGTCGTCTGCGGTGCACTGCATATGCTATTGGCTAAAAGATCATCTCACGACGAAGATAAAAATTGAGCAATGCGGCACGAGTACGCCAAAAATTGATAACGGTTTTTTATAGAAGGTTCAAAAACAAGCATTTTTTACTATGGGATGGGGGCGTCCTTCTCGCCCGTTTAGGGGGTAGAGGGGGTATTTTAGAAAAAAATGACTTAACCCTTTACTGCATACGAAGCCATTTATGGCTTTGCTTCTTTGTAACGTATTTTTTGTTCCCCTGTAATTTAAAATCAACAAGATGAAACGCGATTTGTTAGTGTGTGTTATCTAAAACTCACTAGGATGCATTTTCTAGGTATCTGCCAAACAACGACGACAGGAATATTCATGTTTGCAGTTCAGTCTAACGATCGAGTGCGTTCAAGAGAGTGAAAGAAAAATTCTGATTTAAAGTGCTAGTTATTGTGATTAATTGGTAAGTAAAGTGAATACAAAAATATACAATGAGTATTGAAATCTGATTGTTACTAATGCATTTTGAATGAAAAAAAAGAGATTAGTATAGCTTTGTGAGTGATTTTATTACTAACGCCATATATGGCTTCGTATGCATTAGTGGCTGTTTTTTAACTTCGCAGTGGAAGTTCTTGTAATGGGGCCGATTTTGTGAATCGCGGATTTTGACATATCTCCACGTTTCAAGGTCACCAGAATCCAAATTCAACGTTTTTAGAGAGATGTCTGTCCGTGTGTATGTACGTATGTACGTATGTGCGCTCGGAATTTTCTTTCACCACGATTATCTGGAGAACCAAAAAAAGGTATTGGCATGGGACCGGGTTTATTCGAAGCGTAATTAAGTAAATCAGAACTGATTAAGTTTTCAGCGAAATCGGTCCAGCCGTTTTTTGTTTATAAATAAATAACTAAAATAATTGCCTTTATTTGTACTATTTATTGTCATTTGTCATTGAGCAAATCATTATTACATTGTGCTCCGTTATTTCGTATACATGTTAATTTGCAGTTCTCCGTGTTCATAACAATGGTTGCATTAATATATATCACACTTCGCTTTTATTAACAACATTTAATTTCCATGAACAATATTAAAGAGCATTTTTTAATATTACCTAAATAATTCTTAACCATATGTTATGGTTAACCACATTTCAACATTTTCCACTAATAGCATTGATCCCACTGGGAAGTTAGTCGTGTGGACCTTGCGGGTCGCACCCAGGCCACTTTTTAGGGTTCCGTAGCCAAATGGCAAAATTATGGAACCCTTATAGATTCGTCATGTCTGTCTGTCTGTCCGGAAATGTCACAGCCACTTTTTTCCGAAACTATAAGAGCTATACTGTTGAAACTTGGTAAGTAGATGTATTCTGTGAACCGCATTAAGATGTTCACATAAAAATAGAAAAAAAACAATAAATTTTGGGGGTTCCCCATACTTACAACTGAAACTCAAATTATTTTTTTTCCATCAAACCCATAAGTGTTGGGTATCTATGGATATATGGTCTTCAAAAATGATATCGAGGTTTCTAATATCATTTTTTTCTAAACTTAATAGTATGCGCGAGAGACACTTCCAAAGTGGTAAAATGTTGCCCCCCCCCCCCCCCCCCCCCCTCTAACTTCTAAAATAAGGGAATGATAAAACTAAAAAAAATATATGATGTACATTAGCATGCAAACTTCCAACGAAAATTGGTTTGAACGAGATCCAGCAAGTAGTTTTTTTTAATACGTCATAAATCGTAATCCGCAATTTACCTTTCATTAAATCAACTCAAATTTATATATATAAAAAAAAAAAAAAAAAAAAAACATTTAATTTCATAAACATAAACCTTATGCGTAAACCGTGAACCATTATTTTCTAATAATAAATCTGTAATAAGTGCCTAAGTAAATAATAATTATAATTCGCGCGGAACCCTTCATGAACGAGTCCGACTCGCACTTGGCCGCTTTTTTTTCTATTGTAACTAATTTCTCTTCATTTGATAATTGTTTTTTTCTGCTTCAGCAATGGACCCTCTTCAATTTTATGGTAAATCGTTGCATGTCAATTGCATTCCTGGGAATGGATCAATGAGTAATGACGATCTAGCACCAGATTCTGATATGGAATTTGAACCTCAACTAAATCCTTCGAATTATGATAGTGACTGCCTTACACGCAAAAAAAAAGGAAAGAAAACTAGTCTGAAGAAAAATAAAGTTTTTTTTGGAAAAAAGGAAGCTTGAACCCATACGATGAACAAAACTTCAAATTTATGGGAGTTACTGAATTGCCAGAAACAGAAGACACCGTCAGATTTTTGTTCGTTCTTTTTTATGGAGGATGTGATTAAATTTATTGTAGAGCAATCAAATATTAAACTACTTTAAGATAACATTAATAAGCCTGCAAATATAACGAAAATCGAAATGGAGCAATTCATCGGCATAGTCATTTATACGTCCTGTGTGCAATTGCCTTCATCGAGACATCACTGGGGTAAAGCTGTTGGACAGCGGACTGTTTTTGAAACGATGACATGTAATAGATGGGAAACAATTAAAAGGTTCCTTCATCTCAACAAAAACAACGATTTCAAGCCATTTGGGACAGCGGGGTAAGGGGAGACCCCTTTTAGAAAAATTAAGGGAAAGAATGCTGCTTATTCCAAAGGACGAGTTCATAGCGGTGGATGAACAAATAATACCCACTAAGTGTCGCCACGAACTTAAGCAATACAATCCAGCCAAGCCTCGGTGTGGTTACAAACACCAAGTTCTCACTGGATCTGCATTTAGTTACGATTTCGATATATATTTGCTATATTTTTATTAATTTTATGCTTTCGAATAGCTTTAATTTTTTTTTATTTTTGTATTTACAACTTTTTTTTTCTATGCTATGAATTCATTTGATTTTGTTTTAAGTTATTTATTGTTATGCAGCATTGTTTTCAGTAATCTAAAGTGCCAATAAATGGAAGTAGGAAAAATCTTAATATTTTCATTTTCAGTTAATAAATGTAACCCTTAATGCATACGAAGCCATATATGGCTTGGTTTTTTATTTTTTAAACCAAATTTTTTTTAAGGTTTTTTTTAATAAAAATTGTTTAAGAATAGCGGAACAAAGCTAAAACAATCGATTTTTATTTTTTTCGCCTCTCGGGGAAAATTCATGCAGTAGAGGGTTAAATTGAGAAAAAAAAATTATTAAAAAACATCGGCAATACGAACAATAAAGTACTATACCGGTTTTGAAAGCCAGAAATCTTTTTTTTTTTTTATTTTTTTTTATCAAAATTTTTAGTTTGCATGCGATTTTTTCAAAAACTATTGACAGAGATAATTTAGTTTAAATTTAGGATTATAGAACAGATGTCTGGCTTTCAAAACCGGTATAGTTTTGTAAGTGTTACCGTTGTTTTTTAATATTTTTTTCAATTGAAGTAATTTAATACCCCCCCCCCCCCCCCCCCCCTCTACAATAGTAAAAAATGTTTGCTTTGGACCATTCTATAAAAAACCGTTATCAATTTTTGGCGTCATCAAATTGGAGCGGTTGGGTGCGTCAATGTAAACAATGTCGTGGTAGACATTTGAACAATATCTTGTTTCGAACATAACTGCATTGTTTACTTACTTACTTTTGGTGGCGCTTACAGTCCAGAGTGGACCACGGCCTCAACCAACAAGCCCCTCCTACCAGCTCGGTCCCTCGCTAGCTGCTTCCAGTTAAGCACACCAAGTTGCTTGAGGTCGTTCTCCAATTTTGCGCGCCATCTAAGGTGGGGTCTTCCTTTGCTCCGTTGACCCTCAGGTGTGGATTCGAAGACTCGTCGGGCTGCTGCGTTGTTGTCCATACGCTCCCTGTGTCGCAGCCCTCTCAGCCGTTGTATGTTTAGCTTTTTGACCAAGGTCAGCGTCGCTGTACAGCCCGTATAGTTTGTCGTTGAATCTTCTTTTCCACACTCCGTTGTCACAAATTGGACCGAATATCTCTCGAAGAATCTTTCTCTCAAAGCATCCCAGAAGGTTTTCATCCACTTTTGACAGGGTCCATGCTTCTGCACCATACAGCAGGACCGGGATGATTAAGCATTAAGGTCTTATATAATATCTCCTTGGTTCTATAAGAGAGGGCTTTACTTCTTAGATGCCTTCTTAGCCCGAAGCAACAGCGATTGGCAAGAGTGATTATCCGCTTGATCTCTGCGCCGATGTCATTTAGCGAAGTGATAGTGGAGCCCAGGTAGACAAAGTCTTTAACTACTTCGAAGTTGTATCTGTCCATCGTGACGTTTTGTCCGAGTCGCCGATGTTGAGAGTCCTTTCTCGTTGGCAGCATATACTTCGTTTTGTCCTACTTAACAGCCAGAAATATCTTCCCCGTCTCCGTTTCGATGCTTGCAAATGCGCCACTCCTAATAATGTCAATATCATCAGCAAATGCAAGTAGTTGAACGGACTTTTGAAAAATTGTACCCCTGGTGTTGGCTTATGGGTTCCGTACAATTGCTTCAAGGACTATGTTAAAGAAAGTACATGATAGCGCGTCAACAACTTCGCCGAGGAAAAAACAATAGGAAAGAGTTGCCGTCTGTCATAATATCAAAAACTCATTTAATTTAAATATTATTAGCTATAATATAACCGGTCTCAAAAATAAAATTTTATTGCCGGACTTTTTTAAACTTTTTATAAATTATGATATTATTATTTTACTAGAGACTTTTCTAGAAAAAGAAGGTGAGAGGGAATACTATAAATTCTTCAAAGATTTCTCAATTGAATTTATTCCTGCCACCAGATCAAATGTACGGGGGAGGGCTAGTGGGGGCATGCTCTGTGGTATAAAGAAAAGATTGCTAAATGTAGCTAAATTTAAAACGCTTAACGGTAAATTGATAATTGAAATTTTGAACAATCACACTCACTATATTCTAGTGCCTTTGTATTTAAACTTTGCAAATTGGCTGTATGATTTCAACGAGCTCCATGAGTTTCTAAATAATTGTAATTTTGAAAATATTATGATCGTAGGTGATCTGAATGCGAGAATTGGTAATTATCAGAACCCTCCCATTGACCAAACTTTCCCCAATTCGGGTCTGAGTTCCAACCGTAGCTCTAAAGACTGTGTGTATAATAGAAACGGAAGACTGATGACAGATCTTTTTGCAGACTTCGGCCTTTTCGTCACAAACGGGGTTTTTGAAAATGACTCTGAAGGTGAATTTACTTATGTCAGTGCACAAGGTAGCTCTGTAATCGATTTGTGTGCTATAACTGGCAAGTGGCTCTATTCAGTACAGAATTTCGAAGTAGTAGCTGAAAGTTACTCTGGCCATTTACCCATCCTAATCAAAGCCAATTTCAATGGAGACCCGCCGCAGAGAACAGAGAGAACGCAGAGAGAACGCAGAGAACAACTCGGCCAACTACAGGAAACGTCTTGACCAAAATTGTATATTTCTTCCTTCTTTGGCCTCTAATACACCTGAGCAAATTGAGAAAAGCCTAGTAAAAGCCATTAAGCTATCAGTTACCTCACATAGAAGGCATAGTACCGGGGCGATAAATAAATGGTACGATAATGAGTGTCGTCAACTCCGTAAAAAATCATTTGCGTTTCTTAATTTATTCCGATTCACCGACTCAGCGTTCTACAGAAATGTTTATATCTCCTTAAACAAGCAATATAAACGGCTGTGTATGCACAAACGCACAGAATACTTAAAGGATCTTGGCAAAAAGCTAGTAGATTGCAAGAACTCAAAAACGTTCTGGATTAATGTTCGCGAGCTGGCTGGTAATAGTCGAAACTCACACAGCTCGATCCAATTAGACGCGCTAGCCTCTCATTTTCGCTCGCTTCTAACTGCCGATGCCTCCCTCAAGTCATTCCAATACGCCATCCCTAATGTTACAGTGCACGACACTGACTGTCCTATATCCATGTCCGAACTAGAAACTGTATTGTTCAAAATGAAAAATGGCAAAGCCCCAGGTATCGATGGAATTCCTTCGGAGTTTTATAAAAATGCAACTGTGCAGTTTAAACAGTACCTACTACTCTTTTTTAATATGCTGTATAACACGTCTAACGTCCCCGTAAGCTTTAACAAGGCACTGATAGTTGCTATCTTTAAAAAGGGGAATATTAATATAGCTGAAAATTACAGGGGAATTTCAATTCTCAAAACAATCAGAAAAATCTTTGCTAGTATTCTCTATGATAGACTTTCACAATGGATTGAAACAAACAGTCGTTTGAGCGTTTTCCAGGCTGGTTTTCGTGCTGGATTTTCTACGATAGATCACATATTTGCTATTACTAGTATCGGCCAAAAATTTATAGAGAAAAAGAGGAAGCTATATGCATGCTTCGTGGATTTCAAAGCGGCGTTTGACACCGTGAATAGAAATGCCCTAATTTACAAGCTGTCAACATTAGGATTATCTAAGAAATTCTTAGCGACTTACGCTAATCTACTCGCCTCAACTAGTGCAACTGTGTATGATGGAGTGGATGTGTCCAATTGGTTTGACACATCTTCGGGTGTACCACAGGGTTGTATCTTAAGTCCGATACTCTTTGCACTCTACATCGATGACATATGTAATTGTTTACCAGGAGGAGTGCTGATTGCTGGAACCTGGATAAAGGTCCTACTTTATACTGACGATCTCGTCATGGTGGCTGACAACCCTTGCTCATTGCAGTTGCAAATCAATAGGCTCCAAGACTATTGTAGCACATGGGACTTACAGGTTAATGTCCAAAAAACTAAAATTATGATATTTGAACAGCGTCATCGTCGCCTTCGTCTGGCAGAAGAGAACTGGTTTCTTCATGGGGAACGTATCGAAGTGGTTAAAGAATTCAAATATTTGGGAGTACTGATTACCAGTAATTTAAATCTTGCGAAGCATGCGAAGGTAAAAAGCACCGAAGCTAAGGCAGCGCTAAGTATTATGTGGCCTAAGTTTTTCGGGAATCCGCACATAGACTTAGCATGTAAGTACCGTGTGTTCGAGGCAACAGTTAAAACCTGTATGTGCTATGGGGTGCAGGCATTTGGTTACGTCCCTTTCGAAGATTTCGAGCTAGTTCAACGTTTCTTTTTCAAACGTTTGTTCAAATTACCAAATGCCACACCGACTTATGCGATACATGTGGAGTCTGGCATTGCACCAATTTACATCCAGAATCTAAAAGCCCACTCAGATTATATCACCAGAGTTATGAGGAGGAACGGTAACAACCTGCACAAGACAATATTGGCGTCTCTCCTCCGGACTAATGCTTCCCCGTTCAAGGAATGGAATCAACTTGCGCTCTCCCATGACGTAAGCCTAAATTTGAATGATTCTAACGTTGATGAATGGACCGGAATGTTTTCTGATGTGATAGCTAAAATTGACGAAACAAAGTATTTGCAATGTCTGGACCGTGCATCCTCCTCGAACTCAAGATATATTTACAAAAACTTAAGCCATCGTTTGGATAATAGCTACTTTTCTAGTGTTCACTCTGCTTCATCCATAAGTACCATTTTTAGGGCTAGGGTCGAAATTCTCAACCTGAATTTCTTACCCCATAGGAACTCGCCTTCTGATCTGTGTACTCTCTGTAACAGAAATGAGAGAGAGGATATTTACCATTTTCTCGCTGTTTGCCCTCTCTTGCAAGAAATCCGCAGGTTTTATTTCAATGTCAGCTCGTTTTCTAGTAGTGTGTGTAGGGACATCTTGAATGGCTCTTTTGGTTGGCCTATTTTAATTCAGTACTGCAAGCATGCTCTCACTTACCGTAATAGTTTTCAAAATGTTTAATTAATTTAATATTCTTCTTTTTCTTTTCTTTTTTTTTTTTTTTTTTTTTTAATAGTTACAGTCAGTTCGCTTTTTAGTGAAGTAAAGTAAATATTGTGAATATGCTGATACAGATAACTTTCTTTTTCTTATGTTCTTCCACATTCTTCAAAGTAATTAAATTTAACTCAAAACAAACTTCTATCTTTGCTAATGTATGTTTTTCTTTTTTTATCTTTATTTTTTGAAATGTTTCACCCGACAGACGGCATAATTGCCATGTCTATGTAAATTCTATGAATTTTTGTTAAATAATCTATTTGATGTAAATAAAGAATTTGATGAAATGAAAAAAAATGAAAAATGATAGCGCGTCGCCTTATCTAAAACCTTTTTCGACATCAAATGGCTCGGTGGTGTTCTGGCCGACTTTGACGGGGCAGCGAGATTTCTCCATCGTCATCCTGCACAAACAGACGAGTTTGGCGGGGATGCCAAAACTTGACATGGGTTTGTATAATTCGTCCCCATATACGCTATCATAGGCGACTTTAAAGTCGATAAATAGATGGTGTGTATCGATCTGAAATTCCTGGGTTTTTCCCAAGATCTGTCGGAGTGTGAAAATTTGGTTGATAGTTGACTTTCCTGGCCTAAAACCACACTGATATGGGCCGATCAGGTTGTTGGCGAAAGGTTTTAGGTGTTCACACAATACAGCCGACAAGATCTTATACGCGACATTCAGGAGACTTATTCCTCTGTAGTTGGCGCAGTTCAGAGTATCTCCTTTCTTGAGGATGGGGCACACGATGCTGAGGTTCCATTCATCGGGCATGCTTTCATCAGACCAAATTTTACAGATGAGCGTTGTTTAAGCTTCAAAATAAAGCAAAAACTACATTGAGGTGTCCCGGGAAAACGAGTCTCTCAGGCACCCGGCGCGACCCCCATCTGGCGAATAGTTAAATGTTTAACCACATATGGTAAAGGTGTGACTGTCTCCATGGACAAAGTGTAAGATAACCCAAGTCAAGCTGAATGGAGCAGGGTTAGTAAAAACGAAACGAAATGTCCCTATGAGATACCAGGCGACCACTCATAGTAACCAGCTCATTTTCAGAAAGCATCTCATCAACCGACGAGGCTGGTAACTCTACTAGTAGTTCCCAACATATGCCAATACAAAGGCACTAAGAAGTTGCTTTGTAGATAATGCTGCATGTTATCAACTGAGAGATACTATTTTGGAGAGTTTAAAAATTGAGTTTCTCCATCCGAACACAACATCCTTTATCCAACCCTTAGACCACGAAAAAATCCGTTCTTTTAAGTCACAGTACCGGACATGTATAGTAGCGACAGCTTCTCCATTAAGATAGTACCCTAACGCTAAAATATTTTTCTAAAAAAAAAAAAAATACTTGAAGCATTTAAAATGATCAAGAGAGCCTAGCCTGGTGGATGGTGAGCCCAACGACTATACGAAATTGCTTTCAAAAACCGGGTTTATTGCTAGCAGCGTCTCGGTCGCTAATGAAATCAGAACTGAAGTCACTAAAGAATCAAATTTATCGCCGAATCATATAAGACAAGGTTATTGATTCTCTCGCAGATTTGGACAGTGAAATACCTTGCTTTGAGAATATGACTGACGATGACATAGTGAATGAAGTTCTACCCGCATCTACCTTGGAACCTGCTGAAAACAATTCTGATGATCAAATGTTATTCGTGTATACCCAGAAACCAAGAAGAACGCGTATGATGCTATTGGAATTTTAAAACTGTTTTTTTGCTGGAAACTTTAATTTCGGTGGGGAGCAAAAGTCTTCATTTATTTGGCTTACAGCAAGCTAATAAAAAGGCTTAAAACTAATTAACAACTAAGACTTAGAACTAATTAAAAACAAAGGTTTAATGGTGAAGGAGATCGCGTTTAAGGCAGGGAGTGCTGCGGTTGAAGTCGAAGGCGGTAAGGTTCGAGTTAACCTTCCGCAGTAAGTGGGAGATTGATTCATTAGAGCCATAGGACGTGCGGTGGGACGGTTGATAGAAGAGGCGAGGGAATCGTAATTCGCGAAGGTTAGTATTGAAGAAAATAGAGATATACAGACGCACAATCAACGGAGCCAGAGAGGAGTCGATG
The DNA here is from genome assembly GCA_949715645.1 of Portevinia maculata. NCBI lineage: Eukaryota > Metazoa > Arthropoda > Insecta > Diptera > Syrphidae > Portevinia > Portevinia maculata. The sequence goes on along the minus strand of OX454525.1, from coordinate 364,009,117 downwards.
AATGAAAAATGTGCCTGCAGCGTCTCGCCGTTCCTCAAGGCTATTAATTTTAATGAGTTTAAGGCGGTCAAGATATGGAGGTAAGTTAAGCGGGCGAACGAAGGTGGTGAAAAGAGATCTGGTCACGTAAGGGTTGTAGAGTTCTTGGCTAGCTTACTCAAGAAGCGGGCGAACGAATCTGGTGTAAAGAGATCTGGTCAGGTAAGGGTTGGAGAATTCTTTCGACCACAAGCCAAGTGATGAATTAGGTTTAAGAATGATCTCGTCGATATGCGAAAGGAAGTTAAGCTCCCTATCGCATAGTATGCCAACGTCGCGTCGTGAAGAGATTGAACGAGGGATATAGGTTGACCGTGGAGAAGGTAAATACGGGGAGGGGACTTGTTTAATTTGCGTGACAGGTAATAAGCCGTTTTTGATACACTAGTGAAACAAATATCTAGATCCTGTTGAAGAAGGCATGAGTCTTATGGTAAGAAATGGGCATACTAAATTTGGTATCGTCAGCGTAGAGGGAAATGATGAGGGATTAATGGCCCGCTCAAGATCGTTTATAGTAATGATGAAGAGAAGGGGACGTAGATGACTTCCTTGTGGAATCCCAGAAGTGGCAAAAAAAAAGCGCGGATAAGATGGACCTTAAGCGAACGCTATTAAAACGGTTTTCCATTTGAACAATATGGGTCAAAACCGAGTGAAGACAGTTTGAAAAGGATCAATTTGTAACTTTCTAGGGCTGAGAGGGCGGAGGACATGAATTCAATGAGGTTTGTGGTAGTTGATCTACCTTTAAGAAAACTATGTTGGTTTTTGGAAATAATAGATTTACATTGCATTACAAGCTAATGCTTCTTACAAGATATTTTCGAGGAGCGTGGGTATGTGTGCAAGTTTAGCTATAGGGAGGTAATTTGTTATTTCGCTCTTTAGTCCCTTTTTGTGTATCGGGGTAATGAATGAGCGCTTCCAAATCTGAGCGAAATCTCCTTGTGAAAATGAAAGCCGGAATAGGTAGAAAAGGCGGAGGGAGAGAGAGGAGCTGCATTTCTGAAGAAATGCAGCAGGAAGTCCATCCGGCTCAGGTGAGAACTCATTATTAAATTTTTGAAGCATATTTATAATTATTGCTGGGTGGAAGGTTTGAGAAAGAAAAGGATCCGGTACAAAGGAGCTATCGGCGAAAGATGGCTTAAAAAAGTTTGCGGAGAGGTTGGCAATAGTATGCGGTTCGATATCGAAAGTTATAAAGCTGGGTGAACTAAAGGTATGAGACCAGTTAATTAGAATAATCAGAGAAAAAATTGTTTCAAAGAAAAGCTGCCCATAATTTGTTTCTCTTGTTTCGTAAAGATCGAAGTCTACGATTATACCATGGGCTGATGAAAAAGATACCTTTTGGCGAGAGAAGGAGACATAAAGAGAGATAGAATTAAATGATTCGCTGTAAAGGTTTCAGATTAGACGATTTTAAGATTTCATAATCTGCTGAGCCGAAAACAGACGACAATTGATAATTGTTTCCCTAAAAAACTTGATAGTTTGCTTAACATTTAATTTGCTTTACTTATTTTGTTTTAGTGATGTTTTTTAATACATACTCGCTTTGTAAAGTATTTTCGATCTTTATAAAACGATATACTTTGTTTTTAACAAATAGGAACACACTTTATTTTGTTTTTTATTGTTCTGTTATGTAGATATAAAATTAATTTGATTTTGCCAAAACTTCGCTCACATGAACCAAATTCGAGACTTTAAAAATCGTGAAATTTCTACATATCTTGGAAGCCTAACTGCGGATAAAAGTACAAATTACTCGCTCTGGAAAGCCATGAAAGGTGCAGGGAAATAAGTCCACTGAGGGACTTAGTTCCCATTAAGTGGGAAATAAAACCACTTTCGCGAAGTGGATTTGTACTAAATCCAGTAATATCAAAATTTTACAAACTTTTCAAAACAAAGTGCTAAGAAAAATAGTAAATGCACCATGGTTTATCAGAAACACTGATATCCACAGAGACCTAAGTACGGCTACCGTCGAAGATGAAATTAAACATTTTGCCCGCAAACAACAGACACGCCTTCACGGTCATTGCAATAACACCATGTTACAAATTAGAGATGGTACTAACCTAGTGCGCCGATTACAAAGGATAAAACCATTTGAATTAGCGCAATAAGATGTAACCGTGTGCTTACGGCGGTATTACCAGGTGCCTCCACTGGGAAGCTGCCTGCCGAACGCGTATTTAACAGTTTAAATAAAACTACTAGAGCTACAACCTAGTTGTAGTATGAAGGTTTCGAAGGGAGGTCGTTTTTGTTTTCTTATCTTAAGTGAGAAAGAGTCGCATGTACGATTTTCCACCTACCCCTATTATTCGTCCGAGCCTAGTTTTGGTTCCAAGTCTCGTGCTTTTAACTAGAATAGGTAACTCTCAGCTTGCTAATTGGGAACTCTTCTATTTATCATTTACATCAATGACTTGGAAAAAGTGCTAACCTATGCTAAGGCTAGAATGTTTGCGGATGATACGCTATTATATGTTACTGGAGATTCAGCAGATGACTGCATCGATCAACTAAATGCTGAGTTAAAAAAAGGTGGAGGTGTATTTAAAGATGAATAAGTTAAAGTTAAACACAAGTAAAACAAAAGCTTTGTTGATTAAGTATGACTCGGATAAAAATATTATTATTAATGTAGAGAACATTGAAAAGGTCAGTGAAATAAAGTACCTAGGAGTAATCTTATAGACAAAAATCTATGTTTTGAAACACATTTAAATAATATTTGCAACAAAATAGCAAAGAAAATTGTTTTTTTACTAGAATTAGGCGTAAATGATCAATGGCATGTGCAATTAAAATATACAATGTAATGATTAAATCGCCCTTTGAATATTGTTCAACAATTTTGTTTTTAGGGCCTAATACAATGTTAGATATACTGCGAAAATTGCAAAATAGAGGGATGAGATGCATTTTATTGTGTAATAGATTAACGCCTATACGATTAATGTTAGACGTATTGCAATGGCTTACAATCAACCAAAGAATTTATATGAATGTGCTTCTTTTTATATTTAAAATAAAAAATAATATGCTTCCAAATTATTTATTTAATCAAATTGTTTATGTTGGCAATGCACAGCCGTATAATCTTAGAAATAGAGAAGATTTCCGACTCCCTTTATTTTCAACAAGTAGATCTCAAAATGTTTTAGTTCATAAAGGTTTTAAATTATTTAACAGTCTGCCTAACTCTTTAAAGAACGAGTGTGAATGTTTGTAAAAAAATGCTGGTAGCTCATGTAAAGAATTTTTATAATTGATAAGAGCATGATTAATTAGTTTTAAGAAATTAATGTACATAATACAAATAGCTAAAGCTAAAAAAAGTATCAAATCAAAATCAAATCAAAAAATCAAAAAATAAGTAAAGAAATTAGGAATAACTAAGAATAGCGGGAAAATAGGTATTTAATTTAATTTAATAGGTATTTTTTTTTAATCTAGCGGTGTTATCCAATCATCTTATACATTGAGACAAAGAGTTCCACAATCGAGTAGTGTATATAAAAAATTGACGTTCAGATACAAGACAGTTGCATCTAGGTCCAGTAAGCTGACCGGATCTGTTAGAAGAGGGAAATCTATTTTTTTCGTAAATGAGGTTGATGAGGAAGTATAATATCCGAAAAAGGAATAAGTGTACGATTCTGGAGAAGTTTATCAAAGGTCATATTGTATAAACGTTTTGAATAGGCAGAGACTCTATCAAATCTGCGCAATCCAAAGACATAACGTACAATGCTATTAAAAGCAACGTTTAGTTTCCAGTTAGACTCAAAACTGCAGTTGGCAAAGATTTCACAACCCCGAGTGGGAGACCCATAATGTTCGAAGGACTCCTTAGATCTTGCCTACTGCCTGTTGGATGTGCTTATACCAAGAAAGATTACGACTAAAGGTCATACCGAGGCTTTTTATCGATTCAACATACTCTACAGGGGCATGACTAAGGTTGATGGAAGGAAAGTATGACAGGTCTATAGGCTTTCTTGAGACTACAATGCACTTGGACTTATTAGGATCAAAGAACAGACCATTACTTTGTGACCATTGCACGATTAAGTCCAGATCTTCTTTTATACAGGTAGTAGCGTGGTCAATTAAGCCCAAGGGACAGATCAGTACGAGCTGAACATGATCAGCGTACATACATATGTACTGAGCTATGTATAATGATCCACAAGAAAGGAGACCCTCTACACTGCGCCAACTATAGAGGCATCAGTCTCCTGAATACTGCCTATAAGAGCATGTCTGCTGTACTGTGTGAACGCCTGAAACCATTCGTCAACGATCTGATTGGTCCCTACCAGTAAGATATTAGGCCCGATAAGTCCACGACCAATCAGATATTCACACTACGGCAGATCCTGGAGAAAACCCAAGAAATCCAAATCGATACCCACCATCTTTTTATCGATTTTAAGGCCACATAAGACAGCATCTATAGAGACGAGCTATACAGAGCCATGTCTAGTTTCGGCATCCCTGCCAAACTTGTCAGATTGTGCAGAATGACGATGGAGAACGCCCGCTGCTCCATAAAGGTCGGAAACAATCTCACCGAGACCTTTGATGTCAAAAAAGGATTCAGACATGGTGATGCGCTATCATGTGACTTCTTCAACATAATTTTTTATTTTTTTTTTAAAAGGAAATCCAAATCCCAGAGCACTCAGACTCGGTAACGGTCCATTGTACTACCAGGCAGAAATCCTCCTTTTTGGTGTAGAGGCATGTGAATGGGTGGCGTATGTTGTTGTTCCCCATGGGGATTGAACCTGCACCGCACGGGTCACAAGCCAACACACTAACCTCTACACCGTCGCCACCCTCTCTTCAACATCATACTTGAGAAAATTGTGCGAAACTCGCAACCCAACACTAGAGGCACAATTTTTCAGAAGTCTGTGCACTTGCATATGCTGACGACATTGACATAATTGGCAGAACACAGCGAGCTGTCACTGGTGCGTTTGCAAGTATTAGCACAGAAGCGGCAAAAATGGGTTAAGTGGTGAATGAGGGCAAAACCAAGTATATGCTGTCAACAAGAAGGGATACACAACATCGACGAATCAGACAGAACGTCACGAAAGACAGCTACAACTTTGAGGTAGTTAGGGACTTTGCCTACCTTGGCTCCGCTATAAATTCTGAAAACGACATCACATCAGAAATCAAACGAAGAATTGCACTTGCCGACGGCTGTTTGCTTGGCCTAAGAAGGCAATTGACTAGTAAGGCCTTGTCAAGAAACACTAAGGAGACTTTGTATAAGACCCTCATCATCCCAGCCCTGCTCTACGGCTCAGAAGCGTGGACATTAGCAAAAGCGGATGAAGATCTCCTTGGTCGTTTCGAACGCAAAATTCTTCGAGTGATTTTCGGTCCCGTTTGCGTTGACGGGCTTTGGAGGAGGAGATTTCGAGCTGTACAGCGACATCGACCTGGTCAAAAAAGTATGAATCAGTTGACTAAGATGGCTACGACATGTAGAGCGAATGGACACCAACGCTCCGTCCCGAAGAGTCTTCGATTCCAACCCGGAGGGACAACGCAGTAGAGGAAGACCTCGCCTTAGGTGGCGCGCGCAAGTGGAAGGGGATCTCAACCAACTTGGAGTGCGCAACTGGAGACAGTTAGCCAAAGATCGAGCTAACTGGAGAGGCGTGTTGGTTGAGGCCCAGGTACACCCCGGACTGTAGCGCCACCTAAGTAATTAAGTATGTATTTTTTTTTTTTTTTTTTTTTTTTTTTAAAAAAGGAAATCCAAATCCCAGAGCACTCAGACTCGTTAACGGTCCATTGTACTAATTATTTATATTTAATTAATTATTATAATTAATTAAGTATGTATAATGAGATTAGGAAGTTCGTTGACATATGAGGAAAAAAGTAATGGTCCCAATATTGAACCCTGTGGCACGGCGCTGACTATAGGAAGAAAGCCCCATAGCACGTGGTTTATTTCCACAGCTTGAACTGTCCATCAAATAGGAAGATATTACCTTTATAGCACACGGAGAGAAATTGTATATCTGCGACAGTTTGAGGCACAAGGTAAATGATATCTACCCCTATAACGGCAGTGGTGCAACAGTGTTTCTGTCGAAAACCAGAATGTTTTGGAGACAATATATTATTGGAAGAAAGGTGCTGACTTAATTGTTTTAGCAATATCTTTTCAAAAAATTTAGACATAAATGGCAGAATAGAGATCGGCCTGAATTCGTCACCCTTGGGTGTTTTCGGAACAGGACAAACTTTGGCTGATTTCCATTGCACAGGAGGAAGATGCATAAGTTTACAACAGAGTTGAAAATATGCGTAATATACGGCAAAACAACGGGTGGAATTATTTTTAAAAACGACGGACGAACCTCATCGAGTCCAATCGCATTTGATTTGATACAAAGTAAACTTTTAACCACATCATTACAACTAACTGCTGTAAAACGGAAGCTAGAATCTCGGGCAGAGGAATTAGGGTTGACATTATATTGCGGGGTTTGAGTACTATCACCGTGGTTCTGTGAAACTCAATCGTGGGTACAACTCCCAAATTAAGGTAAATCGACGATATAGCTTGTATAAGATTCCTTTACTTTTAGATTACGCAAACTTGTGGGTACCTAACCTATTCCAATAAGAACCCAGAAGTAAAGATTTGACTTTTATGCAAATTTACAGTCATTTCTTCCAAACTAAATAGTATACGACAACTGTCTGTACACCCTCCACACTCAAAACATACAAACATGGCAAAGTTAATGACCCCAAATAAATTCACACCGAGTTGTCGAAAGGGTTAGTAAAAAGGTTAAATTAAATTGTCTTCCACTTCAACCGAATTTTTTTTTCCCCAAAAATCCCGCCCGCAATTCGTCACCTCGTAAGAGCAAAAAATATGACCCATAAACGTAATATTTGATTTACGAGTTATGTGATTACAAAACCTAACGTTTTCCTCCCATTATACCCCGCGACTTCTATACAATTTCAATGTGCTATCCGCCACCCTCCTACGGCAGTTCTCATACGCTGGCAACTACAAAAAAGAACAGGAAAAAAGAGGGCTTGGTTGTCAGCGCGGTTGCGGTTATTTTTAGTTCGCATTAATTTTTTTATTTTTATTTTCAATGGGGAACAACAATAGCTTTATGGATAGTTAAACAGATTTCTGTTTTCTCTTGTTGGACGTTTGTTATCGTGTGCGAAACCGTGTTTTTCGAGGTCAAACATTGCAAACATTTTAAACAAGAGAAAGATGGGTAATCGTTTCGCCCGGACGAGGGGACAGGCGGATGGATAATAAATCAAGATGTGAACGAGATCGGCAAATGCTTAAAGGAAATACATATTGTTTGTACATTTATAGGGTATCGTATAATTTGTGTTGATTAATGGATTGGGCGACTTTGGTTTAAGAATTTGAAATAACATCTGTGAATGAACGGGGGGCCCTACTACATTTAAGCCCACCACCACAAATGAAACAGTCGATTTTCTCGATATCCGAATCAAAATTGCTAATTAACGGATGAACATGGCTTAGTCGACAAAGCTTTCGATGATGATAACAAATTATATACTGTTTGCATATTAATGTACGTTACATAAAAAAGCTAAATCGATTTAGAAAACGATTTTCCGAGATCCGAGGAAGCCTTCACGTCAAGGAACCTACATCTAAGTAAACGGAGCGCGACAGGATCAGTTCGAACTGTCTTGTTCAAAGGATACATCCTTATGCCCCTAAGGCAATACAAATCAACGATCCTTTACAAACGCGAAAGAATAGCAGGCCTAAAAACTCTTTGTTCACACAAATGCAGCAACACCAGCATTGGATTGGCTACAGTGACGAAGTGATCCAAATCGAGGGACCTACCGATACTTTTGAGGTTAAACCGGCGAACCCACTGACGGACAGGTAGATGTGCAGTGAAGTGGGTGGGTTATGATCATTTTAGTCCAGATCATAACGGCAGCGCTCATATCCCCGAAGTGGGTTACTCAACTGACTCCGGAAAACCCGGCCCCTCGTCCTAGGGGTAAACAATGGAACTGGCCCTCCAGGTTGGGGGTTGTGCCGTCGGGGTACCTTCCCGACAACGTGAAACATAAGTAGTGATGAGAGAGACACACGAATTTCAAGTCGAGACTCACTACCTTTTCATCGACTTTAAAGCCGCATATGATAGCATTCATCGTCAGCAGCTCTACGTGGCGATGGCCGATTTCGGAATTATGCAAAACTGATTCAGTTGTTTTGGGTGACACTTGAAAGCACGCGGTGTAATGTGCAATTTGGAAGCAGCTCTTCGGAATTCTTCGAAACTTGTACCGGATTTCGGCTAGTAGATGCGCTATCATGTGACTTCCTCAATCTTATTCTCTAGAAAATAGTGCGAAGGGATGGTGTCAACACGGAGGAACTATCTTTAATAGAACCGTCCAGCTACTGGGGTATGCGGACGATGTCGACATCATCGCCCGTTCCCAGCGTGCTGTGTTAGAGGCTTTCAAGGCAATTGAAGAACAGGCGAAATTGGTTGGTCTTGAAGTAAATGAGGACAAGTACATGCTATACAACCGCGAACTCTATGAGCTGTACCAAGATGTGGATGTAGTCAAAAAAGTTAAATCACATCGACTACATTGGCTCGTCCACATTGAGCGAATGGAAAATATTGCTCCAGCTAAGAGGATCTTCGACTAACAGCCCCATGGCTTGAGAAGGCAAGGAAGACGGAACCTCCGTTTTAAGGACCAAGCCATAGCGGATCCCAGAGCGCTTGATCTGGACAACTGGAAGCATCATGCCGGGATAGTAGAGGATTTAAGGCTGCGGTGTATCAGGCAGAGACTCTTCACGAGTCGGGAGCCCGTTAAGTAAAGTATGGCATAACCTCGACGTTAAAGTTTGGCTTCTATAAAAGCAACCCTCGATACATGCACCAACTCCATAAAGCAACTTCTGCCATTATTGACTCATTAATTCTGTTTCATCTTCTTCTTCTTCAATGGCGTTGAGGCTATGATCAGAATTAAAGGGTTCATACCCCATATAAGATCCTATTCAACGTACTCAAACCATTCTGCAACACACTAATCGCCACGTACCAAAGTGGCTTCGGGCCAGGCAGATCGGCTATAGACCAAATTTTCACACTGAAGCAAATCCTGAAATCCTGAATCCTGGCCGATTATGAGATCCCGGCAAAACTGATCTAGCTGTATCGCGTGACAGTTGAAAATAGCTCCTTTCCGAATTTTTCCAAACATGGCACCGGATGTCGGCAAGGAGATGCGCTATCATGTGATTTTTTCAATCTTGTTCTGGAGAAAATGGTGCGCAGAGAGCCATGCAGCTTCTGGGGGTATGCGTGTCGTGTTAGAGGGCTATTACGGTGATTTAAGAACAGGTAAAAATGATTGGTCTTGAAGTTAATGAGGTCAACCCCAACCACATCCTATCAATAAACAACTGGCCACCGCCTAGGACAAAACGTCACTGTTGATTGCAACAACTTTGAAACAGTTAAATTCATCGACCTTGAAGTAAACACCAACTCCACGTATGACACCTAAGTGGGATCTGACCGAGAATAACTTTAGGAAACCGCTGCGCTGGTTGGTTTTAAACTCCTCACTCGAAAGACAAAATACATACTTTACTACTTTTTACCAGATCATTCTTATTTCAACTACCTACTCGAGCACTCCACTGGTCCCTTTCTCTCTCAAACTTTTGAACCTTCTGTAATTGAAAATAAGTTGCAAAAACTTAATGATGAATATTTACCTGGCCCAGATGGTATTCCCGCTATTTTTCTTAAGAAGTGTTCCCTAGTGCTCTCCTACCCCCTTTCGCACCTTTTTAAGCTCTCACTATCTCAAGGCGCCTTTCCTCAGATATGGAAGTCCTCCTTCATAACGCCGATTCATAAAAAGGGATTAAAAAGTGAAGTTACTAATTATCGCCCGATAGCCAAACTTTCGCATATACCCAAACTCCTGGAAAGCATTTTGTACGAATCCTTAAGCTATCAATGCAAGTCTTTAATTTCCCAAAACCAACATGGCTTTCTAATTATCGCCCGATAGCCAAACTTTCGCATATACCCAAACTCTTGGAAAGCATTTTGTACGAATCCTTAAGCTTTCAATGAAAGTCTTTAATTTCCCAAAACCAACATGGCCTTCTAAAAGGTAGATCAACCACCACTAACCACGTTGAGTTCGCATCCTCTGCGCTAACGGAGTTAGAAAGTGGTAAAGAAGTCGATGTTATTGCAACTGATTTTAGTAAAGCTTTTGATAAGATAACCCATAAATTAATTCTTTTCAAATTGTCCACCCTTGGTCTCGAACCAATACTGCTGAAATGGATATCATCTTATCTGGAAAACCGCTTATATAATGTTCGCTTCAGGTCCGTCCTATCTGCCCCATTCCTGGCGAACTCTGGTGTACCACAAGGCAGTCACCTAGGTCCACTTCTCTTCATCTTAACTATAAACGATCTGGAAAGGGTTATTAAACACTCTTCTATCTCTCTCTATGCCGATGACACCATATTTTTCAAACACGCATCTTCATCATACAACAAAATATAGACAGTTTTTCTATTTGGTGTCTCAAAAACTGCCTAGAGCTAAATGTTGCGAAATGCCAATCCATAACCTTATCACGTAAATACAACAAGTCCCCTCCCCGTCTTTACCTTCTTAATGGTCAACCTATAGCTATCGTACAGTCTCTTCGTGACCTTGGCATATTGTACGACCGCGAGCTTAATTTCCGTTCACACATTGACGAGATAATTCGTAAAGCCAATTCATCTTGGGTTCATTAAACGGTGGTCAAAGGAATTCTCTGATCCATACGTGACCAGATCTCTCTACATTACTTTTGTCCAGCCAAACCTGGTCACCCTTTCAGCAAGTTCACGGGCCGCTTGTGCGATTCGCCATTTCGACCTCAACGAATATTGGCAGGCCGATTCGAAGCACTTCATCACTGATTCCAATCAAATTCTTGTGTTTCTGCACGTCCGGCAATTAACAACCGGCTACACAACTTATTGTAGAAGATAGTCTAAGCTATAAAAAAAAGTGGATTTTTGTAATCATAAATAAAGTCAAAATATACCTCAAAAACCTCAGTCACCCATCCTCAGAGCAATTAAGACTATTTTTCAAAATAGCCGCTCAAGGAAAGAGAAATGACCAGGAAATCCGTTCGCCAAAGTTCGTCAACAATGCTCAACTTTTTGTGGATGAGGAAAAACTACTACACTATTGGCAACATTGATTTTGAGAGACTTCTAAATGAACGATTTTCTCGGATATATTTACAATGAAGAGGTACCCGACATTAATGTCGAAGAAGATAGGAAGGCGGTCAAAGACTCCAAAAAATGAAAAGCAGTTGGGCCGGATCAGATACTCTCTGAGTTCTGAAAAAATATGGAACACATCTACTCCAAATGGCTCATGATTCTCATCCCCAAACAGATGAGATGCGATCCAATGCCTAACCAGTCGATTGAAAGTTATCTTCTTTCTTTGTAGAAGGGAAAATGCAATACGCGAGACTGATAATTACTATTCAATCAATGATACACACCAGAAGATAGCGAAATGCAGAAAATAATACAGTTATCTGAGGCCCAGTGCTGGTTTGTCGCAGGTAAATCAACCACAGATACAGTATAAGGATCGTGATGGAAAAGCATTGATTTGCATATGGTGTTGGTTGGTTTTGAAAATGCCCTTGAAAGACAGCCAAGGGATCTGTTATGGGATAATAATAATAAAACTAATAAAACGGGGAGTACCAGAACCGTACGTACAGATGATCATGGACACGTATAAGAGAGTAAAGACAAGAGTAAGATGCCCCGCAGGCATCGCCGAGGATTTCGCCATCAAAGTCGTTGTGCACCAGGAAAGCGTCTTAGGTCCTTTGATATTTATTACAGTCCTTGATTATCTCCTTGAAGTAAAAGCGACGGACTCCAAAATGCATCTGTTTTTTTTTTGCTGCTGTTGGAGTTATCAAAAACAAAGATCAAACGTCACTGCAATGAGCACTTGATCTATGGGTGGCAGTTTTAGAGGGGAATGGGTGCCCTATTAGTAAAAAAAAAAAAACAGAATACTTGTGCTAGCCTCTCTCTGACCCACTTCAACCTATTCTAGACATTTATATGAATGGAAGAGTGATTTCCAAGTGCGATTAGTTCCAATATCTGTGATCTATGACCATTAACGATTCAACCTGTGATGACAACATTAAGCATCGCGTAAGCGTACGTTGAATAAAGTGGTGGGAAAACTCAGACATCTTCTGTGACACAAAAATGCTCAGGAATGCTCTTCATCGCTGTTGAACTTTCAGTTCTCACATACGGTTTACAATGTTGGACAACGTACAAAAAGTAAAGTGCAAATAAACTGCAGCTGAGATGAAGATGCTTCGCATGACAGCAGGAGTAACAAAGTTTAAACGAGTAAGAAATTTCAAGATACGAGAAAGCTTTCACTTCAATGAACCTATTTCGGAGAAAATGGATCGCGACCGGTCCAGTTGGTACTGTCATGTTTAAAGCAGAGCTCCTTCGAACGCTGTCAAAAAGGCAGTATCAATCAACGTTTCCATACAATCGCGAAAGGCGGGCCTTGGACTTGGATCACTCAATTGCAGCAAAACCAGCCTCAGAGAAGAAGTGCGCAGAGCAGGTGTAAGCGCGGATGGCATTATTTTTAATAGATCCGTCCAGCTACTGGGATTTGAAAACGATATCGAGTTCATTGGTTGCTCCCGGAGTGCCGCGATTTAAGCTCTCATCGCGACAGAAGAACAGGCAAAATTTGTTGGTCTTGAAAGTAAAGGAACAACTAAGTACATGCTTTCAACCTGTTGTTTCCCTTCGAGTAAGAAACAACTGAAATGGAGAACTACCCTTGGAAATCGTTGCTACTTCGGGATGGCAACACAAATGCGTTCAAAGTGGAAGACCCAGTGCAATCTTTAACAGTCAGTAATGCATCCAGTTCTGCTTTATGACGCAGATTGCGCGCAAGTAATAATGAAAAATGGAGAGTTGAGAGGAGAAGATACATCTGCAAAATCTATAAGCTTCACCAAGACGCGTATGTAGTCCCAACTGAGTCAATTACGTTGGCTCGGTCGCATTAAGCGCAGAGAGTAATTCTCCAGGCAAGAGGACCTTCGAGTTCCGGGTCGCGAGACTGGACAACAGGAATCGGGGTTCCCAGAATTGCAGAAGGTGGGTTATAGTATCGCAGGCAGATTCTCCACTGGTCGGGATCCTCTTAAACAAGTATGCAATTTTTGGGACGAAACAACGATCATCTAACGTTTTCAAAATAATGGAGTTAGATAATAAGCAAAACCTAGCAGCCATTGCATCAACACTAAACGGTTTATCACTGCATCCAGGACAAAGATGCCAGCACGGCGAAGGATCATTCACCACTTACAGGCAGCTAGTTTGATTGTTTTGAGACAAAAATCGTAACTACTTTTGCGGCCAATTTTAAATAAACGGCAACAAATTTCGGTCATCCCAACCACAAAAACTGGCACAGCGAAAATCTGTTGAATCTCAAGTTGCACCTTGCGCAACGAACATTTTTTTAACCTACCCCCAGCATTGCATGACTGTACAAGTGTACACTCACTTTACGTATCACTTTACGACATAAAACAGGAAATATCTGCTCCCAATCCACCGGACTTCATCAATAAAGAAATCCCAATTTCCCAGGTAAACTATCGCATTCCATTTTGTCCCAGTCTGTATGGAAGAAGCTCCTCACCAACCAGTGATTAGCAGCATTTCCATATTCCATCCATTTTGCCTGCAAGAAACTGGTTCGCTTGGGTGACAGCCAACAAAAAGCCGGTTCTGCGTGGTAGGTATCCATGCATTTTTTTTTCATTTCGCGACCCTCTCCGGTCCCCTAAAGACAGCAGGGTAGTGTATTCATTATCTGACAACACACAATAATGTAATTCGTTTTTTATGTCTGCATGCCGGGAGCCGCCGACAACCAGCTAGACCAACCCCAACACCAACCACAAACCAGAACTTCGTAATGAAGTTTTTCTGAACGAGAAAAATCAATATACACATTAGGCGCCCTCCCAAGTTATGCTTATGACGTTTACTCCGTTTCAGCTTCATTATTGTTAGGAGCGTCACAATGCTGCATAACGATTACCTCTTGCAACAATGAGCGGGGGGGAAACCTACTATAACCTCAAATTACATAACCTCGACGAAAGATTCTTCGTTGGTGTATGGCAGACTGTCCGCTATACAGTGCCTGGGCTTAAAGTTCGAATTAATTAACAAATCGACTCGGATTTTCTTCACTCGCTTGTCAATGTTCGTTCACAGAACCGTCGACACTAACAAGAACGTCGAGGCGGGGTGACCAGCGAAGGGAGACACGAACAAGCGGTGCCTCTGCCAGTTAGGTGGATGGAAACTTAGGAAAGAGTAGTGGTGGTAATGCCGATGATGATCACTATGTCGATGGGTTACTATGATGACAGATGGCAGAGAGAAAGAGGAACAGGAGAAAAAGTATAATTGCACAAACCTTAATGCGGAATCAATAATCGCTGCTTTCGCAAAGAATCCAAAAAGCGTCCGATCCAAACGAGGGGCCAATTGAATAAGATATCAGCTATTTGTCCAAATATATTGTCGAAAATCTTGGCAGCACCGATATACAAAAAAAAACACTTATTTCCCTTGGGAAAAATACGGGTTCACAACGAGACCGATATGATTCGAGTTTACGATTCGTCGTTTGCGAATAAACGTTTTTTCCTAAATGCAAATGGATATCTTGACGTGATTCCTGGTTAATGAAGAACTGCAGCAATTGATTCTTAATGCGAATACTTTTCTTTTTAGTTCTCGAACCGAAAATCCGAAGAAGACCGCACGAATTTAGAGAAAAAAATCAAAACCACTTTTGACGACGTTTTCCTTTGATATTCTTCGTTTTTGTTTCATTTCAATAGTGTTTCACAGTGACAGATGGACGCGTTCCGCCAGGTTTGGTTGGCTGGGTAATATTTGATGTGTCATCGGTGAGATAGTACTGCCAGAAGTGGAAAATAATAAAATTAGAACATCCAACAAAACTATTTTTATTCAAAATAACAGTACACAAACACTTTTTGATCTGCGGGTAGTGAGATAATAAGCGCCATTGGGACACAAAAAATACTATGAATGATGTTTGGCGTGAAATATGAAAAAGAATAATGCCCGATCAGCACTAAAAATTATGTGTTTTGATTTCGCCAAGAGCTTTTACATTTAACATCCTTTAAAACACCCCGACAAACTAAAAGCTTTGTTTTTGTCTCATACAATTTTAAAAGCGGCATTTATAATGCAGTCAGATGAAGTAGATGATATTCTGCTGTCAAATTTGTCATTTTATTTTTTGGGAAAAAAGTTATGCCTAGGTAAAGAATTTCTAGTTTGTTTGTAGATTGAAATACTTTAGTTATTTTCTTTTAATTTCGAATATTAGATTGGTAATTTTCATCTGAAAACGAAGAGCAACACAGAGTTAAGGTAAGATTAGACTGTATGCCGAGTTGGCATTTAAATGACCACAGCAAAATGACAAGATTATCTGTCAAATGACCAAAAGTTCCGCGCTGTGAAGGTAGTATATTAGACCACGTGACCACAATGGCCATTTTGGTCATTTTTGCCCTGCTGGTCATTAAAGGCATTTGTTGTTACATTTTCAGAGTGAGTTGTGGTAACGCCGTACCTGTTAAAGCGAAACTTAATTTTTCAACAAAATAAATAAAACAGATAATCGGAAACATTAAAATAATTCCTAGGTATTACACAACAAATACTAAACCATGCACATAAAAATAACAAGAAAACCACTAATTAACATTGAACAAAAGTACAATAAAAATGTAATTATTAAAACAATTTACTTCAAATGTTATCCAAAAATATTATTATTATCATGCAAAAATGTTATTATTGAAGTATTAAATAACTGCACGCTTTTTAAAGATGATAATTTTCACATGACAAAAATGACAGCAATGCCATAACCAAATTTCAATAAATTGCATATGGTCATTAGGTCATTCTACTGGCATTCGTGCTTATTGTCCGATTACACTGCATGCAATTTTGTCATTTTTATCTGTCAAAATCAGCATGGTCATTTGTGGTCATTTGGTCATTAGGTCATTAGAGATATGCCGATTACACTGCATGACCCTATTTTGACAGCGAGAACTGTCAAAAATGTTCATTAAATGCCAACGTGGCATACAGTCTAATCTTACCTTTATACTTTCAAGAGTATTTCGTGTTCACAGGAATCCATTCTCCCAATATCGATATTGGTTTTAAAGTGGGGTTTCGCTTTACGGATTGTTCTCTTGAAATTAACGACAATATCAATAAAAGCATTTTTCTCTTCCGAGTAATTTCTTCCTCTTTATCTTTTCTTTGTAGTTTCGGCATTTGTTTTCAATTAATTTTTTTGGACTTTTCGAGGTTTGAAAACAATAAAACACGAAACCACGAAACATATTGAACTTGGTAAACAAGCACTGTTATTTTGTTTGTACTTTATGGCATTAGTACTTACATACATTTAATTCTTTTTCTCACTTTTTCTCATACACGTTACATATGACGATACCTATTTGTTGCATCTAGGGTTGTGAATCATACCCATTTTTAACTAACCATTTTCTTTTTTTTTATATTCGTGAAATCAAAAACTTTTTAATGGTCAGTTAAAATTTGAAAGGACTTTAGATAAAAGCGCTTTTGGTTTGTTTTTACGAAATCGGTCATAAGCGACATATTGTAATAATTTTAATAGCTGAAACACATGTGCTGCATAGACGAACGCAGTAATGCGTGCATCAACGCACATTAAGCACATGTGCAGTAGGAAATGTCCTTCATTCAGTATGCTGTTTGCCTGACCTTAATATCATTGAACTACCTAACAGACTAAGATGTTAGGTATTGCCATAGAATTTCACGCCAGAACTAAAAGCCAAGCCGAAAAAGTTGTACCAAATTTCGCTGTTCTACTACAATCGGTACATCAAGGTTAGAAATGGAGACAAATTGCATCAAGAATTGTCATGCAGGAAGCAAAGCAATACTCATCGGTATGTCTGTCTCTAGGCCTCCTGCCAAAAACATACATTCGTTAGTGTTTCTAGGCAACAATGGTTGGCCGAACACAGGTCGTCCCGGACGGTGGCGTCAATGGCGAACAACCAAAAAGCCATCAAAACTGGTAAAATTGGCTGGTAGAAGGCGTCGAAATTATATGGTCTTCCAAAAAGTACACTTGAAAGGCGAACGGGTAACACAAACAAACTTTTTTCTACAAGGTGGCGCAAAAATAACCTTCCGATGTTTTTTGGTCACCGACCGATTATTGCTCAAATAAATAGTCACCAATATTCCGCGTTCTGGAGCAGTGTAACGTAACATTGTTTATTAACGTGTATTTCGCATGTGTTTACTACACAAATGTCAAAACAGAACTGACATTAGGGGCCAATCGCAAAATTTATAGCATTTTCTGATAGAAGGATTACTTTTGCGCCACCTTGTATGAACTATTTTGAATTTTTGATATATAGAGTTGTTGTTTTGTCTATCTGTACATAATCACCCCTATCGTGGAATCCGTCGGGGGGAACGATCCGCTAATAGTGAACAATTTGCATCGTGTTATCCGCAACCAGAAGACAACCCAAATCGGGCAGCTATTGGGCTCCCGAAGGCTGACGATTCTTATGCTACAGAGCAGAACTCGGCCTCCACTTCTCGGCTTGCTGACGGGCAACCAACCCCCCCTAACCCCCAAAGTATGGATAGTAATATCATTTGGACAACATCCAAACTTATTAGTGCCAGAAAAAACGAAGCGGAAACGTCCACTTCAGATTCTGACACCTCCACTCTGGTGGACAATTGTAGCATGGTCTCCGAGAAATCGGGTTGCTCCCCCATTTGGAAGAGCTTGACTGCGCTACAATTACAGAAGCAGGGTGGTTTTGTAAGACTCAGCGGTCTACAAAATAGACGCTTCAAAAGTGCTTTGCGGAGAGGCTTAGACAGACAAAGTGCTCTAATCTTATCCCAAGCAGCACAAACAGACAAGCCTGACAACAAGCGAGGGAGATCTGAAGACCAGACTCCCCCCAAACCTGCCGCCAAGAAGGTTAGGAAGGGTCCTAGGCCTGAGGCACCCACCTTTAGCCAGGTGGCAAGCCTAGTAAGGCTTGGAATCATTCCAACCGACTTGTGCAAAAACCATCTCTCCCCAGAGCAAATGGCTGCTGTAAAGGAGGTGGTGATAGACACCTCAATCGAGCTGAGCGACCGTGGCGTATGTCCTGTCTTCTCTGGCTCGCACCTTAAGACAGGATGGATAGTCTTTATCTGCTCTAACAGCTCCACTGATGGGTGGATGCGCTCGAATTTCGAGACAATTAAAGAGAAATGTGGTCTGGACCTGATGCTTGTGGAAGAAGGATCTTTCCCTAAATCACACATCGTCCGCGGACTCTTTGCAGAGAGCCTCGAACTCTCAAATGAAAAAGTGCTGGCGACCATTGGGGGGCAAAATGCCAACATCAGCACCAAATCATGGAAGGTGTTACAGCGAGGTAAGGTAGGTGCACTCCTTCACCTCGTAATCTCAATAGATAACGCTTCCTTGAATGAGCTCAATAAACTTATGGGGAAGATCGCATACCGATTCGGCATGATCAGATTGATTCTGAAGAGCACCGACAGAACCTCTAAATCTGCCATTAACCCTATAAATAACGAGCCAGCTAATTTTGTACCACCTATCGGAAATGTGTCTGAAGGTATGATACCTCACAAATCAATCACGACTAGCTGTGTCACCGGACCAGAAACCACTGTACAACCTATCGGAAATGTGTCTGAAGGTAGTGTACCATTGCAGTCCACTTCGACTAGCTGTGCCACAGGGCCAAAAACCTTTGTACAACCTATCGGAAATGTGTCTGAAGGTAGTACAACAATGAAGTCCACTTCGACAGGATTAGCTCCTACTAGCAGCCTAGGCAGCGGTCAGACGACAGTGATGTCAGTTCCTGAGGACCCCCCCCCCCCCCCAAACAACCAGCAAAGGTAGTAAAAATGCCATTGGGCATGCTACCCCGAGCGGTTCTGGGAGGAGCACTAAGGCAACGGCCACTGCGTCGTCCAATCGTCCCTTCCTGCAAGGAAAGATTACTTTCCCTAGGAGAACCGGCAATTCGGCCGTGAACCCCTACAACCCGGCCAACGCCGCCACTGGGCGGTCAAACCAGGGATGGATAAAAGATCAGTCAGCCAGGCAGTTAACAACAGGTCGCCCTGGACTGGCTGCTTGCCGAAATGGTAAGGGCCCAAAAAAGCCCAACTACTCAGGCAAGCCAGATCCTTAAAGGAGGATCTATGAACACCAACAAGGTGCTTCAGGCGAACCTCCATCACGCTAAGGGTACGTCCGCCACTTTTATCAAGCGGTTCGCCGAGGAAAAGATAACCCTAGGCCTCATCCAGGAGCCTTGGGTTATCAGCGGACAGATCAAAGGTCTTGGAAATAGGGCAGGTAAGTTAATTTACAAGTGCGGTGAGCAAGTGCCGAGAGCGGCCTGCTTAATCGATATAAATAGCAACTTTCTTCCCATTCCAGAATTCATCAGCAAAAACCTGGTTGCCGTACTACTGGAAGTACCTACACCTAGAGGCACACACAACATCATATGTGCCTCTGCGTATTTCCCCGGAGACGAAGACAACATCCCTCCACTAGAGGTACAGGCACTCATCCGGTACTGCCTACAAAACAACTCACATTACATCATTGGGTGCGATTCCAACGCGCACAATATGATATGGGGTAGTAGCGACAACAATAAAAGAGGTGAGTGTTTGTTTAATTTTATAGTCGGTAACAATGTAGATATTATAAACAAAGGTTCCAAATCAACCTTCATAAATTCGATTCGCAAAGAGGTACTTGACCTCACGCTCGCTAGTCCATTTATGGCAAATTTCATTGAAAACAGGCATGTGTCAGATGAGGCCTCGCTGTCGGATCACCAACACATTAGGTTCGCCCTGCCCGGTCAACTGGCACAGGCCACAATTAGATACGATCCTAAGTCGACGGACTGGAATACGTATCGAGGAATTGTACTCTCAAAAACGGATATGCTAATTTCGTCAATCGAGTCCACTTGGGACCTTGACGAAGCAGCACACCAGCTCAACAAAGTGTTACTAACCTCCTACCAGAGTAGTTGCGTCATTAAAACCAGCATAAAGCGACGTAAGGTCCCCTGGTGGAATGACAAATTTGCTGAATATAGGAAGAAGGTTAGGAAACTCTTTAATCGAGCCAAACACAATAAAAGGTGGGACGATTATAGGATCGCCCTCACAGAATACAACTCAGAATTGAGAAGATCAAAGCGTGCTACATGGAGGAAGTGCTGCGAAGACATAGTAGATATGCCGGTAGCAGCTCGCATCCACAAAGCGCTAGGCAGAGATCATAATAACGGTGTAGGATTACTAAAGAAACCAAATGGTACCTACACGACGGATCGAGAACACTTCTTCAGGTACACTTTCCAGGTTCGTCTCTTCGCGACATAAGCGGTAACTCTAACGATGTGGACCCCAAGGTACACATAGATAGTAGAGTAAACAGCTTATCTGGAAAAATGTTTAGTCCAGACGGCATATTTCCGGCCCTCATCCAGAGGGTTAGTGATGTCATACTGCCGATGGCTATTGCTTTATTTAGAGCTAGTTATAACTGGGGATACATTCCACTTTCCTGGAGACAGGTCAACGTGATTTTTATCCCCAAAAATGCCAATAGGCCAAGTGAACTGCCTAAATCATACAGACCCATCAGTCTAACATCTTTCTTTCTCAAAACCATGGAAAGACTTATAGATGTTCATATTAGGGAGCAGATAGTAACATCAAGCACCCTGAACTCAAGTCAATTTGCGTACAGAAAGGGCAAATCCACTGAAGGTGCTCTTCACTGCCTTGTCAAAAAGATAGAGGAGACATTCAAGTCAAAGGAAATTGCACTTTGTGTCTTCTTGGACGTTGAGGGTGCCCTCGATAATACCGTTTACGACTCGATTGCCAGGGCGATCAGTAATAAAGGTATCGAAGTATCGACGAACCAATGGATCAGAGCCATGTTGGAAAGTCGAATTATTACCTCCTCCTCTGGAGGTATATCGTTGTCTGTGACGGCAGCCAAAGGCTGTCCCCAAGGAGGAATACTCTCTCCCCTCTTATGGTGACTTGTCATCGACAACCTACTGGTCAGTCTACATAACCATTGGGCTTTAACGCCATTGGTTATGCTGATGACCTGGCGATTATTACCAATGGTAAGCGTAGCGCAACCATTGCTGATAGCATGCAAAAAGCGTTGCTACATGTTTTAGAATGGTGTATTAGGGAAGGACTTTCCACCAACCCTCTTAAAACCATCCTGGTACCTTTTACGCGAAAAAGATTGGTTAACTTTGAACCTATCACCGTAAGTGGTACACCCTTGAGTTACTCCAATGAGGTCAAATATCTGGGAGTCATCCTGGGTAGTACCTAAACTAAATTGGAACTCACACGTAAAGGCCGCCACTGAGCGTGCTACAAGAGCTGTGTGGGCCTTTAGACGCCTATACGGCAGAACTTGGGGTCTTAACCCCAGAATGATACACTGGCTGTACACCATGATGGTAAGACCCATTCTCACGTACACCTCCATCGTGTGGTGGCCAAAAGTACTTGAACGTACTACGTCTAACAGACTCCAAAAGCTACAACGTGTTGCCTGTCTGGGAATAACTGGTGCCATGCGCGCATGTCCTACGGTAGCACTTGAAGCTATGACTGTCACCGTTACAAGTATTCATTCAGAAGACGGCTGCTAGTTGCGCTATCAAGCTTCAGCTTGAATACAAGTATAACTCAAATGACCATGTGGGTCACCTGAAAATACTCAACTCAATCCAAAATTTGCACATGTTTTTCACCATCCCTGACTTAATGGTAAGGGAATATAGTTTCGATAAACTATTTGAGGTTGAAATACTAGACCGTTCTAAATGGGTCTCGGGAGTTCCAGCTGTAGACCCTAAAAGTCTGGTGTGGTACACCGACGGATGAAAAATGGAGTCTGAAATTGGTGCTGGTGTCTTTGGACCCAACACCAGGGTCTCGATACCTATGGGGATGTGCCCCACAGTGTTCCAGGCGGAAATCCATGCCATTGAGATCTGCAATATCTTAAACTCCAACAAGGGAATTAAGGGCGCAAAGGTACATATCTTCTCAGATAGTCAGGCGGCACTTCAGGCACTGTCGTCCAACACAATAGACTCTCTGGCTGTAAGAAACTGCTGCTGCGCCTTACAAAAGCTAGCCAAAAACAACAAAGTTAAACTCGGATGGGTGCCTGGCCACCGAGGTTTTGTAGGGAATGAAGCCGCAGATGAGCTCGCCAGAGCTGGTTCTGAAGCCGCTTTCGTCGGTCCCGAACCGTACTGCAGTGTCAACTGGACTACTGCTCTAGGGCTTATCAAGGATTGGGAGCAACAGACTCGCCTTAAACATTGGGAAAGCGCCCCTGGTTTGAGGCACTCCAAACGCTTGATTAAGCCCTACTCCTATAAGGAAATCCTTACACTAAATAAGGAAAACATTAGATTGCTGGTTGGCTTTCTCACTGGCCACTGCGGTCTGAGATATCATCTCAACAAAATAAATCTTAGTCCAACGTCAGAATGAAGATTCTGCTTGGAGGACGAGGAAACCTCAGAACACATACTCTGTGAATGCCCGGCTCTGCATTGGTTGAAACGACGCCTTCTCCACAGAGAGCTGTTATCACTGGTGGAGCTTTGCAACTCTACCACCAAACACGTGCTGAGTTTCATTAGGGAAGTCACTCGCCTTTTGGTGTAAGTCAACTTTGTGACACAAAAGATCTTTCAGGTCGCAGTGTCGGCCCTTGGGCAAGGGTTATAAAAAAAAAAAAAAAAACAGTTTTATTCAACTAGAATGGATAATTTTATAATTACGCCGTTTTTCCTGTTTTGAAATTTTTTTATTCGCGAAATGATATCAGCTGTTTCTATAAAGGGTCAGATTCAGATTCAGATTCTTTATTGAGTCTTATCTTTATTGAGTCTATATCGATTTTGACATTTGTTATCCGAGTATGAACTTATAAAGAAAAGGAAAACTTATGAGGCTATAATGTATGGCTCTCTCTTTCAATTACTTTTTTCTCGATAGCCGACTTGGCTTTACTTTAACATTTTAACGATGTGAAGCTTTTGCTCAATAGAATAGATATTATGCTGTCTCTTTCGACTCTGTGGTCGTGATATGACTAGATACTACGATTATATACAATTTTACTACACTTAAAACTACGAGAGGATAAGGGACAGCCACTAGATCTGGGTATCTCTTTTCCTCATTTTACTTTTGCTTTGTATGAATCGAGAGATTCTTTTTACATTCATGTTTTGGTTGAGAATACATATTTGTACTTTTCATTTCGTTTTTTTTGTTGTTGATTATACTTGTTTACGTATATCGAGATGATAATGATAACAGATTATAATTATCTACATATTGAATTTTGACTTCACTGATATGAGACGCAAATTAAGTTATAAGTAATAAGGTACAAGGTGGCGCAAAAGTAATCCTCCTATCAGAAAATGCTATAAATTTTGCAATTGGCCCCTAATGTCAGTTCTGTTTTGACATTTGTGTAGTAAACACATGCGAAATACACGTTAATAAACAATGTTATGCTACACTGCTCCAGAACGCGGAATATTGGTGACTATTTATTTGAGCAATAATCGGTCGGTGACTTTGGCACAACGTGAATTTCGTCGCAGATTTCCTACCCGTCCAACGCCTACTGGTGAAACACTGCGACGTTTAGCCGCTCGCCTCGAAGAGACTGGCACAACACGAGATGCTGCCAGGCGTGGCAGACCCCGGAGTAGCCGTTCTGCAGAGAATATTGCTGCTGTAGCCGAAGATGTCATGGAAGCGCCGTCGACATCGACCAGACGACGTGCCACGCAAATGGGTATCAGTCGACGGTCTTTACAGCGAATTTTGGTACAAGATTTGAAGATGTTTCCATACAAAGTCCAGATGGTGCATCAGCTGTTAGCTGCTGACCGCCAATCGCGTCTAACATACGCTCAAGCCATCCCTAATCACCACCAAGAAGAAGATGATTTTTCATCAAAAATAATCATGAGTGATGAGGCCCATTTCCATCTTAGCGGGTACGTAAATAAGCAAAATTTACGCTTCTGGGGCACTGAAAATCCGCGTGTAACCCACGAAGAGCCATTACACCCGCTCAAAGTCACTGTATGGAGTGCTGTTTTCGCTGGAGGAGTCATCGGACCTTTTTTCTTCGAAGACGTCGCGGGCCAAACGGTTACTGTGAATGGTGAGCGCTACAGAGCAATGGTCAACGAGTTCTTTTTGCCGCAACTTGATGAATTGGGATTGGAAAACATGTGGTTACAACAGGACGGTGCAACGGCACACACTGCACGTGCCACAACCGATATGCTGAAGGATGCATTTCCAGGGCGCCTAATCTCCCGTTTTGGTGATTTGCACTGGCCAGCAAGATCGCCTGATTTGACCGCTCCAGACTTCTTTTTGTGGGGCTTTTTGAAGTCGCGGGTTTATGTCAACAAGCCTCAGACTCTTGCAGCTCTTAAAGACAATATCCGTCAAGAATGTGAGGACCTATCGCCGGAAGTTTTGGCCAAAGTGATGGAAAATGCCATAAAAAGGGCTCAAATGACAATCAACTGTGGCGGCGGCCATTTACATGACATCATATTCTCGACTTGATGTAAAAAAAATTAAAAGACCAAAATCCACAAGAAGAATCAAAGTTTTTCATTTTTTTTTTAAATTACAGCCAAAAAACATCGGAAGGTTATTTTTGCGCCACCTTGTATAATGACATTTAGAATAAAATAATATGTAAGTTTTCTTATTTAAATGAAGGTCATTTTCATATCAAATTATTTTGACTATATCCATTGATTTGGGATACGAGATTTAGTATTTCGGAGGCCATACATCATTACAGTAGATATGTGGGGTACTGTACCACAAATAATAATGCACAAGTATGTAATTGATTTTTACTACTTTATTATTCTATTTCTACGTCGACGTTGCAGGTCACCACCATCTGGTTACGAGTTGGACGAAGAATAATTCAATCCGAAGCCGAAAGAAAACGGAAAACGTGCGCTTTTTGAAATGACAGCGAGTGTTCGTTGTCTCGCTCTCGCAGCCCCATTCAGCTGTTGTCCTTGTCACTAGTCATCTTTCTTCTGTCGGGTGTGATCGTTTGGTGTTGTGTCTCGGAGTTCGTCGGTGTGGTGGCGTGGTCGGTAGCGTCGGTCGTGCCGCCACAGATACATTGAACAAGAGTAACATAAAATTTCTTATTTGGATATATTATAAGGTGATTAAAACTAGAACTCAGATAAGTTCTATTCAGCGATTAATATGTTCGATAGGTGCGAATTTTTATAATTATATTTTTTTTTTGTAATTTACAGAGACGATTTTGGGGCTTTGGCCCCGGTTTTGGCCACTATGAGCGTTTTGGTAGAATGGAATGGGGGGCCCATCGGGAGAGATGTCGAGGTTTTCCGCGATCAAGCTGAATGGAGATCTATAAAGGGTCTTTCATTAGCGACTTGACAACTTAAAACTTTTAGTGTGAACGCACCCTTAAACCGATTACTGAACTGTCAAACTGTCAATGTCAAAATATTCAGTAAAATCAACATTTTCATCATGGTGACGAAGTAACAACGTTTACAAATAATTAAAATTTACTACCGAAATTCCGAGTCGCAAGTTTAAGAGCGCCTTAATTCTCTACCCAGTAGACAAGCAATTCATAGTATAGTGAAAAAAATTTGCCAGTAAGACTACGTTTTGCCCGAAGTGTGAAGAGTATTGCTGCTCTCCCAGACCACATAATGGCTGACTCAAGAACTAAAGCCACTTGATCATACAAAGCGACGTACATTCTCGAATTGGGTTCTGGACATGATGGAAGAAAATTAAGAATTTCATCGCAAAATCACCTTCAGCGATGAAGCTCATTTTAACGATAAACGGCTTCGTCAATAAGCAAAATATGCGTTACTGGACAGGTGAGAACACTCATGTGATTTTTGAAGAAGCACTTCATCCGCAAAAGTCAATAGGTCCGTTCGCGAACTAATATGCAAACGTAAATTTATATAAACTTTCGTCCAAAACTACACAAACGCGTTCGCGTACTGAGAAAATGATAAAAAGATGAACGAAAGAAAAATTTACTTTCGTTCATTTTTCTTCACACAAAATTTCAGCTGGTAAGAAAATGAAAACTGTCAAATGATGAAATCCTATGAGTTTGCCAGCAAAAAAAAACAGCTGTTGCTTCGTTTCAAGCCAAACTAAGAAGTTTTTACACAAAAGCGTTCGCGTTCTTTTCTTAGAAATGAGAGGATTCTCTCTCGATTTTGGAGATTTGACACTTTTCATTTTTCTACACATAAAGTACGCGAACGGACCTTTTCATGCCGGTGGCGTCATTGCTCCGTGTTTTTTTGTCGATGAAAATGAGCGTCACATTACGATAAATGGTATTCGCTACAGAGGCATGTAGGAAAGTTATTTCTTTGGGCAATTGCATGAATTCGACATTAGTGATACAACAAGACGGTGCCAGAAGCCACACAGAGGGAGCAACAATCGAATTATTGCAGTCTCAGTTCGATGAACGTGTTATCTCGAGAAACAGATCCGTCTATTGGCCGCTGAGATCGTGTGATTTAACGCCTCTAGACTTTTCTTATGGGGCTATTAAAGCATTGGTCTATGCCAACTACCCGACGATGTTAGAGGAGCTGAGAGCCAATATTGAACAAGAAATAGGGCCCATACCGGTCGAAATGTGCGGCCGACTCATCGAAAATTGTGTGTTCAACGTATCAACCGCTGCATACGTTCACGTGGTGGACATATGAACGAGGTCGAATTCTATTCATAAATGTTTTGATCGTAATTCAAGCCTATAATTCTTTTTTTGAGATACGAGTATATCTCAAGTAGTTTGCGTTTTATTTAAAAAAGAAGTTGTCAAGTCCTTAATGGAGCCTTTACAAACATGACCATTTGAGGGGAGTGTGTCCGTAGAGTATATTTAAAATAGAAAGTCTTCGTATAGTCGACATTAGAGTCTTGAGTTGAAATTGGTTTCGGACGGTTACATGAGACTGTATTTATGTCTGTGTATCAAAAACATTTATATTTTTCATAAGAACGCATAGTAGGTACTATGTTGTAAAATCAATCAAGGAATGCCACTCCTTTTTCTATAATTTTCATCGAGATTTCAGCGCTACTTTACGAACCAAGCATAAAATGTAGAGTAAGTGCGGGTAATATGGAATACACCTTTTTATTTTTGAAATTGCACTTACATTTTTGGTCCAAAATTCCCGTCAAATGTTTCAATAGACTAATAATGTTTACTGGTACCTTCACTAAACTTGCCACAATATGAAAATTTACCTTTTTTCTGTTATGGTGTTTTTACCTAAAAAATGTCAAATATCTTAGCTCAACAAAATGTGCGTGTTATATGGAATACTTATTCCATATTACCAAAAATCGAGTAGGTACAATATGGAATATTCCATATTACCAATCACCGAATTTTTCTTTTTTGTTAGATTTATTCTGTTGGATACGTTCAGAGTTTGAATTATATAAATGAATTATCACAACATTTACATAGTTATAATGTTTTGAAACACTTCTTATGTGACCACATGTTGCACTGAATACATCTGTCCCATAATAGACCATCAGGATAGGATACGTCACAGACATAGCAATTAACGCATTCACGAGGTTCAGAATCGAACTCTGACCCTAATTCATCAGAACTTTTGTCATCAGCCACAAAACTTACAGAAGAGTCACTAGATGAAGCGTTCGGCGAATCCCTTTCCCTTTCCGGCATGTTTTCGAAGTGGATGGAAACACATCAGGTTCTTTTTCCTTTGGGTTAAACAAAAGTAACGCCATTCTATCTCTTTGATATATTTAACGAGATCAGACTCCATTTTATTTGTGAAGATGGGTTTTCTTCGAAGTGAAATGCATGATAATTCAGTTGGAGTTTTCGCAGAAGTGGCCAATCTAAACAGAGTTCCGCGGGGGACATTGAATGCTTTTGAAGCTTTAAGGTAACCCATTTGATTCGAACGGACGCATTTAATGGCCTGTTCCATGTCCTCTGGTTTACATTGTTTGCGCTTTGCACCAGTTTGGGTCTTTGGGGCCATTTATTGCATACAAATTCTGGACAATGCTGATAATATGGAATACTATTCCATTTAACCGTCAACTTGGTATTCCATATTGCCAACATTTTACACTTTTCAGAAATAAGAAGTAACTTACCGTTTATTTATTTTATCAACAACCAGCAACAGACGTTAATACAGTTACAATGCTTGGTATCTAAACCGTTTTACTTTGATCAAAATTAACTTTACTATATTGTTTTCATGTAAAAGCTCCACACGTTAAAAGTTATGGTTGCAAAAAATTTTACTTTTGAATTTTTCCTGTTGCCAGTTTGACAGCTACTTGAAATTGAATAATAGATTGCTTAAACATTTTCAGTAACCTAAGTTGTGAACATGAAGGAAGAGATGTCACTGTAGAATTTACAGAGAAACAGGGGTATTCCATATTACCCACATATTCCATATTACCCTAACTTACTCTATCAATCGTACGAACATATAAGAACGAACCAACCCAAAGTTCATTCAAGTTCATTTAATGTTCATTCAACCTATCCGAAGCAAGATTTCACTTGTGCTTTTATCCACAGTGGTCCGCATTAGGATCTTGTATTTGTAATACGTGTAAAATCCTGACAAATAAATAAATAGATTCATAGAAACACTCATGC
This sequence comes from Portevinia maculata, assembly GCA_949715645.1. NCBI lineage: Eukaryota > Metazoa > Arthropoda > Insecta > Diptera > Syrphidae > Portevinia > Portevinia maculata. Next base: position 363,979,844 of record OX454525.1, on the reverse strand, counting down.
AAACTCGTGGTAAACCATTAACATGCATACAGAAACGTATAGGGCCCTGTTCTTCTGGATTAACAATGGAAAATAACATTAGAGAACAATCTCACGAAATAAGTGTTGGTGGTGAACTCACAATTCACACAAACTGTAATTGAACGTAGCAGTCCTTGAAGTAGTAATCATGCCGAAGGCTGGCAAGACCTTATCCACAACTCCCAAAGATATCGGGCCATTCAGATTGACGTATTTTATGTTCAAAGCTTTCTCGAGAGTCCTAGACCTCTTGATCAAGTATTCGGAAGATATTTTCTTGCTATCCAATTCAAAACACGAGTATCAAAAAGGCAAATCAGTTGACAGAGAGATTTTTCGATGAGTTATACTCGTATTATCGAGTGGAGCGATGCATCGAAAAATCGCGCTCTGTATGAAAGAATTCACCGTGGTTGCCTTCCTTGATATAGCTTAAAACCATAGTGATACATGCTTAACTTGGGAATGGCTCCGTCAAGAGACAAGCACAAGCACAAGACATTGTGCGCAAAGAAATCCTTTTGGAAATAGAAAACACCGGCTGTATAGTTGTTGCTTATGCGGACGATGTTGCTATCTTCCATGAGACAAGTTCCCACAAAAACTTTGCGGCAAACCCCACAGGCGCATAAGTAGGCATAGGAAAAAAAGATAGTAAACTGGACAAAAACCTTCGGTTCCTCCTTGCGGGGTCAGTCACCTTGACGTGTGTACCATCACGGAACGCAAATTCGATGGTGCCGGTGCAGAGGCTTACGGCGCAAAGAGTCATCGGGCCTTTCTGATAAGGGACAGACCGTCTGATGAGCGTCAACTAAGAACTGACCAGGACTACACGTCCGCTACCCTTCTCCTCTTTCCTTTCAATTTTCAATTACCCATATCCCCCCTCCATCAAATCCCTAAATCGTATTTCCCCAATAAACCCCTAATCTAAGGTGGCAAGCGCCGAGAGATGCATGGCTAAGAGGGTGCTTAGTCGTTAGTTTGCAAACTTCGGATACCAGGCGACCTCCGATTTTAAGACAGCCTTCCTGTGGTTAGACGGGTAGACCACGGGCGACACCATATCCCGAATACTCGTGGGTTTCAAAATAAACCAAACAACAAAACAAACAATAGAGAATGATGCCTCTAAAATTGCATCATCAAATAGGGATGTTTTAGAACACCCTGTCGATGACGACACGACATCTGCCAAAGGGATAGAGTCGGTAATCATCGACTCTGAAATGGGGGAACCTGAAGAGAACTTGTCTCAACTCAGTGATTCTATTTCAGAATCCAGCACCATATGCAACAGCATATTATCGGATGAAAGACATCCCGATATAGAGGACGTACCTAAGACAGTCGGCAATGTGGCACGGACTGAGTCTGAGTACGTTAGGTTCACACCATCTGAACAGCGCAGATTTAAGCGCGCGCAGAAGAAGGGGAGCACCATTGAGCAGGCCCGTCTCTATGCGATCCAAAAGATGGTAAACAAGGGTCCCGAGGTGAAGCGAATGCGATCCGAGGATAATACCCCACCTCAATCCGAAGCGAAGCGAGGGCGCACTGGGAAGACAACCGTCGACAAAGTCTCGTATAGCAATATAACGAGCTATGTAAGACTGGGTGTTGTACCGGTGGACATCGATCGTAATCCTCTCTCCAACGAACAAATGGGTTCGATACAGGAGAGGATTATGGATATCACGATCGAACAGCGTGACGAGGAGGTTAAACCAGCCTTCCGCGGTACTACGTTCAAAGCCGGATGGCTCATGATCGTATGTGCAGACGCCACCACTGCAGAGTGGATGAAGGCAACCTTCGCCAAGCTAAAAGAGAAATGCGGGTTAGAGGTGATGCTTGTGGGAGAGGAAAATTTTCCAAAACCACATGTCATCAGAGGGTTCTTCCCGCAGAGTACCGGCGTAGCTAGCGAAAGGATCCTAGCCCTATTAGATGGCCAAAACAAAGAACTGAACACGAGAACGTGGAGGGTTCTGCAAAGATCGGATGAGCGAGACATCGCACATATGGTCTTTGCCATAAACGACAGCACCATGAGGAGACTCGTGGAGCTAAAGGGTATGGTCTCTTTCCGATTCGGACAGACCAAACTTATCCTAAAAAGTGCTGACAAGACGGCCACACAGGGCCCTAAAGATCAAAAACAGCACGTTTGGATACGAAGGATGTCACAGCTCACGGCAGCACCGCAACTGACCCAAGTGGGGCCAGCACCAGCGCTGCCGCTAAGGCTGCAGCTTCAAGTACGGCAACAACTGTGCCAGAAAAAGAAGCTACAAGCGCGAAGTCAAGCGCAGCCAGAGAAAGCCAAACACGATTCAGGCCTAAGTTAGGTATGTATCGTAAGAAAGCACTGGCACAAGAAGGACATAAAAACAAAAGTCCTAGAGGCAGACAAAGTGGTACTCCTCAACAGGGTATCGTACGTAGGAGAGGTGATAACAAGCCCAATAGAGTACGAAACCCTGAATACAGACGCAAATGACCACCCGTCTCAGCGTTTTGCAGGCCAACCTGCACAGGGCTATGGGTGCATCGGACACCTTTAGCCAGCGATGTGCCGAAGGGAACATTGCTATTGGACTAATCCAGGAACCTTGGGCAACCAATGGTAAGATATCCGGATTAAATTGTAAACACAGAGAGCTAATTTTCGCCAAAGGTCCTTTCAGACCAAGGGCGGCTATCTCTATTAAGAAAGATATAAAATTCTCTCTCATTCCAGGTTTCACAACTAGGGACCTGGTGGCGGTTCTAATAGAGCGCCACAAAGGCCGAGAGCTGCATAAATTTGTATGCGCATCGGCGTACTTTCCTGGAGACACGGATGCAGTGCCTCCCTTACCAGTACAGGAACTTGTCCGGTACTGTGAGGACCAGAAAGTACATAAACTAATCGGCTGCGACGCAAACGCACATAACACCATCTGGGGCAGCCGAGATACAAATAACAGAGGTGAGTCGTTATTAGAATATTTATATAGCAATAACCTCGTTTTTCTAAACAAGGGAAATAGTCCTACATTTAGAAATTCTATAAGAGAAGAAGTTATAGACCTTACTATATCATCTCCTTTTATGAAGGATATTATAGAGGGATGGCACGTGTCTGGCGAGGCATCTCTATCGGATCATATGCACATCCGTTTCGAGATAAGATGCAATGCCGAACACGCGTCAGTCCGTTATGACAACAGACTGACTAATTGGAGAACTTACCGCGAAAATCTTGCGGTCAGATCTGACATGCTGCCAGAAGCACCATCAAATACAATTGATGCAGATGCTGCGCAATGTCAAATAAATGATATTATTCTTACCTCATTCAAAAATAGTTGCAAGGTTAAAAGAACCGTGGTTAAAAGGTGCGTACCATGGTGGAACGATAACCTTGAGTCTATTCGAAAGAGGGTGAGAAAGCTTTTTAACAAAGCCAAACGCACCGGCACGTGGGAACAATATAAATCCATGCTGACCATATACAACTTAGAGTTGCGCAGATCCAAAAGAGCCTCATGGCGTGCAAACTGTGAGAAGATAGACAAACTTCCAGAGGTGGCACGCCTCCAAAGGGCCCTGTCAACGGATCAAGAAAAAGGCATGGGATTGTTAATTAAATCAGATGGTTCAATCACACGCGACCGGGAAGAAACGCTGAAAACTTTGCTTCAGGCTCACTTCCCAGGTTCTCACACGATGGTCATTACAGACGACCATATAGCGGAGGTCTCAATTCCAAGAAACCTCAGCAGAATTCATAGTTTATCCGGAACACTTTTTACTCCGGATAAGGTTAAATGGGCAATTAACTCATTTAAACCATTCAAGGCATCAGGTACAGACGGTATTTTTCCAGCCCTCATTCAAAATGGAATAGAATTTTTACTACCATCCATGATTGCCTTATTTAGGTTCAGCTTCAACTGGGGGTATATACCAGTTACCTGGAGGGAGGTAAACGTAGTATTTATACCTAAACCGGGAAACAAGCCGAGAGAATTACCTAAATCATATCGTCCGATAAGCCTGACATCGTTTTTTCTGAAAACAATGGAAAGGATTATTGACATTCACATTAGAGAATGCATATCAAAAAGCATGCCTCTGCACCCTCACCAATATGCGTACCAAAAGGGCAAATCCACGGAAGGCGCTCTGTTAAGACTAACTACAGAGATAAAAAACGCCTACCGTTGCAAAGAGATCGCACTTTGTGCCTTTCTGGACATAGAGGGTGCTTTCGACAACACTGGATATGAATCCATATCAAATGCTTTGTACCATAGAAATATAGATAAACCAACTATTAAATGGATCAAAGCGATGCTGGAAAGTCGCAAAATAACTTCCTCGTCAGGAACGACCTCAGTATCAGTAACAGCCGTAAGGGGCTGCCCACAAGGGGGAGTACTCTCACCCCTTATGTGGTCATTGGTCATCGATGACCTGCTACACAAGATGAGCAGTTTGGGCTACACCACAATTGGGTACGCCGATGATATTGTCATCATAGTTAGGGGCAAAGACTCAATAGGAGTCACATCAAAAATGAAAAATGCTCTAAAGACAGCCATAGACTGGTGCATTAAGGAAAATCTTTCCATAAATCCCAGTAAAGCCGTCATCGTTCCTTTCACTAAAAGGAGGAAATTAGACCTAGGCCTAATCACAATAAACGACACGGTCGTAGAGTATTCCGACGAAGTCAAGTATCTTGGAGTAATCCTGGACAAGAGACTTAACTGGAACTCTCACATAAACAACAAAATCAGTAAAGCTAATAGAGCTTTATGGGCCTGTCGTCGCACATATGGTAGAACCTGGGGAATCTCTCCAAAGATCGTCCACTGGATCTACACAGTGATGATAAGACCCATCATAACATACGCCTCCATAGTATGGTGGACAAAATCCACACAAAAGGTCGCAATAGAGAAGCTCAAAAAGGTACAACGGCTTGCGTGCCTTGGTATCTCCGGAGCCATGTGTACCTGTCCAACAGCTGCCATAGAGGCAATAACAGGAATTATACCCCTCCACATATACGTCCAAAAAGTGGCGATCCGCAGTGCAATAAGTCTAATACAGCTAAACGAGATAAGTCTTAATGATCATCCGGAACTTAAGACCCTTCTCGATGAACTGCCAGAACTTAACATGAACTGCGCGGTCACAGACCGCATTCAAAAAACACTATGCTTCAACAAACGGTTCTCCACGGAGATACCCAAAAGAGAAGCATGGGTTAGCAATAACCCACCAAACAGCCATAACGGCATAAAGTGGTATACGGATGGTTCTAAAATGGAAACGGGGGTAGGAGCGGGAATATACGGACCACACAAACGCTTTACGATACCCATGGGAAAAAGTCCCAGCGTATTTCAAGCGGAGCTCCACGCCATTCAAGAATGCGCCAGCCACATTATCTTATCTGGCATAAAAGGTGCAACCATCCATATTTTCACGGACAGTCAAGCAGCTATAAACGCCCTTAGCTCGTATACCATTGACTCCAAATCAGTCATGTACTGCTTCAATACCCTACAATTACTCGGAGCAAGAAACAAGACCAAATTATGGTGGGTTCCGGGTCATGTTGGGGTAGAAGGTAACGAAAAGGCCGACGAACTGGCCAGAAAAGGTTCAGAAACACCTTTCATAGGTCCCGAACCTTTCTGCTGCACCCCTAGATCAGCAGCAACGGCAGCAATTAAAAGCTGGGAACATAGAAAATGTATCTATCATTGGGATAACATCCCAGGTCTAAGGCAGGCCAAACGAGCCATTCGGCCCTTCAATCATAATGCCAGCAAATGTCTAAACCTAAGCAGGCATGATATCAAAAACCTAGTAGGTTACCTTACTGGTCACCACGGTTTAAGATATCATCTACACAAAATGAGAATAGCAGATTCTCCTGAGTGCCGACTCTGTCTTGAAGATAACGAGTCAGCTGAACACATTTTATGTGAATGCCCAGCCCTTAATGGAATTAGAAAGAAGATCTTTCTCAGGGAACAATTGAGCCCCGAGGACATAAAGAATTCTTCTACTGGTAAAATTGTCCGCTTTACAAGGAAAGTGGAAATTTTACTAGTTTAAAATTTTTCTGGCCCATACGGTACAAAAGATCTTTTAGGTCGAAGTACCCCCCCTTTTATAAATCGCCTTGGCGAGCCAGAATTTAAAAAAAAAAAAAAAAAAAAACCTTCGGTTTTAATGTCAACCCGACGAAGACTTGGTTATTCCTCTTTAATAGGAATCTCACGCTTCCCATTTTCAGAGAAACCACTCCTATTCTCTCAAACATTGCTAGCTACCTTCACCTACAAAAGGGCAGTAAGCCCATCATGGAGCTTACATCAGGCATATAATGCATTGGTTGCACACTTTGGTAGTAAGAAAGATTCTTTTATGTGGAGTAATGGCTTGAGTTGCCGCCCTGGAAATAAAATCCATTCTTGAACAAATGAAAAAATCTGAGGGGCTATTTCGCCGTTTCAAGGAACACTGAGAACCTTTCCAGCAGCGGCATTTCAAGCCATGCTCACCATAGGTAAGCAAATGGCTGCCAACGCTGAATTGTAACGGACTATTTGGCAAGTTCCGAAACGTAGTCAAGACTACCTCACAACCAGCGATAAGTCTTCGTCTTCCACTGCTTTATAAAATATTGATTTTCCCAAAAACGGTTCTAACAATTGGTTGCTGTTTTGGTGTTTGAATACTTTAGCTGAGGGTGAGAAAATGACATACTCACTTTTCCCCTAAATTCTCGAGCAATGGCACGTAAATATCTCAAAAATTCTACGTACAGGGTTCTTAGTATTTTCTTCAATTAGCGGCCCCAAAATCATGTGACCCGGCTCCATGACGGCATTATAGAAACAAAACTCAGGAAGGGTCCTTGCAAGTGTCGCAGACATTCAGTTCCATGAAAGATATATTTTGTTTGGTAGTTCTCAATTTCAAATGCATTATGATGATAAAATAAAATAGGACTTAGAAAGAAAACGAACAAAACTGTAACATAACAATGCAAAAGTCCAGGCAACTATAGTCTTCCCACAGGACACAGGAAAAACAGCATGAATTTTCCTTTGATACGACATCAAATGCGAACAGGACTTCGAAAATGCAAGTCCCAACTCTAAATTACAATAACAATCAATGGAAAAAGTATCTAAACTAAAACCAATCTAAGGATTCTCTTTGATTTGATAGTAGGCAATAGACAGAATGGAATTCCACAGATGGTCCTGCTGTCGAATGGAAGGGAAATACTTAAGAAAATACCCCGTGCAACATTTTGTGGGTAATCGGCACTACCAACCAACTGGCCAGACCGAAACGTTTTGTGTTTTTCTCCATTTTAAGACAGGATATTTGCAATATCCCAGCAAGTGGTTGGGGCTTGCAATGTAACCACGAGGCACGATTTCTATTTAAAACTATTTTCATTGAATCGTGATTTTCATTTGATCAATGGTATTTGAGAGTAGGGAATTACTGTGTGTTTGGTTTGGCAACTGGCTATCGATTGATGACAACTGCAATACTTACGGGATGATGAAGAATGTTTGCATAAATTTGCAATCCTGTGAATAGATTTATGGTAAGATGGTGCCACTTACTGTTATTTACCCCTCTTGAGGGATTCTTTCATCGGAATCCGCTATGCCATTCTGACGCGAAGACATAATGATTTGCGTCAAATGCCTACATAGTAAAACCAAAAAAATATTTGGTTTCGTTAAATTTTTAATTTAACTGCTACTCCCCTTTGCCGGAAATTCGTACCAACCCATCCATAAAATCTCCACAATCAGCTGCGATTACCACTGAACTTTCATTTTTATGAGCGAATATTACACGCTTGTTCTTTTTGCATCCGAGCAGTGAACGCGGTATGTTGTGTAAGATGAAGCTTTCAATCCGACTACATAGTGGGAAAGATAAAATGCTCATATGTTGAACGCGCATTGATTCGAAGGTAAGAGTTGAATCTCCTTCTGTGCCTTCATATTTTCATTTTGTTTAAAGGGACAAATTACGTATTCTGTCCATAGGGTTCAAACAACTATCCCATCACTAATCTACCTGTCTGTCAGCTATTGAGGCTTGAATTCAGAAAGAAACTTCGTACCTACAAAGATATGTCAGGATTCTTTTAAACTGTGCCAAGTGATTAATTGGAACCTTTATCTGTTGTCCACAGAAATTGCGAATGCCTATCATAAAAGTTCGGTATTGCTTTCTTGCCCTCATACACAAGTGAGCCGATAAGGAGAATTTGCAACAATTTTGTACGTTCTCCCTTCGATAATCTTGTGGTCAATTTCATCAAGCGCAACAATGTGCACAATAAACGCAAATGATTGTTCTTGCTCTAATGCAACTCGCTAATTTTCCAGAACTCGCACAGTTTAAGCATCCTGCACTACCGTAGAAGGCACGCATTGTCGAATTATAGGTACACTCTTCTTAGGATTACGCTGTAAAGAGAATCCGTAATTCGCCCCATAACAAAACGAAACATAGGGACGGGCTACAGTCCGCTTGGGCGAACTGTTGGATACCCTATTCTTTTTCCTATCCCTCATAAGTGGGCGTGACAAAAGTCTGAGTATGGTTGAATTGTTAAGAACGCTCTATATATTTTGTTACATAATATTTAAAGGATTTTATCGAGAAAAAAAACGAAGCTTTTGTAAAAAACGCTGCGTTTTTTTTTTAAATTGTGGGCGTGTCAGTAGGCAGATTTTGAAAATATTTACTCATGAGCATAAAAGGCCCCTAGAGAGCTCCCTAGCTCAAACTTTGTTTTTTCAATAAAATTGTTTTATTTAATTGTGGGCGTGTCAGTGGGTGGATTTTAAAAATTTTACCTCCCGAGCAGTTTTAGGAGTCATTGTGATCTATGACCAAAAGTTTTATAAAAAATTTCAGCTCTCTAGCTCAAAATTCGATTTTTTCGAAAAATTTGTTTGTGGGCGGATTTCAAAAATTTGTAAACTTGATTATTTCGGGACCCTAGAGAGTATATGGTTAAAATTAAATAGGACTGACCCTCTAGGCCCAGTTTAAAGGCCTAATGTTTGCAGACAGACGGACGGACGGACGGACGGACATGGCTAGATCGACATTACTGTCGATGCTGATCATAAATATAGTAACTTTTAGGGGTCTACGGGCAATATTAAGGTATGTTACAAACTATGCGTCAAAATTAATATACCCTTAGAATAGGGTATAAAAAGAATCGCTCATAATCAGTAATAATTACATACATATGTGTCAGCTGAATGCTGCCAACGAAGGGTAACCTGAACGTACCCCGTACCGAAACACACCCCAAGAGAACTGTCACATTCAAAAGCGAAGAGCCAACGACAAATTCAATGCGGCTTGGGTTTTAAGGAGAAACGCACTACGACACGAATCCTACGTTTTGTATCATTCTCAATAACTTTTAATTAAATTCAATAAAGCTCAAATTATTTGAATCGTTTTTTTTGTTTTAACAATTACGCCTGTCGAACGTACACCGACAGTTTTCAGAAGTGGGATACAAAACCAACCGCAACGATTAAGCACAATGCCATCTGCTAAACTCGACACGCTCAAAGTCAAGCAACTGAAAGCAATTTTGGAAGCCAACAACCTACCCACGACCGGTCGCAAAGTAGAGTTGCTGGCACGCATCATCGATCACACGGATTCGGATGAAATTGAAGTTGAAGTACTACGAGAACTCGAGGACGACTACGAAGCGGTGATCCCCACCGAGCCCAATACGCAGCACCTTACAAGGGCGGTGGAAAATCTGTCTCAACAGTTTGTGAACCTTTTAACCACTTTGAATTCCAACAGGTCCACGTCGCCACCAAGAACAAATACATCAACGTCAACGACAACGTCCACGGCAACGCCAGTTTGCACAACAGAAATACAGAACCTCATCCCCGAGTACGATCCATCGGCAGAACTCTCTCCAACCGCTGAACAATATGTCGATCGAATTAACACCCTGATAAGGTTGTATTCCTGAGGAGAAAGAAATGTCCTTTACGTGGCACAAACGAAAATGCGAGGTTCAGCGAAACAGTGGTCAGACTCATTGCTAGGATTAGAAATAGATTCATGGCAAGAATTTTCTCGTCGACTCGTGGAGGACTTTGGTAAGAACGAAAGCGAAGCAGACATCCATTTTAGAATGTCTTCGCACACACGGAAACAAGGTGAAAATGTGATCGACTTACTTCTACCGCATACGAGCACTTGGACAAAAATACCGATTAAGCGATCCAGCAATAATTAAATACATTCGGCATGGAATGAATCATACCGAGCTGCAAACGACACTGGCAGCCTCGCACTTTGCTCAGTTAAATGATCTTCGCAACACCATCGAGCGTTATTTCGCCAATCGTCCAACAGTTCCCTTAACCAACAGACCACGAATGACAACGCCGAGGAGTGAGCACTCACCCAACGGCGCGCCAAGAATCGCCACATAATCTGGAAGCCGACCAACCACTACAGCCAGGAATTTTTCAACTCCAGTCGTATGCTATAACTGCTCTGAAACTGGGCATATTTCCATCAACTGTACAAAGCCACAGAAGAAACAGCGATGTAATATTTGTCGAAGGACAAACCACTCAGATGATAACTGTCTGGTACGAGGCCGCACACAAACGACCAACAACGTCCTGAGGATTTCGAACTATGACGTCAAAGACAGCAACCGAACGAAGGATGTAAAAGTGAACAAACACCTGGTGCAGGCATTCATTGACCCAGGCAGCGACCGTTCGCTCATACGGTATTCACTGGCACAAAGCATTGGAAAAAGTCAACCACATGATCCGTTCACATTAAATGGTTTCGCCGGCGGAGAATGCTGTGGAAACAGTTGCATTACTGCGACGATACAAGTAGATGAAATGGAAGAAGCAGCTCACTGTTTCTTGATTGTTAAGGACGAATTGATGCCGTATCCCCTCTTCCTCGGGAATGATATTTTATGTAAAGACAATCGGCGCCTAGTCATCGAAAGGAAATCGTGCCGTCTGGAGGAATTTACCGAAAACGAAATAAAAACGGGAGACGGGCTATCGTCTGGTATGAAAGGGGAGTTACACGAAATCATAAGCGAGTATTCGGTGTGTTTTGGAAAAACACTCAATCGCCTAGGACTATGCACAACAACTGCAATGAATATCATGCTTACTTCGAATTTTCCGATAGTTAGAAAACCGTATCCTGTACCTTTTGCGAAAAGAGAGGTCATTGAGAATGTCATCAAAGATTTATTGGAGTATGATGTAATTCGGCCTAGTTCATCTGCATACTCATCGCCTGTGGTGTTGGTGAAGAAATCTTCGGGGGAAGATCGTATGTGCGTTGATTTTCATGCACTGAATGCCATTACTTTAAAAAAAACCGTATCCGATGCCAACAGGGGAGGAAATTCTGTCAATGACTGCAGGAAAAAGTCGGTTTACGATACTGGATCTGATGTCTGGTTACTACCAGATCCCAATCGATGAAGACTGCCGACATTTCACTGCATTTATCACACACGCCGTTTGGCTTGGTGAATGCGCCAAGTGTATTTTATGATGCAATTTCCAAACTTATAAAACCGATGAAAGGACGAGCATTTAGTTATGTGGATGAAATTATTATTCCGAGTTGCAGCGTCGATGAAGGACTCAGTAATCTGAAAGAATTTTTACAGATGTTGAGAGAAGCTGGTTTAACTCTTCGCATTAGCAAATGTGTATTCCTAGCGAAGGAAATCACTTTTCTTGGGCATCGACTAACCGAGGATTGAATCAAACCTAGCCACGAGAAAACATTAGCTATCGACGAATTTTCACAACCAACGAACGTTACTGAATTGAGAAGATTCTTGGGGCTGGTGAGTACTTCAGGAAGTTCGTTCAGGATTTCGCCATCATCGCTAAACCACTGACATCGATGTTGAAGAAAGAGAAAGCGGAGTCATCGTTCTGTTGAGAAAATGAGCAGGCAGAAGCATTTGTGAAGTTAAAGAAAATGTTATGCAGCGACCCGATTCTCCAAGTTTACGACCCAGGGAAAATGCACGAAGTTCACACCGACGCCAGCTCATGCGGGTTAGCTGGAATATTATTTCAAGCGACAGCTGATTCGTCCGAAAGGAAACCTGTTTTCTATTACAGTCGCACGTGCACGGCCGCCGAATCAAAGTATTCGAGCTATGAACTCTAGGTGCTAGCAGTGGTCGAGAGTTTGGAACGATTCCGCATGAATCTGCTTGGTCGAAAATTTCGTGTTGTGACGGATTGCTCCGCTGTGAGTGCAATTAAGGCAACGTCCTCGCTTATTCCTCGTGTAGCCAGAGGCTGCGTCTGCAGGAATTCGATTTTACGATTGCTCACCGGACTGCAAGTCGAATGGCGCACGTAGACGCGCTAATCCGGATGCCGGTCGAGGTTGGAAATGAGACTGATACCGTTGCCGCTCGTTTCATGAGAGTCAACATTTCACAGGATGATTGGATCGTCAGCATGCAGCGTCAAGATCTCAGACTCGCAACGATCGCCAATGTGCTTGAGGGCCGAGAAGTATCCGAAGCCAAGGAACAGTTCAAGCGCGAATTCGCATATAAGAATGGAAGACTGTATCGGCGTGACGATGGGAGGTTGAAGTTGGTTGTGCCATCCAGCGTTCGATGGCGAATCGTTAAATACCTCCACGATGACGTGGGTCACTTTGGTGTTTAGAAGGTGTTGCAGCGGATAAGTGAGAACTTGTGGTTTCGCCGAATGAGAAATTACGTGAAGTTGTATATCGCCGCATGTGTGGAGTGTTGTTTCCATAAAAGAACACCAGGAGCAGTCGAAGGTAGAATGCACATTGCAGACGTTACGCCAATTCCATTTCGGACTCTCCACATAGACCATCTGGGACCATTTCCGCCGCGGGAAGGCCTACGTTATTGGGATAGCAGATGCTTTTAGTAAGTACGTCATCGTCAAAGCAGTTAGAGACACAAAAACCAAGTCTGCGATCGAAATCCTGACGGATTTGACTTCGTATTTTGGATTACACGATACCATAATCAGCGACCGTGGAACGGCTTTTACCGCAGCTGATTTCGAGAATTTCTGCGAGGATAATAGGATACGACACATAAAGACAGCTGTAAGGACGCCGAGGGCCAACGGACAGATCGAGCGTATCAATCAAACGATTTTACAACACCTAAGGACATCAGACATCGATATCAGCAATTGGGACTTAGAGCTTCGAAACCTTCAGTGGGTAATTAACACTCAGCGGAACTCGACCACAGGCTATAGTCCAAATCAAATAGTATTCGATTTTAAGCTAAAAGACATTTCGGTCAATCGTCTTCGTGCAGGCAATGTACGATGTTGCGGATGACCAAGAGGATGTTGACATTTTACAGCGACGTGCAGAAGTCGCCCAGCGAATAACCGAGGAGAAGGAGAGGTGGAAGTTGCGATTCGATGCAAAGCATAAAAATCCCACAATTTACAATGAGGGAGATTTAGTTGTCATAGAGCGCGTGCCGTCACCGACTGGCGAGTCTCACAAGCTTGAACCTAAATATAAGGGACCATACGTCGTAAAGAAGAGACTACGGCATGACCGATACGTACTGGAGGAGATGGAAACAAACAGGAAAAAACGGACATTTTCAACTGTTATGGCCAGCGAAAAAATGAAGCCATGGTGTCTGTTAGGACCAGAGCTCGACGACGACGATGATGACGAGACAAACCAGGAGCCAGGGACGACTCCATGTCACGAAGGGCCGAGCTGTCAGCTGAATGCTGCCAACGAAGGGTAACCTGAACGTACCCCGTACCGACACACCCCAAGAGAACTGTCACTTTCAAAAGCGAAGAGCCAATAACAAATTCAATGCGGCTTGGGTTTTAATGAGAAACCCACTACGACATGAATCCTACGTTTTGTATCATTCTCAATAACTTTTAATTAAATTCAGTAAAGCTCAAATTATTTGAATCGTTTTTACGCCTGTCGAACGTACACCGACATATGTATGTGTTGCATTATGTATATGTACAGGGTGCGGCATCTTTTATGCGGCATCTTGTATGTAAACATTAAATAAGTTTGACATTTATCAACCGATTGACTTGAGTAGACATTTTTTGAAACGTCAAATTCAGTACAATTTTAACCATGAATCACACCCTTCACACCAAAACAACGCGCCGAAATATTGACTCAACGTGCATATCGTCGAAAATATAGTGACCAACAAGCACCGTCTGACAACATTATTCGTCGTTAGGTGTCGAATTTTGTTGAGCACGGTACAGTGGGAGATCGTCAACATGCCCACATTTGGAGGATGATTCGCATTTGTTTCCGTAGAAAGTGCAATTGACTCAATGAATATTTCCGACAACAATCAATTAATGCAGTTTCTGCAACGAAAATTCCCTAGACGTGTGCTGTCGAAAAATGGCGACATTGACTGGCCACCCAGATCTCCAGATTTGATCCATCGAAACTTCTTTTTGTTGGGTTATTTATAAAGCAAAGTGTACACCAGCAAGCCTCAGACCATTGACGAGCTCAAAGCAAACATTCGTGCCGAAATCATCGCTTTACCGATATGCTCGAAAAGTGATGGAAAACGGTGCAAAAATGGCACCTTTTGCTTTGGTTAAAGTATGGAAATGTTTTTTTTTTTAAATTTATTTAATGTTTACATATTGACATAAAAGATGTCTCCAAATCAAACAGTGACCCCAAGCAGGGGGGTTGCAGGGGGCAGCATGCCCCCCCATATGCATTACACTATTTATGGAATCTATTTGCGATTTCGTAACTAATCTCATAAACAGTGCAATGCATATGGGGGGGGGCATGCTGCCCCCTGCAACCCCCCTGCTTGGGGTCACTGTTTGATTTGGAGTAGGTGCGAGGTCACGGTACCTATATTACTCTGTCTCAGTTAGAAGTTAATTTCTATTTTGTTAATAAAAATTGCAAAGTACCTACTTGCCTCTTTAATTTTATTTTGTTCTTAGTCGACAGTGAGAATTTACTTCACATTAAAAGGGAACTAAAACCACTCAGAGTTTTGGGAATTTATTTCCCACCTTACATGGGAACTAAGTCCACTTCGCGAAAGTGGTTTTATTTCCCACTAAGTGGGAACTAAGTCCCTCAGTGGACTTAGTTCCCGTGGACTTATTTCCCTGCACCGCTGAATTTACTTAGACTTGTCTGGGTCCCGGGTCATAACGGGATCACGGGAAATGAGATATCCGATGAACTTGCTAGACAGGGCTCAGAGGAGGACTTCTCGGGACCTGAACGAGAGACATGTCTGCCTGCGTCCTCGGTCAGGGCTTCCAATGACGGTTTCATATCAACATAATCGCCGATGCCATGGCTCTCCAGGGGGTAGACAGTCTAAGCAAATTCTTCCCGTCGTCTGTAAAAAGCCTACGGCATTCTTGTTGTTCCCTATGGATATATACGGCTATGATAAGACCATTTCTAGCATAGGCATCGGTTGTTTGGTGGAATAAGCTTTTACGTAAATACGTTACTGCTGCATTAGGCAAACTCCAAAGGAAGGTTGTCCTCGGTTGCACAATCAAAGCTATCTCACTTATAAGAAGAGGTGGCTTTTGGTATAAATCGCACAGGAGTTTTGATGAGCTTGCGCGACGGTTGTCCCTCGACTCCTGTATTATGGATATGCCGTCCGGTGTAATGAAATCCTAACTGCGGCTGAAGCGCAACTAAGAAGTCGACTTTCCTCGTGTTCAGGACAGGTTCTGGTCAGACTCTGAGCCTGGAAAAAGGAATGCAGTCGAGTCTTCACAGATGGCTCCAAAACCGGTCAAAGATCTGGTGCTGGCGTCTTCTTGGAGAGCGACAACATTAGACTTTTCTTCTCGTTAGGCAAACATGCTTTAGTCTCCCAAACAGGGACTTATGCTACCCTAATGGCCATGGGACGAAGTATCTGCGTCTGTAGCGACAGTCAGGCTGCGCTTAAGGACTTGCTCAACCCCTTAACCACTTCCAAAATAATTTGTGAATGCAAGATCTCTCTGAATTCGATCGGAATGCTGAATTTGGTGCAGGGATATAAGTCCACGGGAACTAAGTCCACTGAGAGACTTAGTTCCCACTTAGTGGGAAATAAAACCACTTTCGCGAAGTTATGGGAACTTAGTCCACATTCAAATATAAGAAGAGGGAACTAACATCCAACATTTAGAATTAAACAAAAAACTGTGCAAAGTGCAGTTAGCTATCACACTCTTTAAGCAAAGTCTTAAGGTTAACATGGTGACATAAAGCCAAAGTTTCAAAACCGTACCTCGCACCTACTCCAAATCAAACAGTGACCCCAAGCAGGGGGGTTGCAGGGGGCAGCATGCCCCCCCATATGCATTACACTATTTATGGAATCTATTTGCGATTTCGTAACTAATCTCATAAACAGTGCAATGCATATGGGGGGGCATGCTGCCCCCCTGCAACCCCCCTGCTTGGGGTCACTGTTTGATTTGGAGTAGGTGCGAGGTCACGGGACCTATATTACTCTGTCTCAGTTAGAAGTTAATTTCTATTTTGTTAATAAAAATTGCAAAGTACCTACTTGACTCTTTAATTTTATTTTGTTCTTAATCGACAGTGAGAATTTACTTCACATTAAAAGGGAACTAAAACCACTCAGAGTTTTGGGAATTTATTTCCCACCTTACATGGGAACTAAGTCCACTTCGCGAAAGTGGTTTTATTTCCCACTAAGTGGGAACTAAGTCCCTCAGTGGACTTAGTTCCCGTGGACTTATTTCCCTGCACCGCTGAATTTACTTAGACTTGTCTGGGTCCCGGGTCATAACGGGATCACGTTAAATGAGATCTCCGATGAACTTGCTAGACAGGGCTCAGAGGAGGACTTCTCGGGACCTGAACGAGAGACATGTCTGCCTGCGTCCTCAGTCAAGGCTTCCAATGACGGTTTCATATCAACATAATCGCCGATGCCATGGCTCTCCAGGGGGTAGACAGTCTAAGCAAATTCTTCCCGTCGTCTGTAAAAAGCCTACGGCATTCTTGTTGTTCTCAACAGAAAAGACTGCAGACAGACTACTGGCCATTACGCTTTTGCCAAACACCGTAAGGTGCTAGGCCTAAGCGATACCACCAAATGCGAAGCCTGTGGAGAAAGCGACGACACTGCGGAACATTTCCTCTGTGCTTGTCCTGCTTTTGCTCGTATCAGGTGACAGGTATTTGGTGCTGATATGGTGAGTGCTGTAAACCTAAGCTCCTTATCATTGAAGCACCTTCTCCTCTTTCTTAGGAAAACGAGTAAATTCTCACAGTAAAAGTGGTGTATCTTCCTGGTAGTACAATGGGCCAGTTTTGAGTCTGAGTGCTCCAGTGTAGAAAGTCTCGCACCCCGAAAAAAACAACAAAAAAATTCCCCAATTAACGAGAACACCAAACAAGTAAAGGCAAAAGTAGATTACGATGTAATCGTGTAACGAAATGATCTACAGACAAAGTAAACAAAAAGCAAAACCAATTATGCAAAGTGAACAAAAATTATTGTGACAAAAACGAATTGACAGTTTGTGAAATGTAAAAGGCAAAAAAACAGAAAACTATATATTCAACGTTTACCCAAAAAGTAAAGTCAATTTAAGGATAACGCGCCCGTAATAATTATCAGTGTTACGATTTACAAAAAAAAAACCATCCCTCTTTCAAAAATCCATAAACTGTTAACAAGCTTAGTCCATTTGGCCTCCTTACACCTAGGATATGCTGTTGCCCGTCACCACGGACATCACCATCATAACTTATGCTCATCCGGATCAGTAGATGTTACAAAAACTTATTAAAATGCATGTCCAAAAATTTTGCCAGCATATAAATATTCTGTGCGCTGCTGATGCCGTCCAAAGTATATACATAAACTTTAAATGGTCACTTTTAGCTTGTTAGTACAGAAAATGCATGCTCATGTGTTTCATGTACTCATCATAAGTCAGCCGGAGAGACGGAAATCAAAGCATAAAAAAGCACCGGCATCCTGGTCATCCGTGAAATTTTGATAGACAAAAGTCCGACCGACCAAAGTCAGCAATTATCTCGTCCTCCCATGGGTTAGTTGACATCGCTGTTAATGCCATTCCGATTTTCTAAATTTTGTACTGTCGTAATACATCATCAGAGTCGTCCTTTTAACATCATTAGAGCGAACGAGTATGTTCCGCCACATTGGCTCTAGGATAGGCGAACTAAAAATAAAATAAAACGGACATCCTCCTGCACGTAATCAGAACTTGACTATTATTGCAGTTTCTCCAAAGTTCACAACTTCAAGACCAACTAAAAGTGCTGAGATTATGTCGAAATATACCCACACCCACTTGTTAGTGTATAAATCGTTGCATATTTTCGGGGGTAATTCGCCGCATTTTCAATTTGTATGCCGATGAGGAAAAAATCAACGCAAAATGAGATTATGTTTGGTCCTTGTTGACTTTTTTCAAAGTTAAGTTAGCAAAGTTAAGACAAATGCAATTTTCCAACTCAAAATCTCTCCTGATGCAGTGATACGGCTCGGCAGCGGGACAACCAGATTTTCTCCCGAGGGAGCTGAGCACACACCCAGAAGGATATAAACTCGAAGAACAAATATTTTTCCAATTTTTGAATTCAAAACACGCATCCTGTGAATGTTTTCGTTTGAGAGTGGACTCTCTTTCTATGTGTGCCCTATCCTCGTAAAGTATGACGTGCTACCGGCGGCGCTATGTAGTCAGATTCAAATGAGAGAGATATTTTATTATTAAAATCAAATGAAATTAAGTTTGGGAAAAGTGGAAAATCTCATTTGAAAAGTTCACAATACGAATTGCAGCCGAGCTGGGGGACCCACAACAGGGGTGACTGCAAAGGATGCTGCTCTTGACGGTTTTTGAATGGCCGCCCTCATGAGATGGTAGACGCTGCGCGACTACGTCACGTTGTAGTGACATTAAAATTGCGTTTCCGAAAAGTTTAAATGGAATGCGAATACTAAGAGTGGAACCTATGTGGTCATCAGCGTCATAATTATTGCTGAACACAGGGTTAACTGGTTATAATGGCGTGAAGACTGGCAAAGCAGATAGATGTCAGGGGTTAAATAAGACACTAACTTACATTTGCAGGATTTTGAAATAATTTCCAATTTGAAATACAAAATCAGGACTTGTGACATGCAATTCGGAGAAAACACTGAAGCGCCATTACTTAAATTGCGCTCTTGGTCGTACCACGCAGATATGTATTTCTGTAGATGGGTGAAATGAAATCAAGGCGACATATCAATTTAAGATTAAGAAAGGTGGTTCCTTTTACGGTAGTGCATTTTATACAACTAATTCAGAGTTATGGCAGGGAACGATTTCTTCTGATTAGCTGCACTGTTCAAGCCATTGCGGAATTTCATACTGCTAACTGAACAAGTTGAGGTCACCTCATGCCGTATGTTGATGCGATTGTGTGAAGCATCATCACAGCCAAACAATTCTACGGATTTACTTCATTTTTGCAATATATATTAGTTAAGTTGCGAGAATGGTTCGCCGTTAGGTGTAGTCCCGGTAGGTGGCGCCACATATACCTTCTATACCATATGGTGAATCCCATATTTACACGATCTTCTTCTTCTTCCTTAACAGCGAAGCATTGATCAGGATGAAAGGGGTCATAACGGTCCCACTTTACTGCATCCCTACTGGTCCGCCTGTGGAGTTCGCCGGTGGAACCGTAATAAATATTGGCAGGCAGTTGTTGCATTTGTTTGAAACCGAGTGGTCTCCAGACCGTCGGGCGCAGTGGCTCAGTTGTTAGTGTGTCGGCCTACTATGATAGTATTGTTTTCATTCGATTATCGAAGGGCACAATGGTCGCGCTTCTCCAGATTGTTAAAGCGAGATATACGTTCGAGTGGGATCGACCCACCGACAAACAGTAGCATGACAAATGATGACATTGATCGGTATTTATTGCAAATGAACGACGCTATCAAACGAACGATAAAACGAACTATTCCTCGGGTAGGACGTTCCGACGACGACCAGACAGAAAAGTACAGAAACCCTACAATCGACGCACTATACCGATAGAAAAGTAGACTGCTCTCGAGGGTTAAACGGCTGTACAGGCAATTTACTGATCGCGACGACCCGAAGGTGAGGATGCTGAAGTCAGAGATCCAAATCCTGAAACAGCTGATTAGAGAAAATTACAGAAAATCTGTAAGTCTGTATTGGGGCAATAAAATTCGGGCTATTAAAACCTGTAGGCCAAATAACTCTTATTGAATTTTTTTGCATTTTTTTTGTGAATCGGACATCGGAAAGTTGCTTTTCCCACATTGATAACAATCGGTGTGAAAGTGAATGAAAAGTGATTCTATCGAAGTTTTTTACTTTCGATTTGTTGTTTGATTCGCACAAGTAAGCTGACATAGGCGCCTGCCAGACAAAAAGCACCTACCCTAAGCGGAACAGGTTGAGCTCAAATCAGGTAATTGAGAGTGTTTCTGTGAAGTTTGGCCAAAATCGGTCTCCTTTTTTTAGGGGCAGCAACATAGGTACACCAGATACCCGCTATAGACAATAATAAGGAAGTCTACTCGAACATATTGGCCAATAGAATTCTCGGGTACGGGCAAAGACGGGCGGGTGCAGCTATTTTGATTATACACAAGACGGAGAAGTAAAAAAGTTCGTTCGTGAATAAGCAATATAAAAAAAAATGTTTATTCGAGATTTTAAGTTTTAATAATGAATGAAATTAAATAATGAAAAAAAAAACGAATGAACACCCCTATCGTGGAATCTGTCGGGGGAACGATCCGCTAATAGTGAACAATTTGCATCGTGTAATCCGCAGACGTGAACCATTCACATGTCGGTAACGTGAATGAAATTCACTGTATCGTGGAAAACGAACGGATCGAATCTATCCATGCATTTGACATCCGCAGTTTTTATTTTATTTTCACTGAATTTAATTTTTACAAAACAAATGTGTTTGAAATCAGCTGTCACAATTGAATTTCCTAATCACCAATAGTGGTCGGTAAGGGAGAGTATCCGACGGATCCCACGATAGCAATTTTCTGTTCACGTGAATCGAATAAGTGAAGTGAATCTCAGATCCGACGGATTCCACGAGAGGGGTGGTAGGCTAGAACAAAACAATGAGCGCCGGGCCGATAGTATGACCAGCGGCTTATTTATGAAAATGACTGCAATTGATGCAGATAAATGGTAATGCGAAATACTGCAAAGAATGCAACAGAATTCAATTTAATCGACTGCAAAAAATCCAAATGAATGCTAAACTACTAGTGTAAAAAAAATTATTGAAAATAGGTGCAAATTTATGTTAATGAATTCAAATTAATGCAAATAATTGTAAATTCGCACTCTTACATTCAGACTCATCTTTTGAATGCTTAAATTGATTGCTCACTCAATAGCTTCAAAATGAATTGAGATTTATCTATATATGTGTACTTATAACTCAACATTCGAAAATACAGCCATTTCATTTCATTTCATCAAATTCTTTATTTACATCTAACAGATTATTTTAACAAAATTCATAGAATTTACATAGACATGCCGATTTTGCCGTCTGTCGGGTGAAACATTTCAAAAAACAAAGATAAAAAAAACATACATATTATAAGCAGAGTTAAGAGTTTGTTTTAAGTTAAATTTAATTAATTTGAAGAATGTGGAAGAAAAAGAAAGTTATCTAAATCAGAATATTCACAATATTTACTTTACTTCAATAAAAGGAGAACTGTCTCTATTAAGAATATTAAATTGATAAAAATCTTTCGAAACTATTTCGGTAAGATAGAGCATGCTTGCAGTACTGAAGTAAAATAGGCCAACCAAAAGAGCCATTCAAGTCGGCCCTACACACACTAATGGAAAACGAGCTGACATTGAAATAAAACCTGCGGATTTCTTGCGAAAGAGGGCAAACAGCTAGAGAACAGAGATTACACAGATCAGAGGTCGAGTTTCTATGGGGTAAGAAATTCAGGTTGAGAATTTCAACCCTAGCCCTAAAAATGGTACTTATGGAAGAAGCAGAGTGAACATTAGAAAAGTAGCTAGTATCCAAACGATGGCTTAAGTTTTTATAAATATGTCTTGAGTTCGAGGAGGATGCGTGGTCCAGACATTGCAGATACTTCGTTTCATCAAGTCTAGCTATCACATCAGAAAATATTCCGTTCCATTCATCAACGTTAGAATCACTCAAATTTAGGCTTACTTCATGGGAGAGCGCAAGTTGGTTCCATTCCTTGAACGGGGAAGCATTAGTTCGGAGTAGAGACGCCAACATTGTCTTGTGCAAGTTGTTACCATTCCTCCTCCTAACTCTGGTGATATATTTTGAGTGGGCTTTTTGATTCTAAATTTAAATCGGGGCAATGCCAGACTCCACATTTATCGCGTAAGTCGGTTTGGCATTTGGTAATTTGAACAAACGTTTGAAAAAGAAACGTTGAAATATCTCGAATGTGACCAAATGCCTGCACCCCAAAGTACATACAGGTTTTAACTATTGCATTGAACACGCGGTACTTACACACTAAGCCTATGTGCGGATTGCCGAAAAACTTCGGCCACATAATACTTAATGCTACGAGTACCTTAGCTATGGTGCTTTTTACTTTTGCATGCTTCGCAAGGTTTAAATTACTGGTAATCAGTAGGTACTCCCAAATATTTGAACTCTTTGATCACTTCGATACGTTTACCATGATGAAACCAATTCTCTTCTGCCAGACGATGGCGACGATGACGCTGTTCAAATATCATAATCTTGTTTTTTGGACATTAACCTGCAAGTCCCATGTGTTGCAATAGTCTTGGAGCCTATTGATTTGCAACTGCAATGAGCAAGGGTTGTCAGCCACCATGGCGTGATCGTCAGCATACAGTAGGACCTTTATCCAGGTTCCAGCAATCTGCACTCCTCCTGGCAAACAATTATATATGTCATCGATGTAGAGTGCAAAGAGGATCGGACTTAAGATACAACCCTGTGGTACACCAGACGATGTACCAAACCAGTTGAATACATCCACTTCATCATACATCGTTGCACTAGTAGAGGCGAGTAGATTAGCGTAAGTCGCTAACAATTTCTTGGATAATCCCATTGTTGACAGGTTGTAAATTAGGGCATTTCTATTCACGGTGTCAAACGTCGCTTTGAAATCGACGAAACATGCATATAGCTTTCTCTTTTTCTCTATAAATTTTTGGGCGATACTAATAATAGCATATATGTGAGCGATCGTAGAAAATATTGGAACACCCCGTAGTTAATTTGAAGAATGGGACAGCATACATTTGACAAAAAGAAATTAAAAATTTCTTCAATTTAATAATTAGCTCAAATTTCATTTTATCTGGTCCCAATTACGAACCCCATCTACGAACGCAGCCGCACCGCAGTACAAACTGCATGTCAAATCAGGCATGCCAATCGAGAACTGACCGAAAACGAAACAACTGCATGCGGATGGGAAACTCCCACCATAAAAAGAAACAAGTTCTAACTTGTTCTCTCTCTTCCTATCTAGATGTTGAACATACCAGAAGTATTCCGATAAGCTGCCACAATCCCAGGAATCTCCTGAGAAAAATGCGTTTTTATTTGCTTAAATTAAGAGTTATAACACCTAAATAAAGTAGCTTTCAGTGTTTGCTTAAAATAAGTTGGCAAAAACTAGGAAAACATCCAGCTCTGGGTTAAGCCCACGATTTTCCACATCGTCGCCGCCCTACGGATTATGTGTCGACGGTAAGTGTAATTACTACCGCAACGCAGTCATATCGTCCACTGCCTAGAGGAGCATGTGTCGACGAACAGCGTAATTACAACCGCATCGCAGTTATATCGTCCACAACTGAAAGAAGCATGTGCGGACGAACAGCATAACATCAGAAGCGCGTGTCGACGATCACAAGCACTACACCAGTAGCACATCATCAGCGCGTCCACGGCCGAAAGAAGCGCGTGTCGACGATCAGCACAACTCCATCAGCAAAGCAGTCATATCGTCCACGGCCTAAAGAAGCGCGTGTAGACGATCAGCAACTTTCCATCAGCAACGCAGTCATATCGTCCACGGCCTAAAGCAGCGCGTGTCGACGAACAGCATAACATCAGCAGCAGCACGTCCACGGCCCAAAGAAGCTCGTATCGACGACCAGCAGAACATCAGCAACGAATTTCAACTCGTCAGATTCAAATGAGAGAGATATTTTATTATTAAAATCAAATGAAATTAAGTTTGGGAAAAGTGGAAAATCTCATTTGAAAAGTTCACAATACGAATTGCAGCCGAGCTGGGGGACCCACAACAGGGGTGACTGCAAAGGATGCTGCTCTTGACGGTTTTTGAATGGCCGCCCTCATGAGATGGTAGACGCTGCGCGACTACGTCACGTTGTAGTGACATTAAAATTGCGTTTCCGAAAAGTTTAAATGGAATGCGAATACTAAGAGTGGAACCTATGTGGTCATCAGCGTCATAATTATTGCTGAACACAGGGTTAACTGGTTATAATGGCGTGAAGACTGGCAAAGCAGATAGATGTCAGGGGTTAAATAAGACACTAACTTACATTTGCAGGATTTTGAAATAATTTCCAATTTGAAATACAAAATCAGGACTTGTGACATGCAATTCGGAGAAAACACTGAAGCGCCATTACTTAAATTGCGCTCTTGGTCGTACCACGCAGATATGTATTTCTGTAGATGGGTGAAATGAAATCAAGGCGACATATCAATTTAAGATTAAGAAAGGTGGTTCCTTTTACGGTAGTGCATTTTATACAACTAATTCAGAGTTATGGCAGGGAACGATTTCTTCTGATTAGCTGCACTGTTCAAGCCATTGCGGAATTTCATACTGCTAACTGAACAAGTTGAGGTCACCTCATGCCGTATGTTGATGCGATTGTGTGAAGCATCATCACAGCCAAACAATTCTACGGATTTACTTCATTTTTGCAATATATATTAGTTAAGTTGCGAGAATGGTTCGCCGTTAGGTGTAGTCCCGGTAGGTGGCGCCACATATACCTTCTATACCATATGGTGAATCCCATATTTACACGATCTTCTTCTTCTTCCTTAACAGCGAAGCATTGATCAGGATGAAAGGGGTCATAACGGTCCCACTTTACTGCATCCCTACTGGTCCGCCTGTGGAGTTCGCCGGTGGAACCGTAATAAATATTGGCAGGCAGTTGTTGCATTTGTTTGAAACCGAGTGGTCTCCAGACCGTCGGGCGCAGTGGCTCAGTTGTTAGTGTGTCGGCCTACTATGATAGTATTGTTTTCATTCGATTATCGAAGGGCACAATGGTCGCGCTTCTCCAGATTGTTAAAGCGAGATATACGTTCGAGTGGGATCGACCCACCGACAAACAGTAGCATGACAAATGATGACATTGATCGGTATTTATTGCAAATGAACGACGCTATCAAACGAACGATAAAACGAACTATTCCTCGGGTAGGACGTTCCGACGACGACCAGACAGAAAAGTACAGAAACCCTACAATCGACGCACTATACCGATAGAAAAGTAGACTGCTCTCGAGGGTTAAACGGCTGTACAGGCAATTTACTGATCGCGACGACCCGAAGGTGAGGATGCTGAAGTCAGAGATCCAAATCCTGAAACAGCTGATTAGAGAAAATTACAGAAAATCTGTAAGTCTGTATTGGGGCAATAAAATTCGGGCTATTAAAACCTGTAGGCCAAATAACTCTTATTGAATTTTTTTGCATTTTTTTTGTGAATCGGACATCGGAAAGTTGCTTTTCCCACATTGATAACAATCGGTGTGAAAGTGAATGAAAAGTGATTCTATCGAAGTTTTTTACTTTCGATTTGTTGTTTGATTCGCACAAGTAAGCTGACATAGGCGCCTGCCAGACAAAAAGCACCTACCCTAAGCGGAACAGGTTGAGCTCAAATCAGGTAATTGAGAGTGTTTCTGTGAAGTTTGGCCAAAATCGGTCTCCTTTTTTTAGGGGCAGCAACATAGGTACACCAGATACCCGCTATAGACAATAATAAGGAAGTCTACTCGAACATATTGGCCAATAGAATTCTCGGGTACGGGCAAAGACGGGCGGGTGCAGCTATTTTGATTATACACAAGACGGAGAAGTAAAAAAGTTCGTTCGTGAATAAGCAATATAAAAAAAAATGTTTATTCGAGATTTTAAGTTTTAATAATGAATGAAATTAAATAATGAAAAAAAAAACGAATGAATCGTGGAATCTGTCGGGGGAACGATCCGCTAATAGTGAACAATTTGCATCGTGTAATCCGCAGACGTGAACCATTCACATGTCGGTAACGTGAATGAAATTCACTGTATCGTGGAAAACGAACGGATCGAATCTATCCATGCATTTGACATCCGCAGTTTTTATTTTATTTTCACTGAATTTAATTTTTACAAAACAAATGTGTTTGAAATCAGCTGTCACAATTGAATTTCCTAATCACCAATAGTGGTCGGTAAGGGAGAGTATCCGACGGATCCCACGATAGCAATTTTCTGTTCACGTGAATCGAATAAGTGAAGTGAATCTCAGATCCGACGGATTCCACGAGAGGGGTGGTAGGCTAGAACAAAACAATGAGCGCCGGGCCGATAGTATGACCAGCGGCTTATTTATGAAAATGACTGCAATTGATGCAGATAAATGGTAATGCGAAATACTGCAAAGAATGCAACAGAATTCAATTTAATCGACTGCAAAAAATCCAAATGAATGCTAAACTACTAGTGTAAAAAAAATTATTGAAAATAGGTGCAAATTTATGTTAATGAATTCAAATTAATGCAAATAATTGTAAATTCGCACTCTTACATTCAGACTCATCTTTTGAATGCTTAAATTGATTGCTCACTCAATAGCTTCAAAATGAATTGAGATTTATCTATATATGTGTACTTATAACTCAACATTCGAAAATACAGCCATTTCATTTCATTTCATCAAATTCTTTATTTACATCTAACAGATTATTTTAACAAAATTCATAGAATTTACATAGACATGCCGATTTTGCCGTCTGTCGGGTGAAACATTTCAAAAAACAAAGATAAAAAAAACATACATATTATAAGCAGAGTTAAGAGTTTGTTTTAAGTTAAATTTAATTAATTTGAAGAATGTGGAAGAAAAAGAAAGTTATCTAAATCAGAATATTCACAATATTTACTTTACTTCAATAAAAGGAGAACTGTCTCTATTAAGAATATTAAATTGATAAAAATCTTTCGAAACTATTTCGGTAAGATAGAGCATGCTTGCAGTACTGAAGTAAAATAGGCCAACCAAAAGAGCCATTCAAGTCGTCCCTACACACACTAATGGAAAACGAGCTGACATTGAAATAAAACCTGCGGATTTCTTGCAAAAGAGGGCAAACAGCTAGAGAACAGAGATTACACAGATCACAGGTCGAGTTTCTATGGGGTAAGAAATTCAGGTTGAGAATTTCAACCCTAGCCCTAAAAATGGTACTTATGGAAGAAGCAGAGTGAACATTAGAAAAGTAGCTAGTATCCAAACGATGGCTTAAGTTTTTATAAATATGTCTTGAGTTCGAGGAGGATGCGTGGTCCAGACATTGCAGATACTTCGTTTCATCAAGTCTAGCTATCACATCAGAAAATATTCCGTTCCATTCATCAACGTTAGAATCACTCAAATTTAGGCTTACTTCATGGGAGAGCGCAAGTTGGTTCCATTCCTTGAACGGGGAAGCATTAGTTCGGAGTAGAGACGCCAATATTGTCTTGTGCAAGTTGTTACCATTCCTCCTCCTAACTCTGGTGATATATTTTGAGTGGGCTTTTTGATTCTAAATTTAAATCGGGGCAATGCCAGACTCCACATTTATCGCGTAAGTCGGTTTGGCATTTGGTAATTTGAACAAACGTTTGAAAAAGAAACGTTGAAATATCTCGAATGTGACCAAATGCCTGCACCCCAAAGTACATACAGGTTTTAACTATTGCATTGAACACGCGGTACTTACACACTAAGCCTATGTGCGGATTGCCGAAAAACTTCGGCCACATAATACTTAATGCTACGAGTACCTTAGCTATGGTGCTTTTTACTTTTGCATGCTTCGCAAGGTTTAAATTACTGGTAATCAGTAGGTACTCCCAAATATTTGAACTCTTTGATCACTTCGATACGTTTACCATGATGAAACCAATTCTCTTCTGCCAGACGATGGCGACGATGACGCTGTTCAAATATCATAATCTTGTTTTTTGGACATTAACCTGCAAGTCCCATGTGTTGCAATAGTCTTGGAGCCTATTGATTTGCAACTGCAATGAGCAAGGGTTGTCAGCCACCATGGCGTGATCGTCAGCATACAGTAGGACCTTTATCCAGGTTCCAGCAATCTGCACTCCTCCTGGCAAACAATTATATATGTCATCGATGTAGAGTGCAAAGAGGATCGGACTTAAGATACAACCCTGTGGTACACCAGACGATGTACCAAACCAGTTGAATACATCCACTTCATCATACATCGTTGCACTAGTAGAGGCGAGTAGATTAGCGTAAGTCGCTAACAATTTCTTGGATAATCCCATTGTTGACAGGTTGTAAATTAGGGCATTTCTATTCACGGTGTCAAACGTCGCTTTGAAATCGACGAAACATGCATATAGCTTTCTCTTTTTCTCTATAAATTTTTGGGCGATACTAATAATAGCATATATGTGAGCGATCGTAGAAAATATTGGAACACCCCGTAGTTAATTTGAAGAATGGGACAGCATACATTTGACAAAAAGAAATTAAAAATTTCTTCAATTTAATAATTAGCTCAAATTTCATTTTATCTGGTCCCAATTACGAACCCCATCTACGAACGCAGCCGCACCGCAGTACAAACTGCATGTCAAATCAGGCATGCCAATCGAGAACTGACCGAAAACGAAACAACTGCATGCGGATGGGAAACTCCCACCATAAAAAGAAACAAGTTCTAACTTGTTCTCTCTCTTCCTATCTAGATGTTGAACATACCAGAAGTATTCCGATAAGCTGCCGCAATCCCAGGAATCTCCTGAGAAAAATGCGTTTTTATTTGCTTAAATTAAGAGTTATAACACCTAAATAAAGTAGCTTTCAGTGTTTGCTTAAAATAAGTTGGCAAAAACTAGGAAAACATCCAGCTCTGGGTTAAGCCCACGATTTTCCACACCGTCGCCGCCCTACGGATTATGTGTCGACGGTAAGTGTAATTACTACCGCAACGCAGTCATATCGTCCACTGCCTAGAGGAGCATGTGTCGACGAACAGCGTAATTACAACCGCATCGCAGTTATATCGTCCACAACTCAAAGAAGCATGTGCGGACGAACAGCATAACATCAGAAGCGCGTGTCGACGATCACAAGCACTACACCAGTAGCACATCATCAGCGCGTCCACGGCCGAAAGAAGCGCGTGTCGACGATCAGCACAACTCCATCAGCAAAGCAGTCATATCGTCCACGGCCTAAAGAAGCGCGTGTAGACGATCAGCAACTTTCCATCAGCAACGCAGTCATATCGTCCACGGCCTAAAGCAGCGCGTGTCGACGAACAGCATAACATCAGCAGCAGCACGTCCACGGCCCAAAGAAGCTCGTATCGACGACCAGCAGAACATCAGCAACGAATCTTCAACTCGTCACTGCCCAAAGAAGCAAGTGGCAACGTAAAGCACCAACACCAGCAGCAATCTCTGCCCAAAGAAGCAGTGCATTGCATTGTACCAGCGTACTAGCAATACAACAAGAAGCAGCAACAACAACAGTCCAGCTTATCCACTGTCCAAAGAAGCGGTGTGATCCAACATCAAAAGCAGCAGCAAGTCGACCTCTGCCCACACCCATGGCATGCCGACCGAGTCAGAATCTGAACCAGCAGCAACACCATCAGCAGAACGAGAACATCAGCGAACATCATTATGACCATCAGCAGCAGAGCAGCAGAAAAGTTGGTAATTAAGTTAAGTGTTAGATAGTATCGATTATGCTCATTTACCATCCGAGCCAGAAATTATATTCTTTTGATATTAATAATAATTTATATATATATACATTACATATACGGATATTTGCATTATTAGTAGAGCATTTTGGAGCAACAGATATTAGATATATGTATCTTCATTTAGTGTAAAGGTCGTTCAACCAATCTGAATAAGGCATTTCCACTTAGCATCATTTTTCTTTTCCCAAGTGTTTAGCTAGATACACGACATACCCACCATGCTGTGCACAACATCATGGAAGTTAACATCAGAAACGTGAAAGCCGTGATTCCTACGAATGAAAGTAATTAGACTTGGTGAGTCGTACTATTCAGAAACATTGAACGCATCCTATTTCCATTTCACTATATTGCCTATATTTCATATTATATAAAAGAAGAGAATTCAATCATATTATAAATCACATTTAGCTTTTGCAACCAATACCCAATAAGAGTATACAAGTGTCGTCACTATCTAAGACACTCACCGCCACCTCAAACGAGTAACTTCGACTCGGTATAAAATCTAGTGCAGACTCGAGCCTAAATTGCAATATTTGTACTAATGGCAAGTTCAATACTCTGCTATAAAAATCTAGATCGTAAAATACTCGGCGAGGCCAGCTCTATCAATTATAGGTAATTGGTCGTTAGAATAAAATAAAGTATTACAGTTCGCCTACTGTTCGAGGGCATATAACAAAAATAGTTTAGTTCCACTCCTCTGCTCTTGTTATAACAACATCTCGGATTGAGCCTTAGATATAAGATAATTTTAAGATATTTTAATGAAATTAAAGATATTTGAATTGCAAATAGAAATTTTACAATTCCTTTTATTTGCTATTTGATAAAGGTAATAGCAATGTCTTGGTAGATTAGAGTGCATGAGGGGAAGTGAAACTTGCAGGACATTGGTCATGGTGTCCTTGAAGTGAATTTATATTTCTTTTATTTCAGGAAGGGGTCATTGCCTATGATATGAGTGGGGTAATGACCAATACGTCCTCATGCCCTTATGGCATGGTGACTAAGGGAGGGTAAGAATACACCCAGCGGTCCGAATAACACCTTAGGTCCCCCACAAATTTCTTTTTCGCTTTAAGGGTCTCTCACCCACCACCATGAGAATTCAAAGGGATAGTCACATTTCAACCAGCTAAGAATTTCACACTATAATTAAATTTGTTTACGCTCGTAACTTTTAGGCATGTAAACATGTATGGTCAGCTACGTAATAGGTACAAGATTCCCCCATCCGGCGAGCTAGTATCGTGCAACCGCAAGCATGCCACGGTACCTATTGACGCAGCACCCTCGAAGATACCATTGACTCATTCGTGGAGTCTGTGGCCGGGATGATTCATTGGAGTAACACCTTTTATTGATTCACAGATCTGGCTTCGTAGTCTTATGGACTATGTGGTCATGCGAGACAAGCCTTTGTAACTTTCTTGTTTTTATCATAGAGAGTAATAAGGAACACCTTTACTTGTGTTCACAAACAACCAACGACCCCGTTTAATATTTCTATATTTCTGTAAATGTTAAACACAAATCATTCGGCTACTCTCACAGTACTAAAGACAATGAGGTCCAGCATTTATAAATCAATAATATGTTCGAGGGTAACATCAAAATTCCATTACAACCCTCAGACGACTGTTTGTTTCAATCCATTTTGCAAGTCTATCATAGAGAATACTAACAAAGAATTTTCTGATTATTTTGAGGTTTGAAATTCCCCTGTAGTTTTCAGCTATATTAACCCTATTACTGCAATGTAAGGGCAGCAGTAACACTAACATAGAAGCAAGATAAATTGGACTTACGAATAAAGGATTCCAAAATTCTTCATAGGACGTGCCACCTTGCCTGCCTAATCCAGCATCGATTAATATTCCTATGAAAGCTCGAATTTCCACCATATCGGTCATCTTCCATTTGTTGCTTACTGTGTTGATTCCGTTTAAGTTAGTGTATTTTACAATAAGTTCTACTACGTCAGTAAAAAATAGCGTAAATGCATCCACAGGATGATCGATGCGTTTTAATGGGGGTAACACAACTTCATTTATTTTGCCTCTGATGATGTGACGAGCTGAAGGTCGGCCTTCCTAGTTTGGTGGTATTGAAGTTCCATCTTTTCCGATGAATAATTCAGCAGTATTGTTACCAATTTCACGACCTTCACTTTTTCTTATAGCAAATATTCTATTTTGCAAGAGTTCAAGTTCTTGCATGAATAAACAATATGCAGTTCCATTTATTTAGCTGTAAGCGAACTATAAATTCAACGTTGTTTTAGTGTCTTAAGGTGTGTCCGCACCAAAGAAACATTTCAGGAAACATTGTTTAAAAAACGTTTCTGAAATGTTTCCCATTTGTTTAAAAAACATTTCAGAAACATTTCATAAACATTTCAGAAATGTTTCGCAAATCGTCCACACCAAAATAATCATTTTTTAAATATTTCGAAAACGTTTCAGACATGTTTCTTTGTTTCTAAAATGTTTTTTTAAACATTTCTGAAATGTTGATGTGGACACACCTTTACAGTCACAACGTAACAGTTTATGTTCTTTTTAAATATTACATGTAATAAGTAAACAATACCGAAACGTAAAAAAACTAAAATTGTATATAACAGTAACGTAGTGACCAATAATAAAATACAATACACTGACTTTGTATATAGAGTTCTATAGTAGTCTCACTTCGAGTATTCGACTTACACACCATCTTACGACTTAAGTATGTCATTAAAAAAAGCTACATTTATACAACCATATTGTAGAACCTTTTCTACAAAATGCTAGTATGCCTTTGAATAGGTATGCATATTCGTAGTTATTTTTGTTGTCTTCCATTCTCCTCATTTATCGAATTTATTTTGTTTACTTCTCATGATTGGGATATGATGTGTAGGTGAGAGGGGTGCGGGATATGGTTGGTAAATTATTTGTTGTTTTTAATGGAAGTTTTTCATAAGTGTGTGGTTTGTCGTTTATTTATCGATTTTTTTTTTTTTACTTCTCATGATGGGGATATGATGTGTAGGTGAGAGGGGTGCAGTATATGGATGGTATATTAGTTGTTGGTTTTGATGAAAGTTTGCCGTAGGTCAGTGGTAGGTATTCATTCATTCATAATCGGGGTATCAAAAATCATATTATGTGCATATTGCGATTGCATTATCTTGCACAAATAAATTTCCGAATATTATGTATAAGCTGAATTTTTTCATTTGGTTTTCCACAAATAATTGATTTCGACAGTTTGGACAGCTAAATGTAATTGATTAATGTATTCTTTTTGATACTTTAATCGACACAAACTGTGCATAACTTATATGTTTTTTACACTGTTTTATGAATAAGGATTTATGCATAAAGGCTGGAGAAATATTTAAACACTGCATAGGAAGATATGCAATCATTTTGAGATGTTTAAGCGAATTCTATTGAAGAATGCTCTAAGTTGTTTGCGTTGATGCGTGTGTGGAGTAGGTACGCACTAGCGGTTGATCACTTAAATTCCAAAAATTAGTAATAATTACTGTAGTTTGTATTCCTTTTTATAATTTCCACGGTTGAAATATCCCTCCTTTAGAATATCCTTTTTGTGAGTCGAAGAGGTGTCCAGAGTTTTAATTTTTGTGAGTCTATCCCAGGAAAATATCATCCCGCAAAACACCAGAAATCGGGCGCGTTTCTTGGACGTTAGGACAAAAGGTTTCAAGATGTTCTACAACGGGACTTTTGTTCTTTGGCGGAGATTTGAACGGTAATGTCGGTTAGTCAAACGAAGACTATGAGAACTGCCATGGAGGACTGGGATACGGCACCAGGAACTCTCCGGTTGAAGGTATTCTAAACATGTGCAAGTCACAAGGTCTTATCGTTCTCAAACAAAGCCGTCACCTGGTCACTTACAGTAGTGGCGGAAACGAAACCCAGATTGATTGCCATTTGGTAGCACGTTTGCGTTAAAGATTGCAAAGTGATCCTGGAAGAGGCAATCGCCCAACAAAACCGCCTCCTCCTGCCAGAAATTTTTATGGCAGCGGGGACGAACAGAACTAAACAAACAAAAGTGTTTGTGAGAATCAAATGGTACAATCTGGCAAAAAAAAAGTCAAGCATTTATTGCAAATTATGCAAAATTATCTGCATCAACAAAGCTGTCAATACGGCAAAGAAATATTTTGGTCGGCAGATGAAGATCAAGCAGTAATTACTAATTAGTGACAAAAAAGTGTCTTTCAAAGCTTAGTCAAAGTACTAAACTAATTATGGAGATGAAAAAGGTCAATCGGAATACAGACTTTACAAGAGGCTCGCAAAGAGAAAGTGCGCTCAAAAGATGAAGTTTGTGGAGGGTCTGTATCGGTAGTTAGAAGAAAATTTTTCCTCGGCTGCTGATAGAAACTAGGCTGTCCACGAACTCCGACAAAGCAGCTTGAACGGGAATAGGTCTATATACAAAGATAAGGTAAATAATGCAAAACAGTTCCGGCGAAATATTGTTTTCCATCTGGTTTTTGTTCACTTTAAGAACATCCAGAAAACCTTTTACAGTATTTAAATAATTAGTCTCCAAAACTGATTCACTTCACATCCATAAAGGAACACAACAATTTTCAAAATTTGCCGCTGAGAGAAGGAAATCCGTTCGCCAAAATTCATCAACAATGCTCAAGGGCTGCTTCTTGTGGATGACGAAAAACTTCTAATTGAACAATGGCCTAGGATATATTTTCCGAGAGCCGTTTCTAACACTGAAAAAGTACACGACATTACTGTCGAAGAAGTTAGGAAGGTGGTCAAAGACTTCAAAAATCGAAAAGCCCAACTCCAATCGTCTTAAGAAGAAAGTAAATAAATAATAAAATTTAAATAAAATAAATATTTATCGTATAGGTAGAAACCTATTAACTATTAACCCATAAGTGGTGGTGCAGCATGGCGCAATACTGACACAAATTAACATGTCATTTCTTTATAAATTAGATTGAATATTTCTGAATCAATTACAAAAGAAATGATACAAATCGGAACATTTTTCGACAAGATATAGCCAAAATAGTAACAGTCTAAAAAGCGATAAACTCAAAATTTCTTATTTGAGCAAAAAGACTGAAA
This sequence comes from Portevinia maculata, assembly GCA_949715645.1. Classification (NCBI taxonomy): domain Eukaryota; kingdom Metazoa; phylum Arthropoda; class Insecta; order Diptera; family Syrphidae; genus Portevinia; species Portevinia maculata. The sequence continues at coordinate 363,944,433 of OX454525.1, read as the reverse complement.
TCAGATTTTCAAAACCTTTCGTCCCTTCCACCATCCCCCTCATCATACATGCTACTTGCCGAGGCGACGATGCGATGTTAACCCCCACAACATTTTGGGCGCCTTAAAACAATATAACCAACATTTCGACTTTCTAGCTCACAAATTTGTTTTTTTGAAATTGTGGGACACGCCCAATGGGCGGATTTTAAAAATTCTTAAAATTTATTATTTCGGGCCTATAGAGAGTAAATAGTTTAAATTTCAGCTTTCTAACTCCAGTGCAAAGGCCTTAATTATTGCCGACGGGTGGACGGACGGACGGACGGACATAGTAGATGCACATTACTATCGATGATGACCACGAATATATTGCAAAAAAATGCAAAACGACAGGTGACCTGCCTCAATATTAATGTAGGTAATCAATTCGCTAATAGATAAATATACATATTCAACAACTATTTCTTTGAATAACGGCTGATACAACACAAATTGAATATTTCCGAATCAAATACTGAAGAAATGATATAAATCGGTACATTTTTGAACGAGATAAACCTAAAATAGCAAAAGTCTAAAAATCCATAAATTCATAATTCCTTTTTTGATGGAAAATACCGAAATTAACTTTTAATCAATTTTTCCTTTCAAACGAATCGCATCTTTCATCATACATTCTAGTCGCGGACGACAAAGCCAGATTTCTAATTTTTCCGTCATATCCCTCTCATACTATTTGCCGAAGTGATGCAATAATACAAATCATCAAAAGTATTCGGCTGTTACACAGAAAAATAAATACTTACATAATATCAGAATGATTCAATAAAGAGAGACAGCAAAATTTAAGACACAAACCTTCAAACGCCACCACTTTTGCTCCCGCCTCTGTCGAGTTTGCCGTTTTCAAATTCGTGTTGATGAGACTACTATAAACTCTATATACAAAGACACTGATTTTGGGTTAATTAAAAAAAAAAAAAAAAATTATATTGGTTTAAAAAGAAAAAGTGACTTACAGTCAAAGCGTGGCCCCTTTTTAAAGATAGCAACTATCAGTGCCTTGTTGAAGCTTACGGGGACGTTATAGGTATTATTGGGCATATTAAAAAAGAGTAATAGGTACTGTTTGAACTGCACAGTTGCATTTTTATAAAAAAATACAGTCAAAGAAATACATAAATTCAATTGGGTAGATTCAATGTCATGCATTCCCAAATGAATGCATTCTTTATAGCTCTTTCGTAATTATAGCAAACCCAATGACCTATTACTATCTTAGTATGTGCATAGGAAACTTCTCGTTGTTACCACTTATGGCTAACAAATCTGGAAAATCTTTCCCGTTGCTTTCCCATTAAAATTGGAATACCCTTGGATTATCTCACACTGTTTGACTGTAGAAAACCACAAGCCTACACAACAATCCCTTATTCTTCAATTAATTCCAAGATGAAAAGCTGTTTAGCAGACATCTTCCTATTCAAATTGCACTTACAAACCGAAACGGATTTAATTTTACCTACAAAAGGATGAATGACATTCTAAAGATGCTCTCCTCCGATCAAATACTAATTAATTTTTCATTTTTAATTAAATGCTTATCATGCACTTATTCGGTCCTATCTTGTGTAGTTTATAGCTCAGATCATTTAAACTGACGTCCTCTTTGGAAATAATTACTATGTACTCGTATATGTTGGCAAAAAGAAAAAGAGTGAATCCTTGCAGCACCAGTGCAGCGAATGAATTTCTTTATATGAATACGTTGCGTAACAATGTGGGTGCATTAATATCCCCCGAAGCGATGCAATATGAATTTCCCAAAGGGCAACTCCACCCACTCTCCGCCTAACACCCCCAATGAATGCAAGTTGAGGAGGCCTTAACGCAAATGCGAACACTTTAAAAGTGATACACAGTTCACACACATCTTGGGGATGAGTGAAAGGTTTCACCCCCTCGTGGTTGAGGTGTTTTTTTTTTGATTTCACTTTATCCCCAATTACACAGACGGTAGCGCTGTAGTAGTGGTGGTTTTTGATAATTTGTTTCTTTTTTTTACAAATCTTCGTGTGAGAGAAATATTCCCACAAATGGGAATTGAGGGGGGTTTGGGTGTAGGCTCGTCCATTCAAAGAAACATACAAGAAAGGCGTTGCTTAGCGGGATCCCACCCTTTTTATATTATTGCTGGTGTAGCTTTTAGCCGCTTCTTTTTTTATGTTGCTCGTTGGTCCTTACGAAGTCGGCACCATCTGCCATCCCCTTAGGCATATTTGACATCTATTCGGAGAAGACTACTTTCCACATGTAGTCGTAATTTATTGCACGATAACTCACATATATCGAAGCATACAAGAAAAAGTACTCGCATCATCATGAGAGTGATTTTTATTAATTATGATTGGCAGTACGCAGTCTCGGTCGTTTACTTTGACACTTCTACGTGTGTCAAGGTAAGAGAAGCTGAACGTTTTGAAATAAAAATAGTGTGCAACCCTTCGACGATGCAGTTAAGATGCGTTGTCCATTGAGGTACGTCATTCTGTTTAATTTAGCTTAGCAATCTTAAGCTAATGAATTGAACTATAGAATAATCTGTTATGTATGCATGAGCCCAATTTGTTGGTCGACCAGGGCCCTGTCTCAAAAAAACTACAGCTCACAATAATTTACAGACACTTTTCCTACAATTTGTAAAAAATAAATTCTACAGAAGAAGAAGAAGAAGAAGAAGAAAAAGAAGACGAAAAAGAAGAAGAAGAAGAAGAAGAAGAAGAAGAAGAAGAAGAAGAAGAAGAAGAAGAAGAAGAAGAAGAAGAAGATTAAGAAGAAGATTAAGAAGAAGAAGAAGAAGAAGAAGAAGAAGAAGAAGAAGAAGAAGAAGAAGAAGAAGAAGAAGAAGAAGAAGAAGAAGATTAAGACGAAGAAGAAGAAGAAGAAGAAGAATTTCAACAATTCTACAAGTCAATCTACACAACTTTACAGGCACTGTTTTATAGGTCGCTATCTACACCTGTAAATATTTCAACGTACCTTATTTAAACCTGTAAACTGGTTTCGAAAACATTTGAAACTGCTATTTAATTTCGACATGACAACATCAGCTGTAAAATTGTATATTTGTTTGTGAAATGCTTGTTTTCTCAGTGTGAGCCTTACAGCTTACAGGAGCATGTACCTGTAGAATTGTATATTGTAACATGTAGTCCTGTGAACCAGGGCCCAGGAGGCGATCTTTAAATTTCATTACAAAATAAAATAAATATTAGGCATTAACGGCCCATTCAGAACTTAAAATCTACCTTACAAACCACTTGCTTGTGCGAAGTGGAACGGACCTTGCAGCAATCCCTTGTACACAACAAAATATAAAACTAACAAAAAAAAAAAAAAAACAAAATTAAATATTAAATCTATGTCCTTTTTTTAAAATGAAATGTTAAAATGTAATGTACGTCACATCCTTAAAGCGCCACAGTTTCCTTGAGAAACATTTAAGTCTCCACTTTATTTGGTAAACGTGTTTTTTTGTACTGCTCTGACTTGCTCTTCCGGCATGTTGAGCTTACATACAGTCTCAACAGGGTGTCAACGATCGCTTTAAGTGTGTCTCCACGTATCGAGAAAAAAAAACAACAAAATTAATTACCTGCGCTCTTAAACCAAAGTACCTAATTAGAAAAATTACTAAAGGGCGATTTTTTTTGTTGAATTTTGGACTAAAAAAAAACCAAACAAGGTAGGTAAGCACGTGACTTCTTAACTACCTATACAAACTTGACTACTAGTGTCAATTTCTCTACTATCATAGACACGTGCAAGACATCAATCCGAAGACATCTACTTTAATAAGCTGAAGTCATATTCAGTGGAGTCTTGGAACCATCAACGGGGCCACAAGCATCATTTTCACGACTTCATTTAGTGGAAAATAGTGGAAATCAAATACATAAGAGTCTTGCACGGCTTGACCAACTCACGTCGTTTGGAGCACCGAGCGTCAGCAGTTGACGAGCTGAACAACGTCAGTCCTGGCGCTTCTCCTCAACCTGATTCATAGTTCCTGCAAGATATTAACTGCACCTGTGTAAAAGAGTTAAAAAGAAAAAAAGAAAAAAAAACTCATACCCAAAGATAAATATAAAAGAAAAAATCCATAAGATAAATTTTCTAGAAAAAAAAGGAAAAAGAACAAAAAACATAGGGACGGGCTACAGTCCGCTTGGGCGAACTGTTGGATACCCTATTCTTATTCCTATCCCTCATAAGTGGGCGTGACAAAAGTCTAAGTATGGTTGAATTGTTAAGTGTCAGTAGACGGATTTAAAAAAAATGAACACATGAGAATAAAGGGCCCCTAGAGAGTATATATTATAAATTTCAGCTCCCTAGCTCAAACTTTGAACTTTCAAAAAAAAAAAAAAAATAATTGTGGGCGTGTCAGTGGGCGGATTTTGAAAATATTTACACATGAGCATAAAGGGCACATAGAGAGTATATACTATAAATTTCAGCTCCCTAGCTGAAACTTTGGATTTTCAAAAATTAATATACCCTTAGAATAGGGTAAAAAAAAATTATTTTATTTATTTGTGGCCGTGTCAGTGGGCGGATTTTGAAATTTTTGTATCCCGAGCAGTTTTAGGAGTCATAGATCATATATAAAAAATTTCAGCTTTCTAGCTCAAAATTCGATTTTTTCCAAAATTTGGTTTTTTTGATTTTGTGGGCGTGTCTGTGGGCGGATTTCAAAAATTCGTAAACTTGATTATTTCGGGACCCTAGAGAGTATATGGTTAAAATTTCAGCTCTCTAGGTCCAGTTTAAAGGCCTAATTTTTGGCTACAGACGGACGGACGGACGGACATGGCTAGATCGACATTACTATCGATGCTGATCATAAATATAGTAACTTTTAGGGGACTACGGGCAATATTAAGGTATGTTACAAACTATGCGTCAAAATTAATATACCCTTAGAATAGGGTATACAAAATCTTTTCTGTGTGGGAATACGAGTACATACGTTTAATTTTACCTTATTCAACCTAACCTAATTTATACCTGCCTAGTGCCTAACCTTTTAAAAAACGCAAAGATTTTAGTTTCATCAATACAAAATAACATACAGCAAAACATAAGTCATCAGCGATCCAGAGTTCACTCCTGATTTGCGGTTGATCAAGTTAAGCCCCAAAACATATTTTTTTTATATTTTCGAATATATTTTGTTTGCACGTTTTCTTGGTTATGGTATCGCCTTATGTGCGAGTTTAAGTTTTCATCTACCTTTTTGATGTATTTGATTTGCACTCACAAAATTAAACTTATCTATTCTAAAACATTAAACTATCAAATATATTTACCTACTCGTACCTACTTAACCTACATATATTGAACTAAAATACGAGGGCGGGTCAATAAGTCCGTGACTTTTGGAATAAAACACAGATTTTTTGATAAAAAAATAATTTTATTTTCAACGTAGTCTCCCTTGAGCTCTATACACTTTGTCCAACGTTTCTTCAATTTTTTTATCCCTTCCAAAAAAAATGATTTGTCGAGGTCCTCAAAATAGGCCTTTGTTTGCGAGATGACTTCATCATTGGAGTCAAATCTTTTTCCACCAAGCCATTTCTTCAGGTTTGGGAACAAGAAGTAGTCGCTCGGAGCCAAATCTGGAGAATAGGGTGGATGAGGGAGCAATTCATAGCCCAATTCATGGATTTTTGCCATGGCGACTGCACATGTGTGCACCCTTGCATTGTCTTGGTGGAAAAGAACTTTTTTCTTGGCCAAATGAGGTCGGTTTTTTTTCAAATCGTCATTGAATCGGTCCAATAAGTTGGCATAATATTCCCCATTTATTGTTCTTCCCTTTTGAAGGTAGTCAATGTGGATTATCCCGCGTGCATCCCAAAAAACAGTCGCCATAACTTTATTGGCTGACAAACCCACCTTGGCCTTCTTTGGCGCCGATTCACCCTTAGAAACCCACTGTTTTGACTGTTGTTTGGTCTCTGGTGTGTTGTGATGGATCCATGTTTCGTCCACGGTTACAAAACGGCGCCTCCATATTGCGATTAAACAACGCCAAACCTTCCTGTGAAGTTGTTACACGATTGCGTTTGTGGTCGACTGTGAGCAAACGCGGCACCCATCTTGCGGAAAGCTTTCTCATGCCCAAGTGATCATTCAAAATTGAAACCACTGAGCCATGCGAGATCCCTACGGCTTCCACAATCTCTCGCACTTTCAATCTTCGGTCGGCCAACACCATATCGTGAATTTTTTCGATTGTTTCGGGTGTAGAGACTTCAACTGGGCGTCCAGGACGTTCGGCATCTTCAGTGCTTGTACGGCCACAACGAAATTCAGTAAACCACTTTTTTACCATTGAAATCGATGGTGCAGAGTCCCCATAGTATTTTTCAAGCTTAGCCTTGGTCTCGGTAATGGTTTTTTTTCGCAAGAAATAATGCTTAATAAGCACACGAAATTCACTTTTTTCCATTTTCTCCTCAAATTAGTGAGTAGTCTGATAAAAATAGCTGTCAAACACAAACTAACTGACGCAGCAAGTTTAAATTTTGACAGGAGTCAACTGACAGATGCCTGTTGACAGGAGCAGTGTTGCCGTTTCAGTAAAGAGGTCAGAAATTCAAAAAGTCACGGACTTATTGACCCGCCCTCGTATCTAAAATATGACAATGTCGAACTAGCTAGTGATAAGTGTCTAACAATGTTTTTATATTGGGCATATTATAATTAAAAAAGGCAAAAAGGCGTTCTTATGTCTTGCAAGAACTATCGAGGCATATCCCTGCTTAATGTCACATATAAGATCCTATACAACGTACTGTGTGAACGTCCTAAACCGTTATGCAACACACTTATCGGTACGTACCAGTGTGGCTTCCGCCAGGCAGATCGACTATAGACCAAATTTTTACACTGAGGCAAATCCTGGAAAAGACCAATGAATTTCAAGTCGAGACACACCACCTATTCATCGACTTCAAAGCCGCGTATGATAGTATACATCGTCAGGAGCTCTATATGGCGATGGCCGAATTCGGAATCCCGGCAAAACTGATTCAGATGTGTCGCGTGACTCTGGAAAACACGCGGTGCAACGTGCAGTTTGGAAATAGTTCCTCCGAACTATTTCAAATATGCACCGGATTTCGGCAAGGGGACGCGCTATCATGCGATTTCTTCAATCTCGTACTGGAGCAGATAGTGCGCAGGGCAGGCGTCAACACGGAAGGCACTATCTTCAACAGGTCCGTTCAGCTGCTGGGTTATGCGGACGATATTGACATCATCGGCCAATCACAGCGCTCCGTGATAGAAGCTTTCACGGCGATTGAAGAACAGGCGAAATCTGTTGGCCTTGTAGTAAATGAGGACTAAATACATGCTATCAAAAAACAAACAAACATCTGTCCGCCGCCTAGGACAAAACGTCACTATTGATAGCAACAATTTCGAGGTAGTTAAGGAGTTCATCTACCTCGGAGTAAACATGAACTCCACGAATGACACCTTAGTGGAGATCCGGCGAAGAATTACCCTAGGAAACCGCTGCTACTTCGGTTTGGCAAAACAACTGGGTTCAAAACTCCTAACTCGGAGGACGAAATGTATGCTTTACAAAACCCTTCTCCTGCCAGTTCTGCTTTATGGCGCCGAGTGCTGGACGATAAGCAGGAAGGGAGATCTGATACTGGGCTCCTTCGAAAGAAAAATTCTTTGGCGGATTTGTGGTCCTGTGTGCGAGGAAGGCGAATGGAGGAGAAGATACAACCGCGAACTCTATGAGCTGTACCAAGATGTGGATGTAGTCCAAAAAGCCAAAATACGTCGACTACATTGGCTTGGCCACATCGAGCGAATGGACAATAATGCTCCAGCTAAGAGGATCTTCGAATCCCAGCCCCCAGGTTCGAGAAGGCAAGGAAGGCAAAGAATCTAAAAAGCCATGTTTTAGAAGCGATTGCAAAAAATGTTTATTGATGAACAAAAATAGCTGATTTCAAAACAGTGCATGATTCAATCGACATAATTATAATATACTTACTTACTTAACGGGCTCCCGACCCGTGAAGAGTCTCTGCCTGAGACACAGCAGCCTTTCATCCGCTACGATCCCGGGCACGCTGTTTCCAGTTGTCCAGACCAGCTCTACCATCCGCGATGGCTTGGTCTTGAAAACGGAGGATTGGTCTTCTTTGTGGTCTCGAACCTGGGGTCTGGGAGTTGAAGCTCCTCTTCGCTGGAGGATGTCGCTGAGCCAATATAGTAGACGTATTTCAGCTCTTTGGACTACATTCACATCTTGGTACAGCTCATAGAGTTCGCGGTTATATCTTCTCCTCCATTCGCCCTCCTCGCACATAGGACCAAATATCCGACGGAGTATTTTTCATTCAAAAGAACCCAAAATTAGCTCTACTTTCCTGCTTTCGTCCAGCACTCGGCGCCGTAAAGCACAACTCGCATTATCAGTGTTTTATAGAGCTTACACTTAGTCTTCCGAGTTAGGATTTTTGAACTCATTTGTTTCGCCAAATCGAAGTTGCAACGGTTTTCAAGGGTAAGTCTTCGTCGGATCTCCACTAAGGTGCCATTTGTGGTGTTGATATTTGCTCCGAGGTAGGTGAACTCTCTTACTTGCTCGAAGTTGCTGCTATCAACAGTGACGTTTTGTCCTAGTCGGTGGACAGATGTTTGTTTGTTTGTTGAAGCAAGTACTTCGTTTTGTCCTCGTTGACTTCAAGGTTAACCAATATTGCCTGTTCTTCAATTGCCATGAAAGCCTCTAACACGGCTTGCTGAGATCAGCCGATGATGTCGATATCGTCCGCGTATCCCAGTAGTTGGACAGATCTGTTGAAGATAGTGCCTTCCGTATTGACACCTGACCTACGCACTATCTGCTCCAGAACAAAATTGAAGAAGTCACATGACTGCGCATCTCCTTGGCGGAGTCCGGTAGAGGTTTAGAACAGTTCGAAAGAACTGTTCCCATATTGCACACTGAGCCGGTTGTTTTCCAGTGTCGCGCGACACAATTGGACTATTAGAGCCGGTAGCTATGTTGTTCTTTAGCTTTTTCTACAGCTATGCTATCCTCGTCAATACTGGCTGGTGGAGCCGGTTCATTGTTGACTTGACGTGGGTTCTCTTCTTTCCCTATCCCATTGTCTCCATGATGCCCATTTCACACGTGCTGGAAATGCTGCTTAAACACATCTACTACTCCCTGTGATTCGGTGACTAGGGTTCCTTGCCTGTTTCGAAGAGCCTGCGTCCCGCTCTTAAGGCCAGCAGTCAGTTGCGTGGCCTTTTTTATAAAACCTCCGGATGTTGTTCCGATCGCGAAACTCCTCGATCTCCTTGAGCTGGGAAATTGCGTATACCCTAGCACTTGTTTTACTTTGGAAATCTTTCTTAATGAAAGTCCGCTTGGGCGAACTGTGGGATACCCTATTCGTTAAAAAAGTCCGCATTATTTTGGTATATACCTATAACTGTTTTTTTTTTTGGATTTTATCGAATAAATAATGTGTTTGTAAATAAACGCTTCTTAAAAGTGCACATGGCAGAAAATTGGAAAAAGAAAAAAGTTCAAAAGCTTATAACTCTTAAACTATATAAGCGAGACAGCAAATATTTTTTATTTAAGTTTGTCTTATGCCTTTTTAAAGATTTTTTTTCTTTATGCCTAAATTTAGGAATGTATGCAAATGTCGATTCAATTTAATAATTTACAGGTTAAATTATACAACGTCAACAATTTCAAACTCAGTTTCAAATCCAACGGTCAACGAAATGTCAAACAAAATAGCAATGGCAAAATTTCGCAAGAAATTACTGTCCCGGACAATGAATTGTGTGCGTAAAAAAGTGGAGACCTTAAAATAAGTACAAATGTCCACTTTAGCATCATTTTTGCAGTGGAACAGCATAATCTATAGTAAAATGGAAAGTAGAACGAAACTTTTCGTTTATGATTTCGTAGTACCAGTTTTGCAAGGAATTTTCTTGTTGCATCAGCAGCGTACAAGGCTAAATTCAAAAAACAATCCTTGCAAAAAGTATTGAAATCATACAAAAATCATTGATTTAAAATGCATGCCAAGTTCTTAGTTTAAGTCAACTTATTCTAATTGCCGCAAACTGAAACATACTCGTAGCATGGTGATGAAAGATCTTACTTACTAAAGAGTTCACAATTTGTACTTTGAATGTTACACTTGTCAAGTTGCAATTCATGTTTTGGACAGATGATTATCACAATATGCCACTAACTTCAGAAAGAGAAAAAAAATCGTATCTGCTTTGTGTAAATAGCGATATTTAAAATTAAAAAGTTAAAAATTTGATTTGCTTTTTTGGTCCAGTAAAACAGGAATCGATCGACACAATCTATGTTTTAAAATGTTGCCTGTGAATTATTAAACTAATATGTCACAAATAATTAAGAAATTGAGCACATATTTGGCACGAAAACGAGTTAAGTTTTTTTTCTCTATGGACAACTTTTTGCGTTCAACTTCTCAGTCAATTCACAGAAATGATACAAATCGTTTCTATGATTTGTTCGTTTCAATGTGTTTGCTGTTCCACTTTTTACGTACTGCTATAAGTGAGGCCTTACCAACGCCACAAATAATAGGGCCGTTCGCGTACTTTAATGTGAAGAAAACTGAAAACTTTTAAAGATCCAAAATCGAGAGAGAATCGTTTCCTTTCAAAGAATAGACCGCCAATGCATTTGCAAAGAAAAACGTCAAAGTTGGGGTTTATAAGAAGCAACTGGTGTTTTTTTTTTTGCTGGAAAACTAATCATTTCATCATTTGACAGTTTCTTACCAGCCGAAATTCAGTTTGAAGAAAAATAAACGAAAGTAGGTATACATTTTATTGTCTTCATCTTTTTACCATTTGCTCATTACGCTAACGGGCTTATGTAGTTACTCATGAAACTTTATATAAATGTACGATTGCAGTTTAGAGCGCAAACGGAATAAGGAATAAGTGTAATCGGAACGAAAAATTCTCAGCCAAAAGCTTCAATATTTTACTACATACATGACATGCGTCATTGTGTGTTTGTGTTTCCACTAGCGGATTATATAACCAACCATTTTATATAAAAAATACATATTTTACTGAATGTATCCGAACTGTCAACCAATTGGGATGTAAGACTTATCTAAGCCAAGCCGACTATCTAAGGTGCAAATGCAAGATAGTGGGTACGAGTATCTTCTGTGCATTATCCCCTTTAGGCTACTTTATAATCTGACTCTGATGTCTGCAGGTGTATAAAATAATTTCCTTTTGCAGCATGCGTAATAATAAAGCAAAAGCGTATCTACATATGCTTTTCTCCCCTCTGGAGTATTTTCGCATTCACAACCTTTAATTTATCATTAGGCCTTGGTACCTTTGCTTTTAAAAAGGCTGGCTCAGTATTCACAAGGAAAAGAAATACAATCCTTTGATCAGTGGTATACCTATGGCAGAAAAAATATGATGAAATAAAAAAAAAGGATTTTTTATACATATATATACAAATCTATCCGAATGTACAATATAAATAAAATAAAATAAACATCCTTCAACGTGTCATCCTATTTATTATTTTTTGCATGTGGGGTAGGCACTGTTTGTGTTTACACAGAGCGAACAATATGGTGGCACTGCATTTTATTCTTTAGAAAGAGGAAAACCAAAATTTTTTTTCTAACTTTTTATCCTTCTTTTGCACATTTTTTGATTTTCATTCGAGAGGCATGAGTATATGTAGCTACGTATGGAAGGGACATTTGAAAATGCAGGCAATTTACAATACAGCAACAAAGTTTCAAATAGAAAAAGTAATCCTTTTCATTGGACAATGTCTTTATATTAAAGTTTATAATAACAAAACCCCTGTATCGTTTGTGTTCGTTTTTGGGTTTCGTCCTATTTTTATATTCAAGCAGTAACAATGATGACAGAAGGACACCGATTTCACTTTTAATGCAGGCATTTCTGTAGGAAAGGCAAGCAGCAAGCGCTATCCTATGTCGTCGTATCTACGTCTTGTATATACAGGTGGCATTACCAGACTGTGGATGGCATTATGGACAACAAGGTGAACTGTTAGGGCGCTAAATGTATTGGGCAGCTTTTCGATAGCGAAGTGAGTGATTATCAAAAATAAATTAAAATATTCCGTTCGTGTCGTGTCGCCAAAACAGAAAACCGAGAAAATCGCAATAAGGGATATCATTTTTTTCGAAGCTCATCGGAAACAGACTTAAGACGGCATCTAGAAAAGCGCGCTAAATTGGCAATATGCGGCACCGTATATCCAGCCATTTTCTTATATGATGCCATATCCAGTCATGTGAATAATTAAACAAAATGCCGGTTTGTAGAGTGAGCATTCGAAATCTTTAATTTTATACGTGGCTGAATTAATTGCGCGCGGTGAGACCTGCGTTCGAAATTTGACACTATTGACCTAGCCATAATGAACTTAACTGAATTTGGTATGAAGAACATATCCAGAAGAATTTTAATTAATTTATATTACATATTTTTTAAAATCAGTCTAGCGCTTCAACTTCCCAGGGTGGACGTTCAGATACTAGGTAATAATTCCAGGAAACTGTGTATTATTAAATTAACAAATTCGTCGAGTCCAATAGGGGACTCGGCACGAGTACAATAACTAGGGGGCCTAAAAATTGATAATGGTTTATTGTAGAAGGGTCAAAAACAGACATTTTTTTTACTAAGGGAGGGGGGTTTATCTTGCCCCATTTAGGAGGTAGGGGCAATTTTAGAAAAAATGACTTAAATTGAAAAAGAATTATTAAAAAAACAACGGCAACACTAACGATAAAGTACTATACCGGTTTTGAAAGCCAGAAATCTGTTCTATAATCCTAAATTTAAAATTAATAGATTATGGCAATAGTTTTTGAAAAAATCGCATGCAAACTCAAAATTTTGATAAAAAAAAGAAAAAAAAAAGTTTTGACCAATTTTTTCCAAAATTGTGAAGTAAAGTGCTAGATAGGCTTTTTGTGGTCAATGTTACTATCAATTCTGAATCGAACACAAAAAAACGTTTATACCCCATTCTAAGGGTATTGTTGCATGTTTGCTTGAACTGTGTCATTCAGCATTAATTAGTCAACTACGCCATCTAGTAGAAAGTGGCCATATTACCGATTTTGGCAGCATTGGAATAGCAGTTTGAGTAGCTGTGGTATAACTTGGTATGTTGTTCTCGAACCTTCTGAACTTAACGAACCTTCTCAACGAATCTGGAAATTTCGAGAGGTGTCACTAGGAGATATAAATAGATGTCGCAGGAGCACCCAAGACATTCGAGTTGTGAACCGCGATAAAGAAGTACGATAGATGACAGTAGTGAAAAGTATAAGTATCCAGTAAGAGAAAAGTGTTTGTGTATTTAAAGTGATTAATTGTGAAAGTGAATTGTTTAATTAAATAAGTGAATTATTAGAATAATAATCAAGAAGTAAAAGACATTGATAGAGAACTAATAAAGATTAATTAAATAGAATTACGTTTTATCTTTTCGAATCCTAGCCTGGATGTAACATTGGTGTCAGAAGTGGGATAAAACGTATTCAGTGTGAAATTAAAGTGAAGTGAATTAGTTAAAAAAAAAAACGTATTTAGTGAAAAAAAAAGGAAAGAAAAATGGGCCGCACATTGAAATTACTACAGCTCAGTATACCGTAGTTAAAAGCTGAGCTAGAAAAGCGGAATCTCTCCACAGCTGGAGGAAAAAGTGATCTGGTGCTTCGACTGCAGGAAGCTGTTGAAAACGAAGGAGAAAATCCCAAGTCCGTTTTGTTCGACGTAGCAGAAGAACAAGTAAGTACAGCCGTTGATATGCCTGCTATGATGGAACTACTTCTGGCCAAGTTCGATCAGAAATTCGACTGTATGGACTCTAAATTTGATGAACAAAAGAATTCTCTAGAACAACAAAAGAATTCTATAGACTCTCAGTTCAATGAACAGAAGAATTCCCTAGAACTACAGAAGAATTCTCTGGATTCGAAATTGGAGTCAATGGACTCTAAATTCGAAGAACAAAAGAATTCCATAGTTGCCGCCCAAAAGAGCGCTGTGGAAGATTTTAAAAATGTTCTCGAAGGAAAACTCGAAGAAATTGACCACAAGTTCGAGAAGGTTGAAACCAAATTCGACGAAATCCATCAGACGTTTTGCAAGCATGAAACAAACTTCGAGAACTTGGCTAGAGAGCTGGAGAAAGTGAAGAAGCAGAAGGCTCGAGAAAATTCTGCGGACTGCCCGAGAAGGAAAGAGATGCAGCCTCCTGTTTTCGACGGTCAAACATCATGGCCAATTTATAAGAAACAGTTTGAAGCAGCTGCAATGGCGAACAGCTGGGACAACGAGGAAAAGTCGATTGCGCTAACGCTCGCTCTAAGAGGTACAGCTGCGGAGTTACTCCAAACCGTCTCAGAAGAGAAGCAACACGACTACGACGCCCTGGTCAAGGCTATAGAGATGCGCTTCGGTGATGAGCATATGCAGCAAGTGTACAGGGTCCAGCTACGCAGTAGAGTCCAGAAGCGGGGAGAAACACTTCAACAGCTGCAAGCAGATATCGAACGTCTGGCACATTTGTCATATCCTAATGCTGGTGAGGTTCTCATCAATGAAATGGCTGTGGAGGCGTTTATCAAAGCCATTGAAGATAGACAACTGCAAATGGCCGTAAGAATGGCTGGAAAGAGAACTCTCGCTGAGGCCCTAGCATTTGCCTTGACAATGCAAGCTGCTGATCAGGCATCGCATGTGTTCCACCGCGTAAGGGAAATGACAGCCGTTGAATGCTCATGTCAAAGAATAGACATCGTATACCGGAACAGAGATAACAGAGGTCAAATGCGCTGTTGGAACTGCAACAAAATAGGGCACCTGCAGAGACAGTGCAGAGCTCCACCCAGACAAGGCAGTTGTCCACATTGCGGACCTAGGAGGCGCAACGAAGAAGCATCTGGCAGATATAGCTTCGCAGAACCAGCAGTCCGGAAACGTGTAAGGGGCAGCTTCTCGGAGCAGAAGTGGGTTTCCGGAATCGATGACTCCAGGACCACAATTCAAGCCTCCCAAACCAAACGAGGAAACCAGAGTTTAACAGTGGAAGCCTATATCGGTCAAAATAAGTGCGTGGCAGCCATCGACACCGGTGCCACCGCTTCCATTATAAGGAGGGACATCGTCCGTCAGTCTTGGTTGCACAACACCAGCAGTTACTGTCTGAAAACAGCAACAGGAGCGACAGCGAAAGTGTACGGAGATATCATGCTAACAGTAAATTTGGCAGGATTAGATTTCTCCCATGCTTTCTTAGTAGCTGATATATGTGACGAATGCATCATTGGAATCGATTTCATGAAGGCGCATGATGTCGTATTGGACTTTGGTATGCAAGTATTCAAGTATCGAAACGTAGAGATTCCGATGGTGTACGGGAAAGAGAACGCCGCATCCCTGAGGACAGTCAATAGTGAGGACGATGTCCTACCACCTTCTTCAGAGACAATGATTCGGACAAAGCTGGAAGGTGATCCTATGAGCCACCGATTCTCTCTAGTTGAGCCAAAAGACAACCACTACCGAAACTGCGAGGTTGGAAAAGTGCTTGTCGAGCCGAAGAACAATATTGTTCCCGTACGAGTTCTTAATGCGAAACACAAAAGCGTCAAATTGAAGCAAAGTGAAGTGGTTGGAAAGTGTGTACCGGGTACTGAAATCCACCGAAATATTCATCCAATATCCAGCGACCGCATGAAGACGAGGTACGACACAAAAGCAACCACCACAGGATTCCAGGAAGGAGATCTGGTATGGCTATACAACCCTCATCGCCGAAAAGGCATGTCACCTAAACTACAGCAGGATTGGGAAGGACCCTATAAGATAGTGAAGCGCATCAACGATGTTGTCTACCGGATCCAGCGAGGAAGAGGCAAGCTGAAAGTTGTCCATGTGGATCGTCTCCATCGCTACCATGGGGAAAATATTGACGTGCTTGTTCGGGACGAACAAGTTTAAGAGGGGGATATTGTTGCATGTTTGCTTGAACTGTGTCATTCAGCATTAATTAGTCAACTACGCCATCTAGTAGAAAGTGGCCATATTACCGATTTTGGCAGCATTGGAATAGCAGTTTGAGTAGCTGTGGTATAACTTGGTATGTTGTTCTCGAACCTTCTGAACTTAACGAACCTTTTAAACGAATCTGGAAATTTCGACAGGTGTCACTAGGAGATATAAATAGATGTCGCAGGAGCACCCAAGACATTCGAGTTGTGAACCGCGATAAAGAAGTACGATAGATGACAGTAGTGAAAAGTATAGAGAAAAAGTATAAGTATTCAGTAAGAGAAAAGTGTTTGTGTATTTAAAGTGATTAATTGTGAAAGTGAATTGTTTAATTAAATAAGTGAATTATTAGAATAATAATCAAGAAGTAAAAGACATTGATAGAGAACTAATAAAGATTAATTAAATAGAATTACGTTTTATCTTTTCGAATCCTAGCCTGGATGTAACAGTATATTAATTTTGACGCGAAGTTTGTACCATACTTTAATATTGCCAATAGACTCCTAAAAGTTACTATATTTATGATCAGCATCGATAGTAATGTCGATCTAGCCATGTCCGTCCGTCCTTTAAACCGGACATAGAGAGCTGAAATTTTAACCATTTACTGTCTAGGGGCCCGAAATAATCAAGTTTAAGAATTTTTGAAATTCGCCCACTTAAAAAAACAAATTTATCGAAAAAATCAAACTTTTAGCTAGAAAGCTGAAATTTTTAGTATACGATCTATGACTCCTAAAACTGCTCTGCAGATAAAATTTCTAAAATCCGCCCACTGACACGCCCACATTTAAATAAAACAATTTTATTGAAAAGTCAAAGTTTGAGCTAGGAAACTGAAGTTTATAATAAAGACTCTCTAGGTGCGCTTTATACTTATATTTAAATATTTTTTAAATCCCCCTACTAACACGCCCACAACTAAATAAAACAATTTTATTGAAAAACCAAAATTTGAGCTAGGGATCGTTTTTTTTTACAAAAGCTTCGTTTTTTTCGATTAAATCCTTTAAATATTATATTACAAAATATGTAGAGCGTTCTTAACAATTCAACCATACTTAGACTTTTGTCACGCCCACTTATGAGGGATAGGAATAAGAATAGGGTATCCAACAGTTCGCTCAAGCGGACTGTAGCCCGTCCCTATGTTTTTATTAATGTTTAGTCCAAAATAACTAAAAGAGAAAACATTTCACTAAAATAATGTATTCACAAATTGATTGATTGACTGTGACGCGTAATGCCATGCAATTCTACCTCCTCGTGGTGCATTCTGGGTAACGCTAAATGAATTGCTGTACTTTACTTACAAAGATGAACCATATTAACATTATCCTTAAAATTAAATCACCGTACATAAATACCAAAAATAAAAAATCTCATAAAAACGTATTTTTTTTTTTTTTTTTTTTTTTTTTTTATAATAAGCGCGCACTAAAGGGATTTGTTGGGACCCTTATAATGTATTAGCTACACAGCGCGGGCGTTAAGGAAATTAGGGTGAGAGGAAAAGGAGAGATGCCGATGCACGTTGGTTTTGAATGTCTGTAGGTTATAATGTGTAGGAAAAATGGAGCGGGGAAGAGCATTCCACATTCGTGTTGTACGGCTGAGGAAAGATTCTTTGAACTTCACTGTACGTCCGAACACAGGCTTGAGGGTGAACTGATGAGCATTCCCTGCATGGCGGGTATTACGGTTGAAATGTTCAAGGGGAGGAATGCAACTGGCTATTTCGTTTGAGCACTTATGGTGGAAATAACGATAAAATAACGACAGGCAGGAGACAATTACGACGATGACTAAGAGTGTCAATCTATCTCGCGATGTCTCGGTCGCCAATGAGTTTTATCGCGCGTTTTTGGATCCTGTCAAGTAGCTCCAAATAAGTTATTGGTGCACCGGACCAGATATGAGCGTTGTACTCGAGTTTCGGGCGAATAAACGCCTTATAAATTGTAGCCAGATCAGAAGGGGTGAAATATTTCTTACAACAACGCTTAAGGAAGCCTAGACATTTCGCGGCGTTCTTGGCGACATCGAATATGTGGTCATTCAAACGAAGGTTGTCATTAACACACATAACGAGAATGGAAAGTCTTTCGGTTTCAGCGATGTAAGTGACATTCATAGATAATGGCAGTGTGTGTGGGTTTTGCTTTAATGACAGGAGACAGCATTGAGTTTTGGAAGCATTAAATTCCACTCTATTGGTTTTACCCTACTGAGTTATGCTGTTAAGATCGGAATTTAATGAGCTTAACATACGTTGCCGTTCCAGTTCCACACCCGAAGATGAGGGGCGTGATCCAAGAAACGAATATGAGAAGCTGAGGGTAATGTCATCAGCAAAGGAATGGATTGGATCAGAAGTAACAGACAGTAGATCATTTATAAAAATGAGAAAGAGAGTCGGGGACAGAACAGAGCCTTGGGGGACACCAGCATTTATTTGGTGAGTTGCAGACTTGAAGTCGTCCAAAACAACTTGAAATGAACGGTCCGAAAGGTAATTTCTAATCCATTGAAGAAGAGTATCATCGATTCCAAATGCACGCATTTTCGACAAGAGAGCTTGGTGCCAAACTCTGTCAAATGCTTTTGAAATATCAAGCCCAACGATCTTACTTTCACCACCTTGGTGAAGAGATTGGTTCCACTTTTCGGTTAGATATGTCATCAAATCACCAGTGGACCTGTTGCTGCGAAAACCATACTGCCGGTCATTAAGAAGTTTTCGCGATTCAAGATATTTCATTAGCTGACGGTTTATCAGCGTTTCCATGACCTTAGAAAGAAGGGACGTAAGTGCAATTGGTCGGTAGGAGGAGGGAGAAGAAGATTCGCCTTTTTTTGGTACAGGCTGGACAAATGCTGTTTTCCATCTTCCCGGGAAGAGTCGTGAAGAATAGGACAGATGGAAAACCTTACGCAATGGTTTTGCCAGCGAAGAAGAACACCTCTTCAGAACGATAGGGGAAATACCATCTGGGCCAGCGGATTTGTGAACGTCAAGATCTTGAAGTACTCTAGCCACTGTACGAGTGCGAAAGTGGATTGGTCCCATAGAGAATTCTACGCGCTCGAGTACAGGGGGATACAAAGCACAATCTGGGAGCGTTGAGCTGACTGCAAAGTGAGCAGCAAGCAGATTGGCCTTATCTGTAGAGCTGTCAGCTGGAATGACGTTGTAAATGAGTGTCGGGATAGATGACGAGGCCGAATTCTTGATGTTTTTAACAAATGACCAAAAGTTTTTACTACCAGTGGGACTTTGTAGTATTGTTTGCCTCAACTATTGGTCATAGGAGAATTTGACACGATTAATGTGGGCATTGCAGTCATTTCTGGCTCGTTTAAACTTTTTACGGCTTTCCTCAGATGGGTTGGCTTTGAATAGCCGACAACTTACCTCTTTTAACCTGATAGCCTCTTTGCAGCTCGAGTCACACCACGCGTTAACCTTGGGTTTGATACTTTTAATCCTGTTAGGGATAAAAGTCTTCATACCCAGGTGAATTATGTTTGTGACCATATCAGCAGCAGCATCCACGTTGCTGTCGAGGAAGCACAGCGACCAGTTAAAACTCTTAAAGAAACCGTTTAATTTTTCCCAATTGGCTTTCTCGTACTGCCATATGATTCTTTTAGGAGTTTGTTCTTTAACTATGTGGTTGGAGTACGAGAAATTTGCTGATATGATGTAATGGTCTGACGAACCTAGAGGCGATAATACGTTCAAAGCGTATTTATCAGGGTGAGAGGTAAGAAACAAGTCCAATGTGTCCAAATTAAGTAATTTTAAATTTTTTCAAAAACTAGAAGGCATAAGACCATTCGGTTTTTTGCGTTCGATTCAGAATTGATAGTAACATTGACCACAACAAGCCAATTTAGCAATTCATTTGATAATTTTGAAAAAAATTGGTCTAAACTTTTTTTAATTTTTTTTTATCAAAATTTTTAGTTTGCATTCAAATTTTTTAAAAACTATTGAAGTAAGTGTTGCTGTTGTTTTTTCAATTTTTTTTTTGAATTTAAGTCACTTTTTCTAAAATTGCCCCTACTTCCTAAACGGGGCGAGATGGACCTCCCTCCCATAGTAACAAAATGCTTTTTTTGACCCTGCTATAAAAAACCGTTATCAATTTTTGGCGCCCTAGTTATCGTACTCTCCCCGGGGACTCGGTATATATTACTAAAATGTTGCTTGGTACCTATGATGAGACCTTCAAATAAATGCTCGAGATCTGCGGGTGAGGTTTAGGGAGGAGACGTAAAGTCGGCAACCCAGCGAATGGACTAAAGGCTACCTCGTATAAGCAAGCGGCTGCTAGTGCGGCTGTCCGCTTTAAAAGAACGCTCCAGTGGTCCGGGAATGAAATCGGCCACTCCCCTATTCTATTTTTTTTTAGAATCCTCCCTAGCAACATAGACTACACCACCCCTCAGATCCGTTTTGACAAAAACTTCAAAGTCAATATCCCTTCCAGAATATTCTGGGAGGAAAGCCCCCTGTCGAAGATGAATCGATACACTTTTACACCGATGAATCCAAAACCGACGAAGGTGTTGGTGGAGGTGTGTTCTCTGACAGGTTGAACGTCAGACTCTCTTTTCGTCTCCCTAATCACTTGCTTTCGTAAATATACGCACAGATTTTAATTTCACTGAAAATCAGCTGTTTCACAAAAGAGTAGAAATAACGCCTCCTATAGTTACGTTTTCCATATGTATTCCACATTTGACATTTAAAGACTTTGATATTAATCCCAGTCTGAGTTAGAAGCGTCCGAGAAGACAGTGGTAATTTCAATTTCGGAATATTGAGAACGTCACGTGGCTTAAAAATTTTGTTTTTTTTTTGGAACATATTTCTCGAGTCTTGTTTGATAATACCTTTTTACTTCCAGTAATCGTTTGTACAGTTCCGAAACTGCTGGCTTCGCAAAGTTTTCACGTTCTTCAGAACGATTTCAATCTCCAAAGCGCCAAATTGTGCGATACGTCTTGAAATTGGAGATGCACCTATTCGATTTATCTGAGTGAAAAGGAAGCCCCTTTGTGATTAAAGTGTTTTTATGTCACGGGTTAGATAACATCCCATGCTATATTGTGATTTTATTTTTGAAACGAGTGACTATAGCTTGTGAGAATACTTCAGCAAGAGGGAGTGCAATTCCAATATTTTCTGGTTTGTATAAAATTCAACTAATGAATCTCTTGCCAAGTTGCAAGGCTACAAGCCGAGTCACCAAAAATTTCACCAGCATTTCTATTGAAAATGATTGCTATCAAACGGTAGTATCGGAATTTTATTACTATGGACTGTTTCTATTTGCAATCTTACATCTGCGATGCAAAGATCAAGGTATGAATTTCCGGAGAAAAAATTGTTGTAACTGGGCTATATAATTTTAATCTATACTCGACCTGGGTGCCGTGGATAAACCTATGAAGAAATCTACCTATTTCGTTCGCCGTCGTGCCTAAGCAGGCCGGGGTTTTCGCGTTCAAATCCCCAGCTAAAACAAAGTAGCTGTTCAAACTATTTAATTTTAGTACATCGCCGTACCACCGGCTTGAACTGAATTTCGTCTGTCTCTCCTTATGAGGTTATAGTTTTGTATCGTTAAGTTTCGTTTCGTATAAAAAGAGAACATATTTCTCTGTAAAACGCAATAAGTCGCGGCGCCTTTTTATGGAAATTATGTAATTTACAGCAACTTCAACCCCCATTTATTTTATGGCATAAGATGGTTTGATGATGATAATAATCGCAATGCTATTACTCACTATCTTTAGAATAGGTTATCACTTGCTGTTTGTCCGATACATGTTCACTTTGTTTATATTGTTTCTTTCTCTGTTCCAGTAACATGTTTGCTTCGCAGCGAAGGAGAATAGACGACACGAAGGTGAATATGCAAACTATCATGTATCAAGCGAGAAGCAACCATCCATCAGAGATGCCCCTTTCCGCTGAATTTGGAGTATTTCTTGCGAACGAAGTTCACCGCCGGGGAGAATGTTCCGAATTATAAAATTGAATTTAAGTTCTGTAATTTTATTGTGTCTTAAGCTTAGGCATTATTCATGCAACACATTTCATTGATAGTAAATAAGAGAATTATACCTGTCATGTGAAGATTTTCCTGTCAATAATTTTGTTGGTAATTGAAGTTTTGTTTTCAATTTGAATAAAGAAGAGAATTTTATAACGTGGTAAAAGGCAGAGGTTTTTTTGGTTTTCTGAAGAAAAAAAAGCAAAACGAAGAAGGTCGAGCGAAGGTCACGACGAAAATGACGAAACGGTCGAAACACCAACATTTAAACCAATTTGCAATCTGCCTTAAATGCAATTTAAATATATTTCAGTAAATGGAAAATAAAAATAAATGCTTTAAAGAATCGGGCTGTCTTTTTTACCAGAAAAAGAAAAACCTGTTTATTACCAAGAAACGGACTGCAAATAAGTGGTATTCAGACAGAATGGAAGCAGAGTGTAAAGTACCTAGGGGTACATCTCGATAAAACTTTGACCTTCGGGCCACATATACAGCAAAAAAAACGAAGGTAAACATAACAATAAAGACGCTTTATCCGTTCATAAGTCGGAAGTCACAATTGAGCCTTGAAAACAAAATAATCATATTCAAGGTTATCTTCCAGGCGATAATGTTTGATGAATCCCCTGTTTGGGGGAAGTGTGCAAAAAGCCATATTCGTCGATTGCAAATAACCCAAAACAAACTCTTAAAAATGATTTTTTATCTTCCCTGGCATTTTTCCACCGAAGAGCTGCATGCATTGTCAAATATTGAAAAAGTATCAGAAAGAGCTTTAAAATTACTTGATCGATACAATGTTGCATGTATTTCTTCCGACAACATCCTGATTTCAAATTTAGCAATTTGATCAAGGGAATGTGATAATTTATTTACTTATTTATTTATTTATTATTTATTTATTTATTTATTTATTTATTTATTATTTATTTATTTATTTATTTATTATTCATTTATTTATTTATTTATATATCTATTTATTTATTTATTTATATATCTATTTATTTATTTATTTATTCATTTATTTATTCAATTATTTATTTATTTTATTTATTTATTTATTTATAAATTATTTATTTATTTGTTAACCAAATTATTTATTTATTTAACTTTTGTTTACATATTTATCTATTCATTTTTTAATTAATTTATCTGTTGATTAGTTCATTGGTTTACTCTTTAGTCCTTAAATTTTGTTTAATTATTAATCAATTGTTACTTGAATTGTTGTCGCAATAGTTTGTAAACATTTTCTTATGAGATCAGGATGTCCTTGCGTTATTCCCCGCCACTCCTTTTCTCCAGCCAACGTTCCTAGAATCTTAAATAATTGATAAGAAGGTTTTTATAGTAGCTTTTCCTTCTAAGTTTAAATAAAAATTCTTTAAAACATTTATAATAGATATTTCAGTAGTAAGGTAGAGTATACCACATCTCTTTAAATTGTGCAATATAGTCTTAAGAACAATGTAATATTTCCGCTAAAATAAAAATACAATACAATACAATAATCGCAATTGACTTTCCTGCGTCCTGTGATTCTAACCACGTCAAATCTGCTAATTCAAACCCATCCAACCTTTTTGTTAAGTCCGCCAATTAGTGCTGTTCTTTGATAGCTAGCTGCTTATCGAAATCTATGGTATATCATAAGTAATTGAGATCTAACACGAGCGCGTAGAGTATGGACTTTCGAACTCGTACAGTGGCAAAAGTACTTCGAGATCTTATAATATACACACCTGCTGGTACGATGGTATTCCCCCCATCATTCTGAGAAGGTGTACTTATACTCTAGCAAATGAATCAATATTAGGCATAAACGGCACATACAGGACCTAAAGCAGCCCTTACACGGTCAATCGAATGACATTAATCACTAGCATGTGTTAGTGAAAATGTATCTGTATGAGTCACACACATTTGGTGAAGTCTGATTGACATTGACGAAAATCGAAGCAAGTTTGATTTTGCATGATGAACGTCATGCTGATTGATATGTGTAAGGGTTGGAATGACGTAATTACTTCATTGTGTTTTGTGTCACGGAAGCGAAAACATGTCTAGCGCCAGCGAAAAATTGAAGGACGATGAAGACCGAGTATTTGTATCGGAGTTAATTGAAACATATCGGTCATTACCGAGTATATGGGATGTCAAAAGGAAAGATTAATGCAACAATATGAAGTTTTACTGCAAAAGTATAAAGAAAAGTATCGTGATGCACAAAAGGCGGACGTCACCAGAAAAATAAATACGTTGAGAACGTATCATGTATCTTTTTTCATAATCAAAGGAGACATTTTTTTAAGCAATTTCTCGTAAGTGGGGTTATCCATTGTCATACAATTTTTATAATCGTCCTGTGCAGATATTTTCAATTAATTCAAAAGATTTTCATGTGTCAACTGATTCTTTTTTTTTAACAATTCCTTCATCCAAATTCTCTTTTTTCTCGAAATTTTTTTTCTTTTTCCTCTTTATGCAATGTGCAAGAGCAATATATGCAATACAATCGTCCGTTTTACTAATCGCACATCCGTACACCATGAAAACTCGCAAAAACTAAAAATTTCACGTCGAACTGTGTAAGGGGTAGCGTCAATCCAGACATACACGATGCATGATGTCAACCGATTGACCGTGTAAGGGCTGCTTAAGACCTAGCTCTCCAGCCATTTGCTTTTGCGAAGTGGAAGGGACCTAATGTTTAAAGCCGAATCCGAACTGCAAATTCGAGAAGCTTCTCATGACAACTGATACGTTCGTTAGAGGCGGGACAGTGGGCTCGAATCGCAAACACCTAGCTCAGTACAATGAACTAAATACGGAGCCATTTCGCGCAGTGTTTAGATGTACAAATATTAAACCCACTTTGAGCCCTGCATCTTTTTACTACCCCCGTCAATATAAGAATCCTTATAACAACACCGCCTCGTATTAACCCAAAGGGAATTAAAAACAATTGTTACAAATATCCAATAGTATCCAATAGTGTGTCTATGGACACTATCTCTCTGTCACCTCACATCCATTAAGATCCAGAACAATGCCTCATGCAGCTATTTTCGAATCATCATCGCTACTGATAGTCTCAATGGCACTCCTTAATTCTCCTTTACGTCTGTCTACCGTGTAGGCAAACCGTCTAAGGCTAACAGTAAACTGAAAGAGTTTGCAGCCCCCAAAAACGAGATCTTCGTCATTTCCCCTTGTTTTTCCATCCACTTACAGTTTTTGTAAAAAAGTTTATTGGGTCAGACAGGAAGTTGCAGGCATAATCTGCACATCCCCACCCTAAGGGGCTCTCCAGGTTCTGAAGACGATGACATACTTGCACTCCAAGGCATCCCCATCCATCCGGTGTGAAGGAGTGCATCGCCTAATGCTGTCGCATATTCATAAGTAAGCAGAAGGCTTGCAGTAGACTGCGAGACCTAATTGTGCACTGATCCGACAGGATATTCATCCAGTGTCTGGGAGCAAACACATTTTTTCTTCTTTTATTATTTACAGAGAACCTTCTCTATTCCCAAACGGAATTGTTTTCGTCCCAGAAGTTCAGACAATCTTCATATATTTTTCGCCGCCGCGGCATTGTCTTTCGGTCTGGGTTTGGTCTGGCGCTTCATCTTCATAGTTGTTGTCATCGTCACTGTGTTCGTCAGCAGTGGTGGTGGTGTTGAAACGCTGTGCATATTATTCTGTTGCTCCACAGTGAGCAATTATAGTTTGAAGTAGAGTGGAACAGCCTAGTCGGTCTCAGGGATCATCTCTCCAGCTCTCTAGAAGATTACATCTATTGACTGTGTCGGGACAAATTCAATGTGCTGCTGGCTCTCCAAGGATAGGGGTGTCGGTGATGGTGCAGTGTAATAGAAGATTAGGAAACAATAAGGAAACACCCCTTGTAAACACAAGCTCAGACATTGGAAGTGGTGGTGATAGTGGCGGCACCATCTACGGCGGCCCGTTAACAAAAGAAAGTTAAGCGAAGGTATTCGTTTTTGTTTTTGTATAAGTTGAAACGTCAGACGGAAGTTGTGGGACAAAGTCTTACTGTGCATATTTGTTTGTCTTGCCCCGAGGACCAAAACAATGTCGCGGGCGAAGGGTCGATGGCTTCGTTTTGTCTGAATGAGTGTCTAGCCGGAATTTAGGTTTGTGGGAACTATAAAGTGGGTGAATTAATTCACTTTGGATTACATGCATCGATTGGGTGTCGTGTTAGGTATTTGTTGGAAGTTGTTCAAAAATGTTTTTTTTTTTGCTTCAAAGTCAAAACGTTATACCTTACCATTCTACGAAGGCGTTCCATGATGACAGTTAATACTACGAGTAAGACAGGGGTTTTCCATTTCGCAATCCGTATTTCAGTCTGCTTTATACATATATTCAATACATTGGCTTAATCTTTCTTAACTGTGTCATCTCTTCGCTTAGGAATATAGGAAGGACACTATATTTTGATGATAAGAGCGGCACCGCAGAGTCTTTAGGTTTGTTAAGGTACCTACATCCGCTTGCAGTTGCTGAAGTACTCAATGAGATAAAAACCCACGAATCTCATCTGGTATAGTTCTTCCATGGTAGTGAAGAGCTGCTCTTTCAGCCTGGTAAAACCTTAAATTCATAATTTCAAAATCAAGACTTTAGCACAATGCCTACATTCTCTCTAATCAAACACATGAGTGCGATGGCATTTTTTCAGTTATATTCTAGAAGGCATACGCTATCATAACACCGGTCCTCAAAAGACTTTGCACTCAGTGTAGAATTAGGCTCTATTCCAAGGGCCTGACGAGAATTGAAGCTTTCTGTGTTATTATATGTTAGACTAAGAGCCGAGAGCATATTTTGGGAGTGGAGGTAAAACCAAAATATAAAATTTGTCAATTTCAGTCGTCTGGCAGAGTTTTTTCGTCGGGGCTGGGTGTGGTTGTTTGAAAACGTTAATTTTTAGGATATTATGATCGGACAGATGCTTCCATTCGAACGGGAATGAATAGAAGACGAATGAACTCGCGAGAAGAAAATAGCTGTACGTCTATAGGGATTGATCAAGTGGCGGCTTATCTATCATAGTAGATGCGGCGGTTTGTTCGAAACCCAACAAGCATTAATTGCCACTTTGTAACCACATGCTCATGTGAATTGAGTGTTAGCATTTTTTGATGGGGAGGCTCTAAAATCCTAATGTTCGTCGTCTGGTGCTATTGCCAGACAGGCGCAAGACTTGGATTAGAGTTGCATTATCTTTATAAGTGTTGAGACCATGCGATTAAACTATGCATCCCTTTAGTATATGTTAGTTTCCACTTTCGTTGCTATGCCCTGAAACCCAGATCAGGGTAACTTTGAACCGACCTTGCAAGACTAGGCTATGTCGGCGGTCTAGCACTAATTAGAAGGATAAAGTAACTGAGGCGACGGCTTTGATAGCAGTCTGGCTGTCAATAAGAAATTAGGTGGTAGTCCTCGCGGATAGTCAGTAGTTCGGCCTTGCTCAGGGCTCCAGGACAGTGCTTTCGATCACTTCAAGTAGCCAGCTATGAAGAAATCTATACAGTTCTTCCAAGTAATTTAGTGAAATTTCGGACCAGGCTTGTTTTATGGCTTCAATTATTTCTTCCGAGTTGGATTATTGCTGTTCTCATTCGTAGTCCTTTTTTGAAAACCATCCCCACACGTTTTCCATGATGTTCAGGTCCGGTGAATATGGCGGCCATGCCAGTAGGTCTACATTTTGACTCTGAATCCAAGTTTTGGTTATTCTTGCGGTATGTGTCGGTGCATTGTCCTGTTGGAAAATCCATCAATGGGCACCTAACAATTCGGAAAAATGAGGGAAAGCTCTTTCCTGTATATATTTGTAAGATATTGCGGTCATTTTTGAGCTTTGAAAATCAAGGTTTGCAGTTCCGTAAAATCCTACAGCTCCCCATACCATGTTACGGGGTCCTGGTTCCTTCGCGATATCCATTGCGGCTTACCTAGAAAAGAAAAAAAACAAAATTACCACCTTTATTAAAGGACCACTAAGTCCACAACATAATCACTTACATGTGATATAAACTCAAGGTCGATGAACCCTTGTATTTGATTATGTTGCACCATCCTAAAACAAACAAACAAAAAAATTATTGAAAACAAAATATATAATAACAAACAACCATAAATGGAAATTACAATGTCGACACGCGCATACAAACACTGACTGATCGCAATAAAACGATACCGAATCACAAGAGTTTAACTGGCCAAGAAAAAACAATAGAACTCATTGTTTTAGTTTGGTAAATCTCAAGTACATGCGATTGATAGATATTGGCAATCAGTGCCGTAAACTTTATGCACCTACCTGTGGATGGAGTTGATTCCTCCAGAGAAGAATTGTGTGCATTTTTGATGCATTTCGACTATCACGTGAAGGGTTGGTTATTGGTCTTGCCGAATGTGGTTTTCATTCCATACCTCCATCGGTGGTACAGCAGCATAATATGAGTACCAATAAAAAGAAAAAAACGTTAAATGTTTGGACACAATAAATAATAGATACCTAATGAATAAAACAATTAAACTTACCTGACGACCAAGTTGAATAATCCACATTACGCAAATCAAAACAAAACTTTAATGACATTTAATTAAAACAAGACTGCACTCACTCAGTGCACAAGTTACACCTGCTTGTCTGCTCGCACCTCGCAGATAATTTCCAAGGTTATCGATTATGACGTGGATTCGATAAATGAGATGTTCCAATAGTAGGTATGATAAGGTAGTTTTAATTGTAAGTAGTTACATATTCTTTTTTTAAATATATACGAACTGTGATAGGATTTTAAATCAAGTAGGATTAGTGCAATATTAGGATTAGAAAGGTGCAATATAGATTAAGATTACGTATGATGTATTTTAGTGTTATGAATAAGTAGCTGTTTGTGTTATGATTATGTAAAGTAAGAAGTGGTCAACATGTTGCAAGAGATATGGGTGATAAGGAGCCTATACCAGCGGATAGAGACAAATATATCTGGCACTGTATGTAATTTACGAGGGCGGGTCAATAAGTCCGTGACTTTTGGAATAAAACACAGATTTTTTGATAAAATTTTTTTTTTATTTTTAACGTAGTCTCCCTTGAGTTCTATAAACTTTGTCCAACGCTTCTCCAATTTTTTTATCCCTTCCAAAAAAAATGATTTGTCGAGGTCCTCAAAATAGGCCTTTATTTGCGAGATGACTTCATCATTGGAGTCAAATCTTTTTCCACCAAGCCATTTCTTCAGGTTTGGGAACAAGAAGTAGTCGCTCGGAGCCAAATCTGGAGAATAGGGTGGATGAGGGAGCAATTCATAGCCCAATTCATGGATTTTTGCCATGGCGACTGCACATGTGTGCACCCTTGCATTGTCTTGGTGGAAAAGAACTTTTTTCTTGGCCAAATGAGGTCGGTTTTTTTTCAAATCGTCATTGAATCGGTCCAATAAGTTGGCATAATATTCCCCATTTATTGTTCTTCCCTTTTGAAGGTAGTCAATGTGGATTATCCCGCGTGCATCCCAAAAAACAGTCGCCATAACTTTATTGGCTGACAAACCCACCTTGGCCTTCTTTGGCGCCGATTCACCCTTAGAAACCCACTGTTTTGACTGTTGTTTGGTCTCTGGTGTGTTGTGATGGATCCATGTTTCGTCCACGGTTACAAAACGGCGCCTCCATATTGCGATTAAACAACGCCAAACCTTCCTGTGAAGTTGTTACACGATTGCGTTTGTGGTCGACTGTGAGCAAACGCGGCACCCATCTTGCGGAAAGCTTTCTCATGCCCAAGTGATCATTCAAAATTGAAACCACTGAGCCATGCGAGATCCATACGGCTTCCACAATCTCTCGCACTTTCAATCTTCGGTCGGCCAACACCATATCGTGAATTTTTTCGATTGTTTCGGGTGTAGAGACTTCAACTGGGCGTCCAGGACGTTCGGCATCTTCAGTGCTTGTACGGCCACAACGAAATTCAGTAAACCACTTTTTTACCATTGAAATCGATGGTGCAGAGTCCCCATAGTATTTTTCAAGCTTAGCCTTGGTCTCGGTAATGGTTTTTTTTCGCAAGAAATAATGCTTAATAAGCACACGAAATTCACTTTTTTCCATTTTCTCCTCAAATTAGTGAGTAGTCTGATAAAAATAGCTGTCAAACACAAACTAACTGACGCAGCAAGTTTAAATTTTGACAGGAGTCAACTGACAGATGCCTGTTGACAGGAGCAGTGTTGCTGTTTCAGTAAAGAGGTCAGAAATTCAAAAAGTCACGGACTTATTGACCCGCCCTCGTATATACATAGGAATTCAAATTTTATTGAGAAAGGTCGGTTAAGGGTCATTACCCTAGTTTATTCCAACTGTGCTAGTAAGCAGTAATTTAAACTGAGAGTTTTTTTGACAAGCAACGTTTATTAGTGATTGATATCCGCGAAACTAAATAAAGTAGAATGTACAATTAATCTTCAACAAATAATAAAGGAAAATAGAAAAATAAAAAAAGAAATATACAAGGTGGCGCAAAAGTCATCATCCTATCGGAAGAAGCTATAATTTTTGCAAATGGCGGCAAATGTAAATTCTACTTTGACATTTGTGAAGTTAACTATACAGAAAAAACTTAAGACACCAATTAACATAATCCAAAAGCAGAACCAAAGTTTTTCATTCATAAAAAAAATTACAGCGAAAGAACATCGGGTGACAACTTTTGCGCCACCTGACAACTTTTGCGCCACCTTGTATAGGTGAGTTAGTTATAACTATAGAGACACTAAAACATACAGTGCACTAAGCTTCTTTCGTAGTCCTAGATATTCACATACGGATTTATCACAAAGAGACGGAATTCACCAGATTGGAATTAGCAATAAAAAATAGCAGAGGTAGGTTACTCTATGAAGTGATGTGTGTGAGCCTCAAAAAAAAAAAACTTTCTTGTTCTCATCAGGTATTGGGTTGGGGCATTTAGCTGAAAGACGACCCTCACCTCTGCTGATTTGTTCTGTCGTGGGATCGGTAAAGCCGCTATTGTCGCCCACAGACTCCACAATTGGCAGTATAGTTAGCTGTGTATTATCTAATATAAAGAAAACTCTTGCCTTAACTTCTTGGTAACATCTTTATTACTAATCTTTGTTTGACAGATCTCTTAATTCATACTGCAGATCAGTAGGTCTGTTTGTTTAGTATGCTACACCTCCCCTTTTCCATAGAGAGGCAAAGCTAAAGTAATACCTAGTTAACATTTAGACTATTACTAACTTCTTGTTTAAACTTTCAATTCAATTCATAATAATATTTCATATCTACTCTATAGTTGTATGTAGCTTTCTGTGTGGTCCTATATACATGTATATGTGCCAGCTTATGTAAGTATCCGACGTGGACGGAGGAATATTTCATTGCGCCTTAATGTACCACCATCATCCCTTTCCACCCAAAATGAACATGGTGTTCTATGTTTAGAAATTATTTTACCTTTAATCCATTTGTCGCCCTCCTGAAGCCAGATACTGTCACCTTCATTAAAACTTTTCCTTTCACGCGCCGTCTTGTTGTAATTCATTTGGTTTCGCTTAGAATTCTTGTTAATGTGTGTAAATGGCTTTGGAACTCATGAAATTCTGAAATTTTTTCGTTGCTAATTATTCCTGGTAGTAAAGTTCGTTGTTTTATACCCAACAGCATTTCCGCAGGCGATCTATTACAATTTTTTATCGGCGAGTTATTGTATTCCAATAACATTAACCAGAATTCCTGCTTCGAGTCGTCACTTTTCTTTAAAAGGGTTTTTGCCGTTTGTACTGATTTTTCTGCCATACCATTTGATTGCGGATAGTTTGGACTTGTTGTTATTACTTCAATGTCGAACTGTATTGCAAACTCCTGAAAAAAAAAACGATCCAAACGGTTGGTTGTCCGCTATAATCTGGTTCGGTATGCCGTGTGTACTGAAGATTATTTTTAATTTGTTAATGATTTCTAGAGCCGTTTTATTTTTTAGTTTCAACACATTCAAATATTTAGAAAAATAGTCCGTTACTACTAAGTAATTGTGAGATTTATAATGAAATACGTCCATGCACACTTTATAAAATGGTATCTCTGGAAATCATGCATAATTAGTGGCTGTTTTATATTTGACGCTCTGTATTTTTGACAAATTTCACATGCGCCTATTTTGTTTTCGATGGCTTCTGTGATACCAGGCCAATAGACTAATGATCGTGCTCTTGCTTTAGTTTTATCAATTCCTAAGTGAGGCTGATGTAATTTATCTAAAATTTCCGATCGCATTGAAGTTGGAACAATGATACGCTCGTTGTAAAATATGATTTCATCTTGTAAACATATGCTGTTTCTTAGTTTCCAATAAAAGATAACCCCGTCTGGTAACCCATTCTTTTGTAAGGGCCACCCATCCATTCTTTTGTAAGGGCCACCCATGTGTTACTAAGTCTTTCAATTTACTTAAAGTTATATCTTTTACCGTTTCTCCTGCAATTTTACTTTTCATAGTATTTGAAATATTAAGACTGTGGACTACCAAATGTAAATCTTCTATTTCTGATATTGACTCATCCTTATCAAAGTTCCTTGACAGTAGATCTGCGACATACATATGCTTTCCTGATAAAAATGTCAACTCAAAATCATAATTTAATAAATTTAATCGCATTATTTGCAATTTAGCATTGGGGATCTTAACAATTTCTTTGTTGAATATGCCTAGCAGAGGCTTATGATCTGTCCAAACTTGGACACTCCTACCGTATATGAAGAAATGAAATTTTTTGCACGCAAAAATAATTGCATGCAACTCTTTTTCGATTTGGGAGTACCTCTCCTCAGTATCGGATAAACTTCTAGACGCAAAATACACAGGACGATTTTCTTGCAATAAACAGGCGCCTAGAACATATTGAGATGCATCTGCTTGTATCACAAATGTTTTTTTTCATTAAATGGCACCAATACTGGCGCTCGGGAAATAAGGTTCTTTATATTTTGTAAGCATTTGGCATGAACTTGTGTAAATTCGAATACTGTATTTTTTTTAAGCAGCTCTCTTAATGGTTTCTCTAGGTCAGATAAATTTGGGATGTATTTCCTTACGAAATTTATCATTCCCATAAGTTTCAACAGGTCATTCTTGTTTTTTGGTTCTTCTATTTTTTGAATAGCCTTTATCCTATCTGTATCAATTGAAATTCCTTTATCCGAAATAACATATCCAAAGAATTTTACAGCTCTGACTTTGTATTGCATTTTGCTTAGATTAAATTTTATGTTTTTTTCTCTTGCCCTTTTTAATACCTGCTCAACAATGTGGTCATGATCTGCTTCGGACTCACCCGCTATCATCAAATCATCAATATAAATGAAAACTCCTGCAATACCACTAAAGTTGTCCTCGTTAAATTTTCGGAATATTTCTGGAGCAGTTCGAATTCCAAATGGTAGACGTTTGAATCTATAACACCCAAAGGGCGTACTGAATGTGCATGCATGACTAGTTTCCTCATCAAGATGAACTTGAAAGTATCCATCTTTTAAATCGAAGATGGAAAATATGCCTTTGTTGCCTAGCTGCGATGTTATTTCATTGAAAGATGGGATTGGGTGACTAAATGATGTTATTGCCTTATTTAAATCTTGCGGATCTAGACAAATGCGAACCGTCTTATTTGGTTTTTCCACAATCACGATGTTCGAAATCCAGTTGGAAGCTTTAGTTGCTTTTGTAATAACATCAATGCTTACTAGTCTTTCCAGTTCATGTTTCACAGCAGATTGAATTGCCATGGGGATTCTTCGCGCAGCTTTAACTACAGGAGTGACGTTCTCTTTCATTTCAATTTTAAAATTTTGGGCAAAGCATCCTAACCCTTCAAAAACATCTTTATTTTTCTTAATGAAGTCAGCTTTGTCGTCGTATGAAATGATCGAAATTAATTTTTCCGCGCTCTTAATTAAATTCAATCGCTTTATAAGTTTAAGCTTCATGCATGACTTTAAGCCTAATATTGGTTCACAACAACCTTTTATTACTACAAACTCTATTCTAAAAATACTATTTCTTATGATGCATTCCACTAACGTCGTTCCTAGAACGTTTAGATTGGTACCCCCGTAGGCTTGAATTTTACACTTTTCAGGATAAAGTTCTAGGCGTTTTTTATGGAATACATCGCACGGCAAAACGTTAACGTCTGCTCCTGAATCAAGCTTTAACTTAATGATCTCACTTTGTATTTTAACATTCTCATACCAAGCACTCAATGTTCTTCCTTCTTCAACAAAACCGTTTTTAATTCTATCCAAATAGAGCACGTCGTTTTATGCGCAATTATTCCCTCCTTCTTCATCACTTTCTACTCCTTCTGTCATCTGAAGCTGTCGCACTCCTCTTTTCTGCCTGCATGCAATCGCAAAATGATTCCTTTTACTGCAATTTCGGCAATACTTCCCATAAGCTGGACACTTCAACACCTGATGCCTTTGTAAACAATAGGAACAAGAAATAATTTTATTGTTAGTCTCATTTCTATATGATAAAGTGTTAGAATATTCTACATTTGTGTCATTAACTTTATTAAAAGATTTGCTAGTACTTGGATAATTAGTATTAGTATTCCTATGATACACTATTCTAGAGCTATTATTTTTTCCTTTATGATGCTGTTTACAACAGCTGATCCCTGTTTCTGCATTTCCTGATGTTGATTTTGGGCTGCTTCTGCCACTCTGCATAAATGTCGATCGTCTTCTTTAAATCCAAATCATCCTTCTCCAGTAGTTTCTTCTGCAACGCCTTATCGCACGTGCCAATTACAATCCTGTCTCTTATCATACGATTTTCTTGTTCTCCAAATCCGCAGTTACGAGTTTCTTTAGGTCCATGAGAAATATATCGAATGGTTCACCGGGAGTTTGGTTACGGTTAAAGAATATAAAACTCTCATACACCTCATTATACCCTATTCTAGGGGTATATTAATTTTGACGCATAGTTTGTAACATACCTTAATATTGCCCGTAGACCCCTAAAAGTTACTATATTTATGATCAGCATCGATAGTAATGTCGATCTAACCATGTCCGTCCGTCCGTCCGTCCGTCCGTCGGCAAAAATTAGGCCTTTAAACTGGACCTAGAGAGCTGAAATTTTAACCATATACTCTCTAGGGTCCCGAAATAATCAAGTTTAAGAATTTTTGTAATCCGCCCACAGACACGCCCACAAACTCAAAAAAACTAAATTTTGGAAAAAATCGAATTTTGAGCTATAGAGCTGAATTTTTTTATATATGATCTATGGCCCATAAAACTGATTGGGACATACAATTTTCAAAATCCGCCCACTGACACGCCCACAATTAAATAAAACAAATTTTGGGAAAAATTGAATTTTGAGCTAGAAAGCTGAAATTTTTTATATATGATCTTTGGCCCATAAAACTGCTTGGGACATAAAATTTTCAAAATCCGCCCACTGACACGCCCACAATTAAATAAAATATTTTTTTTGAAAAACCAAAATTTGAGCTAGGGAGCTGAAATTTTTAATATATACTCTCTAGGGGACCTTTATGCTCATGTGTAAATATTTTCAAAATCCTCCTACTGACACGCCCACAATTATTTTTTTTTAATTTTTGAAAGTCCAAAGTTTGAGCTAGGGAGCTGAAATTTATAGTATATACTCTCTAGGTGCCCTTTATGCTCATACTTAAATTTTTTTTAAATCCGCCTACTGACACGCCCACAATTAAATAAAACAATTTTATTGAAAAACCAAAGTTTGAGCTAGGGAGCGTTTTTATTTACAAAAGCTTAGTTTTTTCGATAAAATCCTTTAAATTTTTGTCACGCCCACTTATGAGATATAGGAATAAGAATAGGGTATCCAACAGTTCGCCCAAGCGGACTGTAGCCCGCCCCTATGTTTATACCCTATTCTAGGGGTATATTAATTTTGACGCATAGTTTGTAACATACCTTAATATTGCCCGTAGACCCCTAAAAGTTACTATATTTATGATCAGCATCGATAGTAATGTCGATCTAGCCATGTCCGTCCGTCCGTCCGTCCGTCCGTCCGTCCGTCCGTCCGTCCGTCCGTCCGTCCGTCGGCAAAAATTAGGCCTTTAAACTGGACCTAGAGAGCTGAAATTTTAACCATATACTCTCTAGGGTCCCGAAATAATCAAGTTTACGAATTTTTGAAATCCGCCCACAAACTCAAAAAAACAAAATTTTGGAAAAAATCGAATTTTGAGCTAGGAAGCTGAAATTTTTTATATATGATCTATGACTCCTAAAACTGCTCGGGATATAAAATTTTCAAAATCCGCCCACTGTCACGCCCACAAAAAAATAAAACAATTTTATTGAAAAACCAAAGTTTGAGCTAGGGAGCTGAAATTTTTAATATATACTCTTTAGGGGCCCTTTAAGCTCATGTATAAATGTTTTCAAAATCCGCCCACTGACACGCCCACAAATAAATAAAACAATTTTTTTGAAAATCCAAAGTTTGAGCTAGGGAGCTAAAATTTATAATATATACTCTCTAGGGGCCCTTTATGCTCATGTGTTAATTTTTTTTTAAATCCGCCTACTGACACGCCCACAATTAAATAAAACAATTTTATTGAAACACCCAAGTTTGAGCTAGGGAGCGTTTTTTTTGATAAAATCCTTTAAATGTTATATAACAAAATATGTAGAGCGTTCTTAACAATTTAACCATTCTTAGATTTTTGTCACGCCCACTTATGAGGGATAGGAATAAGAATAGGGTATCCAACAGTTCGCCCAAGCGGACTGTAGCCCGTCCCTATGTTTTTTTTTTGGTTTGCAAAACTCCTCAAATGCTTTTATTACTTCGTAATTAGCTTTCTGCTGGCTAGTTAAATTAAAGGAATTATATACCTCCACGGCTCTTGATCCAATCGCATTTAGGAAAATTGTAATTCTCACTGGTTCTGACTTTTTATCGACCCCTGATGCAAAAATGAAAATGAAAGTAATTTTGCCAAAACACTCTCCAATTCTCAGCAACATTCGATCCATCAAGATTAAGTTCTTCCACTTTTTTAATGTACTCCATTGTACTTTTTGTTATATATTTCACTTGCTTTGGCGGCCGGCCACGCGGTTTTTTGCTAATGTTTGCTTTATATGAGATGTCAAGTTTTGCCACACCCATGCATCTGCGATTTTAAATCAATTATCTCTTTTTCTTTCGGTTTTTTTTTTGAAATTCTATTAATTTGATAATTATTTATTTAGCTTTATTTTGTACCGACTGCGCCATGTATTATCTAATATAAAGAAAACTCTTGCCTTAACTTCTTGGTAACATCTTTATTACTAATCTTTGTTTGACAGATCTCTTAATTCATACTGCAGATCAGTAGGGGTGTTTGTTTAGTATGCTACAAGCTGTGTCAGATTGCCCACAGCGCAATACCGCCGATGAGGAAAAAAGCAAGCCACGGTCGTCAAACCAAGGACGAAACAAAGAGCAAAACTACTTCGCCCTTGAAAGGTCATCGCGGTTAGAAGGCGCTCCGCTTACCAGCAATTGTGCCCCAGTGGGGTTATATTCCCCTTCAAGGAACAGTGTAACAAAAGACAAGATCATTAGTGAATTAAAAAAAAAAGGAGTGAATTAGTGTATAATTGAAAATCTAGCAATACTGAAGTAGTATAGTGAATTTTCTGTGGTTTTTGGATTAGTTTATTGATTTTTTTTTAAGTTTAAATTAAATTATTTGTAAGGATATAGTGTTCCAGTAGTGAATACGTGAAAAGAGGCGGTAAAGCCCAACATTTTCGTTAAAATTCCAGATCATCGCTCAAAGTGCTGCCGGCAGGACGACGAGGGAGGACGAATAATACGCCGTAAGTTTTAACACATATATTTTCCTTAGGGCAAGAATTTTGCCTATTTGAATAACATTTAGTCAGGTTAGAGAATACTCGTTACCGTGAACACAGGTATTCAATGGATTCTTTTTTTTTAATTTTACAGTAGTCTTAGTATTTACATAATATGAATTATATTGGATTTAATAACTGAATCTGTTATCTGCGTTTCAATGGAGTAGAGCCAAAAGTGATTTGGTGTGTGGAGACTGGGAAGGCCGTCCTTCCGCTTGTACCATGACGTAGACGACACGTAGACGACCGACAGACATGAAGACGGGACGTAACGACGAACGAACTCTCCACTACAAGGGCATTTGACGTACGAGTGACTGGAATCTGGTCAAGGGGCTGTCTCTCGTTGTTTTTCGGCCAGATAGATAGCCAATGGAGTGTCGACCGACACAAAGGGTGGGTAGGCCGAGCCAGAACCAACATCATCTGGCAAGTCTCAGGAACGAGACGAACCTTATTAGGGAGCGACATCGGGAAGCAGTAGATGCAAAGAGTCTAGAATTAGGTTAGATATAAGTTAGATTAGGAATATATATTAAGGTTTAGCTCTTACGGTTTAGGTTAGAATAGGATTAGCTTAGCATAGTTAGGGTAGTTGAAAATGCATCTGACTTCCTGTACTCTCTCCTTGGTAGGGCAAAGGTATTGAGATTTTCTTTTCGTCTATCCTATCTTTCTCTTCTCTTCTCTTTCCTTTCCTTTTTTTGTCCGTCCGATTAGTTCCCTGCCTATCTTCTTCTTCTTTTTTTCCCGGCACGATAATTTTGTTCGTGAGCAGGTGGTTTAGTGTGAGGGGTGACAAGAACTACCCTCATCCGACGAGCGATAGCCGTGCAACCGCGAGCGTGCCACCGTCCTCCTCCACTACTCCGAAGATGCCCCTGTGGCCAAGTCTCGACTCATAACAACCATCACTACCTCCCTTGCTGTGTCTTCTATCTAAGGTTATTTTATCCTTCCTCAAATCATAGAAATAATAACTATATTCATCAGGTCCAACCCAATTAAACTTTTTCCATCTGATAAGACAACGGTATGCCATTCTTGACTCCACCTGATGTGACTTATTGCAAAATCAAGTCGTTGACTTTTGCATGATGCATTCAACGGTGTTTTCTTTTTCATGTTTTTGTGTCTTATATATTTGAACTGCTGTATCACGCGATAAAACGGTTGATCTACTAGCTTCAACTCCAGTTTCTGTCTTCGTTTTACTTAGAGAAAGTCTTCAACTTGAAGCAGCTCTCAGTATCGCCCGTCGTTCCTGACTTGTTGTTGCCTTTCCGGTTTTTTTCGTAGTTCTCAGGGTCCTTAAGATAACTGCGAACAGTAGTTGGTCCTCTTCCAATCCTAGCGGCTATAAAGCCGATCGATTTGCCTTGCTCCTTGTAAGCTCGAATTTGGCCTATTTCCTCCTTGGTTAATGAATTTATTTTACCCATAGTTTTTGTTTCAATGAAATTATATTTTAAACTAAGGTCCCCGGTACTCTTAATGCCTTCATATTTGATTTCAAATATGATACTAGGTAGATTTGGTTACTGTTCGTAAACAGGTGGAACGAAAACAGGACTGATTTTATGACCTTATTGGGAAAAGCGTAATAAAAACTGAATTTATCTGCCTAATCCTATTACTTGTTTTTACAACGTAAACATAATATAGCCTTCTTTCATATGCATTTGTTTTTTCCCCTTATTATCGAAGTATTTAACAAATTTAGTAAAATTAAATCAAGAAACTACCTGTTCGTAAACACGTGGATCAGAGTGTAAATTCGAGACTTGTTTTCGTGAATATACGTATCTAAAACCACTTTTTAATTTCACTGAAAATTAGATGTTTCAAAAAAGAGTGGAAACGCCACTTTTAGTTGAGCTTTGTGTTTGATTCCATATGTATTCCAAATTTGACATTGAATTTAAAGGTGGAACCAAAAGTTTTATTAGATCAACTATTAATTAGAGCTGTGTCAATCGTGATTGATTCGATCTTTTTGACCCGATCACAATAAAGTATTGGTGATTGCAATCACAATGCCCGAAGTCAATCGTTCATCGAGTCAATACTTTTGTTCTGTTCTGACTAATTCATTTCTTTATTACTGATTTCTTATCTACTGAACCAATAAATGTGTTAATATATCAAAATATTTTTATTTATTTTGGCTTATTTCGTTTTACCAACACATATTTGTTCTACAAAAATATCGCTTCTGTGCAATAACCTCCATTTCCTAATTATTCAAAGGCGTTTTGGTATTTTTGAGTGTATTCACTATTACAATCCATTCGAATGTATCTGTCTCTATCGAAACTAAATTGAACGAATGATTGGGGTTTTTGATTGTATTGAAATTGAATGGAGCAATACAATACTCCCATGTCCCATCTGTCATTGATTGATTGAATGATTGATTGAAATGACCGAATCATTTTTTCAACCAATACTTGAACGATTCGATCATTAAATTTGAACGATTGACACAGCTCTACTATTAATGCGCTTGATATGAGTAGGTACCTACCAAATAAAACGCGTCTATAGTAATTATTATAAACGATGACTCAAAATTAGACAAAAGACAAGCACCACAAAAAAGGATTCTGCAGATCGGTTGTGGCAAGCCGCAAAACAGGAATGTAACTCCAACTCCCATTTAACGTGGTAGCAATCACAAAATAACTGTTCTTTATTGAATTCAAAGTTAATTGACGGAAGGCGTTGTGGCAGCAGCTGTGCAGTACGAAGCGACGTTCTGTTGAAACAATATGTCGTTCGTATCAATATCATCCAATTTGGGCTAAATTGGTTATCATCGATCGGTAGTGTCCTCCGTTGATTATGAAGGCAATGCCATCGTTATTTTCGAAGCAGTACGGACTGATTATGCCACTGGCTCACAATCCATGCCAAAGAGTGACTTTCTGCGTATGCATTGCCACTTGGTGGATCTCGTGTGGATTGCCATCGTCTCAAATCCGGCGATTTCGCTTGTCGACGTACCCATTCTTCCAAAAATGGGACTTGTCGCTTAACATGATATTTAAGTTGAAACCTGGGACCGCTTCCATATGCAGAACAACTGCGATTTTCATTCCACAGGAAAACCAA
This sequence comes from Portevinia maculata, assembly GCA_949715645.1. NCBI lineage: Eukaryota > Metazoa > Arthropoda > Insecta > Diptera > Syrphidae > Portevinia > Portevinia maculata. Next base: position 363,903,070 of record OX454525.1, on the reverse strand, counting down.
CATACTGGCTGACCGATGTTGCTAAAATACCAGATTCGATTAACTTCTTTATCACAAAAGGACTACCCGCCAATCGTGTTAAAGTTGAAGAAAGTTTTGATCTTTCCTCTGATCATACCCCGGTCATTTTACCAACAACCGAGGCACTTGTAAAAATTGAAAAACCGCCAAGGCTAACAAACAGCAAAACAAACTGGGAAGGCTTTAAAAAAGATGCCCAACAACGATACCGTGCAAAGAGCTGCATATAATAACACTCCTTACCAGCGAAAAATGTCCGACTATAACTGCGTCAAAACCAAAACAAACCAAAGAACCTCCATATCAAAGCTCACAAGGGTACAACGTCTCGCATGTCTTGGTTTATCCGGAGCCATGCGGACCTGCCCCGCTGCTGCCATAGAAGCCATCAGCCTTATTGCGAAGATCAATCGACAATTGATAATTGACTATTTTCAATGTGTGCTATTGTGAACGAACGATTCATTTGGTATTTTTGTCAATGGCATTTTTTTTAATTGACTGCGATTGACAAAATCCTTTAGAATCGTTTGCTCACAATATCACACATTGAAAATAGTCAATTGTCAACTGTCGATTGATCTTCGCAATAAGGCTCCATAATAAGAATAACACCCTTGCACATACATATAAACAAAGTGGTAATACGCAGCTCAGCAAGTCTGTTACAAACGAATGAGATATATCTTAGTGACCACCTGGAACTTATGACGCTGCTCTCAGAAATTCCAGAACTTGACATGATCCGCGCGGTTACAAACCGTCTTCAAAAAGCATTATGTATCAATAAGTGGTTCTCTACGGAGATACCAAATAAAGAAGTATGGACTAGTTATAGCCCACCGAACCGCCAAACAGGATTAAAGTGGTATATGGATGGTTCTAAAATGTAATCGGGCACAGGAGCTGGTTTTCACGGACCAAATCAAAACGTCTCAATACCAATGGGAAAAAGCCGTAGAGTATTCCAGGCAGAGCATTCGCCATTCAAGAATGCGCTAAGCAGCTATAAAGGCCCTTAGCTCAGACACAATTGACTCCAAATCAGTCCTACACTGCTTCAATACCCTCCAGCCAAGTCAAAAGTCAGCCAAAGAAACAAAACCAAATTGTGGTGGATGGGGGTTTTGAAGGAAATGAAAAGCCAGAGGTTCAGAAACCTCTTTTACAGGACCTGAACCCTTCTGATACACACCTAGTTCAGCTACCAATCTAGCTATTAAAAGCTGAGAACACTCAAAATGTATCTCAAACTAGCAAAACACTCCAGGCCAAACGAGCCATCCAGCCCTTTAAAAACAATGCCAGCAAGATCTCAAACCTACGTAGGCATAATATTAAAAACCTAGTGGGCTACCTCAGGGGTCACCACGGTTTACGATACCACCTTAACAAAATGAATTTAGCCGACTCTTCAGAGTGCAGACTGTGCCCCGAGGACGATGAAACCACGGAGCACATTTTGTGCGAATGCCCAGCCCTCTGCCGAATCAGAAAGAGGATCTTCTTCAAAGAACTTTTAAGCAATGAAGACTTGAAGAAATCCCCTACTGGAAGCATTATTACCTTTTCTAGAAAAGTGCAAAACGCACTAGACTAAAATCTTATCTGACCTATGGTACAATTCAGGTCGACGTACCGTTGTTCTTCGCTTATGCGGGTCAGGAGTTTAAAAAAAATAACTGCGTCAAATACACGCAGGAAATAATAGATATGGTCAAAACAAAACGAAAAGCGCGTAAAAGATGGCAACAAACTCTAGCCCCCACAAGATAAGGCGCACTTAAATCGACTGTGTAACTTGCCAACAAACTTTATTAGTGATTTTAAAAACCAAGCAGCCAGTAATTACCTTGAAAGCCTAACAGCTGGAAAAGAATCCAATTACTCGCTCTGCAAGGCTATTAAAGCTGCAAAAAGGCCAAATATAGCAGCGCCACCTATTAATATAACCCCAGACATATTAATGCCCATATTAATGCGTCCGGCAGAACAACCAAAAATAATGTAGTAATAAACGTTACACTCAACGAGCTCAGGCAAGAAAAGCTCAGGGTTACGACCTGATTACGGGTGAACTACTAAAAATGTCACTTCGGAAAGCATTTACGAAGCTAGTTCGTATATAACTGCTATACTAGCAATTGGTACAACGACCAAAGAAACAAACAAAAATACTACGAGGCGCACTTAACCGGGCCAATGAATTTACAAAATTATGGAGGATTGCTCTTAACGAAACGAAATCGGTCCACGTGGATTTTACATATAAACTATCAAATAACTTGCCTGTTTTTATAAATACGGTCCAAGTTCCGTTTGCAAATTAGGCCAAATATCTCGGAATGACTCTCGACGCAAAGTTGAAATGGAAGTCGCATGTAAAAAAGAAATGCGAAGAATTTAAGGACAAATACCTTTAGATTAGCCCGATAATCTTCAACCGCAATAAAATTGCGGAACTAGCAGGAACTATCGCTGGAAAGTTGCCTGCCAAACGTTTAAAACTTCGTGAGAACAAAATTGTTTGATAAATATTAAATTAGTTGCAGCAGGAAACAAATTTGTAGGAGGTGGTTGTATTGAGTAAAAATCTCACACTACTATGAGCACGCGCCGACGGTCATCATAGGTTAGGTTAGGTTAGGTTTATGTGGCTGTCGGCAGAAGCCGATACACTTAGACCAATTTAGGTCCATTGTGATACCACGTATATATTAACTACCTCAACTCTGTAGATGGGACTGGCCAACGACACGCGGTTGTTCTCAAACGGTCCCCCATCTACGTACTAACCGCGCCCAACGTCGTTTAATTACGGTGATCTGACGAGAACCGATTAACTCGACGTGGTATGGTCGTTATAGTGTCTTAGAAGATTTCCACCAGCCTCAGGAAAAAAAGAAGAATTTAGGTTATTGAAATAAAGACACGTTTCTAGGCTTAGCATAATATGTGACGGATGGCTACTGCGTTCTTAGCCAGATGAACAAACATAGCAAGTACATGGCAAGAAAAGGGTTTGCAACAAACTTATTAACCTTCCGTCCTCACACATATTTTTTCTAACGCGCTCCTCACACTGGGGTATCACATACCCCACCCCAAAAGTATTAAAAAAAGATGTTATTTTATATGTATATATTTCTTAATTCATATTTTTATTTCATCAATACAAAATTCAATACGATGAATTACATAAAACATAAAAATACTTAAAAAAAAAAAACATAATTTCCAAATTAGGTTACAAAAAAAAGTTAATATATATAGTTGTCAACTAAAATCAGTCAAATTCATAAAAAAGTTTAAAATAATAGTTTTAACCCTGGAATGCTATTTGGGGTACACCTGTACCCCAGCCTTTTTTTAAATTCCCGCCAATCAGCAGCAGGTGAAGCTGCAAGCTTGAACGTCTAAGTAGTTTCAAGAAGCGTTGCATTAGTTCGTATGTGATACTCACGGCCGGCGGAGTGTTTGTCATTGTGGTGATATTTAATATTGGGATACAGGTGTACCCCAGTGTAGCAGAATACGAATATTGTTTTCAGATTTTTTTTTCGGCGTTTTCTTTAATGTAAGTATGTTAGTTCGTTGAACTTTTTATTATAATTTGTTTGCTTTTAGCTTATAAAAGAAATGGCTTCTCAGAAAGATGTTTGACTTGTCAAAACCTAATGATATCTCGGAGATACATCAAATTTTCTTTGATTCTGACTCAGATGATTTGCATGACGAGGGCGATGAAGACGATGCCATCATACCAGATTTTAGAGATGATTTTGAAATAAGACATACGTATCAATTTTCCTAGCCCAGATCAACATCGGTTTACATCGTTGACCGAGAATGAATACCACTCAGTTTCTCCTACTCAAAACAGAAGAACAGAAGAAGTAAGACCACATATGGAACGTCGTTTAGAAACTCCGACTTTGAGACGTGAACTCCACCAAACAATATGCAATATACCAAAAATAACCCCAGCAACGGAAGAAATTTTGTTCACTGCATTCTATGCATTGCAGTGATGATCCTCGCACATGGGAAGTCGGCATGTCCCGTTTTCAGTTTTTTTTCCCGATTAAAGAAGTTACACAGTTTGTATACCCTATTCTAAGGGTATATTAATTTTGACGCATAGTTTGTAACATACCTTAATATTGCCCGTAGACCCCTAAAAGTTACTATATTTATGATCAGCATCGATAGTAATGTCGATCTAGCCATGTCCGTCCGTCCGTCCGTCCGTCCGTCCGTCCGTCTGTCGGCAAAGATTAGGCCTTTAAACTGGACCTAGAGAGCTGAAATTTTAACCATATACTCTCTAGGGTCCCGAAATAATCAAGTTTATGAATTTTTGAAATCCGCCCACAGACACGCCCACAAACTCAAAAAAACAAAATTTTGGAAAAAATCGAATTTTGAGCTAGAAAGCTGAAATTTTTTATACATGATCTATGACTCCTAAAACTACTCGGGATAACACATTTTCAAAATTCGCCCACTGACACGCCCACAAATAAATAAAATAATTTTTTTATACCCTATTCTAAGGGTTTATTAATTTTTGAAAGTCCAAAGTTTGACCTAGGGAGCTGAAATTTATAATATATACTCTCTATAGGCCCTTTATGCTCATGTGTAAATATTTTCAAAATCCGCCCACTGACACACCCACAATTAATATTTTTTTTTTTTAAATTCAAAGTTTGAGCTAGGGAGCTGAAATTTATAATATATACTCTCTAGGGGCCCTTTATTCTCATGTGTTAATATTTTTTAAATCCGCCTACTGACACGCCCACAATTAAATAAAACAATTTTATTGAAACACCCAAGTTTGAGCTAGGGAGCGTTTTTTTTTGATAAAATCTTTTAAATGTTATATAACAAAATATGTAGAGCGTTCTTAACAATTCAACCATACTTAGATTTTTGTCACGCACACTTATGAGGGATAGGAATAAGAATAGGGTATCCAACAGTTCGCCCAAGCGGACTGTAGCCCGTCCCTATGTTTAATGTTGATTTTCAAGATTCGAAGCTAGTTAATTTTTGGCTTCATCCTTTCAGGATCAAGGAAAAGCCTTTCAATTGATTCGTCTCGAAGAAAAGCGATTTTGCTGTAAAACTAAAATTAATATTGTCATCTACAGTAACTTCCTTTATGGCTGAACAAACCTCACTCTTGTTTTATTAATTTTAAGTCCAAAATAACTAAAAGAGCAAACATTTCACTGAAATAATGTATTCACAAATTCCAAAAAATACTAACACGCACTGCACACTGGTGGTGTATATGATACCCAAGCTAAAACTTCGAAGCACGACTAAACACTTTAAAAAAATCTAAGAACTGAACACCATCGGCTGCTACTGCAGAGAGTTTAAAATTGAATATTCATAGATATGGCATGCTTAGGAACAAAATTTAACGGGACCTGCGCACTTTTGAAATCTATGTGGGGTATCTCATACCCCAGTGTGTGGTTGGAAGGTTAAGAAAAGTTGCGGAATATTACAAAATAAACTCCAAGTCCGTTTCATTGAATGACCTTGGCTTTGCTAGCAGCAAATTTGTGCGTGTTTATGAAAGTCTCACCAAGCATAACCATGCACTTTTTCGGAAGGCTAATGCGCTTCGTGGCAATAAACAATTGCACTCAGTGTTTACGAGAGGCGGCAGGGTCTTTATCAAGGAGACGGTGCAAACAAAACCGATCTGCATTCACAGCATGAATTCATTTGATGCTTTATACACGGGAGTACATGACCTTTCATCACCGACCCACCTGTTGTGATGCTGATGTTGCTGTTGCTGCTGTCTCTATGTTTTATCTTTTTTCCATTTTGGTGCGTAACAGAATCTTTGAGTATGTTTTAGATTTTAAATTCACTTTTAACTATGGTTTTTGAAACGCCTTATGAATTATTGCGTAGTGTTTCTTTTCAATTGATTAAGGAATTTGATGTACTCAATTAATTTTAAAGTTCAGTCAATTTCTCTATTTTATAATGCTTTTATTATTATTTCCTTTATTTTAAACATATCTTCTTCTGGGTGGGTAGTAACTTCAGTAATTTATTTTTATGGTCTTTGTTCTAGATCCTGACATTGTTAGGAGCGTTCTCAACGTGTTGTGTGGTGCATTTAAAGGGCTTCGAGTTTATCATCTTAATGCTGGTAGTATCCGTTCCAAATACACTGTGCTATACCAAATGTTAAGTACATCTAAACTTTATGTAATAATGGTGTCTGAATCATGGCTTAATGCAAGTGTCATGTCCAACTTGTAAGCTTTCCTGGTTTTAAATTGTTTAGAAATTATCGCGTTGACTGAATTGGAGGTGGCGTTTGTATGTATATTCGGGAACATATCTTCTCCAAAGTTATGTATGTATTGTTCTAATCAGGCAAATATTCAGTTTCTCTGCGTTGAGCTTAAGAATTCGGTAGAAAAATGTTTACTTGTCGTTGTTTACAGCCCCCCAAATCAATTTAAAGAGGGTAATTTGAGTGAATTTGAAGAGGCGCTAGTGTTGCTAAGTCCTAAATACGACAATATCCTCATAGGGGGCGACTTTAATGTTAATATTTTAGTAAATAACAGTTGCTCGAGGCTTTTAACTTATTTTTGTGTGAATGACCAAGTTAGGGCCACCTCAGAATTTATACGGTATTTTTTTTGTGCTATTGAGTTCCATGAAACTCACAACACTGAAGTATATACTCGTAGTTACAGGTCGTTTCGTAACCTGAATTGCACAAACCTCCAGCGTGACTGTTTTAATTTTAACTGGAATAAAATATATAGTACACCTGACGTTAACAATAAAGTACTTCAATTTAACACATTTGTCAACAGGCTGTATGAAGTATATGTTCCCTTGATTACTGATTACGAAGCGTAAGAAACTTAAAAGTTGTCCTTGGTTCAATCATCAGATTAAGCTTCAAATTCAAAAGAATACAATAGAAGGCAGTATACTGTTGCCCGAAATAGTGTCACTGCCCTCATAAGGTCTTCTAAAAGATCATATTTACTCCAAAAACTTGATCCTATCCTTAGCTCGAAAGAGTTATGGAGAAATTTAAAAACTGCTGGAGTAACTGGGGATAAAAGTAGTTCAAAATGTGCGTTAGACCCACAAGTCATGAGCATGCATTTTGCTCACAGCTCAAATACAAACACTTCTAGCATGCTTTCTGTCGACTCGGATGATTCTATGGTTAGACAATCTTTTTCATTTGAGTGTGTTGGGGCTACTGAGGTTTTGGCAGCTATTGGCTCGATTAAATCTAACGCTTCCGGCTCTGACGGTATTTCGCCTAAATTTTTAAAAATAATTCTTCCAATTGTGCTTAAATATATTGTCCATATTTTTAATTCTTGTATTTTTAGCAGTCAGTTTACTGAGTTGTGGAAAAGAGCTGGGGTAATACCAGTACCAAAAAAGACAAATCCGTCTTGCCCCTCAGACTACAGGCCTATAAGCCTCTTGTGTTTTATGGCTAAAGTGTTTGAAAAAATAGTCGCTAAACAAATTCAATGAACTTGAGTAATTTGATTACTAAATGGCAGTCTGGTTTTAGAAATAAGCATAGCTGTGAGTCTGCTGTGTAAAAAGTTACAACGGATCTACGTTTTGCTCTAGATTCTGATAAACTTGGTTTAATGGTCCTTTTAGACTTTTTCAAGGCATTCGATTGTATAGATCACTCGATTTTGCTTGATAAACTTAAGAATAAAAAAAAATTACCGCGATTAAAATGCTGGGAGTGTACCTTACTAATAGAGTGCAAACGGTTGAAACTGAAAGTGGCACCTCACTTCCCTCATTGCTTAATTCGGGGGTTCCACAGGGGTCAGTTTTGGGTCCATTATTATTCTCCCTTTTCATTAATGACCTTCCAGAAATCATTGCCCATTGTAAGATTCACTTGTACGCAAATGATGTCCTGCTATATTTTTCACAGCCTAAGGGCTTCATGAATGATTGTGTGGCGGGTGTTAACGAAGACTTATCGAGGATACTTTTCTGGGCGTCAATAAACTTTTACTTAACCCATCAAAAACAGTTGCTATGATTTGTTCTAGAGCCTCAGTTAACCCTAATGTTTTCCCCAGTATTGTCCTTGACGGCAAAATTATATCGTATGCTAGTAATGTGAAATATTTAGGGTTCAGTATTAACTCTTCCATGAGTTGTTGTGATGTCGTCGCTGGAACAATTAGGAGAAATTACTCTGGCTTGGGCACCTTACGATGTTCCTCAAACCTACTGTCACCTGGAATGAAGAAACGTTTGGTCAAAAGTTGAATCTTACCTTTTTTTACCTACAATTGCAATGTTTATCCATGCATGGACTATGAATGTAAGCGTAGGTTGAACGTTGCATTTAATGATTGCATACGATTCATATATAATGTTCCAAGATTCACCAGCGTCTCTCATCTTAAGGTAAGTCTATTGGGAATTAGCCCTGACAAATATTATGCCCTCAGAAACCTTCTACAGTTGCACAATATAATTCACAGTAAGTGCCCTGACTATTTACGTGAAATCCTTTACTTTCTCGTTCACGTAGAGGTGTGCATTTAAATTCGTAGCGCTTCCTACACACTGTTGCAGAACTTTCCTTTTTTGTATCTGCAATTCGACTCTGGAACTCCCTTCCAGATGAACTGCAGATAATCACATCACTACCCATTTTTCGGAAGAAGATATTTTTATTTTTGTCATCATAGTTTTTTTTTCTAAAAGTTATCGCTGATTTTGAAATTTAATTTCTCTGTTTTTCTCTTTTGTACGTGTCATTTTTAAATATTTTACATATTGTGAATTTATAAAGATACTTAATTTTAAGATTTAAAATCTTGTAGTATCATGTTTAAGAATTAATTAATAAAATGAAAATGAATGAAATGAAATTGAATGGTCTGGCACTTTACCCCTCGCTCAGTAGCCCAATGCACCATCAACTAAGCCACTGCGGCTACATTTCATCAGTCCCAAGTTATTAAAATAATACACTTACTAAAGCTTGGCATATAGCGCATTCGACTGTCACCAGAAAGTTAACAATTCATGCGAGAAATCCCTCTGCCGACAGCTGGGATATCGTCGCATATCATGACTATTCATTTCAGTTACGCCATTCCCCTTACAAAATGTAATGTATGTATGTGTCGCATTCGTGTATCAATTCATGGTGGCAAATCCAGTAAAATGTTTGCAATTCACTTCACAATTATTATTTTCTATAATATTAGTTGGTCTGGACACATTTTAAGCCGATTGTCTTCGAAATGCTAAATCAATTCAAAATCGAAACTCTCTCTTCCTTTGCGTCATTCGAATTACAATCAGCCGACCACAAAAGCTTTAGTAAATGTAAGCGATGAACGTTATACCAAAGGCAATAGCAACAATCCAACCTTCCGAATGAAAAAAAAAAAAACAAAATCAATACCCGAAGTGTCCTTTGAGGCGGCGACCGATGCGACGGTTTGTTAGTCGTTGCTGTTGCTCTTCAGTTACCATCTCAACACATCTCCATCATCAAAGCTATATAAATGCACAATGGTGCAAGTAATCGGGCTAAGATATGAGAAAATCCCAAAGGATCCTTCCTCCCATTCACTTGTTTCTATCAGCGTTCCTCGTCACATTCTCACACAAACTACAAGTAAATCTAAACAAAGGACAAGCGTCCGCAACAAAGGACGAATATAACATCTAAAGGAAAAGTAGCAAGTTAATGGATGAAGAAAGAATTGTGTTCCGGAAAAGCAAAATCGTTCTCGATGTTCTGTGTGGGTTGCCACGCCGCGCCGCTCGGTTGGTCGTACCTAACATGCACCCTTTCATAACCTAAGCGATGTGCTGTTGATGCTACCAAGTCAGATATATGCTACTTTCTAAGTTCGGTGGGATCGGTGGTATCGGTGTTCTCCATTGTGCTTGTGCTATACGATTACACGTTCTTGTATGTATATCAATGAATTTGATGCCATCCTTCAGAATTTGTCATGATTATCGACGCTCTATTGTCCTGGTAGGGATGACTGTAGTGAATGGCAACAAATGGGGGAGGATGCCACACACACGAAAAAGAATGATACTTCGGTGTTATGAAAATAAGAACACAAGAATAGAGCATTGGTTTGGGTGTCTATTGTCCATGTCCAGTAAACGAGTGACAGTGTTCCAGCGTTGTTGGTGTCAATAACAAACCCCTCTGCTAGGGATGAATTCATTCATGATGTCGGGGACGCTGGAAAATACCCGGTGTAATGTGGAGTACGGAAATAGCTCTCTCTCTCTCTCTCTCTTTTTAATGACGAAGCTATGATCTGACCTTGAGGGTTCATAACCCTCCCACTTCACTGCATCCCTACGAGTTAACCAGTCGTATCACCGGTTTGACTTCAAAAGTATCAGCAGGCCTTCCGATCTCGAATCACTTCGTCACTGAGGCACATCAAATGCTGGTGTTGTTGCATTTGTGTGAGTTTGTAGGCCTGCCTCTCTATCGGGATTATGTCTTTAATTGATATTGCCTTCTGAACGGCTTTCGTTGGATCTCTCCTTTGAACATGATAGTATCAAGTGCGACGGTCGTGCTCCATTTTCTTTCACATATGTTCTTTGACATGAAGGCTTCCTCGGAACTTGCAACTTCTTATTCGATCGAGCTTTGTTACTTCTGCTGGCATGCGAAGCACCTTCATCTCAGCTGCCGTTAATTTGACCTCTTACTTTTTGTAAGCTGTCCATCATTGTGAACAGTATGAAAGCGCCGGGCGCACAGCTGCGGTACTGTAACGGAGATGCAGCGGAGTTAAGGCTTCTACGTAATTTTGTTTTATACTTGTATAAAGCTACCTCACCGTGGATCAAACTACACCATACGCATACCCCAAATACAGTTCGGAAAGTAATTGGAGATCACTATCCCCACCAGATCATTCTAGATCATTCTGGGAGGATGATGCATTTACGGAAGATAAATCGATCCGTTTCTACACTGATGGATCAAAAACTAGTGATGGGGTAGGTGTAGATGTCTTCTCAGTCTTCGGTCTTTCCGTCTTCCTGACCATTGTACCATGTTTCAGGAGGAAATTGCGGCGATAAAAGAAGTTTTGTCGTGCCTGAAGAGAAATGATATATCTAATAAGGACATCCGTATCTTCTCGGATAGGCAAACCCCTATTTAGTCCCTGGGCTCAGTCGCTTCAAACTCCGCCGATCTGCCGACTGCCGATCATATCTTAAGGAGGTGGTGGAGCAGTTCAACATTCACCTCTGTTTGGTGTAGGGGCATAGAGACATTCCAGGAAACTGTGGGGCAGATGAACTCGCCAAAAAGGAAATCACACTGCATCTTTTACCCGACAAACGTTTTCTGGATGTACCTATCACTACATGTAAACTTTTGTTTAAGCTACTCGCAATCGAGACAAACCTTAGGCGCTTTAAGTGTTTAAACTCATCATACCGACTGCACGTCTGCACATTAGCTCTACCATAGACATGACACTGTCTAATAGGCAAGCATGCATCGAGGCTTGGCGCCTATTCAAACGACTTCTGTAGAAGCTGAATTGACGAGGAGGAGGAGGAGACTACCCTTCACCTTCTTTGTACATGCCCTGTATTCTCCCATAAAAGAAATCTCTATCAAGGAGCCTTTCTGCTTAATGATCTTAGTGACTTGGCTAACACAGACGTTAGAATTCTATCGCGCTTCATAAGAAGCTCTAAATGGTTTGGCGGGTAGAGGAAGACACTCCCTGGATCCACGTGGCATCACAATGGACCTCAAATTGGTCTAAGTGTGTCGGCTGTAGCTGACAACCTCATCAACCTAACCTAACCTAAGGAGGAAGAAGGCCAAATTCGAGCTTGCTAGGAACAAGGCAAATCTATCAGTTTTATAGCCGGTAAGATTTCTAAGAGGACCAACTGTTATTCATAGCTATGTTAAGGACCCTGGGAACTATAGAACAAACTGGAAAGGAAGGGTAGGCAAAGCAACAAGAAGTCAGGATCGACAGCGATTCTGACAGGTGCTTCAAATTCAAGACTTTCCGTAAGTAAAATCAAGGCAAAAACTAAAGTTGCAGCTAGTAGCTCAACTGTTCATCACATGATACAGTTGGCCAATAATTTTAGACACCAACAAATGAAAAAGACACCATAATTAAACGCAGCACGCAAAAGTCAGCGATTCATATGTGAGCTTTGAAGATCCAGCTGTACGGCAGCTCCGCAAAAACATAAGACACATTTAAGAGAACCAAAAAGAAAGAAAAACTTCCGCGATTGTTCGTTATCTGCCTACCCAACTAAAAAAAAATAAAGAAAAAGGGAAAATTCGGGATCAACCTTATTGCAAAGAAAAAACCTATGTCGCGAGTGAGGTGCGAAACCCTATCCACCAACCCCACATTCTGATCCACCGGTGCTTCTCCTAAAACATGTGACCGATACCGGTTAAATAGCAAAAACAAAAGTGTGGAAGTGAACTCCTAAAATATCTCTGCTTCCGCTCTCCAGGCTTGGTGCTTGGATTTTATAGTCCCTTATCGATCAGTACGAGGAAAGATTTAGCAATTTCACCTTCCCAATGTTCTGAAGAAAACAGCGTCTTGGGATTGGGTAGCGCAAGTAAGAGTAAGTAAGAGAGTAAGAAATTCATTTATTTAATATTTTCTTATAACATAAGTTACAAGATAGAATGAATTTTAAAGCTATGGCTTAGCCGTCAGCTTGGTTAGCAAAATGCTTATACATGTACCTACATTTGTTACTTTATCAATATAGTTATTTTTTTAATAAACTTAATCAATCATAATATTCTGTTATTAATAGCGACCTGTATTTGTAGATGGATTTAATATAATAAAATAACTTTTTCCAATCACACTCGTTCAGAATTTGTATTGTCTCCTGCATGGTAAGGAATTTTTTTCCGAAGTAAGCTAGTCTCTGTGGTTTGTAGATTGGACAAACACTAATAATGTGAAAGCAGTCTTCTTTCGCTTTTAAGTTGCAAATATTACAAAACTGGTTGAAGCTTCCATTATATGGGCTGCCATTTAAACCAATCAACTCACACCTTGTTTTGAAAATAAGAGATATTTCACTATAGTTGAGTGAGTCATTGAAATAGTTCTTATCCTTTAGATTGAAGTTCAGGTGAGAATACAATACTCTGCTATCTGATTCACGAGCTTTCTCTATAAATCGCACACGAATAGCATCTTCATTTTTATTTATTATTCGATAAAGTTGGTTCTTTAAGTTGTCCAGGTTGTTTAGATCGAATGAAATAGTTTCTCCACACGCGTTTCCAATTCTTAACCATCTTAACGCCAACCAGTCCTTGTTTCTTAATTCATAAGATAGCATTTTTTTGGTTATTCGGGAGTCTGGATACGAACCTATTTTAATGATGTAATCCGCTTGCGATTTGAGAGTGCTTGTAAAAAGCATTGGAAGACCCGTTTCCAAATAGATTGTGTAGTTCGGCGATTTCATTGGTAAGTTGAATAATTTTTTCAAGAAGTTCCTGTGGAATTTCTCGATTACTTCGTACTCGTCTGATCCCCAAACTTGAGAGGCGTAACAAAGAGTTGATTTAACAACTGAATCAAATATTCTGTATTTCGTTGAGAGGAGAATCCGCTTGTTTGCAAAAACATTTTTCCATGATAGATTCACTAAGCTTTGGGAAGACTTGGCTTTATCCGTTAGATGTTTACCAAATTCTAGGGTTGGGTTCAGTTTCACTCCTAAATATTTGAGTTCCTTCACAATCTCTAATCGGCTTCCATTATAAAACCATCTATTTCCACTTTGCACTCGTGGTGAACGGGAAAATACCATAATTTTAGATTTTTCGGTGTTGATGGTTAGTCCCCATTTTTTGCAGTAACTGGCTAGACGATTTATCATCAATTGGAGATTTTCAGGAGATTCAGAGAGTAGAACAAGATCATCGGCATATAACAAGACATTGACCACGGTATTAGCAATTCGTACTCCACCAGGCAAATCTTTTTCTATGTTGTTTATAAATAGAGAAAACAATAAGGCACTAAGAGGACATCCTTGCTTTACACCAGTCTGTGTTTTAAACCATTCTTAGAAATCCTTTCCATCCCAGACTGCTGCACTTGTTTCGGCATACATTTTTTTAATGGTCTTAAGAAATTTTGTAGAGATACCCAACTGAGACAGTTTATAGAAGAGTGCACTTCGGCTAACAAGATCAAAAGCTGCCTTGAAATCTACAAAAAAGCTATACATTTTCTTGTTTCTGGCTTGAAAGGCTCTTATAATCGCAGATAATGTGTATATTTGGTCAACGGTTGAAAAGTTTTTTCTGAATCCAGCTTGACGCTCTGTCAGAATATTTTTTTCATCTACCCATTTTTCTAATCGTCCTACAAGTATGCCGCAAAATATCTTGGCTGACACATCCATGAATGAGATTCCCCTGTAGTTTTCTACGTTTTCCAGCGAACCCTTTTTGTGGATGGGGAATATTACGGACTTCTTAAACGATGAAGGGATGCCTGCACTCGAGAACACACTGTTGAAGAGAACTTTCAAATAGTTGATTAAGGTTGGACTAGCATTTTTGTAGAATTCGTACGGAATCCCATCTTCGCCTGGCGCCTTTCCATTTTTGGATTTCATGATAACAGCACTGATTTCGTCAGTTGTTATCTCACCATCTAGGGAATCGTCGAAAATGAGGGGGTCCGCATACGAGAAAGAAAGGTTTGAGTTATCCAGTAGAAGATGTTTAAAATATATGGATAGATCATCAGCAGATACTCCTGTACCTATTTGATAAACTGTACCATTAATCTCCCTTGCTATTCTCCAGAAGTCCTTCGAAGACTTGGTTTGACTAAGTAAGAGAGCTTGCTGATTATCGAAGTCAGTTTTCTTAGCTAGGCATAGATTTTTGTAGTGGGTATTCACTTGGTTATACCACTTTTTAACCTCAGGATCGTTACAAGTTCTCCAGACACGCAAAAGGGCAAATGATTTCTTCCTAGCATTTATGCATTCTCTATCAAACCATTTTTGTTTAAATGGTGACCTTATATTTGAAATGTTGTTTGATGCAGCACTTCTTATATAACAAGTTATTTGGTTTGCCAGTGTTTCTGTTTCTTCAGGTATCGAATTATTTGCTGAGAGCAAGCTGTCTAATAACCTGTGGTAGGTATTTGTTTTTTCGGATTTCCATTTAAGTCTTGGTAGCAGGGGCAGGTTTTTGTGATATGAGGGTGTTTCACCATCAACTTCAACCACGATTGGCATGTGATCCGAAAAAGTTTTGTATTGTACCTCAAATTTTTTAATTTTCCCAGTCCAGTCGTTGTTAACAGCACAAAAATCAATAACTGAATTGCCTTGTCCTCCGACAAATGTGTAATGCCCTTCTCTATCACCTTCTGTACAGCCGTTTAACACAATAAGATCATACATTTGGAGCAGCTCTAGTACATCTGTTCCATTTTTATTGCAGACTATGTCTTTAGATACCCTATTGGTACAGCATATACTAGGGTTTGTTACAGTTTGCACTATAGTGGTTTGTGAGTCACTTATTCTCGAATTCCAATCTCCAATCAGCATAACGTTTTTGCTAGCTAAACATGACATTGTATTACACAGCCTCTCAAAGTCGTGAGTCCATTTGTTGCAGTTTATATATGATGGAACGATATATGTATTATTATTTTGTGTCACACATTTTACTACGGTAGTTCCTTCAAATTCATCAAAATCGTAAGTTTTTAAATGTGATTTTTTTATCCCGTACAGGCTTCCTCCACTTGCACGCCCCTTTATGTAGGTTTTACTTGCTTCGCTCCAAGCAAGTAGCGCAAGTATTTTGTTTTTTTCGTACTAATATCTTATTCCATTTTATTCTTATTCCCCTCCAAAACATCCACCCATACATCAAGTGCTCGTTGCATTGGCGTTTGATCCTCGCCATCGTCGGCAAAGAATAATTTCAGATAATCAAGGACTGTAATAAATATCAAGGGACTTAAGACAACGTCTCCAGCTGGGCATATAATTATTTTCCTTACTACCGCATACATGTCAACTATCATCTGTACGTAGGTTTCTAGAACACTCCGCTTTCTGAGCGCCAGACATAACAGATCTCTCTAAACAGCGGGGAGAACGTCAGAGAGAGAGAGAACGTGTTTAACAGAGTTCCGAGTGATTAAAGCAAAATAAAGTAAATTAATTGATTTAATTCAGATCTTCTAATCCCCAACAAAGGGGGATTATAGTGCTTTGAAATATGGAAAATTGTATAAAGTGTAGGAAGTCAATACGCGGCGAAATGGGCATAAGATGTGCTGGCGTATGCAAGAAGATCTTTCATGCCGCGGCGGGCTGTTTTGGATTGGATTCATACAGTGCGGGTGTTTTGGAAACTTCTAAAAGCATTAAATTCATGTGTGAGGATTGTGTTTTATATATACGAGTACATAATGTGGATTTGGTTTTAAAGGACATGACAATGGCGGTTGAAAAAAATAGTGAATATTTAAAAGAATATAAAAATGAATTTGAATCGGCATTAGACAATAACAAACGGGAAATAATGCAATTACTGCAGGCGATGGAAGAGGGGTATGCAATGAGAATTCAACAAATGAAAAGTGCTCAAGAGATTTGTGAAATTGTGTTGAAAACAGTGTTGGCTTTTAAGGAACAAGGGGAAAGAATATGTGACGATGTAAAAAAAATTGCGAACAATAACAAGGCAGTGATGGAAAGTGTAAAGGAGATGAAAGTAGATATCGTCAAAGAGTTAAAGTGCAGTGACAAAAACAAAGGTTCCTATGCTGACCAACTTAAGAAGGCAGTGGGTGCGAGTGCACCAGTTATATTGAAACCAAAAGCAAAACAGCAAAGTGAGCGAACAAAATGCGAGATCAAAAAAAAAAAAAACATAGGGACGGGCTACAGTCCGCTTGGGCGAACTGTTGGATACCCTATTCTTATTTCTATCCCTCATAAGTGGGCGTGACAAAAGTCCAAGTATGGTTGAATTGTTAAGAACGCTCTACATATTTTGTTATATAAAATTTAAAGGATTTTATAAAAAAAACGCTCCCTAGCTCAAACTTGGGTGTTTCAATAAAATTGTTTTATTTAATTGTGGGCGTGTCAGTGGGCGGATTTAAAAAAAATTAACACATGAGCATAAAGGGCCCCTAGAGAGTATATATTATAAATTTCAACTCCCTAGCTCAAACTTTGAATTTTCAAAAAAAACAAAAAATTAATTGTGGGCGTGTCAGTGGGCGGATTTTGAAAATATTTACACATGAGCATAAAGGGCCCATAGAGAGTATATATTATAAATTTCAGCTCCCTAGCTCAAACTTTGGATTTTCAAAAATTAATATACCCTTAGAATAGGGTATACAAAAATTATTTTATTTATTTGTGGGCGTGTGTGGGCAGATTTTGAAATTTTTTTATCCCGAGCAGTTTTAGGAGTCATAGATCATATATAAAAAATTTCAGCTTTCTAGCTCAAAATTCGTTTTTTTCCAAAATTTTGTTTTTTTTGAGTTTGTGGGCGTGTCTGTGGGCGGATTTCAAAAATTCGTAAACTTGATTATTTCGGGACCCTAGAGAGTATATGGTTAAAATTTCAGCTCTGTAGGTCCAGTTTAAAAGCCTAATTTTTGCCGACAGACGGACGGACGGACGGACGGACGGACATGGCTAGATCGACATTACTATCGATGCTGATCATAAATATAGTAACTTTTAGGGGTCTACGGGCAATACGAGTATTAAGGTATGTTACAAACTATGCGTCAAAATTAATATACCCTTAGAATAGGGTATAATTAAACCATCAGCACTAAACGTGGGTGTGAGTGGAATAGCAAATATGCAAGACGGTGCGGTTGCTATTCGATGTGATAACGATGAGGCGCGATCGAAATTGGCTTTTGAATTAAAAGAAAAAATGAGTGAAAAATACGATGTGCATTTGCCGAAAATTCGACTTCCTAAAATTCTAATAACGGGTTTGAGTGAGAATATGGAAGGGGAAAAAATTATAGAGGCAATAAAAAACCAAAACAAAGTCGAGTGCAATGAAATAAAGTACTTAAAAGTGTACAAGTCATATACAGTTTATAATGCTATAATTGAAGTAGACGGAAAAGGTTTTGAAAGTGTAATGAATTTAAAGAAAATAAATATTGAGTGGGATAGATGTCCAGTGTATGAAAGTTTGACTGTACTTAGATGTTTTCAATGCTGGGGATTTAACCATACATCTACTCGTTGCAATGTTAGCTGTCAGGTATGTGCACAATGCGGTGAAGAAGGTCATTCTTTTAAAGCCTGCAAAAATGATAAAAAATGTATTAACTGCAAAAAAGCAAAAGAACGTCTCAACTTAAGTGACATTGATATAAATCACGATTCCAACGAAAGTTAAAAATTGAAAGTGAGAAAGTATCCTATTAGCAATTAACGTCCTCAGTTAAAGGCTTATATTTAAATATAGAGGGAAAAGCAAATTTAACACAATTGGAAGTGTTAACAATAAAAAGTGAGTACGATTTTATTTGCACTACCGAGATATCACATCAAATATGAAAGACTCTGAGATAAAGCTAAAAGGGTATAGAATTGCTACATGTGACAGCATCTCTAATCATACGGGCGGTGTGATTTTTTATGTAAAAGACTTATGGCGAATTGAAGAAATCTCAAACATAGCTGTAGGTAAAATTATGTGGTGGCTAGTTATAGGAATACGCGCTGATAATATAAGTTTCGTTTTAGCGGGCGGTTATAGATCTCCAGTCTGCCCTGAGCACATCTTTTGTGATTTCTTCAAAAACAGACTTTAAGGGGTATGTTGTGAATATGAGGAGGTTATTATTATGGGTGATTTTAATATAAATTGGCTGTCGGAAAGCACGTACAAAAAACGAATTTATGAAAGTATTGCGGACCTATCCTATAAACAAATAGTTAAAGAACCGACAAGAATCACACAGGACACGTCTACTTTAATTGACTACGTAATAACAAACAAGAGAAACATTCAAGCAAAAGTTAATAGTGAATATAAAATCAGTGATCACGAATCTTTGGAAATAATAATCCAAACAAGTTTTCATAATAAAAAACGCATAAAAAGTATATAAAATCATTAATATTTAAAGAAAGTGTTTTTCGCAGAGAGCTTATCGGTAACGAAATATAAAATTTAAATTGCAATGAAGTGAACGAATTAGCAAAATCTTTTAGTGATAAATTAAAAAATGCGATAGGAAAAATGATTAAACAAAAATATGTAAGCGCGGGAAATAACTAACATCCAACTGAGCTCTAATGTGTGCAGATGTGAGTCTAACAGTTTTGTTTCACATTCGAAAATAGATTTTAATGCTCTTAAAAGTGCTCTAACTTATGAGTTTTGGGATGAAACTTATTCTGCTAACGATCCATCGTCTGCCTTCAATTTTTTTGTTAATACACTTCAGCTACATTTGTCGAGATGTTCTCTTTTAGAAACAAGGAGAAAGAAAAATCTTAAATGTCTAAAAAGGTGGATGACTCCGTCCTTATTAAAAAAAATTAAAAAGAAAAAAAAGCTCTGTGCTACTTTGACTAAGCAGCCTAACAACTTAAGGCTTAGAAACTGCTATAACACTTTATGCCATGAACTTAAAATTGAAATTCCTCATTGCAGGGATACTTATTATTGTAATAAATTTGCCGAAAGCTTGGGTAATTCAAGGAAAGAATGGGAGTTGGTAAACGACATACTAAATGTGACTAAACCTTCTGTTGACATCGTTATTAATTCCAATGATGTAAACATCTCAGAACCACTCGAAGTTGCAAATTTATTTAATGATTACTTTTCTCATATTTCAAACTTTGTAGGTAACACTCCTTCTATTATTAATAATTTCTGTAATTGTAAAAGTGACATTAATGATTGCGCTTTTCAATCATCAAGTTTCGAACATTTCACATCTCTTGAAATTCATAATATCATTATGCGATTGAAAAATCTAAACTCTACTTCGATGGATATGATTTCCTAAACCCTAAACCCTAAAAGTTATATCTTTTTACATTTCTGATGTTTTGAGTTACATCTTTAATTTTAGTGTGTAGCGGTCGCCTTGAAAATTTTACTCATCGCTATTCCTTCAAAATTAATTTTGACGTCCCTTTTGACGTGCTATCATCAATTTCTGAACATTGATGGTAATGCTTCTCATATACACCAACCTTCTAAGCCGCTGTGCAGGTTCAATTTGAACTTTACACCACACTTTATCCACCTTACTTCGCGGCTACCCACGAGTATATAGTCTGTGTAAGCCGTGTGGTCGGTCTTTTTTTCTTTTGGCTAGTGAGAAGTAAAGTGATAGTGCGCGCATTTATCAAAAGGATTTATTGGTAAATCATTGGCGTGTTTTATCGTAAAGTTTTAATTCATAGCAATTTTCTCCTTATAGTGACCAAAAACTAATTAAGCCTAAACTACAGGCATTTGGTGTAAATTTCCATCCTTAACCTATCACGCTTATGATTCTGTTCGCAAAGCATCTTCAAAATTAAAATCGAAAGTTTAATTAAGAGAGCCCGGACGAATCATTTAGATACATAAATGAACCAAATGCAACGTAAATTAGAGGTAAGAGTAAAATTAACCTGCTTTCAAAGTGTGCAAATTGTAACACCTTTCCTTCACTAGAGAGTGTAGGCGAATTTACACGTGATTTTGATACGTGAAACTGTCACTACCCCATCGCCTTTGTGAAACCACGAGGCAGCTAAGTATAATTTCGCGAAATGAAATTAACTGATGCCTACCAATTTAATGGGATAAATCGCATTATCACATATTAAAACCAGCAGAAGCCAAAACCCAAAAGCATTTCATTTTCACCACGTGCACCTACTTGCCAAAGGAACCTAACCTATTAGAAGTGTAACCTATAAGAGGTCTTCATAGGAGTACCCAAACTCGTAGCCGCCACGTCATTCACCTAATAAAACACCTGCATCACCTTTCAAATAGCCAGGCCACATGTGATATGAAGCAAAAGCGCGATCATTTGAGCAGCAACACAAAATTCCCCTGATTTTGGTGCAGACCATATGCACAGCAAACAACAAAAAAAAAAAAAAACACGTTCCAGTCATCCCTACATTTCATCATACTTAGTGATCTTATTTTAGGAGTAAAGAAAAAAAAGCAAAATCTTTCATATATTATATGTTCACATATCAGTAGGTATTATTATAGTGTACATTTCATCGAGGTAAGAAACGCCAAAAGATTTTTATGTATTGCTCCTACCATAATTTTCAATTTTTCCAAACAGTACCTTCAGTGATCTTCAGAACCGATGTGCGCACAACGAGTCTGCTGTCAACAAATTTCGAAGGTATCACCATAATCATTCATCAATCATCAATCAAAAACAAACAATTTAATTAAACATACATCAACAGTGAAACCGTAAGTTCTTTTGGCTTTTCTAAAATAATTAAGTGATAATATTCATGCATTTCTCTTAACCTAAACTTAACGTAAAATTCAAAATACATAAAAGCAAGTGTACAATTATGCCACTTGATTCTTGATAATTTGTGCCTTTCGCAACAAGTACCTCGAATAGATATATACATTTTTGAATTTGCTATACATTTTTGAATTTGCTATACATATTTACATAATTCATAAACTAAGAATTTGCTATACATATTTACATAATTCATAAACTAAAAAATTGCTATACTACCTATATATATTACCTAGACATTTACACTTACTATGTACTTGCTAAAGCACATAATTGACTTATTGATTTAACTTATATTATACTAAGATCACAATTTTATATCTACATAAAATACCTAAACATTCGCTACCAACATATACCTACATGTTGAATTTAGTCAACTCGATTCAAATTGCTATCTACCTTCTCTATAAATTGATTTTAACTATAATAAAGGGTGATTTTTTTAAGGTTAGGATTTTCATGCATTAGTATTTGACAGATCACGCGGGATTTCAGACATGGTGTCAAAGAGAAAGATGCTCAGTATGCTTTGACATTTCATCGTGAATAGACTTACTAACGAGCAACGCTTGCAAATCATAGAATTTTATTACCAAAATCAGTGTTCGGTTCGAAATGTGTTTCGCGCTTTACGTCCGAGTTATGGTCTACATAATCGACCAAGTGAGCAAACAATTAATGCGATTGTGACCAAGTTTCGCACTCAGTTTACTTTATTGGACATTAAACCAACCACACGAATGCGTACAGTGCGTACAGAAGAGAATATTGCGTCTGTTTCTGAGAGTGTTGCTGAAGACCGTGAAATGTCGATTCGTCGCCGTTCGCAGCAATTGGGTTTGTGTTATTCGACCACATGGAAGATTTTACGCAAAGATCTTGGTGTAAAACCGTATAAAATACAGCTCGTGCAAGAACTGAAGCCGAACGATCTGCCACAACGTCGAATTTTCAGTGAATGGGCCCTAGAAAAGTTGGCAGAAAATCCGCTTTTTTATCGACAAATTTTGTTCAGCGATGAGGCTCATTTCTGGTTGAATGGCTACGTAAATAAGCACAATTGCCGCATTTGGAGTGAAGAGCAACCAGAAGCCGTTCAAGAACTGCCAAGCATCCCAAAAAATGCACTGTTTGGTGTGGTTTGTACGCTGGTGGAATCATTGGACCGTATTTTTTCAAAGATGCTGTTGGACGCAACGTTACGGTGAATGGCGATCGCTATCGATCAATGCTAACAAACTTTTTGTTGCCAAAAATGGAAGAACTGAACTTGGTTGACATGTGGTTTCAACAAGATGGCGCTACATGCCACACAGCTCGCGATTCTATGGCCATTTTGAGGGAAAACTTCGGAGAACAATTCATCTCAAGGAATGGACCGGTAAGTTGGCCACCAAGATCATGCGATTTGACGCCTTTAGACTATTTTCTGTGGGGCTACGTCAAGTCTAAAGTCTACACAAATAAGCCAGCAACTATTCCAGCTTTGGAAGACAACATTTCCGAAGAAATTCGGGCTATTCCGGCCGAAATGCTCGAAAAAGTTACCCAAAATTGGACTTTCCGAATGGACCACCTAAGACGCAGCCGCGGTCAACATTTAAATGAAATTATCTTCAAAAAGTAAATGTCATGGACCAATCTAACGTTTCAAATAAAGAATCGATGAGATTTTGCAAATTTTATGCGTTTTTTTTTAAAAAAAAGTTCTCAAGCTCTTAAAAAATCACCCTTTATTATCCAAAATTGAATTAAACCTCAACTGCGTTATGGTTGTGATATCATCCACACAGTACATATTATATATGTATGTACATTTCTTTTAAATTCTCTTTAATTTCTCTTTGTGATTGACACTCTGTCATAAATATTCGTCAATGACTTATATTCATATATTTATCTTAATAAATTTGTATAATGAATTTTGAAATTAACGGATTTTTCACTATGGATTAACTTATTCCTAATGGCGAATGAAGGGTGATAAGCGTGAGCATTAACTAATGGGTTCCTAAAGTGTGAGCATCTATGTAGAGTATTGTTAGGGACTATCATACATTACATACAGGCACATGATAGTCAAGGCGTCTTGACTTCGGTCATGCATTAGGGTGGGAAAGCCTCATGGTTGTGTGTTCGTTTCGGATTCAAACGATCACCTTCCTTATGTGTCACCAACAGCTGACATCAACTCTCTAACTTCAAATTCCTTCATTTTGTCTTTTCTTCTATTTCTCTCTCATCTTCATTACGATCTTGTCATCCCGTAAGGATGGCAATACATTATTTTAAGGCGCGTAGATCAAACAACAGCTACATATCTAGGCAATGCATCAGATCGATATAACGATGCAATTATATGGCACGATTTATTTTGTAGGTAGGTTAATGGCAGAAAGATCCCCCCCTCCGACGAGCTGTCGCCGTGCGACCACCAGCGTGCCACCTCTGCTACCAGGGAAAAACAACACCCAAATTACCCCCTGCCTTACAAGTGTTCAGAGAGGTATTTTTCCTGATTCTCTAAAACTTGCCCGTGTAATACCACTATATAAAAAAGGCGAATCTTCATGTCTAAATAACTACCGTCCAATTTCTCTTCTCTCCGTATTTTCAAAGATTTTTGAAAAAGGCATAAAGTCCAGAATGGTTTCCTTTTTAGATAAAACAATGTTCTTTAGTGAGTTGCAATTTGGCTTCCGCAATGGAAGATGTACAGAAGATGCGGTGGTAAAGCTATGTAGTGAAATCTACAACAGTCTTAACAAATCAATGATTCCTGCAACGTTATTTATTGATATAACTAAGGCTTTTGACATGGTTGATCATGATCTCTTATTGAGAAAATTATACAAAGCGGGTTTTAGAGGTTTGATATATGACTGACTTGAGTCCTATCTAAGAAACCGTAAGCAAGTAGTACAAATTAAAAATAGCTGCAGTTCTACAAATTTAATTAACATGGGCGTTCCGCAAGGTTCGGTGCTGGGTCCTTTACTGTTTATTGTCTTTATTAATTCTTTATTTATCCAACCTTTCAAAGGTAAGCTAACAGCAATGACCTGGAGATTTTAAGAAAATGGTTCCATTTGCACAAACTTATTATAAGTAAGAAAACCAAATATATGTTGTTTAACTTGACCGGGAATATTTGTAGAGATATGCCTTTGCTATTTCATTCACCTTGTTGCTCTAAATTTCGCTTGGGAAGTCTATGTCCACATCACATACCAACATTATAGTATTTAATGATAATACACATTGCTCTGAAAATTGCTTTGAAATCGAATGCGTTAATAGTTTCAAATACTTGGGTATTATTCTTGATCTCAAACTCAGTTGGATTGACCATACCTCTTCTTTAAAGCATTATTTGAATAACGTCGTAAGGCAATTTTATCATCTGAGTCTATACTGCCAGTTACCTATTCTAAAGTCAGTTTACTATGGTTTGATTAATTCCAAGCTGCAATATGGACTTACTCGCTGGGGTGGGACGCATTCTAACAAATTAGAACCTCTTCTTGTTAAACAAAAGCATGCGTTTTGGATTATGTTTAAAGTTAATCGTCGTACCCCTAGCTTTGAGCTTTTCAGGAAACTTAAAATTCTTCCATTGAGGCATTTGTATGTTTACAAAGTACTATATATATATACTATATATAATATTTTTTGATAACTCAGGCTATGATGTTGTTAGATTATATTCCAGTCATAATCTACGAGTTAACAGCAGCAATTTAGTCACTATTCCTAGGGTTCAGAAAGCACATTTTTCTCACTTTTACACAGCTAATGCACCTCATTTATTTAACAAATTGCCCGTTGATCTTAGATGTGAGAGATTAAAAACTTCGTTTTTAAAGAAAACAAAAACTTGGCTTTTCACACTAGACCACAAAAGTATGCTTTCCATTTTGAGTCAAGCAATTTAAATTTTTCTATAACTGTAATTGGTGTTTTATGGTTCACTATTTATTTCCCCTTATTACTTTTTGGTTTTGTTTATCTGCTATCTTCATCAAAATATTGACAAAATGCTATCTGCTTCTTTTTTGTAAGTTGTATTAAATTTACCTGTATAAATGATTTCCATTGTAGTCCCCACCAATGAATTTTTAGTTTATTTTGAATATTTTTTGTAATCGAGCATTTGCCACTTGTCCTTATGACAACAGAATGCTTGTATCTATTTCTTGTTAATTACAATTTTTAATAAAGCTTGTTAATACTTTTTAGATTTAAGTTAAAAAAAAAAAAAAAATATTTCTTGGTTTAATAGCTCCTTATTAAAGTTGAAGCAAACTAAAATCCACCTTTATCAAACAGCTGTTTGGACCAATAACGCTCTTGATTGGGTTAGGTACAAGATATATAGGAATAGGTACTCCAAAGAACTAAAGTTAGCAAAAAGCAGTTATATAGCCAGAAAGATTGACCAATCGTCTGACCAAAAATCAATGTGGAAAACAATTAAAACTCTAGTACTGGGTGAAGAAAGAAGTGAAATAAGAGAACTTGTCTGTGATGGTGAAAGTATTAAAAATAAAGCTGAAATCCTCTAATAAACTTAATGTGTTTTTTGTAAAAAGTGTGGAGGAACTAAATGACAGAATACAATTTCAACAGTATTCGAATTTAATCAACGTACATGTAAGGCAATTCTAAAAAAGACGTTTATGGTTTGTCAGCTAAAATGATGCTTGGTGCGTTTGACATCATCGGACCCGGTTTATTAAAAATTATAAACAAATCTCTAAGTAATGGAATCTTTCCTCATCACTGGAATGTATCAACAGTTGTTCCTATAGAGAAAGTAAAGAAGACTCTGAATCCTGCGGAATTTCGACCGGTCAACATGTTAAGGACTGAGAGTAAGATCCTGGAAAAAATTGTTCATAAACAGCTGCAAACTTATATGGAGGCAAACCAATTTCTGTCGAGCTACCAGTCAGGATTTAGACGCAAACACAGCTGTGAATCTCTACTTAACCTGGTCATCGCACAATGGAAAAGTGAAGTACATGCCAAAAAAGTTATAATTACAGTTTTCTTGGATCTACAAAGGGCTTTTGAGACAATTGATCGAAGCATACTGGTGCAAAAACTGGAAAGATACGGTATACAAGGAATAGAACTGGGGTGGTTCAAAAGCTATCTGTCTAACAGAACGCAACAAACTAAGGTGGAGGATGAACTGTCGGAGCTACTAGCTGTAAATCTGGGAGTACCACAAGGAGCGGTGTTGGGTACTCTTCTTTTCTTTATACTCGTATATATAAACGATCTTGAGGAAGTGCTGCATCACGCGAAGGCTAGACTGTTTGCGGATGATTCCTTGTTATATGTGACTGGGGATTCGGCAGAGGAGTGCATAAAAAAATTGAATGCTGTCATAAAAAGGGTACAACTATATTTCAAAATGAATAAACTTAAGCTCAATACAGCGAAGACAAAGGCTTTTATAATTAACGGTGATTCCAATGAAAATATTGTTATAAATAATGAAATTATTGAAAAAAGTTGATGAAATAAAATACCTTGGAGTAGTTTTGGGTAGTAAACTAAGTTTTAAATCGCACATCAATTATGTGTCTAGTAAAATTGCAAAGAAAATAGAATTTTTTAAACGGATAAGACGTAATGTATCAGCGGTCTGTGCAATAAAAATATATAATGTTATGATTAAACCCCATTTCGAATATTGTTCAACGATTCTCTTTTTAGGAAATAGTCAAATGACTGAGAGGTTACAAAGATTACAAAATAGAGGGATGAGAAGTATTTTAATGTGCAATATGTTAACTAGTATTCAATTAATGTTAAACGCTTTACAATGATTAACAATTTAGCAAAGAACTGAAGTGAATGTCCTAGTTTTTATATTCAAAATAGAGAACGATATGTTACCCAGTTATTTAAGTGATCAAATAGTATACGTATCAGATGTACACAGTTATAATTTAAGAAATTGTGAGGACTTTAGATTACCTTTTTTCACAACAAATAGAGCACAAAATATGTTGTTTCATAAAGGTCTACGATTGTTCAATAACTTGCCAAATCAATTAAAGTCAGAAATAAATATTAACGTTTTTAAAAAGAATTTGATCTCACATGTAAAGCTAACCAATTAATTTAGTTTTAAGTATGTTAAAATTGTTAAGAATAGCAAAGCTAAATAAAGAATCAAATCAAAAAACATCTCTTCCCAACTATTTCAAACCTCCACCGGATTCCGGCAAGGAGATCCGCTATGATGTGACTTCTTCAATCTTTTTCAGCAGGTGACAACACGTATGGCACTATGCTCAACAGATCCGTCAAATTACTACAATACGCGGACGATCTCAATATCATTTGACGTTCGTACCATAGTCTAGGCTTTGACGGTGACTAAAGAACAGGCAAAATTGAATGGTCTCTAAGCCAACGAGGACAGGACCGTGAATATCCTATCAACAAACAAATAACCATCCGTCAATCGCCTAGGAGAAAGCATCTGTCAAGGATCCCAGGTCAGTGTAACAGTTACCATATCCGCCGAGAAGGTTTTGATGGCGGCTTGGCTATCTGAGCATAATGTATAAGTATGCAAATTTTACACTTTTCCTTAACAGGATATAAGCGGCAGTGGCAATCGCAAAGATTTCTGCCTGAAAAAAACTTGTTTATCTACCAAAGGCTGCAAAAAGTTTCATTCGACGGTCTCTAGAGTGGACGCTGTTCAATTAGATTCGATCTGGAAGGAGAACTCCAAAGCGGTGCTCAAAAATCTGTTTTGAGCGCGCAGAGTAAAGTGTTTACTCCCGATGGTTAAGTACGCTTTCGGAGAGAGCTATGTACTTTGCACCTCTGATTCCTACACTGAAGTTGAACTGCCGTATAAGAACTGCAGAGGAGAGCTGCCATAGCAGCCGTGGCAGTTCAACTAATTGCGCCTGTAGTGCACAAACTATTGAAGTTAATTTATTTCAGTGTGTACGCTTCTGGCAACTCGCACCACACTTCTCTAAAACAAGTCTTGTACTCTTATACTGATGAGACAATAGATTTTGTAAACTGTACAACTCCAATACTTTTCAAAACTGCATATTAATATAGGGACGGGCTACAGTCCGCTCGAGCAAACTGTTTTATACCCTATTCTTATTCCTATCCCTCATAAGTGGGCGCGACAAAAGTCTAAGTATGGTTTAATTGTTAAGAACGCTCTGCATATTTTGTTATATAACATTTAAAAGATTTAATCGAAAAAACGAAGCTTTTGTATAAAAAAGCTCCCTAGCTCAAACTTTGGTTTTTCCATAAAATTGTTTTAATTAATTGTGGGCGTGTTAGTTGGGGGATTTAAAAAATATTTAAATATAAGTATAAAGGGCACCTAGAGAGTCTATATTATAAATTTTAGCTTCCTACCTCAAACTTTGACTTTTCAATAAAATTGCTTTATTTAATTGTGAGGACACTACATAAAGTGGGCGGATTTTAGAAACTTTATCTCCCGAGCAGTTTTAGGAGTCAAAAGCATTATAAAAAATTTCAGCTTTCTAGCTAAAAAATCGATTTTTTCGATAAATTCGTTTTTTTTTTGAGTTTGTGGGCGTGTCTGTGGGCAGATTTAAAAAATTCTTGAACCTGATTATTTCGGGCTCCTAGAGAGTTTATGGTTAAAATTTCAGCTCTCTAGGTCCAGTTTAAAGGCCTAATTTTTGCCGACAGATGGATGGACGGACGGATATGACTAGATCGACATTACTATCCATGCTGATCACAAATATAGTAACTTCTAGGGGTCTACGGGCAATATTAAGGTATGTTACAAACTTTGCGTCAAAATTAATATACCCTTAGAATAGGGTATAGAAACAGTTGCTTGTTAAACTCAGTTGAGATCGAATGTGTCAAATTAATTCCCCCAACAAAAATAAGCAAGGTGTTGTAGTTTAGCCAGGTTTCATTTGAGGGTAAGAGCCCAAGACTCTAGACCCTCATACAACCCCACCATATGTAATGTATGGCCTAGCGATGCATGTGCATGTGCATACCCAGTGAACCAACCTGGGACTAAGTCCTCAGGTTCTGCCTAACATCCTTTGGCGAGTACGAGATAAATGCCATCAGGTCCGGGAGATTTGAAAGGAGTGAAAGACGAGATATTAGCTCTCACCGGGACCCAGCACTAGTCACTGATGGTAGCTCTTCTTCTATTAAAACTCACTCTACTATCAGCAGCTTTGCAGCCAAGAGGGCCCATTAACAGTTGAAGTCCCTACCTCGTCTTTGGAGTTGGTCGAAATATTTTCAGGTTTCCTAGGGACGTCCATCCTTGCTACCAAATCAGCTGAGAGGACTCTTTAAAGTCTCGATACCGCAGTGCACCGGAGAAGTAGTGATAAGTTTGTCTTGTTTCGTACTCTGAACTGTCAGTCTGTCGTGGTTGAGTTTCTTGTTCCGTTTCGTTCATGAGGTTTTAAAGCCACTGACGAGCTATCATCCCCATTTGATAGGGGTGCCAAAATCGAGACATTATTGTCTGTTGTGTCCGCATGTCTGTTTGCTTTGCTTTTTTAGCCTAGTCGTCATTTTGCGAGGGATAGGATGGAGTTTTTTCCGTTGTCGTAAACCTTCCTCCTCTATCCATACTTGGGACCGGCATAGTAACTATGGAAGAGTAATTCTGTTCCATAATAATATTCATTTTAATTTCACAGTGTCAGTTGATTGACAAAAGGATTAGAATCAAAAATTGCAAGCCAACATTGCGCGTGCAGAAAGGAAAGCCATAAAATGATTGCGATGGAGAATTACCAACGTAAGAACATTGCATGTAAGTACGGAATTAAATTAAAAATCATTCCATCCATCCATGGAACCGAGCCCGGAAGATACTATCCTTCGAATGGATGTCAAATACCACGCGCTGTCATTGCCACAAAAGCCAACGTTCGACTTTTAATCCCATAAAGCGCGTGAATTAAAGTGATTGAGTATTCTAGCCAAGAAGTCACGGTCTGTAAAAACGACAACGACCACAGGATATTCAATTGAATGCGAGTGCAAGGAGCAAACAGGCGCGATGTGGTGCGGAAGTTCGAAACCAACCACTGTCCAATTTCATCAGCCTGCATTGGCAGTAGAAATGGTAAGTAGTTTGTAAGAGAATTGAATTCAATAAAGCCAGAATGGTGGCCATAGGAGAAATTCAATAAAAGACGGGCGATGGGGGGACTACTAACACCTAATTCAAGACAACGTTCGTCTTACCCCTAACAAAATGGCACTCTGTACGAGCGATTACAAGAGAAATGTTAGGGTAGAAAACTCAGTTCACGTAATCGTTAAGTCACTCTGCTGTGGAATACCGTCAAGGGAAATCTATTGGGTTACAAGTAAATCTTTAATCCTTTAATAAATTTGGAGTCATTGGTTGAACTGAAATAAGCTGGCAGTGAAAAATGAAGTCGGCAAACACTCTTGTAATTTGTATTTTGTGTTTGGATAACAGAAGAAAGGCTTTACGTTTCTCCGAGTATAGGCGGAGCTAAAGGAGGTTTAGTATAAGCCATTTTTGCTCCTTTCTTTGGATTAAAAAAGGAAAATTGAAATTGCAACACAGAGCATCACTGTGCTTAGAAGAATTTGATACGTTTGGTAAAAGCTTTAATTCCTGGAACATATGTGCAGCAAAATGCGTGCAGTGAAGACGAATGGTGGTATTATTTCTCACATATGTTTGCCACACGTCAATGCGTCTGCAAGTTATCTCTGTGCTCTGACAATACTAGAACATCAACATCTTTTAAAATTGCTTCTGTGGTAGTTTATCGTTTCTTAATATTGAGGTTCAAACCTCTCCCAAGTTTTATGAAAAAAAAAACTTAGACTTGCGTTATTCTTGACATATTCGTCGATCCGATGCTACTATACACTCTCTAGGGTCCCGAAATGATCAAGTGTTAAGATTTTTAAAATCCGTCCGTTAAATTAAAATGTGCCTTTATTTCCTTGATCAAGGTTATTTTACCAATAGGTCCTTGGTACCCTAAAAGTAATTTTTAAACCCAGAGAAAATGATATTTTTTTAAAATATCATTAGAAAATAGAAACCTTGCTGTATTTCTAACAACCATTAGCAAACAGTTAGGAAACTCGCTAAGAACACTCATTGTGTGCACAAAACAATGCGGCCAGAAAGCGAAGACTGAACTTGTGCGGTTTAAAAATAAAAAAAAGTGGTCTGGGTGCGACCCGCAAGGTCCACACGACTAACTTCCCAGCGACGCTTTATATAGATTTGAAAAAAGTCATATATTTCGTAAAGTTCAGGAACAACGTAATGGTATAGATTGCGGAGCATTTGCAATCTATTTTGCAACATTGTTATGCTGCAAGAAATTACCAGAAACCAAATTCCATATGATGTATCAATTATAAGGAATCATATAGTTACGATGCTACTATATAAGAAATTATTTTCTTTCCCAAATGGTGGATATCGAAAATAATTTTATTACACTCGCCATATATAATAATCCCATAATATCAATGTAATAATGATTTGCTCAATGACAAATGACAATAAATAGTACAAATAAAGCCAAATTATTTTAGTTATTTATTTACTACTCGTAACAAAAAACGGATGGACCGATTTCGCTGGAAACTTAATCAGTTCTGAGTTACGTAATTACGCTTCGAATAAACCCGGTCATATGTCAATATCATCTTTGGTTCTCCAGATAATCGTGGCGAAAGATAATTCCGAATGCACATACGCACATACGTACATACACACGCACAGACATCTCTATAAAAACGTTGGATTTGGATTCTGGTGACCTTGAAACGTGGAGATATGTGAAAATCCTCGATTCACAAAATCGGCCCCATTACAAGAACTTCCACTGGGAAGTTAAAATATCGGCCAAGTGCGAGTCGGACTCGCTCATGAACGGTTTCGCAGCAGCAAGTAACATCATATAAAAGTTCTTGTAGTTCGTTGTAACTTTGATCGATGTTTTAATAATAGTGTATTTTTTTAAATTAAGTTATTGATAAGTAAACATTATAATTTGGTACCTAAATGATGAGATTTAGATCTATGTGTATGCGAACCCAAATAAGCTTGTGATAGCTAAACAAGAAATATTTCCAGAAAATAATGGTTCACGGTTTACGCATAAGGATGTTTTTATACCCTATTCTAAGGGTATATGTATTAATTTTGACGCATAGTTTGTAATATACCTTAATGATGTTATAAAAATCGGATTCACCCAGATAACGCAGATTACAAAAAAGACGTCCGATTGGTTTGATAGTGAAATTCAGAGAGAGTTTTATTATTCATAAAGTTGACAGATGTTATTATAAGTATAAAAAAGTAGTATAAGAATGTAGTAGAAATAACCATTAACGCAATAGCAGAAGGCTTAAATGTTGCTGGAACACTCATCATAACAAAATAATTACAACACTTAATATTACCCGTAGACCCCTAAAAGTTACTATATTTATGATCAGCATCGATAGTAATATCGATCTAGCCATGTCCGTCCGTCCGTCTGTCGGCAAAAATTAGGCATTTAAACTGGGCCTAGAGAGCTGAAATTTTAACCATAGACTCTCTAGGGTCCCTAAATAATCAAGTTTACGAATTTTTGAAATCCGCCCACAGACACGCCCACAAACTGAAAAAAACTAATTTTTCGAAGAAATCGAATTTTGAGCTAGAAAGCTGACATTTTTTATATATGATCTATGACTCCTAAAACTGCTCGGGATATAAAATTTTCAAAATCCGCCCACTGACACGCCCACAAAAAAATAAAACAATTTTATTGAAAAACCAAAATTTGAGCTAGGGAGCTGAAATTTATAATATATACTCTCTAGGGGGCCCTTTATGCTCATGTGTAAATATTTTCAAAATCCGCCTACTGGCACGCCCACAATTTAAAAAAAAAACTTTTTTGAAAATCCAAAGTTTGAGCTAGGGAGCTGAAATTTATAATATATACTCTCTAGTGGCCCTTATTGCTCATGCGTAAATTTTTTTTTAAATCCGCCTACTGACACGCCCACAATTTAATAAAACAATTTTATTGAAAAACCAAAGTTTCAGCTGGAGAGCGTTTTTTCTTACAAAAGCTTAGTTTTTTCGTTAAAATCCTTTAAACGCTGTATAACAAAATATGAAGAGCGTTCTTAACTTATGAGGGATAGGAATAAGAATAGGGTATGCAACAGTTCGCTCAAGCGGACTGTAGCCCGTCCCTATGTTTTCTTTCATTTTTTTATGTATCCTGTGCACGCGGTATCTGTCCTCTGCTGGTGTGGTGTACAGTGATGGTATTATGCTGTACATATACAGCATAAGGCGCGGTGTGATCATTGCATTGATCATTTGGTTCTACTTGTGAATGTTGTGATGGTTTTCTCCCATTTTCAGAACTCCGAGTGCCTATGCTATAAGGAGAGGGTTACTCCTTATGGTCCGGGTCGTGTGTTTATCTTCCCGATACGTGAATTTGTTAGAATTGGAAACACTCTTCCTGATGCCATACAAGTGACGTCCAGAGTTCCTCACGGTAGTCACTTGGGGCCTCTTTTATTCTTGTTAATAATCAATGATATTCTAAATGTTCTTGTTTATTCTCAATGCCTCATGTACGCCGATAATTTACAGGGTGGCGCACCAATTTTGCTACAATGAGAGATTCAAACAACTTTTTTTTTAATCAATGTTTTTAATTTTTATTGTATAGAAAATTAAATTTTATTTTATATTACTAATTGTTTTTGAAGATGATAGACCGTAAATGACCTCTATGCTCATCGACGCATATGCGACTCCTGATCAGAAAATTATTCATTGCGGCCTGAAGGGTTGAAGTCGGGATCGACTCAATTATTGTTTTAATGGACTGCTTCAATTCAGTCAAATTCCTTGGTTTCGTTTTGTACACCTCTGCTTGACATAACCCCATAAAAGTCTGTTTATCAAGCCGTTGTCTTCTTCAGGCATTTCAATGATTTTTTGGCGCAATTCAAGGCGAATAGACAAATCCAGAGGGTTTAACTTGCCCGCAATTTTGACTTTGTACGGAAAAATCATGAATTCTCCGTTGCTAACTCCAAATTGGCGCCGATAAATTTTGAGTCGAAACGCTTGGATTTGCCTGAATTGACGATGCTACAGCCGCGATTGTGTCTTGAACCCGAACATAGAGATACCGATGGTATGGTCTTCGTACGATGCTTCAAGATTCCGCAAACATGTTTACCAGCCTCATAATGATTCATCTACTCGGGGGAGTGCCGCCAAAGTCCCAGCTAAATTCTCTTTGGACGGAAAATGAAGGACTGCAAAGCATGCACTATCGAAATCCTATTTTCCGTATCCCAAGTATTCATTTTAATAAATCTAAATAGTAATCTGCCAAATAAAAAAAATAACCCGATTACTCACACGGAAGAAAATTTATTACGTTTTGTTTTTGTAACACGATTCGTGCGCCACCCTGTAGAAATGTATTGGACTGTTAAAAATGTGTCTAATTTTTTAAATCTTCAAAAAAAAAACTACTAAATTTGTCTGTTTGGTGCGTGAACCACAAATTACAACTAAACGTCTCAAAGTGTCAAAGTCTCACATTTTGTCAAGGTGTTTCGCCCATTCATTTCGAATATTGCATAAATGACACAACTCTCAGTATAATAATCGACAAAAAAGATCTAGGTGTAATTTTTGATTCGAAACTGAATTTCTCATGTCACATAGACTATATGGTAGCTAAATAGGGTGCTCGGATTTATAACAAATTCAAAGGACTTTAAGGATCCACAAACACTTAAATTCTTATATTGAGGTCCGATATACAGTCATCTGAACAGGTTCTTCTTTTCGTGAATCAGGAAGTATTAGCTCGCCCTCCGCTCCGCAGTGAAATAGGGTCAGTCCAAGGTTCGATGGCATCAATCACCTCACCCAAATCCTAGCCCCATGGTTCGGGAATCGGGCTGAAATCGTGACTGCACTAGTCACTCTCAACATATCCCAACCGCTATATGTATTATAGCCGCGCTGCACTCCCCACGAACAATACCTCACAGTAGGTAGTCACAGAGCTCCTCCCAGTTGGCAGGGCGATGACCGCAAAAACACCCCCTCCCCCCTTTTTGACTTTGAAATTCATTTTTTTTATTCCTTATTAGATATCTACTTACATACTAGATAAAACTGATTAAATGTATTTTTTTTTTTTTTTATATAATTTTCGTGCGCTAAAGGGATTTCTTTTTTTTCTGTAGTACACAGTACCCTTATAGTGGAAACCACAGCGCAGGCATTTTGTTTGTTGCTGTAAGTAGCTCGTACTTAAAATTAACAGGATATTTATTCTTATTTATTGATCCTTATGCGAACGCTCTAAACTTAACTATAACCTTATAATTATTGCCTTTCGGCCTACCACCCTCCCCCTTGTGGTATCACAATGGACCGAAATTGCGGTCTAAGTGAGCCTGGGCTGTGTGCCCTTAAGGATTAAAGGGATCACAGCCCTCCCACTTAACTCCATCCCAACTTATCCGTCTGTGGGGTTCTCCTCGTGCACCTTTTTGAACATGAACGAATAGTATAGGTCATGTCTCCAGTAGTCGAACACTTAGTGGTGGGTTCAAAATGAATCGAATTTTGTAAACGATGGGTTAAACTTATAACTGTGGTATACATTTTTTATGCAGCGTTATATCAAAACTATTTGATAACTTTTTGAATTTTATTTATAACTATGACTAAATAATTTAGATTTAATTAAAACTGAAAAATAACGTGATTTCCCAGTAGTCGAACACTAGTTTCCACTATCCGAACAATGAGTTTCCTGATTTCGAACATGGATTATTATAGGTGGTTTCTTCGTAAAGAATTAATTAAAAAGAATAAAAAGTACATGATAATACTCGTATTGTATCAAATCAGTTTTATTTGTAAATTTGTACTTTTATTCAAATTAATATAGAAAACAAAATCAGTCATTTCAAGCTTAACTCAAGTACCTAGGTATATAATTCATATATAATCTTGGGATTTCGGTTAAAAACTTATCGCCGATAAAAAAAATAAACTTAAAAACATTTAGCATGTGTTGAAAAGAAGAATAACATTGAACAATAAACATTTTATAAAATAATGAATACCTAACTATAAAAAAACGCCATATTCAACAAAAAAATTGCTCCATGAGCTAACAAAAAAAAACTTAATAAACATTGCAGTGCGTCAGGTATAATGTAGGTTTATAAAACTAATTGCAAAAGTACAAATAAAGTCCTCAAAGTGAGCTTCGTTGAATGTTTTTGTGTACAAAGCGGTGCAAGCTAAATGGTACCACCTGCTGCACTTATCGCATCCTATATTTTTGAGGCCTTCTTCTTCTACGTCGGTGTCCAACTCATCCTCGCATTTGCCACAACGCATTTTTTGGCGCTGATTTTGGGCTAGTCCTATTTTTCTTGAAGGCTTAGGTCTTTTTTAATATTAGGTTTTGATGTTTTTTTTAACAGTCTTAACGTTTTTCTGCCATCAATCTCAGATCTTCGTTTCTGTTTAGCTTCTTCTAGTTTGTTGTGAAACTGCCTCCATTTAGAAGATGAAATTGACATTGGTGCCCTATCTTTGTGGAGTAGTACTGAACCTTTTTTAGGTTTTATATATATATATATTTTTCGGTGCTGGATATTGTAGATGCTTATCGAAACTGGAATAAGTGCTAAAAGGGGAATCTATATATATATGAATGATTTCATTATTAGAGCAGAGGTCGCTTAAAGCCATGGATAGGTGAGATTTATGTCCATCCACAAGAAGCAGAACTGGTCTCCTAGTCTCTTTTTTTTCAAGCCATCCATGGAAATCATTTGCCACATATTCAAAAAATGTTTCGGATCTCATCTATCCTGTTTCCGAGCGACCTATAATCCAATCGTCTGGCATATTGCTTATAAGGTGGATTTCGTGGGTAAGGAAATACTATTTCAGGAGGTAATGTCACTCCGCTTGCACTAAAAACGCGCAGTACCGTAAAATTGTCTTTTTCGTTTGACATTTTGACATCATACAGGTTTCGATAGCCCCTGGGACCGAAAACCTTTCCTGTTTTTGGAGACATGCTAAATGAAGTCTCATCGCCATTATAAATTCGTAAGGGGTCGTCTAAGATGTCTTTGGCGTTTAATTCAACTTAATAGTTTTCTAGGTCCCGAAACCATTTTTTGATATACTCTTCTGTTACGACAGCCCTTGATTTACATAGAGATTCCGACACTCGTAAAGTTAACTCCTTATGGCGCTTCAAAAATGATTTTTTTTTTTTTTTTAAGTTCTGGCTCGCCAAGGCGATTAAATATGGGGCACTTCGACCTAAAAAGATCTTTTGTGCCGTGTGGGCCAGAAAAATTTAGACTAGTAGAGTTTCCACTTTCCGTGTAAAGCGGACAATTTTACTAGT
Organism: Portevinia maculata; assembly: GCA_949715645.1. NCBI lineage: Eukaryota > Metazoa > Arthropoda > Insecta > Diptera > Syrphidae > Portevinia > Portevinia maculata. The sequence continues at coordinate 363,864,882 of OX454525.1, read as the reverse complement.
AGAAGAATTCTTTATGTCCTCGGGGCACATTTGTTCCCTGAAAAAATCTTCTTTCTAATTCCGTTTAGGGCCGGACATTCACATAAAATGTGTTCAGCTGACTCGTCCTCTTCAAGACAGAGTCGGCACTCAGGAGAGTCCTCTATTCTCATTTTGTGTAGATGATATCTTAAACCATGGTGGCCAGTAAGGTAATCTACTAAGTTTTTGATATCATGCCTGCTTAGGTTTAGGCATTTGCTGGCATTTTTATTGAAAGGCCGAACGGCTTGTTTGGTCTGTCTTAAACCTGGGATGCTTTCCCATAGATGGATACATTTTCTGTATTCCCAGCTTTTTATTGCTGCCGTTGCTGCTGATCTAGGAGTGCAGCAGAAGGGTTCGGGACCTATGAAGGGTGTTTCCGAACCTTTTCTGGCCAGTTCATCGGCCTTTTCGTTACCTTCCACCCCAACATGACCCGGAACCCACCATAGCTTGGTCTTGTTACTTGTTCCGAGTGCCTGTAGGGTGTTGAAGCAGTACATGACTGATTTGGAGTCAATCGTATGCGAGCTAAGGGCGTTTATAGCTGCTTGACTATCCGTGAATATATGGATGGTTGCACCTTTTATACCAGATAAAGTTATGTGGCTAGCGCATTCTTGAATGGCGTGGAGCTCTGCTTGAAATACGCTGGGACTTTTTCCCATGGGTATCGTAAAGCGTTTGTTTGGTCCGTATATTCCCGCTCCTACCCCCGCTTCCATTTTAGAACCATCCGTATACCATTTTATGCCGTTGTGGCTGTTAGGTGGGTAATTACTAACCCATGCTTCTCTCTTGGGAATCTCCGTGGAGAACCGCTTATTGAAGCATAGTGTTTTATGGATGCGGTCTGTGACCGCGCAGTTCAAGTTGAGTTCTGGCAGTTCATCAAGAAGGGTCTTAAGTTCCGGATGATCGTTAAGACTTATCTCGTTTAACTGTATTTGACTTATTGCATTGCGGATCGCCACTTTTTGAATGTATATGTGTATACCTGTTATTGCCTCTATGGCAGCCGTTGGACAGGTTCGCATGGCTCCGGAGATACCAAGGCACGCAAGCCGTTGTACCTTTTTGAGCTTCTCTTTTGCGACCTTTACAATGGAGGCGTATGTTATAATGGGTCTTATCATCACTGTGTAGATCCAGTGGACAATCTTTGGAGAGATTCCCCAGGTTCTGCCATATGTGCGTCGACAGGCCCATAAAGCTCTGTTAGCTTTAGTGATTTTGTTGTTGATGTGAGAGTTCCAGTTTAGTCTTTTGTCCAGGATTACTCCAAGATATTTGACTTCGTCGGAATACTCAATGGTCGTGCCATTTAGTGAAATCTGAGCTAAGCTGAGATTTCTTCTTTTTGTGAAAGGAACTATGATAGCTTTACTGGGGTTTATGGAGAGATTTTCCTTGACGCACCAGTCTATAGCTATCTTAAGGGCGTTTTGCATACGTGAAGTAACTACGTTTGATTCTTTGCCCCTAATAATGATGACCAAGTCATCGGCATACCCTATTATGTCGTAGCCTAAATTACTTAATTTTTGAAGTAGGTCATCTATGACCAAAGACCACAGGAGGGGTGATAAATCTCCTCCTTGTGGACAGCCTTTTATAGCTGAAACTGATACTGAAGTCTGTCCTGACGAAGCAGTGATTTTCCGACTTTCGAGCATCGCTTTTATCCAGTTTATGGTGGGAAAGTCCACCTTTAGGTGAATTAAAGCATTTGATATTGAATCATAACCGGTGTTATCAAAAGCACCCTCTATGTCAAGAAAAGCGCATAGTGCAATTTCTTTGCAACGGTAGGCGTTGTTTATGTGATTTGTTAGTTTTAACAGGGCGCCTTCCGTTGATTTACCTTTTTGATACGCATATTGACAGGGGTGTAGAGGCATGCTAAAATTTACGCATTCTCTGATATGAACGTCAATTATTCTTTCCATTGTTTTCAGGAAAAACGATGTCAAGCTTATGGGACGATAGGATTTAGGTAGTTCACTAGGTTTGTTACCTGGTTTGGGGATAAATACTACATTGACCTCCCGCCAAGTGCGTGGTATGTAGCCCCAGTTGAAACTGAACCTAAATAAGGCAATCATGTTAGGTAGGAATAATTCCATACCCTTTTGAATGAGGGCTGGAAAAATTCCGTCATTTCCTGGTGCCTTGAATGGTTTAAATGAGTTTATGGCCCATTTTACCTTATCTGGACTAAAAAATGAATAGTACCACTTTTTACCGGGTCTGTCGTCTTTAAAAGGGGTTTTTCGTTTTTCATCACGGACTATCTTTTGCACGACATCCAAGAGTTCGTTAGGCTTTTGGGAAAATCCGCACTTTGCAATTTTTATCAGTCATTCAACAAGCTTACGTTCCTCACTCTCAGTAAGGACTGGAGTAGGCCCCATTCTTTTAAGGTTGTCTCCAACCTTACCATGGATTCTATCATGAAGGGTGGCGATAGGAATGCCAAACTCAGAACTTGGTTTTCGGAAGCTCATCGAACCATTACGGATCCGGATCCCACTTAAGGCAGCCGCCAATAAGGCTTCGTTATACTTTTGGTAGGAACGTTTCATTATATCTAAACAATTTTAGAAAAATGGATAAACTTGGTAAATGGGAAGGTCTAATCGATGACAATAAATCCTGTTCGGACTAAGGAACCCAAAAAATAAGAGTTGCCTTTATCCGAACACTGAAAAAAGGGTGTTCGAATACTTTATTACTCATGATTCATATAAAAAAGCCAAAGAATTCAATTTTCTACGCTATTTAGTGTGTGATGGAAAAAAATCAAAAAAAACGTGGTTGCCTTAAACCGAACGCAAGTGTTCGAGATGGAAACTTGATGAAATTTAGTTTCCTAAGTCCGAACGATCAAAAAATAGTTTTTAGTCTAGTGTTTTCAATAATTTTTTTTGTAAAATATGATACAACTTAATTTTTTATATATAAAACAAGTAAAAAAACTATTTACACGACTTTTAACGAGACTTTATACACACTTTCCCGGAGCACTTCAACAGTTTCTTTTGTTTACAAAACCACACGCGACCGCACTCATTGAAACCACATCAGAAACCTCTCTTTTTGGCATTGAACTTTGCTGTTATCAGTGAACTTTTACCTTACGAACAATGCGTGTATGCAGAGCAATAATTTTGCATTTGTAGAAGTTGGAATTTTTGAAAAATAAACAGTTTCAACGACTTTTTACAAAAAGTGTTCGACTACTGGACGTGTTCGAATTTAGGCGACCCTACCCTATTTCCTTCAATTCTTATTTTTATGTTGTCGGTTACTTTTAGAAAAGCAACACTTTCCTTGAGATATAAAAGGACTATATAGTGGTATCCACCTCAATTAGACTTTTTCATCGAATATCTTTTTCAGTTTGTCCGCCCATGTTGGCGAGATTGACATCCCGAGTGGGCGCCTATGATGAGACACACCTTCTATCTCAAAATGCATTAAGTGCAAAATCATTTTACCCTGAACAAATGTAAAACATCACACAGATGCATGTGGATCATCATATGCACCATCACCACCATTCTGATATCGCTTGTTCCTTGCATCCCGTGTTCCCATGCCATCTGAACAGGCAGGCAGTCTGTCTGATTGTCTGTGACTAGCAGAAACTAGGACACGAAGTAATTTAGAAAAAATATTACACCGAACCAGCCACCATCATTATTCCGAGTAAAATCCTCTTCTCTTTTCGAACAGTCGCATCTCTCGTGAGGTGGCGGTGTGTGTGTGTGGGTGGTGGGGGGGGGGGGGGGGGGGGGCTGTAACGGTTGACCTAGTACCTAAGGGAGGAGGTATCGCGTATCAGTTTATACACTAGCGATATCTATTCGGAACCCATCCCAGCCAGAGTTGAAACAAAAAACATACTCGAACCTTTTTTTTACCGTTGTGCCATCCATTCCCTTAATGTACTGCATAGAATTCCTTTACACGTGTCATTTTAAAACCATAACGAAGCTGTGCATATAGCCATAGTAATATACATAAACAAATGTCTGGCTGGCAACTGCGGTATAAATAGCATTAAGGTGGAGAGGGAGGAACGTGTGCACTGTGTAAGTCCAAAGCTACCAGTTTTGGGATTGTGCATGTGCAACCCATTTACTTCGATAATTCAAGTCGGTTACAGAAACTGCCCACCCACACTCTTTTGGCCAAAAGCATGTACACAGTGAGAGGGTAGTATGTAACTGAATTTAAGGGAGAATGAAGAGAGCTGGTAGTGTCTTTGGCCCAGTTAACAGGCCAATTGCTGTAAAATTCTGTTAACTTTTCCGATTGAAGAGTCATTGAAAGAATGTAAGAGGATACTTGGCAGTTGGATAGAAATTCTCTCAGTCAGAGTCGCTTTGCCTTAGTGCACCCACGTGCAGTGTTCGGAAGAGTTACAAACAATGGGTCCCAGGAACTTATGTTAACTTATAAGTTTCTCTTCCATGTAGACCGGTCTCTTGGCGAGTTGATAAGGTAAATTGGAATTGCAATGCAACCTTCTGCTGATGTAAAGGCTTGCGAGAGGATTGCGAATGCGAGGGGTGACAAATGACATTATGAGTGCATGTGTGTGGGTGGGATACAAGGTGGTAGGTTGTAAGTAGGGTTGCATTTCTCCCAAATCTCTCGGGTTTGAGTTTTATTTTGTTTCGTTTTTGCCACGTGTATTTTTTTGCTGTTGTAGCTATATGTGTGCGGAAAAGCTTTTGCACGAGTAACAAGGTCAAGGCCACACACGCCTCTCTATGTAAAGTATTCAGTTACAGTAAAGACAATACTGATGTTGTGGTGGTAGTGGTAGTTCATGGTAGATTGAGGATGGTGGAGATGGATGTGTCGGCGTCAATGACAAAAGGTGTTGGTGGTGTTTAAAGCACGCTAGAATGAGTAAAGTGACGGTTAATTGGGTTGGTAATATGTACAGACATGCCAACAACAACATCTACCCACTTCACCCTAGCAAGGAACGGGTACAGGTTTTCTAGATGTCGGTTCTGCTGTCTACTGCCTGCCGGGACGGAATTAGATACAAAAACCCTTATATAACGGAAGTAGGACCACAGCCAAGCAATGAGTTATTGGCGGATGATGTGCAAGCGTGGAAAGCTTTTACGTCAGACAGAGAGAATACTTTCATTGACAGACGTTGCAGTCAGCGGGCGGCGGCGATGGCATGTTGCAGAAGGGTGAAGGTAAAGAATTGAGAATAGATATCGTTACATCTATAAGTCTGCGAGGCTGGGGTGTTTTTCTAGTTTTGCATTTTGGTTGCTCATAGTTGTCGGTATACTAGCGATAAGTATGTAAACGGATGTAAATATCCGAAAGAGAGAAGCTTCATGATACATTCAATCCTGGTATAGTACCAGAGAGTCGGTGTGGGACACAAACTGTAAGTTATTCAAATGGATATGATGGTGCGCGGTTGTTTTTATGGAAAATTGAAAAGAAAAAATAAGTGAAGAGAATTTAGAAAAAAACGGACAGCGTATTTGAGAAAAAAAATAGAGAGCGAGAGAGAGAGAAAGAACCGGAAAGTGTAGAATTTTCTCGCGAAGGGCGGAAGTATAGCGGTGGCACGTTGAACGGAGTACACCGCCGACCGACACACAATATGCTTGCTAGCACCGGAGTTTGCACGCAGCCAACGAAGAGGATCGTCATCATCACTGCCATTAGCGACACTAGTTCTCATAACAACTCAGAAGGACGTGTGGTTCCCATATTGGGTGGAAAAAAATATTAAGTGAAACGGATCTATGCAGTCATTTTGGTCAGCTCTACATGAATATTTTGTTGATATTTTTTTCTTCCTTTACAGATTGACTTTACGAGATATTTAGCACTCTGGTTTCCCAACCCAGTTCAGCATGGTGTGATGGTATGCTAATGAGTTTAAAGCTTGCTTGAGGGAATTGCTTTGGGTAAGTGGTCATAAGGGAGCTTTTTTAATGACATGAGTGTCATGGGCAATTGACAAACAATTCTTTATACAATTTTCTTTCGCACACTCTTTCCGACAGCCAGTTGAATCTGCTGAAGCTTTCGTGTGAATAGAGAGTTAAATAAGGGTGGGGGTGTGATATATCCAGGATATATGACAGAATTAATATTCCACGTTTCAACGCATTTACCCAGGCAACATATCTATCTAGGATTTACTTGGGTAAAAATTGATCAAAGGATGACATTTAAGCCTGAGACATTTTTGCTATAGGAATATGTGAGCAGTTGGTCTGTTTAGATTAAAATTAATCAGAGACAGTGTTTTAGGGAAGCCGTGTATACTAACGAGTACAATCGGGAAGACTCTTTTCTATTTGGGAACTACTTGATTGTGATATTCATAACTTGTAATTGTCATAGGAATAAAGTAAGTAAAGAATATTACTATCACAGCGATAAAAAGAGAACATTCAGTAGGACATAATCATAAAATCATATAAAAATTGGTTAGACCTCAGCGGGCTGGTTTTGTTCGTCCATAAGAGGTGAATCAGTAGAAAAACTTTGCTCCAGTTTTAAAGTGATGACATTTCCACTTTGTAGAGCCATTTTTATCGAGGTGAAATTGCGAACAACAACATTTTGGGTGATTTGATTTTTTTTTGGCGATCTGTCATAGTTCCAAATCGGCCATTACTTTGGCGATTTGACATTTTCAAGATTTAAGATTTAAAATTTGTCACCGAACTAAAACAATGAAGGGTGATTGCCAATACGGAAGATGTTGCTCTTACCGTCTCTGGAAAGCGCCACAAACTTTAAAGGAACTCCTGCAAAAAGCTATTAACAAACTGTTGAGATGGGTTGTGTTTTGGGTGCAAACCGACACAAAACTCAAAACAATCATTTTGGACTCATTTGGGTGTCTTTCAAGAAACATAGACTGCACCATACCCCATACGGTTTGGAAATAACTTCTTAATCGACATCCCCACCAGGTCATTCCAAGAGGATGATGCAATCTCGAAAGGTGTATCGGTAAAATTCTATACAGATTTAAAACTAGTAGTGGGTGGAGGTGCTTTCGCAGACAGATCTTATCTTAGTATGCTACAACATGCAAACTTATGTTTAAGCTTTTGCAGGTGGACAAGTATCATAACATGTCCAGCGACAAAGCAAATCTGGCCAAAGGTGGACTCATGACGCTGTAATTGTTCAATTTGAATAAACCGACTGCTTATAAGCTCTACTGTAAATGCCGTTACACGGCACTGTCTCATATAGGCAAGAAGGCATCAAGGCTTGGCGCATTTTCAAACGACTTCTGTAGGTGCTTGGAAGATGAGAAAGAGGAGGAGACTTCCTTTATGGTCTACTTACTGGTCTAAGCGACTTGGCTTACACTGATGTAAGAAGTCTATCGCGCTTAATCGGAAGCTGTAAATAGTTTAACGGTGGAGGGTGAAACTCCCCTAGATCCACGTGGTATCACAATGGACCTCACATTGGTTACGGCGTCACCTCAACCTAACCTAACCTTGAACACTAATGCTGCATTTACACGAGTGAAGTATTTGTCATCTTTTATGTCATACAACAACTTCACTATCCTCGTACGAGTTAAAAGTACGTCAACTCATTCCGCAATGTATTGCGGCATTGCATTATATAATTGTGTTCGCAACATTGAGTTCACGTTTATTCAACATTTATTAATAGCTCGTATGGTTGAAGCTATGTATTGTCATTGGGCCCTACACTGCGTCTCCGCGAGCAATATTTCAGAGCTTAACGTCTGTTACTATTCATATAAAGAAAGGAATATAGAATACTAGCTGCACCTGCCCGGCTTTGCCCGTGCCCGAGAATTCTATTGGCCAATATGTTCGAGTAGACTTCCTTATAATTGTCTATAGCTGGTATCCGGCGTATGTTGCTGCGCCTAAAAAAAGAAGACCGATTTTGACCAAAGTTCACAGAAACACTCTCAGGCCAATACCGAAGATTGCCTGATTTGAGCTCAACCGGTGAAAGGGACTGCACGTTTTTCTCCGCATGGCTTAGGCCGCTCACACAACTTCGTTGTTCCGTTTAGGGTAGGTGCTTGTTGTCTGGCAGGCGCCTATGTCACCTTACTTCTGCGAATCAAACAACAAAGCGAAAATAAAAAACTTCGATTGAATCACTTTTCATTCACTTCCACACCGATTGTTATCAATGTTGGAAAAGCAACTTTCCGACGTCCGATTCACAAAAAAATTTCAATAAGAGTTATTTGAATAAAATATTGAACACACGATATCGCAAGAATGAAAGTGCGCACAAATTCCACAATAAGCTTGAAACGTTCGTGTGGTCTCCCTCTTTCATATGCTTGTTCGGATAACAAAATAAGTGACGTCTGTACGGTCTCTGTATCTGCGTCGTAATTTACACGCATACGCACATATGCATGTGTACTCACTCAAATGCCCATATCTCACACACCGATGCAGATATAGCCAAACATAACAACCTTCGTGCAGACGTCGCCTTTCATGGAAAAAAATTTCATTGGAATCGGTTAACGCGTTTGGCCAAACACCGGCAACAAACACAAATATGGATTGATTTTTATATATAGAAAATATTACACAAAAAAACTTTTTATTATTTCACTTAAATTTGTTTTTTTTTTCAAAGCACATGATACCTACATATGAAACACACAGTGTATAAATACATTGTCAATTTTTTTTTCTTTTTTAAGAAACACATAATTTACACACCGATGCAGATACAGACACCGCACATACATAACATCCTTTGTATATACGTCACCTTTCTTTAAAAAAAAATTTCATTGGAATCGGTTAACGCGTTTGGCCAAACACCGGCTATAAACGCAAATATGGATTGATTTTTATATACATATATATATATATATAGATATAGATATATTCTCATATCTATTTTAATTCACAAAAACTCACAAAATCGCAATGAAGAAATCCGAATCCGACAGCGCCACCAAACATGAAACAAAATTGGCTTCTCCATTGATCGATACTAGATGGCGTTACGTTGCGTGTCTACCTGACAGTTCAATTGTGATACGATATGTTGCATTCAAATGTGATTCTTTATTTGGTTGTTGCCAAAATAAATAAATACAAAATGAAAAAAAAAAATATTAAAAAAAAATCGACAAAAAACCTGTCGTAACACGCTGGGTGGTCAAAATAAGCCATTTTGAAATTAAGATTTTTTTTTCTTCTAAAAATATTTCACTTAAATTGTTTTTTTTTCAAAGCACATGATACCTACATATGAAACACACAGTGTATAAATACATTGTCAATTTTTTTTTCTTTTTTAAGAAACACATAATTTACACACCGATGCAGATACAGACATCGCACATACATAACATCCTTCGTATAGACGTCACCTTTCTTTAAAAAAAATTTCATTGGAATCGGTTAACGCGTTTGGCCAAACACCGGCAACAAACGCAAATATGGACTGATATTTATATACATATATATATAAATAGATATAGATATATTCTCATATCAATTTTAATTCACAAAAACTCACAAAATCGCAATGAAGAAATCCGAATCCGACAGCGCCACCAAACATGAAACAAAATTGGCTTCTCCATTGATCGATAATAGATGGCGTTACGTTGCGTGTCTATCTGACAGTTCAATTGTGATACGATATGTTACATTCAAATGTGATTCTTTATTTGGTTGTTGCCAAAATAAATAAATACAAAATGAAAAAAAAATAAAAAATTTAAAAAAAATCGAAAAAAAACCTGTCGTAACACGCTGGGTGGTCAAAATAAGCCATTTTGAAATTTAGATTTTTTTTTCTTCTAAAAATATTTCACTTAAATTGGTTTTTTTTTCAAAGCACATGATACCTACATATGAAACACACAGTGTATAAATACATTGTCAATTTTTTTTTCTTTTTTAAGAAACACATAATTTACACACCGATGCAGATACAGACACCGCACATACATAACATCCTTCGTATATACGTCACCTTTCTTTAAAAAAAAAATTTCATTGGAATCGGTTAACGCGTTTGGCCAAACACCGGCAACAAACGCAAATATGGATTGATTTTTATATACATATATATATAAATAGATATAGATATATTCTCATATCAATTTTAATTCACAAAAATTCACAAAATCGCAATGAAGAAATCCGAATCCGACAGCGCCACCAAACATGAAACAAAATTGGCTTCTCCATTGATCGATAATAGATGGCGTTACGTTGCGTGTCTATCTGACAGTTCAATTGTGATACGATATGTTACATTCAAATGTGATTCTTTATTTGGTTGTTGCCAAAATAAATAAATACAAAATGAAAAAAAAAAAAAAATTTTTTTTTTTTGAAATTTAGATTTTTTTTTCTTCTAAAACCCGTGCTGAGAAAATACCTTTCCAACAAAGTATAAATCATCAAAATCGGTTCGGCCAATCTCGAGTTATGCGGTTACATCGCTTCGGACACTTTCTTTTATATATATAGATTTGCGTCTTATTGGGAATTTATACCAAGCTCAGAAATACAAGTTCCAATAAAACGCTATGATCACTTTCATATCCACCTTAAGTTGAAATGTCAAACTTGTTATCGGTGACATTACATATGTGTCAAAATCATTTATGTGAAAATAGATTCTTACCGACAAGAATTAAAAATAATCCCTATTTGGAAACAACATATACAGTCAGATGGATAACGAAACAAAAGAGGTCAAATTAATAGTTTGTTTGTTTCTATAGTTAAAACAATACATTTTCATTTAAAAAAATTAAATAATCGTATTTATGAAAATTTTGTTTACCTTTTTACCATCGTCCAATATTTTGTAGTAAATATTAACAATTGACGTTTCGAACAAGTTTAAGGATGTGTCCGCAAGGTTAAAATTAACGGTTGCATTCAGGTCGAGTTGAATAAGAGTTGAGAACGAGGTAAATACGAGTTGAGGAATAAAAGCAACAAAACAAAGTGAAAATATATTACAAAACAAAAAATGTCAACGAACAAATCCTTAAAAATTCAATTCTACAATCCCATTGGGCGTCATTACCGAAAGAAGCAGAATAGCTATTCTATTGAGCAAAAGCTCCACAGTGGGAAAATGTTAAAGTAAAGCCAAGTCGGCAATCGAAAATAAGTGACTGAAAGTGAGAGCCATACATTATAGCCTCATATGAATTCTTTAATTGTACGCTCAGATAAAAAACTGCCAAATCGATATATAGAAGACCCAATAAAGAATCTGAATCCATTCCAGAGGTTCCAAAACAAGGTTACTTGCCTTACAAAATATATTTTAAAGTTTTTAAGTTAAACAAAAGAAGGTACAAATTAAATTATTCCAGAGTTTGCCTGCGTAATGTTAAGCAGGTATAAATAACAGGTCGCAGTATAATATAGCGATTGGATGAACAGAAGTTAATTTTTTCAAACAAGTAGTTTGGTTCTTTCCTATGAATAAGCTCGCAAAGTTGTGCTACACCGATATCTGAGAAAGTTGCATCCAAGAGGTTGACGAGCTTCAGATGAGACATGATCAATGCTTCGACGATTGAACACGAACCGAGCAATTGAGTTAAACGCAACCTTTAGTTTTTGAAGCGTGAGATAATCGGGATCAGCAAACAACTCGCATCCATATGAGATTATGGGAATTATTAAAGCTTTGACCAATTTAAGCTTGACATGTCTGGGTAAAATTGTTTTAGTAATAATAAAGATGTAAAGATGCATACATTTTATTTATTACAGAATTTATCTGAGCATCCCACGTTAAATATTATTTTTAAAAATTATTTATTAAAATTTGTTAAAAATTGTTTAAGAAGATAGGTGGAAAGTCAGGGAAATGTGGTTGTTGCTTACATATTGGAATAGCTTTAGTTTTGTCGGGATTAAGCTTTAGACCATTATATGTGGACCACTCGACTATAGAACACAGATCTTCATTTATTTTTTGGATTGCGTCTTCAACCATACCAATAGGAAAACTTGTGTACACTTGAACATCATCAGCATTCATGTGAAAGCGACAGTGGGATAAAACAGATGGTAAATCATTAATAAACAAAGAGAATATTAATGGACGAAGAATAGATCCTTGAGGAACACCACTATTAACATGAAGAAATGAGGACAGTTTGCTATTCCATGAAACAGCTTGCAAGTGATTTGTCATATAAGAATAAACGATATCGACACTTGAGTAGGAGTGTGATTCCAACTGGATTCGTACTAGATTTCTTTATTGGATTCTAATGCGATTGACGATAGACGACACGATGATGGTAGAGTTACGTGAAGCAAACTGATGACGATCGCGTTCACTATTGTTTTGAGTTTGAAATTAGTTTTTTTTAGAAACTATTAATGGAAATTACTTGATTTAAAAATAGGATGATAGAACCAACTTTTAGCTTTAAAAAAAGTGCAACACTTAATTGTAAGTATTACCGTTATTTTTAAATATTTATTTTTGCATTTGAAGTGCTTTTTTTTTTACAAAATCGCCTCTCCCATAGTAAAAAATGCTTGTAAATAACTGCTACAAAAAACCGTTATTTTTTTTTTGTCGCTTGAGTTATCGTACTCTTGCCAAGTTACTTGATGAGACTCTGATCTTTCAAAAAATTGGGATCGCATCGTATTAGAGGCAATTCTAGAATTGCTCGTTTTCTCAATGAAGCACGCAAAACCGGAAAAGATTTGCTTTTTTGAGTAAAAGAGTAAATGCTTTTTTCAACGCCATAACGGTATGCGTCGTCGTCGACGTCTGTTTTGAATTGTGCAGCTGCGCTGTGTTCTCTGTGAATCAGTTTTAGTACGTTTAGGATTGATTTGCTTTTCATTTGCTGTAATTTTAATTTCATTGAATCCGGGAAAAAGTAAGAATGTTTCGGCAGAGGAAAATGGAGCCATTATCTCCCTTGTAGAATCAGTTGAACAAAATAGTGCTGTAGCACAATAGTCGCAACGGTCACTTAACATACAGTCATATATGCACATACACGCAACTCGGCAGAAACGAGACAAGAAACCCTTAAGATGCAATATCTAGTTAGTTACAGCGTTCAAAGTGTGCAGCGAGGGGGAACAAAACGTATACAAGCAAACAAAAAAAAACTCCTGAAACAAACTCAACAAACAAGCTCTTTCAATTTGTCAGCCACATAAACTTAATTAAAGTTAAAACCGCTCAACTTCAAGTGAACTCAAAAAACCCTACCAGACACAGAAAACTTAAAACAGGGCAACACCTTTAGTTGCTCTACTTTCCTTCAAATCGCTCTGTAAAAGAAAGAAGCAAAAACCACCCCCAAATAGACCATTACATAAAAAAGGACAACACTCCCTCTAGACAACTTAAATCCAAGCCTTTCTCATTACTACGGTGTCCTAATTCCACAAACCTCTGCTTTTTCGCTGCTGAGCTATCAGCGTCATCATCAAGCATCACAATCACCATCACCATATCCAGAACATGCTTTCAAGCATCCGCCGCTCCGTGTCTCCCCGTCTTAATTATATAACAGCACGTAGACTGAGGTGACTGGAGGAGCATTAATGCATATTTTGAACGAGTACCATCATCAGCCTAAAAACCCTCGGCGTGCCTGATGCCACCATCCCATCCCCATTCGCCCTTGCGGCTATAAAAGTAATCAAGAAGTAGTTTCCGTTCCGCAGATCACATGCAGTACAAAATGTAAAAAAAAAATGAAAAAACATACAAACAGAACGGAGTGGATAAGGACTGGGAAGATGGCGATAAAAAACAATCTCAAAGACTTGCCGGACAGACAAGACTAGCTGGTGGCGGGGGTGGATGCGTGGGCTGGTGGGGAAACCGCAAGCGGCCATAACAACAATAACAGCAGTAAGGTGGATGTTTACATTGTTATTCTGTTTTTTTTTTTGAAAAGGTTTGTTTCCTTAATCGGATTTTTGTTTTTCAGTCGACAGTCTGATGGTGTGTTAAGGACGAATTTTGCAATAATTGTTTGACAGGAGGATGGATGTACATTAGAAATTTGAGTCTTTTCGCTTATGAATTCGCAGATTTTGCATTACAATTCACGGTTTGTTAGCTGTGAAGCTTTACGGCTTTTGCTTTTGTTACATGAGCGCCAAATGCGAATGTATACACTATGCAGACAGGAGGCAGCTTATAGATGCGCAACAATCCTAGAACAGAATCGGATTTGTAACTATATACGCTGTGACAAATTGTGAAAACGCGATTGGTACACTGAAAGAAGTTCTAGCCACTGAATATGGAATTCTCAAAACACAATCACATAAGTCGACTTTAGACAATACGGATTTGGCTGCCATCTTTCAAATCATTTAATCAACCATGATTTGTCCTTCGCTGTGAAATATCAAATTCGGTGATACAAATGTCAAAAAAAAACATAGGGACGGGCTACAGTCCGCTTGGGCGAACTGTTGGATACCCTATTCTTATTCCTATCCCTCATAAGTGGGCGTGACAAAAGTCTAAGTATGGTTAAATTGTTAAGAACGCTCTACATATTTTGTTATATATAACATTTAAAGGATTTTATCAAAAAAAACGCTCCCTAGCTCAAACTTGGGTGTTTCAATAAAATTGTTTTATTTAATTGTGGGCGTGTCAGTAGGCGGATTTAAAAAAAAATTAACACATGAGCATAAAGGGCCCCTAGAGAGTATATATTATAAATTTCAGCTCCCTAGCTCAAACTTTGAATTTTCAAAAAAATTGTTTTATTTATTTGTGGGCGTGTCAGTGGGCGGATTTTGAAAATATTTATACATGAGCTTAAAGGGCCCCTAGAGAGTATATATTATAAATTTCAGCTCCCTAGCTCAAATTTTGGTTTTTCAATAAAATTGTTTTATTTTTTTGTGGGCGTGGCAGTGGGCGGATTTTGAAAATTTTATATTCCGAGCAGTTTTAGGAGTCATAGATCATATATAAAAAATTTCAGCTTCCTAGCTCAAAATTCGATTTTTTCCAAAATTTTGTTTTTTGAGTTTGTGGGCGTGTCTGTGGGCGGATTTCAAAAATTCGTAAACTTGATTATTTCGGGACCCTAGAGAGTATATGGTTAAAATTTCAGCTCTCTAGGTCCAGTTTAAAGGCCTAATTTTTGCCGACGGACGGACGGACGGACGGACGGACGGACATGGCTAGATCGACATTACTATCGATGCTGATCATAAATATAGTAACTTTTCGGGGTCTACGGGCAATATTAAGGTATGTTACAAACTATGCGTCAAAATTAATATACCCCTAGAATAGGGTATAAATATAGACAGATGGATACATGTATGAAAGTTTGTATTACAACATTTTTCACTGCTTCTTGTTTTTCTCAAACGACGAAGTTATGTTATACTATGGGGAATATAAATTCTAACTTGGTAATAATAACTTGTTCCAGTCTTGTGAAAAAACTGCATAATGCCATCTTCGAACCTTCACCCTATGTGTACAAAACACTACACTTAATCAGAGTCGTTAGATCCGTCAAAAAGTCGGCAAAAAACTCAAAAAGTGGTAAAGACCTTATGTCGGCGAATTATTGAGACCGTCACTGTCTACATATAGTCTTGCGTAGACATATTGTCCGAAGTTTCACTAAATTTCTTGGAAGAACTGTAGGTATAAATCTCTTCATAGCTGGCTTCTTGAAGTGATGCAACGATCGGGAGGTAGCACCCGGGCTTACCACGATATCTAGAAAGCAATAATCCAGAAAGCAAAAATTTCGAAAGTAAAAATCTCGAAAGCATAATCTCGAAATACAAAAATCTAGAAAAAAAATTTCGAGATTATTTACTACTCTTTAACATCCACGATTGGCTAGCAAACTGCCCATGCAACTATAAAAAAAAAGGTATACAGTGTACTCTCTCCTAACGGACACCCCTCATAAGCGGACACCTCTCATAACCGGACAAATTTCAAAGAACGGAATAATCTACACAATTTTTAATGTAAATAATTCTCTCATAAACGGACTCTTTTATAACCGGACGCGGACACCAGTTTTCATAGCCGCAATAGAATTTCACTCTCTCTTAAACGGACAAAACGCATTTGGCAGACTTCGTTGTCTTTTATTTTGTTTGCTTTTTTTTCTTTTTCTTTGCGCTTTGCCCATACCCAGCAAAATTTTTAAAATAAAAACGGTAACGAATGTAAACATAGCAGGCTGCGGCGCGGGCGGCCGTCTGTCGACTGTCAGACTAAAATTCTCGTGACGCAATACGTAGGTTTGTATGTAAGTGTATGCATAATTTGAAGCATACGTGCCTAGGTACATACGAGTAGTTTCAAGTAATGCAAAAAATAAATTTTTAAAGGCTTTGTTCTTGTTTATTATTTGTTATTATCCTTTTTATTACCTACAATTAATGTTTATCACAAAAAATGCATTCCATTTTAAAATAAAATTCTCATAACCGGACACTTCTAATAAGCGGACAAATTTCTTGGTACCGTCAGTGTCCGCTTATGAGAGAGTTCACTGTATATACCTGAAATTAGTATTGTTTGGGATCGTGTGTTATCACAACGTGAGTGCAAATAATAATAATTAAAATGAAAGTAAATGAAATCATTACAAACAAAGGAAATATTAAAATCGAAATCGATGGATTTATTTGCCATTGAAACAAATGCGTAAAAAATAAGTTTTATTAGATGTGCGAACTAAATAAATCTCATAATTGTCGTGCTAGCGTGATTACTGTTTTTTTTGTTAAATATTGATCTTTTGTTGTTAATTTACCCAAACAAATAAATTGCTGGATGCATGCGTTTTCTTTTAGTTAAAACTCTTTAAAAAGGTAAGAAAAAAATCTCGAATTAAATTTTTTTTCGAGATAATGGTCTTTCGAGATTTTTGTTCATTCGAGATTCTCGTGCGTTCGAGATTTTTGCATTCTAGATTGAAAATTGGTTTTTTTCGAAATTTTTGTCATTCGAGATTACGTCATGATCCCGTAGCACCTATTATTAAATTAATTGATTTCAAGAAAATTGTGTTGTTTTATTACATTTGAAGCATCTATCAGGTAGATTTAGTTCCTGCATGTAAACAGGTGGAACGAAAAAAGGACGAATTTTATGACCTTGAAAAGTATCATACAAATTGCATTTATCTGCCTAATCCCAGTTTTTGATGTGTAAACATCTTTGCTCTCGGTAGGGGCTAGTTGGAAATATCGAGCGTCACCTTCACCAAAGTTTGAGCTAGGGAGCTAAAATGTATAATATAGACTCTCCAGGGGATGATGCTCATGTGTAAATATTTTCAAAATTCGCCCAATGACACGCCCACAATTTAAATTAATGTAACGCTGACGAGCCTACATGTTTACACTTTAACTATACTGTGAGTGGAGCGTGGCTCACACCTTTTTTTCTACAACACAAAGATAGTATGTATAGCCTTCTTTCATATTGCATTTGGTTTTTCCCATATTATCTCTAGGATATAAATAATTTCATAAAATTAAATCGAGAAACTACCTGTCCGTAAACGGCGCAGGGACATAAGTCCCGAAGACATAAGTCCCGAATTCATTTTTCGGGACATAAGTCCCGAATTTTAATCGTTGAAAATGGGACACAAGTCCCGAATGAAACAAACAGTTGGAAATATTTTATATTTTATTAACGTTCATAAATTGATAGGTAAAATATAATTTTATCACTTTCACTGTCACTGTATTATGTCACTTTCACAAAGCGTCATAAGGCCCAAATCCGGAAAGTGACATAAAGCCAAATTTTCGAAACCGTACCTCGCACCTACTCCAAATCAAACAGTGACCCCAAGCAGGGGGTTGCAGCGGGGCAGCATGCACCCCCATAGACATTGTACTGTTTATGCAATCTACTTTCGATTTCGCAACTAATCCCATAAACAGTGCAATGTATATGGGGGGGGGGCATGATGTCCGCCTGCAACCCCCCTGCTTGGGGTCACTGTTTGATTTGGGGTAGGTGCGAAGGCAAATTGTTGAAAGCAGCACCAAGCGAAAGTGTCATAAAGCCAAATTGGCCTTGTGACGCTTTTCCAATGTGTCATAATTAATTAATTATGTGACTTTCACAATGCGACATAATCCCAAACTTCAAAATTTGGGCTTATGACGCTTGGGGTTATGTCACGGCACCGTTTTACCGTTAAGTCTCATAACATAATTGTAAGCAAACAAATCGATAATAGTTGCACATTTGCGCACAACAAAGTGGTTTGGTCTTATTTCCATTAATTTTTTGGTATTATTTCGTTTTGCATGACGAAATAAAGCCAAAGTGGCTCTATTTCGCTTTCATTTTTTCATTTCATTTCATTTATTTCGAATTAAAGTTATTACATAGTACTTCAAGATATTGAATCTTATAAAAAGTATCAAAATTTAAATTACAAATTGTTGTGTAAATAAATGGAAAATGGTATTTAGTTACGTAGTTTTTTATAAAATAATAGGTAGGTATAATTGTATTAGATAGAATGAATTAGACTATTAAATAAAAATAAGATGTTCATTTATCATTCCTAAGAAAAACTATTGTTGTGACATGTGGTTGTAAAGATTCTTCCGAAATACCCTCGACGAAACTGTTCTTTGCAATCGATGTGGAAGATTATTCCACAGACGAATCGCGCTTACAAAATAAGATCGCTCTCCTACTGTATGTGCAAATCGTGGTATCAATAGCTTTAGACCTCTAGGCGTGGGTAAAAAAGTTAAATATTGATACAAATACTCAGGACAATGATTATGAATTATGGAATGGAGTTTAAGAATTGATCTGAATTCGAAATAATCATCCAAGCTCATTCCTAACAGTGTCATTTTATACCTAGAAACACTCATATGCCGTGGTATGTTGTAAATGTACCTCAAGCAGTCATTAAATGCGACATTGATTTTGCGTTTACAATCAGAATCTAGACAGGGATAAACTAAACAATTATAAGAAAAAAATGGTAGTAACAAGGATTTAACAAGATGCAATTTCATATTTGGAAGCAATAAGCTCGAAGATGACCTAAGACTTCGTAATCCACCATAGACTTTTCTTATGGAATCTGAAGTAGCATCACAACAACTCAATGTCCTATTAATAATAAAACCTAGATATTTAACACTTTGTACATAGGGTAAAGTTATACAATTGAGATCAAGAGTAGGACAATCTAGTAAAGATATTTCACTTCTTGAGAGCACCATACCAGAAGATTTTAGTGGGTTTAGACGTATTTTGTTGATATCAGACCAATTCTGAATATGTAGTAGGTCTTCATTAACTCTAGCCACACAGTCCTCGATTAACCCAGGCCTTCTAGACAAATAAATAATTACATCATCTGCGTAAATATGAACATTACTATTAATAACTATATCAGGCAGATCATTTACAAAGACGCAGAAAAGAAGGGGTCCCAAAACCGACCCTTGCGGAACACCTGAATTAACAAGAAACGGACTGGAGATTCCTTTCTCAGTTTCTACAGTTTGAAAACGGTTTCTTAAGTAATTGGAAACCAGTTCAAGAGCAGACCTGGAAAATTGAAAATTGGTTTTAAGTTTTTTTAATAAAATTGAATGATCTATGCAGTCAAATGCCTTTGAGAAATCTAGCATTACCATCACACTGATTTCGTCACGATCTATAGCTGTCCTTAAGTCGTTGGTTACCTTTAATACTGCAGATTCACAGCTATGCTTCCTTCGAAACCCCGATTGCCACGTTGAAAGTTTATTATATCTATCGAGGTCTTCTTGAATCTGTTGGGCGAGTAACTTTTCAAAAACTTTTGATAGAAATGGCAGTAAACTGATGGGCATAAACTGCGAAGGATCTGTAAGATTTGATTTTTTCGGAATTGGAATAATTTTGGCATATTTCCATTTTTCGGGAAACTGACAACTGTATATACAAAAATTGAAAATATGTACTAGACAGGGAAGAAGAACAGGAAGAATTAATTTAATGAACTTAGGTGATAGGTGATCGGGTCCAATAGCATTGGAATTAACCGAGCGAATCGCCAATTCAACATCTAAGCTGTTAACACACCTAAATGCAAAGCATACTGGTGAATAATCATCTCCAAATTCAAACGGCACCGCAAAGGTCGATTTTGGGACAAGAACTGAGCCCATTTCTAAAGGACTATAATTGCATTTTGGTATTTCACTCTCGATCACACCAACATTTTTCAGGTTTTTCCAAAGGATTTTTGTGTTTAACTTAGGGTCAAGACGCTTAAGATAATATATACGTTTAGTATAGCGAATCAGGGAGGTAACTTTGTTTCGGGCATAAATGTATTGACATCTATTATATACCGTTGAGTTTCGCTTAAACTTTCTGAAAAAATGCTCCCTTTCTTGAATCAATGTTTTTATTTGGCTATTGAACCATGGGCAACTTTGAGGCTTTACGAATTTTGTCACTACAGGAACATAGGTTTGGTAAAGTTCATTGATTATGTCAGTTAAAACAGAGACTTTCATGTCAATGTCTACAAAATTGCAGATATTACCTAACCCAATTCCCTCTATACTTTGTTGGATATTCAATAAATCAACATTGCGAAATGATCTAAAACTGAATGTTTTTACATGATCTCTTCTAATATTAAAGTTATATGAACAGTAAATAAGATCGTGTGTAAAATCCGATGTTAATCTCAACTGATCATTTCCTATTACTTGATCCATTGAGTTCGTTAGGAACATGTCGATTAATGACGGATTCCTTACTGATTGGAAACAAGTTGGCCAGCGTTTGTTAACAACAAAGAGACCGAATTTGTCACTTTCGAAAGCGAAATGATGCCAAATTTGGAATTTGGCCTTAATACATTTGGCTTTATTTCACCTCACCGATAACGAAACCGATTTGACTATTTGCTGTAGCATTTGGAGTGGTCTTCTTAGTTTCTCTCAGGTGTATATTTAGGAAATGTATAGTGGGACATAAGTCCCGAATTAATTTTTCGGGACTAATGTCCCACTTAAGTGGGTCATAAGGCCCTAATTGATTTCGGGACTTATGTCTTCGGGACTTATGTCCCTGCACCTCCGTAAACACGTGGAACGGAGTGTATATAATATTGCATCTCAGCTAATTGCAGCACTTTAAATTTAACTTTTTACTTCAATTATTCCTTTTCACTAAGTTACTATTATTATTTTCGATTTAACTTATCTAAAAGTCCAAGTTATTTAATTATATCAACTCTCTCTCTAATACGTTAATCATTAATTGACAAATCGGTAGACGGCGTTTTTTTGCCAAGCGTTGTAAACTTTATTGTAAACCAATGTATTTTTTTTAAGAGAAAGGTAGATAAATTTATATCTTATCTATTTCTCTAATTTAGTCTAATCTTAATCACGTAAGTAGCCGTATCCATAGCATATGTAATAAATGAATCTTCTTGTTGTCCATTTGCGCGTCTTGGCGGATGTGGAAGCCGACTATCTCTCATAGGCCAATATTCATTGAAATCGAAGCGGTGAACCCCATCGGCTGAGCAGTAGGGATGCAGTAAAGTGAAAAAGTTATGACCCCTTTAATCCTGACCATGGCTTCGCCGTTAAGGAAGAAGAAGACAAGATTTAATTGACCCAGCAACTGGAGCCTTGAATGTAATAAGCAGCCATATTACTGATTAAGGAATATAGTTATCAAACTCTTTTAAAACTGCTTGTTTAATTCATGTTTTACATGGTTAATTCGCTTATGACACACCCATTTTAACCCGAAGGCTGCAGAGTATAACCCCGTTTACCCAGAAATTACGTCATTCCGCTGAGAAAAAAGAAGATTTAAATTTGCTCATACAATTTGGCTCAGTGATGTGAACTTCCCGCACCAGGTCGTGCAGTATTGATTCCATAAAAGCAATTGTTTTCACTGGTTTTTGCGTGCGGTGAACAATTGGCATCAACCCGCCTCACGAACTTATTCATCGATTCACTTTCTAGCCTTTCGCTTAGCCTCAGTTTTTATCAGCAGCTGGACCTAACACGGAACGCGCATACGTTTCTCCGCACAAGGCTCACGTTGGGACGAGGACCAATCGATGATACGAAGAACTTGCAATTTCGGGACCCGCAGAATATTGTTGACCAATATTCCGGGAATTTGTGGCCATCCAATGATTGAATTTACACAATCTAGTTAGAGGGTTATTTGATAAAATCAAATTCGCTGCCATGCCCGACCGACGGTTGCTGAGCCTCATACCCATTTTCATTATTGCCAGGCGACAGTTTTCATGTACGTCGTGCAGCCCACTCCCTCACAACGGACTTCGTAATAATTCTGTTTTGTGCAAATGAAGTGTGGATGGCCGGAAGGATATCCGGTTATGTTATACCAACAACCAATATTCCTTTCAAAAGCGGGTTAGTGTCAATTCAATTTGGGCTTTGACTGTGGTCATTTAGAAAACAAACTCCGAAATGAAAGCATCTGCTACAATAAAATGTGCACAAAAAAGAAGAAAATTTCTATCTTCCATTCAAATGGTATATAGGATCCCAAATACTCTACCTCACCCCATCTCCAAAAGACACATACGCATTTTTCACAGCACGTGACAAGGATTCGCGATGAGTGTGGTTAGTACAGTTGTCACATTCTGGGATTGCATGTCCGATGGTTGTAAGCGCATGCAGTCGATAATGATAGTTTAAGAGGGTGAAACTGCCACACCAGGGGGTGGATTATTTTATGTGTCGTGGGATGGATGAGTCTGATTTGCTTTGCCAATTATTATTAATTATAGTGTAATACAAATAATTTGCAGGCGCTTTTTCTGTCATTCTTTGTTAGGAGCTTATACTGATTGTATTTTTTGTATTTTAAACTTTCTCGTATGCCTACTTTAGTATACTAAAGAGAAAGTTATTGCAACGGTGCTGAAATTTTTAACTCAATTTTAGTTTCAGTAATGATATTACGAGTATACAGATGTGCAAAAAAGTGTGTCCCGCATGTCTGGACGTCTATTCTTCAAAGTTCGGATTAGGGGTTCTTAGGCTTATATCCCGCGCCTACTTCGATCTTTGTAATTCGATTAATTTAAATAATGGTAGATACTTACCACACATATTCATATTTTTTGAAGTAAAAATTAATTGAGGGAAGCGTAAGAAAAAACACCAACTGTGATCATGTCGTACTTAATAAATACTATTTATGATTGGAAACAAATATACTAAGACCGGGTAGTCAATGTGGGGGACGTTAGGATCTAATTTAGGAAAAAAAAATATTTTAATTAAGCACTTTAAACGTTTACTTTTAATTATTAATTGTTAACTCTGACACATATTGTTAATTCTTACATTATTCAATGGGAAATATATCAAACCTGTTTGATTATTTAAATAACAAGGCAACAGTTAATAAGTGTACTTAAGGAAGTCTTGTGGTGGCTGAAGTGATATATGATATCCACTGAGGACATCCGTACCTTCGCGGACAGACAAGCCGCGATAAGGTCGCTAGACTCAGTCTATTTAAACCCCATCGGAGTCCTAGACTGCCCTTCATTTCTTGAGGAGATGGCAGAGAAGTTCAACATTCACTCTGTTGGGTGCCGGGGCATAGATGCGTTCCAGGGAACTGTAGGGCAGAATACATCACCAAAAAAGGAACCGTATTACCTCTTTTACCTGATAAAGGTTTTCTAGGTATGCTTATCGCTAATTGTATACTTATGTTTAACCTATCCGAAATCGAGAGTACAAACCTTAGGTGGACAGGTAGTAATACATGCTTAGCGATAAAGCATATCTGGCTAAAGCTGGATCTGCGACGCTCTATGTGTTTGATCTCACTAAACCGACTGCATATTGGCACTGCTATAGGTGTCATTATAGGACACTATCTAATAGGCAAACACGCATCTAGACTTGGTGTCTATTGAAATGACTTCTGTAGAAGCTGCATGGACGAGGAAGAGGAGGAGGAGACTACACTTCATCTCCTTTGTACATGTCATGCACTCTCCCATAAAAGAATTTTTTTATCTAGGAGCCTTCTTTCCTAATGATCTCAGTCTTGGGCAACCCAGATGTTAAGAAGTCTATGGCGCTTCATTAGAAGCTCCAAATGGTTTAGCGGGTAGAGGGAGAAACTCCCCTGATCCACGCGGCATCACAATGGACCTCACAGTGGGCGAAGTGTGTCGGCTATTAGCTGACAGCCACCTTAACCTAACCTAAGCTAACCTAGTTAGTTTACCATTACAATTTATCCGCGGCTCTGAATTACATTTTAAAACAACCTTTAATGGCGGTTAAATTCAAATCTGTCAGTTAAATGTTTATAATTTTGTTTGTTTGTTCCACCACTAGTCAATAAACAGGTGTTCAAGAATATGTAAAATCATTCTACTATTTTAGCAGGAGAGGTCGTTTGGACAGATTACATGTTTTATAGACTTATGGTCAATTTTACTCCATTCAAAGAAAGGGTATTTTGTGGTACCTAATTGGTTTTTTGTACAATAGTCGAAAAGCTGTACTTTCCAAAATGCTTATACTTACTTGCTTACTTACTTAACGCGCTACCGACCCGTGCAGAGCCTCTCGCTGAGACACTGGAGCCTTCCATCATCCCCGAGCCAATGTAGTCGACGTGTTTTAGCTTTTCAGACTACATCTGCATCTTGGTAGAAGTTATAGAATTCACTGTCGTATCTTCATCTTCATTCGCCCTCCACGCACGCAGGACCGAAAATGCCAATACATATCTCAAAAACAGGCCATACCAGCCAATACAACTGTTTCTATATGTACAAATTGGTCTAAAATTGGTACTAGCTCCTCCTACATTGGGCTAGGTGGCAAAGAAAAGTCATATCTGCGTACAATCTACGAGTAAATTATTACGATACTTTTTCCGGATAGAGTACCTGCCTATAGAAAACGGCTAATGAGAACATGTGGTTTGAAACAAATTCTAATGAAAGTGCAAAAGTTTCGTGCGACCTAGTTGTGCACCCTATTTTTTATTATTTTATTATTGTTTGTGGGCTGCTCCTGCTTTCATTTTTTTCGTTCTAGAGTGTGATCAACGCGCAGTAATCACCGATTATTATTATTTCTTTTTTTTGCTTGTTGAAATGGATTTTTGCATTAATTTACAATAATCTCGTTTATGATTTTGACTATGATTAATGCAATTTTATATGCAAATCTGTGAATTTTATACAGGAGCTTCACAAAATGTAATCGACATTGGGGTTTTATTTGCTGTCATGCGAACGATATGTTTAAATAAAAATAAGAAAATAAATGAAAATATTTGACACACAACAAAAATCAGTTAAACAATGACGCTTAGGAAACCCTAGTGTAGGGGAAAAAACCATTGTAATGTGATTAAAATTATGGGACAAGATGTTAATTAAAAACGTTTGGGAAAATATTTCATCTCTTAATGTGATCCCACTGCGGTGGAAAGGATAGTTTGGCAAACAAAAAAATAATAATTAATGCTGGCAAATTTACAACTAATAATTGAAATTAACATTTCTAATTATGTTTAAGCTGAGATGACGGTTGGGCGATAATGAATTGTTTTAGATATGTAAGTGGTGCAAAAACTATTAAACATAGATACAAAATCGTGGGATGATGTCAAAGTAGTGATAAGGGTGGCGACGGTGTAGAGGTTAGTGTGTTGGCTTGTGACCCGTGCGGTGCAGGTTCAATCCCCATGGGGAACAACAACATACGCCACCCAATCACATGCCTCTACACCAAAAAGGAGGATTTCTGCCTGGTAGTACAATGGAACGTTACCGAATCTGAGTGCTCTGGGATTTGGATTTCCTTTTTTAAAAAAAAAAAAAAAAAATAAAAAAAAAAAGTGATAAGTGGAAAGAAAGCGGCTTGGTTTAAGTGTCACTCTAAAATAAGATAATAAAGTTCCCCACAAATTTTTGGTTTTACTCAAATTTAAAACACTGCATCAAAGAGTCGTAGTGAAAATTCACCATTCTTAAAGGCAGCTAAATCGATGCGAGTTTATTCCTAAAATCCTCATTTGTTATGGAAAATGCAAGTAAAAATGTATCGAATTCAATTTATTTGCATTAAGAAGAGTTAGCACTAATAATGGGGGTTAGAATTTGCACGAGGTAGGCATGAGGAGACGACTAAACTGGGGGTGGTTCCTCATGTCCTACAGCAAACCAAACGAAATCAAAAGTATGAAGGAACAACCCAAAAGTATAGCTACTCAAGATGGCATTCGCAACAGCGAAAATCCAGCTGTAGCCTTAACGACCGCGGTTGGGGTAAGGATTGTGGAGGCCCCAACCAACATACTACCAACACCCCCGCCTATACAGGCGTTGACTTAGGAGTTGTAAGAACGCTTGCTTCCGAAGACTTCTGAAAAAATGGAAAAAGTAGCGGAAATGTTCACCCTGATGCGCTTAATCTTAATTCTAATAGACAGGCTGATTGTTGCCTTGTTGCTGATGAAGGCCAGGAAACGGGATAGGCTGAACGGGCTCCATAAGCCCCAACTGAAACCCACCAGCGGATGGAAACCGACGCTGCCTCCCCCTCCAATAGCTCGAAAAGGAATAAACGGATAATGAAGGCTTCGAGCACTGCTACCGGTGGAACTGCATGCGAACCTTGATATTTTTATATTTTATATAAGGTTTAAAACATTTACAAAGATTACAATAAGTATCTATAATGACGTAAATGTGATCATTAACAAATTAATTATTACAATTTAATTCAATTAATTAATTTAATATAATTTAAGTTTTAATTTAATATAATTTAATAAGTAGAAACAAAATGCTTACAATAAAAAAGACAGTTGAGAAAAAGAGAAAAATAGAATGGTTAGCAGCTTAAGCAAAAAGGTTTACAAAATTATGGTATTGATATGTATTAAAAATTAAAGTTATAAAATAAAATATTTAACATTAAGACATTAAAAGCCCTAAAACCTACATTAAATTACCAGCCAAGTAAGAAAACATAGGGGCGGGCTACAGTCCGCTTGGGCGAACTGTTGGATACCCTATTCTTCTTCCTATCCCTCATAAGTGGGCGTGACAAAAGTCTAAGTATGGTTGAATTGTTAAGAACGCTCTACATATTCTGTTATATAACATTTAAAAGATTTTATCATACAAAAACGAAGCTTTTGTAAAAAAAACGTTCGCTAGCTCAAACTTTGGTTTTTCAATAAAATTATTTTATTTAATTGTGGGCGTGTCAGTAAGCGAATTTAAAAAAAATTAACACATGAGTATAGAGGACCCCTAGAGAGTATATAGTATAAAGTTCAGCTCCCTAGCGCAAGCTTTGGATTTAAAAAAAAAAAAAATTGTAAATTGTGGGCGTGTCAGTAGGCGGATTTTGAAAATATTTACACATGAGCATAAAGGGCCGCCTAGAGAGTATATACTATAAATTTCAGCTCCCTAGCTCAAACTTTGGATTTTCAAAAAAAAAAAAAAATTTTAAATTGTGGGCGTGTCAGTAGGCGGATTTTGCAAATATTTACACGTGAGCTTAAAGGGCCCCTAGAGAGTATATTATAAATTTCAGCTCCCTAGCTCAAATTTTGGTTTTTCAATAAATTTGTTTTATTTTTTTGTGGGCGTGTCAGTGGGCGGATTTTGAAAATTTTATATCCCGAGCAGTTTTAGGAATCATAAATCATATATAAAAAATTTCAGCTTTCTAGCTCAAAATTCGATTTTTTCCAAAATTTTGTTTTTTTGAGTGGCGTGTCTGTGTGCGGATTTCAAAAATTCGTAAACTTGATTATTTCGGGACCCTAGAGAGTATATGGTTAAAATTTCAGCTCACTAGGCCCAGTTTAAAATCCTAATTTTTGCCGACGGACGGACGGACGGACATGGCTAGATCGACATTACTATCGATGCTGATCATAAATATAGGATTATAAAGGGTTTTTCAATAAGAGCGCTACAAAAGTTTTATTTAAATAAAACAAAAACGGTTTTGGATATCAATGAAATTCTTTATTCCTGTGAAAGTACGTTCGATGCCATTATGTTTGGAACTCGATTTCTTTTGCATGGCCACCACGGGGACGCTTGCAGAAGTCCAGACGCTGAACCCAATTTTCGACGGTTTTCAAGCATAATTCGGCTGATACTGCTGCAATTTCACGTTCGATAGTCGTACGAAGTTCATCAATCATCGCTGGCTTATTGGCATAGACCATAGACTTGACGTAGCCCCACAGGAAATAGTCTAACGGCGTCAAATCGCACGACCGAGGCGGCCAAGCGACTGGACCATTTCGTGAGATAACACGGTTTCCAAACTTGGTTTCCAATAAATTGATTGTGGCATTCGCATTTTAATAATTTCGACTCGTTGTTGGCTCGTATATCTTTCCATCATGAAATGGCAAACCTTACTGAAGAGAAATGTCAAAAGAGCGGCAAGAAATTCGGCGTCGTTTGCTGTCCCTGTCGCTCTACTTTTGTAGCGTCCCTGTTGAAAAACCCTTTAGTTAGAGTATGAGGCAGATTAGACAAAGTAACTTTTTCAAATAGGTATTTTGGAATTCGCGATATTATGGTTTTATGCAAATATTTTATATTACAATAATCTAAGTATTTATCCAGCGTTAAGGCCAGAATTTTAATTTTATATACGGATATACGATCCTGGCGCTTTAAACCAAACACATAACGAGTAACATTGTTAAAGACAACATTAAGCTTTCTTCTGGATTCAGCATTGCAGTACATTGCAACCTCAAGATCCAAAAGATAAAATTGGAACAATAAGAGATCTAACTAACATTAATCTTGTTTTGACGGGGGTGTAATACTGTGACATATATAGGTTACGCAGACATCCATATATTTTTCCTACAACAATACGAACATGAATATCCCATCTTAAGTTGCTATCAAACCAAATGCCAAAATTTTTAGCCTTATCAAGTATTTCTATGCATTTATTCCCTAGACATAAACTAGGAAAATCATGTAAATCCATACCAGTTTTGGATATTAGCATGTATTTAGACATTTTAGGATTTAAACATAAGTTGTTTCTTTGTGACCATTAAAAGATGCTTTCAAGGTCGCAATTGAAGTTGAATGTGGTATCTTGAGTATGACCTTTTTTTAAAGCAAAAATACATCTGAACATCATCGGCATACATATGAACAGAAGAAAAGGTAATGGTGTCGGGTAGATCATTTATAAAAATGGAAAATAAAAGTGGGCCCAGGATAGATCCTTGCGGGACACCTATAGGCGTGTGCTTAAAATTGGACATCACATTCCCTGCCACAACTGCTTGGGTACGGTCGGATAAGTACGAATAAATCAAAGAGGCTGCTGAAGACGAGAAATTAAATTGATTCAAAAGTTTAAATATAAGTTTTGAATGATTTGTGTCAAAAGCTATAGAAAATTCTAATAATGCTAACAGTGCGATCTGGTCTTTTTCCATGCACAACCTTAAATCATCCGTTACTTTAAGCTGCGCTGAGGTACAACTATGGTGCTTTCTAAATCCTGATTGGTGTTCGCAAAGTAAAGCATTATGCTGAAGATGGTATGATATTTGGACATGAACAATGTTTTCAAAAACTTTGGACAGAAACGGTAATATTGCAATAGGACGGAATTCAGGAGGCGTCTGTGCAGTTCCTTTATTTTTAGGAACGGGTATTATTCTAGCAGTTTGCCAGGCACTGGGAAAACGGGATGTCATTAGGATAGTATTAAATATATGGGTAAGCACTGGAAAGATAAGGGGTAGGATAGTTTTAATAAATAAGGGATGGATTTCATCAAGTCCTGACGATTTGGATTTAATACATAATACTGCCCTAACAACATCTGTCTACTCTACCCGACGAAATTCAAAACCATCCATAGTAGTTAACGTATCAGTAGGGCACATGTTAAGTGATGACATCATATGGCTTTGCACAAATTTATTGTTTAGGTTATTTAGATCTACAGTAGAAAAATCAAATTCATCTTTGCAACCAATTCCAATATCACGAATATTTGTCCATAGTGTCTTTGTCGGTAAGTTACTGTTCAGATGCTTAGAATAAAAACTACGTTTAGCTTTACAAATTTTAAGAGTTACAATATTTCTTAGCCTACGAAAATCATTATAGTGCTCTTGCAGTCTAAAGCGTTTCCATCTCTTGAATGCCAAGTCGTGTCTACTTTTGAGATCCATAATTTCAGAAGTAAACCAGGATATGACTGAATTTTAAATAGTTTTAATTTTAATTGGGACGTTAAGCGTATTTATCTGCTCATCTGATGACTGATAGTTATATAAGTATTGCCAATTCACTCTTTCCAGATCAACTCGAAGTAGATTAGCATTTAAAGCGTTAAAGTTTCTATAAGTGATGGTACGCGGAATCTGGGAGAGTGAAATATTAAAACATTCGAAAATTAAATCGTGCTTGGAAAACATTGGAGCTGATACCTGATACAAAATCAGGTGAAACAGTTGCTGAAACCAACAATGCTTGCAGTACCAGTGGACAGAAATTGGCTGTCGCGGGAACAACTATATCTCAAAGAAAAACATGGTAATTGTATTTACTCCGATTAACCTTCAGCATTCCAAGGCAGCTACTGCTCTCATCAGGAAGAAGCTTTCTGTGTTGAACACAAAACCCAACATAACATCCATGCAGGAGCCATGGGTGTGGAAAATCGCATCTGTGCGGTTGGAAAGGCCCAGGGCTTGTCTTGTTGTATCGAACCTTCTCTCAGCGACTAAGCTTGGATAATTTTGTGGCAAAGCTGTCACATAAATACGTTACCACTGCTTTCGCCAAACGCTAAAGGAAGGTATGTCTCAGCGGCACGTGGCCTACACTTTTAGGATATCTTCGAGGTGTGCCAGCTTTTTGTAAGTTAGTCTAGTTAGTGGTTCGTGCTTCGGACTACTGACTGAGAGGTCCTGGTTTCGAATCCGCAGTAAGACCTTAAGCTTTTGTGCTGCCCCCCGTCGACGTTTGTTTGAAAAGTATTTTAAATCCGCATCAGAGGCATTACGCATCACTTTATCCCAAGCCATTTATGTAATGAAATTCAATTAGGATTACTTTAATGAAACGTGATCTCCATTCACTCTGCAAATATAATATTCCATTAGCAAAATATCAATACCACTAATCAATGCGTGCAATGAATAAATTAATTCTAGCCACGGTGCTGCACTTCGCAAAATCTCTAATCTCTTTACTGATTATGGCTGCGTGCAACTGTAGCACTTTGCCACCTATAAACACTGCGAGTCTTCGGAAATGTCACTTTTAATTTCAGTTTAAGTCACGTTACCAGTGTAAAATTATCGAATGGAAATTAATTTGGATATTCATCATCATCAAATTTAGATCCGGAGTTATAAGTGCGAATTATTAGCACCAGTCCTTCACGCATTCACGGTGCGAACTTCTATTGGACTTCGTGTGCGGCTGCGATGCAATCAGAATTATTATAAAGCCCTATTAATTATTTGCAGATCCAGATACACCGGCATCCGCATATCATCGTACATCGGAACACGAACCGTTTCCAATACTCATTTAAATTCCAAATGCGAATTTGGCTGAAAGTCCCCCACAGGATCTTCTGATTTCATTACTGCCGTCATGCCTAGCCACGTTCAATCAAAGGGCAAAGTAATTATTTTTCGTGGACCAAGCAAAAGTTTGATGCAAAGGTCTGTCAGTTTAATGGGATCGGTGAGGTAGCGGGAGCCACAATTGTGGCTGACGATTGAATATCAGCAAAATGATTGTAATAACTTTTTTTTTCGTTTGTCGTGGCATTTTATGTTGTTCCGCTATGCATAATGTATTATTAAATTTTCTCGAAACCTATTCTGATTTTCGTAGTAAATACGAGTTATGTAGGTACTCCCAAAACGGGATATGTTTGGGTGTGTGGTGATGCAAACAAAATGCAAATGAGCTATTGCAAAATGTTAACGTAAACTTTGGACCAGCTTTTCAAGTGTAAATGAATCCTAATTACCATGTCTTGTTTTATTTTGGAGTAATTTAAGAGACACTTTACGCGGAGGAAAAAGTAGCACATAAGCGTTTATGTTGAACTTAAATAAATATTTATGTTTCGTTTCAGCAAGCGCAGGCAGAATTTTTTTTTAATGAAAGGAACATTTGGGTTAGTCGTTAACGGGACGCAATGTAGAGCAAAAATTGAGGTTGTAATGAGAGATTGTTTTACCTAGTATAAAATTCTTAAATCCTTGACCAGCAAAGCCAAACAGATGGTTGCATACGCCGATAACATAGTCATACTAATCGCAGGAAACTACCTTTCGCTTGTCGCTTTCAGAACTATCAAGCTCCGATCACAACCCTGTTCTTTGGAGTCTTCTTTGGTCGGGGGAGCGAAAAGTGTAATACTTCTTGGATGTTAAAAATGCGAATTGGGCGCGCTTCCGCTCAGAGCTAAACAGTAAATCAAGGAAAATTACCGCAAATTTACTGAACATATCAAACGAAGAAGATATACATTCTCTGGTTGATATCTTCTCACGTAATATACTAAGTTCTGTTGATACTTGTATCCCAAAGATAGAAAAAAAAAAACTTCAGCACAAGACTCCCCATGCATGTGATAGAACTTATAAGAACCAGAAATACTGTTCGATGGAACTGGCAAACATATCGCTTCCCTATATTTCGGCACCAACTATCCTATTTGAATAAGCTAATATCTGAACTCATCTTACAACACAGCAATAGAAAGTGCGACAGAAATCTTAGTTCTCTAGAGAAAAGTGCGAAGCAATTTTGGAACATTGCAAAAGGTATTAGGAGTAAAATAAGAGCAATTCCCTGCCTCAAATCAACGCGAGGAACCTTCTTTACTGATGTTGAGAAGGCGAAAGAACTCGCTTTTACCTTCTTAAATAATCATTTTGGTAGAATAGATATTGGGCGATATGAGGTGACTTCGTTAAGTGGTTTGCCTGGTTTAGGTGTCATTATTACCTCCGCGACTTTCCACATGCTTGGCACATATCTTAATTTTAATGCAGCATTTTATGGTGTTCCTCAGGGTTCTGTTTTGGGTCCGACTCTGTTCTTAATTTACATTAACTCACTGTTCCAGCAGAATTTTTCTGGAAATCGTAGAGCCTTTGCAGATGATATAGCTTTCACTTATATCGAATCTTCATATTTCGAATGTTTTGCTAACATAAGTAAGGATTTACAATTGCTTAGAGCTTGGTTTGCGTACCACAGGTTGATTATTAGTGAAAAAACTAAAATCATGTGTTTTAAGCTATCGGGGGATTTTCCTAGGGAGATTGAAGCATTTTTCCACGCATATGACTGTCAAAAGTTTGCTTTACCTCTGCATGTATGTGGTAGAAATAACTTCCAAGAACAAAATCAGTGCTCACGTAATTGTTTTCAAATTGAGCTTGTTGATTACTTTAAGTACTTAGGAGTTATCATCGAGTGCAACCTTAAGTGGAAAGTTCATGTTCAATCACTTAAATGAATCTGATAACTCGAAAGATGTATCTGTTAAGGCCATTCTGCTCAAATAAAGTTTTAACAATAATCTACTACGGACTTTTTTTTTTTTTTTTTTTTTTTTTTTTTTTTTTTTTTTTTTTTTTTTTTTATAAAAAAAGGAAATCCAAATCCCAGAGCACTCAGACTCGGTAACGGTCCATTGTACTACCAGGCAGAAATCCTTCTTTTTGGTGTAGAGGCATGTGAATGGGTGGCGTATGTTGTTGTTCCCCGTGGGGATTGAACCTGCACCGCACGGGTCACAAGCCAACACACTAACCTCTACACCGTCGCCACCCAAAATTTTTACTACGGACTTACTCAGTCTAAATTGCAATATGGGATAGTGTGTTGGGGAGGTGCTTATATGAACACTGTTAGACCAATCTTGATTGCCCAAAAGCATATAATTCGTATCATTTGTGGAAAAAGTCGAAGAACTGGAAGCTGGCCTCTTTTTTGTGAGTTAAGATTACTACCATTACGCCATCTCTATATTTTTTAAAGTTTTAAAAGAGTTCTATAAACAAAGTGGTAATATTCCAACTAGAAACTCTTCAATATACAACTTACGGGTTAATAATCTGGCACTTGTTGATACTCTAGTTCCACACAAAACACATTTTATGAATTTTTATTTAATGACATCCGCAAATGTATTCAATAATCTGCCCATTTCAATTAGAACAACTTACTACTTTCATTCTTTCTTAAAAAAAAATCACAAACTGGCTTTTCACTCTAAACATGACTGACATAGAATTAGTCTATAAAGTAAGAACTTGATATACGAAAAGATTATTTTGTATAAGTATCTTTATTGTTATTAATATCTTATGTTTTTGTATTTTTTATAAGTTATGTTTCTTTAAACAACAATTTTAAAAATAATAAAAAAAGAACAACTGAAAGTACCCCACGTCAGTTATTCTTCTAGTTTGAGCCGAAATTTCTGGCGGTCATTCAACTCTAACGATATAAGTTACTGAATGACACCGATTTATTCTCTAACACTTATTATTATTTTTGAATTATTTTTGAATTTTTTATATAAACTGTAAATAGCATTAAGTGAAAGTTGAATAAAAATGAATAATCTAATCTAAAAAAAAAAATTAATCTAATTTATAATCTGCGCTAGTTATACCCTATTTTAAGGGTATATTAATTTTGACGCATAGTTTGTAACATACGTTAATATTGCCCGTAGACCCCTAAAAGTTACTATATTTATGATCAGCATCGATAGTAATGTCGATCTAGCCATGTCCGTCCGTCCGTCTGTCGGCAAAAATTAGGCCTTTAAACTGGACCTAGGGAGCTGAAATTTTAACCATATACTCTCTAGGGTCCCGAAATAATCAGGTTTACGAATTTTTGAAATCCGCCCACAGACACGCCCACTAACTCAAAAAAAAACAAAATTTTGGAAAAAATCGAATTTTGAGCTAGAAAGCTGAAATTTTTTATATATGATCTAAAACTGCTCGGGATAAAATTTTTTCAAAATCCGCCCACTGACACGCCCACAAATAAATAATTTTTTTTTTTTGAAAATCCAAAGTTTGAGCTAGGGAGCTAAAATTTATAATATATACTCTCTAGGGGCCCTTTATGCTCATGTGATAATTTTGTTTAAATTCGCCTACTGACACGCCCACAATTAAATAAAACAATTTTATTGAAACACCCAAGCTTGAGCTAGGGAGCGTTTTTTTTGATAAAATCCTTTAAATGTTATATAACAAAATATGTAGAGCGTTCTTAACAATTCAAACATACTTAGACCTTTGTCACGCCCACTTATGAGGGATAGGAATAAGAATAGGGTATCCAACAGTTCGCCCAAGCGGACTGTAGCCCGTCCCTATGTTTTTTTGAAACATTTTCTTGGAAATTGCTTCAAAATTTCTCCTGTAATCAAATCAAACCCTTGGGCCTTTTTTATATGTATGCTTTCTTTAATTTCTTTGGCAAGTTCTTTAGCTGTTACCGACCGAATAGGTCTATCTTTGTCGCACCTTATTTCGAGTCCTTGATAACCTTTATCTTCATCAGGTTTGAATACCTCTTCAAGATACTCAGCGAAAGTGTTTGCTTTCTCTTGCTTGCTTTTCGCCCAGTTACCTTTACTGGTTTCTACTGGCGGAATGTGAGCTTGGCCTGTTCGTTTTCTGTGTTGCCTTCCAGAGTCAGTAGTCGGTACTAGCATCATTTGTAAGACTTGTGAGGTAAGATTTCAAAGACTCATTATTGAATTCTCTTACAGATTTTCTGAGCTTATAATTTAAGTTGTTCAGTGTGATCTTGTCGCTTGGCGCCCTTGTCTGTTGCCAGCGTTTTCTAGCTTTCCTCTTTTCTGTAATAATTTCACATATTTCGGGAGGATAAGAGTTTTGTTTGATCTTTTTTGTTGTTTTGGGAATGGCAGTTCACGCAGCTTTTTGTATTCTGAGCGTCAATATTTGGACTGCTTCTTCTAGTTGATCTTCTGTTTGAATAGCTGGTGATAGTTGGATACTTTCTTCCAACTTCTGTCTGAAGTAGTTCCAATCAGTCAGTCAATTTACTAGTTTTGGGCTATGGTCTTTTATTATTATTTTAACGCTAAGTGTTAAGAGTATAGAGGAATGATCTGATTGAAGATCAGGTCCTTCCTCTATGCTTGTTTTATTTAAAGATATATTTTTGGATAGAAAGAAGTCGACAAGATCTGAGGTTTTATTTCTATCTGTTGGCCAATAGGTAGATTTTCCCGTTGAGTG
Source organism: Portevinia maculata (assembly GCA_949715645.1). Taxonomy (NCBI): domain Eukaryota; kingdom Metazoa; phylum Arthropoda; class Insecta; order Diptera; family Syrphidae; genus Portevinia; species Portevinia maculata. The sequence continues at coordinate 363,828,438 of OX454525.1, read as the reverse complement.
ATATTTGGCGCCATCTTCTTTAATTGCTTTTTATAGTTCTCTGCCTCTAGTATTACTTAATCTAGATCCCCAATACTTATTTTTTGCGTTAAAATCCCCTCCCGCGATTAATCTATTGTGAAATATGCGGATAAGACTTTTAAAATCATTTTTCTTTAGTCTATAGCTAGGAGAGCAGTGTACTGCTGCAACAGATATTTTTTCACTGCTCGTTTCTACACATATAGAAATTCCTTGGATGGCACATGATTGGAATTTTGCTTCTAAATGGTGTTTTATTGTATTCTTTATTAACACTGCGGCCCCACCTTTTGCACAGTTATAAGGATGTGGGGAGTGATAGAATTCATATCCTTGCAGCTTAAAGTCAGTAATCAATTTAAAGTGCGTCTCTGAAATGAGACATATATCTATCTGGTGTATGTCAAGAGTCACTTGCATTTCGTCCTTCCGACTCTCGATAACATTAGCATTCCATTCAAGAATTTTTATTTTATTCATCATGTCTGTCTTTCGGTAACAGCTCTTTTGTTGCTGTTTTGTCTCTCTAATAACAATATTCTATCTAATATCGTTTTATCAATGCTTACCATAATTATAAAACGCCCAACCACCACAACATTATAACGAGATAAAAGTAGTCGACGATTACAAACTTTTGCCTCCAAAAAAAAAAACAGATTCAACAGATAAATCCATTAACATACTACTAGAAAGTGCATCGCCTAACAGCTTATCGAAGACGCAACCTGAAGCAGAATTTTAATTTATTTCATGCATAAATCGCAACGGCAAAGTTTAAAACGGATTCCTTCTATGATGCGTTGTCCTATTACATCATTAATTCAAGAACATATTCAGTTTTCTCTCTTTCTTGGCTTTTATAACCCAAAATTCCTGAGAGGTGTTAATTAGTACCTATGTACTTCCAAAACCCATTTCTTAATTACATTCATCAAAAGTTATTGTTTCGCACCTCGAACTTAAAGATCTATAGCTAGTGCTACCTATCCACTATTTGATTATCAAAACTCCCGCAAGTAATAAAACGAACTCTTGAACAAGCGACGCTAACTTCGAAGCTATTCATTATTTTCCAATTTTCAAATTAATGAAGCCATTTACCAAATGGAAATAAATTTAATAATCATTGCAGCGAGGTGCACAATTACTTATAACAACTTTGAAATACTGATGGTGATGGTGGTGTTTCATAGTCCTTGTTACCGGTGCAAGAGTTGTACATCCGGGTGTTAAAAGCGTACTTAGCGTTCATAATAAAATTGTAAACACAGAGTTTTATTGGACCCGTTATGCAACTGAAGTAGCTGGCCAGGCCGGTATTTTTCTCTGTTTTAGTATGAAAAAAAAAACTCAAACGGATTATTCGTCCCGAAAGGGTTGTATCCTTAGTGACGTGCGATGGTAATACAGGTATCACACGGAAGCCAAGAAAGAGCAAGGAGAAGAAAAAGAACTGTTTCTGTTCCATGAAGCAATGCACTTGTTCGTCCTGGAAAATGTACTAAATTCCTGAAAATATTTCCTCGCTGTAGAGCAATTTCTGGACGTCAGCGAGAGGGTGACATCGATTGGAGTAAAAATTTCGCGGGCTGGTCCCTTCCGAACGTCTGATGCTACTTCTTGTTTTTGTATTAATAAATTATTCCGTAGCAAATTGAGCGCTTTATCGAACGGTAACTAGATAAATGAAACTTTATTGTATTTGCCCGTGAATGTGACTCCTTTAGCTCCATGATGTTGGGCGATGCATTTGACGAAGAATCCTCTGAGGGCAGTAAGGATGCTGCTTTTATTTGGAATTGCCTTCGGTTTCCTTAGAGGTACTCTGTGCTAGTTGCTGACGTGTGAGGTGAATATTTTATTGATGCATTGTTGATGTGAGACTGAAACGTTATCGAAGGAGATTTTTTGCCGCTAAGGAACTGCGGTCGAGTAAGCACAAGTTCTACGGGCTGTGGATGGAACTACATAAAAATGAGGGTATTGAACTTGTTTAAGTAAGGATGGTAGTATAACTAGGAAGGTTTTCTATTTACTGTTCGTTGATAGGGGTTTTGGCTAAGTAAACGATGCTCAAGATCATGATAAATGCAAAAAAGTAGATTGCCTTAAATAAAAATTTTCAAAATTGTCTTCTTCTTCTTCATTTTTCTTCCAAATACCGTAATGATATAAGCTAATATCTAGATAAGAGGTCTCGGATAATTTTGTCACTAAGGTTTATTAAATTATGTTCTATTGATTGGATATGACACGTGCATTGCTTGATCTCCGTTTTATTACATCGGTGGTTGGCTCTGGGGCTTGGGACTGCTTGATGCTTGAACAGATAACTACCAAAATGACCAAGAAGCTTTTTTTTTTTTTTGAATAAAAAAAGGAAATCCAAATCCCAGAGCACTCAGACTCGGTAACGGTCCATTGTACTACCAGGCAGAAATCCTCCTTTTGGTGTAGAGGCATGTGAATGGGTGGCGTATGTTGTTGTTCCACATGGGGATTGAACCTGCACCGCACGGGTCACAAGCCAACACACTAACCTCTACACCGTCGCCACCCACCAAGAAGCTTAGTGGTAGACATGTTAAGCGGAAGTTATGATAAATTAAAAGAATGTGACATTAAAAGATTTTTCAAATAACGAAAAAACGCTTTTATATGAAATTACACACAACATGCCCTTGGAAGTGACGTGCGTAATATCGGGTGATGATCTTACGTCCAATGCAAAACAACTGGGGCTGCTACCCAAGTTGAACTGGAGAGATAGTCAACTTACTTCTTAGCACAACAACCTAAACTTGGAACTCGCATTTAGGGATGCCAGACGTCCCGTTCAGTGCGGAACCGTCCCGTTCAGTGCGGAACCGTCCCGTTGAAGGTCTTTTGTTCCGCAAGTGTCCCGCAATGAAATTTGTCCCGCAAATTGTCCCGCACTGACAAATTGTCCCGTAAAAGTCCTGTCTTTCAACTTGTCGCCCTATTATTACTTCATAATTAAATAAAATAAATTACAATTAATAATACATAGAAATTATAGGACTAGCCCTAGTTAGCTATAATCATAACATACAAAGTGTGAAGGGCGCCTTAATCTGATGATGATAGTTCAGTGGTCAAAAAGTTAGCTGCAAGCCGCCTGTTTGACATTTCATTTAATGTTTGTAAATGAACGGCTCACTTCAACTGAACAAAGTTCAAAATAAGGTGATTTCGGAGCGATTCTTCCTCGCAATAAGGTATTTTTGTAGATAAATCTTAACAACGACATATTTTATTAATTTGAAATCATTAATGAGCGAAATCAGCTTTCTTTGGAAGTATTGGAAGCAGAGTTTCTTGTTAAGCAACATTTTTCGATGAGTCGCAGGGAATTCAAGGATTTTTGCGGAACTGACTTTGGTAAAAAGGAAAAAGTTTCGAAAATAACTTCATCCGATAAGTACTAAAATTTAGAGCTTGGCTTTCGTAGAATCGCATCTTTTTTAATATAAAAAAATTTGATGTGTATAACTTAACTTGCCTATAAATTGCAATTAAAACGAAGACTGATAGATAAGAAGTAATAACTTGTTAGTTTTGTGAAATGAGTCGTTAGCTTCTACTGTTCCTTTTGCATAATTAATTTTTGTTTATATTTTTGCATAAATATAGCTTAGTCAATACAAAGACTGGTTAAACATTATCTATAATATATAACCTTCATTTTAAATATTTATTATTACCTATTCATATTAAGTTACGTTCCTTTTTGAATTTTTACTCATTTAACATGTACATCGGCAAAATCGGAAAACTAAATACTTTTAAAGTATTGGCTTTGAAAAACTTACATAAAATGTACAAATATGAATTAAAAGACATACTTAAACCAATATTACTCAATACAACCAATAAAATGTTAACTAAAATAAAAACTTTTTTTTCACTTCAAATGCAAAAATGTCCCGCCAGCTAATTTTTCAGATCTGGCATCGCTACTCGCATTACGTAGGTCGCAAAATCAGTTAGAAATGAATGACCTTACCCAAATTATAATTAAAGCCGTTCCAGTAAGTGCTAAAGTGAGAACTAGTAACGGCATTTTTAAACAGAGATGGTTTGACGAGGATTGTCAAAAAGCTAGAAAGAAATAGTTCAAAATTGGAAAGGCTCCGGGAGATGATGGTATCCCAGTAGAGTTTTTTTTATAAATTGTTCAACGGAAATGTTTGTACGTATTGACAGAGGAGTTTAACAGAATTTTCGAGAATGCAGACGTATCATTTATTTGACATTGGGCAGCATCTGCATCATTTGTTGTTGATGGTGCTTCTGGCAGCGTGCCAGATCTGACCGCAAGATTTTCGCGGTAAGTTCTCCAATTAGTCAGTCTGTTGTCATAACGAACTGACGCGTGTTCGGCATTGCATCTTATCTCGAATCGGATGTGCATATGATCCGATAGAGATGCATCGCCAGACACAAGCCAGCCCTCTATAATATCCTTCATGAAAGGAGATGATATAGTAAGGTCTAAAACTTCTTCTCTTATGGAATTTCTAAACGTGGGACTATTTCCCTTGTTTAGAAAGACGAGGTTATTGCTATATAGATATTCTAATAATGACTCACCTCTGTTGTTTGTATCTCGGCTGCCCCAGATGGTGTTATGTGCGTTTGCGTCGCAGCCGATTAGGATATGTACTTTCTGGTCCTCACAGTACCGGACAAGTTCCTGTACTGGTAAGGGAGGCACTACATCCGTGTCTCCAGCAAAGTACGCCGATGCGCATACAAATTTATGCAGCTCTCGGCCTTTGTGGCGCTCTATTAGGACCGCCACCAGGTCCCTAGTTATGAAACCTGGAATGAGAGAAAATTTTATATCTTTCTTAATAGTGATAGCCGCCCTTGGTCTGAAAGGACCTTTGGCGAAAATTAGCTCTCTGTGTTTACAATTTAATCCGGATATCTTACCATTGGTTGCCCATGGTTCCTGGATTAGTCCAATAGCAATGTTCCCTTCGGCACATCGCTGGCTACAGATGTCCGAGGCACCCATAGCCCTGTGCAGGTTGGCCTGCAAAACGCTGAGACGGGTGGTCATCATTTGCATCTGTATTCAGGGTTTCGTACTCTATTGGGCTTGTTGTCACCTCTCCTACGTACGATACCCTGTTGAGGAAGACCACTTTGTCTGCCTCTAGGACTTTTGTTTTTATGTCCTTCTTGTGCCAGTGCTTTTTTACGATCCATGCCTAACTTGGGCCTGAATCGTTTTTGGCTTTCTCTGACAGTGCAGTGGGCACTATCGGCCTTTTCGGCTGCGCTTGACTTCGCGCATGTAGCTTCTTTTTCTGGCACACTTGTTGCCGTGCTTGCACTTTTAATAAGTCATATCTGCAGAGAGAATTGTGAACCGATGCATTTCTATTTAAAGCGTCTTTAAGATCTACTATTCCGCCTTGCGTTTTAAAAGGGAGAAATATCACATACTAACAGCAGAGGGAAAATGCTTTCCAACCTTCTACAGGCAAAACTATTTTCAAAACTTGATGCGGAAAGTTGATTTTAGTTATTGATAAAGTCTGTCAATTCGACAACTTTGCGCACGTATTTGGGCGATATGTATGGAATCACATGCCATTCGGTATTTCGCCTGCAACGGAGATCTAGGAGCTATAACACAATACAACTAGTAGGTACTTACTTACTTCACGAGCTCCCGATCCGTCACGAGTCTCTGCATGAAGCACTGCAGCCTTCCATCCTCTGCGCTCCCGGGCACACTTCTTCCAGTTGTTCAGAGTGTTTTGGCATCCGCGATGGCTTGGTCAATAAAATGGAGGTTTAGTCTCCCTTGCCTTCTTGAAAAAGCCTCCAACACGGCACGCTGGGTATGGCCGATGATGTCGATATCGTTCGCATATCCCAGTAGTTGCACGGATCTATTGCAAATAGTGCCTACCATGTTGACACCTGCCCTGTGCACTATTTTCTCCAGAACAAGATTGAAGAAGTCACATGACAGCGCATCTTCTGGCCGTAATCCGTTGGGGTTTTGGAATAATTCGGAAGAGCTGCTTCAAAACTGCACATTACAGCGCGTGTTTTCAAGTGTCACGCGACCTTACTAGATCAGTTTTGCCGGGATCTAATATTCAGCCATCGCCATGTAGAACTCCTGACGATGAATGCTGTCATATGCGGCTTTAAAGTCAATGAAACAATTAGTCTCGACTTGAAATTCGTTGGTCTTTTCCAGGACTTGGAAAATTTTAATTTAGATTCAAATCTATAGCCAACAAAGAAAAGATATTTGCGAAGTTTGTTTCACCATGTGAAAATTACCATTGCAGACACGAAAAAAAACCTGAGCTTCCATTTTAAAGGATCAGTATGCACATATTTCTTTGAAGTGAACAAAATGAAAAACTAAACCATAAGAACTTAATAAAAGTTGACTGTCTTACCTCAGAAATGCTAATAATTTTGTTATATAACATTTAAAGAATTCCGTTCCGTTTTAAAGAGTTCCGTTATGCGAGAAGTCGGCAATTGCGAGCACACTGTGTCGAACTTCCTGCCGTCTTGTCCAATTCCAGATGCTCGAAAGAAAAAATCCAGGAGGTAGAACCAATTGTCGACATCCGAATGGGGGCATCTGAAGACGAGCGTAATAATTTGCTGCTACTTCCATGTGTTCGGTGTCGGTTCCTCGTGTAGATGTTTCTCCTGCGGTAAGCGTTTCTTTTCCTTCGGTGTTCATCACGTCGGGGTCACCACTTTAGCTGTTCGTCCAAATGGAAGAGGAATAAAAAAGAAGCGACACAATTAATTAAAATAAATTATTTATTAGAAAGATAAAGCGTTGTTAATTTGCAAAAGGCAGGCGCAGATGAAGAAATTCCAAGAAAGCGTGCGACAATGACGAAGCTGCAACGGGGAATGAATAATCGAAGAAAACTGCTACACGACTCGGCAACGGGATCTCCCAACTCTTTCTTGTGATTGGCTATCGTCAGGCGGCTTCTATCATCTGTCATACTCGGCGAGTTGTTGCCATCAGTGCGCTGTGCTGAAATCTTTAACCCTCCGTTACACCGCCACATATCTTTATAGAAAACGTTTAACAACTTCCAAGGACTAGTTTATTAACTGCCTGATCGCTCATCATAGCTTTTCAACCTCAAGGCCTGCAAAAAATTGTCAAATTGCTTCTGAAAAGAGATTATTCGATTTGTGATATCTGCGAGATATTTGAATAACTACCAACCAATCTTTTTCTTTGTGTGTGCAAGTGAGTCTCAGCACTTAGTTAAGAGAATGTTAAGTGAATAGACGTGTTTTTAATCGCTCCGTCTTAACCACAACTTTTTATCCATTTTTAAACAAATTATCATTAAACAGTCGTTGTAATACAAGTGAAAAGTTATTTGCGTTAGCTTGCTACTTTTATTGCATCAATTTGTTAAACGTATTTGAAGACTTTTCTATCTGTGATCAGTGAATTTCGGTTTCTTTGTTTTTCACAATGTCAACTACTCGCCAACAAGCAATTAAAGAGAAGTCCGCCCCGACGAATGCAGTTACTCCAGATAAATTCCAATCAGGTAATAATCTAACGAAATCTCACCCATCATCTACAAAGCTGTCCGATAAAAAGCCATCCTTATCTGATCAACTTCGAGAATTGCCGGAGATATTAATGCCAAACATGCGGCATGGGGAAATGTTACTGCAAATCCCAGGGGCAACCAGTTTCACGACTGGTGGTAACATGACAAATGATGACATTGATCGGCATTTATTGCAAATGAACGACGCCATCAAACGAACTATGGAACGAACTATTCCTCGAGTAGGACGTTCCGACGACGACCAGACAGAAAAGTACAGAAACCCTACAATCGACGCACTATACCGACAGAAAAGTAGACTGCTCTCGAGGCTTAAACGGCTGTACAGGCAATTTACTGATCGCAACGACCCGGAGGTAAGGATGCTGAATTCAGAGATCCGAATCCTGAAACAGCTGATAAAAGAAAATTACAAAAAATCTGTAAGTCTGTATTGGGGCAATAAAATTCGGGCTATTAAAACCTGTAGTCCGAATATGTTCCCACAGATAAATAAGTTGTTCAGGAGGAAAGATCACAATGATATTCCTTGTGTTCGAATCTCCCAGACAGCAGAGAACAGACATTCAGTACTGACTGCTGGAATAAGTCCAGAAAGTGTCGCTTCAAACGACGATTTTTTCGTGGTCGAGGACCCACAGGAGAAAGTGGATTTGCTGGGCGCTTGTTTCGAGGCCGTGTATACGGTGAACAATCCTGTTCGCCGTAACCACGACATTGAGAATAGGGCTCTGGTGAGCCACTTCGATCTGCGCACCGAACTTGAGAATTGGCGATCTGAGAATATCGGATTCACCGTGTTCACTGATGAAAACCATGCTAATGCAGTTGTCGCCAATGGCCGAGATGCATCGCACTTGTTCGTGTCGAAGGATGATCTTCTGTGCATCTTCGAGTCACTAAAGAATAAAAAGTCGGCGGGGATGGATGGTGTTCCAAACGTCGTATTGAGAGACCCGCCTCTGGAGGCTGTAGATATTTTCACCACGCTGTTTAACAATGCGCTGAATAATGCACATTATCCGGCCCATTGGAAGGTAGCTGTGGTACACCCTATCCCGAAAAAAGGTAAAGATAGGACGAACCCTGCCAATCTCCGGTCAATTAGCTTGCTTCCGAATATTAGCAAGGTCTTTGAAAAAGTTGTCAATAGAGCCCTGTTAAAGTGGGTCGAGGACAATAACATAATTCCGGACAACCAGTTTGGTTTCAGGGCGAGGCATGACACTATTCATGCCGCGTCGAAACTGGTTTCCGACATTCAGTGGAATAAATGCAAGACAAAATGCACGGGTGCTCGTCTGGTTGATTTTGAGAAGGCTTTCGACACCGTATGGTTAGAGGGACTTTTCTACAAGTTGACCAGGCGGGGGATGCACAAACCTTTGCTATATGTAATTTATAATATGCTTATGGGAAAGAAGTTCGTTGTCAAATGTGGCAACGTGACTTCGAGCAGAGTCTTTGAAATTAAAAACGGTTTACAGCAGGGGGAGGTCAATTCTCCGATCCTGTTTAACATTTACACGAGTGATCTGGTAGGTTCACTCAGACATGCTATAGCGTATGCCGATGATTTGGTGGCATACAGATCAGGTCCTAAAAACGAGGTCATTAATATCCTTTTGCAGCGTGACTTCGATCAAATTAAGCGATGTTGCGACGACTGGAAGTTGAAAATCAACTTTCAGAAGACGGAAACAATCTTGTTCAGAACTCTATTTTCTGGGGCCTCTAGGGATACCAGAAAAAACTGGAAGAAATTGCCCATTATTGGACAAAATGGGCAGCCATTGGCGGTGAGAAGCGTAGTTAGATATCTGGGTATATGGCTTGACCAGTATCTATATTTCGATAGACATATAGTTGCTTGTCTTGCTGAGGCCAAGAAGGCTTATGCTTTGACAAGGAGACTGTTTCATAGCAGTCAACTTGACTTCAGAGTGAAGGTCATTTGCTACGTGGCCCTTATAAGGCCGATTATCGCTTATGGTTGTCCATTGTGGTTTAATATAGCGCCCAGCTACATGGAAAAGATTCGGGTTTTGGAGAGACAATGTCTTAGGACCTGTCTCCGGTTGTTCCGAACGCCTGAATCCAATTATATAAAATACTATCCCAACAAGGTCCTATACGATGGGGCTCAGTTGAATAGGATTGACAATTTCCTCATTAAGGTGACTCGAAGGCACGTTGCAAGGGCGATGGCCAGCGACAATAGTCTGATCTTTGGGGCTTACTACTCCAATGAAATGTACATAGAGAGTACTCTCCGGTCTGGCTTTATCCCGCCGGAGTCATCTATCCATATTGATGCAAAAGGGCTGGTACAGACGAGGGATGGTATCCCGGTATTATACCACCGCTTCCGCAGCGCGAGAGATAAGCGGCTCATCCGCGGCGAGGACGTCGCCAATGCTCATGAGCTCCTCCGTTTTAGTACCGCAATAGCGGAGAGGGATAAATTCGATACAGATATGTAAGATTATTTCGTAAATAGTTTTTAGGCCGAAAGGCAATAATTATAAGATATAGTTAATTTTAGGGCGTCCGCATAAGGACCAATAAATAAGAATAAGTATCCTGTTAATTTTAAGTTAGATTTAATCATTTTTGTCTAGTACGTAAGTTGATATTCAGTAACAATTAAAAAATGAATTTAAAAGAAAAAAAGGACTTCGAGAATTGGAATCTAATCTAATGGAAAAATTCAAATTGTTGCTTGCGGAATTTGAATGCAGCTTGAACAACAAAATGTGTGAAGTCATTGCTTCTCTTAACTAATGAGTCCAACAATGTGAGAGTGATATGTTGGAACTACGAAATGATAACGAGAAGCTGAAAGAAGAGGTAGCTGACCTAGAACGTAAAGAGCGTCTCAGAGATGTTATTGTTCGTGGCATCCCGCAAAGACCGGGAGAAAACCCCATTAGCCTAGTGAAGAACATCGCTGAAAAATTGCACCACAACACCACCTCTCACTTTGATGCTTTTCGATTGAGGAATAAACCAAACAATGGACATAGCCCATTACTGATCAGATTCTCGTCTCAGTTCGAGCAAAGTTCACTGCTAGCTGCTTTTCGTTCAAACAATGGTCTTACGCTCGCTCAGCTGCAAAATGAATCGACTACATCTGACAACAGCACAGCCGCCGCGCACACCACCACCCGTATTTATATTAATGAGAGCTTAACAAAAGAGAATAGCTCCTTGCTTCGCCATGCTCTCCAACTTCGTCGAAAGGGTTTACTATTCTCGGCAAAAACGCGCAATGGATTTGTCTATGTGAAGAAGAGCAAGAAAGACACCGATATGAGAATTTCTTCAACTACGAAATTAACAAAATAATTTCAAATAGTTTGTTTTTAATTTGTTAAATGTGTTATAAAATGTGTTAAATTATTGGCTTTTTGAATTTCAAATAACTTGTGAAATATTTAATTTTATTTATTATTTATTTTTAATTCCTAGCAATTCTCTTGAACTTTTCATTGCATTTCTAACAATATTATTAAATGTTGTTTATACCCTATTCTAGGGGTATATTAATTTTGACGCATAGTTTGTAACATACCTTAATATTGCCCGTAGACCCCTAAAAGTTACTATATTTATGATCAGCATCGATAGTAATGTCGATCTAGCCATGTCCGTCCGTCCGTCCGTCCGTCCATCCGTCGGCAAAAATTAGGCCTTTAAACTGGACCTAGAGAGCTGAAATTTTAACCATATACTCTCTAGGGTCCCGAAATAATCAAGTTTACGAATTTTTGAAATCCGCCCACAGACACGCCCACAAACTCAAAAAAACAAAATTTTGGAAAAAATCGAATTTTGAGCTAGGAAGCTGAAATTTTTTATGTATGATCTATGACTCCTAAAACTGCTCGGGATATAAAATTTTCAAAATCCGCCCACTGCCACGCCCACAAAAAAATAAAACAATTTTATTGAAAAACCAAAATTTGAGCTAGGGAGCTGAAATTTTTAATATATACTCTCTAGGGGCCCTTTAAGCTCATGTATAAATATTTTCAAAATCCGCCCACTGACACGCCCACAAATAAATAAAACAGTTTTTTTGAAAATCCAAAGTTTGAGCTAGGGAGCTGAAATTTATAATATATACTCTCTAGGGGCCCTTTATGCTCATGTGTTAATTTTTTTTTAAATCCGCCTACTGACACGCCCACAATTAAATAAACCAGTTTTATTGAAACACCCAAGTTTGAGCTAGGGAGCGTTTTTATTGATAAAATCCTTTAAATGTTATATAACAAAATATGTAGAGCGTTCTTAACAATTTAACCATACTTAGACTTTTGTCACGCCCACTTATGAGGGATAGGAATAAGAATAGGGTATCCAACAGTTCGCCCAAGCGGACTGTAGCCCGTCCCTATGTTTTTCTTGTATGTTTTGCACTTCCTTTCTTTCTTATAGATTACAAAGATACCATATTAGTAAATCCAGTTGTGCTTCTATTACTTGTTTGGGGTGTTTCGGATAATAATGGTTCATAATGGTTCTACGTCTGGGACGTTGAATGAGGTGTAGGTGAGGACGCTAGTCAACATTTTATCAAATGCCTATGATGGATTCAAAGTTTGCCACTTCAATGCTCGAAGTCTTATTTTATCTAAACTTGATTACGCCAGGCATATTTTTAATGATTCAGGTGTTGACGTTATTTGTGTTAGCGAAACGTGGTTCAAAACTCTTGATGATAAAAAGGATTTTAACAATATTTATGGCATTCTTGGGTATTTAGTAGTTTCTCATAATAGAGTTACTGACACTACTGGTGGGGGATAGCTATTTATCATAAAGCCAGTTTGACGTGCAATATTTTGAAAAATTCATCAGGCAATGACACTGAATACATTGTTGTAAAAATCTCCAATGGAAATGTAAAATGCATTCTTGGCTTAGTCTATAGCCCCAACCGTAGTTGTTCTTTTGAATTATTACGAGTATTTTCTACAATACAACAAGTCTCTGCATCCTACGAGCATATTATACTCTGCGGCGATTCTAATGCGGATTTGTTAAAAAATGATAGTAGATCTCGTCAACTCCTTGATGCTATTGCTTCGTGTGGCCTTGTGGTTGTCAATTCAGTTGCGATTCGCTTTGGTCATGAAACCCCACCTAGTCTTCTTGACTTGCTGGTTGTCGCAGACAAGACGAACGTGCTACTGCAAGACCAACTGTCGCTTAAAGGAGTACCAGACCATGATCTCTTGTTCTGCACATATGACATTGATTTCTCATCCAATCCCCTACAGAACTTCTTTCAATTTCGTGATTTCGCTTCAATTAACTATGATAGCCTTCACCATCAAGCGAGCCTTCTTCCATGGTATTCCTGCTAATCTTTATCGGATGTTAATGTAAAAGTAGAAAGCATTCAGACCCTCATCAACGATCTTTTTAATGTACATATACCTATTAAGACTGTTACAGTGCGCAATAGTAAATGTCCTTGGTTTACCACTGAGGTACATAATGCTATAAGAACTCGTCGAAAACTTTATGCTAAATTTAAAAAGAATTCTACCAGAAACAATTGGAAGGTTTTTTGCAGAGCTAGGAATTACTCTTCCTTTGTCACCAGGAGAGTAAAAGAAAGATATTTGCTCTCCAAGCTAAGCTTTGACCAGCCATCAAAGAAACTTTGGGCAAATTTGCGTTCTATTGGTATAGGAAAAAGTCAAATACTTACTAAAATCCCAGATGCAGATGAGTTAAGTGATGCTTTTCCCCCCAACCATAGTTATAACTCTTCGTTTTCGCCTGAAAATCAACTTTTCTTCTTTGGATCACCATTGATGGCATTTGAAGTGGTATCTGAATCGGATGTGATTTTAGAGATTCTTGCACTGAAATCCAACGCAATTGGTGAGGACGGAATAGATTTACGTTTTGTAAAATTAATACTTCCCCATTTAATAAGCTCAATAACACATTTGTTTAATTTTTGCATTACCTCTTCAACTTTTCCGGATTGTTGGAAAAAAGCAAAGGTCATCCAGGTGCCCAAAGGAATAATCCCCAATTAGTCACTGATTTTCGTCCAATAAGTATCTTACCATGTTTTGCTAAAATTTTTGAAAAGATTCTTGCGAAACAGATTTCCAACCATCTCAACCAGTTTAATTTATTATCGTCAGTGCAATCAGGTTTCCGACCTGGCCATAGCTGTTCTACAGCTATGATTAAAGTTCTTGATGATATTAGAATCCAATATGACAAGGAGTATCTGTCACTAGCACAGCAGTGACAGAACTTCTCTAAGGCTTTCGACATGGTCAGTCATGAGGTTCTTTGTAAAAAATTAAAACTTTACTTTGGTTTGAGTGATTCCTCAGTGTGTTTGGTTAAAAATTATCTTACTAATCGTGTTCAACGGGTTATTGCCAATCGTAAATATTCTCGACCAAAAAATATACTTTCTGGAGTTCCCCAGGGTTCAGTTCTTGGCCCAATCCTGTTCTGTCTTTATATTAACGACTTACCACAAGTGTGTCGAAACACATCTGTACATATGTATGCCGATGACGCGCAGATATACCTGTCTCGACCACCCGGGCTGGTTAAAGATCTTGTGGCTAGGTTTAATTCAGACTTGTCTTTTGTTGCAAAATGGTCTCTAGATAATGGTCTGATTTTAAATCCAAAAAAGAGTCAGCTTATATTGATTTCAAAGAAACTTTATAACACTGAAGAACTGCCGCCTATTTTTCTCAATTCCACGAGGCTTACATTTTCTGACACTGTGGTAAGTCTCGGATATAAAATAAACCGGTCCCTTTCCGCCTCGTATCATGTACACTATATTATAGCCCGTATTTATTCAGGTTTGCGAAAGCTCTGGCTGCTCTCTAGTTTTACACCTGAAAACACCAAACTGAGGATGATAAAGTGCCTTCTTTTGCCGATCTTAGACTATGCTATAGTTATCTATAGTAAATTAGATTCCGTCTCCCAGCACAAATTACTTGTCGCTTTCAACGATATGGCTCGATACGCTTTTGGAGTAAGAAGATATGACCATATATCTCATTACCATAAGCATGTCCTTGGGTTCATTCCTTGATTTTTGGGATATTAGATGCTGTGTGTTTATGCATAAATTAATACATACACAATCACCACCATATTTATTTGAAAAATTAAAATTTGTTCAGTCGCCGAGAACTTTCAATTTTATCACGCCCTCCTCAAAACATTTGTTTCTTTCTTTCTTTCTTGTTCATGTTACCAGACTTTGGAATTCATTGCCAACCACCATTAAACAAGTAATAGGAGCTAATCAATTTAAAAGCGCACTATTTGCGCATTTTTCATCATTGTAATCTATTCTTCTCTCTTTCTATTTCATCTTTCATTTCAGCTTTTCTCTTTTGCCCCCCTCAATTACAACTTTTCCATCTTTGCTTCCTTTCCTGTGTATTAGCATTTGCATATCTTATAATTTAATTTAGATTTAGTTTAAGCCGCTTTAAATTTAACTTTCACTTAATGTTTTAATTGTGCTCCTTTCTTTATAAATACAATTAATGTGCTAAAATATTTTCTTATGAGCTTCCATGTACTATAAAAGACCTTTGTTCTTATTTGTAACTTGCCAAATAAATAAATTGAATTGAATTGAGTCACTTCTATTATTACACTTTCCCCAACCCACGCTACCATAAGCAATCTACCCTTAATTTTCTGGGTTCCCTTTTAACAGAGTTAATGCAAGAGAAATCACACCAGCCAGTGCTTCCAATAACTTGAATTTGCAAAGAAAGTCCAATTCAGACTAAAAATATTGGTAATAATAGAATTTGACAAATAACCCCAGCAAGCCCCAACGTAGATTCTTATCTTTTAACTTAAAGTCACATCTAAGTATTCAATCATCTCCAAAATGAAATCATTTTTCTGCTTCATTCATGTTTTATGTCCTTCCTACAGAATCATGTAATGAGCACGTACACTTGGCTTAAAATAACAACCAAACTGCATCCATAAAATAAAAAAAAAAACAAAATGTTTTCTTTGGGAATATTAACTTTCCTAAAATGCTTACGCTTTGTTCTCATGCACTGTTCCATTTGTTAGGTGAAATGCATGAAGTTCTTGCATTCAGCACACCATCCAGCCATCCATCCGCATCCTGTGACTGTGCATTTCATTAAACTTGTTCTCCAATTAACTCGTTTAACAGTTTAATGCTTCCTTAAAGTGATTGTCCCGGATGTTCAGCATGGAAACCGGAAAAGACAGAAGACACCAAAGTCGTCCCCAAACAATGGTCCAAAGACAATTTCATCATAAGATACTCCGTTGCCGTCGTTGTCGTCGTTGTCGTCGGGGAAAACTTTCACACAACCACTGTCGCATAAGGCGTATACGTAACATTTCGGTTTACAGTAGCTACCGCAGTGTGTTCTTTCCCATGCAGTACCAGCACCAGCGAGCGTGACACCGTCTTACAGGTGTAATTAGGCGAAGCTTAATCTGTTAAAAATAATTAAAAGTCTGTAAAGCCGTACGCTCAACCTCTGAGTGTAGGCAATCAAAGTGCGGCAACAAAAATGCTGGTGCCCTGCTCGATAAAGGCGCCTGCCGCACTCCACCAGCAGCGATGATGTATACGTCGTGATACGTGGCAAAGTCTTCCAAGTAATAAATCCTTTAAGATGATAAAACTTTTGGATAAGAATAACATACCGGTAACAGAGAATGCTTGAGATAAAGAAGACGGAATCACGCCCCGGGTAATTGAGTTGACATGAATGCAGATGCATGCGTCATGGGGTGTATGTGTGGGTTTGCGTATAGAGTGTGTTTATATGTTTGGTATTGCCTTAAAACTATGGTGTGACATCGTCGTCTAGATAACAATAATTACTTGCCCGGGGCTTATCGTTCGTGCTGATGATGCACTTGCATTCCCAGTCCATGTCAATGGCACATCGATACATCTGGTATGTTGATTACCTACAAGGGATGATATTGCCTGGAGCTGAGACTCAACTTCAAAAGCGCATTACATTCCGTTTGTAGTAAATATTTATGCAAATCGCTTAACTTGATTATAAGATGTAGGTAAGTACATTTGTGGCACTTGTCAACCCTCTGGATTTTGATTAGCTTTGGAAAGGTAAGGAGAACCGCTGTTTGTTTATTCATTTTCGTCCTTATTTGTGAAAATTAAAATTTCGTTTTGGTTAAAGAGATTCACACCTGTATTGAGTTGCATTCCTAGTTAACAGCTCGAGCGACGTTGCCAGTATCAATTGTTGTGGTGAATTTGAGGCAAAGACGACGCTCAAACAATTCGACAGTCTAACATGTTTGCTTCGAAAAAAACTAAAATTTGATAGTTTATGTAAAACAACTCTATCGGTATTTAACTTCTAAATGATTTGAGAATCAATACTTTCTTCTCTTGTGAACAATATTATGTATAATGTTAAGTTAAGTAAAGAGGGTTGTGTGCACTATGTGCAATTGTTCACCCTGAGGCCAAAAACCTCCATTGTGATTTTATGGCAAAGCAACTTAAAAGCCATCGCGATATGTAAGTGAATCTTTTAAGATCTTCATTCCGCCCAAGCTGTCAAAGAACCGTGTTTCCTTGTAGGAAAGGCGGCGTTCCGGCAGACCTCTGTAATGGCATTAAGAGATCTTCAACATATTACAATCTCTCTCCATCCCCGCAGGTTATGCAGAAGTCATTTGTAAAAATATCATGCTTTCTAGTAATGTTTTTTAAAACGCGTTACCAGTTTATACGTAGGATTTAGCTACAACCGAAAATTAATTGTGTCACGATCGATGAAGCTCTTAGCTGTTTTGATGTTGGTAGTATCTGTGTCTCAGCTAGTTGCATATCTAATTCAGAGCCTCATCTAGCCAGCTTCTTTGCTGCCTTATTTCCTGTTATTCCAACGTATCCGGAACACAGCAAAAATATGATTTATTGCTCTAAGTCGCAAGAGGTACTATTTTACATATTTCCCATTTAATAGAACTGAATTAATATCTTAACCCTGGAAAGATAATCATATTTTGCAATACACTAAAGAAAATCATGCGTCAAATTGACGCATAAACTTTTAACAGCTTTATTTTCTAAGCTATAATAATTTAAAAAAGGTAAATGAATTTTAAATGAGCCTTCTAATTAAAGGAAATAACGTATATACATTTTTTTGCGTTGCTGATATTTATTTAATTTAAAAAAAAACTGTAAAAGTAACAAAAATAGACAAATTCACAAGAAATTAAATTAACACCGCTTCATTTCTCATCACATTAAATAATACTTTCAGTACATATCAGTCCATTTAAATGTACATACATAGTTATAAGATAAAAAAAATAAATATTATTAAAAACCAAACTTAAAAAAATGATCACAAACATTTTTGATAAAGTTGGTAAAGTTATAACTCTGCGAAAAGCCGATGATGTATAGAGTGTTGTTGACCTTTCTTCTCCACTATGTGTTAACTCTTCCAAATCATCTACAAAGCCGTCCTCAATATCACTTTATTTGTCGTCCTCACTATCGTGGTGTTCCACTTCACTGTCGGTGTCTTGCCCTTCAATCTCGTCTTCAAACTCTAAAAGAGCGGATAAAATACCGTGTTCATCTAAGTTTTGACGCTCGAGTATACCGTGATTTGTTTAAAATTAAAGCTTAATGTCAATAAGAAAAGCAAAAATTCAGTACCAAGATACAACAATTTATAGCCAAAGCCATACAAAAACACAAATTGAATGAGAAATAAAAGTAAACTTAGAAGAAAGATCAGAATCTTAAAAGTCACAATAAAGATAATCATGCGTAAATTTGACTCACAACGTGGTTATAAATCAAAATGGGTGACACCTTCCTCAACTACACGTCCACTTACCGATAGATACTCGCACTGACAGGGATGTTACGAACGCGCAATGTTTTATTCGGATTATTTAAAGAGAGGCAGCTATATTTTGTTTTCGGATGAGTCAATTTGACGCAGATTATCTTTCCAGGGTTAAAGTGCTGCCCTAGCCCCACTTTCCACGCAAATGGTTATTTCCATTACTGGCAGTTCTATTGCGTGGACGGTTCGGGCGTATATCTTAACTTGGAAGACACTACAGGAGTTTTGTTAAAACTGTTTCGTACTAAGTGCCGTCTTCAATCCACATGTGGACAAGATATAGGGGAAGGGGGGGCAACACCGGTTTCGTACTATGTTGTATGAAAGAAAAGCCACACTTACATTAAAATAATACGTGGGTTTTGGTATGATCGTTCATGTCTATCAGTATGAGGTATTTCGGTTGAAACGGAGAGTAAAGGTAGTTTTTATGATTTTTCATCAAAACCAGTTAAATACATAAAATGCTTAACTTTTTATTTTACGTTATTAGAAAGTGCATACTGAAAATTATTTATTGTGAAAGAAATGATACATAAAGAAAAAAATTTAAAAGAAACTTCGAGAACTTTAGGTAAGATCTGAATGGGGCAAAACTGCATCTTGCCGTGGTCTTGCCCCTATGCGATCTTGCTCCTTATGTTTGAAGTAGCTTTCTTGGTTATTTTTTCTAAATATATTTCTGTTTTGTATATTTAAGAGTCAAATATGGTACGAAATTACATTCGGAAAACAACGCGGCAGTCATGGCAGGAATCGGAAATAAAAAGTGCACTTGATGTCTTTGTGTTAAGTTTGCCTTTGGGGAAGAGAATTTCTTCTCAGAGAAAAACACGGCGGCAAGAAAAAACGGCAATTTTTGAATTCAATGCACACAGATTAATATCAAAAGTTGTGTAGAATTAAAATTTTTTTTTACAATTTTGTGGGGAGAAATCAGGGCCGGCCCAACCATATGTGCAAGATGCGCAAATGCACAGGCCGCTAAATTCCGGTTCGCATTGCTAGGAGTAAGAAAAATTAATTTTACCTTACGCGGATACTGCCATTTGCACAGGGCGCTTGTTTGGCTGGGGCCGGCCCTGCCGGCCTGGGAGAAATACAACAAAAATTACACAAAAAGATTTCCCCCCAAACGTCACAAAGTTCACTGTTTTATTTATTTATTTTTATTTTTATTTTTCTTTTTATTTAGTGATTTACCTATACACAGTAAGATACAATGTTATGATTCATAAATATTAATTGAAAGGAAAATTTGGGAGAGACTAAGGACCCTTTGGCGAGTTTTTAGGGGGATAGGGTGTGGAAGTTGACAATTTCATTTACCCCATCAGTACATTAAGATCTCATACATTTCTGCTTATAGGTTTATTTTATTAGTTTAACAGTTTTCTGTTTAAGGCTTAAAGTTTTTCTTGTTGTTTTCTTCAATTATTATTATCAACATAAATCATTATCTGTGCAGGAACGGGCTTAGAATATCTACGAAGCGTCCCGCGACCCGAAATAGAGCGCTTTTCATAAACGGGTCTATATCGCAAAGGAAATTATATGTAGGCCATTTCAACATTCATGTGAGCGTAGCGACATATTTCAAATATGAAAACCGTTTACCAAGTGTGCATTCAAATCCATGGGTTGAAAGGACTGGAGATCACCGGCGTCACAAAAGGAAGATCAAAGAATAATGAATAATAGGAGCATGTAAGTCTCGAAATGGTTGAAAAAGTAACAAGTCTAAAAACTACTGGATCAAACATATGCAACAAACATAGGGACGGGCTACAGTCCGCTTGGGCGAACTGTTGCATACCCTATTCTTATTCCTATCCCTCATAAGTGGGCGTGACAAAAGTCTAAGTATGGTTGAATTGTTAAGAACGCTCTACATATTTTGTTATATAACATTTAAAGGATTTTATCAAAAAAACGCTCCCTAGCTCAAACTTGGGTGTTTCAATAAAATTGTTTTATTTAATTGTGGGCGTGTCAGTAGGCGGATTTAAAAAAAATTAACACATGAGCATAAAGCGCCCCTAGAGAGTATATATTATAAATTTCAGCTCCCTAGCTCACTTTGAATTTTCAAAAAAAAAAAAATAATAATTGTGGGCGTGCCAGTGGGCGGATTTTGAAAATATTTACACATGAGCATAAAGGGCCCATAGAGAGTATATATTATAAATTTCAGCTCCCTAGCTCAAACTTTGGATTTTCAAAAAAATTGTTTTATTTATTTGTGGGCGTGTCAGTGGGCGGATTTTGAAAATATTTATACGTGAGCTGAAAGGGCCCCTAGAGAGTATATATTAAAAATTTCAGCTCCCTAGCTCAAATTTTGGTTTTTCAATAAAATTGTTTTATTTTTTTGTGGGCGTGGCAGTGGGCGGATTTTAAAAGTTTTATATCCCGAGCAGTTTTAGGAGTCATAGATCATATATAAAAAATTTCAGCTTCCTAGCTCAAAATTCGATTTTTTCCAAAATTTTGTTTTTTTGAGTTTGTGGGCGTGTCTGTGGGCGGATTTCAAAAATTCGTAAACTTGATTATTTCGGAACCCTAGAGAGTATATGGTTAAAATTTCAGCTCTCTAGGTCCAGTTTAAAGGCCTAATTTTTGCCGACGGACGGACGGACGGACGGACATGGCTAGATCGACATTACTATCGATGCTGATCATAAATATAGTAACTTTTAGGGGTCTACGGGCAATATTAATGTATGTTACAAATTATGCGTCAAAATTAATATACCCCTAGTATAGGGTATAACAACAGCATTTCATTGGCCTTATTAACGAAATGATCTGAAACCGGGAGGTTGGCCGATGTGAATTGAAGTCGAACCGGTGAACCCCCCATGTTGACCAGTAAATATGCAATAAAGCAAGTGCAGGGTTGCTGCCTAAGTCTTAAGAAATGGCAATACCCGTGTAGATACCTTAAATCAGAGATCAGATTCGTAGAGTTTGACGTTTTCAAGGGTACACGTGCTCAGAACGTTTTGCAATTCTAGGTCTCTCTGCGGTTTTAGAGAGACTTGGAAAATTTATCTCCAGCAAAATGTGGAATTAAATCGTGAACATTTGTGTGCAATGATTTTCTATGATTTTCTTCGTGGGTCCACTCAACAACAGTGTACCGATAAACTCGTTTTGACTTTTGCTGATGAAGGCCAAATCGAACAAAATTTGTTCGCCTACGCAACACTTCGAAGCAAATGGTCGTCTGTTTCTTCGGAAAAACCGAAATTGACTTTTTGAGCATTCAACACATCGAGTTGATGGGCCATCTCGCATATAGCCCCGGCAACCAATGCCTTCTTTGTGTTCACGTATATTAAATCTCGAGGTCAACGTTTTTCGATGCCTGAAGAACCGTTTAAGGATTTTAAAAGCATGTTTCGGAGCTACCGCCTTAAGACTGGAAAAAGGACTTTGAAAATTGTTTCGAGCGCAGGCAATGAACTTCGTTAAGAGTATTTTGAAAAACAATAAAGACGTATTGGTTGCTATATATTTGTTTTTACTTGTCTTTCTCAAAACGTCCCTATCCACAGTAGGTACAAGCCTATAATTTTTTGCCACAGTAACTTTGCAGGATAATATTCGGAATATTATTTCTAATGTGTTTAGCGGCTGTTGACTCTATATACTTAGTCTCTAAAGTTCTTCCCTAGTTGTCTTGATAAAGTTTAATTACTGCCCCAGTGTCTCAGGTGTTATTTATGAAGCAGCCACTGTTAAAAAACAAGCCTTATGAAACAAAGTCCGTCCTGAAATCTCATATAGAAATATAGCAGCTAAAGATAGCGATTCTCTTTCCACTTAATTTGCAGATACAATGTTTCTAGAATTATTTTAATTTAGTGAATGTGGCCTTATTACTTAAAAGAGTCCATCTTCGCTTTTAACAAATTGTGTTATGTTGTCTCTGAAGCTGGTGGCTTAAACTGCGTTGACACTTCTCATACTGAATTATGAACTGTCGTCACCTGATGCCAAATATCTTTTAATTGCAATTTGTATAGCTTTATTTAGAACTGCATTGAAGCAATGTAGGACTTTCCTCTTCAATGTTTTGCATCCTTGCTTTACAAACATAAAAACCATTCTTATTGCACTAAAGTAAATCTTTACAAAAACTAAAGACAACACAATTTAACTGCGCTTATCTGGCAGCGCTATCGATGAATTTTGTCACTCACCCTTTGTAGCATGACATTTACTGGCTGGAAAATAATTTGGTTAAACGAGGGTATCTGTGTGATGATCCTGCCTGTTGTTTTGAAATGCGTTTGTTTGTGCCATAAAGGTTGCAGCTATATCCGTGCTTGCTTATGTTTTCAGCCAACTCTCATCATCCTCGCTTTATTTGTTGGGTGCCAATTGACAACGTGGCCAGCATCCTATACTCGCATCCCCTTGAAAAGTGAATATTGCTTCAAACTCAATGAAACTCCCAAGCATAAAGGAAACAGAAGATAGGTCACCATGATTGCTATGACGATGACTTCGAGGACGAAGCTGTAAATGTGTAATATGGACCTGCCACTATAGTTCAATGGATGCTTACACGAAACATGTGAAGCATGCAACGCACTATCATACCATCATGCATTGCTGTTATCCTTTCTAGGATGCAGCACATGTCTTGCCTCAGGTAAAATATCATCAGGCGTCTTTTGTTCGCTCCTCAAATGGCATGGAATTTCATAAATACAGAAGTAATGCGAAAAGTAAGAACATCGTCCTTGTTTGTCAACTAGCAGACTACCATCAGATACAAGGGGGTAACTTTGGGTTTTGTTGTTTTCTGCTATCTCTGAATTATGGCAAGGTACACATTGCTGCCCCGCAAATTGGTTTGTTGACAACAGACCCAGGCGAAGGTATCAGATTTTGAGGACAACTTTAGCAAATTTTATTGGACAAATAAGAGCTTTCGTGAAGAGAAAGAAATAATTGCAATCCAATAGATATTAGGTAAGATACGAGTACGAGTCGAGTATTGTTGTGAAGTACAAGTGGTTTTTGTGTGAAAACAGTTAGGCTGCCAAGCTTCCGTCAATTTACATTGAAATGGTTGTTCCCACTGAACGGACGAATTTGCATATGAAAGCTTAGCCCTACGAACTAAGTCTTACATGAAACGAATTCCCATAAATTAACTTCCACAAAGTTTAGGACTCAGTTCGTACGAATTAACTCTTACGATTCTTAAGAACTATAGCAAGACTCTATAACAAACGAAGTCCCAAACTGCTAGCGACTTATATACCAATAGTGGGTCTTTATTCATTACGAATACAGGCCCAAATGAACTATAACCCAAGCTGAACTATGTACAATAGCGCTGACATAGGGTCCTGCCAAACAATTAACACCAACCATTAACAGAGCAACGAAGTTGCGTTACGGGGATAAACCATGCGGAAAAAAGGGTTAAATCCCTCTAGCGTACGACGCGGATCACCAAAACACTATTTGAATCGAAAAAGTAATGCATTTCCTGGGAAAAACAAATTCACAATAGTTCTGACAAAGGCGCCTCCCACTTGAAGCTGAACTGCTTTTTCGTTTGAAAAAATAAAAATTATCATTACTCCTCTTTTTTAAAATTATCCTAGCTGAATTATATCCGAAACTTAAGAACTAAATCCCACTGTGAAATTTGGTAAAAGAAAACCATTTTAGAATCGGAACGAAAAAACGCAAAAATAGATTTTATTTCGTAAGTTCGATGTGGCCATTTTTATCATTTAAAATGCCGTAAGAGTGGCGCCAACGAATTGAACCGAATTTGCTTTCGAATTTGATCATCGTTGGTTCGTTCAGCCGTTCGTTCGAAGTAACGTGAACTCACCGTCATATTCGTGTAAACAATTTCTTCAAGTTTTATTGAGGCCAAGTAACCCCAAAATAGCAAAAAATTGCCTGATCACAAAAAAAAAATATTAACATTTTATTACAAAGTTTATTTCAAGTTAAAAATAGCAACAAAGGAACACATTAAACGCTTTTTATTATCGCTACTGATCTAAAAGATCATCAGATGAAAATAAAACCATACGGATCATCAACAAATTTTACTTTGCAAATTTGGCCCGCGTGATTGATGTTTTTCCCTTATTTACATATCATTGTCATTGCCAACCCTTTGTTATACCCTATTCTAGGGGTATATTAATTTTGACGCATAGTTTGTAACATACCTTAATATTGCCCGTAGACCCCTAAAAGTTACTATATTTATGATCAGCATCGATAGTAATGTCGATCTAGCCATGTCCGTCCGTCCGTCCGTCCGTCCGTCGGCAAAAATTAGGCCTTTAAACTGGACCTAGAGAGCTGAAATTTTAACCATATACTCTCTAGGGTCCCGAAATAATCAAGTTTACGAATTTTTGAAATCCGCCCACAGACACGCCCACAAACTCAAAAAAACAAAATTTTGGAAAAAATCGAATTTTGAGCTAGGAAGCTGAAATTTTTTATATATGATCTATGACTCCTAAAACTGCTCGGGATATAAAATTTTCAAAATCCGCCCACTGCCACGCCCACAAAAAAATAAAACAATTTTATTGAAAAACCAAAATTTGAGCTAGGGAGCTGAAATTTTTAATATATACTCTCTAGGGGCCCTTTAAGCTCATGTATAAATATTTTCAAAATCCGCCCACTGACACGCCCACAAATAAATAAAACAATTTTTTTGAAAATCCAAAGTTTGAGCTAGGGAGCTGAAATTTATAATATATACTCTCTATGGGCCCTTTACGCTCATGTATAAATATTTTCAAAATCCGCCCACTGACACGCCCACAATTAAATAAAACAATTTTATTGAAACACCCAAGTTTGAGCTAGGGAGCGTTTTTTGTGATAAAATCCTTTAAATGTTATATAACAAAATATGTAGAGCGTTCTTAACAATTCAACCATACTTAGACTTTTGTCACGCCCACTTATGAGGGATAGGAATAAGAATAGGGTATGCAACAGTTCGCCCAAGCGGACTGTAGCCCGTCCCTATGTTTTTATTTTTGTTTACTCGACTTTCGACCACAAAACAGATTTACACCAAACTGTACTTAACAACGATTTTTATTAGTGTCATCAATCAGAGAATGTTAACCAGTCTTTTAGACTGAGATAAGTTCAAAGTGGGGAGAGCCCACGCCCTATCAATGAAAAACTGATTTCAGCAGGGATACCTACATAATACGAGTACACAAGTGCAAAATCCCCACCTTACCCGAATCGACTATTCCCAAATTTGCACTTTGTGCTGTTTTCAACAATTTTCACTTGCACCTACTCCAAAGTCCAAATCAAACAGTGACTCTAAGCAGAGGGGTTGCAGTGGGGCAGCTTCCCCCCCCCCCCCCCCAATATGCATTGCACTGTTTATGGGATTATTTGCGAACCAAACATAATTTCTTAGATGTCCTCGAAATATGGGGAAACTGTGTTGTGTTTGGGGATTTTGGGTTTTGGTTATTTTGGTCTTAGGGATTTTGGTTTGGGGATTTTGGTTTGGTTATTTTAGTTTGAGGATTTTGGTTTTGAGGATAGGGTACCCACCCATTTCAGCACCCAGTATAGAAGAGGTTGGCTTAGCTATTAGAAAGCTACAAAACAATAAGGCCGACATCTCTGATGGCTTATACCAGCGGGGCTTTTAAAATACGGAAGTAGGTAGGGTGCATGCACCAAATCATCAACAAAGTATGGGTGTATGGCCCGATGACTGGACTAACAGCTCCATTTGCCCCGTCTACAAAAAAGGCGATCCTATGTCTTGCAAGAATTATCGGGCATATCCCTGCTTAATGTCGCATATGAGGATTGTGTGGCCCTCTCAGGCCATTCTACAACACAGTAATCGGCACGTACCAGTGTGGCGTCCGACCGGCAGATCGACAATAAACCAAATTTTCACACTTAGGCAGATCCTGGAAAAGACCAACGAATTTCAAGTGAAGACCCACCATCTTTCCATTGACTTTATCGTCAAGAGCTCTACATGGCGATCCCGGCAAAACTGATTCAGTTATATCGCGTGACACTTGAAAACACACGGAGTAATGTGCAGTTTGAAAGCAATTCTTCCGAATGGAGATGCGGTATCATGTGAGTTCTTCAATCTTGTTCTGGAGAAAATAGTGCGCAGGCAGACGGCAGTATTGCCATGTCCTTATTCTTAAGTATACCAATTTGTAAACTTTATGATGAAAAAATAAAGAATCTATCTATCTATCTATCTATCTAGTGCGCAGGGTAGGTGTCAACAAGTTAGGCACTATTTTCAATAGATCCGTCCAGTTACTGGGATATGCGGACAATATCGACATCATCGGACGTTCCCAGCGTGCCCTTTTAGACGCGTTTACGGCGATTGGAGAACAGGCAAAATTGATCGGTCTCAAAGTTAATAAGGACAAGCGCAAGAACATGCTATCAACAAACAAACTGTCCATCGCGTGGGACAAAATGTCACTACTGATAGCAATAACTTCGATGTAGTTAATCAGTGCATCTACCTTGGAGTAAACTTCCTCCACGAATGACACCTTAATGGAGATTCGACGGAGAATTACCATAGGCACCTGTTGCTACTTTGGTTTGACAAAACAAATGGGACCAAAAATGCTCACTCGAGAGACGAAATACATGCTCTATCGAAGCTTCATACTGCCAGTCCTGCTTTAAGGTACCTAGCGCTGGACGATAATTAGGAAAGGGGAGCCAATAATGGGTTCGATAGAAAGAAAACATATTGGTCCTTTGTGCGAGCAGAGCGAATAGAGGAGAAGATACAACCGCGAACTCTATGAACTGTACAGAGATCTAGATGCAGTTCAAAAAGCTAAACCACTTCGACTACATTGGCTCAGCCACATTGAGCAAATGGACAATAATACTCCAGCCAAGAGCATCTTCGACTCCCAGCCCCAGGTTCGAGAAGGCAAAGAAGGCAGAACCTCCGGTTTAAAGACCAAGCCATTACAGATGCCAGAGCACTTGGTCTGCATAACTGGAAGCAGCGGCCCCGGGATCGCAGAGGATGGAAGGCTGCAGTGTCTCAGGCATTATTATTAATTTATAATTTCTCCAATTCAATTTCAAAAAAAAAAACATATCGGCTAAAGTTTCTTTGAACTTTCTTTATATTGTTTGTAAGGCATACTGTGTCATCGTAGTAAATTTCTATTTCGGAAACGGGGGTAGGAGCGGGTATATACGGACCACACAAAAGCTTCACGATACTCATGGGAAAAAGTCCCAGCGTATTTCAAGCAGAGCTCCACGCCATTCAAGAATGCGCCAGCCACATTAATTTATCTGGCATAAAAGGTGCAACCATCCATATATTCCCGGATAGTCAAGCAGCTATAAACGCCCCTAGCTCGTATACCATTGACTCCAAATCAGTCATGTACTGCTTCAACACCCTACAGGCACTCGGAACAAGTAACAAGACGAAGCTATGGTGGGTTCCGGGTCATGTCGGGGTGGAAGGTAACGAAAAGGCCGACGAACTGGCCAGAAAAGGTTCGGAAACACCATTCATAGGTCCCGAACCCTTCTGCTGCACTCCTAGATCAGCAGCAACGGCAGCAATAAAAAGCTGGGAATACAGAAAATGTATCCATCTATGGGAAAGCATCCCAGGTATAAGACAGACCAAACAAGCCGTTCGGCCCTTCAATCAAAATGACAGCAAATGTCTAAACCTAAGCAGGCATGATATCAAAAACTTAGTAGGTTACCTTACTGGTCACCATGGTTTAAGATATCATCTACACAAAATGAGAATAGAGGACTCTCCTGAGTGCCGACTCTGTCTTGAAGAGGACGATTCAGCTGAACACATTTTATGTGAATGTCCAGCCCTTAATGGAATTAGAAAGAAGATCTTTTTCAGGGAACAAATGAGCCCCGAGGACAAAAAGAGTTCTTCTACTGGTAAAATTGTCCGCTTTACACGGAAAGTTGAAATTCTACTAGTTTAAATTTTTCTTTCCCATACGGTACAAAAGATCTTTTAAGGTCGAAGTGCGGAAAAAGATTGAAAAGTTAAACTTGCTCTGGCTGTGAGTTTTGGAATGACATTTTTGGTACGGATGATCCATTTGGATTTCCTCTAATTATAAAACGCAGCTATTACCTATAAGTATAAGTACTAACTCGATCAGGCTTATCCTTACTGCTGTAGTGCTCAATAGACCACCATCATATTTCACCGCAATTTTACTTATCGACTGCACCTTAACGAATGCAGGTATAGGTTTGGTCACGTCGAGACAAATCTCGCTCCAATATGCAGGCCTTCTATCAGGCAGGAGCTACCAAGATTGTATAATCAGGCCTTACTATACCCCTTACATAGAAGCAAAGAGGTATTGCCATCGAATTACAGGTTTTAAAAGTGGTTGGAATTTGAAAATAGATGCCATTAAACAACTCGCTTTCTGGCAATGCCTACTCATAAATAAAGGGTCTTTCATTAAGGACTTGACAACCTCTTTTTTAAATAAAACGCAAACTACTTGAGATATCTCAAAAACAAATTTATTGCCTTGAGTTACTATCAAAACATCTATGAATGGAATTCGACTTTGTTCATATGCCCACCACGGAAACGTATGCAGCGGTCGATACGTTGAACCCAATTTTCGATGACTCGGCCGCACATTTCGACCGTGGCGGTTTGATAAGACAAACCCAATTAGCACTGAGTGCCGTTTTGTTACCACAAACTCACGTAAACCTGGGTATTATCGATTGGTGGGGGAGGCTAAATCCAACCTGCGGAGTTCAGGAAAGTTATCAGTTCCTTGATACTTTTCTCGGAGACTTCCTCAAGTGTATTGAAGAAAGGGCTTCCCAATGTACGTAGTCTGGTCCTAGCTAAAGCCGGACAGGTACATAAAAAGTGAATTAGGGTTTCTTTTTCAGTTGTCACTTTGCAACTGCGGCAGTGTGTATTGTATGGGATGCCCAGCTTGGCCGCATGGTCACCTATAGGCCAGTATCCCGTGAAGATCGCTGTAAGTCTTGCGCTGTCTTTTCGGGTTCTACCTAGAAGGTCGGTTGTTTTTGCCTTGTTGTAGTTTGGCCACGTTTTTCTGGATATGACGCATGCAGTCAGCCTGCTCCATCTGAGGTTGGCTTTCTTAAGGTATTCTGCGGTGATGTTTGCCTTAACTGCTCCGAGCGGAATGTGGACTAGTTCTGCCAGAGAGCAGTGGAGAGCTGAGCCTTGCCTGGCCAGTTCGTCGGCATGTTCGTTTCCATAAACGTTACTGTGCCCTGGAACCCAGATCAGGGTAACCTTGAACTTATCAAGCGGGGCCAGCTCATTACGGCGTTCTAGTACTAACTTAGAGGATATAGTGACCGAAGCGATCGCTTTAATGGCAGCCTGGCTGTCAATAAGTATGGCGATCCTTTGCCTCGGTGTTATATTTGAGTGAAGTTTGATCTGGCGACAGGCTTCACGGATAGCCAGTAGCTCCGCCTGGAAGACGCTTGCAGTATCCGGAAGTCTGTATGATTTTGCGATGTTTAAGGATTCCGAAAAAATTCCCGCACCCACGCCGCAGTCCATTTTTGAACCGTCGGTGTAGATTGTTTGATCGAAATCCCTTGTCACTTCTCCATTTTGCCATTCCGATCTAGTAGGGATTTGAACGACGAAATGTTTTGTAACAGACATTCTGGGAATGATGTAGTCTGTTGAAGGCGGAACTAGTCCGGAACTTTCGACCGATACGGCCGCTATTTCTCGTTCAATATTGGCTCTGAGCTTCTCTAACGTCGCCGGCTTGTTGGCATAGACCAATCATTAAATGTAGCTCCATAAAAAAAAGTCTGGAGGCGTTAAATCACATTAGTACGATACTTTTTTTCTAATTTTAAGGTATATAAAATGGCTAAGGAGAAAATGTGATCCGAGATCAATCCTTATAGAAGAGAGAAAATCGTGCACATAATTTTCGATATCAGAAATGATTGCACGAAAATATTTAATTCACCAAAAAAAATGAAGTTAAACAGGTAGGTATTCAGTGATATGATTTGCGTTTATGTGGTGTGTCTGTCCACCTTTTGCATTTTACATATTTTTATGGATTCTTTCTTTCAAATTGTTTTCTGAGTCAGCGCGCCGAATGACGAGCAGAATTATTTATAAAGTTTGTTTCATTTCAGGTGAAATGTTGAGTTTAGCTGAGATCAAGGATTTCCGGTCGGTGTAAACTTACAAGTACTATATATAAGGCTCAATTCAAAACATTAAGTGATTCGATGTTGAAAATGTATCCCTTTTGAGAAACTAATATACGCATTACGGCACATGAGAAATGGTAATAAAAGTGGAAACTCTTGTGGAAAGAGTATGCACCTAATGAAACCATTTAACCACGCCATCGATTGGCAAAGACGTGGAAAGTGAAAAATTGTTCAATCAAACAGAAAATCGAATCGAATAAGTGGACGATTATGGCAAAGGGTATGCTAATGCATACGAAGCAGCTCCTTGAAGTGAAATGGAATTCACCCACTTTGGTGAGATGCAAGAAATTTCTTAAAAGAAGCATTAAACAACAAAACAGAGTAAAACGAAAATTGCACAAAACCGACCAAAGAAAACTTGACTACCAAAGAAAATAAAATGAGAAAATACTCGAAGAACACGCAGAATGGATCAACGAAATTAAAATCGTTTGTTGAGTCCTTGTATACATTTTTTTTTTATCTCGTTAACTGTTTTGCTTTTATTTCATTTTACCTGAATCCTTTCTGAATCCTTTGGAAGATGGAAGAATGCTACTTTCATGAGGTAAACGTAAAATGGAAGGCGCACTTCGTGTGTTCATTTCACTTTTTGGTTCCGATTGGCAAAAGGATATGTTCTTTTACCTGGGTGACTAAGCTCAGGCTTTGAAGAATTTACATTCAAGCTTTGATACCTATTTAGAATTGAGTATTCGATGCATTAAGGTTTCTTTTCACAACTTTGTTTATTTGCGGGTCTTTGATAGTTGAGGAGAAATAATATGGAAATTGCATTATACACTTTCTTAGGATTGCTTTAATATATCTAAGGAATAACAGATATTGTACTGTACGTGGGATGAAAATAAATGTTTATTAAGGATTTGTTCGACGGCAATCTTGAAATATTTACACAATGGCATCATTTCAAATATGTATTGGTCGCGTTAAATAATATAAATAAAATAAAGAGCAAGGTTATAGGGACGCTATAGACTCCGGGCCTCCCTATTTATAAACATAGTTCAATAATAATATTTTATGTTGGGAACCAGGGTGGAGCCACAGGGGCAACTTCGATACAGGTGAGGAGGACGCGGCATGCTTGTGGTAGCTCGGCTCAGCTTGTCGGACGGGGGTAGTTATTGCCCCCTCACCATATACCACCTGCTCAACAAACGTTTTGTCCATGCCAAAAATTTGTGAAAAGATAAAAAAAGGAAAGAAAGCTACTCTACGTAGACCACGGACGGACGAAAAAAAGATGGGAAAGTGAAAATAAAGGAAAAGAAAATGTCCGAGGACATAGGCCGATACCCAAAAGAGAGAAGGAAATGAGCACCCGAACTAATCTAGCTAACCTAAACTTAAATTACAAGCTATGCCCTAAAATGTACCTAAGCTAACTTAAAACTACACTAAAACTATTTTACCCTAACCATAACTCACTTTCCCTAAATCTCTCTTTGGTACCGGGTTCGTTATGAGCCCGAAACATGCCAGATGTTATTGGCAAAGGTTGGCCAGCCCACCTTTGTATCTTTCGACACAACCTTAGCTATCACTCCGATGTTGTGAGTGATAGCCCCTCGACGAACCCTCCAGTCACAATCTAGGTTAGTATGTACGTAGTAAAAAGTTCGTATGTCGTCGCGTCATGTCGTCAAAGTTTGTGTTTGTCCTGTTATGTCTTTGTCAATCTATAGAAGGACGGCCTTCACAGCCGTCCACACACCAAATGCGAAGTATCTAGCCGTGCATCTTTAAATGCACAAGAAAACAAACTGAATCAATAGCCGTGTTTCTTTGCACGCGGATATAGGGATGGCATCAGAAAACGACCATCGCCGCTTAAGAATTCATCAAAAAAAACTTGGCAGCACACATGCACCTATGACATGCACCGTGACACAGATGTAAGTTGTAGTTAAGAAATTTGTATTGCAAATCCTGAAAAGTATTTACTTCCGCCAATTCAAATTGATGCCAAGCATTGATTGCGGGTGGCAATGGTGCAGTAGTAGTGTATTCGCTTACGGAATGGAAGGTCGTGCGTTCGAATCCCGGCCAAGTCCATTACTTTATAGCGAATACATGAAATCGTAATCTCCCTAAGTAACTTAGACACCACCCGTGGAGAAAAACCCTACAACTGCACCCAAACACTTCTTTCCTATCTCTCTATTCTTTCTAAAACCAAGTAGCTTACACTGTGTTCTTAGCATTGTAAGGGTACTGTAACAACAGAAAAAAAAAATCCCTTTAGCGTAAGCAAATTATAAAAAAAAAAAAAAAAAAAAATATTCTAAAATTATGAAAAACAATTTCACATTAACAGATTTGCTAAATTCAATTACCGTTATAATGAAGTTTGAAAAAAAAATAATAATAAAATCACGAACAAAATATTCGGCGGGTTGTGTTAGTGGTCGGAGGGATGTCAAAATTTGACATTTCCTGAAAAATTCATCGCATCGGTTCATCAGAAACGAAAAAATGGGTTCTGGAAGCACTGTTTATCCCCGCTAACTGACTTAGCGGCGATAGCTATCCCCGCTAAAGTTAGCGTATATAGGATAAGTTGTTGTTGTATTTTACATGCAAATTTCAAATTATCCCTATATCCGCGTGCAAAGAAACACGGCTAATGCCATGAAAGGCTTTTTTAAAAATTTAATTAATATACAAACTTCAAACTACCGTAAAAACTTAAAAAAAACTAATCTAAAATTCTGCACTTAAAGCTATAAAAATTTGTAGAAAACCTAAAACTACTTACGGTTCTACGGTCCCCCGTTGTCCTTGTACCAGCACCACGAAGAACGTTGATGGATGATGGCCAATACGGGCAGAATTTATAAAAAAATGTACCTTAGCCTTACTTAAAACGCGAATTAAAGGAAACTAATTAAAATTAAACTAAAACTAAAACTATGATTCCAAAAAAGGTTAAAAAAGGCATAAAACGACGAAAAACTAACTCAAAGTGGCTTCAAAACAATTGAAAATTAATATTAAAACCTAAAGTCCAAACTACATTCAGCAAAAAGTAAAGTGTGTGCACGAAAATGTTTTTTCTCTTTTCACACCATTTGGGATCTGTAGTTTTCTCTCAACTTTTCAAAAAGTAACTTACTTGAAAGTTAAGTATACCTCTAAAGTCCAAACTACATTCAGCAAAAAGTAAAGTGTGTGCACGAAAATGTTTTTTCTCTTTTCACACCATTTGGGATCTGTAGTTTTCTCTCAACTTTTCAAAAAGTAACTTACTTGAAAGTTAAGTATACCTCTAACTTTTAAGTAACACACTTTTTCAAAGCTCAGAACAAACTAATACACTAAGACAAAATAGCTTGAGTAGTTCATGATTTAATGGTTAGATGGGTCTGATGCAAGAAATGCAACCCTAAAACTATACTATAGTTATTCTTGTAAGTAGAGAATTTGGTTAAACTAGCTATTTACTGGCGCCTGAATGGTGGTGTGTTGAATTTGAATCCATTTTGTTGCACCTGAAACACTTTTTGTTTACTTTCTCTTAAAAATAATAGGTATAATTGTTTGCGTTATTTATGTTTTTGCAGGGCTTTCGGATGTCAAAAAAAAGCTTTTTAGGGCTAGTTTTTGACTACCAGAGGCAGAGGCGTATGTATGTGAGCTTGCACTTTTCTATTTTCGTGCAAACACTTTACTTTTTGCCGAATGTAGTTTGGACTTAAATCTAGGGTTTCAATTTTACACCACTGCGTTTTACGGGGCACTTGTCAGCACTTCTTGGAGCGTGTGGTTGTTATTGCAACAAACCAGGGGACGGAGCAATTCGGCGCACTGCACTTTCTGCTTTTTTTATATTTGTCTTTTTGTACACTATAATGTTTCACTGTTCAATGTTGTCGCTTTTGCATTCATTTTAGTGTTATAAATTGATTTTGTTTACTGTGGTGATTATTGTTGTTGTTGTTTTGTATGTGTTGGTTGGTTGCGGCTCTGTGGCCGTACAACCTGAACTCGTTTCGCTGGCCTCCACGGGGCTTATGCCAGCACGGCGCCAAGACTCTAAGCCCAAGGTCAAAGAAAGGACAGAGGTTTGAGCGCCAGCCCAAAAGTGGTGGCCCAAATAAGACCCAAACCTCTGCAGCGACTTCTCCGGTATGAAATTACCTTTCCGCCCTTCAAAACAGACCAGATAAGAGTTCGGCTTTATATCCAAGATTTATCTTCAACCTTTTTCTCGCAGTGTATTATGGTATAAGAACAACGAAACCTTGCACAAAAATCCAATTAACTTCGAGGGCATCGACCGCTCAGAAATTATATAAGTGCACAGCTGTGACCAGTTGACCGTGAAAGTCTATATATGTATGTACATAGTATTTTATTCTTGTTATCCCTCTCTTTGTTTTCTGAGCCACTTGTCCGTCCATTTCTGTTGGTTTTTTTCTTTGTCCTCCGTCTATACCCTATTCCTTCCTTTTTCCTTCTATCCATACCTTTCTAATTTCCCTTTCTATTCAGCTAATCCTGGAAGGAGAAAGAAATAGTTCACCTTCCAGTCGTCAAGATTCGTTGTTTCGTTTTGTCTGGTCAATAAAATAAATAATCCTGGTAATAAAATACCTATTCTAATCCTAATCAATATATAAAAAAAATAAAATAAAATAAAATAAAAACGTATACCTACACGATCAGCCATCATACAACACGAAATCGGGAACGGGTTGAAATCGGGCCACCAGTTCCCAATTGGGGAAATTTAAAAGGAAAACATTTTAATATGAAAGGAAAGGAAGAGATTGGAAGAAAGGAGAAAGCGCAGACAAATTAGCAACAACAAAAAAACATAGGGACGGACTACAGTCCGCTTAGGCGAACTGTTGGATACCCTATTCTTATTCCTATCCCTCAGAATGCTCTACATATTTTGTTATATAACATTTAAAGGATTTTATCGAAAAAAACGAAGCTTTTGTAAGAAAAAACGCTTCCTAGCTCAAACTTGGGTTTTTCAATAAAATTGTTTTATTTAATTGTGGGCGTGTCAGTAGGCGGATTTAAAAAAAATTTACGCATGAGCATTAAGGGCCCCTAGAGAGTATATAAATGTATTATAAATTTCAGCTCACTAGCCCAAATTTTGGTTTTTCAATAAAATTGTTTTATTTAATTGTGGGCGTGTCAGTGGGCGGATCTTGAAAATTTTATCTCCCGAGCAGTTTAAGGAGTCATAGATCTTAATATAAAAAATTCAGCTTTCTAGCTCAAAATTCGGTTTTTCCGAAAATTTCGTTTTTTTTTAGTTTGTGGGCGTGTCTGTGGGCGGATTTCAAAATTTCGGGACCCTAGAGAGTATATGGTTAAAATTTCAGCTCTCTAGGCCCAGTTTAAAGACCTAATTTTTGCCGACAGACGGACGGACGGACATGGCTAGATCGACATTACTATCGATGCTGATCATAAATATACGAGTTGTAACTTTTAGGGGCCTACGGGCAATATTAAGGTATGTTACAAACTATGCGTCAAAATTAATATATACTTAGAATAGGGTATAAACACAAAATGTCAAAACATCATGGTTGTCGGCAGGGTTGTAGACGTATAAAACTCGGCGTATTATACACACTTTTTTACGTGTATAAAAGTGTGTATTATACGAGTACATCTGAAAAATTTAGCTGGTGTATAAAAGTGTATAAAATCAAAGAAAAGGTATAAAACTGAAAAAAAATGTAAAAAATAAAAAAAAACATATTTTGAATTTTAGTATAGCTCTGATTTATTCGAGTCTTTTATTTTTAGCGAATAATAAATGTTAAGCAACATTTTTGATTTGTTGAAATCCAAACGATTTCTTAAATCGAAATGGATCATGGACCAATTGGAAAACACCCTTTCCAACTGTGCCGAAGAAGCTGGGATGCTTAAAAGTTGTTGGGCATATCGTGCAAGCTCCGTGTGATGCCTTTTAGCGAAATGCCAATACGTGGCTAGGCTACTTTGTAGTCGCCGTCCTTGAGCATTTGACATAGTAAAGAAAAAATGCCTGTTTTGCTATCATAAGCAAATATTGAATCCATTGCCTTTGCGCTAAGTACGGAAATAAGGTTTTTATCTACTTGGAACCGTTCTTCAGAGGACAAAAGCTGCCCTCTGTATTTGGGGTGCAAATAATTTGCGGTTAATGAATACACACTAAATGCACTATTTTTGACCGTCCGTTCCAAAATATTTTCGTGATATTGCTCATGTCCATTCTGCAAGGCGTTGTTTAAAACTTTTTTCCACTCCTCGACTGCATCTGCTATTGAAAAATCACTTGCATGTGCTTTGTTAATAAGTTTGCATACCGGATCCAAATCTGTGTGAAGCTTTTTAAGGTCTTCAATAAATTCTTCTTTAAAAAGAAGTTCAGCAGCGTAAGAACTAACCAAGGCTCCAGTTACGACATCATTGTCACTGCTTAGGGGCTCTGCTACAATCTGCTTCATAATGGGCAAATTTTTCAAAAAGCTATCAATTGCACTCCTTTGTGAAGTCCACCTTGTCTCATTTGATAGCACTACCTTTGTTCCTCCTTTTTTAATAAGCTTTTGCTCCAAGTTTCTTGAATTCCTTGAGTATGTTGGTAACTTTATGGATTCTTAATTTTTGCACATCCCCAGCCAACAAATCTTTAACGAGAAGATTACCGATGTGTCTATTGCAGGTTGTGTGTATAATGGCCACACATCTCCCCATCCGGATCATGTTACTAGCGTTGTCGACATTATATCGTTGCCTTGCTAATTCAACCGATTTCTCACAAACGATGCGCAATTCTTCACCAGTTTCTCTGATTTCCGAAATGTCGAAACTTTCTAGGAAAATACTGTGACCCTGAGCACCAGCTGCGTGGAGCATAGTGACGACATTCTTTGTATTAGCCGATGAATTTTTCAAGCCGTCAATTAACAACACCGAATGTCCATGGCTTTCGCGTCCTCGGCAATAATCTTTTGACGCACCTTACCAAGTAATGTTATTGATAGTGTTGAGCGACAGGGGGGAGTGTATGATGGTCGCAATTTCTTCAAACAGCCTTTAAAATGGTCGGATTCAACTACAGAAAACGGAATATTGCACCCAAAAAAAAAACTCTGCCAACGAAATATCAACTTCTTCCTTCTCCAAGTTTGTGATCTTGTCGATATATCTGCTGGTCAAGTCTCTTTCCTTCTTTTTAAATTTTTTTTGGCGGCGATTTAAAGATTGATGCTTTATTTGCATTAAAGTTGGCCGATAATGCTGCTGTTGAAGTGGACGGAGAGCAGGAATATCAACGGCATCTAAATCTGGGTCGGAATCAGATATTAAGTCTTGGGAAGATTGAGCCGAACTACAAGCGGATGTGGATTCAGAGGTAGAACGCGTAGTATGGTATTTTACTGTTTTTTTCTGTTTACATATGTTCCTGTTAGCAATGTACATACAATTGGTAAAATAAATACGCAGCAGAAGTAACTATTTACTATTTACTTACATATGTCGGTGAAGTCTGAGCTTCGAGGTATTTTTCAACAACAATTTCCCATCCAATTTCACCCTTTCAAATACGCCCTTGTCCCACAAATCAAGCAAGGGTCGGCCAGGCGAACTTGAAGCTGTATCGTTTTTTCAATATTTGATAGGTTACAGATAGAGCATACAAAATATCAATTTTTCACATCTTACCATTTCCTTTTTTATTCATTCCTTCCTTTCTCAATATCTAATCGATTACTTATTATAATTCAATGAATCACTCGAGTGTTACACTGAATTTTGAATACAGTGGAAACAGTTCAACACAAAACACAATGCACAACACAAGACTAAGTAGGTAGGTAGGTAAGGTACCTTTGAAATGAATTAAAATAATTATGTAAATGAGAACAAAACATTCAAATTTCACGTATGGCTAGGCGTTTTCTGGTCTGTTTCTCTTGCTGAGAAAGGGAATATGCACTAATACAGTAATACATGTAAACTTTTATACATTTTTATACATTTTTATACATTTTTATACTGTTTTATACACTTTTATACACTTTTATACGCTTTTATACATTTTTATACGTTTTTTTACAGTAAAATGTAAAAAACTCCAGAAATCTGACATTTACGCAACCATGGTTGTCGGACGATTGGAGAGGATTGTATTTGTAAGTACATCGTATTTTGTTAGTTTTGTTTTTGATTGTAGAATTAATATTATGATTATTTGTAGGGAAAGATCTAGGAATTGGACACGTAAGTTTCGTCTATGCTTTACTGAGGTTTGACTGCCGGAATACATATTTTACGTTTTGTGTCTCGAGTGAAATTATTTGTTTACTTTCATTTGCCATTCATTGTCTTTTGTTTTCAGGAGTTTGCCGGGTGGGACGCAGGAGATGGGACCAGGAAGGCAATGAGGGTCAATGAACTGCTCCGTAACAAATATTAATAAAATAAATAAAACTGCAGACGCATGCGATATAAACATCTAAACTAGGTTGTAAGCTCAATATAATACATGCTTCAGAAAAGTTCCGGAACGCAGGCTCTTCGGAAAAGAGAAGGAACCCTAGTCACCCAAGCACAGGGAATAGTAGATGTGTTCAAGCAGCATTTCCAGTAGCTGTTAAATGGTCATCATGTGGAGAGAGTGATAGGGCAAGAAGAGAACCCACGTCCAGTCAACTAAGAACCGGTTCCCCCACCCAGTTTTGAAGAGGATAGCATAGCTGTAAAAGAACAATAAGGCTGCCGGCTCTAATGGTATACCACCTGAGTTTTTCAAACACGGAGGTAGAACGAAGGCACCAAATCATCAACCAAGTATGAGTGGAAGAAAGCATGCCCGATGACTGAACTATCAGCTCCATATGCCCCATCTATAAAAAAGGCGATCCTATGTCTTGCAAGAACTATCGAGGCATATCGCTAGTAAACGTCGCATATAAGATCCTATCCAACGAACTGAACGTGAACGTGTTAAACTGTTCTGCAACAGACTAATCGGCACGTACCAGTTTGGTTCCCGCCCGGTAGGTCGACATTAGACTAAATCTTCGCACTTAGGCAAATCCTGGAAAAGACCAATGAAATTGAAGTCGAGACCTACCAGCTTTTCAGCGACTTTAAATCCACATAGGATAGCATTCATCGCCAGGTGCTCTACTTGGCGACGGCCGAATTCGAGATCCCGGAAAACTGATTCAGTTATGTCGCGTGACGGTGGAAAACACGCGGTGCAATGTGCATATGGAAACAGTTCTTCCGAACTGTTCCAACCGGATGAATAAGATTCCGGCAAGGAGATGCGCTGTCATTTAGCTTCTTCAATCTTGATCTGGGGCAGAAACTGCGTAGAGCAGGTTTCAATACGGAAGGCGCTATCTTCAACCGATCCGGCCAACTACTGGGATACGTGGACGATATCGACATCATCGGCAGATATCAGCGTGCCATGTTAGAGGCTTTCATGTCGATTGAAAAATAGGCAAAATTGGCTGGCCTTGAAGTCAATGAGGACAAAACAAAGTTCTTGCTTTCAACAAACAAGCAAACGTCTGTCCACCGACTAGGACAACACGTCACTGTTGATAGCAATAACTTCGAGGTATTAGGGGAGTTCACCTACCCCCCAGTAAACATCAACTCCACAAATGACACCTTAGTTGAGATCCGACTGAGAATTACTCTAGGAAACCGTTGCTACTTCGGTTTGTCCAAAAAGCTATAATACGTCGACTAAATTGGCTCG
This sequence comes from Portevinia maculata, assembly GCA_949715645.1. Taxonomy (NCBI): domain Eukaryota; kingdom Metazoa; phylum Arthropoda; class Insecta; order Diptera; family Syrphidae; genus Portevinia; species Portevinia maculata. The sequence continues at coordinate 363,787,804 of OX454525.1, read as the reverse complement.
GCCACATCGAGCGAATGGACAATCATGCTCCAGCAACTCCCAACCCCCAGGGTCGAGATGTCAAGGAATGGAGAACTGGAAGCAGCATGCCCGTTATCGCGGAGGATAAAAGGTTGGAGTGTCTCAGGCAAAGTCTCTCCACGGGTCGGGAGGCCGTTAAGTAAGTATTCAAAAAAGTAAAAATTTGTTTCTAGGTAATGTCTGCATTAGGGTGGCGACGGTGTAGAGGTTAGTGTGTTGGCTTGTGACCCTTGCGGTGCAGGTTCAATCCCCATGGGGAACAAGAACATACGCCACCCATTCACATGCATCCACACAAAAAGGAGGATTTCTGCCTGGTAGTACAATGGACGGTTACTGAGTCTGAGTGCCCTGGAATTTGGATTTCCTTTTTATTAAAAAAAAAAAAAAAAAAAATGTCTGCATCCGTTCCCACATTCCTGAACAGATCTTTCTAAAATTGTTTAATGCATTAAAACGAATTTTCTCGTAACTAAATATTTTTTTTTAAATCCGCTTACTTTCTCAAAAGATTGTTTTATCGATTATCACGGCATATAAAGATGGTGCTCTTCTCAAAACGTGTAGACAATTCTATTTTATTTTTGGCATAAATGTAAGAGGCGTAGTTAATCCATTTCCGGTTCATTTAATTGAACCAATTATTGTTTTTGGATTTTTTTCAAAAACTGTTTTATATATTTAAAAAAATGGCATAAACATTTTATATTTTCAAGATAATTTCAATAATTACCACAAAAAGGTTTGAATTTATTTTATAATTAAATTTGACTTAGTTTTTTATTATTTACGGTATTTGCATTTGAGTTTATTGTAGTAGCATTTGAATTTTTTAAAAATCTTAGGAACTCTACGATTTCGTTCTGAATCAGTTTTCACGGTTTAATGTGAACTTCGTGATGTTTTGTTCAGTTTTAACGATGTTTTTCACGGTTTGTTGTAGTATGTTTATCTGAGTCAGCTATCAATTATTTTATCAAAATTGAACAATTTGAATCATTAAAAGTTTTTATCAATTCAAGAAGTCACAAGCCTTCTGAACGCAAGTTCTGCGCCATGAAAAAGGATTAATTGTTAACGTTTGATGGACCAACCAACTAAGCAAGGGGAGCGGTTTGATTGAAAACAAAAGGAAACACATGAACATTCCAATGCTAAATGTCATTCAGAAATATAATAAAACTATGGGTGAAGTAAACTTTTTTGATAACGCTGCAAGCAATCACGACATACGGACTCGCGAACAAATGGGTACTGGACAGTATTTTTAAATGATTCCAAGGGGCATTACGTAAACGCGCCGAAATTGTATTGAATTTGTAAAAAAATTGCTAGAGGAATAATAATGTCGCAATTAGACTTTAGCTTTTGTCGTGGATTCCATGCTTCTTTCGGAAACCAAGCCTATGTTGCAAACAGTCAGAAACCCGAATGAAATTATTTGTTTCGGTCACAGCAAACATAAAAGTATATTAGGCGTTATCGACTTATAATGGCCTAATACATAAATTCTCCATCCATTTTCACGGATGGAAGGGACCTTCAATTTTACGCCGATTCTGAACATCAATTTTGAGAAGCTTCTTATGACAATTTATACTCTTGGATGTTTGTCAGACTTTCGCAAGAGGTGTTATAGTGAAAACACCTTTAGGTGTTCCTGGTTCAGGTGTAATTTGAACCTGAGACTAATCGCCTAGTAGCCCAACGCCTAACCACTGAGCCACAAACCGTAAAAAAATACCGTCGTCCAAACAGAAAAAAACACTCGGGAGTCCAAAATTTGAATGCAAACGTTATATCATGACCTTCATATCTAATTTTTGTAATGAGTTTTTTTTAATGAATTTAAATAAGTATGAACTAAATTTGTGCATAAAAGTATTGAAACAAAATTGAATAACTATAAACGGTGAAAATCTCAATTGAAGAATTTTGGTACCTCTTTCAGCGAGCGTTGCGAAAACACGAATTTTCAGGAGAACTTTATGCTTTTCGAAATATTTGTTGTTTGATTTCCTCTCATTAAACCAAAAATACAATTGTCTGAAAATTCGTTTGGCAGTTGGATACCCTATTCCTATTCATCAATAAGCTGGTGCTTTCCGAAAAGCAGCGCTTGTCGTAAAAGGAGACTAAGGCTGAAAACGCAACTGATAAGGCAAAACGTGTTTCTTTGTTTCGTAAAACAAGACAACATTATTTCTTATAACAAAACAAACGTTTTTGTTTTGAAGTGTTTCGGTGGTGGTTGTCGAAAATAAATGCCATTGCATACGAGACACCGAATGCAACAAAACTGTTTCAAACCAGCATCGTTGACGATAATTGCCTACTTTCTTATGACGCAACACACACCAAATGAAACGAAATATAAAAACCAAAGCAAAACAGAAAAACAGATTCCGTTGGCGATAGCTGACCTGTTGTTTTTTGCAAAACAAAATTTTGATTCCCTTGTTTTAATTTTCTTCTTTCGTTGCACTTTACAGCTTTATTTGCTTCTATGTTTACTCTGTTATTTGGTTTTACTTACCGTAGAGTTATAAATAATCTTTTAGCCGGAGTTATGCTTTAGGCCTCTTTTTTTCTGATAGCACTTTCGATTAATCCCATCAAATAATCAAAATTCGTTTCGATTTTATGGATGCACCATCACTCTCTGCTATTTGTGTCCTTTTCCTCAATTGCTTCAAAAATTGTATGTAAGATTGGTACAACTTCATCGTCTGAGTCCACATGTTGAAAAACACTAAAAGCAAGTCGCAAATTCAATTGCGTTTTATTTCAACGCACACCAAACGAAACAAGAAAACAAAACATTTTGTTTTGTTACATTCTGCTTCGCTTGGTGTGTGTTCAAATAAAAAACGTTTTTTTTTGACTATCGAATAAAAAACGTTTTGTTTGATCCGGTGTGCTTTCAGCCTTAGGGGACAAAGCACATCACACAGTGTCATATTTAATATATTGAAGCTATTCCGCAAGTGTGCATACAAATCCGTTGGCTGACACGACTGGTGATCACCGGTGTCGTAGAGGGACGGAATCGTAAAATTTCAGGCCTAAAAACTTCTCGATCATACATATTCAACACCACCAGCCAACGTTTGATTGACCTGAGTTATGAACTGACTCAATATCGAGAGACTTGTCAATATTCTTTGATGTTGAAACGGTTGACCCCACAGGCTGACCAGTAGGGATTCTATAAGATGGGAGGGTAATCGCGGGTGGCAACGGTGCAGTAGTAGTGTATTCGCTTACTGTTCATTACTTTTCGTCGAATGCATGAAAAACTAGATCTCCCTAAGCAATTTAGACACCCGTGGAGGAAAACCTTACAACTGCACCCAAACACTTCTTTCCTATCTCTCTACTCTTTCTAATACATAGTAAGTAGCACCGAAAAGCATGCAATGAAATAAGATATTGCCAGGTGCTGCTTGCTGTTAAACAAAAATGCTTGCGCTGTGTTCTTAGCACTATAAGTGTACATTACAGAAAAACCCCTTTAGCATAAGCAAATTATAAAAAAAAAATCAGTTTAATCCTGATCATAGGCCCTAGTTATAATATAATTTAATACTAGGCATTAACGGTCCATACAGGGCCTAAAAACCTAGCTTTTCCAACCACTTCCTTTGCGAAGTGGATGGGACCTTCAATTTTGAGCCGAATCCGAAAATTGAGAAGCTTCTCATGACAATTGATACTCTTGGATATTTGTCAGACGTTCGCAAGAGGTGGCGAAGTGGGAAAAAAAACTCTAGATGTTACTTGGCCCCGTTAGGAATTGAATCGGCGACCTTTCGATTAGTAGTCCGACACACTAACCATTGAGCCACTGCGCCCGACAGGCATTGGTTATAGCCATACGTAAAATGAAAACGTACAAATTTGTATGTGCTTTTTTGGTCCACTTAAAACGAATTGATCGACCCAATCTTAGTCTTAAAATGTTGCTTATGAATTTTTAAACTAATATGCCACAAAAATTGAGAAATTGAACATAAAATTGGCTAGAAAACTATTTCATTTTTTTCCCTACGGAAAACTTTTTTGTTCAACTTCTCAGTCAATTCATAGAAATATAAATACAAATCGTTTCTAAAATGTGTTTAATGTTCCACTTCTAACGTATTGCAATAACTGAGCCCATAGCATTGCCGTTAAGAAAGAAGAAGAAGACAATTTAAATCACCATATTTATTCCAAGTTGATCAATTAAGCAGTTGTGAAAAATGAAAAATGCTTCCCCTTGAACAGACAAATTTTCCAATTACGAGTATCTTTGACATGTAAACAACATCGAATGCAACAAATAACTTTTTTCAACAAATTCCAGCGAGCAAACAAAATCGTAACAGTTTTCCCATTGAATAAATCAATCCGCACTGGTTGCACTATTTGACATTTTCTTTAAAAGAAACTTGGTGACATTAAGATAACCCACATCCGCCCAGCAGTTACCACTTTCATCGTTCATAGCAACGAAAACATGTTTACAGCCAAAAGTCAAATAAATCATCTACCACATCCATCAATGCATTCTCAGCTTGACAAAATGAAAAAACAAAACGTTTACAAATACACTCCATCTTCCCTCTCAACATAGACGAAACCCCAACACCGTAGTTCCCTTTCAATTCGAGAATATTGCCTTCCTCTGGGCTGATTACTGTTTCCACATGATTTAGATTTATTGCTGTTTGAGAAAATGCAACGCAGATATCAACTCCGAGGATACAGCCAACAACAAAAAAAAAAATGTCTGCTCACCACCCAAAGTCAGAAAAACAAAGGATGCTTCCTGCAACCAAACATCACCGACAGCTCCACGAAAAAAATACTCGCAAGACCCAAGTGAATAGTCAAAATCGGGACCCCGTCGTCCTCCAGGGAAAAATTGGATTCGCTCACACACAAACCGTGTATCCAAGTTTACTGCATCGTTCGTGTGTTGTGGAAAATTTAATATGATAGGAAAAAGGCATCCTTCAGCCGGGGAAACCCTTTTTGCTAGACCTGACTTCCCACCATCCTTCGTATGGAATGTGTAAAAATATCGGGAAATGCATAAATTTTTATGGATTGGATTACGACGGCGTAAAAGCGAATAAATTTTCTTTGAATACATTTACCATGGTGGTGGTGTAAGGCGGGGATTGAACACCAGGTTAGTATGGAGCTGCTGACTGCATGTTGGCCAGTTGGCCGGCTGGCGTTTACAGAATCCGTGAAATACTTGCATAAACTATATGCGCTCGGCTCGCTGCTGAAACACACATTAAACCAGAATCAGGACAGCCGGCAATTTATAACAATTTGTCGTCTATTACGGTTTGATGGCAGGCGGTTTGTGGGCACACAACCACGAAGTGGTCATAATCTCGTGATGTAGGTAATAGTTGCGGATTCGTGGGCGAAAATCTAGCAAATTTGATGTTTAGGAAGAAAAAACAATCGATATACCACCATGTTTGTTGTTAAACATTTTTTTTTATCACAGGACATACCCATGAAGTGTTTTATTAACGTGAGGATATTTTTGAAAGGATTACCTGGAATGTGTATATTTTTAGTAAAATATCCCTTTGATGGGTGTGAACATAAATCGAGAACATTAAGTGATAAAATAGTGAGCCGATGAATATATTTTTGTTCTTGTACATGAAAAATGAAACGACTGAGTGGGTATAGAGATGCATTCATGTTTGTGATGAGGCTTGTTATCTGTATAACGTGTAACTCCTGAAAAGTAATTCAGCGGCAAAACTTTTGACAAACCATTTAAAGAAAATCAAATTGGTAAATACCTACCTGACTGTCCTGAAAGTGCATCATAAGTTAGATTCATCCACTACAAACAGATGTAAGGATGAATGGATGAATATACATCCAAAAAACTAAGATATCGCGACTGGTTTTGATGTTTCTGGTGGCACATTGGATTTTGACTGAGAAAGTGCTTTACTTTGCTACAAAAGTTATTGTCGATACCGATTCAGGGTTTTTACGGAGATGTGTCTGCACATCACTACTTTAATAAAGGTATCAGATTCTCTGACTTGGTTAAGTTACTTGTAAGAAATTACAAGGAAAATCTTCGAATGATTGCCTGTAATTGCTATCGTCTATCTGAATAGCAGTATATTTTTCAGAAGGCGAAGGACGAAAATAATATAGCTGTTGAAGTTGATGAAAAATACTAAACAAAAAGATTGAAAGAATGAGCCAACATGTAGGAAACTCTAAAGATACTTGAAGCATTTAAGGAAATTCATACGCTAACGCATCTCATGAACATTGGAACGAAAAGTATGACTGACAGATTGTAATGAACAAGAAGACACTGACGTAGTTTCACAGGCCGCTAGACATGTTCTTCTGCTTGTAATATCAGGACTGTACAGCTTTCTGGTATTCGAACTTTATTATTTATTTATTTTTTATTTTTATTTATTTATTTCAAATATAATGTTCTCTGTACATATAAGAATCAGATTCTTTTAGCTTATACAGGAGTTTATAAATAGTTAGCAGCACAATAGCAATAATGAAAAATAAAAATCCGAAAACAAGATTAATTAACAGAAAAATTACAACGAATACCATAGAGGAGAAGCTTCAATTTTGACTAGATAAAAACGAAAATGCAGATAATAGAAAATTCTTTCTCTGGTTGATTTTCCGTCTAACGTTAAGAGGTAAGTTATTCCAAAGACTTACGGCATGAACAAAAAATTGTCTACGGGAAGTTAAACATTTATGAACGGGCGGGATTAAAGAAACAAGATTTTCTCAAATAAATAAGTTGGCTGCTGCGTATGGATAAGCTTATGTAGAAAAACGATTACTCTATAGTTTAGAAGACTCTGGAGATCGCATCCAGGTGGAGACGTGGTCCTATCGTCTGAGGTTAAAAACATATCTTGCAATTGAGTTTACTGCAACTTTTCCTAAACGACTCTGAGTCGCAGTCAGCAAATAATTCGCAACCGTAAGTAAAAACTGGCACAATGAGTGCTTTAACGAGTCTTAGCTTTGTTTTAACCGGAAGAGAACCTCTGGTTAAGGACATGCCACGAAGTGCAGCATATATTTTACCTACCACGCTGTTGATGTGGTCATTCCAACTAAGCGAGTTGTTAAAGGTAATTCCTAAATTTGTAGTTTTAGAAGTAAATTGAATTGGCGTGTTATTAAGCAATATTTGGGGGATGGACTGTAACTGTAGATGTCGTTTATAAATCGGGAGAATCTTGGACTTAGAGGGATTTAGGCTAAGATAATTTTGGGTTGCCCATGTATATACCGAAGACAGATCGTCATTGATTTTTTCAGCAGCCTCCGCCATGCTCTTTATTTCAAAACTGTAGTAAAGCTGCACGTCGTCAGCGTATGTGTGGAATTTTGAATAACAGATATATCGAGACAGGTCATTAATAAACATAGAGAACAGAAGTGGGCCGAGGATCGATCCTTGGGGGACACCCACATGAGTGGGAAGATAGGCAGACTGCACTCCGTTGTAAGACACTGATTGGACACGACTGGTGAGGTAAGAATGTATGAGTTTAATTGAAGTCACGGAAAAATTAAAGTACAATGAAAGTTTGTTACATAACAGCACAGGATTTACTGAGTCAAATGCTTTGGAAAAATCTAACAGAGCGATCAAAGTCATTTGATCTAAGTCAATAGCATCCCGAATATTGTCGGAAACTTTGAGAAGTGCTGTAATGCAACTATGGTTAGATCGAAAGCCGGACTGTAGACATGTGAGTAAATTGTTGTTATTAACATTATTAGCAGGTGGCAATGGTGCGATGGTAGTGTATTCACTAAGTATTCACTAACGACCTGCCGTGCGTTCGAATCCCGACCAGGGCCATGATTTTTATAAATTGAATACACACAACAAAAACTGATCTCCCTAAAGCAATTTAGGCGCCACCTGTTGAGAAAAAAAAATCCCATCGCACCAAACTTCTTTCCTATCCTTCTATTCTTTCAGTAAGTAGCACCCAAAAATAGGCAATGAATTGCTGGGAGCTACTTGCGCAACAAACTAAAAATGCCTTCGCTATGGTTTTACCATTATAAGGGTACTGTGTCACTACAGAAAAAAGAAATCCCTTTAGCGCACGCAAATTATAAAAAAACACATGGGTTCTGATTTGCTGATTGGTGATAGACTCGAGGACTTTAGACAGATATGGAAGAATGGCAATCGGTCTATATTCAAGTACATTGGCCTTTTTTGGGATGGGTATAATTTTTGCTTTTTTCCATTCTAATGGGTAAGAGGACGAAATCAGTATCGTGTTGAAAATATGCGTTATGTGGGTAATAATGAAAGGGAGAAGTACTTTTACAAAGTCTGGGTGGACATTGTCCACTGTCCAGTCCTACGCATTTCGATTTAAGCCCAAAAATTGCATTACCAACCTCAATTTCGTCGACAGTCGCCAGTGAAAAACCTTCATCCCTAATATTGTTAACGGAGAACTCCAAAAAGCTATGATCACTAGAGGTAGTAGCGTTTGTAAACTTCCGGTTTAACTTATCTATATCGATTTCGTGGTCGCCAATGGATGATTTTTTATTTATTCCGAAAGTGCGGACCTGTTTCCACACTTTTTTACAATGGTGGAGACTCTGTTTCGGGCTCTTTTAAATTCCACGTACATCTCTATGCAACCAAACCTTCTCCAACGACAATACAAATTGTCTCTTAGGAGTATGGCTTCTTTAATACGATGTGAAAACCAGGGGCATCTAGCATTTTTAATAATGCGCGACTGGATAGGAACATATTTATCGAAGAGGTAATTGACACAATTATTAAATATGATCACTTGCTCATGTACATGTGGTGTTCTGTAAATGTTGTCCCATTGAAGGCTACCACATTCAAGAAATAGACTATGAAGATCAATGCTCCGAAAATTACGAAACTGGTAGCTGTAAGATTCACTCGAGCTAACGTCTATATTCAGAGTAATGAAAAGCAAGTCGTGGTGAGAAAAAACAGGAAAAGTTAGTTGGCTATAGATCTTTAATAAACATTGATCACTAAGTAGAATAATATCAAGCAGAGACGGTCTACAATTGGGCATAAAGTGAGTTGGAATTGTGGAATTGGCAAAGAAAAGATTTTGTGCGCACATTGACGATCTCAGGTTAGAGCTAGATGACATAAAACGAGCTTAGGGATAATGGGGAGATCACTTCAATAACATCACATGTTTGGTGGCATGTACATAACTCGAACTATGCAACAGTCGTTCCCATTTAGAATTTTAATAAACATATATTCAATATTATCAGAAATAGCTGATTGTAATACAACGAAAGACTTTAGTTTGTTTTTCACATAAATGGCAACACCACCTCCCATTCGACGATGGCGATCGGAACGATAAAGTTTATATCCTTTTGGACACAATAACGCATCACCAATATCACAATTGAACCACACGTCTCAGATACGCATACTATGTCAACTAAACTACTCTCGAAAATCCATTTAAACTCATCCATCTTATTAACGAGACTTTGCGCATTAATATGGCACATATGAAGACCATTATGACGTCTGCACAATAAATTCAATAAAAACTTCGAGTTTTCGTTCATACCGATACTAATTGAATTATTAGACAACAGAAAACCAATACAAGAGAAAAAAAAACAAAAGAAAAACAAAGAGAGGACAAAGCAAGTAATTGGGAGTAATTGAAGATTCTCTTACAAGTTTGAGCCAACGTACACGAATTACTCTACGATATTCTGATTTAGAAAAAGAAAATAAGTAAAGAAGACAAATTGTGTGAAGATTAAACTAAAGGAAAATATTTATATATTATTATGAAGCTGCGATTGTGTTGTGTTGTTGGTTTGAAATTCGAAGGCTGGTCCAACAATATTTTTCAAGTCATCCAAACAAGTCTGCTGTCGTACGAACAAGAACTTGGCCGTTGACGGTGTTGACCGCAGAGAGCAGAGAGCGATTTTTCAGTCTAAGTGCATGCCGTTGCAACTGGTAGTTCCTCTTGGTAAGGCTTTCATGAATGTAAAAGCTTTGAGATGAATTAAACCCAATTTCAGAGAGCTTCAGTGGCGATTTTCTTGCTGTGCGATGTTTGGTGGCGGCTATTAGCACGCTCTTTTTTCCTCGTTTGTCTGCGAACTTAACGATTATGCAAGCATCGCGTCGTAGAGGTCGATGCAAATTAAGATGAGGCGGTGGCTTGGCGCGGAAGATTTTAAGCAACTGTGGTGGGGTGTTAATTTGCACAGCTGCACATATATTATTAAATATGCAAGTGAGATCCTCATTTTCAGTTTCTGGTACTCCCGAAATGATTGCATCGGAGCAGAATTTTTCTCGTTCGGCCTCGTCAAGAGAACGGCCTAAGCGCTTCAGATCGTAGCTGATATTTTTGAATTTCTCTTCCAGTTCACTAACCTGATTATTTAATTTTGTTTCCAGTGCTGAGAGCTTTGCTTCCATTTGAAGAGAGAATTCTTCCATCCACTTCTCAAGCTTTTTCTCTAATCCGGTCCATAGTTTGTCGGCAATTCCCGTTGTGTTGATTCCCCCATAACGTAGAGAATTCGTGCTTTGATGGCGAACACCTCTCGTCTCAATTGGCATATTGGAACACAGTGCGAGAGAAATTCAGTGGGAACAAAATCAATTTTTTATGTTAGGTACTTGATTATAAGAGTTGAAATTCAAGAACCAAAATGGTGTGAGTAATAATCAATGAACGAACAACAATTTCGGCTTATTAAATGCGTTTGTACGGATGGAATTGCAAAAAAATTGACGGACACTTTTACAACACTACTGACTATTGTGCATTCTCAGAGAGTACTTTACCAAGTACAAACACATTTAGATTTTGTATTGTTCGTCAAATAAGAATTGCTAAAACGTAGTTTTACTCCAATCGCCTGAATACTACCTTATGGTCTCAATCTTTGGAGTAACCTTCTTGAATTACGGATTGGTAGACAAAAGTGAATTGATGGTTCTATTCGATTACATTCCTAGAGCCTTATAAGCAGATGAAAGTAGTACTCACGTGCTGCTGCCCCAACAGTTGCCCAATTTTTCTTTAGACGAATAGAAAACACGGATTTTTTTTAAAGCTTCTGCCTTGCCAAGGCGATGAAAAAGGCACTTCGACCTATAAGATCTTTTGTGCCGCAGGCGCCATTAAGATAGTACAATTTCTACTTTCCGTATAAAGCAGACAGTTTTACCGGCAGAAGACTTTTTTTTTTTTTTTTTTAATACACTATCAGCTCTGTGTCGTGGAGTGCTTAAAGCAAGCAACTATCACGAGCAGAAATTGCCGGTACAAAAAGTGCTCTCACAGGCTCATCATTTAGTGCAGGTGTTAGTAAGGACAAAACAATTAAAAATACAATAATTATGTACCTACATAATACTAAAACAGACACAAAATAATGCAAACAATTTAAGACATTAAAGCATTATTACGCAAAATATTTTTTAGCTTAATTTTACTAACATGCAAGTCAATCACATGATCATTTAGATTATAGATTCTACTCATGCGACTAATAGGCTCATGCTTCCCATAATTCGTTCTATGATGGGGGCTAAACAATAATTCAACACTGCGCAAATTATGGGCACCACCACGAAAATTAAAGCCAATAGACGACAGCAAGTCAGGTGCATCTATTTGACCGGATATAAGCTGCTGTAAAAAAATGATATCGCTATTAAGCCTTCGTTGAGAAAGGGGTAACATTTGAAGAAGCTTAATACGCTGACTGTAAGGAGGAAGGTTAAAATTATCATCCCATGGAAGTCCTCTAAGTGCAAATCGAATAAATTTACGTTGAATGGCCTCTATTCGATTTGAATGAATGTTGTAGAACGGCGTCCAAACTTGTGAAGCATACTCTAGAATCGGACGGACAAAACAATTGTACAATGACATAGTAACGTATGGGTCATTAAATTCTTTCGCCCACCTTTTTACGAAGCCCAAAAATTAGATTTATTAACAATAAAATTGATATGCTTGGCAAAAACCAGTTTGGGATCGAAATAAACCCCAAGATCCTTAAAATTATCAACATTACAAAGAATATGTTGAGACAAAGAATATTGAAAGGTGGAAGGTATATTCTTTCTAGAGAATGTCATATGTTGACATTTAGTAGGGTTCAGGGATAAACCGTTTTCATCACACCAATTGGCGAAGCTATTAATGTCAGATTGAAGAAAAATTCTATCTTGCTGACTAGTGATAGATTTAAATATTAATTAAACATAATAGACTTCTTTATGACTTCGGAACTCAGTTGTTTCCTGAAGAAGATCTTTTTCCTAGTTCCATTGAGGGCTGCAAATTCACATAATATGTGTTCAGCTGATTCGACTTCTTCCGGATATATCCAAATATCCAATCTTCTCAAGCTGTTTCCTGGAAATTGAACCTGCTCCAGAACATTTAGTATTACCTCATCTAAAGTGCTCCTTTCACAACCCTCAATCCCATTTATTGTTCACCTTTCTCATATCTCTCCAAGGCGTGAACAGGTTTCCAATCGTTTCATTCCCCTTGCCAACTGCCAACATACCATCACCTTTCCACTTAACTTTATGAACCACAAATGGAGAAATGGAGATTGTAATTCGCCGTGTTGAAGTATATTATTGGCAGCGTTAAGAAATCTTGTTATAAAGTAGAATTACACCAAGGAGTAGAATCCATCAAATCAACTCAATCTACTATTTTCGTCCCTCACACCTTGTCGGTTGTGCTGCACCACCTGGCGCTATATGTTCGTACAGATTCCCGATTGAATGCATTTTGCCGGTTGACATCGGAGTCATATGCTTCGTTCTCTTGATGGAAAACTTTTCTTGTTCCAACATATTCTCGTTTCTTAACTTTCTATTGTTCTTTTGGCTTCCTGTAGTTTTTTTCTTTACTTCTTCTTCTGGGCGGCCGTCTTTCAGGATGTGAAACTTTTTTCCAAGATTTAAGTACTTCGATAACTGCCTTCGATTTCCTATAGTGGATGGTTGCCGACAAAAACCAGATGAAGAAAAGTTAAAGGGATAAAGTTGGTGACAACTTTTCGTATGTCATCGACGAGACACGCTAGCTAAAGTGCAATGATTGTGGTGGAATTGGTTCCAGGTTAGACATACACAAGGGGGCGGTGGTGGTAATTTATAGATGTTCATCTGTTTAAAGTTCGGCAAAAGTGTCAGTTATTTCTTAATTAAGTGAAGGTGCCCGAGAAGAAAATCAGCCGTTTGGGGGTTTCAAACTTCTCTCACTGGGTCATTACGCGGATCATTAATGATGAAAATATACAGCGATGTCTTACTTAAATTGCATTTCAGTTCACTTCAAATCACAATGTCATGTGTATTGATGCCTTGCCGAGTAGGATTGCTAATGTGCTTTGAAAGTATTCTAAAACTAGTACAACTGTCACCTAACGTAGCGAAGGCATCAGAAGGAACAATACAAAACGATATAATTCTGGTTTTTGCTGTCCAAACTGTTTGACCCATCTGATCGTTTGCAAAACGAAATGAGTGGAGTTGAAGATCCTGCTTAGAATGAAGAGCACACATGCTGTCTTCCAACACAAGGAGATCGAAGAGCTTCGCGATTGAAACAATTTCCGGAGGTTTCATAAAAAGGCCAAGCAACTGGCTGCTGGCTTAACAACCGGAATACAGGATCTTTGAAAAAGAGAAGAAACCTAGTCACCGAAGCACTGAGAATAACGAAGATTGTGCCAAACCATGGCGTACAATCGTCTTTTTGAGGCAGATTTTTAAATAACTTTTGTGAAACTGTTAGGATATTGTAAACTATTCAAAAACTATGCATTTTTGTAGTGCAAATATCAAAGTTTCAAATAAAACGTTGTTTCCAATATTCTTTTGCAAAAAAGCTATTCGGAATCTACATAAAAAGTGAAGTGTCGAATCTGCCCCACCCTACTCACCATATTACAGTTTGTGGACAACCGTTGGAAATTAGCATCTATAACCTCACAGTTTACTTTAGTAAGCACGATAAGGGATGCGTCCAAAATCGTCGTAAAAATGGGTGCATACAGTTCATCTTGTGTTTCGAAATAAAAAAATTTCAAGAAGAAATTTAAAATTTAACATTTGTAACACAACAACATGCACCACCCAGAATTAGTTTATTTCATTGAATTGTCATTATTTTATTCTTATTTTCCTCAAATTTATCCTCTTGCATTATTTTCATTCACTCACTTGTTTTATTTTCTTATTCTATTATTTTCATTCAATTTGCATTATTTTTATTCACTCGTTTTATTTTCTTATTATATTATTTTCATTCATTTTTCATTAATTTTCATTCAAAAAACATTACAAAACATTCATACATTAGTGTACTAAAAGCCATTATATAAACAAATTTATCCTAAAGGTATACACCAAATTGTCACATTGTAACTTTGATTATAAAAGCTACTGCCATATGGTTAGTTAAAGTTCGTACAAAAAAAAAAAACATTCGAAAGCTCTGTTAAACGAGTATAAAAGGCCTGTGCCAACCGCAAGACGATGCTCTTGTTAACCGAGAGTTTAGGCCACAGACTACCTATACTATATATAGGTAGTCTGTGGTTTAGGCGAACAAATTGAGGTACGGGTAATCTTCCTACTTCAATTGTTAGCTTAAGCTTCTGGTGGGATCAATTTTAAAATCAGATTGTTTCTGACCATTGCCTTCTGATAACCCTTTGAACGCGGTCACTTCAACAGGTACGGCGGTTTTCGAACTGCTTACTAGTAGGTGAACGGATTCCAAGGTTTTCTTACTTTTGCTGACCAAAGGCATATACACCTATTTTGTTTTCTATTTTGTTATTCCTCTCAAGAGTTTATGTAAATAAAATTAAAAAAAGTAAAATTTAAATTCTGGATTTTACTGCCCTCCAGAAGGAGTGCGAATGGAAGTTTGAGTTTGTCGGCATAGCGAACACCAAAAACCCAGCTCTACGGATACCACCGTGCTACACATTGAATTTTATGTGATAAAAATTCAGAAAGGCTTATGCGTCGTCCTCTGAATATTGCGTGGCGATCGCAATCGACCTTTTGCCTAGCCCTGATTGGAAGGTTAATATGACGTTAGGTACCTACTCTTTTTTATTAATTTTGACGCATAGTTTGTACTACCTTAATATTGCCCGTAGACTCCTAAAAGTTACTATATTTATGATCAGCATCGATAGCAATGTCGATCTATCTAGTCATGTTCGTCCGTCCGTCCGTCTGTCGGCAAAAAGTAGGCCTTTAAACTGGGCCTAGAGAGCTGAAATTTTAACCATATACTCTCTAGGGTCCCGAAATAATCAAGTTCACGAATTTTTGAAATCCGCCCACAGACACGCCCACAAACTTTTTTTCGAAAAAATCGAATTTTGAGCTAGAAAGCTGAAATTTTTTATATATGATCTATGGGCCCATTCATAATTGCAATATTGCGCAAGATATGCTAAGCAGAGAATTCGCAAATGCATAAATTTTCATCACTGCTAAGCAGAGAATTCATAAATGTAGTAGAGTTTTATTTATTGCGCAATTTTGAGCGGAATCGTGCAGGTTTCAGAATCGTATTGCATTTGCATAACCTGTCATTGCGCTGTAATTTAATGTTTAATTTTGTTGAAAATGGGTGAAAATACAACAGATAAGTAAGTTTAGTTTAGTTTTGAGAACAATCTATCAGATTATTTATTAAAATGACAGCGGTCGACGTAAATTCCATTTTTTCGCAGTTGTTTGTTCATAAACATCTAATATATGCTTTGCAAGCGCATGCTTTGCAGGAAACTTTCGTTTCAATTTGCGCAGTGTTTCCTGCTTTGCAGTACGTTTGCTTTGCAAACCTTGCATTTATGAATGGGCCCTACTCCTAAAACTGCTCGGGAGATATAATTTTTAAAATCCGCCCACTGACACGCTCACAATTAAATAAAACAATTTTACTGAAAAGTCAAAGTTTGAGCTAGGGAGCTGATGTGTAAATTTTTTTTTTTTAAATCCGCCTACTGACACGTCCACAATTAAATAAAACAATTTTATTGAAAAACCCAAGTTTGAGCGTATTTTCTTACAAAAGCTTGGTTTTTTTGATAAAATCCTTTAAATGTTATATAACAAAATATGTAGAGCGTTCTGAACTTATGAGGGATAGGAATAAGAATAGGGTATCCAACAGTTCGCCTAAGCGGACTGTAGCCCGTCCCTATGTTTTTCATTTCAATTTCTCTAAGAACGAAGGTGCGAAAGTAACCATGCACAATGCGCATGGACAGTTAATCATTCATCTGTGTATTATTTTCATGACTTCTAACATGACTGTCCTTAATTGCCTTAAGCAACACGCGTCTGTCAAACTGGACTGTATGTTATGAACTAATTCACTGAAGTCTGGCTTAAATTGCATAAGTCAAAAATTGCGTGTGGCACCGGACTGGAAGGTCGTGCGTCCGGGATTCGAAGTCCATTACTTTATATCGAATACGTGAAATCGTAATCTCCCTAAGCAACTTAGACACCACCAGTGGAGAAAAACCCTACAACTGCACCCAAACACTTCTTTCCTATCTCTCTATTCTTTTTAACAGTAAGTAGCACAGAAAAGCATGTAATGAAATACGATATTATGCCAGGAGCTGCTTGCTGTTAAACACAAATGCTTACGCTGTGTTCTTAGCACTATAAGGGTACTGTAGTAAACAGAAAAAACCCTTAAGCGTAAGCAAATTATAAAAAAAAACAACATCGAGAGTTGGAAAAGGGCTTTAGAATGATTGCAACCTATTATTTCATCCTTTGTTAAAATTCAGACTGATTACCTAAACTCTATTTAAACAAATAAGGTCAATACCCGTAGCCTTGCAGATTAATCCCAAATACTCATTACCTTGATGACTAGCCAAAATTTTCAATTAGTCAGCCAATCCAAAGAAATTTATGTTTGTTGTTTTTTTTTTGTTTCAGGTTGTCATTCACCCGACGCCGACGTTAGCAAATTATTTTCTAATTGCTCGCATCCCTTGATAAATAATAAAATATGTCTAAAATTTTGAAAAGCAATTTCGTATCCATTTCATGAAAATATCAATTCACACGAAAAAAAATACCATTCTATTATTATTATCTATCTATTGTCCTAATTTTTTTGATAATTCCTGTTAGTCAAAAAATACACAAAAGGCCACTTGTACATTGTTTATGTCATTAGTGAGGAGTTATCCTCCATACAAATATCCTGACAAATTGGAAGTCAAAAATTATTTGAAAGCCTTCAAAACAATGAGCAACACAATAACGACGAAAGAAAACGCGCGCGCACAAAAAAAGTGGAAGAAGAAAAACTCTACCGGAAAATAAAGAAGCCAGGAAAAAGTCGCCAATACTTAACCTGACAACTTACTCCCCTTTCGCAATTATTATTATTTTCCAGGATAATGCCGTGGAACAAAACATCAACAATGTCGTCGTGGGTCGTCGCTCGCCGGCTGCAGTAGATTGGTAAAACAACCCTTTTTTACAATCTTTTAATTTCTTCCTGTTTTCTCAGCATTCAGTGTCCTTTCTTCAGTCTGAAAGAAAATAATCGTCTTCTGCTGCGAACTCACTGTTAACAATGGACTGGAAAGATATTGTTATTGTTATTGGACAGATAACTTGGTCTATACAACAGTGCCGTCTTGTTGTACTCACAGGGAAACGGGATCGCTGCTTCTTCAAATGACGGCGAGCGATTATAGACGGTGGAAAATTAAAAGAAAGGCGATTGCGGAAAATTATTATCCGAGCAAATTCCTAACGACAATCATAAATCATCCGATGCACCGCTGATTTGGCAATAAATTCCACCAGAAGATGCACCAAGAATTAAGAGATGAAGTGTTCCATTAAGATTGTAAGTTACAAGGAATGTCATGAATTTTGTCGTACCTATGTATGTGTACTGCACATCCTTGTTTGATTTTTTGTTGTTGTTTTAAAATGATTCATAATGGACTGAAATGATGTGAGGCAGAGTTACGGAACCGATTTATGGCAAGTGTTTGGAATTATTTATAAACTTTCCAATTGGAATTTTGTAATCGGTCTGGTGACATTGACCTCGGCTTAGAATGTCTGGGCGATCCCGATGTGAATTATTTTTATTAAAAAAGTATTTTTTTTGCTAATATTTAATGGTGATACGTTTAAGGAAAAAAAAAAATAATTCGTTAATTACGGTTTCGTGCCGCGGTTTGTGAAAAAAAAACTTAAACGTTTTCTTTATTTTTAAAATTTTTCTTTTTATTTTATTTATTAACTTATTTCTATTTTACATCTTTTTATTTGGTTATATTAATTAATTATTAGCTAAGGAGAAGCCGCTGTCTAAGCGAGGCTGCACTTCTCCGTAGCTTGGTGAGTTAAAGACTGACTGAATGTGTCCAAGCTTGGTTTGAATTGTGGTTCCAATTCAGTACAAAAATAGATTGGGTTAGCAATTTCTTATCTCATTTGGGTATGATATATTCTTATTGATGTGCGGAAGGGAAAGGGTGTGCATCCGATAAGGATTGGATTGTGCTAAGTATGCACAAGTATGCACAAGTAATGTGCCGTTGGGTGGTCTCCATTGTTAAAGGAATAATGTGCCGTTAGGCAAGGGAAATGTGGGAGGTGCTCGTGGTAATGGTTTGGGTGACGTCTCAGACGTAACTCGTTCTCGTATGAAAAATTCAAATTCAAAAGTTGGTGAATTTTCTCGATTTATTCAAAATTAACGATAATCTTTTTTTTTTTTTTTTTTAGCGTGCCCTAAAGGGATTTTTTATTTTTCTGTAACTGATACAGTACTCTTATAGTGTTGCCACAGCGCAGGCATTTTCGTTGTTGCAAGCAGCACCCAGATTCATTGCCTGTTTTTGGGTGTTGCTTACTACTGAAAGAATAGGAGGATAGGAGAGAAGTTTTTGGTGCGATAGGGTTTTTTTATCTCCACAGGTGGCGCCCTAATTGCTTAAAGGAGATTTGATTTGTTGTGTGTATTCAATTTTACAAAGCATGGCTCTGGTCGGGATTCGAACACACGACCGGCCAATCACTGCGAATACACTACCATCGCACCATTTCCACCTGCCTTGGTCTTGGAGATTTTTCTGTGGCTAAAAATAAGAGCGCTCTGAGGCAACAAGGCGACAAAACAAAATCCTTGCTACAAATCCAACTATACCTAGGTTACAGGTTATAGTGGCAGTCGGCAGAAGCCGACATGCTTAGACCCCTAAAAAGGTCCACTGTGATCAACTATACCTAGCTCACTAAAGAAAACCAATGGCTCTTGGACGACATCTAGCGAGGAATCGCCTAATCTGCTAGTTGACACTCACTTCTCAGGTAGCTCCAGTATTAACGGCTACAGTTACCATAATAGGTCACATGCGCAAATAATCAACTCTCAAAGTCTGATAACTTGAAACAGGCGGCTATGGGCGCTACATGGCTTCAAGTCATACAAGTCTGCTTAACAAGACAGCATAATTCCAGGCTTACTACAAATACCTTCGGACAACATCCTACCAGTGCTTGAGATGGTCTAGAAGCGCTGTTTGGATCTAGTCCACATTCCTTTGGTATGGAGGGACGAGAAAGTGGTTCTCATACCCAAATCTGTCGAATTTTCCCATGTTAGTCCAAAGACCTCAGATTTATTAGTCTATCATCATTCCTCCTAAAAATTCAAGAGCGACTGCTGTCCGTAAAGGGAAATCGATAAAGGCAAATCGGTGCAAACAGCCTTACGCTCTTTGGTACGTATCATCGAGTACTCCATCCACCACAAGGAGTAAACTTTGGTGAACTTTCCTCGGCATGGAACATATTTAGGAAAATTTGGCCAAGTTCTTAGCCACAGTTACATATGATAGAAATTGTATTTCAGGGCAGAAACAGACATAATAAAAACACTCTTATGCACGTTTATAAGACTAATACATTTTACATACTTCAAAACCCGCCTCACAGATTTAAAAAAAAAAAACGTTATATCGAAGAAATCAAAATAAAGGATTTCTTCAAAATAACTTTATCTACAAAATTTGCGAAGAATAGCACTTTCAATACAATATTTTTTCAATAGTGTTTTATTTTTGTCAGTGGGCACATTTTAAAAATATTAACACGACATGAGCATTAAGGTCCCCAGAGAGTAAATATTACTAATCTTAGTTCCATAATTCAAACTTTGATTTTTCGATAGAGTTTTTTTTTTTAAATTAGTGGGCGGAATTTAAAAATCTTAGCTAACAGGCATTTTTGGCCCCTAAAGAAAAAATTTAAAAAATGTCAGCTTCCGAGCTCAAAATTCGATTTTTCCGATAAAATTGGTTTTTTATTGTATTGTGTGCGGATTTTAAAAATTCTAACACTTGATTGTTTCGGGATCTATAGGTCCAGCTTTCAGCTTTCTAGCTCGTGTTTTAGGACCTATTTTTGACGACGGACGTAGTTAGATCGACGTTGATGCTGATCACATATAACGTGACTTTAAGGACTATGAGTCAAAATTAATATATGCTTAGAATAGGGTATAAAGAGTCAATTGCGGAGGTGGTTATTTGGCCGACACCTTTTCTTCAACTAAATGTCATCAATTCTACACCTTTTGGAAATTGGGCGGCGGTTCATTTCCCGCCGGGGCCAAGTAACATCTTGAGTTTTTTTTCCACTGCAACACATCTTGCGAGCGTCTGACAGATATCCAAGAGCATTAATTGTCAAGAAAAGCTTCTCAAATTTGCCGTTCGGTTTCGACTTAAAATTGTAGGCACATCAGAACTGCGTTCGTGTTCCTGTCCTGACAGGTCTTTTGGCAGAAAGACTGTTCAGTTTGGAGATAATAATGCGACTTCGGGCCAAGCAGATTAAATAACTCCCCAAGCGGTCTGTCCAAGTCCAGTTCTGTTAATGCATTTGCGGTTGCGGTACCTATGTACATTCCTATGTATTTATATACATTTTGAAAATCTAGGCCCCATAAACTTTGGTCAATTGAAACTGTACAATTTTTTAATTTGATGCAAGCTGTGGCAAACGCCTTAAACATCAAAAATATTTTATTTTTTTAACACATTTCAAGTCAAGTTTTAAATGTAACAATTACCTCCCAATATCCGTGACGGAAATAGGATATAAAACCAACACACGCCTATGCCCGTCGTGAATTAGGCTTTTGCCACTGTGGCCTACACACGGCCATCAATTTTTATTTTTCTAAGCCGATAGCGCAAACCTCTTTCTTTAGCGCACAGACAGTGAAAGTGGCTAAGCGGTTTCCAGCTCTGGCAAACACAAAAATTCCAAGAAGGAAATTAAAATCCGATCCTTTTAAAGATAAGACAGCCCTTTACAACCCATTAATCTCTGTTAATTTGGCAAAATATTTTGCATCGATAGGTTTTATTTTACGGATGTATTGTGGGGAAATAAAATCCATAGTCCACCAAGCCACGTTTTCGCAAACACCGAACGCATACCGAAGTACACCAGTACATCAAATAGTAAAGCCTCGAATAGGAAAACTCCCCTAAACACAACATCCACAATTTAATAGGTTTGTAATCAGTGAAGTTTTGATTAACCTTTTGGCGCTAATTCCCTTCTTATGTTTCCGCAGAGACTGCGAGCGCATTCAATACAAAGTTCGCTAGCTTCTCTACAAAAGTATAGAGAAGTTGAGTTGGAGCGTCTGCAGCAAAAATTCTATGCACTGTTTTCTTCGTCAATGATCGTCTTTGGTCATCCAAAAGCTGAGCTTTCTGGCAACTACGCGCCCACGCCAATAACGACAACGCATGTGTTCAACATTATAAAGCGGTCGGTTAAAGCGTAACCACCCTTGCAGACATCCCTACACTAACACTTCGGATGCCGTCCCGATATTCAACAGACTAAGAACAACCGTTTTATTGAACGTTTAATTGAACTCGTAGTTTCTTTTGTTCTTGACTGTGCAAATTTGGTTCTTATTCCCCTATAAAATCTGCTTAACTTGACTTCATTTTTCTAACCTAACCTTATTTTGCTAAAAGAGTGCTAATAACTTGCCTTAGAAGTTAGTTCCTTAAAATTAAACATAAACGAATGGAACACAGAACAAAATCAGACAAAACGCTCAATCATTATCGTCCGTCATTTGCGAAGGAAAATTATGGCCACAAATTTCATCGATACTCCCGGAAAAGTACGCTTGGTGTTGGTACCATTTTATGAATTTCTTTGGCAAACTCGCATTCCCTTTTTTTTATATACATTATATGCAAATTAAGCAGAATTACTCCTCAATGCATAAAAGAACAATTTAAGTTTCATAAATAGATATACAAAAAAAAAGTATTTGCATCTATTCACTTAAATACTATTAACAAAAAACTCACGCTCTATTAAGATATTCAATTAAATTTACTACATACTAAGTTCCTAAATATAGCACTATGCCTTTAAAAATACTAGATAGATTTTCCTTGTTTATTAAAATGCGACATATTCGGTGAAGAAAAAAGAAAGAGCACGAGAAGCGCGCCATCGAGGAAATAGAGAGATGTTACAGCAGGAAAGAAGTTCGGAAGTTTTACCAAAGAGTAAAACGAACCAGGCTGTTTAACGGCGATGACGAACTAAATCCCGCTGTCAGCAGAATGCAATATTCACCCTGGACCATGAAGACCAGCAATTCCGTCCACCCGACCTGGACGAACTGAAGGTAGCCATATCTAAGCTTAAGTCCAACAAAGCCGCTGGAGCAGATGGGCTGACCGCCGAGCTATTCAAAGCGGCAGGCGTTGACTTGGTTAGGAGCATGCACAAACTCATCTGTAAAATATGGTCGGAGGAAAGTATGCCAATGAATGGAACCTCAGCATTGCTTGCCCGATCCTCAAGAAAGGAGACCCTCTGAACTGCGCCAACTACGGACGTATTAGTCTTCTTAACATCGCCTACAAGATCTTATCTGACGTGCTGTGTAAACGTCTGAAGCCTTTCTTCAACAACTTGATTGGCCTCTATCAGTGTGGCTTTAGGACAGGAAAGTCTACCATCGACCAAATATTCACACTGCGGCAGATCGTGGAGAAAACCCAGGAAGTCCAGATCGATACCCACCACCTTTTCATCCTATGACCTATGACAGCATTTATAGAGACACCGAGTTCTTGAAAGAAACATGAAACAAAACTCAAATGCTAACACCAGAGGCACTATCTTTCAAAAGTCCGTCCATCTACTCGCTTACGCCGACGACATCGGCAGAACGCAGCGGGATGTCACTGGCGTGAGTATTGAGACGGAAGCGGCAAAGATGGGTATGGCGATCAATGAGGGCAAGGCAAAGTATATGCTGTTATCAAGAAAGGACACACAAGACACAACACCGACGTCTCGAACAGAATGCCACTATAGATAGATATATCTACCTAAACTCCGCAATAAACTCAGTCAACGACACCAGCGCTGAGATTTAACAAAAAATAACTTTTGCCAATCGCTGTTTCTTTGGGGCTAAGAAAGCAATTGAGTAGCAAACTCTCTCGAACAACTTAAGTGACCCTTTATAAGATCTTAATAATCCCAGTCCTTCTCTATGGTGCAGAGGCATGGACTCTAGCAAAAGCGGATGAGGTCACTCTTGGTTGTTTTGAGAGGAAAATTCTTCGGGTAATTACAGTACATCGACTTAGATAGAAGAGTGAAGGTCAAACGACTGAGGTGCCTGAGTCGGTGCAGTGAAATAAGTCCACGGGAACTAAGTCCACTGAGGGAGTTAGTTCCCATGTAAAGTGGGAACAAAGTCCACTTTCTTATGGGAACTTAGTACACATGCAAAAATAAGAAGAGGGAATTAACATCCAACATTTAGAATTAGACAAAAAACTGTAAGTTAGAAATTTTATTCAGCTTACAATTTTGCTCAAAAATATAGCTGTTCCCCTACCAACCTATCAACATGTTCTGACTAAAGTTCGAAGCAAGATGCTTCCCAGAAGTAATGTAAATCAAAACTTAACAACTCCCAAAATAACTATTTTTCCTACAATTCTTGTGCAAAATGTGCATCGGCGAAAATGCATTGACTCCTGTAATCGATGGCATTAATTTTTCACCTTCCTGTGTCCGACTTAATATTGCCGTTAATTCATTACACTTTGCTCTCCGCTTATCCATTTTACACTCTAAAGGAGCATCAACAATTTGTCTTCCCAGTACATATCCTTGTTCATTTCACTAGCCAACACGCTGATACACCACTTCATGTACAAGTAAAGTCGAAACTTTGCCATATTTATTTCATTCGCGATGCCTCATTGCACGTCCCAAGAACAGGATACAAGTCCTCGCCGTCAGATATTTATGGCAGCTATTTCAAAAATAAATAACGCACAAAACTGTTTCATCTATGAGAAATCCGCTGGTCATGATGTGCCGGTATCAAGCAACACTGCTGTTGCTACTAGTGTGGCATGAAAAATAATGCAAGGCGCTGCTCCTAGTTCTTACCACGGAAGGCATCCTTAAAACATATACAAACAAAAAAAATCCTTCACAAAGTCATATTTTGATAAATTGGTCGTTTAGCACAGATGATACACCACCGGTGGCAGGGCTCTGTCGCATGGATAACACGTAAATTTGTAGAGAAAAATTGTTGGATTTTCAAAATGATCCTAAATCCTTGTCTCCGTCCTTAAATGCGAAACGCACTCCATTGAAGTAATTTCAAACCATTTAACAGCTTTTGCAGCAAGTACCAATAATGCAGTTAATATGGTTCGTAATTTTAAATACATTCCAATAACAGGACGTATTTAAAAAGGCGCCACTATTCTTAATGTCCCTGGATATGGATTCTCTTATACGAACTAGTACTATCAATGACTGCCATCAATATATGCGAAATGCTGTATTAAAATATCATATCAACCTTCTAAAGGATACAAATGCTAAAGAAGACGTTTCATCCTTGTTTATGGAATGTACTTAGAAAATAAGCATAGCTACTTCCAACTACGATACGGGACGACTCTGAGTCTACGAGTAGCGAGGAGGTACCTATCTCTTTTTGGGTATGAAAAACGTTTAATGGATAAATGATTGTTGTGAGGAGGAGCGATCATGTTCCTAGAATCGTTTCTGCATTTTACAATCGCTTTAAGTACAGCTGATGGATTACATGCCGATTGTGTTGTTTTCAAAAAGGATTTTGTCTCGAAGATGTGTCTAAGGAAACATTTGGAAGTTCTATACACGAAATGAAGATTACACGTTTTATTAGGGAATTTATGCGGCTGTGAAGTGTCCAAGAGTGTTTGGTTATCAATCTTGGTATTCGTGAAGATTGAATAAGAAAATACAGTTGTAGTTACCTACATAAAGGTTGCGCGTGGCTTATAGGCTGAAAGTTGTGTGAGGATGCTTATCGGCAAAAATAAACAAAGTTCACTTAGTAACAAAAAAAAAACAGTTTTCTATTTTAATCACATAAAATAGGGATCATGACGTAATTTCGAATGACAAAAATCTCGAAAAAACAAATTTTTAATCTAGAATGCAAAAATCTCGAATGCACAAAAATCTCGAAAGACGATATCTCGATAATCTCTTCGCGCGCGCGGATTGTAACCATTGTCTCAAAAATTAATATATTCATTCGAGATTATGCTTTCGAGATTTTTTTTCGACATTTTTTCAATAATTCTATATTTTTGTTTTCGAGATTTTTGTTTTCTGGATTATTGCTTTCGAAATTTCGTGGTAAACCCATAAAATAAATTGTCTCACTACATTTCGATTTGCAAGACTTGGATGCTATAACCTCCACAACAGATGGCATTGAATTTTGATTATATGTAGCAAACAGATTAACGGCGAGGTATCCGTTCTGATCCGCGTATGCAGTTTACAGGTTTGACATCGATAAACATCTGCAAGTCCTATCAAGTACTGGAGTTATTGCATTTCTGTGATCTAGGAGTTCTTAGGCCTGCCTTTTTTTCAAGATTTCGACACGTACGTGCTCATGTTATTGACTATTGTTTGATCGTCCTTTTACGACACCGGTGACCTCCAGTCGTGCCAACCCAAGCCACAGACTTGCATGTATACTTGTGGGAGAGTTTCAAGCTCAAATAAATGTCCAAATTGCTTAGAAGTGATTTCTCCCACTGTTGCCTTTTACGACAAGTGCTGTAAGCTACATTCGTGCCACAAATATATATTCGCAAATACAAATATCTGCAGAAGCTGGGCTGAATGCTCTTCATAGACAGTTAAAGCCAAAGTTTGTAGTGAAATACAATCCGAAAGACAGAGCTGGAATATTGTCACGTGTGGTACAGAAGTTATAGGTATCTGTGGTTAGAAACTAGGCTTAATAGTGATGAAGCTATTTAATGGAAGCCTTAAAACCACAGTCCACTGTAACGTTAACTAAAAACATATATTAAAAACAAACTTGCAGGCCATATTATTGCCATTTTTATTGGCCAACTGATCGTGATGATGACACACACGCTTCAACAACGTTACCAAATTTTAACAAATTTGGTTCCACAATTTTGCTTTTGTGCGCTTATAGAGAACTTGCACCATATTACATCCGACATAATCAACTACCTGAGACAGCCGTTTGCCCTTTAAACAGACCGTTTTCGCACAACATTTTTTTTGCAAGAGAATATTGCATTCGGTTCAGAGGAGAGTTGAAAAAGATCCTAAATTTACCTATTTGACGTGGTTCACAACAGTTTGGTCTTTGTCCGTCCACTTTATGGAAAACTTTACGATCTTGGTTCAAGGCTTACAAGATCCAGCTCGTATGCGAAAATTGAAGCTGAATGACCATCGTTTGCGTCGACATACAAGAAACGAAACAAGCAATGTATTGAAGGTAACATTCGATAAACGCATAGTTTCGCGTAATGGACCATTAAGTTGGCCTTTTATGGACCGTATTACAAATACGTAAAGTCGCTATTCTACGCTTACAAACTCACAATAATCGATGCATTGGAAGACAAAATTTTTCGTGTTTTTGAGGACATACGGCCACTAATGCTTGAAAAAGTTTTCGAAAACTTTATCTCTCGGATGACATTCATTAGGTCCAGCCGTGTTTTGTATATACCCGAAGCTGTGCTTAAAATGTAAATGCAGAATGTATTCTTTCGATTGAACACAAATAAATGACAATTTAATGAAATATTTGTTCAAAATTAAAGTTGGTACTGGCTTAAAAAACCACATTTTCAACAAAGTGTTGTGAACTTTAATTCAAATCAATTTAATTTTTATTTGTTTAACAAGACTTGCTGGATTATGTTACAGGCACCGTGTGGTTGAAAATGCATCATCCAAAAGTTTTTATTAGCCTTGTTGAAAAGAGTTTTCCAAAAGATGCGGTCAGATGTTAAAATTGAATATAACAAGTCGTGGGCGAGATATCAACGATTTTTTTTATATTTTTGAATAGTCCTTTCAATTACATCATTTAAATTGCCTCTACAGCTTCGCCCAATTTTTGTTACTCGAGCGCACAGATCAGGCTGAATTTAATTGATGGCACTAGTTATGTTGATTTTGATGAGGGCACCGGTCGTATGCGGCTTATTGGCATAGACATGCTACTTAAGGCTGAGAAAACACACCGGATAAAGCAAAACGTTTTTTTTTTGTTTCGTGAAACAAGAGAACATTGTTTCTTATGAGAGCGCACACTTAAAAGAAAACGAAACAAAAAACAGGTTTTTGTTTCGAAGTGTTTCGGTGTCGAAAATACATGCCATTGTATACGAGCAACACACACCGAATGCAACAAAACTGTTTCGACCCAGCGTCGTTGACGATAATTGCCTACTTTCTTATGGAGCAACACACACCAAATGAAACGAAACATAAAAACAAAAGCAAAACAAGCAAACGTGCTTCGTAGCCGATAGCTGACCTGTTGTTTTCTGCAATACATTGTGGGGTTTTTCTTCATACTTTTTTAAAGACGCATGACTTGATCCTTTTCACTACGTGCAGTGGTACCTGATTTATTTTTAAAATGGTTTATGGCTGGTTTTTCTGATTATTTTTGTTAATGATTACACCTATTTATGAACCTCTACAATAACCCTTCAGTCAAAAATAAGAGAGTGTCCCTCATCATTATATGGATATACTTTGGTTTACTCTGTGCGCAAATTTTAACAAATATCTATAATTATAAAGATAAGGAACATGCTAATAAATAATACTATTGATAAGCTGTGGATAGAAATAGTCTGAGTCCGACCACATGTTGAACAACACTAAAATCAAGTCGCGAATTCAATTTTGTTTTATTTCAACACACACCAAATGAAGCAAGAAAACAAAACGTTTCGTTTTGTTACATTTTGTTTCGCTTGGTGTGTGTTGAAATAAAATTTTTTTTTTTGACTATCAAATCAAAAACGTTTTGCTTTATCCGGTGTGTTTTTAGCCTAAGGAAACTTCGTTTCGTTGACGCAAAGGCTGATTCACTAAATCGGTGGACTCGAATTGGGGCACCAAATGTTGAATAGTCGAGTTCCTGGATATTCATTTCTTTGGGAATTTTTGTTGGATCTCTGCCATAACCGGTATGGCTATGTGTGCAGTTGCTATAACTTGCTGGAACCAAATGCTGTTGAAACAAATACTTCTTTAACGCAGTTCTGGCAAAAAAAAAAACTCCTTAAACATCTTTAAATTACGGTCCCCATTGACAGTTACTGTTACACCGTTTTCTTTAAAGAAGTATCCTGTTTTCGGTATCCCAAGCATTCATTTTAATAAATCTAAATAGAAACCTGCCAAATAAATTAAAAAGAAGCCGATTACTTACACAGAAAAAAATGCCTACGTTTTGTTTTTGTAGCATCAAACTGTTATAGATAAAACCATTTAGCAAAGTGTCAAAGCCGTATTTCATATTTTGCTTCATTAACATTAATATTCTCATTAAGGTTATCTAATTGAAATGCACAATAGAGCTCACATATGAGCCTGTCAGACAACTAGCACCTACCCTTAGTGGTACAACGAAGTTGCATGACTTGATAAACCATGCAGAGCGCAGGGTGGAATTCCTTTAACCCGCGAAGCCGTTCACCAAACATTGTTTGATTCGAAAAAATAATCCAATCATAGAAAAATATATTGATATGCTGGCGAAAGTGACATAAAGCGAAGTTGGCCTAATGTCGCTTTATCAAAGTGTCGCGTTTTATCGGGAAGTGACCCCGCTCAGCAAAATGTTACATCTTAATTGAACCACAAGTGAAGATAAATAGGTCAGCACAAAAGTGAACATAAAGAGTGACGATAAAGTCTTGGAAGTCTGGAATAAAATGACACCCATTATTTTATTTTTGTTTATTTTTTATAAAAAGGAAATCCAAATCCCAGAGCACTCAGACTCGGTAACGTTCAGAACCAGGCAGAAATCCTCCTTTTGGTGTAGAGGCATGTGATTGGGTGGCGTATGTTGTTGTTCCCCATGGGGATTGAACCTGCACCGCACGGGTCACAAGCCAACACACTAACCTCTACACCGTCGCCACCCTTAAAAAAGGACACCCAAGTGGATGCCCGAACCTAACCTAAGATTTTCAATATCTAAGCTAAGTTGCGGAAATGAAATCAATTTACTATACCGAAACCATCCACACTCATTCGCTCACAGTGGATAAATAGAAGAAAGGAAAATTGATTAACCATAGAATACTAATCTTTTATTTTTGTCGCTAAACACTAATCCTCGCCTGGGAGGCGATGAATCATTTAAAACAGTTATTTTTACCTTTTAAAAGTTTTTATCATACTTTGCAAAACGTTACTCTTTTAAAAAAAATACTAATTTTGAAATTTTATTAGAATTTTAATAATGAAAACCCTCAATTAAAAAAACACATTTTTGCACTTTTCTAATAGTAAATGACGACTTCACAAAAAAAGTTAATATCTTAAAAATTGCATATAAACTTTGCAAAAACCAATAAATAAATAAAAACACTTTTATAATAAACAAAAATCAAAACTGCATCACAAGAATTGTGCCCTCCACGTTAATTTAAAAATTTGCCTTTTTTAGGAACTTATTTCTTTGCACATCCGAAGCCGTTCGGCGACATATGTTCTAGGCAATACGTATTGTCGCAATTTGCACATTTGTATACGTTCCTAGGGTGGAGTGAAAATGTATTTTTTTTTTGTTTGTTTGTAATAGATAGCATAGTGGTAAAAAGCTGCCTATGGATGAATAAATGAAGTATGTGAAATATATTTTATGTATCATAAGGATTTGAGGTGCCCCAGCACAAAGAAATTTTGAAAAAAAGTATAATTTCTTTAATTATTTACAGTCTCATTATGATGTATATATACGTTAATAATCTATCAGAATAGTATTTTTTATGTAATTTAAGACCTCTATTTTCACGTAATAATAAAAATATATATATCTAAACATTTTAAGTTCATGGTGCCCCAAAACCTCTAAAAACCGAAAATAAATGAAGAATTTTGCAATAAAAATGCGATTGATATTTATGAAATTATTTATTTAAAAAATGTTACAAATTAGTAGATCTAGTAGAAAACTCACGTTTGGTATTGAAAAAAGGCATCATCTAACGTGATGACAGTCTGGCCCTGATAAAACCGTCACGTTTTTTCTCTCCACATACAGCACCTGAAGCTTCGGTTACGAGTTTGATGCAACGCTCCGGGGCTTGAGTATGACAAGGAAAGAGAGCTATATTCTCTTTTGTTCCAAGACCATTTTCAACTATTTCATATAACGCTTCGGTAGATAAACTTTTAGTTAAAGGTGGCTCAGGAACACTAAGTTGTCTATCGTGCCAAGCAATAATATCAGTATATAATGGAGAGCATTGAAATTAAATGATGGAATTTTGAATTTCCTGATTATTGTCACTGTCTCTGACCTTGCTGCAAACATAGCTATAAGAAGATTTTCGGGATGTCGAAATATACATTTCTTTGTATGACTGGATCAATCACTTTTTTCAAATTGTCGTTTAAATAGCGACTACAATTAATCGTAAGCCACAAGCGCTGTGCTCCATTTAAACACGAAGGATTGCATTTGATTTTAAACCACATTTTCCCATAAACTTTCATTACAAAATTGCCTAATATTAGTAAATGCTCTTCTGGATCAGTTTTTGTGACGTATAATCGTAAGATCGTGTTTGCAGTCGTTAGCTACCTGGAATGGTTGAGTGAACCGGGTTCTCTATTCTCCAGGTCAGAAGGAAAAATACCAGTGCTAATGGCAGTCATTATCTCAAATAGATGTGATTGATCGGAGCTGAGATCTTTAGTTATAACAGGAAGTGACGTAGGTATAACAGCAAACATCAGAACTGGCATTTTTTCACATTGTTGCAGTTCACAACCTATTGGGCCTGAAAAACTTCGAGGTCCTGATGCTTTACCGTCCAAATGTAACAAAAGATGTCGTAATGGCAATTCATTCGAATGTAGTGCACAGATAAACCATTGTAACGGTTTTTTTTATCTCTACCTCTAACAGGCTAATGACACCGCCTTTAGATCCCGTATTTACGACTGCCCCATCACAGTCCACTACTGATAAATCACTCAAGTCAACCGATTTATCATGTAAATATTTTATAATACTATCTCTGATTGTTATAGCCGATCCTGTCTGCACTGTGATATGGCCAAAAAAAATACTCCCTGGTTCCGACACAATGACGTAACGGTCTTCTATTTGCCGTTTTCTATACCATTTATCTCCTTTCTTGACTGTTACCAAAGTTTTGTCCTTCCTGCCATCAAAGTAAAGACCAGGCATTGGTTGATTACGGCTTAAGTCTTGTAAGGCAGACCTTTTCTTTGCTCTTTCCCGTCGCACCTTCGAACGATCTACCTCACAACTTTGGTCACTTGATGTAATAATGCCAACGTCTTTCAGGACAGCAGAAGCTATAATAGCGGCAGACCTATCAGAAACTTCAGTACGATCGCAAGCAACAGCAAAAGATGTTAGATTTATGCGCATCTGTTTAGGAGGCGGCTCAACAACATCTTCTTGTGGTATGTGGTTTTCTTCAATAGGTTCTTGATTAGGGGAAAATGCAGATAAAGGTAAATTATCACAAAATCTGGTGCTGCGGCTGCTGCTAATAGTTGTTTCGTTAACTTGAGAACGGGAACCGGAAGGTTTTTCATAATTTTGTATCTGTGTCAAACGAGATAACTCCATTTCTTTTCGTTCTTGTTTTTTCCCTATCTTTTTTGTTGTAGTTACATCAATGCCTCCAATAATCATTTCTGATCTATTATAAAATTAATTTCCTGTTTCGGTATACGACTGCTTTTTTCACAAGTACAATCGACAACTATTACAAATTTGCAGCTACTGATGTCGAATAACTTTTGGGAACCTTCTTTGAATTTTATTATTTTCTCTTTAAAGTTTTCACTACCTTGCGGTCCTTTAAATGGTTTCATTAACTTCCTATATTTTTCGTGGTAAGCTCTAATAATTTGCAAAACTCTTTTTAAACTGACTGTTGGCAGCGAGGACTTATGCCATATTTCTAAAACAAGAGCCGCAACTCTTTCTGAGATTTCTTGAACAGTCGGTTCTTTAGATGATTTATCTGGCTTTAACTCTTGCTTGATTAGAAGATAGTATTTCATAACATCAAAGTCAGTAGGTAGTTGAGAAGAGGGTAATGTTTCGGGCGTGCCAAACACGGGACAGTTTGTCATTTGACGAGTCGCAACTTGAGTCATTTTAACTGCAAGCAGCAAACATAAAACTATATTTAAATCTATTAAACGTCCTTACTACAAAACATAACTGAATTAAGTTATACAAGGTGGCGCAAAAGTAATCCTCCTATCAGAAAATGCTATAAATTTTGCGATTGGCCCCTAATGTCAGTTCTGTTTTGACATTTGTGTAGTAAACACATGCGAAATACACGTTAATAAACAATGTTACGCTACACTGTTCCAGTTCTGAGAAAAATGCAAAAACCGATTCAAATACAAAAAAAAATATTTAAAATTTTAAAAGCAATTGTTGTTGTCAATTATTTTAATTATTTGCCAAGCAAATTGTTGTTGTCAACAAGTTTGTTTATGTTTATTACGAGTATGTTACACAAAGTAAGTTTTTGAAACGGAGTCGATACTTTGATTTGTTGGATGGTGTTTGAATCCTTCATGGAATGCGTCATCGAAGAAGTTCCAGCGGCGGAAACAAGGTGACGTACGAGTAGTTCCCGGATTCCGTTGTGTTTATGCAAGTGATGCACTTGGTAGAATATACACAGTTCACCCGAAAAACGACGAATGCTTCTATTTGAGAATGCTTTTGGTCAATGTTTGTGGCCCTACTTCGTTCGAAGCGCTGCGGACTGTTCACGGTGTGTTGTGTGATACATATCGAGAAGCCTGCCAACGCAGGCAATTGCTTGAAAACGACAATCATTGGGACATGACGCTGGCCGATGCCACTATCACTGCGCCTGCGAATCAACTCAGGACACTCTTCGCAATTATAATTTCGACATGTTTTCCATCAAAATCCTAAAGATTTGTGGAATAAATACAAGGATGATATGGCCGATGATATTTTGCATTATAATTCGTACTGTGACATCAGATAATGAACTGGAGATGTCAGATGAAATGCGCAACAAAGCTTTGATTTTGATCGAGGATATGTGTCTGCTCATGAGTGGCAATTTGTTGTGCAAATTGGGGATACCACGGCGAAATCGCGCAACGCAAGACGCATTTAATCGAGAATTGGGGCGAGAAATGGATTTCGATCGAATCGCATTGAGTCAAGCTGTTCGAACAAATGTGCCAACGTTGAATCAAGAACAAAAGAAAGTGTACGATGAATTAATGCAAGCAGTCGATAACGAAAATGCGGAAAATATTCTTCTTTGGTGCGCCCGGTGGAACTGGAAAAACATTCCTGATTTCACTGATTTCAGCTACGATTCGTTCGAGATCTGCGATTGCCTTGGCACTCTGGGATAGCGGCTACTTTGTTAGAAGGCGGTCGAACAGCTCATTCTGCATTGAAATTGCCACTGAATCTGCAAGTGGATGAAGAACCTACATGCAACATTTCAAAGAACACTGCAATGGCGAAAGTACTGCAGCAATGTAAGATTATCATATGGGACGAATGCACAATGGCTCACAAACGCGCATTGAAGGCACTGAATTGTACTTTGAAAGATTTACGTAATGATAACCGACATTTCGGTGGCGCAATGATCTTGCTATCGGGCGATTTTCGTCAAACGCTGCCTGTCATTCCGAGATCAACTCCGGCAGATGAATTGAATGCTTGCTTGAAGGCGTCTGCTTTATGGCAATACGTAAAGAAATTGCATTTGAAAACGAACATGCGAGTTGCTTTACAAAATGACCAGTCCGCTGCAGAGTTCTCCAGGCAATTGTTGGCGATGGGCAATGGCGAGATTCCAGCAGACTTAAACACCGGCCTGATTGGGTTTCCACAAAATGTTTGCAACTTTACAACGACACCGGAAGAACTAATCATGAATGTTTTCCCGAATATCGCTCAGAATTATGTTGACCATGATTGGCTGAGTGTAAGAGCGATTTTGGCTGCGAAAAACAAGAATGTCGATCATTTGAATTTCGTCATTCAAAATCAAATAGCTGGTGAGTTATACATTCATATAAATCCGTCGAATCCGTGATGGATGAAAACGAAGCCACCAACTATCCCACGGAATTTTTGAATTCTTTGGATGTTTCAGGCTTGCCTCCACACAATTTGAAATTAAAAGTCAGCACAGTAATAATTTTGTTGCGCAACCTAAATGCACCAAAATTTTGCAACGGTACGCGGTTGATTGTGAAGAATTTAAAATCAAATATTATTCAAGCAACGCTGTTGATTGGACAATTTAAAGGCGAAGATGTTCTTATTCCGCGGATTCCACTTATTCAGAACGATTTGCCTTTCGTATTTAAGCGTCTTCAATTTCAAGTACGTCTCGCTTTTGCTATGACATTAATAAGTCGCAAGGACAAAAAAAGAACAAAGTCGCTGGATGTGTGTGGCATAAATCTTTAATTTCCATGTTTCTCACATGGTCAATTGTAAGTGGCGTGCTCACATGTCGGCAAACCTCGCGCTTTGTACGTGTACGCACCCGATAATGGAACGAAAAATGTTGTTTACCATAAAGCACTTCAGTGAAAAAGCGGTAGGTTGGCCGACAAGTAAATCGCTACGGTTTTTGGAATTGTGTTTAATTTTGATATAACTTTTGAATAAAGAATTTTAATTGACCGGATTACATGAAGCGAAAGCTCGGAATTATTAATTTCATTACCTACCTATATTAACGAATTTGGGCGGAACGAAGTTCGCCGGATCAGCTAGTTATATATATAAATTTTCTTGAGAAACTACACAAACGCATTCGCGTACTGAGAAAATGTTAAAAAGATGAACAAGAGAAAAATTAATGTTCCTTAATTTTTCTTCACAAAGAATTTCAGGTGGCAAGAAAATGAAAACAGTCAAGTGATGAAATCTTATGAGTTTGCCAGCAAAAAACAGCGTTTGCTTCTTTTCAAGCCAAACTTTGACGTTTTTAATCCGTTTACACAAAAGCGTTCTCGTACTTTTCTTTCAAATGAGAGGATTCTCTCTCGGTTTTGGAGATTAGACAATTTCTCTACACATAAAAGTACGCGAACGGACCTAATATCCGTTTTTCGAAAGCATTGATTTGACATTTGTCAGATTCATATCTCAAACATATGTTAGATTAAAAATAAAGTTAATAAATTGGTATTAATGGAAGCCGAAGCTTTACAACAGAATAAACAAAAATAAAGAAGAAAGGAGAATGCTTCAAAATTGATGAAGCTTATTTTAGATTTCAGACTTGTCGTATATGTACCGATACTCACCTCGATTACCGTTGTCATAATGTCGAAAATGTGTTTTGTCATTTCCTGAGTGATGTCGGTTATCCGCATTACATAACGCAGAATCGTCAAATTCGTAGTAGATTTGTACACGACTGAATTATTCACAATCAAAAAAGAAACTAAGGAGGGGAAAAGTAATTAAAGTAGTTTGGGAAATTCACAGTGTTTTCCAATGTTGTTGGGATAGAAGGTGGAGCTGTGCAACGCGCGAGTTTCTGGTGGACTATCTGAAAATTACATTATTTTGTCAAATTGTATAAACAAATAGATACAACATATTGTGAATTGTTAAGAAGGATTTAATCGAAAAAAACGAAGCTTTTGTAAAAAAATACGCGCCCTAGCTCAATAAAATTGTTTGGGCGGATTTTATCTCCTGAGCAGATTTAGGAGTCAAAGATCATATATAAAAAAATTCAGCTTTCTAGCAAAAATTCTTAAACTTGATTATTTCGGGCCCCTAGAGAGTATATGGTTAATATGTCAGCTTTTTAGGTCCAGTTTAAAGGCCTTATTTTTGCCGACAGACGGACGGACGGACGGACGGAGATGGCTAGATCAATGCTGGATAATAAATATAGTAACTTATTTCGGGTCTACGGGCAATTGAGGTTTGTTACAAACTATGATAAATCTAAAGCTGTAGGTGTTGATGGAATCCATCCTTATTTCATAAAAATGATTTTGCCATATATTCTTGCAATAGTAACCATTATATTCAACACTATTTCAACGACATCAATTTTTCCAATTATATGGAAAGCTGCTAAGATTACTCCAATTCTTAAACAGACAGCAACAAGTAGAGCCCCGGCAGAATATCGACCCATCGCAATACTACCATATCTAGTCCTAGAATAATGTGGTCAGTATCACTTGTCCACCTACCTTCGACAAAACAATATACTCTACGTTTATCAAACGGGCTTTCGGCAACTTCACAGTTCAGCACTGCTTAAAGTGTATACGGGTAGCTATGGATAAAAACTACACCACTTTTCTGACTCTACTTGACTTTTCCAAGGCATTTGACACAGTTCACCACGGGCTTCTTGTTGAAAAACTTATGACACGATTCGGGCTCTCGTTTTCTGCAGCGAAATTTATTCAATCATATCTTACAGGTCGTACGCAAGCTGTCTTTATCAATGATGTCCCATCCGAGTTTTTAGCAACTTTAAATGGTGTCCCTCAAGGATCCATCTTAGGCCCACTGCTCTTCTCAATATTTATTAATGACCTCCCAACTGATGTCAATTACTCGTCAGTAGGTACATATGTATGCAGACGATGTACAACTATACATAAGCAGTGAACGCGATCTCATCACTAATTCTGCCCATAAGCTCAATCAGGATCTCAAGAATATCCTAACTTGGTCCGAGCGCAATTGTTTAAGGCTAAATCCTGGCAAAACCAAATGCATAGTAATTAGAAGAACTTTTCCGGATATATCTTGCGTTCCTAGAACCTATCATGGAAATTTTCCAATTCAATTTGTCCAGAAAGTAAAAAATCTAGTTACATATTTGGTTCAGCACAACATTGTGTTGGGACAACCATATTCTGACCATTATTGGGAAAATCTACGGCTGTCTCAGAAACCTGTGATATTCGCAAAATTTCACACCGAGAACTAACTGGCTAGAACCCTGCTGGTGCCACTTATTACCTACTGCTGTGAAATATTCTGTTGTAACAACGCCTTCATAACGCGCAAATTTCAAGTTGCATTTAACAATATAACTCGATATGTTTTTGGATACGACCATGTTTCCGCTTATGCTAAAAAGATTCTTGGTTGTACACTAAACAAGTATCTTGAATACTGCACTATCAAGCATCTACATAATATCATAACCACCAAACAGCCTCCCTATTTATATGATAAGCTTCAATTCGCACAATCGCAACGCTCCTCCAATTTGATTCCACCCCGGGTAGCATATCAGGTCACGGAACGCCATTTTTTTGTTCACGCCGTTCGCCTCTGGAATGCACTTCCCCTCAGTTTAAGACGGATGCAAACAATTTTAGTGATACCTACTCTCTTTCGGCACATTGCAGGCACATAAATACAGAAAGTACTACCTAAGTTTATAGAAATCTTTCTTTCTTTCTTTTAAATTGTTTTTTTCTTTCTTTGAATTTGTATAGTTACATCTATATATATAAAAATCAATCCATATTTGAGTTTGTTGCCGCTGTTTGGCCAAACGTGTTAACCGATTCCAATGAAATTTTTTTCCATGAAAGGTGACGTCTGTACAAAGGATGTTTGGTATGTGCGATATCTGTATCTGCATCGGTGTGTAAATTATGGGCATTTGAGTCAGTACACATGGATATGTGCATATGCGTGTAAATTCCGATGCAGATACAGAGACCGCACATATAAAAAACCATCGTACAGACGTCACCTATTTTGTTATCCGCACGCGCATATGAAAGAGGGAGTCCAGACCAACGTTTCAAGCCTATTGTGGTGTTTGTGCGCACTTTCATTCTTGAGTTCAATGTTCAATGTTCAATGTTTTATTCAAATAACTCTTATTGAATTTTTTTGCATTTTTTTTTTGTGAATCGGGCATCGGAAAGCTGCGGATTGATAACAATCGGTGTGAAAGTGAATGAAAAGTGATTCTATCGAAGTTTTTATACAATATTCTAAGGGTATATTAATTTTGACGCATAGTTTGTAACATACCTTAATATTGCCCGTAGACCCCTAAAAGTTACTATATTTATGATCAGCATCGATAGTAATGTCGATCTAGCCATGTCCGTCCGTCCGTCCGTCCGTCCGTCCGTCCGTCTGTAGCCAAAAATTAGGCCTTTAAACTGGACCTAGAGAGCTGAAATTTTAACCATATACTCTCTAGGGTCCCGAAATAATAAAGTTTACGAATTTTTGAAATCCGCCCACAGACACGCCCACAAACTCAAAAAAACCAAATTTTGGAAAAAATCGAATTTTAAGCTAGAAAGCTGAAATTTTTTATATATGATCTATGACTCCTAAAACTGCTCGGGATAAAAAATTTTCAAAATCCGCCCACTGACACGCCCACAAATAAATAAAATAATTTTTTTACACCCTATTCTAAGGGTATATTAATTTTTGAAAATCCAAAGTTTCAGCTAGGGAGCTGAAATTTATAGTATATACTCTCTATGGGCCCTTTATGCTCATGTGTAAATATTTTCAAAATCCGCCCACTGACACGCCCACAATTATTTTTTTTTTTTTTTTAAATTCAAAGTTTGAGCTAGGGAGCTGAAATTTATAATATATACTCTCTAGGGGCCCTTTATTCTCATGTGTTATTTTTTTTTAAATCCGCCTACTGACACGCCCACAATTAAATAAAACAATTTTATTGAAACACCCAAGTTTGAGCTAGGGAGCGTTGTTTTTTTGATAAAATCCTTTAAATGTTATATAACAAAATATGTAGAGCGTTCTTAACAATTCAACCATACTTAGACTTTTGTCACGCCCACTTATGAGGGATAGGAATAAGAATAGGGTATCCAACAGTTCGCCCAAGCGGACTGTAGCCCGTCCCTATGTTTTACTTTCGCTTTGTTGTTTGATTCGCACAAGTAAGCTGACATAGGCGCCTGCCAGACAAAAAGCCCCTACCCTAAGCGGAACAGGTGGAGCTCAAATCAGGCAATCTTCGGTATTGGCCTGAGAGTGTTTCTGTGAAGTTTGGTCAAAATAGGTCTTCTTTTTTTAGGGCCAGCAACATAGATACCCGCTTTGAACGAACATATTGGTCAATAGAATTCTCGGGCACGGGCAAAGCCGGGCGGGTGCAGCTAGTTGTTTATATTTATTAATTGAAAGTTATTACACCTTATTGACCGCAAAAATCGTAATAACAAGAAGTAAAAACTAAAAACAAAACCGAAAAACTTTTATGTTTGAAATTCTTTTTTATTAGCACGTATGCATTTCGGTTCTCAGCTGCGGAACCATCATCAGCGAGCGACAATTAAACAATTACAAAAGAGATTAGGTACATCTACTATACATAGTTGGTTAAATAAGTTAAGTTAAGTTAAACATAGTGAAGAGAGTGAGAAAACAGTGTCTAATTTTTCTTGTTTAATAAGTTGAACAGAAGAGAATCAATTGGTCCAGCTTCCAAATTCATCAAGTTGTCATTCAAGTGGATATGTATTGATTCATAGGCGTCTAGTTTGTGTGGTTTGTTTACATTTTTGATGAGTCGGAAATTATTGTCAAATGATGTAATTGTATGTCGATCTGCATTACTTGGGTCAAATATGTGTGCCGCTATAGCTTTGTCGATCTCTTTCTTTTTCACAGATCTAAGGTGCTCATTAAATCTAGTTTCGGCGGCTCTTCTCGTTTGTCCAATATACTTTTTCTCACAATTAGAACAAGAGATCTCATAAATTCCACTGCATCGAAGAGTTGGTGTGTGGTCTTTTGTGGAACCCAAGCGCAATTGAAGTTTGTTGTTGTTGGTGTGAATTACGAGTATGTTCATTTGGGCTTTGGCAAAGACATGCATTAATTTGTTGGTGATGTTCGGGGTGAAGGGTAAAGTGACACGGTGTTTAGGTGTGGATATGTTTTGTTCAAATAATGTACTGATGTTGTTTCGTTTCAGTTTTGTCGAGTGTTTTTTAATCAAATTGTCAATAATAGATTTCTCATATTTAGTTTACCTAAGTCATAATTGTTTTCTATTCTTTTTTTTAAATATAAAACAATATATGTATTTTCATTTTTCAGTTAATATGAAGTATCATAATCGAAAGGCTTTTTTACAAAATTCGCATTTATAACTTGAAAGATTTTGGAAGTCTATCATAAATGTTGTTACTTATGAATAAATGAATATTAAATAAATGATTAAAAATTAATATATCTACCCTTGGAAAAGGATTTAACTTTATGCCGCTTGTCCTTCTATCATGGCACCATTTTCGGGCTTATATTCCTACACCATAAAATTGACGATTCGTGAAAATAGATTGAAGTCATCGATATCCAAAAAAATAAGAGTTCAAACAAATATTATCGGCGCTGTGTGCACAGCATAAGCATAACCACAGAATGACTGTACGTCTGCGGATGGGATAATTTATATTTTCCTTTAAAACTAATGTGATATCTATCTTCTACTTTCAGATACAAGGCTCTTCAACTAGACGATGCTGGATTAAGCTAAAGAAGAGAAAAAAGCATCTCCTCAATTCCATATTCCGGTGGCATCGCCACCTTTATATTTACCATCAAAACTTCGAGGTGAAGATATTCACGCACGGAAATTGCATAACACTGATAAATGCAAGTCTTGTTGTATTAACCTCCATAATTTGCTTGGCAGCTCAATTATTCAATACACAAGAGGTTCGTACCATTTTCACCCAGAGGTATCGCAAATATCCCCCAAGCATGGGATTGCAGATGCAAACAATCATACAAGAACCACGCTACCCACGAGCAGCAGGATAACCATGATCGTATGTCAATATTATACCATTTCGTGTTCTGTATCCTTGTTTAGACAGGAAACCCCACAGCCGCAACGTTGGTGAATTATACTGTTTACATGCAAACACATACGAAAGCGAATAAATGGTGCAATTAAATGGCATCCACTTCGAAAGTGGTCCAGACCCGTTGTGTATGTGCACTTTAATATCCTTCTCAAATCACACACAAAAAAGAAAACCAATAATCTAATGTGTGTTTTATCCTTAAAAATTGTATATTAATATACTGGTTTCGGGAAAGTCCCGAGGATATCCATTTGCTTTAGAATAGTAGTTTGTCCAAAACCACAAAAGTATCTAGAACTTAGTCAAGCATCTGCACTCAGAACAGATAATCACTTATTTAGCGTATCCGCAGTACAACTCACATAAATCAGGATAGCCTTGTGAAGCCAATTAAAAGTGGATAAAATGCACTCGTACGTACGCTCATTTCATTTCATCTACACAGAAAAGGAAGCTGCAAGACATCAAAGTAGCCGTAGTAGCCTTTTAGGCCCCAAAATTATGTGTACAATCATTTTCCTTCTTACAATTGCATTTCTATTATTAATTTTAGATTATAAAAGTATGAAGCATGTCAGTCGTCCACCAAGGATAATACACTTGTCGTCCGCACATATTCTAA
Organism: Portevinia maculata; assembly: GCA_949715645.1. Classification (NCBI taxonomy): domain Eukaryota; kingdom Metazoa; phylum Arthropoda; class Insecta; order Diptera; family Syrphidae; genus Portevinia; species Portevinia maculata. The sequence continues at coordinate 363,745,478 of OX454525.1, read as the reverse complement.
AATTGGCTTTCGTCGTTGGCGACAAGCTGTTTGAAAGGAAGAAAAATAAAGAAAAGACCCTAAGAATCCTTTTGATGTATTTTTAACGAAAGGCCAAAAAATATTTTCAGTTTCAATTGTGGCCAGACATAGACAACTTGAAAGGAACGCGACCGCAAACGAATGTCCACAATGAGTGTCAATATGCACACATTCGAGTGGCATATGTTAATCGGTCTCACACGATAAATGCGGTAATGTTCTGCCATATGTAGCTGGGGTGAGTTCAGACATAATTTCTCATTCAAGGGTTAGATGTATGGTTTAATTTTGATATCCAATTTTATACTGAGCTGTAACTACTTCAGTTTCATGTTTGAGACGACAAGAAGGTTCGATTAATTTCGCCAAACTCGTATGGTCAAAGATTAATTAGGAATTCCCTTTTAACTTTTGCAGGCCGCATAAAGCGCCGAGTGTTGTATTATTTTTGATGGAAATCCCATAGAGAATGTAGATAAGATGGGAAGTATTATAAAGCATGAACAGTGCTTCTTATGACTTATGAGCATCGTCATCGAGTGGATATTTTTCATTTTGACTTAACATTTTCAGATTGAAATTAACTACACACACACACTAGAGCATCAGCTGCATGATCGTGGTGATAGTATCGGCTGTTACCTCAAGGAGCAGCAGCAGCATCCATTTAGATGTCAATGCGTTTTTGAGATATGGACCTAAATGGAATAGCGGGCTAAAAGGGTTCACCTGCCTTGACGGGTACATAACATTATGGGCTTACCATTATTGGTGCCAAAGAAAAGTGCTGACTTATTTTACGAAGGTATTCAAAATAACAATATTAGAAGGGACCTAATATTTTAAGGCGACTCGCGGCGAGAAGCTTGTAATGACAATTGATACTTGTGGATGCTGGTCAGTCTTTTGCGAGAGGTGGGGCATTGGAAAAAAAAATGTAGGTGCTATTGGGCCCCGGCCTTATTTAAATCTGAGACCCCTTAGTACCACCCCAGTACTTTTCCGCAGGAACACGGACTACACTCTATGCTCGAGGGCGAGGTTTTCCAATACCTCTTGTGATCAAGAACACCTTTTGTTTTCACGTTTTGGGATAACCACAATAGCCCCGATTACCTACTCTCACTAGGTGGCCAACAGGAACACACTTGACTAGGCAAGCCGAATATATCCCGTGGTACTGTAATAGAGTGTCCTATGGAGCTTCACATCAATTTGACTACTTCCCTTGCGGCTTAGGGCCTTTCAACCCAAATGTCGCGAAATTGTTTGTGTTTTGCCCAAAACTAACGATTTTGCTTTTTCCCTCGCAAGGGTTCAAATTGTTCCAGAACCATGGGTTGGGTATGTATAGACAGTAACGAGTGACAGGGACACATTTATCGACATCAGTGAACCGTGATAAGCACTGATCATAGCTTCTATAAGGCAAACAAATTGTGATGTGGAAATGTCCTTATCTATTCTATCTACCCCAAATCCTGAAAATCCTCTAAGATTATTCCTATTCCTAAGAGCTCAGTAAATCGCAATGCAGCGTCCAATTTTCGTCAAAATTAAATTCTACCATTTATTTCAAAAGCCTTCGAAAAGCTTCTAAGTCAACAAGTAAATGCATAACTGTCTTCTTTCACCACACCAGTCCGGTTTTAGACCGGATTTCTTTTGCACTTGTGAGTCCAGTTGAAAACTTTCGTAATGAAATGGACAAGGACAATGTAACATCACTTGTACTATTAGATTTCTCGAAAGCTTTCGATACAGTACCCCATGAAATACTGTTGCATAAACTAAAATACCTCCTTCACTTTCACTCAACAGCACTTAAATTATTGGAAAGCTATATTTAAGGCCGCCACTAAGCTGTGTATATCAACGAAACACTATCCGCTTTTCTTGAAACCAAAGCTGGTATCCGACAAGGGTCAAAAACGTCCCGCTGTTGTTCACACTGTTCAACAATGACATTCCATTAGTCCTGAAGCACTGCAAGATCCAAATGTATGCAGATGACGTGCAGTTGCATTTAAGATATCCTTTTAGACTGGAGGAAGATGCAACGGAAAGATTTAATGAGGATCTGAATTCTATTGTTTTGTGGTCCCGCAGAAACAAATGGACGCTTAATTCCGGCAAAAGTCAGGCAATCGTTATAGCCCGATCACATATGGATACCCTAACCATAGGGCTTGCTGCGAGCTCTTTATAAGCGGGAAACTGTCTGCCCTTTAACATTAAAGCGATGTTAGTGAAGTCACTTTTGTTACCTATTCTTTTTTGAGCTCATCCAGTTTTCTGTGATTTAGATAGCCACAGTTTCCATAAGTTTAAGGTCGCTTTAAAAAGTACAGTGCGATTCGTCTACAACTTGAGAATTCTATGAATGGACCTGCAACGTTATACGGATCACAGAATATTGACTTTCCTATTTAATCTGAAAGACAGCCAGGCGCAAGATTATCTGTCCCAAAACTTAAAATTTGCTTCATTAGCTAGAAGCAGAATTCTAATTTTGCCGACTTATAAATATAACACAACGGAAAAAACAGTTTTTTTGTGTACGCCATTTTACCGTGGAATACGCTTCCGGTTAACATTAGGAGATCATCAGGCTTCAGCGACTTCTACAGAAAATTGAAAGAATATTTTTGCATATAATTTCAAACTTGTTTTAGGGTTTTTGTTTTCATTTCATTCTTATTTTTCTTTCCTTTTTTTCAATTATATGTCAACTTTTAAATAAGTACATATTATGTAGTTTTAATTTTGTTTTAAATTTATTCTTGTTTTAACTTGAAATTATGTACTTTTGAAATCAACCTTTTATAACGGTTACACAATTAACGGATTTTGTATCTACGTGTTAACATACAACAAACAATATCCGGAAAGTTCGGGAAATGGAAAGCCATCTTTGCTTGGACAAGAAACTATATATATAAGTGAACATTGCGAGGTTCGAAGACTATTATACCCGAAGCAGTAAGACCACGTGTTCTCTGTTATGCACATGAGGGACACCCGAAAGATGAGGCTGCGTTCTTAGATTTGATGCACACTAGTCGACCGGGACGTTAAAAAGTATGTCGAAAATTACCGCGACTGTCTTTTGGTATCATGACCAATACCACCAGTGACCATTACATTCACCCCAACTGAGATCATCAACATTTTAGAATAAATATATCGCACATTCGGGTATCGAATGTCAATAAGGGCTGACAGTGCACGCTCATTCATAAGCAAATCTAAAACTAACTTTGAAACAAATGACATTAAGCTGATAACATCTCATAACCTCAGCATCGTGTGCCGCATCAAAAAGAAAGGAGATACTCAGAACTGCGCCAACTACAGAGGAATAAGTCTCCTGAATTTCGCGCATAAGATCTCGTCGGCTGTATTGTGTGAACGCCTAAAACCTTTCGCCAACCACCTGATCGGCACATATCAGTGTGGTTTTAGGCCAGGAAAGTCAACCATCGACCAAATTTTCAAACTCCGACAGATCTTGGAAAAACCCCAGGAATTTCAGATCGATACCCACCATCTATTTATCGACTTTCAAGTCGCCTATGATAGCGTATATAGGGACGAATTATAGAAAGTCATGTCAAGTTTTGGCATCCCCGCCAAACTCGTCCGTTTGTGCAGGATGCCGATGGAGAAATTTCGCTTCTCCGTCGAAGTCGGCAAGAACACCACCGAGCCATTTGATGTCAAAAAAGGTTTGAGGCAAGCCGACTCGCTATCATGTAATTTCTTTAACATCGTTCTTGTAGCAATTGTACGGAACTCACAAGCCAACACCAGAGGTACATTTTTTCAAAAGTCCGTTACCCATGCTGATGATATAGACATTATTAGGAGAACGCTGACTGTTAATGAGGACAAAACGAAGTATATGCTGTCAACGAGAAAGGACTCTCAACATCGGCGACTCGGACAAAACGTCACGATGGACAGATTCAACTTTGAAGTAGTTAAAGACTTTGTCTACCTGGGCTCCACTATCACTTCGCAAAATGATATCGGCGCAGAGATCAAGCGAAGAATAACTCTTGACAATCACTGTTTCTTCGAGCTAAGAAGAACCAAGAAGATATTAAATAAGACCTTAATCATCCCGGTCCTGCTGTATGGTGCAGAGGCATGGACCCTGTCAAAAGCGGATGAAAACCTTCTGGGATGCTTTGAGAGAAACATTCTTCGAGTGATATTCGGTCCAGCTTGTGACGATGGAGTGTGGAGAAGAAGATTCAATGACGAATTATACGGGCTATACAATGACATTGACGTGGTCAAAAAGCTAAAAATACAACGGCTGAGATGGCTGGGACACGTCGAGCGTATGGTCAACAACGCACCAGCCCGACGAGTCTTCGAATCATCAACCCTGAGGATCAATGCAGCAGGGGAAGACCCCATCTTAGGTGGGGCGCACAATTGCAGAACAACCTCAACCAACTTGGTGTGCGTAACTGGAGGCAGCTAGCGAGGGACCGAGGTGGTTGAAGCGGCTTGTTGGCTTAGTACGTGGTCCATCCCGGACTGTAAACGCCACCAAAAGTAAAGTAAAAAGTAAGTGATAACATCTCATCCGTCATATTCTTTGCTTCATTCTGTTGAGAGGCATCAAACGCTGCCAAGTAGCTGTCCTGCAAGGATGATACAGATTCCATTCCCAACCCTATTCCATTACATTAGAAAAACTTGTTGTAAGCTTTTTTCTTGACGGTCAAGAAACTTGCCCGATTTCCGTTTTTTCGCCATTTTGTTTTTTAAACACACAGACGTTTAACAGCCTTCTAACCATCATCTCTTGGAGCTGCGACCACCCATGCTTATGCCCCAATGTACTTCTTTTCCTCACGCCGAGGCTATGATTAAGATTAAATTAACCATACCATAACCCTCCGATATTGCACATATACTGGTCCGCCGCGGGGTTTGCCCTCAATGATAATGGGCAGGACTCTTGGTTTCAGATCACCTTATAACTAAGGTCAATGAAAGGGTGGTCTTTTTCGTGTAGCATTTGTGTGATCGACAAGTTTAAGCCTGCCTTTGTTTTTTTACGATTTCGATACGTATAGATTATTATTTTTCGATCCATCTTTAACGTCTCCTGTCGGCTCAACCCACGGATTCGCATGCACACTTGCAGGACAGTTTTAAGAGGTTGATTGTGTCACTAGGCTCTGCTGAATATTAAAATTGCCTAGATGTTATTTTCTCTTTAGTCGCCTTTACGAAAAACAGAGTATCGGGGTACGCTGCATTAATATTCTTATCCCGTCCCTTTACGGAGACCAACTTAAAAACTCCTCTAAAAGTTCTAAAGAACTTTAAAGCACGTATGTGCATAGATACCTACGACAGGAATCAGATGAAAATTACTTTGCGCTGCAGTAAATCAGCGCTAAGCGTTGCACTGTCTCCACCTTTGATATCTTATTGCGAAACCTGGGCATATGTGTACATTTTTAAAGCTACAAATTAATTGCAGCGTAACACACCGGGAATGGTGGTAACCCAAAATTTATGATGGCAACATTTCAAATTTACGAGACTCACGCACATTTTTATACCACCTTTATTGTGCGATTTATTTATGTTCCCCGTTGACCATTTAAATTGCTCAGCTGAACAATTTTGTTAAAATAATAACGTGCAGCAAACAGCAGCAACAACCACTGCCGCCGCCAAACGACTATGCATGTACGGTATAAGTTTGCAAAACAGCAACTAAGGGATATGAAAATTAGCAATAAAAGGACCCATCCTCGTGTCCTCGTTTGCCAACATCTAAACAGCGGAGGAGGATAGAATATCGCGACGTTTGAAACTGAAACGAGTCGAATAAATGGAAATGTAAGCTGTGGGCTGAGTTTAGATCGATGTTTGTGGTCCCAAAGGTGCATTTGAAATTTGCAACTCGTACAACTACAGTAAATTGCCAGCAGATGACCCTTGGATCGTTTTCCGCGATTCTGTGCGAAAGTTTTGCTTGATTATATCCTTCCATATGCACAATGTGGAGATAACAATGTAATGAAATATTGCGATAGGCCGTTTATGAAGATATTGGACACTCAAATGGCGACGCCAAGATTCAATGACTTACAGCCCTATTATGGCTATCAAATATCAACACGATATTTGATAATAATTCATACGTATCAAAAAAATTAATGAATCGATATTATGGTTGTCAACCTATCAAAATTTTTGATGAAATGTGAATTGTATTAGATTTATGATCTATTGTGAATAGTTTGGTATTAGGGTTGTCAAAAAATTTGATATTCATCAAATTTTCTATCAACCACAAATTTCTTGTTGATACGTATCAAATATTCGCGCGGTTAAAAATTTCTATTAACATCAAATCATAAAATTTATTTCCTTGTTTTTATTGTTAAAAAAATGATTTTAGACCAAAATGTCATCGGTAGAGTTATTTTTTGAAGGGGATTATGATGAAGTACGTGTTCGCGAACAAGCTATCATACGCAGGACTTTAAGGGATGCTTCGAACCCAATGGATTTGGACGAACATATGTAAGCAGTTAATAGTAATTTTTTTTTTCACTTGATTTGATTCGGTTCCAGATTCGTACAGAACTTCCGACTTTCGAAACAAGCCTTCGTAGAAGTGTTGAACGATATTGAGGATAAACTCAACCCGATAAAAAATCACCAAGCCATCCCAAATACACTAAATAGCAGCAGTTTTAAAATTCTTTGCTCAAGGGAGCTACCAACTGAGCGTTGGAAATGACTTTCGCATTGGCATGGCGGTTGTTCTTAGTGAATTGCTTAGCTTCAAATTAGAAACGTCAAACTTCAAAACAGAACCCATTCTCAATGATATTTTGATTAGCATTCACAATGGGGTAAAAATTATCAATTGATACTCATAATCGATGAATTGATAGATGTTATCAAGTATCAAATAATTGATATTTGATAGCCATAATAGGGCTGTTAGTCGTATAGCGTACGTTTTCGTTACAAAATGTGATTAGCTGTGTCATGCTTCTGTCATGCTAATAAAAACACAATAATAAAAAATTCTGTCTCAAAAATCAAATTTGACGGAATAGTCAGAGTAAATCAAAATTATTCAAGTGCTTTTGGCGGTGCCACCTTGTATATGATCCGACGACAAATCATCACTGCTTTCAACTTTTAGTTCTTTTCTATTGATTTCTTTCGTTATGTAGAACACGATGAGGTCTGGTATTTTCGCTGGGTCAGATGACCAATAAGTGAGCGATCCAGTCGAAATAAAATTGCAGTTGAAATTTCGCCCTGCTTTGTAAAGCTTCCTGCCTTTAGTGGTTATAATTCTTGACCCCCAATAGGTGTGTTTTGCATTGAAATCACCTCCAATGATAAAGTTATTGCCTAGAGTTCGAAAAAGATCGTTAAGAAGGCGAATGCCTAGGTGGACAGTATATAGCAGCTATATTAAATTGTTTGCTTTTAGTCATAATATTTATTGCCGCTACTTGCTTGGTTTATTTTTCTATTTTTGGCATTTCATAGGGTTTCAAAATACTTTTTACAATTACAGCACTACCTCCCCTAGCACTGTCAGCTGGGTGGGAAGAGTGGTAACATAGTTACTCAGGAATTGAAATCGTTGTTCCCTGTTTGAAGTGGGTTTCAGAAATCACGCAGACATCAATATCTTCGTTGAATAGAAATACCTGAAATTCAGGGATATGTTGGTGTAAACCGTTTGCATTGCAGGTCGCGACTTTCAGATTCTTAATCATTTTTTTTTTGATTTCTTCCTTTATAGCCTACTTTATAGTAGAAAGTATTTTCTTTACCGATATTTCTTCTTCTTTACGTGCATTTTTCACAATTTCAGAATGAGATATGTTTTTTGACGTCGGACGCAGTGGCGCAGTGGTTAGTGTTTCGCACTACTAATACCCGGTTCAAATCCCGCCGGGACCAATTAACATCTACGGTATTTTCCACTGCCCCACCTCTTGCGAACGTCTGACAAACATCCAAGAGTATCAATTGTCTTAAGAAGCTTCTCAAATTTGCCGTTCGAATTCGGCTTAAAATTGTTGTTTAATACCTAATATTTATGTAGTATTTTTCCTCAATCAAATAAAACGCCCGTTTAAATAGGTATTTCAAATAGGTATAATTAATTTAATGAAAAGGAAGAAAATAGGTAAAGGAAAGTAATCGATGTATGCACAGTGCCGGTCGTCGCTTAACTTCTCCGCTGTTGTTCGTCTTACACGCTCTCGGCTGCTACATTGTCCAATTCGCCGCGCTCTCACCAGCGTTGCCACCCACACGGCCATCCTGTGATTCGGCTGACCCAGTCGAACGAACAGCATCATCCGCATCTTCTTCCTCGGAAGTAGAACCCGTCTCGAACGTGCACCACCGCTTCATATAGTCAGCGGCCGTCGAAGTGCGGTTGGGACCTTCGTGATCGCCCACTTTCATGACCGAGTACCGGTCGTTACCACACACCTTAACTATCTCGTAAGGCCCAAGATATTTAGGAAATAGCTTCTGCCCCGTAGCAAACTGTGTCTTTTGAATAGCGACCAACTCACCCAGATCGTAGGTGGGCGCTTTTTTCCTCTCCTGATCATAAGTTTTCTTGTTTTCTTCTTGTACTTCGCGTATCTGCATTTTCGCTTCTGCCCTTAGCTGCTGACGGTCCTCCTCGAACATAACAGTTATCTCGTCTTCCAGAAGCTGTCTCAACCCCAAGTCGTCTTCCACAGTCATTTTGACACCAAACATCAACTCGAAAGGTGTTCTTCCAGTACTTCGCGACACCGTAGAATTTAGGACACTTTGTACTTTCGGAACGAATCTGTACCATTTCAATGGATCTTCAATGGTAAGGCGCGTAAGCACTTGAATGATGGTCTTGTTCATCCTCTCCGCCTGTCCATTGCCTCTGGGGACACCGGTCGTCACGAGATGATGCTCGATATTCCTCTCCAAGCAATACGTTACGAAATCGTTAGACGTGAACGCTGACCCTTTGTCGGATATGATACGTCGAGGGTGCCCAAAAACCTGCGATTGCATGTCCAAGCGGTTGATGACTTCAGTTGAGGTCGTACTTTTCATGGAATACATCCAGATAAACTTGCAAAATGCGTCTACAACCACGAAAAGATATCGGTAATTCTTTGCAGTAGAGGGGAGCGGCCCGAGATGATCTAGATGGTACGTGTGTAATGGTTGGTCAACCTTGGCAATGGGATGCAGAAACGACTTCCTCTTGCCAGCCTTCTTTGCAGCGAGGATACAGGGGATGCAATTACTGATAACTTCAGCGATCTTGCGGTCCACCTGTGGAATAAAAAAGTCTTCTTTAATTAGTTTTGAAACCTTACCGAGACCAAAATGCCCCTTCTCGTGAACCAGGCGAATGATTTGCTTCTGTAGAGACTTTGGAACTACCAAAAGGTACGTGCCCTCCACGAATCTGTACAGCACATCGCCCCTGAGATGGTAGTCTTCGTACGAATCAGATTTGACAAGTATCTCTCGTACGGCACAACAAAACTCGTCCTTCAGTTGTGCTTTCTTAACTGCTTTCAGGGACCAGTCCTCTATAGCGTAAACACACACTGGATGGCGACTTAGCGCGTCAACATGACGCATGGCGGTGCCGGATCGGTGATGAACTTCACAATTGAACTCCTCTAGCTGAAGAGCCCAATGAGCAACGCGGCTATTCAACCCTTTCTTGGCCATTGTATCCCTGAATGCCTTGCAGTCGGTGAAAATCTCGAATCTCAACCCCAGCAGGTAGATGCGAAGTCTTTTCAGAGCCCTGATTATGGCGAGCACCTCGAGATCATAACTGGAGTAATTCTTTTCCGTACTTGTAGTTTTAAAGCTTAGGAAAAATACTGGATGATATAGACCATCATCATGTTGTTGTACCAGCACGGCTCCGTATCCATCCTTGGAGGCATCGGTATGCAGCTGAGTAGGTAAATGCGGGTTGAAAAGCTTCAACACCGGCTCTTGACATAACAGGCTCTTTAACTTACAGTAAGCTTCTTCTTGGTGAGGTCCCCATACAAACTTGGCGTCTCGTTTTGTTAGGTCAGAAAGCGGCTTTGCAATGGTGGCGTAGTTGGGAATAAATTTCCGGAAATAGCCAGTCAGTCCAAGATACTGCATGACCGACTTGACATTTTTCAGTGCAGGAAAGTGTTTAATTGCGACTGTCTTCTCCTCAGATGGTTTGATGCTGCCGTTAATAATAACGTGTCCAAGGAACTTCACTTGCGTTTGGAGAAAAGCACACTTTCTCCAATTTATCATCAGCCCATTCTCCTGCGATACCTTCAAAACTTGCCTTAGCTTTTCAATAGCTTCTTCTTCGGATCGGGCAGGAATAATTAAATCATCGATGTAGGCCAAGACAACCCCTCGGCGTTTGAGATCTTGAAGAACAACATTTACATACCTCTGGAACACTGCAGGAGAGTTGCACAAACCAAATGGGACCTTGTTGAACTCAAAGTGTCCATCGGGAGTCACAAATGCGGTGTACTTTTTGCTACTCTCTTCGATGTCCACGTGCAAAAATCCATTTTTCAGGTCCAGGATGGAGAAGACCTTGGCATCGTACAATTGCTCGAGTACCTCCTCTATGATCGGCAACGGATAACGGTCTTTCAATACATGTCGGTTTAGTTGCCGGAAATCGACACAGAGTCGCAGCGAACCATCTTTTTTGCGTGCCAGTACGATGGGACTGGCAAAGTCGGAATTGCTGTTGCGAATGATCCCATCTCGCATCCACTCGGAGATCTGCTTGTCTACGACTTCCTTCTCCAGGGGAGCCAAGCGCCTTGGCCTTTGGTAAATCGGCTTTTCTTCATCCAGGACGATTTTCATCCTCACACAGGTTGTTTCGGGACATTTCGGAGAGTACTCCGCAATCATCTTTTCCACTTCACTACGCCGTTCTGGTTCTTGGATGTTTCTAAGCGTTTCTGTTAGTTCAGAGTCACCACAGGAGATCAAGTTTGTTCGAAATACTGGGTTATCTGCCTCTGCCTTCTTTTTACATATGATCGGATGTCCGTCTTCGATGACCAGACACACTTCTGGCAGTAAGTCCTTACCTATTAGAAACTCATAGGCCAACCAATTATCGGGTACAAAATGACAAATCAAATTATAATACTCGCCTGATATGTCTATGTTGATTTTCGAAGCGCCCAACGTTTTAGCTGGCTGGCTGTCAAATGCAATGGTGACAACTCCCGGGTACTGGACCTCACTGATACCAAACTTCTGTCGGAGGCTGTCCTTGACTAGCGTTATATCACTGCCTGTGTCGATAAGGGCCTGGAACTCTTGATCGTGTACCCTGACAGGAATAGTTATATCTGGAACCACCACTCTGTTGACATTAGCACTCGATGTCGGCTTGTTCTCCGAGCAATTCCTAGCAATGTGCCCGAACCGGTTGCATTTGAAACAACGGCTGCCTTTCTCCTTGTTGGGGCAATTGTGGGAATTATGAGAAAGAGCACCACAATTACGGCACCGACACTGCTGGCTTGCGTCTTCTTTCCTGTTGACAATCCGCGAGACTGACTTAGCCGGATTGGCATTCTTCGTGCGGGATTGATCAACTTTCATTCGCTCGTAGGACCTAAGCTCCGCCTTCAACTCTTCCAAGGTCTTGGCGTGATAAAGAATACCCTTGCTCAAAACGTCATCCTGGATACCCGCTATAATGTATGACAAGAGATGCCCTTCGTCTATGGTACCCCTTGCCGCTATCTTCTTCATCTTATAAAAGTATTCGAGAAATGATTCACCTTCACATTTAATTGTCTTCTCGAGTATTTTGTGAACATTTTCGTGTTCCTGCTTGCCGAACTCCTTCATCAAAAATGTATTCAACGAACTCCAGCTGTTGACCGCCTTTTCGGACTCCAGTGCCAGCTTGGCTGCACCGAGTAACAATCGCCTGGAATACAGAAATTTCTGGACTTCTCCCCATCCGCAAACTGTGGCCACACTCTCAAAATCTGAGATCCATGATTCCACACACTTCCCATCTTCACCGCTGAACTTTTCTAACGCCTCTTCAACGTCCTTAAATTGGAAAGCATTATGAACGCTTTCGCTTTCGCTTTCGACCTTAGGAGATGTCATTATGCCGCTTTTCTTTAAAAATTTTACTTCACTGTCTATGATTTTTCTTTCTTCTTTTCCTCTACTTATCGATGTGTTCTTTTCACTTCCTGCGTCTTCCTCCTCGCTTTGTTCTTCACTGTGCTCTTCACTTTGTTCCTCGCTGTCTTCGTCTTCTAATCTGCTTTTCCGTTTCAACAAATTTCGCACACGCGCGACTAACTCCGTTTTTTTTTATTATAACGGACCGATAAGTCGTTTCGTCTTAGAATTTCTTGTAATTTCTTTACTGTAAGTTTCTCTAAACCACGTCCGATCGGCATGTAGGAAAATGACGCAATCCCCAACAAAAACTACCGTATGCCTTTGGCAGCAGACAATTATTGTGCAAATTAACGCACTGTGCAATCTCTTTCCCTTTAACTTCGCGATTTCTTTCCTTTAGCTTTTCTTTTACAGCCGGATGAAGGAATAATTATCCCACTTCTGACACCATGTAGTATTTTTCCTCAATCAAATAAAACGCCCGTTTAAATAGGTATTTCAAATAGGTATAATTAATTTAATGAAAAGGAAGAAAATAGGTAAAGGAAAGTAATCGATGTATGCACAGTGCCGGTCGTCGCTTAACTTCTCCGCTGTTGTTCGTCTTACACGCTCTCGGCTGCTACATTGTCCAATTCGCCGCGCTCTCACCAGCGTTGCCACCCACATTTATACCCTATTCTAGGGGTATATTAATTTTGACGCATAGTTTGTAACATACCTTAATATTGCCCGTAGACCCCTAAAAGTTACTATATTTATGATCAGCATCGATAGTAATGTCGATCTAGCCATGTCCGTCCGTCCGTCCGTCCGTCCGTCCGTCCGTCCGTCCGTCGGCAAAAATTAGGCCTTTAAACTGGACCTAGAGAGCTGAAATTTTAACCATATACTCTCTAGGGTCCCGAAATAATCAAGTTTAAGAATTTTTGAAATCCGCCCACAGACACGCCCACAAACTCAAAAAAACAAAATTTTGGAAAAAATCGAATTTTGAGCTAGAGAGCTGAAATTTTTTATATATGATCTATGGCCCATAAAACTGATTGGGACATAAAATTTTCAAAATCTGCCCACTGACACGCCCACAATTAAATAAAACAAATTTTGGGAAAAATTGAATTTTGAGCTAGAAAGCTGAAATTTTTTTTATATGATCTTTGGCCCATAAAACTGCTTGGGACATAAAATTTTCAAAATCCGCCCACTGACACGCCCACAATTAAATAAAATATTTTTTTTGAAAAACCAAAATTTGAGCTAGGGAGCTGAAATTTATAGTATATAGTCTCTAGGTGCCCTTTATGATCATACTTAATTTTTTTTTAAATCCGCCTACTGACACGCCCACAATTAAATAAAACAATTTTATTGAAAAACCAAAGTTTGAGCTAGGGAGCGTTTTTATTTACAAAAGCTTAGTTTTTTCGATAAAATCCTTTAAATTTTTGTCACGCCCACTTATGAGATATAGGAATAAGAATAGGGTATCCAACAGTTCGCCCAAGCGGACTGTAGCCCGCCCCTATGTTTTTATTTACTTTTTAGGTTCATTTATCGGATCTTGGAATTTCTTATTCGATCAATCTTTGTTACTCCTACTGTAGTGTGAAACGTCTGCTTTTATTTGCCGTCATACTTTTTGTACGCTGTCCAAAATTGTGAACCGTATAGGAGCGCCGGGGGAACAACTGCGGTATAGAGCCATCTTTTCAGCTTAGGGGCATTTTTCGATCACTGAAGATGGCTGAAATTTTTCGCCACTTCATCCACCCTACGTTTGCGCGTTGCTTAATGTCATCATAACAGCCTGCTTTGCTATTGATCATAGATCGCAGATATTTGAACTTTTCGCACTTGGGAATCAATCTTCCATTCATATCAATGTCTGGAATAGGTCGGAGTGGATCAGAGAACGGGCAGCACAAGTATTCTGTTTTCTTTTTTTTCGAACTACGATACCTATTCGCCTCCAAAACATTCACCTATACATCAAGTCAATAATTATGGATCCATCTTCAGCAAAGCATAACTGATGCACTTTTGAGTTCGTCACTTTTTTATCCAGCAGATAATCAACGACTGTAATAAATATCAAAGCACTTAAGATGTTTGCCTGGTGTACACGGACTTTGATTGCGAACTCATCGGTGACGCCAGCGGGGCATCTTTCTCTTGTCTTTACTCACTTATACATTTTCATGATCATCTGAATTTAGACTTCTGGATCTCCTCGTTGTCTTAGCGCCACACATAATAGATCCCTCTTTGTCCTTTCAAAAGCCTTTTCAAAATCAACCAACACCATATGCAAATTCGTTTAAGAATCAAGAAGTTTTTCCATTATGATCCTTATACTTTGGATTGCATCGGTCGGGCCAAACCCGCACTGGTCCTCAGATAGCCATATTATTTTCAGCCTTCAGCTATCTAATACCCGCTCAACGATCTTGATTGAATGGTTAATTGTCACAAAGCCTTATTGCGAAGATCAATCGACAGTTGATAATTGATTATTTTCAATGTGTGCTATTGTGAGCGAACGATTCTAAAGGATTTTGTCAATTAAAATAATGCGATTGACAAAAATACCAAATGAATCGTTCGTTCACAATAGCACACATTGAAAATAGTCAATTATCAATTGTCGATTGATCTTCGCAATAAGGCTGACAGTATCGCATATCGCCTTTTCTTTGTACAAAGGAGGAAGAAAACTTTCCCTCCACTGGTAAGGCATTGGATCGCCACTCACCAGTTTGGAGATCAGAATCATGAGCCATTTGGACCGATATCTCTCATCTTTTCCAGAACTCAGAGGGTATCTCGTCCGGCCCAACTGCATTCCGTGCATTCGGGCTACAGTACGCTTGGGTGAACTGTTGGATACCCTATTCTTATTCCTATCCCTTATGAGTGGGCGTGACAAAAGTTTAAGTATGGTTGTTATTATTATTTTGTTATATAACATTTAAAGGATTTTATCAAAAAAAAAAACGAAACTTCTGTAAATAAAAACGGTCTCTTGCTCAAACTTTGATTTTTCAATAAAATTATTTGATTTAATTGTGGGCGTGTCAGTAAGCGGATTTAAAAAAAACCAACACATTAGCATAAAGGGCCCCTAGAGAGTATATAATATAAATTTCATCTCCCTAGCTCAAACTTTGGATTTTCGAAAAAAGTCCTTTTTTTTAAGTTGTGGGCGTGTCAGTAGGTGGATTTTGAAAATATTTACACATGAGCTTAAAGGGCCCCTAGAGAGTATATATTATAAATTTCATCTTCCTAGCTCAAATTTTGGTTTTTCAAAAAAAATTGTTTTATTTAATTGTGGGCGTGTCAGTGGGCGGATTTTGAAAATTTTATCTCCCGAGCAGTTTTAGGAGTCATAGATAATATATAAAAAATTTCAGCTTCCTATCTCAAAATTTTTTCCAAAATTTTGTTTTTTTGAGTTTGTGGGACTGTGGGCGGATTTCAAAAATTCGTAAATTTCATTATTTCGGGACCCTAGAGAGTATATGGTTAAAATTTCAGCTCTCTAGGCCCAGTTTAAAGGCCTAATTTTTGCCGGCGGACGGATGGACGGACGGACGGACATGGCTAGATCGGCATTACCTACTATCGATGCTGATCATAAATATAGTAACTTTTAGGGGTCTACGGGCAATATTAGGGTATGTTACAAACTATGCGTCAAAATTAATATACCCTTAGAATAGGGTATAAACATCAGAGCTGTTATTCGCGAACGAAATACAGCCGCAAACATTGTGAAAACGTGATGAAAAATTTGATAAAAAGAATGCCTTTTTTTTGTAGGCGGAGCTAAGGCAGACATATGTCTTTTGTGAGTTACCTCAGAGTTTAAACTTTAGATTAAATATATATGAGCACTTTTCATAAAAATGTTGCGTTTTTCTATCGACTTAAAATGTCACCTCTTGTTGGATGACCATGTATTTGTCGTTTAATACTTTGCTCTAAGAATGTTTAGTTGTGCGTTCCTTTGCTACACTAGATATTTTTTCGAAAGACCAAACCTTTGCCTTCGGTAGCAAGCACTTTGTCCTGTTTGTTTCATTTATCTTTGTATACACAATTCTGCCGCAGATTAAACGCCATGTGTATATGTATATATAAATAAATAAATTAGTTGCACAACCAGATACATCCCTCTAAGAGATCGTTTTCCAAAATACGTCATTATGATATGTAAAGTGAATAAAAAAAACCCCACTTGACCACTATGTGTGGTTCAGCACATGCATTGGTCAGGAGACATTGTATCGCCCATAACATATTCAAATTGCCGGCATTTTTCCTGGACCGTGCTTTGTCAAATTCTCTTTTCTTTCATTTTGTTCGTGCAACGTCGTTCGAGCGTTTGGTTTTATATTTTTTATTTCCACAGTTAATATGGCATGTAAACGATGCCTGCACTCAACGATTACACTGTCGTCTGTGTGCTCGTTTGTTAAGAGGCACTATGAATAGAGATTAAGTTAATTAGGATGCAATTTTAAAGCCAATATTTTTTTTACCTTCTATTTGCCTTTGCTTACGTTTGGAGGAGAAAAAAAGTTGTGTACCATCAAGTAACAGGCCATAGCAACTTGCTGTGTCCAACTCTCGTGGATTAAACTCTCCCACAAACGTCCAGTGTGGTGCCGTTTCTAAGTCTCGAAGGTCCAATTCATTGACCCCCCTTTAAAAAGTGTCTAATGGAGTTTTAACTAAAACCGGCATTAAGCTATTTGCGTCATTAACAACAGACCATTAAATATTCGATATATTCACTCTCCTTTAGTTTAATGGTCCGCTTTAAATTTCGCTTTTGAACTTCTATAAGTTTTAAAAAAATTCCCAGGAAATTTTACATCATTCTAAATTTTGATTAAAATAAGTTCAGAGTCCATTATCCTGCTTCCGTGGTGCAGTGGTTATCACATTCGCCTAATACGCGGAAGGTTTGATCCCGGGCGGAAGCTGATTTTTTTCTTTGTTACGCAATTGTATGTAACTGAGTGTGCTGTTCTTATTCTGTTGTATATCTGGTTCTGGCTCTGATTGAAACCCTCCATTAAACCTCCTTTAGCGAATCTCCTGATTCTGAGAATCTGAGTGTGTTCTTCTGTTTCTGTTGTCTATCTGGAGAGAGAACTAATGTAGAGTGAGTTAATTGAAATGCGTCAGTAGTTTATTATATGCAGCCTCTTTTAAAATCTATAATGAAGAGTGAATCAATCGAATATCTACAAATTTATGAATTTCGCATTTTTAATGCCGTTTTCAAATTTAATAGTGACCTTATTAGGTGGGCTTAACGGGCAAGTCTTCTGTGGCCATAGACGTCTATATATTAAGAGAGTGTTTTTCGGTCTTCCTCTCCGTTTTTGTTATGAGTACCTTTTTTATGAAGCAGGATTCTCAGTTCCAGTTCTGGTCACTCGTAGACATTTTTGCGGCTAGTTTAGTGTTGGCACTAATCAGAGATTCCAGGTGTTAAGTGTCCCTACTCTTCTTAGGAACAGAATTTCTAGTAGTATGGTATACGAGTGTAGATGTTGAGACACCCCACACACACAGTGTGACCTCTCGATGAGCGCCATTTGTGATGTCTAATAAAATTCTTTTAACTCAGGTGGAATTCAGCAAAGTTTCCGATGCCCACGTTGTATTATACCCAGCTGCCCAAGTCCCCTTCCTTAAACGATCATAATTCATATTCACTAAGGATCGCCCAACAAACCATTAAGAACACAGCACCACAAGTTCTTCCAAGTTATACAATATTTAATATTCTCGGAAAATCAATCGCTTATGTATATAAACTCAGGGTTCATATACCACAATATATATGCTCAAGTAAAGACAAACTACCACTGACTCCTTGGTCAGCCACCAATTTCCGAATGAAGTGTCTTAAGTTCTTATATATGAAAAAAGTAGCTAAATAATACCACTGTATATCTAGCGACTCACGAAGGGTTACCCACGAGAAAAACTCCAAAAAATACGACTAATACGTAACAAGGACTTACGATGATGATAGATCTTTCCTCTCTGGTACAGACTAAAAAGAGGAAAACTAATTGTTTTTCCTTGAACTCAAATGATACCCTATTTTCCTGGTAGGTTCATCTAATCCCACACTCGTGGAGCCTTGTAAAGGATGTGTTACGCAAGATTTGAATTACATAGAAAACACAGTTTATTCTGTTTCGATTGTTATTTTTTTATTGAATCATAGAGTACACAGTATAAGGTTATGTATAGAATAGCACATCAGACAAATGGCCTCCAAGGCTTTGCGTCCAAGGCCTTGCATACGCACTCTTTTGGAAAAGTTTTCCATAACACTATCAGTTCTGTGTCGTGGAGTGCTTAAAGCAAGCAACTATCACGAGCAGAAATTTGCCGGCACTAAAAGTGCTCCCACAGGCTCATCATTTAGTGCATGTGTTACTAAGGACAAAACAATTAAAAATACAATAATTATGTACCTATAAAATACTAACACAATCACAAATCATGCAAATAAATTAAGACGTTAAGGTATTATTGCGCAAAATATTTTTCAGCTCAATTTTACTAACATGAAAGTCAATCACATGATCATTTATATTATAGATTCTACTCATGCGACTAATAGGCTCATGCCTCCCATAATTCGTTCTATGATGGGGGCTAAACAATAAATCAACACTACGTAAATTATGGGCACCACACCGAAAATTAAAGCCAATAGATGACAGCAAGTCAGGTGCATCTATTTGACCGGATATAAGCTGCTGTAAAAAAATGATATCGCTATTAAGCCTTCGTTGAGAAAGGGGTAACATTTGAAGAAGCTTGATACGTTGACTGTAAGGAGGAAGGTTAAATGGATCATCCCATGGAAGTCCTCTAAGTGCAAATCGAATAAATTTACGTTGAATGGCCTCTATTCGATTTGAATGAATGTTGTAGAACGGTGTCCAAACTTGAGAGGCATACTCTAGAATCGGACGGACAAAACAATTGTACAATGACATAGAAACGTAAGGGTCATTAAATTCTTTGGCTCACCTTTTTACGAAGCTCTGTATAAATGTGGCTGAATTTCGTCGATGCAGCTTTGAATTTCCACCTTCAATGCAGTGTAGAGACATCAGTTATGGCTTAAAACCTTCCGAGATGAAATGTCTATCATGGGGAATAGGGGTTTGTGGCGTGGCCCCTCACGCCGATTCTTCATGCCTACATTGCCATTTCTCGAAGTATAACAAAACCTTCCCTTCACAACTACTATGTAGCTACACTCAATACCTCTAAATAATATTCGACATCATTGACTACAAAATCTAAAGCTAAGGCGCTGCTATTGACCGTCGATTTCAACAGGTTTTCAGCTGGCAGCTACATAACTTACCTTTTTCACCATCAGAAAGCTTAGCTTTTCACATCGTATTAAAAATCATTCCGATAATCTTGCGTCATTAGGACGATAACTTTGCATCTTGATAAGGGTGACACTATTGAGTAATTTTACGAACTTGAACAATCATAAGTGTGGATACCCCATTAATTCAGGCGCGCCATCTGTTCGCTGACACAAATTACTTCCTAAAGTTGGCAGTTCTTTCAGTCCGTAGTTGGCATCTCTTCAAATGGGACTTGATACTACTTTCAGGCCACGGTTGGCACTTCTTCCATTATTCAATCATTTTATTTCCGCCTGACTTTGTTCTCGTAGCCAAGGGAAGAGGTGCAAACCGCGGTAAGAATATTATATTAGAATAAATTTCAATTTTATAAAATCTCCTTTTGTAAAAATAAACTTAATCATTATCACGATTTGTTTGAGCATGCGCTTTATTTTCCCGAACGAGAACAATAAGGTTTAATTCGAATGTAACTATTGACCTAATGCTTTAAATTTTCTGCAAATTTCGAATGGATTCAGTGACTTCAAAGGCTTCAAATGCCTTCAAATGCATGAATTTAGTCACTTTAAAGCCTGTGAGTCTGCAACCAAATAAATGCATTAAGTGAATGCTAATGACTTCAATGCAACTACAAAAAGTGCAGAGGAATCAAAAAGAATGCATTTGTTTTTGAATTTAACTACCAGTGCCCGTGTTCTGTAATTATCGCATCGTTATATTTATTAAATGAACGATGTGAATTGAAACAAAATTTCATTATATCACCCCTGGAAATATGTGATAAATTGGTGTTCTGTAACTTTCGAAAGCGATAAATTATTCACTTCAACTGTCAAAATTTATCACATTTCAATTGGCTTGCGAGAAAGGCATATTGAACAATTTTAAAAGACAGTGAACATTTTTGATTTTTTATTTAACAAAATATACAGTTCGTTGATCAAGTTCAACAGTGGCGGACTAAGCGCGTCAGAGGCCCGGGGCGGCAAAGCAGAATGAGGCCCCCCAGCTTTAAAAAAAAAGTAGTTTTACAGGCTTTTTATTCAGTTAACCTTTGAGGTGAGGAAAATAAAATACGTACCGATCGACAAAAAAAAAATAGATAAAACACATCAAAAATAGTTTTTTTTATTTTTTGTGTATTATTTATGTATATTCGTGCCTTCAATTTACTGAACTCCTCAATAACTTCTTTGGAAATTTTTCTTTCTATTGAAATCACGGCTAGATTAACCAGTCGCTCTTGATCCATTGTAGGTCAAAGATAATTTTTAATTAGTTTAAGTTTCGAAAAACTCCTTTCGCATGATGCAACCGAGATGCAAATAGTCAAGAAGTATTGAAGTATGAGCGATATACAGGGTAACGATTCACTGAAGTCCCATTTTATTATAAAGTAGCTGACCATGCTCGCCTTGCGTCGCCAGTCTTACACTTCTAAATTTAAAACAAAATACTTGCTGATAAGAACTGATAAAGAAAAGGTCGAGAGTGTCTCTTCTCATTATATGGATATACTCTCACTATGACTCCCTCTCAATCTTAATAACATTTCATACCCTATCTTTCTCAATCCCATGCGCTACCAAACACAAACTACATAAGATGCATAAAAAAAAGAAAGAAAAAGCGCACAGCACAAAAGGTACAGAGAGAGAAACAGATTTTTGCCGCACACACACACACATTTTCCTTCACTCAACGCTGCGAAAATCCAACGATCAGCTTCAATCGAACATTTTACTTTTTTTGAATTGTATAAAATATAGTTTAATGCTTATTGTTCAACTTCAGGATAACCTACAAAGATGATTTATATTTTAAAATCTTTGTACATACCTAATTGAACGTTATATTGAAAAAATCCTATTTCATTTGGATGAGTCATTCCAAAGCTAGGAGCTAGAAAGCATTCGAGAGTTAAAACTTTTCTTAGATATCAGCTTAGATCTCCGCCTCCGGACAGCGGATGAAGCATTTTCCCGCTGTAAAAAGTAGCCTATGTTCATCAGGGATACTGTCGGCTTCTAATGATAAAACAATTTTTCAAATCGGTCCAGTAGTTTCGGAGCCTATTCAAAGCAAACAAACAACCAAAACTTTCCTCTTTATAATATTATAATAGATTGAAGGATTTTGGGGCCCCCCAAGATCGGAGGCCCGAGGCGGGCCGCCCCTTCCGCCCCCTGGTTAGTCCGCCAGTGAGTTCAACGTTTAAAAAAATGCAAAAGAAATAAAAAATAACTAATAAAAACAGAATTCAGCAAGCACCTAAATAAAATCCATTTTGAACATTCTTGGAACTGTGTTGCTACACAAATAAACACCTTGGCACATCCAACAAGAGGGAGCAAAAGGTTCTTGTTTTTTTAAAAAATATATTATTTCATTTTTTTTTCATATACAGACAAAATAAATGCAAAATGTTATTTTCATTAAATTCATCGACATAGTGTTGTCTTAAATCAGCGTTAGGATCAGATTAATTATAAAAAAATTTCGTCTGAGTCTAGCAGAACGAGCGATCATCGTATTTTTGAAAATTCAACAGAAACACGTAATTTTCCGATAATCCGCTAAAAAGTCGCGCTACACCACTCCTATCCCAATAACATGTAAATACACACTGAATTTCCTCGCCAAACTACCCTTCGATTTCCAGTATTTTGACAATCCTTCCAATTTCCCATGATATTAAAAGTTACCAATTTTATCGCATAGGGTTACAGAACACCAATTCTTTTCACATGCGATAAACGGTAGAATCTTGTGTTCCCAAGTTTTAGAAATGGTTGGTGTTTCGACAAATATAAATTGTTGCACAATCAGATACCAATGCTGTAACTTCAGACCCAGGGCCGGCTGTAGCCAAACAAGCGCCCTGTGTAAGATTGACAGAAATCGCCCTATTTTGTTAGATTCTCTTTGAAGTTGCAATATTTTTTTTTTTTTTTTTTTATAATTTGCTTACGCTAAAGGGATTTTTTGCTGTTGTTACAGAACCCTTATAATGCTAAGAACACAGTGTAAGCTACTTGGTATTTAGAAAGAATAGAGAGATAGGAAAGAAGTGTTTGGGTGCAGTGGTAGGGCTTTTCTCCACGGGTGGTGTCTATGTTACTTAGGGAGATTACGATTTCATGTATTCGGTATAAAGTAATGGACTTGGCCGGGATTCGAACGCACGACCTTCCATTCCGTAAGCGAATACACTACTACTGCACCATTGCCACCCGCATATTGCAAGTGATGTGAGCTAATGTGCAAAAATTCAGCACAGGTGTGATGGATGTTGCTATTTTGGGCTTATTTGAACAAGTTTTTTGTTTTAAATGCAAATGGCAGTATCCGCGCAAGGTAAAATTAATTTTTCTTACTCCTAGCAATGCGCCCCGGAATTTGGCGCCCTGTGCATTTGCACATCTTACACATATAGTTGGCCCGGCCCTGGTCAGACCGTAAAATACATATATCTTAATATTTCAAGGAGACTTTTGCTTAAAAAATTGAAAGAACAGAGATACCTTAATAACGGTATTGAACAAAAAAGTGCTATCATAGAAAACGTATCTAACCATTGAAATCGTGGTCGAATTCGATAACGACGCTCAACTATGAGCATGAGGAGCTTGTACCAAGACATCAGTGCTGCAAACTTTTCCGAAAAGCCTGTAGGCTTTTGTAAGTCAAAAAAATTGATGTAAACGAAATTCTTCCCCAGAGTATTGATGGATGAAAATTACAGATGGTCCACTTTGCAGAGATTATAATCTACACGACAAATTTCAAAATATCTTATCAGTAAAACATTATAAATTCAAAACTTGTTCGGGGTTTTTCCGTTACTATATTGGTCTTACTTCCGTTGAAATAAAAGCACTGACATTTGGAAAATTCAACATTAGCTGCTTTATTTAATTATTTATGTTCTCATTAATAAATTTTATGTCTGGAATCTAAAAATCTTATAAATGAATTAATAAACACAAACGTCTCCTCGTTCGAACGCATGCTTCTGTGGCCACAATTATTACAAATAAGGTACCTACATGTCATTTTTCGAAATTATTTTCCAACAACAGTCATTCCGTATGCCTTTTGCCTAACCTTACCTAACCTTAGTCCGACGGAATGGTCCAACACCCTTTATCTATATATTAATACGGAGTTGCCTATAACGTGTTTCCCCCCTTTTTTGCTATTATACGTTACATAGATATGCCAAAACTATATATATTTGTTTAGGGGACAAAGCATGGAAGTGCACAATACAAAAATTATACACATATAACACACATTATGAATTACAGCAGGTAAAATGAAGCGAATTGAATGAAATTACAACAACAACAACATTGCTGTGTGAGGCAATAATCTGCCAATGGGAACGGAAAATTGTTGTATCATGAAGTTTCTTGAAAATGCTTGAAAATACTTCAAGTTACTTGAAGTCGGAAATCTCACACCTCACAGGTTGACCACATCCCTTAATTAAGGGCAATGGATACTGAATAAACCAGACGGTGATAGCTATGCTTGAAACAACAACACTCGTGTGCATGTTATTCATGTGATAATGCTTGAACATACTTGAAGTTACGTGGACATGCTTGAAGTTACTTGAAAATGCTTGAAGTTACTTGAAGTTCCTTGAAAATGCTTGAAAATACTTAAAGTTACTTGAAAATGCTTGAAGTTACTTGAAGTTACCTGAAAATGCTTGAAGTTACTTTAAATTACTTGAAAACGCTTGAAGTTACTTGAAAATGCTTGAAAACTTGAAGCTACTTGATAATGCTTGAACATACTTGTAGTTACCTGAAAATGCTTGAAGTTACTTTAAATTACTTGAAGTTACTTGAAAATGCTTGAAGTTATTTGAAAACGCTTGAAGTTACTTGAAAATGCTTGAAAATACTTGAAGTTACTTAAAGTTACCAACAACAACATTGCTGTGCATGTTATGCATTTGATAATTCTTGAACATACTTGAAGTTACTTGAACATGCTTGAAGTTACTTGAAACTGCTTGAAGGTACTTGAAAATGCTTGAAGTTACTTGAAGCTACTTGAAAATGCTTGAAAATACTTGAAGTTACTTGAAAATGCTTGAAGTTACTTGAAGTTATTTTAAGCAACTTCAAAATGCTTGAAGTTACTGGAAAATGCTTGAAAACTTGAAGGTACTTGGAAATGTTTGAAGTTACTTGAAAATGCCGGAAAAATTTTATATCATGTGAAATCAGAGAATGCAATGTCGAAAAATTTCATTTTCCGATTAGTATGTATAACAGTCGACTTTGTTTTTTTTTCAACTTATAGAATAAATTTTTCGAATTTCGACCTTGGGCGACCCCTAGTACCTATTTATAAAATGTCAGACGAGTTAATATATGTTAAGCACATTTCTTCACTTTCTGTTTTAACATTGGATGCCGACGAGTTTTGTGTTATTTACTCTGGAAAATAAGTGTAGATTTCTGTGCTACCCCGTGTTTCTTACACTATAAGAGTACTGCTACAATTGCAGAATTGCTTAATCGTAAGCAAATTATAAAGAAAAAATTTATATATACATGTATCATTAAAACCCGTTCTTTATTGAAATAAAATAAAATAAAAGCGCACTGGCTGCAATAGGTATTATTGCGACCGTATGAAGTATTGTTATCTTAAAGACCATTTTAAATTGTTGTTTTGGGATTTCCAGGAAGTGGTTGGTTGCAACGGTAATATAACCGCATACGTATTATTATGTTTACGACCAGCTCATCTAGCTGCAGCCTACGCTCTTCAAATTGCAGCTAACGCCGTTTTATCCTGATGATATCGCTAAGCGAATCTTGTATTCCCTTAGCAATATCTAACTTATTCTTTTCTTTTCCCAGAATTTCTTTCAGAGCTTGATCTGCTTTGCTGGAACGCATTCTGCGTTTCTGAAGTTCTCGTGACGGCAAGTCTTGAGTATTGCTGTTTGACGGTAAATCTTCGGACAGAGTTTCATTGGACTCTAAACTGGGCATAATTTTCTGTGGAAGAGTTAATGGTGGCAATCCTGCACCCGCACTTCATCTTCATATATGGACGTCATTTTATCCACATAAGGCCATGACATTCTACCTCGTCTAGTGGATGATTTTTTATTATTGTCCAATATTCGATGGTATTGAAGTTACAATTCTGCAATTTTTTGTCAAGACTTTTAATCTTATAATTGTAGCCCTTTGACTTCAATACCGTTCGAATATCAGCAAAAACTGACCGTCTTATTTTGTAATTGCGGATTCCCTCCTTATTCTTACCGCACTCCTCTAAAAACAGAAGCACCGTTTTATGTTCCCAAATTGATTCAGGTTCTGAAAAACGAATTAAAAGTAAGCCGGCGATTTTCAATAATAAAATTACATATGTCGAAATTACCAGGAAGATTTTCTCCAGTCACAACACCATCACACTGTTCATTGCCGTCAATAATAATATCTGCACCATTTGCCGCACCTAAAGATATACACATTAGCTTTATGAAACTAAATAAATCGAGTTATTTTCATTAGCCTTGTTAACTAATTGTTGAACATATTTTGTCTCGAATTCACAATCTAGAAAGTAATACTAAACACTCAGGTAGTATTTTATTTTTTTTATGAATGTACATTTAACTTACTATTTTCAATTTTGTTATAAATTTCCAACGTCTCCAACACTTCGAATTGGTAATTTTCATAAATAATTGTGAATTTAACACTCGTTTTTGCAACAAAACAAAGCAAATTCGGTTAAAAGCACAACTGCGGTGTAGAAATTTCAATTACGATTATGACGGATGTTTTTGACACTTCTCGATTGCCTCTCATTGCAGGGCGAAATTTCTTGCCTAAGCTCCCTTACGCGATTGCCAAAATACTCAGCCATTTCAACCAATTAGCGGTCCGGCCTAAGTTTGGCTGTGCCATGCGGAATGCGCTCATGGTGTGGTAGCAAATTTGTTATCATAATTCTGGATAGATGGCCAGATAACCGAGTTCCATATACAGGTTTAGATGTTGTTGCATATTGTTTTCATTTCATTTCTTCAATATAAGATATAAAGTATTTTTTCCATAGATCCACGTTAGACCTTCCACAGTTCTCCCTTATGGTGCAAAAGAATGGACGTTATACATACAAGTATGGGGTGGATAATTTTAAATGCAACAGTTTCTACGCCTAATTTATTCAAGTTTGTTTAACAGGCTACGTACCTCCTATGTTCGATTTAATGACACCCACAAGAGGCCCAAATCGAGAGCTCCCGTCAAGGACAATAGAATAATTTCCTCAACATTTGAGGTTATTATACAAACAATTGTTGTATACCATTTCGATGAATCCAATTCCAGAATTCAAATTTTCACTCAGGATATAAATTCTTTATGACCTGAACTACTCGTAATTGGTGGACTTTTTCTCTGTGCCTTGTGGCAGCATTTGCAGAAACTTTCGCAAATTCCGAAAGAACTTTCCATAGCAACGCCACAAAAGGATACCACTTTAAATATTAAAAACTAATAATTTCCCCAAGATAAATACCGAAACTAATTTTCCATTCAGATCAGCGGCACCCAATACACCCACCGCTACACCAGTGCCACCTAATACCGTCCGACTTTACTTTAGAGTTCGCTTTACAAAAGAAACAATTCTCAACGTCTAAATTCAAAGGAGTTTTTCGAATTACTAAAATTGCAACTATATACTCGTCGTATAGAAGTGAACCATACGAAATTGCTTCCTTTTTTCATACCTCGTCTTTCTTAAACATCCTGCTCTGTGAGGGGATACGCCTTAAGCCTGCTAGTACATCTTTAAAATTGTAAGATATGCAATTATTTCTCAAGTTTTTCTTATAAATATTGCAACTGCACACACACCCACGCATACACTCCATGCAGAAGGACATCACAAGGAATTTCAGTGTTTCGACAACACCCAACGTTTAAGTTGCAAAAGGCGCCACCTAATCCCGACAAATTATAACAATGCACATCGCTGGTGTGCGCTCCCTCATCCGAAAAGTCATTACTATGCAAACAATAAAATTACCTCTCATTGTGTTCCCGCGTTGACTATAGTGTTCGCCGTAAACTATGAAACTTCGAGTAACTGGCAAAACAAAATTTATGATAAAATTTTTAGCGCGTTCCACCTTTCGAATATGTATGTGTATGTGCGCTAAAGAGGAGCACACGCAGTTTTGTTGAAGACAAGTTCGTTCGCCGCATAGAGTTACTCGAGTGGTAAGGCAACCATAAGGTGCTTGATTGTGTTTGAGATGAGTGACTGAATGATGGGTTTGCAAGCTCCCAAAAGATGCAGGGTCTGGATTTGCCACTCAGCCGCTTCTACAAGTGAATAAGAGAATTTTATTATTTTAAATGGCATTTTAAATATTCAGAACCCGATTTCCGTCCACGGGAAGGCTGCTTGCCTTCTTCCAGGGAAAACTGCATGTAGTTCAGGATTTGGTTGGGGAAAAAACATATTTCCATGTTTTCCTTGGGATTATCTGTTTCTTAGACAAACTGTTGTAAAATTGTGGAACGATGGTGGGCCTGGTAGACAAATGTTTTGGGAGCTGCCCTTGCAACATACGGTGGCGACATTTGTGGTGTTTTCGCTTAAAAATTAAAAACTGAGTGTGTTCTTGGGAACAATTTTATTTACTGTTATATGAAATTAAGTTTCTAATTGATGTTGTTGGGTGCACCTCAGGGATCAATAGTACCTATCTACGTAAGCCTTGCTGCACATCAACAACTTTTGTTAATTTACGGCTGATTAAAACCCTTACAACGTGATTCTAAGGCAGTTAAACTTCATTTCTATTCAAACATCTATAACAAATTGCAAGCTTCACCTGGAAATTCCAGTACAACGTCGAGTATACAGCGATTATCCCGATGTTTTGTACAACATATTTACATATATTCTCCACCGACATTTATCATCTTGTATCATTAGATAATCCTCCGGAATGCATGTGCACTAATTAAAGTTGCAAACAATCTAATCCCCTAAACGCGTCATCATTCTCAAACACACGCTCGCCAGCAGCCGGGTACAAACACTTCATTAGTGTTAACAGTGTGCCGGCATACTGCGTACACTTTGCCATAAGTTGATCCCTTTGGTTCCTCATATAAATCCCCATCTGTCCAAATATTTGATTACAGACATAAATTGGAATTTGGTCCACCATACCCCATCATTTCCCACATCTTCGAAGTCACACACATCCGCCATCTCCATACGCGCATCTTCAGCATCCAACATAATGATTAATCGAATTTTCTCTTAATTAAGCAATACAAAAATAAGCCATTCAGTACATTCGAACAACGAGCATCTATCATTGAGCCGTATAGGTGAAGACACTGCGGCACCGATTCAGGTGCGCGCCGTGTCCCGCCTATTGTGCATAACTAATTGACGATAATTTGCAGATTAGTGACCAATTAGTAAATAAATGAACAGTTATTAAGTGAGACGATTTTCGGTTAATGCGAACGACAAAACTTGCAGAGCAAGAGCAAGCCGTTCTGACAACCATTCGGGAAGCCTGACGGCAGCGCACTTTCTATCCCACGATCGAACAAAAAGGATGCACCCTATTGGCGTTGTGTCACTTATGGCGTTACGCCATGATGATGTGCAGACGATTATGAACTACAGAAACTGCCACGCTACTAAATACATGTACAGCGGGTATGTTTAATTCCCGATACTCCGACCTGAAACAGAGGAACCCCGAGAACAATATCTGGACTATTGTGACGGTCACTCTATAATGTGATTACAGGAAACGGTCATCGTTGCCATAGCCATTGTCACCATGAGCAGAACACCATCATCGTACTTCCAGTAGGACGCACGGATTTAGACACCAAACTTGTATCTGTATGCAGCAGAGGAATGCAATTTGCAGTTGAACTAAGTACACGCATATTAAATTAGGTCCTTGTTGCAGGAGATGCATTAATTTCACAAGGCAGGCAGGAATTACTGAAAGCCTTTCAGAGACGACGTCAGTCGCCTAGAACCGCTCAAAGTTTTGCTGCAATTATCGCATCGGCCGGCCTTTGTTGAGTTATTCGAGCGCAAGAAACGGGCACAGACCCTAATTCCCCGGAAAAGTTTACCGTTAGTGAAAGAATTTAAGTTTTTCAATTATTCAATTTTCAATCTACTGATGTGTTAAGACAAAAGTAAAGGAACCAGCACCCAGCTCACAGGCCCGGAGCCCAGGACCTACACTGTCATTATATTCAGCGTCTCTGTCGTTTTCGTCATCATCATCATTCTTAAGCTAGTTAATCAAATTAACTTTGGCCGAGGTATCCTTATCGGTTTAATTAGCAATTTGCCAGAACAATTATAATTCTTTGGTTGTTGTTAGTGTGCTTCTTGCACCGCGTCGGTAACAAAATTGTCTTACTTTTCGGGAAAGTAGTCTCGTTGCAGTAGGACGACGATTTTAGCGTAGAGTTGGATGGTATTATCCTTTGTAGTTTCGTAGTATTTGATGTGTTGAATACCTCGAGTTATGGTCCGGTGGAAGGGTGGCAATTTAAATTATTGCCAAGGAAAGTTGGGTTTTTCTTAAGCGTGCTGAAAAATCGTCGACTCTGCAGGAAATGCACCTTCTTAAGAGGCGTGAGAACGCTGTTAATGTAAGCTGTACCATTTAATTGTACTTTTGTAGGTTTCAAGACAAACGATTTGCCGCCATTATTGAGTTATTACGTCTCGCCCCAATTTAACGCCTTCAGATAAGCTCCAGAGTGATAATACACAGATAGTTCAATTTTAAATGTGATTTATTTGAATGCAATCGAAATCAGTAGAGAGCGATATGATAAACAATGTTTTTCGATTTGTTTTCCGGCGCAAAAACAAACAACGAAGACGGTTTGCCAACACGCGACCAGGCAACGTACAGCTAACCGTGCGAAAAACACAGAAATTCGAAATTAATCCCACAAAAAGCCAAAAGCCAATCGAACGGGGAACTGAATCCGCTTGAATTGGTTAAGGACTTCCTCTCCTTTGAATTTGCCATTGATGATCGTCACTTGAATCACATTGTTCATCAGTTTCTTGACGGACAACCGCGTACCGTTGCACAATTTCGGATGATTCAGATTCCGCAAGATGATTATGATCAATCCCACCTTCAGCTGTAAATTATGCGGCGGAGTTCCTGGCACGTCAAGCGAGTTCAAAAATTCCGTCGGATAGTTGGTCGCTCCATCCTCGTCGGTCACGCTGTCAATGGATTTATACGAATGCAGTTCTCCAGCGATTTGACTTTAAATAATGAAATTCAAGCTATCGACGTCCTTATTCTTTGTTGCTAGTGTTGCCAGTTCACTAATCCAATCGAGATTTTTATAATTTTGTGCAATGCCGGGAACACTTTTGTGATGAATTCCTCCTTCAGCTATGTGAACTCGCAAAATTTTGCCGGGAACGATATCAATCCAGTCGAAACATCAACAAGAATTTGGCATTTGCCAAGCGCCAGCAGTTGTCTCGAGGATTCAGCAGCCGATGGGTTGTTCTGCAATGCGACTCTCATGTTCGTGTTCAATTTCAACTTCTTTGCCTGCCGCCACAAAGACGTCTATTTCAGGCATGCATTAAGTTCATCGGCAGCAGTAGATTTCGGGATGACTGGGAGCGTTTGACGAAAATCTCCGCAGAGCAATATCTTAGCCCCACCAAATCGTCTTGAATCACATCGTAAATCCTTCATCGTTCGGTCAACTGCATCCAAAGCTCATTTATGCGCCATCGTGCATTCATCTCAAATTATGATTTTGCATTCTCGCATCAATTTTGCTGTCGCCGAATTCTTGGTCATTGTGCACGTTGACTTGTCAACCGTGAGAAGATTCATCGGCAGCTTCAAAGCGGAATGTGCAGTTCGACCGCCTTCCAACAATGTGGCAGCAATGCCAGAGGATGCAGCAGCCAACGCTATTTGAGATCTTGACCGAATTGTTGCGAGAATCAACGAAATCACGAATGGCTTACCTGTCGCACAGCATCGAAAAAGTAAATGCCTCCCGTTCCATCGTCAACAACCTTCATCAGCGAATCTTACACGTTCTTCTGCTCGGTATTCAACAGCGGCACATTTGTTCGGACTCTTTCGGCCAGCTCATCACGATCATAGTCTTGCTCCCGTTGCAATTCGCGATTGAATGCATCGTGCACCGAACGATTTCTCGCTGGCATTCCCAATGTCAACAGCAGACTGCCGCGTGCTCATGTGCGATCAGAGTTTACGCTTCGTTGCGCATCTCGTCGTAAATTTCAAGATCGAAATTCGAAGTTGTCGTGCGAACTTTGTGCAAAATATCATCAGCCGAGATCGTCCTCGTATTTGTCCCACAATGTGGTAGGATTCGACGGATGAATGAACTGAGTATATTCGTCCGAGGGCATCAGTCGAATAGACATCAGCGAAGCCAGCAACAGCATCACATTTCTTTCGGTGTTAAAACTTCATCGATGCAGCGTTCCATGTATAATAGCGTGGCATTTCCGAATAGAATAAAGTCCTTGCGAACGAATCGCTTTCGCATGTCGAATAGAAATTTTTCAATGTTGTCGCTGGTGGTTGTTCTGCTCTTTGCGCTGCATTTGCGTCCGCAAAGTAGACACGCTGGCCGTTCTCCAAGTGAACTGCCAAATGTTCGACAGTCGGGTGACGTTCAAGAATCGGAAATGAAAGCCAAATTGCCTCGTTTCAACTCACGTAACGACTTTTTAACAAAGAATTGAGTGGATGTTTACGACATTTTTTAGAAAGTTTGTTTTTAAGTTTTATTTTTTTGAGAATACAATGGGGTTATCCAGTGCTTCAATCTCACTTCCGATTTTCTAATCACACAACTGTAACTGCAAGTTCGTATATAGGATTGTAAGGACTCTTGAAATAGATCATAAGCCCTACTAGAATTGCTTTCAGCATAAACTGTCTCCCTGTTCTCAAAACGCAGAATGGTATTCAGAAGATCAAACCTATTTTTTGTTACAGTGCGTGAAGAGGTATTTCTTCTGGGCCTCACATTTAAGGTGTTGAACAAAATCCCAGTCATGTGGTGTCTGTAATCAGAAAATCAAAGTTAATACCAGCGCAATGACTAATAGAAATGCCTTTAAAGCGACCAAGTACATGGTCTAAACAGGAATTGGAGATTGGCCTCGTTGGTTCATTTATGAAAGAATAAAGACCATGCTCAGCTGTTAACGCTAGGTAAGAGTCTGTAGCAATGCTGGAAGTTTAAATATCAATGTTAATATCACCTAGAAGAACAAGATTTGTTGATTTAAGATTATTCAACAGAGACGAAAATTCGTTAAGGAACGATTGCGGAATACATTGTTACATATTTTACATGAAAATTGTATAACATCTGCAGACGACAGACAATGACAAATTATATTATCTCCCAACGAATCGCGCACAAAAACTCCGACCCCACCTGCAGAATACAATTCATTTTTTTTATTTTTTATTTATAAGGGTTGGGGGGGGGGGGGGGTACTTCGACCTAAAGATCTTTTGTACCGTATGGGCCAGAAAAGTTTAAACTAGTAGAATTTCCACTTTCCGTGTAAAGCGGACAATTTTACCAGTAGAAGAATTCTTTATGTCCTCGGGGCTCATTTGCTCCCTGAAAAAGATCTTCTTTCTAATTCCATTAAGGGCTGGACATTCACATAAAATGTGTTCAGCTGAATCGTCCTCTTCAAGACAGAGTCGGCACTCAGGAGAGTCTGCTATTCTCATTTTGTGTAGATGATATCTTAAACCATGGTGACCAGTAAGGAAACCTACTAAGTTTTTGATATCATGCCTGCTTAGGTTTAGACATTTGCTGGCATTTTGATTGAAGGGCCGAATGGCTCGTTTGGCCTATCTTAGACCTGGGATGCTTTCCCAAAGATAGATACATTTTTTATGTTCCCAGCTTTTTATTGCTGCCGTTGCTGTTGATCTAGGAGTGCAGCAGAAAGGTTCGGGACCTATGAAAGGTGTTTCTGAACCTTTTCTGGCCAGTTCGTCGGCCTTTTCGTTACCTTCTACCCCGACATGACCCGGAACCCACCATAATTTGGTCTTGTTTCTTATTCCGAGTGTTTGCAGGGTATTGAAGCAGTACATGACTGATTTGGAGTCAATGGTATACGAGCTAAGGACGTTTATAGCTGCTTGACTATCCGTGAAAATATGGATGGTTGCACCTTTTATGCCATATAAAATAATTTGGCTGGCGCATTCTTGAATGGCGTGGAGCTCTGCTTGTAATACGCTGGGACTTTTTCCCATGGGTATCGTAAAGCGTTTGTGTAGTCCGTATATTCCCGCTCCTACCCCCGTTTCCATTTTAGAACCATCCGTATACCACTTTATGCCGTTGTGGCTGTTTGGTGGGTTATTACTAACCCATGCTTCTCTCTTGGGGATCTCCGTGGAGAACCGTTTGTTGAAGCATAGTGTTTTTTGAATGCGGTCTGTGACCGCGCAGTTCATGTTAAGTTCTGGCAGTTCGAGATGGGTCTTTAGTTCCGGATGATCATTAAGACTTGTCTCGTTTAACTGTATTAGACTTATTGCACTGCGGACCGCCACTTTTTGAATGTATATGTGGAGAGGTGTAATTTCTGTTATTGCCTCTATGTTTGCTGTTGGACAGGTTCGCATGGCTCCGGAGATACCAAGGCACGCAAACCGTTGTACCTTTTTGAGCTTCTCTATTGCGACCTTTTGTGTGGATTTTGTCCACCATACTATGGAGGCGTATGTTATAATGGGTCTTATCATCACTGTGTAGATCCACTGGACTATCTTTGGAGAGATTCCCCAGGTTCTGCCATATGTGCGACGACAGGCCCATTAAGCTCTATTAGCTTTAGTGATTTTGTTATTTATGTGAGAGTTCCAGTTAAGTCTCTTGTCTAGGATTACTCCAAGATACTTGACTTCGTCGGAGTACTCTACGACCGTGTCGTTTATTGTGATTAGGCCTAGGTCTAATTTCCTCCTTTTAGTGAAAGGAACGATGACGGCTTTACTGGGATTTATGGAGAGATTTTCCTTGATGCACCAGTCTATGGCTGTCTTTAGAGCATTTTTAATTTTTGATGTGACTCCAATTGAGTCTTTGCCCCTGACTATGATGACAATATCATCGGCGTACCCAATTGTAGTGTAGCCCAAATTGCTCAACTTGTGTAGCAGGTCATCGATGACCAATGACCACAAGATTGGTGAAAGTACTCCCCCTTGTCGGCAGTCCCTTACGGCTGTTAATTGTATTACGATTCATTTGTATTAGTGTAAAAGGTATACCCCGGGATTGAGAAATCATCGCGTTCACAATCAAACAACCATATTTCGCAGACAAAAATTAGGTCCGGTAAATACATAAGTGCTTCTAGATTGCACACTAGTAACTCAAAGTTTCGCCTCATGCTGCGTATTTTTTGGTGTACAACAAAAAAGCAGTTGCTTCCATCAGAGGAGCGACCTTATAGCAACAACCCTACCCTTATCTACTTTTATCAATAGAATCTGACAGTTTTGGAACCACAAGAATTTATAATTATTATTCGTCTTGACTTTTTTAGCTTCCATAAATAAAGCGCGCGTGTAGCTTGTAAAACAATCATTAATAAAAATACTACCCTTGTTTGCAGGATCAAATAGAGATGACTTTAGGTCCGTTCGCTAACTATAAATATATAAACTTTCGTGCAAAACTACACAAACGCGTTCGCGTACTGAGAAAATGGTAAAAAGATGAACGAAAGAAAAAAGTACTTCCGTTAATTTGTCTTCACACAGAATTTTTGCTGGTAAGAAAATGAAAACTGTCAAATGATGAAATCCTATGAGTTTGTCAGCAAAAAAAAAACAGCTGTCGCTTCTTTTCAAGCCAAACTAAGACGTTTTTCACCTTTTTACACAAAAGCGTTCGCGTACTTTTCTTAGAAATGAGAGGATTCTCTCTCTATTTTGGAGATTTGACACTTTTCATTTTTCTACACATAAAGTACGCGAACGGACCTTTTAACTTCTTAGCTGCATTCCTCTTGCACTTCATTACCCTTTGTTTTGCATCTAGTGAAGATAGGTGAACGCAGAGAATATCACTGGATTTCTTGTTGTTGTTGGAAGACTGTCCAGTTGAGTCAATATTCTAGTTTCTTTTCCATACCCGCTTGACGAAACAATGCTGTATATCAGCGGCAGTGTAAGAGACATCCAAAGCACTTCCGAATATTTTTTGGACGCATTCCTCAGCGTTGCTGTTGTTGACTCCAGGTATCCCAGTTATCTCTATAATTTTTTCTACGTTTTTTTGTTCTCTCCAATTTAACTTTCCCTCCAGCGTAGTGATCTTCTGTTTCAGCACTTTGTTTTCGTCTTTCAGCTGTTGAATTGTACTGAGAAACTCACAATTAATTTTTTTCATGAAGAGAATTTCTTCATAGAGCAATTCCAGGGTGATTGAAATTTTGTTGCCCGCAAGTTGACCGTCTGCACAGTGTCTGTTGTCGCTGGCCGTTTGTCGGCTAACTCATCATCGATTCGTCGCGTAGAGAGAGTTTGTGGATTACGCTTTGGTCGTTGTTTGGGCGCCGGAGCTGCTACCGTTTTTTCTTTTTCTGCTAGCTGCGGTTGTGCTTTTGATGTTGTTGCTACTGGAGCTGACGCACTTTGTATTTGTAGAGACTTGCGACGAAGAGCGGTGCAATTGTCGCATCGATATTGAACACCGGGAGTGCACATATACTCAAAATCATCTGGATTAATATTCACAGACGGGCAGTGATAAAACAGATTGCAGTCACCACAAGAGATTTTAAAATCACAACTACGTTCAATTTTCTTTTTGCAGACAAGGCAATGCATTTTGAAAGAATGAGATTTGATTTGTATTTGACTAGGTATAGTTAAGCAAACAAAAAGTGTGCACCCAACAACACTCAAAGTTAATCTAAATTTCTTTTATCACAATGAATTTCACAATTATGCAAAATTTTCCAAGCCTCACAACGAATTTGCAAACTTCACATGCGTTTCCAAGGAATTTTTCGAGTTTTCCACTAAGAACTTTCTATTTTTCTATTTGAAAAGCCATTCCGGAACAATTGCACTCAAAATTCCATACAAAAAATCTATTTTCGATTTTTCATTTCCCGACTTTTCCGAAGGGTTCTCCCAAAATTTTCTTTCGTAAAAATTTGATCTCAATTCATGAATTACTATAGATTTTCCACATGATGAGATATCCTAAGATGTTTATTGAAATCAACTGATGGTGATGTCAAGGACAATTCAGTTCGCAACTAAATACCTACTTGTGGTTAATAACATATTTATTTGGATAAGGATTAATATTATGTTGATAAAACTCCTTCGCAAAAAAATTAGATTAACATAAAAAAGGTTATAGTGAGTCAATCTGGAAAGATAGACACACGCTGCCGCGTACTTTTTTTTAGAACTTTTAAGGAGGAACAATTCCATAATACATGATTATAACCTATTCTAAGGGTATATTAATTTTGACGCATAGTTTGTAACATACCTTAATATTGCCCGTAGACCCCTAAAAGTTAGTATATTTATGATCAGCATCGATAGTAATGTCGATCTAGTCATGTCCGTCCGTCCGTCCGTCCGTCCGGCGGCAAAAATTAGGCCTTTAAACTGGGCCTAGAGAGCTGAAATTTTAACCATATACTCTCTAGGTACCTGAAATAATCAAGTTTACGAATTTTTGAAATCCACCCACAGACACGCCCACAAACTCAATAAAACAAAATTTTGGAAAAAATCGAATTTTGAGCTAGAAAGCTGGAATTTTTTATATATGATCTATGGCACCTACAACTACTCGGGATATAAAATTTTCAAAATCCGCCCACTAACCACACAAATAAATAAAACAATTTTATTTAAAACCCAAAATTTGAGCTAGGGAGCTGAAATTTATAATATATACTTTCTAGGGGCCCTTTAAGCTCATGTGTAAATACTTTCAAAACCCGCCTACTGACACGCCCACAATTTTTTTTTTTTTTTTTGAAAATTGAAAGTTTGAGATAGGGAGTTGAAATTTATAATATATACTCTCCAGGGGCCCTTTATGCTCATGTGTTAATTTTTTTAAAATCCGCCTACTGACACGCCCACAATTAAATAAAAAAAATTTATTGAAACACCCAAGCTTGAGCTGGGGAGCGTTTTTTTCGATAAAATCCTTTAAATGTTATATAACAAAATATGTAGAGCGTTCTTAACAATTCAACCATACTTAGACTTTTGTCACGCCCACTTATGAGGGATAGGAATAAGAATAGGATATCCAACAGTTCGCCCAAGCGGACAGTAACCCGTCCCTATGTTTTTTGCTTAACTTAAAGCGCT
The DNA here is from genome assembly GCA_949715645.1 of Portevinia maculata. Lineage (NCBI taxonomy): Eukaryota > Metazoa > Arthropoda > Insecta > Diptera > Syrphidae > Portevinia > Portevinia maculata. Next base: position 363,707,315 of record OX454525.1, on the reverse strand, counting down.
TACGCAGCACACGCACCGGAAGTTCTCAAAAAGGAATAATGGTCGCGGCGTGATGTTATAAAGCCGGAAAGCCATCCTCGCCAAATGAACTATCCAACACAAAAAGAATTTTTCAATTCAATCCAGTAGTTCCTGAGATTAGCGCGTTCAACCAAACAAACAAACAAACTTTTCAGCTTTATAATAATAAAAAAAAAAAAATATAATAAAAATAAAAAATATAATAAAAAAAAAACCGAAATAAAAAAAAGTATAGATTAACTTATTTGGAAAATCAAATTCCAAAATCACGCAAATAGCTAAAATTGTGGTTAAAAAGTCGTCGCTAAGAGCTCCTTATGTACCACGTAACTAGCAAAGACTAAAGGATATTCAACAAATGGAGCACAAAGCAATACCTACTTCTCACAATGGCAAAGTAGAGACGAATTATAAATCACCAAAATCGGTAGTGAAATCCAAAAGTGCTACAATTGCACACACAATTTCAAAGCCCTATAAAGAGGATAGATTTACAAAACATGAGTTCAGACCAGGATATTGGCAAATAAGTTGCACAAACTTCGAAAAACCACTCCGGTATCAATGCAAATTAAAATGCAAAATTCTACTTACACCACTTAACCAACTCCTCCGGAAGAATCGGACTTACCTAACGACTCAATTGTTGTCCATCATCTATACCATCTTTGTCGTCATCGTGTAGTAGTCATCATCGTCATCACATTCTAAAGAGCCAGCCTACTAATTGAGTCAACCAAGGTAAAGCAACATTTTTGGTAGGTAGTTGAGGTGAAAATTATGGTCCGACACTTAAACCAAACTTCCAAAATATACGTCTGAAGTCCCCAGGACGGCATGTCTTCCAATCCAATAATAAGGATATTCAGCAACCATTCCAGAACTGAGTACAGAACACATCCAACAGAAACCAACTGGAACCGCATACCTTGGTTTGGTTTTTCATGCAAACAATAAAATAGCAATTGAAAGCAACACTCGATTCGTTATATTCAAAGGCGGCATCGACTGTATCCTGTTGTTATAGTGTTGTAGTCTTTGTCATCGTCCGGCAGCACCATGGAGTGTTTTTATCGCCGGATTGTCACACATATAGGCGGGTCTCATGCTGAATCTACTGGGCTCGGTCCAGACCTAGAACTTATTTAGTAATTCAGGTAATGTCGGTCTCATGTAAATTGATTTAATTTGGGTTGTTCTCGTCAAGGATGGTGCAACTCTACAGCTCCTAGTTGCGGTACCACATACAGTTGGGGCTTGGTCCGATTGAGTTGCGTTATATGAGTTATGGGGGTCGGTCGAACGGTGAGAGAGGAAATATGATTGTGGTTGCGGTGGGGCTCCCAAAAATAGGCTTTTATGCTAGAAGAAATGCTGTTTGTGTTTGTATTTTTTTTCCTGACCATATTTTGCGGTGATTTAAAAATATTTCATTGTTAGAGGCACAGAAAAGGATCTACGACAAAATTGGTTATAGCACTTGTATAAGAATCGAGTGGGGTTTTGCTATAATTAGAGACTTAAAGAGCACAAGATTCTACCGAATTGTTGCAAACTTTATCAACTACGAGAATATACTAACTTATGTCGAAAATAAAAAAAAACAATAACGGACTAAAATTCATTCATTCGTCCATAGCAAAACTGAAAAAAGAATTCCACCCACACAGTCCGAATTGAATTGCAAATTTTTACTCTGCATAAAAACAATCTACAAATTTAATTAGACAGGGGAAACAATTCGCGCGTGCATTTTAAACAAAAAAAAAATTAACAAAAAAATACCCACCCATGGCAGCAAAAAAGTCATACCAAGAGGAATGAGGCTAACAATTTACAATAAGCCCTTCGTATGTTTCAGAATTTATATTCAATCGATTCGTACAGAAACAAATGAGTAAGTGAGAAAATATTGTATATTTTGGATGACAGAATTTGGATTTTATACCACGTTTTTACATCAATCCGCTGTACAGTGGTAGATAAGGTGTCATTTACGGGTCATTTTTTATCTGAAAGGTAAATAATATTTGGTATGGATTTCTTTCCGTTGATAATTGCGTTGAACAAATTTGTATCTGTTCGCAGCAGAGGAAGGCAAGTTTCAGATGAATTCAGTACCCTTTCATACATTGAAATTACCCTAAGCTTCATTTGTTTATATAAACATCCAGGTCAGGGGTTATACCATGCGTCCTCAAACGGTTAATTGCAGAACGCCATTCAGGAGAAATGATGGATAAGATCAGGTTTGATAAAATGAAAAAAATGCGATTTTACTTAGAGGTGCCAAAATTTATATAAGGATGAAGATTTGCCGTGAGAATCAGCTTGGACTAAAAGTTATAGTAAGATAATAATTTATATTTCATATTCAGTATTAAAAAAAGTATAATTCAAGTACAATTCATTAATAATGATTTTTTACAAGTTTAACGCACAAAGGAGGAAAAAGTTGGCAAGCTCCACATCAAAGCTACAGCTCATAGCATTAGCCTAAAATGTGCACACGCGGTTGAAGGCCATCTCCAGGAAGAGTAAAGGTATATAATAGTTCATAGACCCTTACTTATATATATGAAATAATATGTTAAAAGTTTACTGTGCGATTTATGAGCTGAAATCTGAACAGAAATAGTACTCGGCGGGTAGGTTAGTAAAAATAATTGTCGTTTTTGCAGTCCGCCTGTTCGAACTGAATGAATTGGCAGCCCACCCGGTTTTTTCGTATTAGTCCGAAAAAGACGGGATACCTACACTGCACCAGCCTTGCTATTAGTATGGAGCCAAATTTTAAAAATCTTTGGAGTATTCTTAAGGCACTTTTATTTTAATTGAATTAATTTAAAGCAGTTGCATCAATTACATCTAATGTAAGAAATTCGCTATTATTTCTTTTTCTCTAGCTATAATACTTCGCAATAAAATAGTGAATTTTATCTCCAATTTCTTAGATTTCCTGGAGATCTGCTAGAAAACAAACCTTCATATTCCAATCACTTGTTGATTAAAAAACATAGGGACGGGATACAGTCCGCTTGGGCGAACTGTTGGATACCCTATTTTTATTCCTGTTCCTCATAAGTGGGCGTGACAAAAGTCTAAGTATGGTTGAATTGTTAAGAATGCTCTACATTGTTTGTTATATAACATTTAAAGGATAAAATAGAAAAAAACGAAGCTTTTGTAAAAAAAACGCTCCCTAGCTCAAACTTTGGTTTTTTAATAAAATTGTTTTATTTAATTGTGGGCGTGTCAGTAGGCGGATATAAAAAATATTTAAACATAAGTATAAAGGACACATAGAGAGTATATATTATAAATTTCAGCTCCGTAGCTGAAACTTTGGTTTTTAAAAAATAAAAAAATTTTAACTTGTGTAGTGGGCGGATTTTGAAAATATTAACACATAAGCATAAAGGGCCCGTAGAGAGTATATGGCTAAAATTTTAGCTCTCTAGGTGCAGTTTAACCCTGGAATGCTACACTTTTTTGCAAAACTTATTATGCTACATTGGGGTACAACCGTACCCCAAAGAAAAAAACACATTTTTATAGAAAACAAAAAATTATTTGGCAAAATCCTAAAAGAAACTTCAATTATAATTCAATAATAGGTTTTTTTTTTAAAAAATAAAATTAAAAAAAATTAATTTGCACAAGTTAGACATATTTTCCTCTGGTGTAGTAAACAAATGATTTTTTTTCATAGGGCGCAGTTGATCCTCGATTTTCTATCCAGGCTTCTTGGACAAAATGCACATCTTCCCGTGGTAGGAGCTGGCCTTGTTGATTCTTCCGTTGCTGGGGTTATTTTTAGTATATTGCATATTGTCTGGTGGAGTTCACGTCTCAAAGTCGGAGTTTCTAAACGACGTTCCATATGTGGCCTTACTTCTTCTGTTCTTCTGTTTTGAGTAGGAGAAACTGAGTGGTATTCATTCTCGGTCAACGATGTAAACCGATGTTCATCTGGGCTAGGAAAATTGATACGTATGTCTTATTTCAAAATCATCTCTAAAATCTGGTATGATGGCATCGTCTTCATCGCCCTCGTCATGCATATCATCTGAGTCAGAATCAAAGAAAATTTGATGTATCTCCGAGATATCATTAGGTTTTGACAAGTCAAACATCTTTTTGAGAAGCCATTTCTTTTATAAGCTAAAAGCAAACAAATTATAATAAAAAGTTCAACGAACTAACATACTTACATTAAAGAAAACGCAGAAAAAAAATCTGAAAACAATATTCGTATTCTGCTACACTGGGGTACACCTGTATCCCAATATTAAATATCACCACAATGGCAAACACTCCGCCGGCCGTGAGTATCACATACGAACTAATGCAACGCTTCTTGAAACTACTTTAACGTTCAAGCTTGCAGCTTCACCTGCTGCTGATTGGCGGGAATTCAAAAAAAGGCTGGGGTACAGGTGTACCCCAAATAGCATTCCAGGGTTAATTGCCAAATTTTTGCCGACAGACGGACGGACATTACTATCGATGCTGATCATAAATATAATAACTTTTAAGTGTGGACAATTCCTCGATTTCAAAGCTTCGACGGTGTATTGATGTTCTGTCAGTGCTTTTTTAATCTTTTTTATGTGGCCATAGTTTATTCTTAAACATTTTGCAAAAGGCAATTTTTTGGACCTGGTCAACCAACTAAAGACAATGGCCCAGTTCCACTTGCGGTGCTTGCCGAGACAAAAACTATGTTTTTTCGATAACATCCTTTTAATATTGTATAACAAAATATATAGACCATATCCTTGTTAACAATTCATCCATACTTAGATTTTTGTCACGCCAACTTTATGGGGGATACTGCAGCCTTTTCCTGCATTATCCTGGAAGGGGACATATACTTGGACAAATAATGGATTTTCGTATTTTTATGCATATGTCTTGTGAGCTGATTTCACACTCAAATTTGAATTCTTACAATGTTTTAGTTATTCGAGTATGTTCGCAATAGAAAAGCAATCATAATGATTTTTTTTTGAAGTATGTTTTCATTTACAGGGAGCGAGTGAGAACTTTGAGTAGCCTGATTGGCGATACAAAAAAAGTGCTGGCACCACTGGATATCTGTGCTACCCTCTCCCTGACCCACTACAAGCTATTCCAGACGTTTTATGATCAATAGCGAAGCAACCTGTGATGACAACAACAATCATCGCTTTAGAGTGGGGTGGATGAAGGGGGAAACAACTCAGCCATCTTCTGTGACCGAAAAATTACTCTAAGCTAAGAGGAAAGCTCTATACCGCCCGTTTTGCGTCCGGCGCTCACAAATGGTTTACAAGGTTGTACAAAAAGCCTTAAGGCAAAATAACGGAATAATAAATTCTATGTTCCAAGGAAGTCTTCACATTAAAGAGCCACCCGGAGAAAAAAAAGATTGTGTTCGGCTCAGTTGGCGTTGTTACGTTCAAAGGAGAGCGCACACGAACCATGTCGAAAAAGCAATATTAATTAACTGTCCTACAGAATTACGAACGAGAGGCAGTCCTTTAAATGACGAGAATTTCTTCATAGAGCAATTCCAGGGTGATTGAAATTTTGTTGCCCGCAAGTTGACCGTCTGCACAGTGTCTGTTGTCGCTGGCTGTTTGTCGGCTAACTCATCATCGATTCGTCGCGTAGAGAGAGTTTGTGGATTACGCTTTGGTCGTTGTTTGGGCGCCGGAGCTGCTACCGTTTTTTCTTTTTCTGCTAGCTGCGGTTGTGCTTTTGATGTTGTTGCTACTGGAGCTGACGCACTTTGTATTTGTAGAGACTTGCGACGAAGAGCGGTGCAATTGTCGCATCGATATTGAACACCGGGAGTGCACATATACTCAAAATCATCTGGATTAATATTCACACACGGGCAGTGATAAAACAGATTGCAGTCACCACAAGAGATTTTAAAATCACAACTACGTTCAATTTTCTTTTTGCAGACAAGGCAATGCATTTTGAAAGAATGAGATTTGATTTGTATTTGACTAGGTATAGTTAAGCAAACAAAAAGTGTGCACCCAACAACACTCAAAGTTAATCTAAATTTCTTTTATCACAATGAATTTCACAATTATGCAAAATTTTCCAAGCCTCACAACGAATTTGCAAACTTCACATGCGTTTCCAAGGAATTTTTCGAGTTTTCCACTAAGAACTTTCTATTTTTCTATTTGAAAAGCCATTCCGGAACAATTGCACTCAAAATTCCATACAAAAAATCTATTTTCGATTTTTCATTTCCCGACTTTTCCGAAGGGTTCTCCCAAAATTTTCTTTCGTAAAAATTTGATCTCAATTCATGAATTACTATAGATTTTCCACATGATGAGATATCCTAAGATGTTTATTGAAATCAACTGATGGTGATGTCAAGGACAATTCAGTTCGCAACTAAATACCTACTTGTGGTTAATAACATATTTATTTGGATAAGGATTAATATTATGTTGATAAAACTCCTTCGCAAAAAAATTAGATTAACATAAAAAAGGTTATAGTGAGTCAATCTGGAAAGATAGACACACGCTGCCGCGTACTTTTTTTTAGAACTTTTAAGGAGGAACAATTCCATAATACATGATTATAACCTATTCTAAGGGTATATTAATTTTGACGCATAGTTTGTAACATACCTTAATATTGCCCGTAGACCCCTAAAAGTTAGTATATTTATGATCAGCATCGATAGTAATGTCGATCTAGCCATGTCCGTCCGTCCGTCCGTCCGTCCGGCGGCAAAAATTAGGCCTTTAAACTGGGCCTAGAGAGCTGAAATTTTAACCATATACTCTCTAGGTACCTGAAATAATCAAGTTTACGAATTTTTGAAATCCACCCACAGACACGCCCACAAACTCAATAAAACAAAATTTTGGAAAAAATCGAATTTTGAGCTAGAAAGCTGGAATTTTTTATATATGATCTATGGCACCTACAACTACTCGGGATATAAAATTTTCAAAATCCGCCCACTAACCACACAAATAAATAAAACAATTTTATTTAAAACCCAAAATTTGAGCTAGGGAGCTGAAATTTATAATATATACTTTCTAGGGGCCCTTTAAGCTCATGTGTAAATACTTTCAAAACCCGCCTACTGACACGCCCACAATTTTTTTTTTTTTTTTTGAAAATTGAAAGTTTGAGATAGGGAGTTGAAATTTATAATATATACTCTCCAGGGGCCCTTTATGCTCATGTGTTAATTTTTTTAAAATCCGCCTACTGACACGCCCACAATTAAATAAAAAAAATTTATTGAAACACCCAAGCTTGAGCTGGGGAGCGTTTTTTTCGATAAAATCCTTTAAATGTTATATAACAAAATATGTAGAGCGTTCTTAACAATTCAACCATACTTAGACTTTTGTCACGCCCACTTATGAGGGATAGGAATAAGAATAGGATATCCAACAGTTCGCCCAAGCGGACAGTAACCCGTCCCTATGTTTTTTGCTTAACTTAAAGCGCTTACGCAGCACACGCACCGGAAGTTCTCAAAAAGGAATAATGGTCGCGGCGTGATGTTATAAAGCCGGAAAGCCATCCTCGCCAAATGAACTATCCAACACAAAAAGAATTTTTCAATTCAATCCAGTAGTTCCTGAGATTAGCGCGTTCAACCAAACAAACAAACAAACTTTTCAGCTTTATAATAATAAAAAAAAAAAAATATAATAAAAATAAAAAATATAATAAAAAAAAAACCGAAATAAAAAAAAGTATAGATTAACTTATTTGGAAAATCAAATTCCAAAATCACGCAAATAGCTAAAATTGTGGTTAAAAAGTCGTCGCTAAGAGCTCCTTATGTACCACGTAACTAGCAAAGACTAAAGGATATTCAACAAATGGAGCACAAAGCAATACCTACTTCTCACAATGGCAAAGTAGAGACGAATTATAAATCACCAAAATCGGTAGTGAAATCCAAAAGTGCTACAATTGCACACACAATTTCAAAGCCCTATAAAGAGGATAGATTTACAAAACATGAGTTCAGACCAGGATATTGGCAAATAAGTTGCACAAACTTCGAAAAACCACTCCGGTATCAATGCAAATTAAAATGCAAAATTCTACTTACACCACTTAACCAACTCCTCCGGAAGAATCGGACTTACCTAACGACTCAATTGTTGTCCATCATCTATACCATCTTTGTCGTCATCGTGTAGTAGTCATCATCGTCATCACATTCTAAAGAGCCAGCCTACTAATTGAGTCAACCAAGGTAAAGCAACATTTTTGGTAGGTAGTTGAGGTGAAAATTATGGTCCGACACTTAAACCAAACTTCCAAAATATACGTCTGAAGTCCCCAGGACGGCATGTCTTCCAATCCAATAATAAGGATATTCAGCAACCATTCCAGAACTGAGTACAGAACACATCCAACAGAAACCAACTGGAACCGCATACCTTGGTTTGGTTTTTCATGCAAACAATAAAATAGCAATTGAAAGCAACACTCGATTCGTTATATTCAAAGGCGGCATCGACTGTATCCTGTTGTTATAGTGTTGTAGTCTTTGTCATCGTCCGGCAGCACCATGGAGTGTTTTTATCGCCGGATTGTCACACATATAGGCGGGTCTCATGCTGAATCTACTGGGCTCGGTCCAGACCTAGAACTTATTTAGTAATTCAGGTAATGTCGGTCTCATGTAAATTGATTTAATTTGGGTTGTTCTCGTCAAGGATGGTGCAACTCTACAGCTCCTAGTTGCGGTACCACATACAGTTGGGGCTTGGTCCGATTGAGTTGCGTTATATGAGTTATGGGGGTCGGTCGAACGGTGAGAGAGGAAATATGATTGTGGTTGCGGTGGGGCTCCCAAAAATAGGCTTTTATGCTAGAAGAAATGCTGTTTGTGTTTGTATTTTTTTTCCTGACCATATTTTGCGGTGATTTAAAAATATTTCATTGTTAGAGGCACAGAAAAGGATCTACGACAAAATTGGTTATAGCACTTGTATAAGAATCGAGTGGGGTTTTGCTATAATTAGAGACTTAAAGAGCACAAGATTCTACCGAATTGTTGCAAACTTTATCAACTACGAGAATATACTAACTTATGTCGAAAATAAAAAAAAACAATAACGGACTAAAATTCATTCATTCGTCCATAGCAAAACTGAAAAAAGAATTCCACCCACACAGTCCGAATTGAATTGCAAATTTTTACTCTGCATAAAAACAATCTACAAATTTAATTAGACAGGGGAAACAATTCGCGCGTGCATTTTAAACAAAAAAAAAATTAACAAAAAAATACCCACCCATGGCAGCAAAAAAGTCATACCAAGAGGAATGAGGCTAACAATTTACAATAAGCCCTTCGTATGTTTCAGAATTTATATTCAATCGATTCGTACAGAAACAAATGAGTAAGTGAGAAAATATTGTATATTTTGGATGACAGAATTTGGATTTTATACCACGTTTTTACATCAATCCGCTGTACAGTGGTAGATAAGGTGTCATTTACGGGTCATTTTTTATCTGAAAGGTAAATAATATTTGGTATGGATTTCTTTCCGTTGATAATTGCGTTGAACAAATTTGTATCTGTTCGCAGCAGAGGAAGGCAAGTTTCAGATGAATTCAGTACCCTTTCATACATTGAAATTACCCTAAGCTTCATTTGTTTATATAAACATCCAGGTCAGGGGTTATACCATGCGTCCTCAAACGGTTAATTGCAGAACGCCATTCAGGAGAAATGATGGATAAGATCAGGTTTGATAAAATGAAAAAAATGCGATTTTACTTAGAGGTGCCAAAATTTATATAAGGATGAAGATTTGCCGTGAGAATCAGCTTGGACTAAAAGTTATAGTAAGATAATAATTTATATTTCATATTCAGTATTAAAAAAAGTATAATTCAAGTACAATTCATTAATAATGATTTTTTACAAGTTTAACGCACAAAGGAGGAAAAAGTTGGCAAGCTCCACATCAAAGCTACAGCTCATAGCATTAGCCTAAAATGTGCACACGCGGTTGAAGGCCATCTCCAGGAAGAGTAAAGGTATATAATAGTTCATAGACCCTTACTTATATATATGAAATAATATGTTAAAAGTTTACTGTGCGATTTATGAGCTGAAATCTGAACAGAAATAGTACTCGGCGGGTAGGTTAGTAAAAATAATTGTCGTTTTTGCAGTCCGCCTGTTCGAACTGAATGAATTGGCAGCCCACCCGGTTTTTTCGTATTAGTCCGAAAAAGACGGGATACCTACACTGCACCAGCCTTGCTATTAGTATGGAGCCAAATTTTAAAAATCTTTGGAGTATTCTTAAGGCACTTTTATTTTAATTGAATTAATTTAAAGCAGTTGCATCAATTACATCTAATGTAAGAAATTCGCTATTATTTCTTTTTCTCTAGCTATAATACTTCGCAATAAAATAGTGAATTTTATCTCCAATTTCTTAGATTTCCTGGAGATCTGCTAGAAAACAAACCTTCATATTCCAATCACTTGTTGATTAAAAAACATAGGGACGGGATACAGTCCGCTTGGGCGAACTGTTGGATACCCTATTTTTATTCCTGTTCCTCATAAGTGGGCGTGACAAAAGTCTAAGTATGGTTGAATTGTTAAGAATGCTCTACATTGTTTGTTATATAACATTTAAAGGATAAAATAGAAAAAAACGAAGCTTTTGTAAAAAAAACGCTCCCTAGCTCAAACTTTGGTTTTTTAATAAAATTGTTTTATTTAATTGTGGGCGTGTCAGTAGGCGGATATAAAAAATATTTAAACATAAGTATAAAGGACACATAGAGAGTATATATTATAAATTTCAGCTCCGTAGCTGAAACTTTGGTTTTTAAAAAATAAAAAAATTTTAACTTGTGTAGTGGGCGGATTTTGAAAATATTAACACATAAGCATAAAGGGCCCGTAGAGAGTATATGGCTAAAATTTTAGCTCTCTAGGTGCAGTTTAACCCTGGAATGCTACACTTTTTTGCAAAACTTATTATGCTACATTGGGGTACAACCGTACCCCAAAGAAAAAAACACATTTTTATAGAAAACAAAAAATTATTTGGCAAAATCCTAAAAGAAACTTCAATTATAATTCAATAATAGGTTTTTTTTTTAAAAAATAAAATTAAAAAAAATTAATTTGCACAAGTTAGACATATTTTCCTCTGGTGTAGTAAACAAATGATTTTTTTTCATAGGGCGCAGTTGATCCTCGATTTTCTATCCAGGCTTCTTGGACAAAATGCACATCTTCCCGTGGTAGGAGCTGGCCTTGTTGATTCTTCCGTTGCTGGGGTTATTTTTAGTATATTGCATATTGTCTGGTGGAGTTCACGTCTCAAAGTCGGAGTTTCTAAACGACGTTCCATATGTGGCCTTACTTCTTCTGTTCTTCTGTTTTGAGTAGGAGAAACTGAGTGGTATTCATTCTCGGTCAACGATGTAAACCGATGTTCATCTGGGCTAGGAAAATTGATACGTATGTCTTATTTCAAAATCATCTCTAAAATCTGGTATGATGGCATCGTCTTCATCGCCCTCGTCATGCATATCATCTGAGTCAGAATCAAAGAAAATTTGATGTATCTCCGAGATATCATTAGGTTTTGACAAGTCAAACATCTTTTTGAGAAGCCATTTCTTTTATAAGCTAAAAGCAAACAAATTATAATAAAAAGTTCAACGAACTAACATACTTACATTAAAGAAAACGCAGAAAAAAAATCTGAAAACAATATTCGTATTCTGCTACACTGGGGTACACCTGTATCCCAATATTAAATATCACCACAATGGCAAACACTCCGCCGGCCGTGAGTATCACATACGAACTAATGCAACGCTTCTTGAAACTACTTTAACGTTCAAGCTTGCAGCTTCACCTGCTGCTGATTGGCGGGAATTCAAAAAAAGGCTGGGGTACAGGTGTACCCCAAATAGCATTCCAGGGTTAATTGCCAAATTTTTGCCGACAGACGGACGGACATTACTATCGATGCTGATCATAAATATAATAACTTTTAAGTGTGGACAATTCCTCGATTTCAAAGCTTCGACGGTGTATTGATGTTCTGTCAGTGCTTTTTTAATCTTTTTTATGTGGCCATAGTTTATTCTTAAACATTTTGCAAAAGGCAATTTTTTGGACCTGGTCAACCAACTAAAGACAATGGCCCAGTTCCACTTGCGGTGCTTGCCGAGACAAAAACTATGTTTTTTCGATAACATCCTTTTAATATTGTATAACAAAATATATAGACCATATCCTTGTTAACAATTCATCCATACTTAGATTTTTGTCACGCCAACTTTATGGGGGATACTGCAGCCTTTTCCTGCATTATCCTGGAAGGGGACATATACTTGGACAAATAATGGATTTTCGTATTTTTATGCATATGTCTTGTGAGCTGATTTCACACTCAAATTTGAATTCTTACAATGTTTTAGTTATTCGAGTATGTTCGCAATAGAAAAGCAATCATAATGATTTTTTTTTGAAGTATGTTTTCATTTACAGGGAGCGAGTGAGAACTTTGAGTAGCCTGATTGGCGATACAAAAAAAGTGCTGGCACCACTGGATATCTGTGCTACCCTCTCCCTGACCCACTACAAGCTATTCCAGACGTTTTATGATCAATAGCGAAGCAACCTGTGATGACAACAACAATCATCGCTTTAGAGTGGGGTGGATGAAGGGGGAAACAACTCAGCCATCTTCTGTGACCGAAAAATTACTCTAAGCTAAGAGGAAAGCTCTATACCGCCCGTTTTGCGTCCGGCGCTCACAAATGGTTTACAAGGTTGTACAAAAAGCCTTAAGGCAAAATAACGGAATAATAAATTCTATGTTCCAAGGAAGTCTTCACATTAAAGAGCCACCCGGAGAAAAAAAAGATTGTGTTCGGCTCAGTTGGCGTTGTTACGTTCAAAGGAGAGCGCACACGAACCATGTCGAAAAAGCAATATTAATTAACTGTCCTACAGAATTACGAACGAGAGGCAGTCCTTTAAATTCCTGAATCGAACAAATGCAACAACACCAGCATTTGATTGGCCTCAGTGATAAAGTGATCAGAAACCTCTAATCCTGTCGATGTTTATTGAGCGCGATTTAGCGAACTCTACAGGCTGACAAGTCGTAAGGAAGTAATCTCCTTTATATTCCTGATACAAGACATCTTTAAGTAAAGAGATATTAATATTAAAAAATATTATTCTACAATATGCTCAAAAACTCAAAATCTTGCTCCTAAAAACTGTAAACTGCTAACGTAGTGCAGAAGGTTTTCAAATCAGTTATAAGTTTTTGACAGAAAGTTTTCTAGTTCATTGAGAGCTATTCCTTTTTTACTGCTGTTTGATCCACCCTTATAGGGCAATAACTTCACATAAAAAAGTAAGATTATTGCCCACTAGAGGTGAAGTTATTGCCCGTGAAGTTATTTTCCAGCACCATTCTCGGTATGTGCGTTAATAAAAACCTTCGTTGCAATGACCACATATTCAAGTCGCCAGGAACTCTGCAAAATGTGTAGGTTTCCTCAAGCGATGTGAGCAATTTTTCACCGCTTCTGACCTGCTTTTAATTTAAAAGGCATTTCGCTCTAAATTTGACAACATCGATCGTATCTGATCTGGTTCACCAATAATCTATTTAAAGCTATGTGCACAGAATTCAAAAATGGGCGATAAAACTTATAGGCGATAGGTATATCGCGAAATCGCTTGACTCTCTCAGCCGTCGTCGCTATGTCTAATACCTATCCCTGTTTTACCGATATTTGCGCCACAAGTGCCCAAACGAAATAGCCAGCTACATTCAACTCTTAGAACCTATCAGTTCACCTTCAAGTCTTTTTTCGGACATAGAGTGAAATACAAAGAAACTTTCCTTAGCCGTTCAACACGAATGTGGAATGCTCTTCACCCTCAGGTTTTCCTTCCCATTATAATGTACAAATATTTAAAGTCAATGTGCATCGGTTTCTTCTCTGTCATCCTTATCCCCATTTCCTTATAGCCACGCTTTGTCACTATAAACATGTCCACTTTAAAAGGGTACTGAAAACCCCTTAGACAAAATTAAATAAAAAAAATTATTCGCCTCAGGGACGAAGTGATTTGAAATCAGGAGACCTGCCGATACTTTTTGATATCAAACCGGAGAACCGCAAAGGGGGAATATTAAACGGTTAGTCCAGTCATCGGCCATGCGTTCTTCCAACTATACTTGATTGATGATTTGGTGCACGCGTCCTAATAAAACATCACATCCGTACCTGAGAAGTTCCGCTGTTGAGCAATTAGAGCCCATGAATAGGTTTCCGTCGCTGTTCCAATGAGGCAGCGTTCCAATCTTAAATCAGCAAATCGGTTGGCCTTCTTCTATGCTCCTCCGGATGCTGTTGCTGCCGTGAGACTGCGTATAGGTTCCAATATCTTCCCTGGCTGCCTTATTTTGCGCTGCAGCTTTCTCACATGTGCATATATTCTGTGACCTTTTCCGGATATGCGCGTATATCTTCGTACAATGAGCTCTTTCTCTGGGTGGTTTCTACTACTTCTTTTATAATGTCACGGTGCGTTTGGGGTGGTGGATGCACGAATCGATCCAGTGCTGTCATTACATAAACTCTGGATACTTAGTTTACAATTTATTATCATTGGAAACTCAAGCTCTGAATTTAGCCACAACAAGAAAATGATAATTCTCATTTATTGTCATTCCTTTATTTAAGAAAATTGAATGCAAGCAGATGCTCCCCTAAAAACTGAGAATTGACCACTGTGCATTCATGAAACAGCACACACAAAAATGGGGTTGTTGAAAGTGAGAAAATTAACAAACAGTTCTTTGCTCGGAAAACTTGATTAAACAATCACATATGCAAATTAATAATCATGATATTACTTTTTTTATGGTTAATGAAATTCGTATCTGAAAAGTAATGCGATGCCAGGGTATATGAACAGTGTGAAAAGGATGGAGCCATAGTCTAATCAATTATTGGGATGAAGTTTTGCGGTGGGGTTAAGAGCAATTGTTTTTGTGAATAAGTTGATATGAAACCACTTTTCGTTGGATAATTAACTTTAACTTTTGATGGCTTCAGAGGTATCAAAGTTGATCGCTCAAATTCTAATATACTCGTATGTATATCTTGTTTTGGTGAAATTGCAAATGTTCTAATTGAATGCAATTGACTGCTACTAAGAGAAGAAAAGCTCTCACTGTAGAGTAAGGTCGCCCAATTTTTTCTGACGATGATGAGAAAGATTATTTAACTTACTTAATGGACTTCCGACCCTCGAATAGTCTCTGCCTGAGACACTGCAGCCTTCCATTTTCTGTGATCCCGGGCACGCTGCTTCCAGTTGTACAGACTAAGCATTCTGGCATCTACAATGGCTTGGTCTTTAAAACGGAGGTTCGGTCTTCCTTGCCTTCTCGAACCTGGGGGGTGGGAGTCGAAGGTTGTCTTGTCTGGAGCATTATTGTCCATTCGCTCAATGTAGCCGAGCCAATGTAGTCGAGGTGATTGTACAACTTATAGAGTTCGTGGTTGTATCTTCTATTCATTTTGCCCTCCTCGCACCCAGACCCAAATATCCGCCGGAGCATTTTTCTTTCAAAAGAACTCAATATTTGCTCTGCTTTCCCACTCATCGTACATCACGCGGCATAAAGCAGGAATGGCAGAATTAAGATTGGATAGATCATATATTTTGCTCTTCGAATGAGGAGTTTTGAACCCATTTGTTTGGCCAAACCGAAGTAGCAGCGGTTTCCTTAGGGTAATTCTGCATCAGATGTCAACTGAGGTGTCATTTATGGAGTTGATATTTACTCCAAGGTAGGTGAACTCCTTAATTTATTGATATCAAGAGTGACGTTTTGTCCTAGATAGTGGGCAGACGTTTGTTTGTTTGTTGATACCATGTATTTAGTCTTCTCCACGTTAAGTTCAAGACCAACCAATTTCGCCCGTTCTTCAATCGCCGTAAAAGCACGCTGGGAACAACCGATGATGTCGATATCGTCCGCATACCCCAGTAGTTTGACGGATCTATTGAAAATAGTGCCTTCGCCTTCGCACTATTTTCTCCAGAACAAGATTGAAGAGGTCACATAGGTTGGGTTTAGGTGGCTGTCAGCAGAAGCCGACACAATTTAGGTCCATTGTGATACCACGTATAATTATCTACCTCAACTCTGTAGATGGGACTGGCCAACGACACGCGGTTGTTCTCAAACGGTCCCCCATCTACGTACTAACAGCGCCCAACGTCGTTTAATTTCGGTGATCTGACGAGAACCGATTAACTCGACGTGGTATGGTTAAGAGGTCACATGACTGCGCATCTTCTTGACGGAATCCGGTACAGGTTTGGAATAATTCGGAGGAGCTGCTTCCAAACTGCACATTACACCGCGTATTTTCAAGTGTCACGAGATATAACTGGATCAGTTTTGCGGGGATCCTATATTCTGCCATTGCCATATAGAGCTCCTGACGATGAATGCTACTCGTATCATATGCGGCTTTAATGTCGAAAATATGGTGAGTCTCGACTTGAAATTCGTTGGTCTTTTCCACGATTTACCTCGGTGTGGAAATTTGGTCTATTGTCGATCTGCCGGGTCGGAAGCCACACTGGTACGTGCCGATTAGTGTGTTGCAGAATGGCTTAAGACGATAAGAAAGACTATTCGACCTTAAATCAAGATTTCAAATATCTATCGCATCATAGACATTGTTTATCATAAAAGTTGTTTAATTAAATATTTCATACATATTTGGAGGATGTTTTCGGAAATGCAGTAAAATCTACACTTTTTTTTATATTTTATATTTTATATTATATAGCTGAAAAGTTGTTTGTTTGTTTGGTTGAACGCGTTTATCTCAGGAACTACTAGGTTAGGTTAGGTTAGGTTAGGTTAGGTTGACGTGGCTGTCAGCTAAGGCCGACACACTTAGGCCAAGATTAGGTCCATTGTGGTACCACACAGATCTGGGGATTCCCTCACTGCTCGTTGAACCAATGGGAGATTCTTATTAAGCGCGAAAGACTTCTGACGCCAGTGTTGGCTAAGTCGTTTGTGTCGTTAAACAAGAAGTCCCCTAGATGGAGATTTCTTTTGTGGGAGAGTGCAGGGCATGTGAAGAGAAGGTGAAGTACAGTCTCCTCCTCCTCGTCGTCCATGCAGCTTCTGCAGAAGTCGTTTGAGTGCACGCCAAGTCTGGAGGCGTACCTGCCTATTAAGCAGTGTCCTGTGATAACACCTATGGTCGAGCTAATATGCAGTCGGTTTAATGAGATTAGACACTTAGAGCGTCGCAGATCCAGCTTTGGCCAGATTCGCTTAGTCGCTAGACAAGTATTGCTACATGTCCACCTAAGGTTTGTTCTCTCGATTGCTGATAGCTTGAGCAAGAGTTTGCATGTAGCGATTGGTATTCCTAAAGAACCTTTATCAGGTAAAAGAGGTAAAGTGGGTCCTTTTTTGGCGAGATAGTCTGCCTTACAGTTACCTGGAATGTCTCTATGTCCCAGCACCCAACAGAGGTGAATGTTGAACTGCTCTGCCATCTCCGAAAGAGATGAGCGGCAATCTTGGGCTACGATGGAATTTAAAGAGACTGAGTCCAGGGACTTAATCGCTGCCTGACTATCCGAGAAGATACGGATATCCTTTGAGGATATCACATTCCTCTTTAGCCACGACAGGGCTTCTTTTATCGCTAAAATTTCCGCCTGGAACACGCTACAATAATCTGGAAGACGGAAAGAGAGGCTAAGATTTAGCTTTTCTGAGAAAACGCCCCCACCTACCCCATCGCTGGTTTTAGATCCGTCGGTGTAGAAGTGAATCGATTTATCTTCCGCAAATGCATCATCATCCCAGAATGATCTGGAAGGAATGGTGATTTGGAAGTTTTTTCCGAACTGCAGATGGGGTATGGTGTAGTATATGTTTCCGGGTAGAGACTTAAAGGTAGGTACCACTGTGAGGTAGCTTTTAAGCGGACAGCGGAACAAGCCGCTGTTTGCTTGCTGAAAATGTCAAGGGGTATCAGGTGTAACAGAATGTTCAGTGCAGCGGAGGGGGTAGTACGGAGTGCTCCGCTAATGCACAGACACGCTGATCGCTGGACTTTGCCCAGTTTGTCGCGGTTTATAGCTTTATCCAGGGCAGTCCACCAGACGACCACCGCGTAAGTAAGAATTGGTCTAACCACCGCTGTATATAGCCAATGCGTAATACGGGGTTGTATACCCCACTTATTGCCAATGGCTTTTTTGCAAAAGAAAACTGCTACTGTAGCTTTCTTGACTCTTTCTTGTATATTGGGTTTCCAACTTAACTTCCTATCGAATATTAGACCCAAAAATTTTGCTTCCTCAGAGAAGGTTAAGCTTGTACCGCTAATAGAGGGAGGGTCAATATGTGGGATTTCAGGAACTACTGGTTTGAATTAAAAATTCTTTTTGTGTTGGATAGTTGGGTAAGGTCGGGAGGATTTGACAGGCAGGAGGAACTGACATCAGCACTTTTCTGAAAAACCAAAACCTTGGCAGCACTTTAAATGATGAGAAAATGAAGTTAGTATCTAACGATTGACTTGAGTGATAAATAAACAATCACTGTGGTTTAGAAGATAAGCGAAGTGGACGTCTTTTTTATTTATGTGCCCATTTTATCTAACTTTTATGGCAAGCAATCCAACTGTAATATTTTAATTATGTAGCTTTTGACATTGAAAGTGGTATATTTTTTTTTTTTTTAATCAATACTGGTCCATTGTACTACCAGGCAGACACACCACATTTTACTGTGGGAAGGCGCTTCAATGATAAGGAGCTTAGGTTTACAGCACTCACCATATCCGCACCAAATACCTGCCACCTGATACGAGCAAAAGCAGGACAATCACAAAGGAAATGTTCCGCAGTGTCGTCGCTTTCTCCACAGGCTTCGCAATTGGTGGTGTGGCTTAGGCCTAGCACCTTAAGGTGTTTGGCGAAAGCGTAGTGTCCCGTAAGAACGCCAGTAGTCTGTCTGCAGTCTTTTCTGTTGAGAGACAACAAGAATGCCGCGGATTTACCACAGGCGTCGGGGAGCATTTGCTTAGTTTGTCTGCACCCTGGAGAGTCATGCCAACGGTGATTGTGTTCATAGGAAACCCAACCGTCAATGGAAGCCCTGACCGAGGACGCATGCCGACAGATCGCTGGTTCAGGTCCTGAGAAGTCCCCCTCTGAGCCTTGTCTAGCAAGTTCATCGGAGATCTCATTTCCCGTGATGCCGTTATGAACCGGGACCCAGACAAGTTTAAGTGAATTCAGCCTTCCGACCGAATTCAGAGATATCTTGCATTCACGTACTTTGGAGGTAGTTAAGGGTTTGAGTAAGGCTTTAAGCGCAGCCTGACTGTCGCTACAGACGCAGATACTTCGCCCCCTCCACCTGTTCCTCGTAACATAGTCCATGGCCATTTGGATAGCATAAGTCTCTGTTTGGAAGACTGACGCATATTTGCCTAACGGAAAGAAAAGTCTAACGTTATCGCTATCCACGAAGACACCAGCACCAGATCCTTGATCGGTTTTTGAGCCATCCGTGAAGATTCGACTGCATTCCCTTCCAGGTTCAGAGTCCTGAACGCGAGGAAAGTCGACCTCGTAGTTGCGCTTTAGCCGAAGTTCCGGTGTCATCGCATCAGACGGCATATCCATAAGACAGGAGTCGAAGGACAACCGTTGCGCAAGTTCATCAAAACTCCAGTGCAAGTTATACCAAAAGCCACCTCTTGTAAGACGTGAGATAGCCTTGATTGTACAGCCCATGATGTAAACATCAAGGGGCGGAAGGGTCAATAGTGCATCTAGGCCGGAGCCAGGCGTGCTGGGGAAGGCCCCCGTGCAGCCGAGACATACCTGCCTTTGGAGTTTGGCAAAAGCAGCAGTGACGTATTTACGTGAAAGCTTATTCCACCAAACAACCGATGCGTATGCTATAAATGGTCTTATCATAGCCGTATAAATCCATAGGACTCTTTTCGGTGATAAGCCCCATGTCTTGCCGAAAATGCCTTTGCACTGCCAGAAAACAGACAGCGCCTTGGCAGTCTTCAGCTCACCATGTTTAGAGCAAAGAAGTTTGCTATCCAGGATGACTCCCAGATACTTTGCTTCATTGCAGAGTTGGATTGTGATGCCTTTTAGCACTGGCTGAGTCAACCCGACCAGCTTCCTCCTTCTCGTAAAGAGAACAACCTCAGTTTTAAGAGGATTGACCGAGAGCCCATTCCTAGTGCACCATTCGTCGATCACGTCAATGGCCACCTGCGCCTTGGCGCATACAGTCGCTAGGCATGATCCAACAGAAAGCACGGCAACATCATCCGCGTACGCCTGAGCGTAAATATTAGAACTGTTGAGTGCGTTCAGCAGAGAGTCGACCAGCATACACCACAGCAGTGGAGACAGAACGTCGCCTTGCGGGCAGCCTCTGTTTACCCCCGCCATAACATAGCGGCCACAATCCGCATCCGCAACCAACGTTCTATTCATTAGCATTGATTTAATCCACAACACCAATGGTTCGTCTACGCCGTGTTGTCTGGCGGAGCTGCACATGCTATCAAAAGTCGCATTGTCAAAGCACCCTCAATATCGATGAAAATGCCCATCGCGTATTCTTTTCTGTCAAGCGCGCCCTCAATTCTACCAACTCTAGGTTGTTGCATCTGAGATAGTGGGTGCAATCGCAAAGCAGTTTTGCGCAGGTGAAGCTCGACCAGCCTTTCCAAGCTTTTCAGCAAGAAGGAAGTCAGACTGATTGGTCTGAAGCTCTTGGCGAGCGAGTAGTCACTTCTGCCAATTTTTGGTATAAATGCCACTCTAACTGTACGCCAGGGTGTTGGAATGTATGCCAGTGCTAGGACAGCGGTGAAGATTTTCTTCATAGTCGGTAGCAACTGGTTTGTACACTGTTGCAGCATGGCTGGGTATATTCCGTCCGTACCAGGCGACTTGAAGCCGTCAAAAGACGCAAAGGCGTATTTAATGGCAGGTGCTATATAGTTCACCTTCTTTTGTTTTAAAATCATTAATAAATAATAGTTTATCCGGAGAACCATTACGAAAGTTTTTATGTATTAGTCCCAAAATTAATCAAAAAGGAGGATTTGATATTTTTGCTGAAGGAGAAATTGAAAAAGTGTTAAATCCTCCTTTATGAGTCAAGATAAAAAATTGTGTGGTAAAACAACTTCCTACTCTTTTTTAGAATGTAAAAATGCCAAATATTTATAAGAAAAAAAAATCCCCACCGCAACATCGATGAAACAAGTGTAAAAGAATGCCATTAAAGACATTCAAAACAAAACAGAGTCGATGAGCAATGCTGCCCGAAAATTTGGTCTTAAACGTACCACTTTAATATACAGACTCAAAAAAACAAGAAGGCAAACAAATTAACGCTCAATTCAGTACAAAGTATTCGATTCTCACAACAGCTCACGAAAGGAAACTTGTTGAATATTTCAAAAAATGTTCAAAATTGCATTTTGGTTTAACATTTATGAACGCAAAGCAACTTTATTTATTTATTTTTATTTATCTCACATCATTAAAGCTCAATTAATGGCTTTCTTAGACACTTACACTATAATCTAATCTTGAGCATACAATCATGACTGAGTAAGAGCATTAAGCAAATTCTTTTTTAAATTAGTAACCGATAAATTGAAATCAATTAAGTTAACGCTAGCATTGTAAATCAACATGAGACCATTTATTGAAGATGAACGCCCA
The DNA here is from genome assembly GCA_949715645.1 of Portevinia maculata. Taxonomy (NCBI): domain Eukaryota; kingdom Metazoa; phylum Arthropoda; class Insecta; order Diptera; family Syrphidae; genus Portevinia; species Portevinia maculata. The sequence goes on along the minus strand of OX454525.1, from coordinate 363,685,438 downwards.
TAGTTAGTACGTGAATGTGCTATATTAAAAAATCGATGACTTCTGAAACCAAAAGCAGGTACACATATATTGAGAAGGCTTGATTTACAATATGTTAAGATAAATAAAATTCCATACCCAAATGTTTGGAATACAAATGAACAAGCTGGAAAGGCTTGGCTTGCGGGGTTTATGCGACGCAACAGTTGCCTTAGTCTACGAAAACCAGAAAATACAAGTATGGATCGTCTTCATGGGTTTAAAAAAGCACCGGTAGAACTTTTATTCCAACATCTCAAGCGGCTGTATGAGAAATACCAGTTTGGTCCCGAACAAATTTACAATTTGGATCATACCGGTGTAACAACCGTAGTCTATTCTCCAAGGGTAATCACATTTTAATGTGTCTTAGAATTTTACTCTAACACTCACAGTTCTTGTTGGTAATTGCTGAAAAGGGAAAAAGGACAGTTTCCCAAGTTGCATCCGCAGAAAGAGGCAGCTTAGTCACAATGGTTGGTATTGTCAATGCTACAGAGAATCACGTTCCGCCTGTCTATGTGTTCCCGCGAAAACGCATGAACCCCAATTTCATGACTGGTTCTGTAATCGGATCCATTGGTCTGCTCTCAGATAGCGGCTGGATGAAAAGTGAAATATTTTCGGAAGTATTGACACATTTAAAACAATACCTATAGTAACTGTTCTAAGGAAAATCTAATACTTTTATTACTTGATAATCATACATCTCATATCAGTCTTGAATCGATCATATTATGTCGAGAAAATGGAATTGTTATGCTGTCTTTCCCTCCACATACATCGCATAAGCTACAACCTTTAGATGTATCCATTTATGCAAGTTTTAAAGCGCTATGCAAGAAGTCATTAAACAATTTCTTGGTTAACAATCCTGGCAAAGTTATTAACATCAGTAATGTTGCATATCTTAAGGTGTGTCCACACCAAAGAAACATTTCACGAAACATTGTTTAAAAAACGTTTCTGAAATGTTTCCCATTTGTTTAAAAAACATTTCAGAAACATTTCATAAACATTGCAGAAATGTTCCGCGAATCGTCCAGACCAAAATAATCATTTTTTAAATATTTCGGAAACATTTCAGAAATGTTTCTTTGTTTCTGAAATGTTTTTTAAACATTTCTGAAATGTTTATGAAATGTTTTTGAAATGTTTAAAACATGTTTCTTTGATGTGGACACACCTTTACAAACGAACCGTTTAAGCGATCATATAACCCAGAAAACATCACATCCGGATTTCTTTCAACCGGTATATTTCCGTTCAATGACATTATATTTTCCGAAGGTGATTATTCAGAAGAACACGATATAGCTTTTACCCAAGAGCCGGTAGCAGCGGTAACTGAAATGGAAACTACATATAACCGTTAAATATTCCAACGACATCATCAAATTAAGATAGCGTTGTTATGCCTGAAACTGAACTAGTTAATCCTTACGGAAATTCTGAATATATACAGAAGCCCTGAAAATTTCCCATCCGGTAGAGCAGTTGACCCGATACACATAACACCGGAAGCTCTTCGCCCGTATCCGAAACTGTCTAAAAAGAAGAGTCCTTTATTGTGTTCTTCGGCTGTTTGGTCATTTATTTTTTTGTAACATTTAATTTGGTCAACAAATCACACATCGGAATTAAAAAGAAGAGTCGCGTTAATGCTGGAACTTCCAAAGTCTATACAGAAACACATGAAAAAATAAAACATTAGCAGCACAAAAAATAGTCAAGCATATAAAAACTAAAAGCAAAAGCAAATTGCCAAAACCTATTTTTGTAAGACGAGTTCTTAACATCTTCTGACGATGGTAAAATTAGTCTTCAGGACGATTCTGATACCTTTCAAGTCTCTAACGATGAAGAAGAGCCTCCAACTGTCAAATGTAAAATCTTGAAACTCCAACTAAAATTTAATCCGACAATTAATGACTTCGTGCTTGTGGAATTCGGGACCAATAGCAACAATATATTTTACTATCATTCAGAGTGTGGATGAGACAAGTTCCTTGCCTTACACAATTAAATATTATCGCCGCCAAAGGTTTCAAAACTGCTTCTTCGAACCAGTTGTAGAAGACATAGGATTAGCTTTAAGCTCTGACATTGCAGCAAAACTGCCGTTGCCCTCTGATCGACCTGGTAGCTCCAAATCAAGACCAAAAATTTATTTTAATGTGGACTTTGAAGAATTTGATGTTCGTTAGTATTATTTATTATAATTACAATTTTTTGTTACTTGCTAAATATTTATGAAGTATCTTTTTTGTTTTGATTGTTTTTTTTTTTTCGTTGTCTAGTGCGATTTATTTTTTATTTTAAATTAATTAATTTAAATTAATTTATGAAATGTTTTTTCTGTTCGTAAATTTATTATGTTATTTTAATTCTACGCCTTTTAACTTAAATAAAAGTAGACTGAACTAACAAACAAAGAATTAATATGCTAAAAAAATATTATTTGTTGATCAAAAAAACGATATATAAGTTGTTTTATTATTTTTAAAATGTTGTTAAATAATCATGTGTCAGATCCTCCTCTATCTGTCAAAACCTCCTTAGGTAAATGGCAAATCCTCCTTCATGGTAGGAGGAATTGACACTTTCTAAGGTTTGGGGAAAATCCTTACAACTCTGTTAAAAATATTTATATCGATTAATCATTAATGTTTTTATATTTCTAAAATGAATACAATATCATTATTATGTATATTTTGAAAATTTGAAATTGTATTTGGATTATAAGATATTTCCAAATGTTTCTTAACGTGTCAAAACTTCCCGACCATACCCTTCATTTAGCGAGGAAGGCTTTAGGCTTCATAACATCACGCTGCGATCATTATACCTTTTTGAGAGCTTCCGTTCCGTGCGCTGCATAAACGGTTTAAGTTACGCAAATATCATGTAACATGAAATTGTTCCGCTTTAAAAGATTAAAGAAAAAAGTCCGCGACAGCATAATTATGTCTATCTTTTGAGATTGACTCATCTTTACTTTATTTACTTTTTATTTTTTTATTTTTTGTTATTATGTTATAAAGCTGAAAAGTTTGTTTGTTTGTTTGGTTGAACGTGCTATTAGCGAGGAAGGCTTTATTGGGACCATTATTCCTTTTTGAGAGTTTCCGTTGCGTGCGCTGCGTAAACGGTTTAAGTTACGCAAAAATCATGTTAAATGGAATTGTTCCTCTTTAAAAGTTCTAAAAAAAAGTCCTCGACAGCATATTGCTATCTTTTGAGATTGACTCACTATAACCTTTTTATGGCATTTGTTCGAAATAAATGCATTATTTGCGAAGTGTTGGGGCACCCTTTATATACGCCTGAGTGTACTAAATTTGGGAGAATTGTACGCACGCACTTTTATAAATCAATTGTACCCAACAAAGTGCAAAACAACTTTTAATAATTTTTGCAAAACAGATTTTAAGCACCCTTATAATGTACATAATTACACAGCACGGGTATTTAGGAAAAGAAGAAGAAAGAAGGACGAGTAACCGATGCACGTTGGTTTTGAATGTTTGTAAATCACAATGCGTAGGAAAAATAGAGCGTGATAGAGCCATTCCACATTCTTGTTGTACGGAACGATTCTTTGTATTTCACTGTACATCGGAGAGTAGGCAGAGGGAACTGATGCGCATTCCTGGCATGGCGGGTAATGCGATTGAAATGTGCTAGGCGTGGACAGACAGCTTTTGGTGGAAATATGTATAAAACGATGATAGGCAGGAGACATTACGGCGATGGCTCAAAGAGTCAAGCGATTTCGTGATATCTCGATCTCCAATGAGTTTCGTTTTTGTATTCGGTCGAGCATCTCCAGATATGTGATTGGAGCACCAGCCCAGATATGAGCGTTGTACTCAACTTTGAGGCGAATAAACGCCTTTTAAATTATAGCCAGATCAGAATGGGTGAAATATTTCTTGCACCACTTTAGGAAGCCTAGATATTTCGCAGCGTTCTTGGCAATATGTGGTCATTCCAACGAAGGTTGTCATTAACACACATACCGAGAGTGGAAAGTCTTTCGGGTTCACGATAAAGGTGCCATTCAAGGATACTGGCAAACTGTTAAGGTTTCGCTTTAATGACAGAAGACAGCGTCGAGTATAAGAAGCATTAAATTCAATCCTATTGGATGTACCCCATTGAACTATGCGGTCAAGATCAGAATTTAATGTGCTTAATATACGCTGCCGTTCCAGTTCCACACCCGAAGAAGAGGGACGTGGAACAGGAAACGAATATGAAAAGCTGAGCGTATTGTCATCAGCGGCGAAATGAGATTAGAAGTTACAGACAGGAGATCATAAAAATGAGAAAAGGGTTCGGAGACAAAACGGAGCCTTGGAAATACCAGCATTTATTTGGTGAGTTGCGGATTTGTAACCGTCCAAAACAGCTTTGATTGAAAGGAAGTTTCTACTCCATTGAAAAATGTTCCAAATGTACGCATTTTCGAGAAGAGACATTGATATCAAACTCTGTCAAATGCCTTTGAAATATCAAACGCAACTACTCGTTTCTTACATTCACCACTTTGGTGAAGTGATTGTAACACTTTTCGGTTAGATATCAAATCACCCGTGAACCTGTTGCTGCGGAAACCATACTGCCGCTCATTAAGAAATTTCCGGGATTCAAGATATTTTAGTATAGCGGAAGGTTAATCAGCGTTTCCATGACTTTGGAAAGAAGGAATGTAAGTTCAATTGGTCGGTAGGAAGAGGGATTTTAAGATTCGCCTTTTTTCATCTTCTCGGAGGGGGTGGCGACGGTGTAGATGTTAGTCCCATGGGGAACAATAACATACGCCACCCATTAATGGAGAGAAACGAATTGCACCTTGTTTTCTCCAACCTCTGCACCAAAAAGAGGATTTCTGGCTGGTAGTACAATGAACCGTTACCGAGTCTGAGTGCCCTGGGGGTTGGATTTCCTTTTTATAAAAAAAGAACAATCGGACTCAAATCAAATCACTCAATGTAGGTTTAAGTTAATTTTATTGGAGAGCGAAACGATTTTGTTGCAACCACTTCTGATTTCAGAAAAAAAAAAATAAATAAACGTGCGCAACGAAGTTTTGACTGTAGCTGTCATATGAAATTTTCTCCGTTCAGTGTAAACTGCGATATTGAATTTCGTGTCTGTGTAAACGTACTCGTACTATTAATTGACGCTTGGCCTTTGTGAACTGACGGATAGCTTGGCAGCGTGTTACCACAAAAAAACGCTTGATTTGTTTGTTATTGCTACACAAGAAAAGATCAAAATTATTTTTCATTTCATACAAAGTTCGAAGTCGGTAAATTCATTATGTTTCTTATATGAGACATATAAAGAAAAGCCTATACCTACCGGTCTTAATAAAGACATCATAATATTTTGGTATTTTTTTAAACATCTGTTAGGTCACAGCGTGCAAAAAATATTTTTCCAATCAAATCCAAGTTGTTATGGATTAAAGCATGGGCATTAGTTCCATTTGCATACATATATAATATTGTATGAACATTTGACCGTTAGTTCTTTGCGTTGACAATAGCAAAACAATTTGACAATAGCTCAAAAAAGGCAAGTGTCGTTTGGTTCAAGGAAATGTTGAAAAAACTCGGTGCGCGGTGCTTCAAAAGAGGACTTTAGGACTGTGATATGTAGTCTAAGAGCCCACAGAAAATTTTGGGCAATGCCAATTAACTCCATTTTGAAAGAACCCGTTTTTATAACTTAAGAAAGCCGCGACCATGATGTTTTCTTTATGCCATAAGTGTTACGGCAGCTCTCAACTCATCTTCTTTTGTATTTCGGTAAAATCTCACACCCAAAATTTGTTGTAGGCTCTTGGCCTACATGCATTAGATCCCGAAACTAGATTGCGGTGGACTGAAGGGTCGAATAGTTCGCGGAAGAAGCACTTCGAAGCAAATGGTCGTCTGCTTCTTTGGAAAAGTCGGACATGTCGCCAACGGATATGTCGCTACGGCACCCTACCGTAGAATGGTCAATGCGGAATGGTACAGCACCCTTTGTTTTTCAAAAGTCTTTGGAGTAATAAGGAAAAGCAAACGCCGAACACGGATCATTCTGCATCTACTAAAATGAAAGCGCGTCGGTCGAATAAACAAATAAATGACTTTTTGAGCACTCAAAACATTGAATTGAGTGGTCGACCGTCGTAGAGCCCTGCCTTTGAATGAGATGACTTCATTTTATTCCCGAACAACAAAAACAAATTGCGAGGTCAACGTTTTTCGACGCCTGAAGAAGCGGTTGACGCTTTCAAAATATACACATTCCTGCTTCTACTAGGAAGGGGTTTGTCTTTTGAGCCTCGTTGCGGTTAGCGACAATATATTGAACATGTATAATCACAGACTCTCCGTTGCAAGAGCATTATTAATTGTTTTGAATTAGGACAACGATTGGTTTTGGCTACGACTTTAGGAAAACAGGCGGCTAGTGATTACCCAAAACTAATCAGAATTCAAGCTTCAACGTTTCCTTTTAAATAATATGCCTGCAAGTTGCCAGTGGATAGTTAACTTGGCACAAAATTCTATATACGCACGATATACGAGTAAACACAATACCAACTTCAGTCAACGTTCCATGCAACTTTATAGCACGATTATTGAATTGAATCACACGAGAAACACGCTCGAAGAGAAAACCTATACCGAAGTGTGTTTGTTTGAGTCGGCACCTTTCTTGTATGCACGACATTAGGCAAACTCTTAGTGAACCAGTGGTAGAGTATCACAAGTCATTATTTTGTCTATCCCAGATATATGCAGGCAGCCATTATGAGCACCCTTCTATTGAAGGGAGTCAAGTAGCCTCGGCTGTCGTTGGGTGGCATAAGATATCAACGCCCTTAAGCCAATTAATCCACGGAAGACTTCTTAAGTTTACATCTATTGGCTTCCTTGCTAAAACACTTCAATTATCTTTCGACAATATACTAACACCCGTCGTCGTCACATGCACTGAAGTCAGGCACAGCCCGTGAGGATAGGAATTATAAAAGCCATATGAGGAATTATTCAGTCAAGTGCATTTGTTGAAGCTCCACTTTGAAGTATCTAACGTATCATTGCCCTTTAGATGGGCCAACTTATGTGTGTGTAGTGCATCCATCATGATAGGATTTTTTTGTTCCTTTTTTTATGAAGGGAAAATCATTTTTTGTGCGTCGACTTAAAGAAGTCACACAGGGCCATACGCACAGCAGTCATCTTCAAAATATTGTCACAAAGTTGCATCTGCTTTGGGGATCTATCTTATGTACCGACGCGACAAACATCAAAAGCGAAACAGCGACTAGGGAAATCCTCGACTGCAGAGTCAAAAGGAAACATATTCCCTCCAGCTGATGGAATCCACGGATGTTTTTTGTACTTTATGCGACTAGCTAACGAATGATGTGATGCGACATGATCTGGATGCGAAATTCAATTCCATTTCTTATTTTCGAATTTCATAAGTAGGTTTAGCCTAATGTTAGAGTCGAACCAGATAATGGGCCTACTATATTATCGATGTTTTTTTTAAGGATATTGGCGTACATTTTTCGAACTTCTGAGCTTTTGATGCAATTGTGTGTGATCCAATTGTGTCGGCTGAAGCCGGAAAACACGCGGTACAATGTCTGTTCTGCAGCAGATAGTTCGTAGGGCAGGTATCAAAACGGTAGGTACCATCTTAAACAGATCCGTTAAGTTACTGGGATACGCCGACGATATCGACATCATCGGCCGATCTGGTGGCGCGTTGCACTCTTTCATGGTGATTGAAGAGAAGGAAAAATTGGTTGGCTTTGACATCAACGAGGAAAAAACGAAGTACTAGTGTATACTCTCAGTATCGCTTTACACAACTTTTGTTTGTTGCACTACTAAGGATCATCTACCGATTTTCAATCTTATAGACTACTTCGAATAATAATTGTAAACTAATCGGGAATCAGTGGATAACGCGATTTTTTATTCAACTGACGATAAGCTAAAGTCTATTTCGTTACACAGCTCATTGAATGCGCTTATGTCTTGTAATAGGCCTCCTGGTGGAATTGATGTAGTAAAGTGGGTATCGCCGATTTGACCTCAATGAACATCGGCAGGCCTCTCGGTTTCAGATCACTTGCCAACCATGTACTTATTTATCTTAATAATTTGCTGTGCGATAAGAACAATATTGCATTTATGTGATCCAGGAGAGGCCTGCCTCTTTTTAACGATTTCGATTATTCCATTATTGATTATTGCTCGAGCGACCTTTTAGTACACCGGTAAGCTCCAAGGCCAACCCATCTACTTAAAATCGAAAAAAAATTTAAAAGAGCCAGAAACGATTGCAATGCACACATTAATCGTGTCATATTCTTCTATGACGGGCAGTAAAAACTTTTGGTTGTTTGTTAAATACATTAATAATTAACCCTCCTCATCTATTCCGACACTCATTTACAATGATATTCCAGCTGTCAGCTTTTAAGATAAGATAGAGCCAATCTGCTTGCTGCTCATTTTGAAGCTAGCTCAGCGCTCCCAGGTTGTGTTCTATCTGCCCCTGTACTCGAGAGCGGAGAGTACTCCATGGGATCACTTTTGCACCCGCATAGTGGTAGAGTAATTAATTAATAACCACTGCGTAAGCTTTTTGATCTGTCCTGTCCTATTATTCAGGGCTCTTTCCGAGAAGATAAAACACATCTTTTGTCCAGCCTGTAACAAAAAAAAACAATCTTTTTCTTCCTATTCCTACCGACCGATTGCTCTTACGTTCCTTCATTCCAAGGTCATGGAAACGCTGATAAACCGTCAGCCTCTAAAATATTTTGAATCGCGAAAACTTCTTAATGACCGACAGTGCGGTTTTCGCAGCAACATGTCCACTGTCGATTTGATGACTTATTTAACCGAAAAGTTGAACCAATCTCTTCACCAGTGTAGTGAAAGTAAGATTATTGCGCCTGATATTTCAAAGGGATTTGACAGAGTTTGGCGTCAAGCTATCTTGTAGAAAATGCGTGCATTTGGATTCGATGACATTCTTCTTCATTGGATTAAAAACTACCTTTCAGACCGTTGTATTCAATTTGTTTTGGACGAAGTCTTTGTTTTATCTCCGGCTGTCTTTTTGACTTTTATACTTCTAATCCGATTTATCAGTCCGCAGATGACAGTACCCTCAGCTTCTCATATTCGTTTCCTGGTTCACGCCCCTCATCTTAGGGTGCGGAACTGGAATGGCATCGTAGGTTAATTGCATTAAATTCCATTCTTGACAGAATAGTTGAATGGGGTACAACCATTAGGGTGTAATTTAATGTTTCCATAACACAATTCTGTCTTCTATCATTAAAGCGAAACATCATCGGTATTTGTGTAAATGACAACCTTCGTTGGAATGACCACATATTCGATGATGCCAACAACGCTGCGAAATGTCTAGGCTTCATTAAGCGATGCAAAAAATTGTTTGCCCCTTCTGATCTAGCTACAGTTTATAAGACGTCATCGCCCCAAACTTGAGTACAACGCTAATACAGTGGCCGAAATAAGTATAAAGACAGTAATTCTCAAACGAAAATGACGAAAAAACCCAACCTGCAACAGCATCATAAAGAAGCAAGGTTAAGATTTGCAAGAAGTCACATGGCTTGGACCAGGGAGTGGGAATCCGTTATTTTTAGTGATGAAAAGAAATTTAATTTGGATGGTCCGGACGGTTTTAGCTTTTATTGGCGTGATTTGAGGGACGAAAAAGCAATAAAAATGAGTCGGCACTCTGGAGGCGGAAGTTTGATGGTTTGGGGTGCCTTTGGTTTTCATGGTAAAATCCCCTTGATGTTCGTTCAACCTAGAATGAATGGTGAAAAATACAGGGAGATGTTGGAATATGCTTTGGATGCATTTGGAGACATTCCAGCGGGTGAAAATTTTATTTTTCAACAGGACAATGCTCCTATTCATAATGCCAGTACGGTCCGCGAATGGTTTGAAAGGAGTCAAATTCAGTGTTTACCATGGCCTTCGTGTAGTCCTGACCTTAACCCAATCGAAAATTTGTGGGGTATTATGGCAAGAAACCTTTATTCAAATGGGAAGCAGTACAGAAATCTGGAAGAGCTTAAAAGAGGAATAACACAGACATGGTCTGAGATCACCGAAGAAGTCCTACAAAACTTGATAAATTCTATGCCTAATAGAATTTTCCAAGTTATTGAAAATCAAGGAGGTTGTACAAAGTACTAACTTTCAGGTTGATAGGTACAACCAAAAAATTCGGTGTTTAAATGCTTTTAAATATTGACTGTCTTTATACTTATTTCGCAGGAAAATTAAACGTTTTTGGAATTCCCTAAAGGTGAACCTCAAAAACTAGCCTTTGTGGTGATAAATATTTTCTTTTTTCGTTTCATTATTTACTGAATAAAATAAACTTACTATCTACGATAAAATAAACTTATAATTTCTATTATTTTTGTACTTAAATCCAACCGAGCATTGAAGTTGAGTGTGTCTTTATACTTATTTCGGTCACTGTATCTGGGCTGGTACAAAAGTGAAGCTGCTTGACAGAACAAAAAAAACGTGCGATAAAACTCATTGGCGATCGAGGCATCACGAAATTGCTTGTCTCTCGCAGTCGTCATTCAAATGTCTAATACCCTGGCACGGATCTAGTCAAGCCGGGGGCTATGCCCCGGGCGGCAAATTCAGAGGGCGGCCAAATTCACACTCTACAGACGAATGGACATGTCATCATTTACTTAACTTTGATCACGGATTAAATAAAAGTACAAGTACAGAAATTTCATGGCCATATCATCTCGACCGATACCCAGAGCACGGAGACGTGCTACGCAAACATTTATTATTCGCGAGGCTCGTGGGCATAGTTCAAAATAAGCGCCCGCTCGCCCGCAGGAATCGCAGATCGCGGCAGCACGCGTATGATTACCGTGCGTGCGAAAGGGATGAAGCTATATTCGAAAACTCCCTCGTCGATCTCTCTCCACGACAGTGTTTTGTTTTAAACATGTGTGTTGTTTGTTTATGTTTACTATTTTGTACTTGTCAATCAACCGAAGGTAAAATTAGATAGATATACTCGTATATACGAGTATTTTGTTTAAAGAGTTACAGTGTGTTATCGCACAATTTACAATGTTCAGGTACAGAGATGTGATTTACTAGAGTATATCTTTCTACTGAATAGTTGTATATAAATATATAAATGTAAATAATAAAAAAAGAAAAGCAGAGTACTGAGGAAACAGCGAATAAAAAACCCCAAATTGAAAAAAAAAATAAAAAATAAATAAATAAATAAATAAAGAAATAAATAAATAATATTAAATATTAATAACTATGTAAGTAAATACAAAATGACTAGATAATTGATAAAATAATAAATAGAAATAATTTAACAGATAAATAAATTATATTAAACAAATAAATAAATAGATTAAAAAACTGGATAAATAAATAAATAACAAAAAAAAAATTAATATAAATATTAATAAATTAACAAATATTAACAAAATAGTAAATAAATTAACATGTATTAACAAAAGGGTAAATAAATTGAATAAATATTGACAACATTTTTAATAAGTTAACATATATATAAATTAACATATAACATGGAATCAGATGTGATACAAATTTAAAAAAAAGAGATATTAAGTATATGGCTTGTATGTATATTTGAATAAGCAAAAGAACATCACGTATGATGGTCTATAAGCAACTGATTAATACGAGGATTTTCAGGAATGTCGCATCTGCTTCTAAATGATTCGGTGAGCTTAAGTATTCTAGTGGAGATCAACTCAACATCAGCTCTTAGATAAAGATCCGATGTAGAATGATGCAAGGGCAGATTAAGCATCATTTTTAATATTTTATTTTGGGATATTTGCAGTTTTTTTATGTTGCATTCAGCACATTTACCCCAAACCTGGCATCCGTACAAGAGAATTGCATGAAATATAGTTTTGTGTATTATTATTTTATTTTCATTAGAAAGTAATGATTTTCTGTTAATAAATGGATATAGCATTTTAATGGCAATATTTATTTTCTTAAGTGTGCGCGAATTGTGTTCCTTAAAAGTCAATTTATTGTCAAGATAAATGCCCAGATATTTTACGGAAGGCTCCCACGTTATTTGGTGCCCGTTTATAATAAGCTGATTAGCCGGAAGGAAGCAAGGAGCTCTTTTTCGGGTAAAAAAGATTGCTTGGATCTTTTCGCCGTTAAGCTTTATTTTCCACTTGGAATAATATTCTTGCAATATTTCAGCCGCATTTTTTAAATTGGTCTCAATGTTGAGACCAAACTTATGCGAGCAAATTATTGCTGTGTCATCAGCATATATAGCAGCGTTACATTCTGGAAGAATCGGAAAATCCGAAGTATACAGGTTGTACAGAACTGGCGGAAAAATTAATTAAATCGGACACACCACTATTAACATGCACCTTAAAACATCTATTTGAGACAAAACTTCGTACGATTTTACAAAGGAATGGAGGATTTATCATTTTATATGTTAGCCCGTTATGCCACACAGAATCAAACGCTTTTTCAATATCTAGTAGAATCATTCCTGTTGACCTACCTAAAACACGGTTTCTTTTAATGATATTACATATCCTTAAAACTTGATGAGAAGTTCCGTGATTACGTCTGAAACCGAACTGTTCATCGGGGTATATTTTACGATCATCAATGATTTTCACAAAGTTTTCTTTCAAAATTATTTCATAAATTTTACTCACAGCACTAAGCAAACTTATTGGTCTGTAGCTTTCTGTTCTATCTAAGGGTTTGCCTGCTTTTGGTATTGGGATTACCTTTGCCAATTTCCACGCATCTGGGAAATATTGTGTTTTAAGGCACCCATTAAAAATAAAAGTAAGGAACTTTACTCCTTCTTTCGGTAATTGATTAAGATATATATTTTTTATTTGATCAATTCCACCTGTTTTCTTGAGGACCAAATTGTTTTAGGTAGTATTTAGTATCTGTTTCAGTTACAAATTCATTTGGCGGAGTTTCATAGCTAACTACATTAAAGGTTTGTAGGACATTGTCTACTAGGTCGTTTGTATTTGCGTCTCCTAAATGTTGTGAAATAGTGTGATTTTGAGCAAAATTTGAAGCAAAAGCTGTAGATTTCTCTTAATCTGTGAAATATCTATTGGAACCACTTTTAAGACAAGGTATTTGCTTTGTTTTATTTTTAACAATTTTGACTATGTTCCAAAATGGTTTGGAAGCTTTATTTAAAGTTCTTAGCTTATCATTCCATTCCTTATTTCGATGGGCTTGAATGCTCGTATTTATAATTTTATTTAATTGTGCCACTTGAATTCGCGAGGCAGGTTGGCGATATCTTTGCCAATTTCGTCTGTGCATGTTCCTAATTCTTATAACTTCCAAAATCTGGTAAGGAATTTTTGCGCTGTAGAATTTTTTGGCAACTTTGGGGATATTATTATGGGCCGAGGAAAGAACATGTTCTGAAAATTGCGAAACAATGGAGTCAACATCCTCTTTATTGTTAATATAACCTAGGTTTGTAGGGATGACTCGAAGCTCTCTTTTCACTTCCACCCGGAAACTTGTCCAATTTGCGTTTTTCAGATCTTGAAAATATTGCACTTTTCGTAAGGCCGACCAACGAATTTGAGAAAAACCGGATTATGATCTGAGCTAAGCTGATTCAATGAGATTGGCTGAGACATACGACCAGGGACGTTTGTAACAAATAAGTCAATAACAGAGTGACTTCCACGTGAACAAGCCGGGACAAAGGTAGGACTAGGCAGAAACATAATGGACATAGGTAACATAACAGTTATATCAGACAACACATTTCCCTAAGAGTTTGCTCTAATGCAGCCCCAATCCCTGTGTCTGCAGTTTAGATCACTTTTTTTTTGACTTTTAAATTCATTTTTATTAATTATTAGCTTATATCAACTTATATACTAGACAAAAATGAGTAAATCTAACTTAAAATTAACAGGATACTTATTCTAGATTATTGATCCTTATGCGGACGCCCTAAACTTAACTCTATCTTATAATTATTGCCTTTCGGCCTAAAAACTATTTTACGAACTAATCTTACATATTATGTTTTCATCGAGAAAATTTTTAAGAAAACTCGGCATCTTTATCAAATTTTATATTTTTATATAAAAAAACAAATTACAAACTACCTACTCTACTTACTTAAACTACTTAACATATTCTAACTATAATTAGGATTCTGAGCACTCGTTGCATTACGAAACAAGTGGTCAAATTCCCAATTGCTTTCCGAGCGCCTGGCAGTCGTCAACGTGCACACGCGCCGCCGTGAGCTGACTGATGCCTTACAGAATCAATCACCTCCCGGAAGCACCACCACAAGTTGGCAAGCCCGGCCCCTCCCAGAAACGCCCTAGCTAACTTAATCTATCTTACAAACTAAGAGGATGTTACCTAGAGTAACGCACCGTCTTGGGAGGGCATGTTGAACCCTCCACCCTCAAAAAGCCACCAAAATTCGGCTAATTGCTTTTCTGTATCGAATTTATCCCTCTCCGCTATTGCGGTACTAAAACGGAGGAGCTCATGAGCATTGGCGACGTCCTCGCCGCGGATGAGCCGCTTATCTCTCGCACTGCGGTAGCGGTGGTATAATACCGGGATACCATCCCTCGTCTGTACCAGCCCTTTTGCATCAATATGGATAAATGCCTCTGGCGGGATAAAGCCAGACCGGAGTGTACTCTCAATGTACATTTCATTGGGGTAGTAAGCCCCAAAGATCAGACTATTGTCGCTGGCCATCGCCCTTGCAACGTGCCTTCGAGTCACCTTAATGAGGAAATTGTCAATCCTATTCAACTGAGCCCCATCGTATAGGACCTTGTTGGGATAGTATTTTATATAGTTGGATTCAGGCGTTCGGAACAACCGGAGACAGGTCCTAAGACATTGTCTCTCCAACACCCGAATCTTTTCCATATAGCTAGGCGCTATATTAAACCATAATGGACAACCATAAGCGATGATCGGCCTTATAAGGGCCACGTAGCAAATGACCTTCACTCTGGAGTCAAGTTGACTGCTATGAAACAGTCTCCTTGTCAGAGCATAAGCCTTCTTGGCCCCAGCAAGACAAGCAACTATATGTCTATCGAAATATAGATACTGGTCAAGCCAGATACCTAGATATCTAACTGCGCTTCTCACCGCCAATGGCTGCCCATTTTGTCCAATAATGGCCAATTTTTTCCAGTTTTTTCTGGTATCCCTAGAGGCCCCAGCCAATGGAGTTCTGAACAAGATTGTTTCCGTCTTCTGAAAGTTGATTTTCAACTTCCAGTCGTCGCAATATCGCTTAATTTGATCAAAGTCACGCTGCAAAAGGATATTAATGACCTCGATTTTAGGACCTGATCTGTATGCCACCAAATCGTCGGCATACGCTATAGCATGTCTGAGTGAACCCACCAGATCACTCGTGTAAATGTTAAACAGGATCGGAGAATTGACCGCCCCCTGCTGTAAACCATTTTTAATTTCAAAGACTCTGCTCGAAGTCACGTTGCCACATTTGACAACGAACTTCTTTCCCATAAGCATATTATAAATTACATATAGCAAAGGTTTGTGCATCCCCCGCCTGGTCAACTTGTAGAAAAGTCCCTCTAACCATACGGTGTCGAAAGCCTTCTCAAAATCAACCAGACAAGCACCCGTGCATTGGCTCTTGCATTTATTCCACTGAATGTCGGAAACCAGTTTCGACGCGGCATGAATAGTGTCATGCCTCGCCCTGAAACCAAACTGGTTGTCCGGAATTATGTTATTGTCCTCGACCCACTTTAACAGAGCTCTATTGACAACCTTTTCAAAGACCTTGCTAATATTCGGAAGCAAGCTAATTGACCGGAGATTGGCAGGGTTCGTCCTATCTTTACCTTTTTTCGGGATAGGGTGTACCACAGCTACCTTCCAATGCGCCGGATAATGTGCATTATTCAGCGCATTGTTAAACAGCGTGGTGAAAATATCTACAGCCTCCAGAGGCAGGTGTCTCAATACGACGTTTGGAACACCATCCATCCCCGCCGACTTTTTATTCTTTAGTGACTCGAAGATGCACAGAAGATCATCCTTCGACACGAACAAGTGCGATGCATATCGGCCATTGGCGACAACTGCATTAGCATGGTTTTCATCAGTGAACACGGTGAATCCGTTATTCTCAGATCGCCAATTCTCAAGTTCGGTGCGCAGATAGAAGTGGCTCACCAGAGCCCTATTCTCAATGTCGTGGTTACGGCGAACAGGATTGTTCACCGTATACACGGCCTCGAAACAAGCGCCCAGCAAATCCACTTTCTCCTGTGGGTCCTCGACCACGAAAAAATCGTCGTTTGAAGCGACACTTTCTGGACTTATTCCAGCAGTCAGTACTGTCTGTCTGTTCTCTGCTGTCTGGGAGATTCGAACACAAGGAATATCATTGTGATCTTTCCTCCTGAACAACTTATTTATCTGTGGGAACATATTCGGACTACAGGTTTTAATAGCCCGAATTTTATTGCCCCAATACAGACTTACAGATTTTCTGTAATTTTCTTTAATCAGCTGTTTCAGGATTCGGATCTCTGACTTCAGCATCCTAACCTCCGGGTCGTTGGGGTCAGCAAATTGTCTGTACAGCCGTTTAAGCCTCGAGAGCAGTCTACTTTTCTGTCGGTATAGTGCGTCGATTGTAGGGTTTCTGTACTTTTCTGTCTGGTCGTCGTCGGAACGTCCTACCCGAGGAATAGTTCGTTCCATAGTTCGTTTGATGGCGTCGTCCATTTGCAATAAATGCCGATCAATGTCATCATTTGTCATGTTACTGTTTGTCGGTGGGTCGATCCCACTCGAACGTATATCTCGCTTTAAAAATCTGGAGAAGCGCGACCATTGTGCCCTCCGATAATCGAATGAACACACTGCTTCGTACTCCTCCAGCAGCGTTTGCTCGTTCGGGATCCGTATTGCGGCGGCGAGTCCGTAGTGGTCACTATCGTACTCAAACGCACGCAAACAGTTCCGCGTGTTTTGATCTATGTTCGTCAGTTGAAGTCTTGCGTCCGTTAAGGCCAAGTCCAGGAAAGCACCGCTTCTTGGGAAAGAAGGGATATCCGTCGCGTACAACTCGAGGTTGTACTCAATCATATTGAGGCGCCACCAGTCGTGAAACTGGTTGCCCCTGGGATTTGCAGTAACATTTCCCCATGCCGCATGTTTGGCATTAATATCTCCGGCCAAGAAGTAATAATTATTCTCTTCCGAGTTCAGCTGCAGACCACGAAAAAGTGTCTCGAGCTCTGTCATAAATTGGTTTGGTGGAGGTGCAGCAGGTGCGTAAAGCGACACCACATACAATCTCCTCCGGCTATGGAGAGGAATGCATATGATGCATGCCTCCAACAACTGGAACCTACGTACGTCCCCGCTATATATAACCCTATGGCGCAGGCCTTTTCGAATTAAGATTCCAACCCCACCTCCTTGAGTGGAGCGAGGCCGGTCTCTTCTTATTACATGATAGTCTTTGTATCCCAATTTGTGCTTCTGATTTAGCTTAGTTTCGCTAACCAAAAGCACATCCGGGTTTTCGGTTTTCAACAAATTGGCAAGTGACGTTCTTTTCTCGATCCTGACTAGTGAATTAACATTCACAGCAAGGATCTTTAAGTTTCCCTCATCCAGCGCAGCCATTAGATTTATGGCACACCAGACCCCACAAACAGCTCCGAATAGATAAAGTCAATTCGGGCCGCTTGTTCATTTAATTGTTTCTGGAACTTATCGATCTTTCCGTGCAGAGACAGAAGGATCGATTTTAAGTCCAGATCCACCTCTGGTGCCTTTTGGGCTACCTTTGGTTGGTTTGATGTCATGTGGGCTTGACCCGGTCCAGCTGCCATTTGGGCAAAGGACACGTTGGGTGCCACAAAATTTGCGAACGAGCGACTCCTCTGACGCCTATCATCTTCAGACTGCTGTTTGCGGGCCTGGACTCGTTTTTTCAACTCCTGGTACTTTGGACAACCCCTGAAGTTGGCGGGATGCCCAGAGTTCCTGCAGAGCACACAGGAGAGTACACTCCGATCTTCGACTCTCTCCTTACCCAGAGAGCATTCACCATGTATGTGGTCCTTATCGCACTTCACGCATCTAAACTGCATGTTGCAGTTAGCTGCGGCGTGCCCGAACCTTTGGCAGCGCATACATTGAAGTATGCGATCTGACCTCTTTATTTTCTCCCACCTTACAGCATGGTAGTACAGGTAGCGGATATTTCGCAGCCTGTCAATTTTGCTGTCGGGAGTGAGCTGAACCAGGAAGAATGGTAAGTGACGGTTACCACCCCTTGCCACAGCCGAGGAAAACGGCTTGACCCCCACGAACTTGAGGTCATCGCTTTCAAAGTTCTTTAGCTCTCTTTCGAGCTCCTCCGTTTTTATTGAGGGATCAATTCCCTTTAATACAACGGTTTTTAGCTTTTGCTCTCTTGGGGTGTACGTAAAGTACTCGGTCTTAACCTCTCCCAAGGCGGTGCGCACCCTATTGTACTCCTCTATTTCTTCACAAATAATTATGTGTTTATTGGCCGATAGCCTTTTAACATGAAAGTTCTTTGTTATAAGCCTACATAACCTTATACTATCACTTATGTCGAAATTACTCACATTAATCGGTGGAATTTTGTTCTTCCTTGCTGGTTTCTGCTGCTGTTGCTGCTTTGACTGCTGTTGCTGATTTGGCTGCAGTTGCTGCTTTTGTTGCTGCTGTTGCTGCTTTTGTTGGTTCTGTTGCTGTTGTCGTTGTTGTTGCTTCTGTTGATGTTGTTGCTGGATTTGCTCCCTCAGCACTATTTGTTGTTGCTGCTGCTGTACTTTTTTCAGCCTCAACTGCTCACGTTTCTCAAGGAGCTCTTTGATGAGTTGGTCAAGCTGAGCCTCCTCATCATCTTCCTCTCTATCCTCCATTTGGATGACATTGCTATCATCGTCGTCGACCGGTAGGTCCCTGAAGGAGTTTCCCTCTCCGACGTACCGGCCCGCTCGCACTTCAGCTTCGTAAGAGCTGGTGTTATCCGTGTCATCATCGGTACCAGCCATCGATGATTCCACATTAGGGCCTGCCAGGTTCGCCCTTCTCTTCGCAGAAAGATTCGGCTTTGGATTAAGCTTCCGTCGCCTCTTCTCCACCTTCCGAAACTCCTCCTTCTCTACTTCTGTCGCTGGGTTTTCAGCTGCTGCTACTGACTTTGTTGGTGCTGGTATTGCCTGCGAGAACACTCGCCTAGGCAACGATCGACCCGTTGTTGTTGCTGCAATTGGTGCCATTTTAGAAGCATGTGCAGCTACTGCCCTTGGCATACACACTGCTGCTGCTGCTGTTCTCGTTGCTGTTGCTATTGTTGTTGTTGTTGCTGATGTTATTGCTGCTGCTGTTGTTGCTGCTGTTGCTGCTTTCGTTACTGCTGTTGTTGCTGCTGTTGTTGCTGCTGATTTTTTTGCCGGCTCACGTGTTCGCACCACACGTCGCAACGGCACACCCACACCCGTAAGCGGGACCACCGATTTTCCGGGGTCCATCGCCTGATAATGCGGCACTTTTTTTTTGTTTATTTTTGTGTCTCTATCACTATATTTCCGAAAAAAAAAATAATTTTAAAAATTGAAGACTGGCCGAGAATCGAACCCGAGTCTCCGGCGTCAAAGTCGGACGCCTACCTTACTAAGCCAACCTTGGACTTAAAAACACTTGGCTAAATCGCTTTTATAACCGATACACTTTTCTTTTTTCCCGCTGAATACTAACTAGCCGACCTCTAGCTCTCTTCGAGATAGCTGCGGAACGACTGCAGTTTAGATCACCTCTCATTAAAAATGCACAATTTATACTAAAAAGTTTTCTAAAATCATTTTTCAACGCAATTCGTTTTTCTTGTGGTGTTAAGCCTCCCGTAATTTTTCCGGCAAAATATACACAGTAAATCTTGACTTTTCTTTTGTTAAGTAAAGTTACCTCAATACCTATGTTTTCCACATATCTAGTCTGTATGCAAGGCAAAAGCTGATGTTGTATTGATCTCCTAATCAGAATTGCGACACCCCCACCTCTTCTGTTTTCTCTGTCCACACGGTAACATTTATAGTCCGACGTGGAAATCCGAATTTCAGATTTCAACCACGTTTCATTTTTTTTTTTTTTTTTTTTTTTTTTTTTTTTTTTTTTTATATATGAAAAAAGGAAATCCCAGAGCACTCAGACTCGGTAACGTTCCATTGTACTACCAGGCAGAAATCCTCCTTTTTGGTGTCGAGGCATGTGATTGGGTGGCGTATGTTGTTGTTCCCCATGGGTATTGAAACTGCACCGCACGGGTCACAAGCCAACACACTAACCTCTACACCGTCGCCACCCATGTTTCAGTTACTAGTGCAATGTCTATTTTTTCCTTTATTAAAAAGTTAATAAATTCTATATGTTTTTTCCGAATACCTCTGGCATTCCATCTTATAATATTCATATTCCTATTATTTGAATTACTTAACATTATTATTATAATTGTGCGATAACATTAAATTGATCTGATTTAGATTTACATGTACCTAACTTGGTGATCATCTCCATAACCAGTGAATTCAATTCATCCATTGAAAATAAGTCCCCGCTGGTGGCTACTGACGAGTTGTTGTTATTTGCTGGGGTTGCAGCTGATGTTTTAGTGTGTTCCCATGCATTTGGGCGAGAGATGTTGTTGGTATTTGATACCACACGCTTTGCAATGCCGCGTGTAGGTAGAGACGGAAAATCGCTCATTGACATCAGCGGAACGTTAGGGTTGAAGCTGTTGTTGTTGTTAATGTGCCTTGATACAGAGTGAAGAGCTTTAGATGCAGCTTTCTGTCTCATTTGCAAATAATTTTTTCATGTCAGTGGACTGATGATTGCCACTGCAGTTAACGCATTTGTGCGGGCTTAAATTGTTGCAATCAGTAGTCTTGTGATGACCAGCGCAAATGGAACAATATGATTTCACCCGACAGTTTTTCTCGCCATGGCCAAACATTTGACAATTTCGGCACTGCGTTACCCTGTTTTTCTGCTGGCGATAAAAACTCCAATTAATTTGGGTGTGGAAAATGGAACGTATATTTTTTTTCAGTTCATTTAGTTTTATTGTGCCACTTTCTAGGGAAACTATATAAAAAGTATCAGTATATTTTTCATACTTTTTATACCCTATTCTAGGGGTATATTAATTTTGACGCATAGTTTGTAACATACCTTAATATTGCCCGTAGACCCCTAAAAGTTACTATATTTATGATCAGCATCGATAGTAATGTCGATCTAGCCATGTCCGTCCGTCCGTCCGTCCGTCCGTCCGTCCGTCCGTCCGTCGGCAAAAATTAGGCCTTTAAACTGGACCTAGAGAGCTGAAATTTTAACCATATACTCTCTAGGGTCCCGAAATAATCAAGTTTACGAATTTTTGAAATCCGCCCACAGACACGCCCACAAACTCAAAAAAAACAAAATTTTGGAAAAAATCGAATTTTGAGCTAGAAAGCTTAAATTTTTTTATATGATCTATGACTCCTAAAACTGCTCGGGATATAAAATTTTCAAAATGCGCCCACTGACACGCCCACAAATAAATAAAACAATTTTATTGAAAAACCAAAATTTGAGCTAGGGAGCTGAAATTTATAATATATACTCTCTAGGGGGCCCTTTATGCTCATTTGTAAATATTTTCAAAATCCGCCCACTGACGCGCCCACAATTTAAAAAAAAAACTTTTTGAAAATTCAAAGTTTGAGCTAGGGAGCGGAAATTTGTACTATATACACTCTAGGGGCCCTTTATGCTCATGTGTTAATTTTTTTTAAATCCGCCTACTGACACGCCCACAATTAAATAATTTTTTTTTATTGAAAGACGCAAGTTTGAGCTAGGGAGCGTTTTTTTCGATAAAATCCTTTAAATGTTATATAACAAAATATGTAGAGCGTTCTTAACAATTCAACCATACTTAGACTTTTGTCACGCCCACTTATGAGGGATAGGAATAAGAATAGGGTATCCAACAGTTCGCCCAAGCGGACTGTAGCCCGTCCCTATGTTTTTAATAGGGTTTTGCAATAATTTTATAGGGGGAACAATTTCTTCACTATTATTGTCACTATCCGGCAAACACTGTAGAGGACTCCAGTAATTAAAATGTTGATCTTTTTTATTATTTGAAGCCATTTTGGGAAGACTAAAGTTTTTTTTCCCGAGGACAAAAGGTTGTTCCCGGTATTTGGGGATCTCGCGCGTTTATTAATGTTGGAAGATAAACAAAGCGGTTGAATGAAGGAAAATAATCGATCGATGCGTGTAGCATTAAAGCTCAGGCCGAACTGAACCGAAGGTAAAATACTGATTGTATTAGTGTCGCATCAATAAATCTAAAAAGGAGTACAAGCCAGGATTGTAGAAAGGAATGAGCTGGCTGCGTTCGTACTCCTTAAATTGTGTTCATTTTGCCTCATCATGCCAGGAAGCTATTAACCTATTTCGACTGATTCAAAAAGTATATTGCTTTTTTGTTGGCTGTACTACTAGGTAACACATTTTGAAAAAATACGTTAAAAAAAATTAAAAGGAAGTAGTCAGACGAGATGGTCGGTGAAACATGTTGCTGTGAATGCCCTATTGAATAATTTGTCAGAAATAGCTGAAGCCTTAGAAGAAGTTAAGCAATCTCATAACTGCTATAAAGGATTTTAAATGTATTCTTAATTTAACTATTTGGGTGAGTAGTCTCCGCGAAATCAATCGAGTGAATATAGAAATTTAGAAAGAAGTTATTATGCTTGCCCGTTCCGTTGCACTCATGGATGATATGCTCAAAACTTTGCAAAAAATGAGACAAAATCCAATGGAATATTGGATAAAAGAGGCTGGAGTAGTTGCTGAAAAAAGTGGTGTTGACCCTATTTTGCAAAATAAATAAATTCCAAAACGCAAAAAACATTTCGATGAGGTCTGTGAAGATGAATTACAAACACACTTTCTAAGAAAAATAATGATGGTATTTGATCGATTGATCGCGCGCATGATTTGCAGGATGCTTTTCCAAATATTTGTGTTGCCCTGCGAATTTACTCTACACTTCCTACTATATCCGCAAGCTGTGAGCGAAGTTTTAGCAAACTAAAACTAATTAAAAATTATTTGCGATCTTCTATGAGCCAGGAACGATTATCGAGTGTTGCAATCTTAGCGATACAAAATTGAATTGCACACTAGTTAAATTATGTTTTAAATTAGTTGCAATGATATTCCATAAACATTCTGATAATAAACGGAATCAAGAAACGGAGGTGCTTCGCTGTCCCAGATTTTCAAAGACCTCTGCTATTGTCAAAGCAACTGCGTTTTTTTAAATAAAATGTTTAACACGAATTGCCGTCAGCGAATGTAATGAATTAAACGCACACTCTAAGAATTCACTCGATACAACAATAAAACAATTTTTTTTTTTGTTTTCCTCGTTTTTTTTCTTTGCGCGAAACTTTACGTCAAGAATGGGTGGCATTTTCAATTACCAGCGGCGAGCTCGGACAAACTGGTATGACTAATAGAGACAGCGGAATCATCTCGAATATTGTCAGCTAATACTGTCGGTTATTCACTCGCTGTTATTTTTGGAGTAATATAACATTTCAACTCGTGAAATTCTGATTTTACCAAGTTCCTTTTGATACTGAACCAAGTTTAGATAGTAGACCCAAAAATGACATTTAATTGCAGAATTTACATTTATAGCACAGTCCCACGGATGAATTTTAGAGCTGCAGGGCTGCTTCGGGAAGACAACATTAACACATGGAACATGAAATTTTGTCGACCATAGCCGAGCTCAAAAAATGTCATTTTTGCAATACACAATGAATAATAATTTAATTGAATTAAGTTAATTTCTCACATGAGCAAAAAAAGTTATAAAACGCGATTGACAATATGTTTACGGAGCAAAGCTTCCGTTATAACTGCGTTTTTACTAGTATTGATTTATTACAGATTTTCGTAGGCCCGTGCTTATAATAGAATGAAAAGGATGCAAAATTATGTATGTACATATATATTTGTTTCCTTATAAACCAATCTGACTCACTTGTACTCCGGTCCTGGGCAATCGATGCTTTCCTGATATTGATATACCTTATACAAGTCTCCCTCAAACAGGGGTAGTGAGGAAAACCAATCGAACATTTGCAATATTTAGATATTGTTACACTTAGGTACCTACTTAATTTACGGGCTCCCGACAGCTTCGTACAGAAGTTCTGCCTGACAAACTGCAGCCTTCCATCTTCTGTGATCCCGGGGAAGCTGCTTTCAGTTGTCCAGAAAAAGTTTTCGGTTTAGTGCTTTAAAGGGCAGACTCGCTCTTCCTTGTGCTCTCGAATATTGGGGCTGGGAATCAAAGATCCAGTTGGCTTTTACATGTTTGTCCGTTCGCTCCATGTGGCCGAGCCAATAAAGTCGGCATGTTTAAGCTTTTTCGTCTATATCCAAATATTGGTATATCTCCGATGAAGAATTGATCGTTCAAAGTAGACCACTATCAACTCTCCTGTCTGCTTATTGCTCAGCAATCGGCGCCAAAAAGCAGAACTAGCAGGATAAAAGTTCTTAAAACTTGTATTTTGTCCTTTAAATCAGGAGTTTTGAACCCATGCTTCGCTTTATCCAAGTAGCGGCGGTATCATACTGTTTTCCAAAAGTGTCGTTCGTGACGTTGATGTTTACTTCGAGGTAGATGAACTCCTTAAGTATCTCAAATTTATTGCTACTGACTGTGACGTTCCTAGGAGGTGGTATGATATTTGTTTATTCGTTTCGGACTTCCTCTTATAGCCGTTTAAGCCTCGACAACGGCACGCTGGAAAAAGTCTATAATTTCGATATCGTTTGCATTCCTCAGTAGCTGGACGGGACTATTAACTATCATCCTCTCCGCATTGGCACATGCACTACGCACTATCTGCTCCAAAACTAGATTGAAGAAGACACATGACAGCGTAATTCAGCTCAGGCTCAGACAATTCAAAACCAAATAATGTAGGTTCATACATAAATTAAAAAAAATTCCTATTTTATTTGAGAACTTTATTGCTTCTTAAGCCCGATCAACGATTCAGCTATTCCTGAAAAGTAAATCATTTGAATAATTCCTGACATGGGCGCGATAAGAACCACACGACAAAGTCCACCCATGAGAAATGCCTTGGCGCCTTCATGCCGTAGTATATGCGTTACACAATCGCCAATGCCTCTGAATTCTGTTTGCCCTTTGATCTGAAGACGAGTTTTGATCACATCCAACGGATTAACAACCAATGCAGCTAAGAAACCAGCAGTTAATCCAGATAAAAAAGTGCCACAACAAAATGGTGTCCCTGCATCATTTTCCTTTGGGCGTCCATGTTCATTGAAAGCAGCAAAGATAGGGTAGTAAACAATAGAAAATACCACATCTCGAACACCAGTGGCGACGATTCCCTTATAGAGTCCCAATATTCCCTTCGATTTTATCACTTGACTTGCAATTTGTGTTGCTGATACTTTTCTATTTGTCCCAGAAATACCAGACTCTTGCATTCGAATTTTTAAAAGATCCATTGGGGAGGAAATAATAATTTGAACTGCACCAGCTAGACCGCCAGCAAACATTTGATGAAAAAGTGGAAGCGTGCCATCTGCTTTGGTCAAATGATGACGGAAGAAGTCATTGGCTGTTAATTCAACAGCCATTGCAGGGGTGATCAGAACGGCATTTACAGAAAATCCACGGTACATTCCCAGATAGCCTACAGTCCTATATGTCCTCCAAAAACAGTCAAGCATACTTTTGTACATTCGCTTGCCATTTGGTCTGATCTTTTGATTTTGCAAGCGAGTCTTCACCAAGTCAAGGGGAAACGTGGCTGACACACCAATAACGCCCGCAATTCCACCATTAATAATTCTGGGAATGAGCGCGAATTCTTTTTGTTGTGATGGGCCTGAACTTTCCTTTGTCATGGTGAATTCTGCAAGGACAAATAATTTACTTACTCGCAGACAGATGACAGTTTTCTTTTTATTAAATTTCAGTTTTGACATTTTCTACTTTGCTAGTCGAAGGCAATTTCGTTACTTCGAAAAAAAAAATATTTCAAAAGCGTTTAATTGCATACACGAGCACAAAGTCGTTTTGAGTATTTTTTTAGTTCTCCTATACCTATACGCTCTTTGGTTGAGTATACTAAGGAGAAAGATATTCACCCCTATCGAGGTATCCGTTCGGAATGGAATTTTCTCCGATTTGTACGAAATCGGAGAAATTGCATTCGAGGTATCCGTTCCGATTAGTGATGTGTCAACTCGAGTTAATAACCCGGTTCAACCCGAGTTGCAGCTAAACCGAATTAAACCGAATTGAATTTTTATCAACCCGAGTTGCCGCAACCGATCTAATGAACCGATGCCAATTTAATGCCACCGAGTTGAACGATTGGGTTTTGGTTGGTTAGGATAAGAGAAACAACTCGAGTTGCAATGCCCGATTTCATTCCATACCTATTTGGAATTCGATTCGGTTTCTCGTGAGATGATGGCATGACATGAGGCACACCTGCTCCTGTTGTCCTGTTTTCTCTCACTGAGTTTATTCACATATTTGTGTTAGTTTTGCTGTGTGATTCATCCATTGAATGTACCTATCGATTGAGCGTATACATATCCATAGCGTAATCGTATACATCGGAATCGGTTTCGGTGCACTAATTTACCTTGATTTAAATGTACCCGTTCATAAAATCTAATTGGAAAACCCAGTCGAGCCGAGTTGCAAACTGATATAATATTTATTCTGATCTGATTTAATTGGTTTTCGGTTAAGTTCCATTAAGTTTCATTTTGTTATTTTGCGGCGTTTTGCGGATGTTTCAAAGGATTTTTGTTAAAGAGTTTTTGTGTAAGACAATTTTACGAAGCAAATAATGAAGGGCCAAAAAAAAGGTCTATAGTGTGAAAAGTTTTTAATAAACCGCTAGATGGACGGTTTGCAACTCGGTTTGCAACTCGGTTTACTTGAATTCTAACTCGGGTTAACTCGGTTTGAAGCATTTTCGGTTTGGCACATCATTAGGTCCGATACAAGTTTGGGAAAAATTCTTCGATGACATGTAGCGGACCTTGTCGCATTGCGTTGTACCGCGTTTATGTCAATTACTTTTGACAGATACACGGCAAATATTCTCCGAAGCTCACCGACAACCAATTGTTGCGGAATATTTTAATAAACAATGGAAACTCCATCAAAATTGTAACTAATGAAACTAAAAATAAATGTTTGTTAGGATTTATTTCAGTGATGTCTTATTTCAGAAAGAAAACAACAACGAGGGCTCAACAAGAGCGATTGGTAGAAATGCTATCTACCAAAGTGGATATAACCCGCAATTTAACAAAAAGACCGGCTGAGGAAGTTGCTACTTTTTGGGAAAGCATCGCAACTGAATTAAATTTGTTGGGTGCACCAGTTAGAGATGTAATTGGTTGGAAAAAGGTATATAAAATTGAAATCTTAAAGCGATATAACAAAGAACTGAATTTTTAAATCAAGGTTTGGAGCAACTACAAAACATATAAAAAAAAAAAATTGGCAGACAACAAAAAAGAAGCATCGGTTACAGGTGGTGGACGTTTTAAAGTAAAAAGTTTTACTTCCATTGAAGAAGCGGTGATAGCAATCATCAATATGAAGGCATAAACGGAATTGGAGCAAGGACATATGAACCCGATGCCAAGAAAAATAGTTTTGCAGAGTCTAATGAAAATGATCATAGAAAGGAAAACAGTTCATCGGCAAATTTGGAACTTGGTAATGAATCATTTGAAAACAGTGATGAAGACGACCTAATTGCAGCACCAAGTACAAGTGTATATAAGTTAAGTGAAATGAACCTACAACTTTTATGTATGCCACGAAGGCAAGTTTTTGTTGACTCTTTTTATTATTCTGCCCTAGCGAGGTATCCGTCGGAACGGAAAATTCTCCGATTTTATACGATTCGGAGGATTTTTGCTGCAAGGTATTCTTCGGAACAACTTTTCGGAGAATTGTTTCGAGCACTCAATAAACAACGGAACCTGCTTTTTAATAAGCCTATGTCCGTTCAACTATATTTCTGGCGCTTTTGTGTGCCCTATTATAGCAGCTCTCAACGCTATGTGTGCTGGGAGTCCTGAATGATGTCATAAGCCACGGCTCCAATGGATATCCCGAATCACCTTGTGAAAATAAAATTGAAATGACTAAAGTATGTAATTAAAAAAAAAAAGACTCACCAAGCAACCAGATATCTCTTGCACCACTTGAATATCTTTGTTCAAAATAGGAACGTTGCGGACTCAAGGACCAAACATGGGAGTCGTGGTTGGCCCCTTGATATTTGGCAATTACACCTCTAATGCTCATCTTATAGTCGCAAATCTGTAAGGAAACAAAAGAAATGGTTGAGTAACTACATTTCATTTCTGCTTGAAATAATTATAGGTACCTACAATCATAACGTTAAGACTAAAATGTCCCTTCCGATTAAAAAAACAGATGCTTATTGTCTACGGGCGCAATTATTTGGACATGAGTGCCATCGATCCACACATCCAACCACTCCCGGAAATCCCGTTTTTTCATAGAATGCAATTTTGGATTGGTGAATTTCTTCCTCTGACATCGTTAAGGATATCCATTTGTTGCATAGAGCCCGTTCCATTATATCCAGTGTTTCTTTTAGAACACTCGAAAATGTCATTTGGCCAATAGCGGACTGGTAGTCTTTTCCTACCCCATGCTGGTAATTTCCTTCAGCAAAGAATCTTAAGCACGCTGCCAGTTTGTGCTCCGGTGTTACGGCATCAGAGCGACGACCATCTTTAAATAAATCCTTTATGTTCTGAAGGACGTAATCAAATGCCGGTTTATTGAGGCGAAAGTTCTTTTTAAATCTGTAAGGGATTATTGAATTAGGTGCTCAAAAAGTATGTAGATCTAACTTACGCTGCATCAGTCAAATCGTTCAATTTGCTATCTTTTCTTAAAATCCTCCATTTTTCTTTGTTTTGTGTCCATTTTTCACTGGACTCGGCTTCCAAAAATAGGGCCACACTATCCATAGTTAATTTTTTTTTTAAAGGAAGTATGTAGTAGTAAATTTACTAAGGTCCACTCAACCACTTTAGAAAATGAATTTTGACTTAAATTAAATTGTTTTCATCTTTTGACAACTCGGTAATAACATATGTATGAATTATAGAGATGGTATTTTCGAAAATATATCGATATTTGACTGAATCGATATATTTTAAATATAAATTGATTTTTGTTCTAGTTAACGCTAGCGTAGAATTAATTGGCAAAATGACTTCCTTCCTTGTTACAAACTATGAAATTAAACTCCCTTTATTAATATATGATAATTTAAAGCTCGTTAAGTCTTCATTATATATAAGTATCGAAAGACATATTGACTTATCGATATTTAAATGTACTTTGCATATCTCTTTTAGAACCTCAAGTCTGTCGCATGTCAAATCAATGCGACGCGGTGCGCCATGACAATTATATATAATTTTCTTCCGAAGTAAGACACCTCCAATGCAATTTGAGTCTCCGAAGGAGTATGCGTTGCGGAAAATTTTCCGTTCCGACGGATACCTCGCTAGGGCAGATTTATTTATTAAAATAAAGTGTATATATTATGTTATTCAAATTGCATCAATATTTCATTTCTCGTTGCAATGGCCTCACTATGATAGTATGATGTGAATACCTCTGAAATGCTCTCTATTTCTTCAGAATCGTCCATGCCTGCAGTCTCTTCCTTAGTAGAGAAATGAAGACAATTGTTTTCATCTTTTGACAACTCGGTAATAACATATGTTTGAATTATAGAGATGGTATTTTCGAAAATATATCGATATTTGACTGAATCGATATATTTTTAAATAGAAATTGATTTGTGTTCTAGTTAACGATAGCGTACAATTTATTGGCAAAGTGACATCCTTCCTTATTAAAAACTATGAAATTAAACTCCCTTTATTGATATATGATAATTTAAAGCTCGTAAAGTCTGCATTATATATAAGTATCGAAAGACATATTGACTTATCGATCTTTAAATGTACTTTACACATCTCTTTTAGAACCTTAAGTCTGTCGCATATCAAATCAATGCGACGCGGTGCGCCATCGCAATTATAAATAAATTTTCTTCTGAAGTCAGATACCTCGAATGCAATTTGAGTCTCCGAAGGAGTATGCGTTGCGGAGAATTTTCCGTTCCGACAGATACCTCGATAGGGCCGATTGTAATCGTGCTGGAGTTTCGAACTCAAACTGAGGATGAGGTAAAATAATTGTACGACTTAAGAGAAAACCTGTACTAGCCTCCTGTACTAAGGCTAAGTGCGTAAGATCTTTTGGATACAGATCTTCAAATCGGACGATTTGTCAACCTGTCATGCGCGTAGATACATTGGCCGAAATAAGTATAAAGACAGTAATTCTCAAACTCTTTAATTTGGCTTAAATATATGCAACAAAATTGTTCAATAAATGTTTCGAGAATGAATTGTCTCTTAACCCCCAAAAAAAAATTGTACCGTTATCAGCCATATCGTGTTGAAGGAGACTGATTTGTCTTTTCTAATAAAAAAAAATTGTGAAAAAGTTGTGAAATAAGTATAAAGACACTTCGGTTATCCAAAAGTATTCCAATTTTTATAGCATTTTTTTTAAATAAAAACAGTGAAAAACAATAAAAGGTAAATTGTTTCGCTTGTTGGCACAAAAATTGTTATTAATAAATTGATGTCATTAAATTATTAGGCAATTCCTCGCGGAACTCATTTGACGGCAGAAGAAAGGGCAATTATTACGACTCATAAGGAGCACGGCTTATCCAACGGATCGATTGTCAGGAAAATTGGACGATTTCTTTCCGTCGTATGTAATTTTTCAAATTTGAGCCAAAATTATAGCACTGCAAGAAGAGCTGGTCGACCAAGCCTCTTAATCTCCCGCAACAAAAATACGATTTACCACGAAGCAAGGCGTAATAAGCTGAATGTTATTGAGATAAAGCGCAAGCTGGATCTCCCAGTTACGGTAAGAAGAGTAGAGCAAGTGTTGAAGGCAAATCATAACCTTCGTTACACGAAAATGATGAAAAAACCCAACCTGCAACAGCATCATAAAGAGGCAAGGTTAAGTTTTGAAAAAAGTCACATGGCTTGGACCAGGGAGTGGGAATACGTTATTTTTAGTGATTTGAGGGTCGAAAAAGTTTGATGGTTCGGGGTGCCTTTGGTTTTCATAGTTAAATTCCCTCGATGTTCGTTCAACCTGGAATGAGTGGCGAAAAATACAGGGAGATGTTGGAATATGCCTTGGATGAATTACATTACAGCGGGTGAACATTTTATTTTTCAACAAGACAATGCTAGTATTCATAATGCCAGTAAGGTTCGCGAATGGTTTGAAAGGAGTCAAATTCAGATAAAAAGGCCCAATCAAATAATCAATTGATCGGTTGCTGCCTCGCTTTCAACTGACAGCTTTATATACCAAGCCAACGAAAGTATGAGCTTCGACGGATATAATAGGTGATTTCTTAGGCGTTTGGTTTTTTATTAAATTTGGCGATTTGACGACTTTAGACAACTTTTTTTTTTATAATTTGCCTACGCTAAAGTGGCTTACGCTAAAGTATGTACAATACCATTATAGTGTTTAACACAGCGCACTAATTTTTTTTAACAGTAAGCAGCACCTAGAAATCGTCGCCTTAGTGACACAAAAACGTAGGTATGTCAATATTTGCTAGTTTTCAGGAGAGACGATTTTGTGATTTTTTTTTACTATTTTTCATTTTTATGAATTCAATGAATACTTTTGTAAAATTAACTTTTAAAAATTTAAAGATTAACATACTAGCTATAGAATAGATAAAATATTCTTCATTTTGTTGTGGTTTAAAAAATGTTTTATTGAATAGTGAAAAGATTATACTGTTACGTTTAGTGCCTCAATCGGTAATTTTTAGTTGTTTTTACCCTTTTTGTTTTGTTATGTTTTTTTAATAAATAATAGTTTTCAAAAAAACTTTCTTATTAATTTCATTTAATTTATTTTGAGGTAGAAATCGTTTTTCAATATTTTGAATATAACTTTTTGGGCAGTATATTTTCCTCTTCGCAGCTTTGCAAGTAAAATTCGTACACTTTTTGTAAATTAAGATCCGAGGGCAAGTTCTCATAATTGGTTGACTTTCTACAGTAATGAGAAGGAACATTTGGGAAGGAATTAATATGTTTTTTTATAAATTCTCTCGCATCTTCATTCCTTTATTTTCCAGGTGGATGACAGCCTTTTTTACTAATGGCAACAACGTTACAATCTGATCTAACTTTTAATTTTTTTCTCACAAATGATTTAGAAACGTTGAATGTAGGAATACAAAAACCTTGACAAACTTGAATTTTTACACAATTTTTAATGAGGGAAAACAACTTTGTGTTCGAATGTCGTGATTGTTGAGCTAAAGTTTCAACTGACTTTTTTGTATCTCAACGAAGAAAGTTATTTTTTCTGATTTTCAGTACCTTTTAGCTTTTCCCAGAAAGCCGTATGCAAATATTGCCTAGAGTCTTCGTCAAAATGAGTGTTACACTTTCCGGGTCATTTGGAACAGTCTTTGGGTTGTACACTTTGCGCTTTGACACTGTAATTTTATCGATTTCAATATTAATTGATGGACTTGCGTAATGCTACTGGAACGGAGTTATCTTCAATATGATAAGGCGAATTCTGCACTTTTGACCTAAAAGATTCGGTGGATGATGGAAAGAAATGGGTATCGACATCTGAAACAGCGTCATTAAAATCATCTGAACTCGGATCCTTATCACCTAAGGATGGAATTCTTACATTTAAAACAATCTTATGAATCTATTTCTACTAATACTACGATCATTGTTTTCATCAGCGAACATTGATACAGAAGGACGATTCGTTTTATTCATTTCGGTAATTTTTTGACTATTTACAAAAGGTTTTTTGTAAATGTGTTTTGTGTCGTTACAATATAAAGTTAAATTGAATATGTAAAATAATGTTTTAAATAAAAGAAAACAAAAAACCCCTGAGGAAGTTGGCAAGAAACCGACGAAACGTAGGGTGCAAGGAAGGATTAAAGTGTTTTAATTGCATCGGAAACAAATAAGACCATTAAGCCGGAAAAAAGGTAAACTAACGGTTTTTGTTTTAGTTAATAAAATATTAGTCTAATTTGATGAACAATCACGATGACTCTAATTTATATGTAAATTACATGAAAAACATAGGGACGGGCTACAGTCCGCTTGGGCGAACTGTTGGATACCTTATTCTTATTCCTATCCCTCATAAGTGGGCGTGACAAAAGTCTAAGTATGGTTGAATTGTTATGTGGAGCGTTACATATTTTGTTATATAACATTTAAAGGATTTTATAAAAAAAAACGCTCCCTAGCTTAAACTTGGGTGTTTCAATAAAATAGTTTTATTTAATTGTGGGCGTGTCAGTAAGCGGATTTAAAAAAAATAACACATGAGAATAAAGGGCCCCTAGAGAGTATATTATTATAAATTTCAGCTCCCTATTTGTGGGCGTGTCAGTGGGCGGATTTTGAAATTTTTTTATCCCGAGCAGTTTTAGGAGTCATAGATCATATATACAAAATTTCAGCTTTCTAGCTCAAAATTCGATTTTTTCCAAAATTTTGTTTTTTTTGAGTTTGTGGGCGTCTGTGGGCGGTTTTCAAAAATTCGTAAACTTGATTATTTCGGGACCCTAGAGAGTATATGGTTAAAATTTCAGCTCTCTAGGCCCAGTTTAAAGGCCTAATTTTTGCCGACGGACATGGCTAGATCGACATTACTATCGATGCTGATCATAAATATAGTAACTTTTAGGGGTCTACGGGCAATATTAAGGTATGTTACAAACTATGCGTCAAAATTAATATACCCTCTTAGAATAGGGTATAATAAATAGAGTGACTACATTCGAATTACTTTTTATATATGATATAAACAAAGCGTAGGTGAGAAAACAGGTTAATAACAATTGAATAAACATGATTCTATATTGCCATTATCTCCATTTAATGCAGAGTCGTCTGTTAGTTTGTTAACAACAAACAAATCATTGAATTTGATGTGCAGGTCAAACGATAAAAGCTAATTGCCATAGAAACGTATCTTGATTCAGATTTCTAGAGTTTGAGTCATAGAAAAGTAACGCCCCATACGTTTGTATGTTTCAATGTATTTCGAAAAAAAATGTAGATACGGCAAGGGATAACTTCTAAACTACTTCACTTAGAGGTAAAATTTGTTGCCACAATATATAGAATGCTATATTAGGTGTCATACCCAGTCCAAAATCGTAAAAAATGTAGTTACGTTCTTGTGTCACTAGGGCGACGAGAAGTATTCTATTTCTTGATTCTAGGTGCTACTTACTATTCGAATGAATAGGAGGATAAGAAAGAAGTTTTGGTGCTTTTGGAGTATTTTGGATTATATTTATTTCCGTTTGGACCACTTCAAACGTAGTTGTGGTCAATACTTTCATGAAATTATCTTTAAAAAAAATGGCAAGCATTGATTTGTCAATTCAAATAAAAAATTAATACGCTTTTGCAATTTTCCTGCGTTTTTTTTTGACAATTAAAAACTAAACGCTTAAAAAATCACCCTCTATCTGTCTACTGTTCTACTGTTCTGTCCGTTGACGTATTCGTAAATTCACACATTAAAGTTCACGCATTCTCACATTGAAGTTCACGCATTCTCACATTGAAGTTCACGCTCACACATTACAAAATTGAGAGACACATACACTGGCCGAAACATTGGAAACATGAGTCGAAACTGTCATTGCCGATTTTGAAATGACTTAAAATTGTAGGGCTGTTTTTGAAATATCGGCTAGGGAGTTAGGTCAAAAATTGTACTGTACTGATATACTTCCTAAGATCTTAGGCCCCCTCATTATCATTCATCAATACTTGCATATTTAGATTTTCGAAATATATTTTAACATTTTTTTTTTCGTATAGCTAATTTCAACTTTTTCTTAAATTGGATATTCCAATATAAAAAATACACGAATAGTGGTAAAATTTCTAGGTTTTGGAATAACACCACTTTTTGGAAAACTGTTCCTACTTTTTTAATCTGTTTTGATGCTCTGAGCACTTGGGGTAAGAGTAACAAAATGGTAACTCAGTTTTCCCATAAAGGCTCGATTACAGGGACAACTTTAAAAGAATTGCAATATCATGATTTCAAAAAAATTAGAGCAAGTTTGCATACTCATACTTGTTGGCGGTATTGGCTCAGTGGTTCACGGGTCGAATCCCATTCAGGAGCACCCAATCATTTTTTCACTGTCCCACCTCTTATGTGCAAACATCCAAAAGTATAAGCTCTCATGCGAAGCTCCTCTGAATTTGCTGTTCGGAATCAGCATTAAAATGTAGCTTCCTTTCATTCGTATCAATAAGATATCATCGCACACACAAGATGGTTGGAGTAGCTAGGTTAATGCCAAATTTTTTTTTATTTATTTATTTATTTTAATTTTTTCATAATCTTCTAATATATAAAAGTTAACGTTTGTGTGTTCGTCTTCTCTTGGTTTGCACATCGTACATACAATAGGTGAAACGCGAGTTAGAAGAAGAATTTCAAGACAAAAGTAAAAGATCAACCCATACAGTTTTTTTTTTTTTTTTATAATTTGCTTACGCTAAAGGGATTTTTTTTTCTGTTGCTACAGTACCCTTATAATGCTAAGAACACAGTGTAAGCTACTTGGTATTGGAAAGAATAGAGAGATAGGAAAGAAGTGTTTTTTGGGTGCAGTTGTAGGGTTTTTCTCCACGGGTGGTGTCTAAGTTACTTAGGGAGATTACGATTTCATGTATTCGGTATAAAGTAATGGACTTGGCCGGGATTCGAACGCACGACCTTCCATTCCGTAAGCGAATACACTACAACTGCACCATTGCCACCCGCAAGATTGGCCAAGATGTTAAAAAAAATCGAATACTTCGTTAGTGCAGAAGTTCGGTTTACAACCAATATTTTGGGTATTTAAGAAGTTATCAAAATAAGTAACATTGCCTTAAATGTATCTCTTGAAATTTACTACTGACTTCATTGAAAGATAAAACCGTTCTATATAGATAAAGGTTCATTTCAACCGTAATTAGTTCAATGAAAGCGCTGAAAAATAAAGTCCTTACCTGTTAAAAGGTGGGTAGATGGAAATCGTTGAAAGAAGCGATGTGCATCAAATGCGACAGCAAAAAATATCTCTCACAAATCATAACATCGTGGAAAACTCGTCTCTAGCTATAGACACCGGGCTACATATAATTCTGGAAGACATTTTGAAAAACATAAATCTGGTGGAACGCCTTTGTATGCTATCGAGGCGGTCGTAGTAAATCCACAAGCTGGGTTCCAAATAACGTTCGTTATATTCAAGAAGTGATCTTACCGAGGAAATATATATACAAATAAGAGGGTACATGGGTCCCTAAAGTCGCTACAGTTTCGATTGATCAATCCGATAGATGAGGTGACTTTGAGAGCAGTATAGTCGATATGACTTTTAAGAGAAGAGGTGACATCCAAGACAACACCAAGATCTTTGATTTCTTCAACACGACAGACAAGATTAGAACCAATGAAAAAGTTAAACAGCGAAATTTCGTGATGACAATCTTCAAAAAGTAATCACTTAACACTTTTTAAGATTAAATTTTAACTCATTGGAGTAACACCAATCCATAATAACAATCAGATGTGATTGAACAAGTTGGCAGTCCTCTAAGCATTGAATTTTCAGATGAAATTTCAGAACTAATTGTAGAAATGTCAAAAGCCTTCGCAAAATCAACCAGACAAGCACCGTTCATTGGTTCCACTGAATGTCGGGAACCCATTTCGACACCTCATGAATAGTGTCATGCCCCTCCCTGAAACCAAACTGAGAGCCCTATACTCCCTCCTTCTGAACAACTTATTTATTTGCAGTCCAACACAAAAAATTCTGCGTCATCGCGCCGCTTTCTTCAAAGACTTCATCAACGCTTAATTCCCATGAGCCTATGTTAACCTTACTTACTAATTGCCTATCAAATTACCTTAAAGCTCCGAGTTAGGGTTATGCGATTAGAAAAATATTCAATATTCAATTCATATCAATATTAATCAATACAAATTAATGAACAATGGTGCGATGGTAGTGTATTCACAAAGTGATTGGCAGGTCGTGTGTTCGAATCCCGACCAGAGCCAGGCTTTGTAAAATTGAATACACACAACAATTCAAAATCTCCCTTAAGCAATTAAGGCGCCACCTGTGGAGAAAAAAACCCTATCGCAGCAAAAACTTTTTTCCTATCCTCCTATTCTTTCAAGTAGTAAGCAGCACGCAAAAACAGGCAATGAATCATTTGCTGGGTGCTGCTTGCAGCAACAAAAAAAATGCCTGCGTTGTGGTAACATTATAAGGGTACTGTATCAATTACAGAACAATAAAAAATCCCTTTAGCGCACACTAATTAGGTATAAAAAAATAAAAAAATATTTGTGTGTGATTTTAAGTGAAATTATGGTTTTGTGCCAAATGAAAACCCTTTCTTTTGACGTTTATCAAAATAAGGACTCATGTTTGACTTTCAATTGCAAAATTTATTCAGCGTTTTTGAACTGCCTTACAGCACATTGAATGTGAATGACAGCAAGCGTCATTCGTCATTTGAGTGAGCTAAACTATAAGTCCCACAAGGCGATAACAACTGTTTGCTTTTTTTGGAAATAAGTTACAAGGACTTCGGAAGGAAATTCATCATACTCGTGAGCAAGATGCAAACCAACCATGACAAATAAAGAGCGGT
The DNA here is from genome assembly GCA_949715645.1 of Portevinia maculata. NCBI lineage: Eukaryota > Metazoa > Arthropoda > Insecta > Diptera > Syrphidae > Portevinia > Portevinia maculata. Next base: position 363,647,252 of record OX454525.1, on the reverse strand, counting down.
GCTGGGGGAAAAAAATCCTTGAAGTCATTAATGATGACAATAAGAAGAAGTTGCGTATCCATAACCGAAAACACAAACCAACATTTACCAAAGAAACTAGACAAATTGCCAAAGTCACAATTCAAGAGCTCATTTGTCGACGTCGGCGTCGTCTTCGTCATCATCGCCTTTGCGAACGCTCTAATTCCTTTATGAAGGATAATTTCCAATTTCTTGCTGAGTTTGCAATGTTTTATTTTTTCTTTTTGTCTTCCTTGCCCGCGAACATGATTATCGTGTTGATAAGGGTGTTGTCATAGTGTACGCGAGAGGACAATATGATGATGATGATGTCGATTCGCGTGATGAATGATGCACCGCAAGTCATTGTCGACGTCTCGTCGACATTATTATTATGTTTTGATTCATTTTTTCGCCAAGTCTTTTTCATACGTCTATGCGGAGAAGAAGTTTTTGCTTATTTTCCAGTTCCAATGGCACATGTGCGTGCATTTTTAATTCGAGTTTGACAAAATTAGCTCTGTGTTAGGACTCGAAATGGAAGCACTTTTATCAAAGCAAAAGAAAATAGTGGCATGTAGGTATCCTGGCGGTTGCATAGTGTGCTCTCTCTTTGGTCTCTATCTTGGTATATATGGTCATTAACTCTGAATGGAGGAAAACAACTTTCATAAATGCTTCATTCCCGTAGCAAGGACTGGATGCATTTAATTGCTTTAAAACAAAATTGCAACTTTTTTTGCGCTTCATCCCCAGCATGCCCACCCACATGTCAGAAGCCACACGCTATGTCGCGTTTTCGAAAGTGTTGCATTCAACACTCTAAGCTATTAGGTAAGGGAGTACTTGTATCGCGGGCGCGAAAACATATTTTCTTTTTTACATTTTTGACAGCCTTCTATGCTAACTCAGCCGAGAAAAAGTTGACGACGACGACGACGACGACGATGAATGTTGTTGTAGTCCTGCCGGTCGTCCCCTTATGTTTGTTGCATTCGCGAAGAATGCATCCTGGCGAATTAATATCGCATCCCTTAGATATAGGTACCTTCGAGCTCTAACTCAAACCCGAAGTGAAACCCATTCTCAACGATTATTCGGTGGTTTTATTATTTGTCGGTTGGTTTTGCTTTTATTTTTGGGTATCCGTGCAATTCCTTGCACACACGTCGTCGTCCTGCATGTAGTGATTTTCATTAAATGCATTGCAGTGCCGCAAAACATGCAACCGAAACATTTTTCCATCAAGACACCACACACAGATCGACGGTGGAGCAGTGCAAGGAGATTCTGGTACTCAAAAAAAATCTCCATAATACGAACTTGGTCTGTGCGGTTCGCATAGAATTAGGATATATGACTCTCTGATTGCCAAAATTGGAAGAATATTTTTGTTTCTTTTTTCATGCGCTAGTCTGGTTTGATGATGATTTTTCGACGAAATATGCCTTTAAGCAGATTTTTCTTATTTCGCGCGCCGCGCGTTGTATTAGGTATATTGCTGCAGAAAAATTGAGGTTGCCAGTGGCATAGTGGTTATATGCAATGGAATAGTAGACCATTTACGAGGTCCTTGTGAGGATAATATTCTATCATATCATCAGAAACCATGCAACTGCAGCAAGGAGCTTAGGTTTATAGCGCCACACGAGTACGTATCTATGCGAGCAATCTGCAGTGTTTCGAAAAAAATACAAAATAATTTATTTCGCTAGACCAGTGCTCATGAGCGATAATTAAAGTTGAATTTCGGCTTCCAACAGAGCGTGGAATAACTTTTTTTTCAAGAGTGCAAACACAAAACTTGTAATTTTTTATTTTTTAGAAACGCCAAAATGTGTTTTCTCATTTGAGAAAATTGTACTTTTTTCGATGGCGATGGCATCCTTATGTGCATTGTTAATTGCGCATTTGTTTTACTTGTCCTATTTGTTGGAAAATAAGAGTTATAAGAGGGTTGGGAATGTTTTTATTTCTTTTTTATTTGTTTTATAACTAAGGCAATATTGTTGCAGATATGCTGCAATTTTTCTTGACCTTTTATTTTTTAGGAAATTTAATAAAAAGCAAAACTGGCAGAATCAGTGCATGCACAATTAAGCTCTCAGTTCAGATGAGATCCCTCATAAAGATTACATAAATATTGAGTTGGAATTTGTTGAAGTAAAAATGAATTTGCAAATTGCAAAATCAAGGCTTTAACTTTTCAGCCGATCACACAATACGGCTGATATTATCTTGCATTCGATTTTAAGAAGACTGAGGGGATACATCACTGCCAATTTGATCGGAACTCTTACCGGTCATAATTTGCTAAGGAGGAACACAATGAAACTAAATCCCAAAGATGCCGACATCTGTAGAGGCTGAGGTGCCATTCTTTGTCGTGCCCGGCCCTCTGCCACTTGAAGACCGGAACACTTGGAAATACTTCTTCTAAGACTTTCAAGAACTCTCTGATGTGCCACTATTTAAACTTTACAAGTTTATAAGGACGTCTAGATGGCTAGACAACTTGGTATAGGGATACGAAGATCAAGGCCCAAGGACAAAAGCCAGAACAACGAGGCAACACTACCAATGAAGGGTGTCACAATGGGTTCACAAGGACCTAAGTGCGGTGTAGCACGTATAGATGAAGAAGTTTCGTATGAACATCATTTAATGGGGTTGCGACGGTGTAGAGGCCAATGTATTGGCTTGTGAAAAGTGTAGTGCAGGTTCAATCACCCACGGGGAACATCAGCATACGCCACCCAGTAATGGAGAAAAACGAATGAAACCTCGTTTCTCCAAACCTCTACGCCAAAAAGAGGATTTCTGCCACGTAGTACAATGGACTATTTCCGAGTCTAAGTGCTCTGAAATTCGCATTTCCTTTTATTAAAAAACTTGCGGATGGTACTCAGCGTTGTCCGCGTCGTTATTATTATTATTTTTGTTAGATCCTAATGTAAAGCTCTCACGATATTTAAACTTCAATATTATCTCGAAAATACGATTTTTTTTTTCGTCGTATATCCTTATGAGATGAGTGCAAATCTTACAGATGAAAGAGAAAATGCCATCTATTAGCAGTCTACATGTAAACATGTACAGCTTTTACGATACTTTGATTATTTTCAGACTGTATTGTAAAATAAAATTAAGTTCAATTAAATTAAAGAGTAATGTTAGTAAAAGAAGAACGCAAAAAACACAATGGTTCTATTCAACAATGAGTTTGCAAGACTCTAAAAATAGATAATCAAAATGTTTTTTTCTATAGGTACTTTACAAAATTTATTTTGTAAGACCTGAAAAAAAAGCTACCTAATTTGTTTTTTTTTTTTCTTCAGTATTGAAACTGAGTTTCGAAGTTAAAAAAGTGTGAAAGTGCAGTTCAGGAAGATGTTAGAGCTAAAATGCATGTAGGGGTCGCTGCAGTCCCGTGATTTTTACATCTGAAAAGCAGAGGCTGCTGAAACATACATGTACAAATTGCAGTTCCAGCTTGATTGAAAAAGAAGTAAGAGCTAAAAGCCATATAGGGGTCACTGCAGTCGTGCAAGTTTTCCATTCAAAAAGCAGGGGCCCTTTGAAAATATCTATATAATGTCATATGTCAACCGCACTTTTATATAGACAACGTATTCGCGAAGGAGGCTTTTAAATAAAGAAATAAGTTTATTATTAATAATTAAGCTTAAACAAATTGTCAATCTGGTAGACGGCCATTGGCCAAATCATATTAAACTTATGACTATCAAATAATTGTAAAAAATTGAAATTTGTTTTTCAAATAAAGTTTCTCCAAACTAAACTAAACTAATGTGTAAAATTTCAAAGTTCTAGTTCAATAAGTAACAATGTTATAGTTTAAGGAAATGCAGGGGCGCTGGACTCGGTTGATCTTAACTTCCGAAGAGCAGAAGTCAATGAAAAATATAATGTACGAAATATCAAAGTTCCACCTTATTTATGTGCACGTTGGGAGCGCTGCAGTCGGTCGATTCTTAATCTCTAAAAACAGAAGGCCTTCAAAATTACTTGAGCTAAATTTCAAAGTTCTAACTTAATTTCAAAGGAATTATAGAGCCACCAAAAATAAACAGAAAAAGATATCACAATGCGAATGTTGACAAAAATATGTACCTATGTTCATTTTCCGAAGCCAATGCGTCGAAATCAGGAAATATTTTATGTGTTTCACATTGTCACTGTTTGTCAATGGTGCAGGCAAAACCAAACTGCATTCTGCATTTCACTATTTTGTTTAGGTTTATGCCTCTTACATATTAAATCACACCAAGTGTGCTCTTTAGTCTTTATGTGCCTTATATAAGCCGAAATGCCATAGAAATTGTACCTTATAAATGCGTGCACTGTCAATGTTGTTCTTTGTTGTTGTTTTTAAATATTTAGGTCATCGAATACGCGTTTATTTTCTTTATGATTCTACCTTTTTTGCCTTATTCAATGCCTTTAGAAGAGCAACAAAAATGAACACAATTTCAACTAAATGTACATTAAACAAAAATTGATACAAATTCTGAAATTTGTCTAGAATAATTTTTTTTTCATAATTTTTATGTTTTCATTGTTTACAACTTGGACTCAATTCGCCCTTTTATCACTTAAAGTGTTCTTTTTCATATTTTGTCAATTTTTAACACCATTGTCAATCGTAAATAAACCCACCTTTGTTAGATTAATAAAGAAGAACAAAATTTCATCAAAATCCGACGAGATGACCCTTAGTCTATAAAGGACAAACACAAACAATAAAGCTGTTTTTTTCTGCAACTCTTTGTGATCAGAAAAAACGATAAATAGGTACTCACTCTAAACACATTCTTTTTTCATTGCAAAAAACAAAAAGTCTTACGAGTACCTCCAGAGTTATCGAAATGCGACTTTTGACGCATTTTTTGAGACAGTCGTCCCCTTTTTGCGACTTTTATTGATGTAATTAAATTATAAGTTGAAATTTTCATAATAAAATATCAGAAATTACGGTATAATTAGGCACATTAAATGCTTTGATCAGATTGCAAGCCAAAAAGGCACATTTTTGGTATTATTTGGCAGAAATCTGTCGAATATGTTCATGTATGCTGTCACAATTCGGGGAAGAAAATTTGCTTATTTATTTGCTTTTTTGCTACTTATGACTTTTGGACAGGACTCACCGCTTGACCGGTTAAGCTTGCAGCCCTGGCAATCACCTTCATAAAAAAACTGTTCTTAAAATCGTTTCAGGAGCTTTTGGTAAAACAACATTGAACACATAAATATTGCGCGGATTCCAAAGAAATTTTGGAAATATATCTTTTTTTAGGTTTTAAGGTCCTTTTTGGGGTGTAATGTGAATTTTTTTTTTCTATAATTTGCGTGCGCTAAATGGATTTCTTTTTTCAGTAGTACACAGTACCCTTATAGTGGAAACCACAGCGCAGGCATTTTGTTTGTTGCTGTAAGTAGCTCCCAGCAAATGATTCATTGCCTATTTCTGGGTGCTACTTACTGTATGAAATAATAGAAGGATAGGAAATAAGTTTGGTGCGATGGGATTTTTTTCTCAACAGGTGGTGCCTAAATTGCTTTAGGGAGATCTGTTTTTGTTGTGTGTATTCAATTTATAAAAGTCATGGCCCTGGTCGGGATTCGAACGCACGACCTGCCAATCACTTAGTGAATACACTACCATCGCACCATTGCCACCTGCTAATAAATATAATTTGATTGTGAAAATGGATTTTGAGAAGCTTCGCATGAAAATTGATTCTCTTGGATGTATGTCAGACGAACGATATTACTTGACCCCGGCGGGATTTGAACCTGAGACCTTTAGATTAGTAGTCAAACACACAAACCTTTTCGCTACTGCGTCCACCTTACTGCTATTAATTTCATATCTAAGATTAATATTCCATTTTTAGTTTCTATAAGTTTTTCTATAAGATATTTTTTTGGTCTTCGACCAATTTTTTTTTGCGCGATTCTCAAATCGATAAAGAAATTTTTCTTATGCGAACACTTTTTCCACCGCAAGAAGTGGGCAGTGGAAAAAAAACTCAGCATGTTGCTTGGCCCCGGCGGGATTTGAACTGGGGACCTTATGAATAGTAGTCCAACAGACTTAGCAATGAGCCCTGACTAACTGGCCCACAGTGTTTTAGGCGAAAGGCACACGGTTCGATCCAGGTCGCAAATTTTTTTTATGTTTTTTTTTCTTGTCATTTGCGTTAAAATCCTGAATTCAATACAATTTTACGTATTTATCTGGAATTTACTTACTTTTTCTGGGTTATATTTTTATTGTCCTTATTTATCGCAAACCGATTGTGTTGCGACAAATTTTGAGAGTTGAAATGTATCTTTGTTCGTACTCTATAGTTACAGAACCTGAAAAGGAACCGCACAAGACCTCCATGACAAAAGAGAGGCACCGGCAGTTCCCATTCAATCACAAAAGTTCAAACTATGTTGTTGCTGCTGCCGACGACGCTGATGCTGTTGCTGCTGCTGCTGTGGGAGATCTTGATGGAAATGCTAATGGTGTTGAGAGTAAAGCTGCAGTTGTGTTACCTTTGGTTAGCATGGTTGCTAGTGATGATGCCGTTCACAACACAGATGATGTAAATGTTGCTACTGGTACGTCGATCCGTAAAAGTGCCTACTCCAATGACAGAAGCCAAAACAAAATTTTAAAAGGTCATCGTTCTTCAAAAGCAATGTTTGGAACTGCTGCTGCTGTTGAGGGTGAAATTACACTGCAGTCTGTTCCTCATCTGCGTTTTCTGCATCTTTCTCGTTTGGACAGCAATGTGACTGAAGATAATGTCATGGATTACGCTGCAGTCAAATTGAGTGTTCCCAAAAGCTCGTTGCGTTGTACGAAGTTAATTAAAAAAGACGCTGATTTTACTCTACTACGCTATGTCAACTTCAAGCTGGGAATCCCTGCTGATACTTTCGACAAAGCATTGCATCCAACAATTTGGCCTGTTCATGTCCAAATCAAAAAATTTGTAAATTTTACAAAAAAGGGCCACAATTCGAAGGTGAAATAAACAGAGTTGTCAACTCAGAAGTTCAACACATAGTTAAAGTAAGAAACCCATCATCATCCCCGTCGCAACTGCGTGTTTATTTCCAAAATGCTGGTGGTATGAGAACAAAATCTCGTCAATTATTCATTTCGTCATCAATTCATGAGTTCGATGTCATCGTCATTGTGGAGACATGATTGAATCCACACTATCACTCATCAGAATTTTTCGATACTTCTTACCAAATCTTCCTGAAAGACCGACCCCCATCAACAGGTATGGAGCGAGGTGGAGGTGTGCTGATTGCTGTTAGCTCGAAGTTCACCAGCAAGCAATGCAAACTATCAAACGACTCAGATGACATCGATCAGATTTGTGTCTGCGTCAGTTATAAAGGTTTTTGTTGTAAAGATATTTACTTAATTGTAAGCTATATAAGACCACGTAGTCCAACAGAATTATATTCTGTTCACATTTCAAATATTATTTCTATAGTCAAAGAACTGACAACTGAACAGTATCCTTGTATACTAGGCGACTTCAATCTTGGTGAGATCGACTGGTGTTTCATAGAAAGCGAACAAAAGTTAGTTCCATTTAACGTAAATAGTGAAATCGAAAGTTTAGTTGTCGATTCATTAGCTGCTCTTGCACTCTTTCAAATTAATAACATAAACAACTATCTGGGCAGAATTCTTGATCTTGTTTTTATTAATAATGATTTAAAACATCATATAGAAATTGTTCAATTCCCATTGTTAAATAATTCTGTTCACCATATTGCAATTGAGGTAAATCTTGAATTTTATGAGTATGCAAATATTTCACCTATTGAAAAAAAAAAAAAAAATTTAACTTTGAGAAGGCCGACTTCATTGCATTAAATAACTTTTATAATACATTTGATTGGGTAAATATATTTCAAAATGGTTCACTTACAGATATGTACACAAGGTTTAAAAGTATTCTTTTCGAAGGTATAGAACTATTCGTCCCAACTTCTAAAAATAAGAGAACACTTAAGCTACCATGGCATAATAGCAGATTAAAAAATTTGGAAAATGCCAAAAACAAAGCCTTTAAGCGTTTTAAATTTACGGGGCTAAATGAAGATAGAATTCGGTTCCTTCAACTCAGAAGAGAATATGATTTTCTTAATTGCTTTTTATATAAGCAGTATATAAGTACAACTGAGTCAAACATAAAGGCAAATAGCAAATCTTTCTGGATTTTTATTAATTCGAAGCGCATTAATGTGTCACAGTTCCCAAAGTCAATGGAATATGAAGATGAAAAATCTAATGATTTACAGTCTTCTTGTCATCTTTTCGCACAATTTTTTAAATCTTCATATAATACAGACTCAATCGGAGATCTAAGATCAATGTATTCAAATTTTGAACCTTATATTAATTTTATGCTTCCGCAGTTATCTGAAGATGAAGTTTTAGATGCCTTATGTAAAATAGATGTTTCTAAAAAAGCAGGCTATGATACAATTCCGCCCCTTCTCTTATCAAGATGTTCCTCAACTATTTGTTTTCCTCTCACTTTCCTCTATAATAAATCTCTCTGGTCAGGAGAGTTTCTAGATGAATGGAAAGTATCATTTATTAATCCTATATATAAAAGTGGGTCGAAGCAGTTAATCAGAAATTATAGACCCATTTCGAAGATTTCGGCTATACCAAAACTTTTGGAAAAAATTATAACTGATAAGTTCTACTACTCTGTGAAACAACTTTTATCCCCGGGACAACACGGCTTCATAAAAGGTCGCTCAACGGCTACAAATCTCTGTATTTTCACTAATTTTTGCTTGAATGAAATGGAAAAGGGATACCAAGTTGATGTACTCTACACAGATTTTATTAAAGCATTTGACCGAGTCCATCACGGTTTACTACTTCATAAGCTGAAGATGCTAGGTTGTGATAGTCGTTTTCTTATATGGCTAGAGTCATAAATATCTAATAGAAAACAAATTGTCGATATAGGTGGGCTTACTCTATACCAATTAAAGTTGACTCAGGTCTTCCTCAAGGAAGTCATCTAGGTCCATTGCTCTTCCTTCTTTTTATTAATGATTTGCCATTGATCTTTCATAAGTCGATTTGTCTGATGTTTGCCGACGATGTTAAAATCTTATATTCTATCCGATCGATAATTGATTGTTCCATTTTTCAAATGGAGATAGATCTTTTTCTAGGCTGGTGTAAGTATAATCACCTAGAATTGAATTTTTTTAAATGTAAGATTCTTAGTGCAACTAGATCACTGAACGCTATCAATTATTCTTATAAATTCAATCAAGACCCACTATTAAGAGTTAAACTGGTGAAGGATCTTGGTGTGCTTGTGGATTCGAAGTTGGATTTCCGGCAGCATATCGATTTCATTACTTCTAAAGGTAATTCAATGCTTGGTTTTCTAAAACGTAACTCAAAAGACTTCAAAGATGCTTACACACTTAAAACCTTATACAATTCTTTAGTACCTCCTTATCTTGAATACTGTTCTATAGTTTGGTGCCCATTTTACGCTAATGGGATCCAAAGAATTGAACGAATTCAGAAAAGATTTACAAGATTCGCACTTCGAAATTTGAATTGGACTGGTGATATGCCGAACTATTCTTCAAGATGTGCTCTTATTGATTTAAAAACGCTTGAAGTTAGAAGAAACGCACAAAGTATAATTTTTATTAGAGACATTCTTTCCAATAAAATAGATTCCATCGATTTATTGTGTTTGGTTACGTTCTATGTTCCGGAAAGACTACTTCGAAACAGAAATGTACTATTTTATATACCTAGTCATAGAACTAACTATGGTCAAAATGAGCCCATCTCGCGGTCTTTAACAATGTACAACACCGTTTGCAATGAAGTCGACTTTGTAACGAATAGAGATACATTTAAACGAGAAGTCTTACAGTTTTTAAGTCTTCGTCTGTAAATTTTCTTGTACATATGTATGCAAGTAACAGAAAATTGTCATAATTTATGTAAATATATTAAGTATTGTATATTATATAAATTGTTAATGTAGTCAGCAGATTTAATCCATTGATGAAATAAATAAATAAAAAAAAAAAAAAAAAAAAAAAAAAAATTGCACTGGTAGAAGCGAAAAATAGATGGATTAGTATTAGCCCATGTTCGTCCTCCAAACAGATATGGACAAAGTACGATGCAAAAAGAACATCCAATCTCCTCTCCATAAACAGGAAAAAATATAAGCTCGGTAATTGGAGCTATCACTGGCCATTGCCTCATAGGCAGACACGCTACCAGAATGGGAGTATACCCTCTAACGACTTCAGCCGAAGCTGCAGGGATGCTGAGAAAGAGGAAACCACCACACACCTTCTGTGTAACTACCCTGCATTAGCCAATACAAGGAAATAAATCCTTCGCAGCTATTTCTTTGAAATATATGTTTGCTGCATAAGCAAATTCGTCAAATTCGTCACAAAATCCAAATGGTTAAACTAACCCACTTGACTAGAGCGGCTTAGGATGTATGAACCACCCACGATTCGCTTGACATGTAAGGTTCGTGTGCCTCAGCCACTATCCTCAAGAACTAAAATTCGACTGTGCAGCCGTCCCATCCCGGTATCTTCTCCATGGATTCAAAAAACTTTTTCAGGGTTCGACTGAAATAATCACCTGACTCGAAAGTATCTGCAAGAGCATAGAGGTTTTTAGGTTCGATTGAAATAGTCACCTCAAAGCACTCTCCTTTCCGTGGATGAAGAAGCAAGAGAGGTTCGTACTGAAAGAGTCACACTAGGTAGCTCTCCCTCCGCTGCGCAGTGAATCGGGATCAGTCTGGGGTTTGTACTGAAAACAGTGACCCCACTCGGATTCCTAACACAAGGTCTCTGGAGTCGGAATGTGCGTGACCGCGCTAGTCACTAATTAAGATATGCAGCTATAGTAGACACACACCGGTCCCTCATCAGGGATTTTCAGCAACAGGCTAAGATTCGACTGATATCAGTCATGCCGACCTGTACTCCTGCCAAAGAATGCGTTTAGACTGCAACAGCCACTTACTTCATTCAGCACTCCACACTTAAGGCTAGATCAGATACAAGGGATTGGTCTGTAGCAGTCACCCTCGGTATATTATCTTTTCGCCGAGCAGAAAAATGGGACCAGACAGAAACAGTCACTCCACTGTGCTCCTCTCTAGGGGTATCGGAACCGTTTGTACACTGCTTTTACTCTTCATTCTCCAACCTCAATTTTTTAAGTTAAAAATAAATAAATATTAGGCTTTGTTAATTGTTACAATTCTTAACCAAAGAAAAAAAATTATCAGGTGTAAAATTAATCACTGATAAATATTCAGTAGAAATAATAAATTGTTGCCTTATTCATGTCAAATTATAACTTAAATTCACATTCAATTATATCTGACCCCTCAAAAGTTTTTTTTCTTATAAGGTAGGTAGGTACATCCCCTCCTACCTATGAATATTACAACCATTCCAAGGCCAAAAACAAAATTAAGTTCTATCTAAAAGTTTGAAAATGTTCACGAATGAAGTCCACTATGAATATGTATTATCATCCCATAAGAAATCAAGTCCTGTCCAACTCACATAAACATAAACAAGTCCTTCATCTGCCAACCTACCACATTTTTTCCATAAACCTTCTTTATATTGCATTCAGACCGATTTCTTGTGCAAATATTTGAAAGGCTGTAATCGAAAAAAGAAAACTGCTTCATCTTGAAACATAATTTTCAGCAGAGAATATGCAAGCATTAAAAATTTGTATTTACATCTACACCAACGGCACTACAGCCACTACTACTACGTAACGTAGTACTGCCAGAGGTTGTAGAATTATTCAAATTGCGGAAAAAGGAAAAAACACCTAAAACCAACCAACGAAGTATGGTTTATCAAATGCAGCAGCCTCAACCCAAATTGTACTGCGAATGAAAGTTGTATGAATTTGTTGGTTGGTCCTTGCAGCTGGAATGGGTTGTGGCTACAGCAGTGCACTTTTTAGTTGCTGGCATCCTCTTCATGCAACCAATCCTTTAGAAAAATGGAACCACTACTTCCCAGAATATCCTTTTTACGAAACAGAATCATTTCTGTCTTTTTTCATTTTTCATATGCACATCGCCGATTGGTGGTGTACTGCGGCATGTTTCTAGTTAAAAATTAATTTCATCCTCTTTTTTTTGTAGGTAGGTAAGTATGTGAAATACAAGGTTTGTTGTAGCAGCATCGTAACCATAATACAACGGTTTTCCAGGTTTGTTTACTTAAGCTAAAATCAACGGTTTCTTCGGGAAATTGTCTGTGCAGTCATCTGAACATAATTTTTTTTGCAGCGCGTTCAGGCACACATACCTACATTATGTATATGATATAAACACAAAAGAGATGAGAAGATAATCATTTCCTGAGCATGGTTGCCATCTCGGAAACAAAATTTGCTACCAAATCTGAAGAAAAATGTAACCAAACGAAGTAAAAAATTTCGAAAACTTTCTAAAGCTGCAAACATTGATAAAACGCGAAAAATAAAAAAAATAACTACAGTTGGGAAACAATTTCCAAATATTTCACTCCCTCTGGATTCCAATGGAACAGTGAAATCGCCCTCTGCCCAATTATTGTGTGTCTGTGGATGAGATCTGAACGCAGAAAATAAACAAAATGAACCATTGTCTCATATGGCTTTGTACAGGGTGGTTTTTATAGAGGCTCACAACTTTTTTCAAAAATTAAACAACAATTTAAATGGAATGACCAAATTTTAGTTTTATTATCTTACAAATTTCATGGCATTTAATGTTTAAAAATAATTTCTGGCATAAGGCGCAGTCGCGGAGGCCGCCTTATGAACGCCATCGTGTCGGTCTAATTTTGCACCACTTTTTTGAGCATTCCAGGTCTTATTTCGTCAATAGTGCGTCGAATGTTTTCTTCTAAGTGATCAATCGTTGCTGGTTTGTCAGCATTGACCAGAGATTCGACGTACCCCCACAAAAAGTAGTCTAAAGGTGTTAAACCACACGAACGAGGTGGCCAACTCACAGGTCCATTTCTTGAGATGATTCGGTCGACAAACGTTTGGCTCAACAAAGTCATGGTTGCACGCGCTGTATGGCATGTTGTGCCGTCTTGTTGGAACATGAGGAATAAAAACATTACGAATCATTTGCCTGTAGCGTTCGCCATTCACGGAAATGTTGGCACCGGTTTCGGATTTAAAGACAAATGGGCCGGTGACGCCTTCGGCATGTAAACCACACCAAACAGTGATTTTTTCGGGATCTAATGGAGTCTCAAGAGTCGAATGAGGATTGTGCTCGCTTCAAAAATGACAATTCTGCTTGTTTACAAGCCCGTGAAGCCAGAAATGAGCCTCATCGCTAAAGATGATTTGACGATAAAAATCTGTGTCAACTTCCAGTTGATTCTCAGCCCATTCACAGAACACAAGACGCAATTGATGGTCCCCTGGCTTTAATTCTTTCACCAGTTGGATCTTATATGGATGTAGGCCAAAATCTTTCCTCAAAATTTTCCAAGTAGTGCACGGGCAGAGACTGATTAGCTGAGAACGGCTTGAGAGCAATTAGCTGAGAACGGCCTGAGAGCAATTTCGCATGTTTATAGGCTTACCATCCGCGTTCCTTTTGTTTTTGTTTGATGAACCGTAATGATAACGGTAGTCACATGTATCTGCATGAAGTGTGATCAAATAATAACTCATTTGTGAATCATTTAGCAAAGTTATTTCAAAAGACTGCAGCTGTGTTGGCGAACAAATTTTTCTGACTTCAGGAAGACGTTTTTAAGAATGTATATGATTTTTTTTAATAACTATAACAAAAATTATAAATTGTAAATGAAATAGTTTTCAGCAAACGATAAATTTAATTAAATTGAAGTTAATTTGTTCAATTTTAAACCAAAATCAGTCGAGTAATATTTAAAAGTTGTCAAGTTGCTTGTGTGCAACTTTGGGCAATTGTGGTAATAAATTTATTTGCGTTTAGTTATGAGACCAGAAGATAAAGGATTGTCAAAAGGGGAGATACATCGAATTTTAAACTTCGATTGGGATGTTTCTACTGATGAAGAAAGTGTTAATTCTTCTTAATTATTTTTTTCCAAAAAAAAGGTCAAAAAAGTTACCAAAACATATTGCCAAAATCTATTAACGAATTTGGTAACTAATTAGGAGTGCGGCAACCGTGGTCCTGAATAGATCCGGTTAGTAGTGAGTAAAAGGTATAACCCAACAGTGTAAGGTCACTTAGTAGGTGCATGATGTCGGTGAATGGTTGGTTTGCCTTGATTTCACCTGTGTATGGGTTCGAGTAGGTTCTTGGTGGCTTATGATGAGAACAACGCAGGATAAACAGAAATGAATTTTTAAAATGTCATTTCGAAAGTTTTCCAGGTAATGTGTTAAAAGATTGCAATTTGTTTAAGGTTAGCTTCAGTGAATAAGCCGAAGGAATTGGTGCTGGACATTTCATTTAAAAAGTAAGCAAATTGAAGAGTTTTTTCCCGGATATTTTAACAATACTTTATCTCAGTTTGGTTGAGTGGTGGGTAGTTACCTATATTCTTCATAAAAAAAAACAATTTTGAGCGTGAAAATGTTGGCTCTGGAATTGCGTCCCAGTTAAACCCGTAGTTGAGTAATAACCATTTAATTATTTGAGATATCAAAAAATAACGAAAGAAACCACCACACCAGTTACCGCCTAATGAAGCAAGTATGGTTTCAAGGAGCAGCATGTCCGATTAATCAGAGAACAACATTTTCTGAAAAAAAAAAAAAAAAAAATTTATTTGGGTAGACCCAAGAGTGTAACTTCTATTTTCATGATTAAAGAAAATGTTAAGCAATATTGGATAGACTACACAGCGATATGTCCAGCACCATAGAACTGGATATTCTTTTTCAAAGTTACAAATTCGTAGCTACCCGAACGAGCTTCTCTTCAAATTTGTAGATTGTTTTGCGGACATCAAACATTTTTTAACTGGACAACGTTAGCCAAAGCATGGATTCAGTTTCAAAATATAGAACTCTTTCCGACATATACTCTTAAACTTAAATTACCAAATTAGGTACGTACCTAATGAATCTATATTTCCTATTTTATGGAAAAGTGTTGCTACCGGAACTGAGGAGGACCTTGTTTTTTTTGTGTGTGTTAATGATGATTTGTCGACTCTGGATGTATTTGTACCATACAAACTATTGTTTCTTGTCACCTGATAGAGGAAGTAAACATGTCCGAAACTTTGCAAGATGAATAAGAAAGTTTTAGCTTATGAACCTAATGCCCGTTTAACACAAAGATTGCTACATAATGGAGACTTGTTATGTTAATATAATGGGGATTGTTATCGCAGAAAGTTTACGACGAAGGAAGACAGATGGAAAGCATAGAAGACTTAAATGGAAGTTTTCAATTATTCATCTTGAACAGAGATTTAATTGCACTGGGGTTTCCCTTACGCATTGTACCGCAGGCATCAGGACGTAATAGAACATTTATGAACTCATGGGCGTTTTTGATGTTTGTTTTGGCGCTAATAAAATGCCTCAAAAACATATGACATTGAACTATGCGAATTTAAGTGAAAATTACAGTAATTCGGGACCAAAATGAAGGGTCGAGCTTGTGATACATCTGAGGAACTGTGTAAAGCGGTTCGGCCGATGTTTGTGACATAAGTGTTCACTCTCACTCTTTACGGGAAGTCAGCATGAGAGGTTTGTTTTAGCATAAAGTTTCCATCACGGGGGTAGAGATGAGCGAAAGACGACCACATGCTTTTG
This sequence comes from Portevinia maculata, assembly GCA_949715645.1. Lineage (NCBI taxonomy): Eukaryota > Metazoa > Arthropoda > Insecta > Diptera > Syrphidae > Portevinia > Portevinia maculata. The sequence goes on along the minus strand of OX454525.1, from coordinate 363,631,372 downwards.
GATAATCTAAAGTCACCACCGAAGAAAAGCAAAGTATAATATCTTACGCTTACAATTCTTTGATGTGCATTAGTACTGCCGTCAATCTTCTTTCTTCTTTAAGGATGAGCTTATAATCTGGACTAAAGGCATAAAATCCTGCTACTAAAGTGCATCCCACTTGATTACTGAGGCCAATGTTGCATATCTGTGTTTCTGCCTCTCTATCGCTTATTGATATTGGGTCACGTAGTACCTCTCCTTTGAATTTTTTTTTTAGATAAAATCTTTGAAGAGAAGGCTTTTAATTGGCCTTCATATTTTTTGTACGCTGTCAAACATGGTGAACTATATGAACCATACGTGAGTATACAATTAGCGGGCAACGCCAAGCCACCATTTCAACTAATGTTGTATTTTTCGGTCACAAAATATGGCAACGTTTTCCCGTTAAATCATCCACTTTACTCTTATGCGATGGTTTTTTTCGTCATGATCGCCGCTTCGCTATTGATCATAGTTCGATGATGTTTGAATTTTGTCCACTTGGTAATCACTCTTCCATTCATATAATTGGCTGCAGGAAATAACCCCCCAATGAAATAACCCCCCAAATGAAAAATGAAATAACTCCCCAAAATTTGTATGGAGGTGGGGATTTATATCGTATGAAATAAGCCCCCAAAATTGGGGACTTATTTCATGGGTTTTTGGGGACTTATTTCATACTTCAAATTGGGGGGTTATTTCATGATGAAATAAGTCCCCAAATTCAACTACTCAAAGTGCAATAAGGCCAAGTGCTAAAATAAAACCTCGCACCTACTCCAAATCAAACAGTGACCCCAAGCAGGAGGGTTGCAGGGGGCCAGCATGCCCCCATAGGCATTGCACTGATTATGGAAATCCCATATGGAAATCCCATAAACAGTGCAATGCGTATGGGGGGCATGCTGGCCCCCTGCAACCCTCCTGCTTGGGGTCACTGTTGGATTCCCATATGGAAATCCCATAAATAGTGCAATGCGTATGGGGGGCATGCTGCCCCCTGCAACCCCCCTGCTTGGGGTCACTGTTTGATTTGGAGTAGGTGCGAGGTTTTATTTTAGCACTTAGCCTTATTATTATATTTCAGCATTTCGGGCAACTTAACCGGTCCCGAACCGTGGAGAGTCTCTGACTGAGACACTACAGCCTTCAATCCTCTGCGATCCCGGGAATGCTGCTTCCAGTTCCCCAGACCAAGCGCTCTGTCATCCGCGATGGCTTGGTCTTTAAAACTGAGGTTCCGTCTTTCCTGTCAGATGTTTGTTTGTTTGTTGAAAGCAAGTACTTCGTTTTGTCCTCGTTGACTTCAAGGCCAACAAATTTTGCCTGTTCTTCAATCCATGAAAGCCTCTAACACGGCACGCTGATATCTGCCGATGATGTCGATATAGCCCGCGTATCTTAGTATTTGAACGGATCTGTAGAAGATAGTGCCTCCCATATTGGCACCTGCCCTACGCGCTACATATCTGCTACATAACAAGATTGAAGAAGTCACATGACAGCGTATCTCCTTGCCGGAATCTGATACAGGTTTGGAACAGCTCGGAAGAATTGTTTCCAGCGTCACGCGACACAAATGGATCAGTTTTACTGGGATCCCAACTTCGGCTATCGTCAAGTAGAGCTCCTGGCGATGAATGCTATCATATGCGGCTTCAAAGACGATGAAAATATGGTGGGTCTCGACTTGAAATTCATTGGTCTTTTTCAGCCAAACTGGTACTGTAGAGAGTATATATTCCAAACTTCAGCTTTCTGGTTCGAATTTCGATTTACTCAATAAATTTGTTATTGGAATCTGGCGGACAGACGGACGGACATGGCTAGATCGACATTACTTTCGATGCTGATCACAAGTATAGTTTCTACGGGCAATATTAAGGTATGTTTTCAAATTATATGAGTCAAAATTATATCATAGGTACCCTTAGAAAAGGGTATAAAAAGAGTACGAATGGTGACCCTTATATATTTAATAATAGTCAATTAAATATGTTAAATTCTGAGTATTTCTGAGGCTCTTTAATTTGCTCCAAATAAAATGCTTACTTTAGTAGATCAATTTTCAGTCGCAGTAAATTTTTCAGCTTCATTGTGAAAAAAACGTTTTTACAAAGTTCGTTATTATTATCTTCATAAAATTTGCGTCCTCAACTTCTTTCAATCGTCCCTTACGACGAGGTTATAACCAGATAAGGGGATCATAACCCTCCCACCTTACCGTATCACTTCGGGTCGCCGGTCCGACCTCAATCGACATCGGTAGGTTTCCTGGCATCAGATCACTGATGATTGAGGCCAATCAAATGCTGGTGTTGTTGCATTTGTGTGATCCAGGAGTGACCTGCCTCTTTTTAACGATTTCTACACATGCACACTTCCGGTGATCTCCAGTCGTATCAACCCACGGATTTGCCTGCACTCATGCGGGGCAGCTTTAAGACGTTAAGTATGTGGCTAGGCTCACCCTAATGTGCAAATTTACTAGATGCGACTTCCTCATCATAGCATATGTTTCTCTCTTTTAAGCGACTCTAATAAAACTCTAAAAGTATCCTAATGAGGCTCGCTCAGAGTTGAGTTAAATATCTTTAAAAGATGAGAAATGACTCTACAGACACTTCAAGCACTATTCGAAAGTGAAATTGCGAGAGGTAAACTCCTTGGAGTTACCTCATTAGGCTCTTGAAGAGAGCATGAGAACAAAAATATTTTGGGAAACCCCCTAAAACATAGCTTCTCCAACCATTTGTGTAGGCGAAGCTACATTATGATTTTATCCCCCTGAAGGGACCTACAATTTAACGCCGACGCTGAATGGCATATTTGGAGAACCTTCTTATGATAGTTTATACTCATGAACGTGTGATCCCTAACAGACTGACCACTGCGCCCGAATAAAGGGCGTCATATTTGCATTTAAACAGTTGCCTTAGCGTACAGTTAGTGCAGTCTTTGGCTAATTGCCTCCAAATGCAAACTTTAAGTTGGAAAGACACATTGACATTGTGTTGTCAAGAAACTTACAATCTAACTTTAAAGTTAGTTAGTTAAAAAACAATTATAAGTTTCTTGACAACACATTGTCAATGAGTCTTTCACCCTCTCTATCACCCATTTTTCAGTCAAACTATGCTTTTCAAAAAAATGTGGAATTACTAGAGAAAATATAGAAAGAAACATAGGGACTGGCTACAGTCCGCTTGGGCGAACTGTTGGATACCCTATTCTTATTCCTATCCCTCATAAGTGGGCGTGACAAAAGTGTAAGTATGGTTGAATCAGTATCAGTAGGCGGATTTAAGAAAAATTAACACATGAGCATAAAGGGCCCCTAGGGAGTATATATTATAAATTTCAGCTCCCTAGCTCAAACTTTGGATTTTCAAAAAAAGTTTTTTCTTAAATTGTGGGCGTGTCTGTAGGCGGATTTTGAAAATATTTACACATGAGCTTTAAGGGCCCCTAGAGAGTATATATTATAAATTTCAGCTCCCTAGCTCAAATTTTGGTTTTTCAATAAAATTGTTTTATTTATTTGTGGGCGTGTCAGTGGGCGGATTTTGAAAATTTTATATCCCGAGCAGTTTTAGGAGTCATAGATCAAATATACAAAATTTCAGCTTTCTAGCTCAAAATTCGATTTTTTACAAAATTTGTTTTTTTTTTTTTGAGTTTGTGCGCGTGTCTGTGGGCGGATTTCAAAAATTCGTAAACTTGATTATTTCGCGACCCTAGAGAGTATATGGTTAAAATTTCAGCTCTCTAGGCCCAGTTTAAAGGCCTAATTTTTGCCGACGGACGGACGGACGGACGGACGGACATGGCTAGATCGACATTACTATCGATGCTGATCATAAATATAGTAACTTTTAGGGGTCTACGGGCAATATTAAGGTATGTTACAAACTATGCGTCAAAATGAATATACCCTTAGAATAGGGTATACAAACCTGAATGAATAACATAATATACTTACAGGCGCTGGGCTGCCCAATGAAAATAAAAAAATACAAACTGGATTAACTGAAACTAGTGGCTTCAATGGCACAGTGGATGAGTGCTTGCCTGAGAAGCAGCTGGTCTAGGTTCGAATCCCAGTGGAAGTAAATGGATTTTCGGGATACAAGGAGAAAAACACAGACCAGTACCATAGGAAGAAGGAGTCTGATGATCGGTTGTGGCGAACAGTGAAACAGCGCTGTAACTCCAGCCGTCCACTTCACGTGGTAGCAGTAAGAAATATGGTTGTTCATTCAAAACAACGCAATGCATTGATGTAAACAAAACCAAAAACGGGAAAATTGCGAGATACCACATACAAAACCAAGTTATATTTCGACTATCGTTTGCTAATAAGTTGCATTATCGGTCACACCTCTTCGTCTAATCCCCTTTTGGTAATGTACACTAAAAATACTTTCATATCCATCGGCATTCGGTCAATTGAAATAATAACCAGGACCATATCTTCCTTATTCGAAGGATACTAAGAAGGTTCAAGGGTTAGCGACCGGAAAAATCTCCGGACGTTCAATGTTTAAGCTTTATTTTAGTAACATGCAAGTCGATGACATGATTATTTAAATTATGAATTCGACTAATAGGCTCATTCCTGATATAGGTCCCCACGAAAATTGAAGCCAATCTAGAAAAACGATATCGCTATGAAGCCTTCGTTGAGAAAGAATCGAATAAATTCACGTTGAATGGCTTTGATTCGATTTCAAAGAATTCTATAGAACGGTGTCCAAACTTGTGATGCGTACTCTAGGCTTGGATGGACAAAGCAATGGAACAAAGACAAATAAAAGCATGGGTCATTGATCTTTAGACCACGTTTTTACAAAGCCCAGCAAAGAATTGGACTTTTTAACAACAAAGTTGATATGCTTTGTGAAATCCAGTTTGAGATCGAAATAAACCCCAAAATCCCTAAAAAATCAACATGACAAAGAGCATGTTGAGATAATGAATATTGAAAAGTGGAAGGGATATTCTTTCTTGAAAATGTCATACGTTGACATTTAGTAGGATTTAGGAACATACCGTTCTTTAACACACTAAGTGGCGAAGCTATTAACGTCGGGTGGAAAGAGAATTCTATCTTGCTGATTAGGGAAAGATTTATATACTTATTTTCATATCATCGGCGTAGATCAGAATATTACTGTGATTTATACATGCCTTTACATTCCAGCTGTCAGCTCTATAGATAAGGCCAACCTGCTTGCTGCTCACTTTGCAGTCAGCTCAACGCTCCCAGATTGTGTTTTGTCTCCCCCTGTACTCGAGCGCGTAGAATACTCCATGGGAACAATCCACTTCCGCACTCGTACAGTGGCTAGAGTACTTCAAGATCTTGACGTTCACAAATCCGCTGGACCAGATGGTATTTCCCCTATCGTTCTGAAGAGGTGTTCTTCCTCGCTGGCAAAACCATTGCGTAAGCTTTTCACTCTGTCCTATTCTTCAGGACTCTTCCCGGGAAGATGGAAAACAGCGTTTGTCCAGCCAGTACCGAAAAAATGCGAATCTTCTCCCTCCTCCTAAATTCTGGCAAGTGAAATTTAAATTCGAATTTAAATATTTAGGCTAAATAAACATACATACCTACAATATGGAATGGATATGGGTGAGGAAAATAAAATACGAATCGATCGACAAAAAAAAAATTAGCTAAAATAAATCAAAGATAGTTTTTTTATTTTTTGTAGCGTGTTATATGTGTTTTTGTGCCTTCAATTTACTGAACTCCTCAATAACTTCTGTGAAATCGATTTCTTTGAAAATTTTTCTTTCTATTGAAAGCACGTCTAGATTAACCAGGCGCTCTTGATCCATTGTAAATCTAAGGTAATTCTTAATTAGTTTAAGTTTCGGAAAACTCCTCTCGCATGATGCAACCGAGATGCAAATGGTCAATAAGTATTGAAGTATGAGCGATATACAGGGTAACGATTCACTAAAGTCCCATTTTATTACAAATTGAAGTATTTGGGGGCCCCCCAACACTGGAGGCCCGGGGCGGGCCGGCCCTTCCTCCCCTGGTTAGTCCGCCACTGCCGCCAAGGCTCTGTTCTGTCCCCGACTCTCTTTCTCATTTTTTAAATGATCACCTGTCTGTTACTTCTAATCCAATCCATTCCTTTGCTGATGACAGTACCCTCAGCTTCTCATAATCGTTTCTTGGGTCACATCTTCGGGTGTGGAACTGGAACTGCAAAGTATGTTATGCTCATTAAATCTTAACAGCATAACTTAGTGGGGTAAAACCAATAGTGTGGAAATTAATGCTTCCAAAACACAATGCTGTCTCCTGTCATTAAAGCAAAACCCACACACACTGCCATTATCTATGAATGGCACTTACATCGCTGAAACCGAAAGACTTTCCATTCTCGGTATGTGTGTTAATGACAACCATCGTTGGAATGACCACATATTCGATGTCGCCAAGAACGCCGCGAAATGTCTAGGCTTCCTTAAGCGTTTTAAGAAATATTTCCCCCCTTCTGATCTGGCTACAATTTATAAGGCGTTTATTCGCCCGAAACTCGAGTACAACGCACATATCTGGTCCGCTGCAGCAATAACTTATTTGGAGCTACTTGACAGGATCCAAAAATGCGCGATAAAACTCATTGGCGACCGAGACATCGCGAGATCGATGGACTCTCTTAGTCATCGTCGTAATGTCTCCTGCCTTTCGTTATTTTATCGTTGTTTCCACCATAAGTGCTCAAACGAAATAGCCAATTGCATTCCTCCCCTTGAACATTTCAACCGCAATACCCGCCATGCAAGGAATGATCATCAGTTCACCCTCAAGCCTGTGTTTGGACGTACAGTGAAGTTCAAAGAATCTTTCCTCAGCCGTACAACACGAATGTGGAACACTCTTCCACGCATTGTTTTTCCTTCATACAAACATTCAAAACCAACGTGCATCGGCATCTCTCCTTTTCTTCTCACCCTAATTTCCTTACCGCCCGCGCTGTGTAGCTAATCTACGAGTATATATATAAAAATCAATCCATATTTGAGTTTGTTGCCGCTGTTTGGCCAAACGCGTTAACCGATTCCACTGAGTTTTTTTTCCATGAAAGGTGACGTCTGTACAAAGGATGTTTGGTATGTGCGATATCTGTATCTGCATCGGTGTGTGAATTATGGGCATTTGAGTGAGTGCACATGCATATGTGCATATACGTGTAAATTCCGATGCAGATACAGAGACCGCACATATAAAAAACCATCGTACATACGTCACCTATTTTGTTATCCGAACGCGCATATGAAAGAGGGAGACCAGACCAACGTTTCAAGCCTATTGTGGTGTTTGTGCGCACTTTCATTCTTGAGATATCGTGTGTTCAATGTTTTATTCAAACAATTCTTATTGCATTTTTTGCATTTTTTTTTTGTGAATCGGACATCGGAAAGTTGCTTTTCCCACATTGATAACAATCGGTGTGAAAGTGAATGAAAAGTGATTCTATCGAAGTTTTTTACTTTCGCTTTGTTGTTTGATTCGAGCAAGTAAGCTGACATAGGCGCCTGCCAGACAAAAAGCACCTACCCTAAGCGGAACAGGTTGAGCTCAAATCAGGCAATCTTCGGTATTGGCCTGAGAGTGTTTCTGTGAAGTTTGGTCAAAATCGGTCTTCTTTTTTTAGGGGCAGCAACATAGGTACGCTAGATACCCGCTATAGACAATAATAAGGAAGTCTACTCGAACATATTGGCCAACAGAATTCTCGGGCACGGGCAAAGCCGGCCGGGTCCAGCTAGTACATTATAACTATTATAAGGGTCCCAACCCCTTTAGTGCGTGTTTAATATAAAAAATAAAAATAAAAAAAAACACAATTAATGGCTAGTATGCAAAGAATTGGACCTCAGTGGTTGCAGGGGGCAGCATGCCCCCCGATATGCATTGCACTATTTATGGGATTAGTTACGAAATCGCAAGTAGATAGTTTTCGGAATTTATTTCCCACTTTACATGGGAACTAAGTCCACTTCGCGAAAGTGGTTTTATTTATAAGTCCCTCAGTGGACTTAGTTCCCGTGGACTTATTGCCCTGCACCGTCTCTGACAACCTTAAAATAAGAGGTGTGGCTTCGCAATAGACGTGCATTTATGCCCGATTTCTCGATATTTAATGTTCCTTCTTGTTGACAGCATAAACTTGGATTTGCCTTTGATAACCGCCTTAGGATTTCTTTATCACAAACCAGAGTGGTGCACGGGGTACAGCGGTACCTAATCCTACTTTCGCTAGATATAGATGCACACCTGGAGCGTTATACCGCTATGTAGTGATACTATTTTGTACCGCAGCATGCGGAGTTGACTGCCTTGTACCATAAGTCTAAATGTATGTGGAAAACTAATTGGACATGAAAACAAACATTCGATACTGTTTGATTAAACTTACCCGAAGCATAAAAATACGGAAAGGAAGGATATCATATGGAAATATATAGAGCAACCAAAAAAAAAGTAAATGTGAAACAATGCGGATACCTACCGCTCTGGTGTGTGAGGAACTTAAACACTGTGCTGTCTTGATGTCACACCTTAAACAACATTTAAATAAATTCTTACAATAACATATTATTTGATGTCGCATGTTTAACCGAGTAGGCCGGGAATTTAAAAAAAAAATGAACAAAATAAAATAATAATCGTTTGCCATTTTAATTTGAAGTGTTCACTAACAAGGTAGAAACACAGCAATTTTTAAATATGCCACGAAGTGTTTTTTCCCAACGATACAATGAGGAGCGAACTAAAATGAATGCTGTTTTCGATGGTAGGTACAATGGCAGGTATAAAATTATGAATTTATTAAATTTTAAACATGGCACAGATGCATTTAGAAACCTATCAATTTTTCCGAAAATTGCAAAACTTCCCATTTGCAAGAAACGGGTACCCCAACTGCCACAAGCTGACAAAAATTTCTGCGAATCCAGCAAAGAGAAAAAGTTGCTGAGGTCCTGCGATTGGTAACTTTCTTTTGACTTAATGAAATTGTTTTTTTTTTATCTGCATTCATTGTAGGTACGATAGCGACCGAATAGAAATAACTACTCGCTACCATCTGGAATCAGTGATGGGTTGTATTTTAATGGATAGATACTCGGAAAGTGAAAACAAACGAAAGTCCGGCTTGAAGGATTCCGCTAAGCTTACGATGTTGGTAATGACAAAGCATGTAGAAAAACCTGAGGTAGTTAAAATTAAGAAGGATCCCCCTGCAACAGTAGTAAAGGAGCCGGAGACGACCTCAAATAATTTCGATTCCGATTTGGAAAATTGTCCGCTTGATTTGAATTTTTTTTCTGACAACACAAAGAAAAGACAGCGTTCAAAGCAGCGAAAAATATACGAATGCGAACATTGCAAGAAGACCTTTGATCGTCCGTGGGTATTGCAAGGACATTTGCGTTTACATACAGGCGAAAAACCTTTCATATGTCCAAAGGAGACGTGCAAAAAGAGATTTGCCGATAGGTAAGGGTTAAATATTTGACTGACGCTTTTTTCCTGATAATTGTTGTCTTTTTTTTATTTAGATCAAACCTGCGAGCACATCAGCGGAGCAAAGGACACCACAGTTGGCTGTTTCAATGTTCCCAATGTACAAAGTCATTTAGTCAGCAGAGCTATTTAAATCGCCATAGCCTTCAAGCATGCAGAAAGTTTCTAGCCCACCATAAGAAATAATTTTTGATTGGATTGCGACATTTCGTTAAATAGAAAATATTTAAATAAATTTCAAATCTAGCAAATAAATATTGCAGACTAACTCAGCTTCTTAATGAGTCAATACGCATTTTCGATAATTCCAATTGTTTCGGAAATACTCTCGACGCCTTCCTTCAAAAAACTGACGAATATTTCGGTCGCTTTGGCATCTTGGGAAACTCACCAGGAGTACCTACACTTTCTACGCATACCGGTAAGACAACATTAGCATCACAGTAGTTTCATTTGGGCTTGCATTACGACTGATTGGAATTAAGATCGTATGCTTTTCGCAACCTGCCTATGAGTTGATAAATGCTTTAAAAATACAGATGACAATACCTGTCCCACATGTCTTTACGAAATCATTCATCTTGGCAACTCTACATTTCCCATTCGACTCAATAAACCGCGGTTCAACAAAAATTCAGGAAAACTACAGCTGTAAAGCACCCAACCTTAACCGTTTATTTGGACGCAGTAGATAGAAGCAACCATACGCGAGCTGTCAAATGTTGAATCCGAACAAATTCAATGTTGCGAACACAACTGTTTGCAGTGCTGCAATACAGAGCCATGTAAGTTGACTTCGATACTTTTAACTCTTATGGTCGCAGCTATGTATTGCGTCTGCAACTCCATTGTGCTTAGATAGTTAAGGATTAGACTAATACCCAATCGACGTAAAAATAAATAAATTTTAGGCGTTAACGGCCCATATAGGGCCTAAAACCTAGCTTCTCCAACCATTTGCTTGTGCGAAGTGGAAGGGACCTACAATTTAAAGCCGAATCTGAACGGCATATTTGAAAAGCTTCTCATGACAATTGATACTCTTGGATGTTTGTCAGACGCCCGGAAGAGGTAGGGCAATGTAAAAAAAACTATAAGGTGTTTTTTTTTCGGGGTGCGAGACTTGCTGCACTGGAGCACTCAGACTCAATACTGGTCCATTGTACTACGAGTATGTACCAGGAAGACACACCGGTTTTGCTATGTAAATTTACTCGTGGACGCTTCAATGATAAGAATGTTAAGTTTACAGCACCAAATACCTGCCACCTGATACGAGCACAAGCAGGACAATCACAGAGGAAATGTTCCGCAGTGTCATAGCTTTCTCCACAGGCTTCGCAGTTGGTGGTATCGCTTAGGGTTAGCACCTTGATATGCTTGGCAAAATCGTAATGGCCCATAAGAACGCCAGTAGTCTGTCTGCAGTATTTTCTGTTGAGAGATAACAAGAATGCCGCAGATTTATTACAGACGTCGCGGAGAATTCGTTTAGTCTGTCTGTACTGTCATATGAAACCCAACCGTGTATAACATATCGCCGGCTCAGGTCCTGAGAAGTCCTTCTCTGAGCCCTGTCTAGCAAGTTCATCGGAGATCTCATTTCCCGTGATGCCGTTATGACCCGGGACCCAGACAAGTTAATTCAGTCTTCCGAGGGAATTCAGAGAGATCTTGAAGACGCAGATACTTCGCCCCTCCACTTGTTCCTGGCAACAATTAGAAAATGACAAAAAAAAGTCATTAAACGTGTTGGTCAATGACAAAAGTGATTAAAAACAATTGCAGCTACTCATTCTTCACTCCAGTAGTTCGCTAGCCACAATATCAACCAGGAGGAAAGGCCGATCATGAGCAGTCGAACTCATTTCGCTAAGACCTGGTTTGCAAAAAGGCAACAGGACTGATCAGAACACCTGCCATAGTACTAAAAAATCTTTGTGTCGTCCTCTCAGGAGTTCTTTTCTTCTTCCTGCAAAACTGCCCGCATTGCTGCAGAAAATTATCGTGCAATAGTTTTACTGTGGAGGCAGTGGTTAGTGCGTAAGACTTAGGTTCAAATTGCGCCGAGGCTCAGTAGAACATCATCACTTTCTGCAAAAGTCTGACAAGCACCCAAGATCAACTAACGTAATAAGAAATTTTCCAAAAATTTGCTGTTCGGAATCGGCCTAACATTTTGGGTCCCTTAAGGCCCTGTGTGGGAAGTTAATGCGTTTTCTATCTTCTTTCTTCTTTCTTTTTCTTTTTTCTTCAAGATTATGATCTGGACTAAATGGATCATAACCCTCTGACTTCACTCACGGTCACAGAAGATGACTGGGTTTTACCGCCACCTCATATATCCTAAGCTTACCGTTTATTTATTTACTAGCCTTACCCGGCGTACATTGTTACACCCAAGAAAGAATGAATGAAGTACTTTATTTCGAGATTGAAAATGAGTTTATTTTATCAATGACAATGAAAATGTTTATTGCAAATAATTACTGTAATGCGAGTGGATATACAATATTTTTGGTTTTTCCATTTGGTGCGAAAATAAAAAAAAATTTCGGCGTACCAACTCTAGAGCAAGCAGCATATAGCTGGCCATGGGAAAAACATGGATTCTCAAGAGTCAATCCCGCAACAGCAAGCGATTGTCCTTGAGCTTTATTGATTGTAATCGCAAAGGCTAGCCGAACAGGAAATTGCAATCGCTTGAAATTGAACGGTAAATCGGTGGGTATCATCGGAATTCTTTGAATGAGGACATCTTCTCCTTTGCTTTTACCGCTAATAATTGTTGCTTCAATAACATTTGACATTAATTTCTTAACGGAAAGCCTGGTTCCGTTGCATAGCTTTGGTGAATTCAAATTTCGAAGAAGCATCATTGGTGAGCCCACTTTCAAAGATAGTATATGTGGTGGCATTCCAGACGGCTCCAGCGAATTCAAAAATTCTACCAGATAATTGACTGTTTGATCCTGTAACTGTGTCAATTGATTTATATTTCATTGTCTCTCCTGGGATTTGCAATTGAATTCGATCATCGATTTTGTTAACATCATCATTTTTGGGAGCTAAAATCGCTCGTTCGAAGTCAGTCATGATTTTTGAAGTTTGTCGAAATGTTCGGGAAAACGATCTTTTCAATATCTTGAATTGACGACTGCATTTGGCAAAAACTTGATGGAATCTTTTCCACTGTAGCATGATCGATCGGAAATTTGCCGTCACCAATGGAGAATGATTGAACAGAAACATCTTGGAGTAAATGTACACGCATATTGGTTGATAAAGAGATTTTTTTTCACATTTCTCCAAAGTGGTGATGCTTTCAGGCAAGCATTGAGCTCATCAGTGGGTGTTAATCTTGGAATCACAGGTAGAGTTTAACGAAAATCACCAGCTTATAGGAGAGGTACTCCTCCCATTGGTTGATCTATTCCTCTCATATCTCGGAAAGTACGATCAAGTGCCTCCAGCGATTTCTTATGGGCAATTGTGCATTCATCCCAAACGATAAGTTTACATGTTTTCAATACCGAGGCCTACCTGATCCTCTACCAATGTTGCAAGTAGATTTTTCGGTATGATTCACATTCAATGGTAACTTCAGGCCGGAATGTGCAGTTCGCCCTCCATCATCTAATGTTGCTGCTATTCCTGAAGATGCCACAGCGAGTGCAATTTCATTTTGTTTTCGGATTTCAGCAAGTATCAAATTCAGGAGAAGAGTTTTTCCAGTTCATTCTGCGCATGGGGAAAATAAGTCCACTGTTTCCGTTTCGAACATATTGCCTAACCGTGTTGAAAGCGATTCGTTGATCCTTTGTTAAGAGATTGATTTGAGTATCAAGAAAAGATTGTAACTGCTCAAGGTCGTATTGTTTTCCACGTAAAACGTTTCTGTCTTGAACAAATGTTCTATCACGTATCGGTGATGCAGGTAGACCAAGCCGGCAAAGTATCTTTTTGTTGATATAGCTATATACATTTTTCCTCTAGCAATAGGAGGGCCTGATTGTAAATGTCGTCTGAAAACTGTATATAGTTACATAAACAACTATACCCCTCTTGCAATCCAAACGAGGATTGAGTCCGTCTCAATGTCGGTGTCAGCACATTCCTCGTCACTCACATTTGATAAACAAATTTGAGTAGAGCATTGGAATGTGTTGAGTTGCAGTTTTGTTTGAATCTTCGTGGGAAGAATCAGATAAGAGCTGCGACATCGTGCGCGTTGCGACCGGATTCAGTTCGTCGTTTTGATCTTAGTTTTTAAGTTGCTTTTGGGTAGTTCAATAAAGTACGTCGTCTAAATTGGTTGTGTTATTAATTACTTTACTATATCCATATCAGGATTAGCTCTACGTGCTTGCCGAAGAATGTCTTCGCTGAGACTATCTTTATGTTTTCCCCAAAGATTTTTTGGGTACACTTGTCCTTGCACTTGTCCTTGCACTTTGTATGTCGGTATGAAGCCATCCTTCACAATATTCGTTGCTCCGAATGATGTCATTTGAAAACAGGAGTTGTAATTTCGAATGTGTTTCAAAAAGTGCTTTGACAACTCATTCGTTCCAGAAATGTAAATTTAGTGGAGGCAATTTGATTTTACCATTCGAACAACACATGCCACGCGACTTTTTCTGAAACTTCAAGGCACGGCAATACAAACAGAATCTATCCTTCTGATCAATCATAACATTTTTATGCAAACTGTAGTCGCAGTCTTTATTGCAATTGAATGCCTCTAATTTCAAATCGGACCGCAACCTCAATTGAGCTTGTCGTTAACGTTCATTCTGGAGACGTACTACACATTGGTCATCCGTTTCTCTTGCTCTTGTAGTTGCAGTTCGAACTCGATTATTTTCATTTCTGCTGCTCTGACGGCTGTCACACGTCTCAAATTACGGGTAGAGCTTCTTTTGAATGATGACTTTTTCGGTGGCATTTGGTTTAATTTTGTAGCATACACCTTGATTTGAAATGAAAAAAGAATAACATAAATAAAATAATCTAAACGTTATTTCGGGATACAAAATAGATGTTTCCTATAACGCCACAAGAAATTGATGGCAATGACTTACCAATTGCACAAAACGCCGAAACCTTGCCTGAATTCACTCAGCTGAAACTCACCACTATCGTATTGCCCCCTCCGGCAATCGAAAAATAATATATAGTCCATTTACCACACGCGGTCGTTTTCTTTTCTCCAGCAAAAGCGATCGAGTGCAAAGCTTGCACCAAGCCATACATAGCTTTTGAAATAAAATTAAAACCTTTAAGCAGTCATTAAAAATAAAAAAAAAGGAAAAAAAAACAAAATTATATTAAAGGGGTAACATATACCGGCATACGCGTATTTAAAAACTCAACAAACGGTGTGTTCGCTCCAGGTAACGTTGTGCGAATATTCGAGTGTTATATTTGAGGATTAATGTATTTTAATTTGTCTAGCGCATGCGGCCGACTTCGATAGATGAGTATAGAGGTACCAGCGTGTGAGACGCAATTGTGGTAAATCAGGAGGCGCCACATGAATAGGAACCTGGCAAAATAAATACTTCGTCTAGAAGCTACGCATGTTCCAAAACTTCAAATCTCAAGCCGGAGTTTGGCGTGCAGTTACGGCTGCAACCTGACCACGCGGTCCTTCAAATCCTCAAACAAAAGGAGAATACCTCGTTTGGTTAAGATAGCAGCACAGCCTCACCAACCATAAGCAACACCAAAGTACATAATTAAGTACCTACACCATCTAGACTGGATTATCATCGGGACAAAATCGATCACCCCATCAACCAGGATTAATCTTTATAGAACATACGAGGGGCGTTCAATATATTCTCGGTATCGATATGAAGGAAAATGCGAATTCAATTTAAATTGTCTTTATTTTTCAATATAATATCCCCTAACATCAATGCATTTTTTTACATCTTGAGATAAGCTTTTTTAAACCCTCAAAAAATAAATTTCCTCTTTCTCTGCAAAATACCCATTTATTGCCGACTTGAGTTTTTCATCATCCGAAAATCTTTTTTCCACGAAGACATTTTTTCAAATCCGGAAACAGGAAATAATCACTAGGGGCAAGGTCTGGACTATAGGGTAGGTGTTGGATTTCTTCGAAACCACAATCTCGCGCAGCAGCCTTGGAGCCTCGCGCCGTGTGAACAGGAGCGTTGTCATGAAGAAGCAACACATCCGCTGCGAGTTTACCCCGTCTTTTCTTTTTAATTTCCTCGCGCAAATTATGCAAAGTGGAAGCGTAGGATGTGGCGTTGATGGTTTCACCTTTTTTTTGTACTCAATGAGCAAGATTCCCTTTGAGTCCCAAAAAACTGTGACCATGAGCTTCCCGGCAGACGGAGTGACTTTGAACTTCTTCGGGTGGTCTGTTCCTTTTTTATGCCACTGCATGGACTCTTGTTTGCTTTCAGGGTCATAGTGGTGGATCCATGTTTCGTCCCCAGTAACAATTCGATCCATAACACCGTCCGCGTTCTCACTACACATCTCCAAAAGCTCTCTACAGCATGTGATTCTCACTTTTTTCTGAGGCGCTGTGAGCATTCGTGGCACCCACCTTGCACTGACCTTTGAAAGGTTTAGATGGTCATGAAGAATGGTGTGAATGGTACCAATTGAAAGCTGGTGATCTCTGCCATCATTTTCACCTTTATTCGGGCATCCTCAAGAACAAGTTTTTCGACTTCTTTGATGCTTTCTCCCGTACAAGCAGTAGCCGGGGCGCCGGAGCGGGGGTCGTCTTCAATGCTCTCTCTGCCTCTCTTGAACTCACTTGACCACTTTTGCACAGTTGATAATGAAGGTGCGGAACCCTGGTAAACAATCACCATCTCTTCATGAATAGTTTTTTTGACTTTTTCCTTGCTTAGTGAGAAATTTAATTACAGCGCGATGCTCAATTTTCACCATCATCGTCTCAGTTGCCATTATGATTCTGTTTAACTAGAGATAAAACGCAAATTAATAATCACATTTATATGAAATTGTACATGAATGCACTAAAATAATAGTATTACTTGATAAATAAGTCAAATTATATATACAACCACAGCTTCACCCCGATACCGAGAATATATTGAACGCCCCTCGTATATTGTGTTCTACCGGAAGTTTTTTTTTTTGTTTCGGGTTATGTGCCTTTTAACATCATTGTGAAATTAGTAGTTTTTATTTGTATGACATGCATAATATGTATGTATACTGATAAATTAAAGAAGTAGGTATATCAGTCCAATTAGCGGTTGTGAAGATAAGAATATCGGAAGGTGGCTCGTACGTATTCGATTGTGCAAAATCTCAGTTCTTTTCTTTTTATACAGTTCACGGTGATCTTCATCCCAGGTGTGCACACAGCTCGGTTGCAGAGAAAGGAAATTGTTCCCGTGATTCCAACAAACCGTAAGTGACCTTTCTTTATTATCTACTTCATACGTGCCTCATTTACAATTGATAGTTTATAGAAAAATTGCCTATAGCTATCTACAAATTTATCGGTACAGATACATAAATTAGCATTTTAATTAGAATTATCAGTACAGATACCTACATGAATTTTGCATTTATTTACATTTATATGTACAGATAGACATACTCGTAGAACAATAACTTATTACGAACATTAACTAAATATAGTCATACCGTTGTAAGGAACCCCATGTGTTTGGAATTCTTCTTTATATTTTTTTTTGAAAGGTTAAGTTTGCCTTTGACTAACACCTTATGTACAGAACAGTAAAGCAGTCACAATTCCCTTACATCTAGTGAATCCATTGTTTTTTATGGCGGCCTAAACGATATTTCAATGGCGGAAAAGGGGTGGTGCGCATAAGTATGGCAAAATGTGTCTAAAACGGGTGAAATGAACTGTGGAGATTAAGACATAATAGGGATCGTCCAAATAATAAAAAGGAAAATTACGTAAATGGGCAACGGACGATCACGGTGCTATCACCTGAGGCCATACGCGCGGGTGGGTAGCCCAGCTATCATCACCATCTGACGCTTTTCTTTTCCCCATCTCCCCATTTTTACCACCTGTACCTCCAAAATACTAAATTCCTATTTCCTCCTCCAGTCCAATTAGAATTGCTTGCAAACCCTCGTCGACTGAGTATTCCCTCTAATTTTTTTTGTTTTCCCCTCCTTTATTGAGCAAGGTTTTTATTTTATTACCCCGATAGGCTAATGCATAGGTATGCACATGTATAATTGTATAAATAATTTTTTTCCTTCAGGCACGATAATTCTTTTTGTAGTAGGTCAGTAGCAAAGACCCCCCCCCATCCGACGAGCTGTCATCGTGCCACTGCGACCAATAACGTGCCACTGCTACATATTGGGTAATTTTACATCCAACCTGCCCCCTCCTACAATTTTCACTGTTCACTATCTGCAACTAATTAGAATATTTATGTCCTATTATACGTACGCCATTTAGGACAGTGAATGCCACCAAAAATATTTACCACGCAAATATGTTTTGCTTCTCAACATGAATTGATTCTCAATTTTCGTTTAAGTATTTCCGCATATGAAATACAAATAAAGCGATCATTATAGACAACGAATGGATGTAAACGCTTCAGAATAAAAAATCAGCCGATTTGAATTCAACATTACATACCAATAAAAAAAAATTCGAGAACACGAAATGCATATATTAAATTGTTCCTGGTGGAATCCTAAAATCGAACCACTCCGCTCAATAGTCCAAAGCACTAAACAGTGAGACACTGCCACATCTGTATTCCAAAAATCGTTGTTACTCACAACCGAGAGACATCTTATCAACATCAAATTCCGACCAAAACATGTCAGTTATCCAATCATGATTTGATAGCCAGAAATGCATTCATCCATCTTAAATGTTGTAGCACCTTAAAAATTGCTTCGAATTCTATCTCTATGCCGAGATAAGTAAAACTAAAATAACGACATTTCTAAGGCTTCTCTGCAGAGAATGTTTTACTATCGCCACTTTTGCATACAAATAAGTATATTTAGGTACCTACGCTTTTTAAGATATTCGCAGCCCCTTGAGATCTTAGGAAGTAAAACTTAACAAATGAACGGTTCGCTATATAAACAAAACTGCACGTGATTCAAACTATGGATGCTGCTTTTTATTTTATATCAATCCAAACTTGTTCGCATAGAAAAAGTTTCTATCTAGATATATTTCTACTATTTTAGCACATTGCTAGGTAAATGTATTTTATTCCTTCCTGTGAGGCTAATTAGAAATTAATTTAAACTCGAGAAATCCTAAGAGTGTCCGACTTTTGGCAACGTACAAAGAAGTGACTGCACAGTCCATCAGTCGACTATTGAGCCTCCTCACCTTTGGGAAGAAACTTTTCAAATAAACTCCAGAAAATTCATTATTGTCTGGTCTCGGTACTTGCGTTGTTTGGCAAGAAAGATCTGCAAGTATACATCACTAAAGAGTAAACCCAACAAAATGACTAGGGGGGGTTTCTGGACTTCGCCATCTCCCGTATTTGGTGCAAACGTTGAAACATCGCCGCAATGTAAATTATTAATTCCACTACATTCTGGGTAAGTGGATGATTTATGGGGTAAGATAAACACATCGTACGCTCTATTTGCTATTCGGTGGTCATCTTCAATACGCCGCGGATGTTAGGCTGCGGGCGATGGGTAGTGCCCAGCCGACCATCATCTGCGTACGTGTGCACCGCAGCAATTTGGTTTCTTTGCAGCGCTGTGTACTCGTACCTGCAACAAATCCGAACGTATCCTTTGACAACGGATTAAAGCTGATTGATTAAGACCAAAAATGGTTACTTTGGGGTTGACCAGGTTTTGTGTGCCGGAGAACATGCTATTTATTTAGTTAACATTGGCTGAGGTAACGACAATTGAAGTTCAAAACTACTCCAAACTCATGAGACTGCCTTAATTGAATGTTCATAGGAGTAGGGCAGATGCAGTTTTCCCCCCACATCAGATTCACAATATAAAATTCATCAGCGATCAATATGAAATTCATAGCAACTTCATTAACCGTAGGTGACAACGGAAAAAATAACCCCCATCCGCAGTCTTGGGAACATGAGTAGGGCCAACGGGCATGCTGTGAAACGATTTTAATTTTCAATTTGAATCCGCGTCGTTCGTCCAATTCTCGGTTAGTTGGTGGTTCTGGCTATCCATTTTTGTCCTGCTGGATTGGTCATTCCATGTGCAGGGAGAGTCAATCAATTGACAAATTGATATTGTAACAGACAATGACGAAAATTGTGCGGTGCATTCCTTTTGCCTTACATGTTCGGCTGTATCGTTTTTTAAAACGCGAATATTCTGTCCCGAATGTGTAGTTTCCTTTGCGAAGGAGTGTTTGCAATTTCCAATCGTCATTGATTGAAATGTCACCTACAATTGTTTTCCCAGTAAATTGATTTGCACGTTTAATTTGTGTTGACTGTTCGTCGCGATTTTAATTAAGGTGTTGCTTTCCAAGCTAGGACGGAGTATTTTTGTGACTATGTCCATATAAGCATCAATTGCGATGTAATGGATACTTTCCTTGCACAATAGTGGAGCTTTAAGAAGCTTTTTATTAATATTAAGATAAGCAACACCCGGTTTCCAAGACTAAGAAACCACGCAGCAACTTGGCGCTCTTCAGATTGTAGAACCGCCAACAATGGACGCATCCGAGTCTCGCGATCGGAACGGCAAGCGGAGATTTCGTCAACTGGAAGACTGGAACACAGGCTCTTCGAAACAGCAAACGCAACCAATTCACCGAAGCGCGGGGAATTGGTAGATTTGTTTAAGCACCATTTCGATTTCCAAACAGGAACTGGTTCTAGCACCCAGTAGAGAAGGGGTTGGCAAAGCTGTGAAAAAGCTGAGCAACAAGGCTGTTGGCTCTGATGTCTTAGCAACGAACTTCTTCTTATACGGAGGTTTTGTTTTGGTTGGACACATGTACCAAATCGTCAAGCTAGTACGGGTGGAAGAAAGCAAGCCCGATGGCTGCGCTATTAGATCCACATGCAAAATATTTAAAAAACATAGGGGCGGGCTACAGTCCGCTTGGGCGAACTGTTGGATACCCTATTCTTATTCTTATATCTCATAAGTGGGCGTGACAAAAATTTAAAGGATTTTATCGGAAAAACTAAGCTTTTGTAAATAAAAACGCTCCCTAGCTCAAACTTTGGTTTTTCAATAAAATTGTTTTATTTAATTGTGGGCGTGTCAGTAGGCGGATTTAAAAAAAATTTAAGTATAAGCATAAAGGGCACCTAGAGAGTATATACTATAAATTTCAGCTCCCTAGCTCAAACTTTGGACTTTCAAAAATAAAAAATAAATAACTGTGGGCGTGTCAGTAGGCGGATTTTGAAAATATTTACACATGAGCATAAAGGGCCCCTAGAGAGTATATATTAAAAATTTCAGCTCCCTAGCTCAAATTTTGGTTTTTAAAAAAAAATATTTTATTTAATTGTGGGCGTGTCAGTGGGCGGATTTTGAAAATTTTATGTCCCAAGCAGTTTTATGGGCCAAAGATCATATATAAAAAATTTCAGCTTTCTAGCTCAAAATTCAATTTTTCCCAAAATTTGTTTTATTTAATTGTGGGCGTGTCAGTGGGCGGATTTTGAAAATTTTATGTCCCAATCAGTTTTATGGGCCATAGATCATATATAAAAAATTTCAGCTCTCTAGCTCCAAAATTTTGTTTTTTTGAGTTTGTGGGCGTGTCTGTGGGCGGATTTCAAAAATTCCTAAACTTGATTATTTCGGGACCCTAGAGAGTATATGGTTAAAATTTCAGCTCTCTAGGTCCAGTTTAAAGGCCTAATTTTTGCCGACGGACGGACGGACGGACGGACGGACGGACGGACGGACGGACGGACATGGCTAGATCGACATTACTATCGATGCTGATCATAAATATAGTAACTTTTAGGGGTCTACGGGCAATATTAAGGTATGTTACAAACTATGCGTCAAAATTAATATACCCCTAGAATAGGGTATAAAAAACTATCATGCAAGAATAATTGAAGCATATCTACAACAACACACTAATCGCCATTTATCAGTGTGGCTTCCACCCCGGCAGGTCGTAAACCAAATTTTCTTACACTTTACCAAAGTGGCTTTCAGCAGTATCTTTTTCATCAAGTCCATGTCGAACAAAATCCAACATAGCGTAAGATCGCCACTCGTCATCCAGTTTTTGAAGCGTTACAAACTTTTCAAGCACTGTAAATCGCTTCAGCATAGGTATCATTGATTTTGTATTGAACTGCTGAGTTCTCATGGATTAACAATAGAAGTAATAGAAAATAATGTATTCTTAAAATCAAATCTCTTTGAAATGTCCGACGTCAATTTAATGTAAAAATTCTGGAATGTTTTATAGAAACTTGAAATAGCTGAACACTGAACGAAAATGTACCCTTTCGTTTCTTTTAAAATGTTCCATACTTTCCGTAGCCTTTATAGCCCAGTCATTTTAGGTTTATCTGCGGAAAAATTCCTAGTGAGCTGAATTGATGTATACACCTTTATTACGGCGTTGTAATGAAGATGTGAAAAATCGACATTGATATTGCGCCGGCTAAAAAAGTTATAGAGGTCAAAAGGAGACGAAAACCAGTTTTTCGCAAATATCTCACGATCTATTGCTCGGAAGTCGATAGAGGTCATTATAAAAATTGCGTGGAATTATCTACAAAAATTGCCATAGAGCGCCGAGAAAGCGACTACATTATGACGATGCACTCGTTTCCTCACCATCTGCGAGGTAGTATGCAAGGCGCGTTTTTATACCCTATTCTAAGGGTATATTAATTTTGACGCATTGTTTGTAACATACCTTAATATTGCCCATAGACACCTAAAAGTTACTATATTTATGATCAGCATCGATAGCAATGTCGATCTATCTAGCCATGTCCGTCCGTCCGTCCGTCTGTCGGCAAAAAGTAGGCCTTTAAACTGGGCCTAGAGAGCTGAAATTTTAACCATATACTCTCTAGGGTCGCGAAATAATGAAGTTTACGAATTTTTGAAATCCGCCCACAGACACGCCCACAAACTAAAAAAAAAACAAATTTTGGAAAAAATCGAATTTTGAGCTAGAAAGCTGAATTTTTTTTTTATATGATCTATGACTCCTAAAACTGCTCGGGATATAAAATTTTCAAAATCCGCCCACTGACACGCCCACAAATAAATAAAAAAAAACCAAAATTTGAGCTAGGGAGCTGAAATTTATAATATATACTCTCTAGGGGCCCTTTAAGCTCATGTGTAAATATTTTCAAAATCCGCCTACTGACACGCCCACAATTTAATTTTTTTTTTTTGAAAATCCAAAGTTTGAGCTAGGGAGCTGAAATTTATAATATATACTCTCTAGGATGCCTTTATGCTCATGTGTTAATTTTTTTTAAATCCGCCTACTGACACGCCCACAATTAAATAAAACAATTTTATTGAAACAACCAAGTTTGAGCTAGGGAGCGTTTTTTTCGATAAAATCCTTTAAATGTTATATAACAAAATATGTAGAGCGTTCTTAACAATTCAACCATACTTAGAATTTTGTCACGCCCACTTATTAGGGATAGGAATAAGAATAGGGTATCCAACAGTTCGCCCAAGCGGACTGTAGCCCGTCAATATGTTTTTTACATGGTTTCCCTCGTAGGCATTATCCATGATATGTAATAAGAGGTTTTATATTTAACAGTGAATATTTTTTTATTTGAATACTGAAAAATACAAACAAAAAAACTTTTGTATATAATTTGTTTTTGTCATTCATTGTCGATACCTTCAGTTTCTATATCATTAACAGTGCTATGATCAGGATTAAATGGATGATTACCCTCTTACTCAACTGCATCCCTTCTGGTCCGCCCGTGGGGTCCTTTTGTCGATGACATATTCATTATTATTAGGGGCAACGATGCAAACGAAGTCATAACACGTATGAAAACTGCCATTTAGACGGCCCAGACTGGTGCAACAGGAAAAATCTTTCCATCAATCCATGCAAAGCTATCCTAGCTCCTTAACCAAAAGAAGAAATTTAACCTAGTTCAAATTTTAAAACGACGAGATCGTTAAAAATTTTGAAGAAATCAATTATCTTGCAGTAATCCTAGACAGTAGGCTTATTTTTGAACTTTCACATCTTCTTCTTCCTTTAAAGGCGGTGAGGCTTTGATCAGGATTAAAGCGATCATAACTTTCCCACTTCTCTACATCCCTACTGGTGCGCCTGAGGGGTTCGCCGGTTCGACCTCACGAAATAACGGCAGTCCTCCAGATTTTGAATCAGTTCGTCACTGAGGCCATGTTTTTTGGCGTGCCTCTCTTTCGTGTTGGTATGGGAACGTTGATTGATATTGCCTTTTGGATAGGGTTCGTGGGATCCCTCCTTTGAACATGACAGTAACAACTGAGCCAGTCGCAGTGACTGTATTTAAATATTCAATATTACCATCACCTCTAGCGATACTAGCATTTTTTAATGTTTGTAGACCACGCCTAACTCCTACTACATCACCATCCGATAACAATTCATTGCATATAAAACATGTATCACTCATTATAAAAAGTGTTGAGGAGCATGAAACTACTAAAATAACGTCTTTAACACTCAAGAAATATTTTTCAACTGAGCTAAACACAGTCCGACAGACAGTAGCAGGTATAGAGTAAGAGTAAGAGTAAGAAATTCATTTATTTAATATTTTCTTATTACATAAGTTACAAGATAGAATGAATTTTAAAGCTATGGCTTAGCCGTCAGCTTGGTTAGCAAAATGCTTATACATGTACCTACATTTGTTACTTTAACAATATAGTTATTTTTTTAATAAACTTAATCAATCATAATACTCTGTTATTAATAGCGACCTGTATTTGTAGATGGATTTAATATAATAAAATAACTTTTTCCAATCACACTCGTTCAGAATTTGTATTGTCTCCTGCATGGTAAGGAATTTTTTTCCGAAGTAAGCTAGTCTCTGTGGTTTGTAGATTGGACAAACACTAATAATGTGAAAGCAGTCTTCTTTCGCTTTTAAGTTGCAAATATTACAAAACTGGTTGAAGCTTCCATTATATGGGCTGCCATTTAAACCAATCAACTCACACCTTGTTTTGAAAATAAGAGATATTTCACTATAGTTGAGTGAGTCATTGAAATAGTTCTTATCCTTTAGATTGAAGTTCAGGTGAGAATACAATACTCTGCTATCTGATTCACGAGCTTTCTCTATAAATCGCACACGAATAGCATCTTCATTTTTATTTATTATTCGATAAAGTTGGTTCTTTAAGTTGTCCAGGTTGTTTAGATCGAATGAAATAGTTTCTCCACACGCGTTTCCAATTCTTAACCATCTTAACGCCAACCAGTCCTTGTTTCTTAATTCATAAGATAGCATTTTTTTGGTTATTCGGGAGTCTGGATACGAACCTATTTTAATGATGTAATCCGCTTGCGATTTGAGAGTGCTTGTAAAAAGCATTGGAAGACCCGTTTCCAAATAGATTGTGTAGTTCGGCGATTTCATTGGTAAGTTGAATAATTTTTTCAAGAAGTTCCTGTGGAATTTCTCGATTACTTCGTACTCGTCTGATCCCCAAACTTGAGAGGCGTAACAAAGAGTTGATTTAACAACTGAATCAAATATTCTGTATTTCGTTGAGAGGAGAATCCGCTTGTTTGCAAAAACATTTTTCCATGATAGATTCACTAAGCTTTGGGAAGACTTGGCTTTATCCGTTACATGTTTACCAAATTCTAGGGTTGGGTTCAGTTTCACTCCTAAATATTTGAGTTCCTTCACAGTCTCTAATCGGCTTCCATTATAAAACCATCTATTTCCACTTTGCACTCGTGGTGAACGGGAAAATACCATAATTTTAGATTTTTCGGTGTTGATGGTTAGTCCCCATTTTTTGCAGTAACTGGCTAGTAGCAGGTATAAAGGGACGGGTCTCGGAACAATACACTACAGATCATCTGCCAGTGGAGGTCGTTTGTATGTAATATATAGTAGATTTTACTAAGTTCCAAAACATCTATAATATAAGTATATTTTTTACAAAACGCCCAAGTATCAGATAGAATTTTATAAGACACTTAACAACATGAATACAAAGCAATAGAGTTTACGCCTTTTGGTGTACGGTATACAATGCCGTATGTGAGTGCATTCTAGTCCTTTTCTCAGCGCTCTACTCCAAAAAATGCAAGAGGCATTTTTTTTAGATAATTTCACGACAAGCAATTTTTATAATGACCTCTATTGACCTCCGAGCAATAGATCGCGAGATATTTGCGAAAAACTGATTTTCGTGACCTTTTGTCCTTTATAACTTTTTTAGCCGGCTCGATATCAATGTCGATTTTTCACATGTTCATTATAACGCCGTATACACCTTTAGGTGTATACAAACATTCAACTCACTAGGAATTTTTCCGCAGATTGGGGTTTAAAACGCCTAATATGGCTGGGCTATTACTCCATTATATGTTTTCTCTAAAGGTACCCATATTTTTTTATTAAAATCATCAAACCGTACTAAATATTAAAATCCCCGCATTTTCTCCGCGTAGTGCCAATCAGCTCAAAATCCCCAATCGAGTTGAGGTTCCCCGCAGTATTGGGAATTCACCACAAATTGGCAACCTTGCGCATGATACACGCAACGCAATGTGAAGTTTGGGCGTTTTCATTTATTCCAAACATGAACCGGTCTCCGGCAAGGAGATGTGCTATTATGCGACTTAGTCTACATTTTTTCTGGAACAGATAGTGCGGATAGCAGTTGTCAAAGCGGATGGCAGTATCTTCAATCGATCAGTCCAGCTTCTGGGCTATATAGACATCATCGCCCGTTGACAGCGTGCCGTGGTAGAGAATTATATGGCAATAATACTGGGGTGGAATCGGCTAAGGTGATAGTTGATAGTTGACAATCAAAATCATACCTTTACGTCCACGTAAGGTGATTATCAAATTGACAATCACCTTTTTGCCATCAATTTCATGTGACAGCTATTTAGGTGTCGCTTTCATACATTTTTGTTATTTTCATAGGTATGCACCTCGGCTTCAACTCCAAATAAATTAAATGCTTTAGTGAAAAAAGAATATATATTAAATAAATTCAAATAAAAAAGTGAAATTGGAAAATTCGTGAAGTGCAATTTTTACTTCATTAGAACAATTTTTTTTTTTTTTTTTTTTTTTTTTTTTTATTTTTTTTCAAAAATAGAATACTTTACAATTTAATTTACCCGCGAAGCTTCCTGCTTTAATAGTTTTACTACATGCTTTGATTACGATTTTAATATTCGGTTTTAGGTTTTGATTGAAGTTAATTCATAAAGAGATTAATCTATTACAAAATTGTGACTAAGGAAAAATTCTTTAATTTTTTTCTTACGTTTTTTAAAATTTATGATGTGTTTTAGGTAGACTGGTACTCGATTCAGGATTGTTGGTATGGCATAACTGAGTTGTCATCTTCCGTAGACGTTGAAGTTTTCAGGAATTTCCAGAAACCCTCGTGCTCGTCTTCGTGTGTTTAGGTTGTGGCGTATAGGTTGCTGGAAACGATGGCCATCGTAGTATTCTAGAATCGATGTCATTCTAAAAACACCGTTAACATCTAAGACCTTGAATGTATAGCTATTAGTATTAATTACTTTAATTACTCTATGTTGAAGATCTTTAAGCTTATCTAGATGAGTTTTTGATGCATTCCCCCATGCTAGTATCCCATATCTCAATCGAGATTCCACCAGTGAATAATATACCTGTTTTTGAACATCTGTTGTTGTATATCTCTTGAGATACACCATCGCAAACAAAGCGCTTTTGAGTTGTGACCTGAGTTTGCTTATGTGATCTTGCCATAAGATCGTGATCCCCAGATATCTTATCGTCTTTACCGTCTCGATTGATTCACTTCTTCTTGTTGTTGGACAATCAATGTTTTGGGAGTATATTTCAATGGAGGTCATAGGCTGGCGTGGTGAACGAATGTGCATTAACTTAGTTTTGGCAGCATTGACTACCAAGCTGTTGTCGTGGCACCATTTTATGAGTTTATCGAATTCTTCTTGCATTATATTTGTTGCAGTTTCAAGGCATTTGTGTCTAACGATGATCGCTATGTCATCCGCAAAAGCAAACGCTGTGGCCCGTTTAAAAACGTGAAGAAGCTCATTCGTGAAAAGTATAAACAGCATTGGCCCTAGTTTAGAGCCTTGCGGTACCCCAAAGATAGTTTTCTTTTCCTCGCTGTTATTATTTAGAATTTTAACTTTTGTCTTCCTTCCTGTTAAGTAACTCTCCAACCATTTTCCTAGGTTGCCTCTCAGTCCTATTCTAGCTAAAGC
This sequence comes from Portevinia maculata, assembly GCA_949715645.1. Taxonomy (NCBI): domain Eukaryota; kingdom Metazoa; phylum Arthropoda; class Insecta; order Diptera; family Syrphidae; genus Portevinia; species Portevinia maculata. The sequence goes on along the minus strand of OX454525.1, from coordinate 363,603,335 downwards.
CTGTAGGAGTTTAGTATGGCATATAGTGTCGAAAGCCTTACTAAAATCGACGAACATAACAAGCACGTGATGGTTTTTATTTAAGCTCACATTCGCCGTGTTTGTAAACTCCGCCAGCAGTTTCCCTGTATTTTTTCCTTTTTGGAAACCATATTGGTTTGCGTGTAAAATGCTGTGCTTTGCAATAAATTTGTTTAGTCGGCGTACCACAATTTCTTCCAAACATTTTTCTATGACCGGTAGGATTGCAATAGGTCGATAATTTTCGTATTTGTTTTTTATTTCGCTTTTATATATTGGTCTTATCAACGATGTTTTGAGTAGCGTAGGAACGCAACACTGGCTTAGGCTTTGATTTATTATTGTTTTTTACAATTGTGGCTACTGATAATGCATTTTGTTTTAGATCAATTGCTCTTACATTGTCTGCTCCTGCACCTTTATCAGTTTTAAGCTCTAGTTAAAATGTTTAAGATTTCCACCTCACTAGCTCCCTCCATGTAAATGGACTGCGCAAGATACCGATTTTGGTGATTAAGCGTCCTGTGGTTGCAATTGTGTACAATTTTTGAAGCTTGGCTTGCAAAGTGTACAGCGAATTCTTCGGCTATTGCTTTCTGGTCCATGGTTGCGGGAAAGTTGTTGATAATAACTTCATTTATAGATTTCTTCTTCCTTCCTAGTATCTCGTTTAATAATTTCCATGTCTTTTTAGGGTAATTTTTTGCACTGAAGAACTTGCTTTTATAAAATTGACATTTTATGTTTTGAATATTTCTGTTCAACGAATTTCGAAATTGCTTGTATTCTAACTCATAGCTTTTGCTTCTAGGGTTATTTTTCCACTTCCTATATAATATATCTCTCGTTTTGCACAATGGGATAATTTCAGCAGTTATCCAAGGTTTCTTTTGACGATTGTTTCTATTTCCTGTCACTATAGATTGCGAATAAATGCTATTCATTTTTTCCACAAACGTATTGTAGAGACATTCAACATCATTTTCATGCACAGTTCCTGCCAATTTGTTAGCTGTATTAGATGGTTAACTTTGTGCTGGCTAATTTTGACATTTATTTCAGCGTCTAATATACGTTTCGCGGTGTTTGTTATAGCGTACATGGTCGCGAAGTGGTCAGATATATCAGTTTCTATTAAAGCGGATTTGGTATCTTGCTTTGAGATGGCAACAAATATATGATCTATTAAAGTAGACAAACCTGAGCTTACATCAATGCGCGTAGATTGCAGGATACATTTGATAGATTCTTAGATGCCATAACTTCAATATACTTCTGAACTTGCGAGTCTGATGAATTTTTTAGATTTATATTCATATCTCGTAGAACAATTTTTTGCCTTTCGTACTTTATATTTCGGTCTATTTCTTCAATAAATTCGCCTATCTTTCGTTTCGGAGGTCTGTATACCACATGAATATGTTTTGTACCCTCTTCATGTTCTATTTTTATATTTAAATTTTCTTACGACAGTGTTTCTAAATAACTTCTTTCGTAACGTATGCCATTTTTAATGAATACTGCTATTCCTCCCCCTGTAGTTTCGTTTCGATTATAGAATTCAGCATTGAATCCATTTATTTCATAAAACGCATTTTCATCTTCTTTTATGTTTATTTCAACTAAACATATAACATCCACACAACATAAACTATTCTGAATTTCTGCGAAAAAAGTAATTCAGTTTTTTCTAATAGATCTTATGTTAAGACAAATACAGCAAAAATTGATATTATCCATAAAATGGGTGTCGATTCCAGTAAAGCCATGTATTACCCTAAATTCTACGTCAGTTTCACTGTATTGGTTTTGCATCATTATAATGTTTATTTTGTTTTGATCTTCTTTTTCAGTTATTTTATTAATTTTTATGCGGTAATTTTGTTTACATCATTTACTGTAGCTATATGTATTGCGTCACCGTTTTCGGTTTTTCTTGCAAGTGTTTTGCCAGATGCCTCCCACACAAATCTCCAGTTACATTCTCTGGCTTTATTTTTGGCGACCCAAAGTAAATGTTTGTTGGTTGGAGTCAGCTGACTATTTACAAATACAAGTGCCTCACCATATTATGTCTTCCCGTGTTGTTGTTCTTTGTTTTGGTCAGTTCGCATGCACTCTCTTATCTTCTCTAGCTCAACTCTGCGCAGCGATTTTGCTTTTTTTATCACATTCGTTTTGCATGCGTAACTTGAGAAGGATGCGACTATAGTTGATCTGCTTGGATTTTTTGTTTTGGTTCTGAATACGTCAGTAATATCAGAATCGTTTATTTCACAATTTATCGTTTTGCATGTAGCTTTAACCATTGCTATTAGATTTTCATTTAATGTCGGTGGAATATTTTTGATCTCTATATTGTTTTTAATTAGTTGTTGTTCGAGTGTGTTTATTTTTGTTTCCATTGCAGTGATTTGTTCGTCTTTCTTTAAATTATTTTCTTTTAGCTCTTTAATTTCATTTGAGAGTTTCTTCAAAAGGTCGTTGTTTACAGTCACATGTTGGTTAATTTGCTCGTATTTATTCGCAACAAACTCGCAGCTAGATTTAATTTCAGAAATTTCGTTTTTCAAGCTTTTCATTTCATCTAGCAGTGTAGAGTTAATATTATTCATATTTCGGGTTGAGTTCCCTTCCGGGGAGCTTGTACTCCTTGTTCTCTTATATGGTGGCTGAGTTGGTGTCGTTACCGTTGGTATGGTCTTTGAGTTACCGTCTATCACAATACTTGGATTTGCAGCTTCTCTTCTAGAAGCAGCGCATCTCCATTCCCCCTTCTTCGATGTTGACAACTTGCGATAAGATTTCTCAGAGAGCGTAGAGCACCCAAAGTGCATTTTGCGATCACACCTATGGCAAGTCACAAAGTCCCCTTCGGCGGGAAGGTTTTCGAAGCACTCACTGCATACATCCATAGTTTAAGATACTAAAGCTATATTTGCTTTATAAGTGTATTTAATTATATATATATGTGCTAAAAATCCAAGAGAATGAACCAATGGCTTAGAAATTAATAAATCTTTAACCAAAAATATGCACAGAAAGAAATAAAATGCACACGATAATATGTGAAATAAAGTCACTGTCTTTCTTTGTATGTTCAAATGTCCAACTATTAAGAAGAAAAATGAGAAATAAAGCAAATATCTTGGAACTTTCAATCCCCATGAAGAGTTCATAGAATTATAAATATTCATTGTTGATTGCTATCATTTATTATTGTGTATTTTAGATTTTTAAAAAATTTTCGCTTATCAAAAGAAGCGTTTGTGTTTGTTTTGGGACTGCTTGATTTACCAACTGGAATAAGGTCAACGCATGTTCCATCCATCCTTCAATCGGCTGCAACTTAAAATCTTCTTGGGGGTGGTGGCTATCAAAGACAAGTTGGGGCTGACTGGGCTGCCACCAATGGATCACAGTACGTTGGCTGAAATTACTGCTGCAGTCATTAAAAAAATGCAGTCAGTACTATGTCCATTTATGATAAAGTTTTTGCCTAAGGACTCAACAAAATCATATTTGAAATATATATCATGAAAAATAAACACACATCAGCTGCTCGGAATGACAGCGTCGGCAAGGAAGTGACGTTTAAAACTCTAAGTGCTGCCAATAATCAATCATTTTTTAGTGATCGCTTTACGCAGAGCAAATAGGAGTTGATAATCAAAAACGACAATCAAAAAGCGACAATCAACTATCACCTTAGCCGATTCCAGCCCTGGCCTCCTTTAAAGGAAAAGTTATTCGCCGGACATTTGGTCCTGTGTGTGAGAACAGCAAATGGAAGGGATGATACAACCGCGATTTCAATGAGCTGTACCAGAATGTGGATGCACTCCAAAAAGCTTAAACACGTCTTAAGAATCATTTAATTATTATGTAAAAGAGCCTTAAAAAATTGGCTGACATAGGTACGGGCTGGTATAAGATTTTTTTTAAACAAAGTATATGAAAGTTTTATATAAAAGGTGATATCTCTAATCACAGAAAAGCATTCTCATAGAGTTTCAAGAGATTTCATTCCAAATAGTAAACATCTGGAATAATCATAAGTTCGATTAACAATTCTCCAATTTAACTTAAAAAATCATATCAGGTAAAGCTTCTTTGAACAATTTTGTTTGGAAGGCATAATGTGTTTTTGATAATTTTGACACTAAATTCATCGCAGTCGATTTCTATTTTATCGTTTTGCAATGTTACAATTCCGTACTTGCATCACAAAATGGAAAAAGAAACTTTGAAAAAATTAAGCTGTTAAAGTATTGTTCTGGAGTTGGTGTGCTGTGGGTAAACGGATGTTCGATATGGATCTTCTCTCATAATAGAAAGCATTTATTGTATACCAAGGAATAGTACCCACTCCCCGAAGATACAAGTGGGAGACTACTTTACTTCTGGAGTTCTGTTTCTCTACATTCTTGATCATTGATTTATTAAATTTAATAGAAAACTTCGTGAAGATTATACTGGTATTGAATTTAGACTATCAGTAAGGCACTTAGGGTAACAACAGAGATAAAAAGCGCCTACTGGTGCAAAGAGATCGCACTATGTGCCTTTTTGGATATAGCATGTGCTTTTGACAACACTGGGTATGAATCCATATCAAATGCTTTGCACTACAAACATAAACAAACCAACTATAAAATTGATCAAATCAATAATGGAAAGTCGTAGAATAACTGCTTCGTCAGGAATGACCTCAGTATAAGTATCAGCAGAAAGCGGCTGCCCACATGGGGGTATGGTTTCACGCCTCCACTGCTCTTTGGTCATCGACGACCTGCTACACAAAATGAGCAACGTAGGATACATTACAAGTCGGTACACCGATGACATTGTCATCAGTGTTAGGGGCAAAAACTCAAATGAAGTCACTTCAAGAAAGCAAAATTCTTTTAAGACAGCCCTAGACTGGTGCATCAGGGACAATCTTTACATAAATCCCAGTAAGGAACAAGGCTTTTACCAAAAGGAGAAATTTAGACCTACGCCAAATATCAATAAACGACACGGTCGTTGAGTACTCCGAAGAAGTCAAATATCTTAGAGTAATCCTAGATAGGCCAAACAGAAAACTGGAAACCCAGTACAACAGGACATGCACAGATTCTACAGAAATTTACGGGTGGTAACGTATGCACGGACTACATTACCCCCCAACTAGATTTTATAAGACCATTTACTGTCTCTTTTCCCTGCAGGGAAGAATGGCATGAGAATCAAGTACCAGTCCATGAAGCAATGATCCCCATATATGCAGATGGCTCCAAGATGGATACTGGCGTTGGCGCGGGTTTTTATTCCGAAATGCTCGGAATATCTTCCAAGCTGAGGTTATGGCGGTGACAACAGCCGCTAAGCGGGTTGCAATGACGGCAATACCACAGGCTGATATTACCTTCTTCATTAACAGCCAAGCGGCAATAAAATCGATTTCCGCCACAGAAATAAAATCGAAGCTTGTAAGTCGTTGTCGCGAAGAGTTGCGGGTTCTTGGCGCGCAGCACATTGTAAGAATCTGTTGGGTCCCCGGACACAGTTGTGTCCCAGGAAATAAAGGAGCCGATGAACTGGCAAGAAAAGGATCTTCCCTTAAATTAAGGGAGGCTGACACTACAGAAAAAAACCCCACCATGTTACCTTAAACAGGTGATTGGTGATAAAAGACTGATGACAGCAAACGAAAGAAGAAGTGTCCTTGACTCCTGTGTCATTACCAGGAAAATGTGGCCACTATATGACAAACAAAAGACCGAGAAAATGCTTCAAATAAATAAAAAATCTTTGTCCTCTCTCACAGGTGTTATCACCGGACACAACATGCTGGGCTACCATGCAAACAAATTGAAACTCAGCACAGATGAACTCTGTAGAGCATGCGAGGACGAGGAGGTGAATAAGGATACCCCTCATTTCCTCTGTCACTGCCCTGCACTCTGTCATATTAGAAACAATGTCCTCAGCAGATATTTCTTCCAGGACTTAGAAGAACTCTCTGGCAAGTCTGTGGACGACTTGCGCAAGTTCATCAACGCATCTGGATTTTTTGTAAGCCCGCTAGCTTTTCCATAGGTTTTTCTGAACTGGAATTCTAATACAAATTCTAATACAAATAACAAAATTACAAAAGCTACTAAAGCTTTATGGGCCTGTTGCCGCACGTATGGTAGAACCTGGGGCATTTCTACAAAGATGCAATGGATCAACCCAGTGGTGATAAGACCCTCTTAGTATTGTAGACAAAATCCACACCAAAGATCGTAATAGAGAAGCTCAAAAAGGTACAACGACTTACGTGCCTAGGTATCTCCGGAGCCATGTGAACCTGTCCAACAGCTGCCATAGAAGCACTAACAGGATTAATAACTCTCCACATTTACATTCAAAAAGTGGCGATCCGCAGTGCAATAAGCTTAATACAGTTAAATGAGATAACCCTTATCGATGAACTCCCAGAACTTGATTTGAACTGTGCGGTCACGGACCGCCTTCACAAAACACTATGCTTCAATAAACGATTATCCCAAGAGAGAAGCATGGGTTAGCAATAACCAACCAAACAGTCACAATGGCATATAGTGGTATACGGATAGTTCTAAAATGGAATCGGGTTTAGGAGCCGGAATATATAGACCAAATACATGCATCACGATACCCATGGGATAAAGTCCCAGTGTATTTCAAGCAGAGCGCCATGCCATTTACGAATGCGCCAGCTACACATATATAATATATATCTGTTGTTGAAGGCGCAAACATCCACATATTCACGGATAGTCAAGCAGCTATAAATGGCCTTAGCTCGCACACCATTGACTCCAAATCAGTCATGCACTGTTTCAATACTCTTCAAACACTCGGCTTAAGAAATAAGACCAAACTATGATGGCTTCCGGGCCACGAAGGGTTTGATGGTAATGAAAAGGCCGATAAATTGGCTATGAAGGGTTCAGAAACACCATTCACATGCCACGATCCATTCTGCTGGACATATAAAATGCATATTTTATTGGGAGAGCATCCCAGGTCAAACGAGCCATTCGCCCCTTCAACAACATTGCCAAAAGATGTCTATATCTAAGTAGGCATGATATCAAAAACTTAGTAGATTAACTTGCTGGCCACCCAGGTTTACGATATCACCTAAATAAAATGAAAATAGTTGACTCTTCTGAGTGCCGATGTCTTGAAGAGGACGAAACAGCTGAGCACATATTATGTGAATGTACAGCCCTCAATGGAATAAGAAAGAAGATCTTCTCCAGGGAACAGCTAAGTTCCGAGATCATAAAGAAATTTTCTGCTGGTAAAATTGTCTGCTTGATACGTAAAGTAGAAACTCTACTACCTTTAATATTTTCTGGCCCCTACAGGACAAAAGATCTCATAAGTCGAAGTGCCTTTTCCTTCGGCTTGGCGAGCTAGGAGTTTAATAAAAAAAAGGCACTTAGGGGTCGTTTGCTGAAACGAACAAATATTTAAGTTAAACATAAACATAAACACGTAACACGTAACACTAGTCATAACACTAGTCAAAGAGTACCAAAGAAACGTTTATGAAGTTGAACACTTAAGATTTTTTTTTTAAATTTTTCTATTATTTCTAATTTCACTCCCAAGCCATGGTAATATTAACGTTACTCTCAGCAAGCTGAGAGTTACCTATCCTGGTTAAAAGCACGAGACTTGGACCAATTTTTCTGACTTCCCTCTCATTTTGTTAAATGGGTCGCAGGTTGAAATGGTGTCGAAGATTAAAAATCTGGGAATAATATTTAACAGCACTCTATCCTGGAGCGACCACATTAATAGTGTTATTGCAAAAATATATGGTTCACTTCGCGGTCTATCTAACTCTAGACTTTTCTTACCTACAGAGGTTAAGACAAGGCTGGTCAAAGCGTTAATTGTGCCGATACTGAGCTATGGTAGCGAAATTTTTGCCGATTTAGACTCTGTATCGCTGCGTAAATTGCAATTAGCGCTTAACGCTGTTACCAGGTTTGTCTTTGGCCTCTGCAGGTTTGATCATATATCCGGATACTCGCGACAAATTCTCGGAAGCAACCTACAGTGTTTTCTTCGTTTCAAATGCATCGCCTTACTCTTCAAAATTATAAAAGGAATAACCCCAAATTATTTGTGTGATAAGCTAACTTTCTCGCAGTCAGCGTGAAGTACGACCTTAAGACCTAGTACGTACACCTGCCTGACAACGCGTCGTCAATTCATTCATTCCGTAAGCCTTTGGAATCATCTCCCTCTATCATTAAGGAACCAAATTGAACATATGCAGTTTTTACCAGTCGTTTTCTCCTTTTTATCGCAGGATAATTCTCAGATGTAATGTTTTATATGTAGTTAAATTAAATTATAATGTTCACTTTGATTTTTATTTTTATTTTTTTCTTGGCAATTTAACTAAATATATAATTAAAGTAAAACTCATATAATTGTCTCTAAACATGTAACATATACAATTATACATAATACCTGAACTTTTTAAGAATTTATTCTTTTTGTACAGCGATGCAATTAAATAAATAAATAAAATAAAAAAAAAGAACTAGGCTCTGACGAATACTAGGGGTAGGAGGAAAATCGTACATGCGACTCTTTCTCACTTAAGATAAGAAAACAAAAACCACCTCCCTTCGAAACCTTCATACTACAACTAGGTTGTAGCTATAGTAGCTTTATTTAAACTATTAAATACGCGTTCGGCAGGCAGCTTCCCAGTGGATGCACCTGCCAATACCGCCATAAGCACGCGGTTACATCGTATTGCGCTAATTCAAATGGTTTTATCCTTTGTAATCGGCGCACTAGGTTAGTATCCTCTCGAATTTGTAGCATGGTGTTATTGCAATGACCGTGAAGGCGTGTCTGTTGTTTGCGGGCAAAATGTTTAATTTCATCTTCGACGGTAGCCATACTTAGGTCTCTGCGGATATCAGTGTTTCTGATAAACCATGGTGCATTTACTATTTTTCTTAGCACTTTGTTTTGAAAAGTTTGTAAAATTTTGATATTACTGGATTTGGTACAACCCCAAAGTTGTATACCGTATGTCCAAACCGGTTTTAGTACTGCATGCTGAGTTGGGAAAATCTACCAAGCAGCCAGTGCATTTGTTTACATCGAATGGCGAGCTCTTCGCGTTTCTTCTTGACGTGCGGTTTCCATTTTAATTTCACATCGAGTGTCATTCACAAATATTTTGCCTCGTTTGCGTACGGAATTCGTACCGAATCAATGAAAATGGGTAAGTTGTCCACATTTCGATAATTAAAAATAAATGTGTCTTCTTCTTGCGGAATATCAATAGTGTATATTAGAAATAGGATCGGTCCAAGAACGCTTCCTTGGGGAACTCCTGCCGCGATTTCCTTAAATTCAGAGTAAACATTTCCGTGTTTTACACGAAAGAGTCTGTCTGATAAGTAACAACTAAGGATATCAGATAACTGTTTCGGAAAAGCTTGTCTTAGCTTATGTTTCAAGCCCGTATGCGGTGCAGGGAAATAAGTCCACTGAGGAACTTATTTCCCACATAGTGGAAATAAAACCACTTTCCCGAAGTGGACTTAGTTCCCATGTAAAGTGGGAACTAAGTCCATTTTTTATGGGAACTTAGTACACATTCAAAAATAAGAAGAGGGAGCTAACATCCAACATATAGAATTAGACAAAAACTGTAAAGTGCAGTTAGTTATCACATTCTTTAAGCAAAATCTTAAGCTTATCATGGTGACATAAAGCCAAAGTTTAAAAACCGTACCTCGCACCTACTCCAAATCAAACAGTGACCCCAAGCAGGGGGGTTGTAGGGGGTAGCATGCCCCCCCATATGCATTACACTGTTTAGGGAATCTACTTGCGATTTCGTAACTAATCCCATAAACAGTGCAATCCATATAGGAGGGGAATGCTGCCCCCCTGCTTGGGATCGCTGTTTGATTTGGAGTAGGTGTAAGGTCACGGTACCTATATAACTCTGTCTCAGTTAAAAGTTAATTTCACTTTTGTTAATAAAAATTGCAAAGTACCTACTTGACTCTTTAATTTTATTTTCTTCTTAGTCGACAGTGAGAATTTACTTTACATTAAAAGGGAACTAAAACCACTCAGAGTTTTGGGAATTTATTTCCCACCTTACATTTTTTTTTTTTTTTTTATTTAAAAAGGAATTCCAAATCCTAGAGCACTCAGACTCGGTAACGGTCCATTGTACTACCAGGCAGAAATCCTCCTTTTGGTGTAGAGGCATGTGAATGGGTGGCGTATGTTGTTGTTCCCCATGGGGATTGAACCTGCACCGCACGGGTAACAAGCCAACACACTAACCACTACACCGTCGCCACCCATTCCCACCTTACATGGGAACTAAGTCCACTTCGCGAAAGTGGTTTTATTTCCCACTTAATGGGAACTAAGTCCCTCAGTGGACTTAGTTCCCGTGGACTTATTTCCCTGCACCAACTAAAACCACTCAGAGATTTCGGAATTTATTTCCCACTTTACATGGGAACTAATTGCACTTCGCGAAAGTGGTTTTATTTCCCACTATGTGGGTACTAAGTCCCTCATTGGACTTAGTTCCCGTTTACTTATTTCCCTGCACCTGCCATACTTTATCAAAGGCCTGAGAGACGTCGAGAAAAACACTAGAACATATTTTTTTCTCCTCTAGGGCTTTTTCAATTACATTGGTTATTCTGTAAACCTGGTCGATTGTACGAGTAGAATGCTTAGTCCTGAATCCGAATTGGTGATCAGGTATTAATCGACGTTCTTCGATAATCGGATGTAGGCGCTTTAACAAAAGTTTTTTCGAATACCTTCGACATTATCGGTAAGAGCGATATTGGCCTATATGATTTTTTGGTTTAGTGGTTTACCGGGCTTTGGAACCATTTCAACTTCAGCTACCTTCCATTGTCGTGGAACGTACAATAACCTGAACGATGCATTTATAAGATTGGCAAACTTGATTAAAGCTTTCCTATGTAAATTTTTAAGAACCTGTCCTGTGATTAAGTCATATCCAGGTGCTTTGCTTAATTTTAGTTTTTCTATTTCGAAGCGTAGTTCGGGTTGCGATACACTTTTTATTCTATAATTGTCAGGTGCCACGGTTAGGACAGCAAATTCGAGCAGCGCTTGACCATCAAATGGTTTAAATGTTTCTTCCAGATGTTCGGCAAATATTTCGGCTTTTTCCTTGTCACTCTTCGCCCATTCTCCATTGATTTTCCTGATGGGTGGCGCTTGCGTTTTTGGTTTTTTAATGCCTTTCATCTTTCATGGCTTTCCAGAGCGAGTAATTTGTACTTTTGTCCGCAGTTAGGCTTCCAAGATATGTAGAAATTTCAAGATTTTTAAAGTCTCGAATTTCTCTCTTAAGTTTACTACAAAGGTAGTTAAGAGTGGTTTTATCCTGTGGAGCGCGAGATTGTTGCCATCTTTTGTGCGTCCTCCTTTTCCTCTTTAACAATTGAATGATTTCCAAGGGATATTTTATTTTGCAATTTGCGGCTATTTTCCGTTTATGGGGAGTATTTTTCCAGGCTGAGCATTGTATGACGTTAATAAATTGATCGACTTCGTCTTCAAGTTCGTGGGGTTTTCGAAGAGACACTTTGAGATTGATTTTACTTTCACAGTATTTTTTAAAGGATTTCCAGTTTGTTTTCATGTTAGTTAGTCTGGGGGGACCATCTTTTTTTCGTAGACAGCCGTTAATTGTCAAAATGACCGGTGAATGATCAGAAGAAAGATCGAAGCATTCCTCAACTACAATAGAGTTTCCCGACAACCCTTTCGTGATGAAGAAATCGATGAGGTCTAGTGTTTTTGCCGTATCCGAGGGCCAGTACGTCGGTTTACCTGAGCAATGGAAGTCAACCCCCAATTTCATACCGGCTTCGTAAAGAACACTTAAGATACCAACCAGCACATCTGGGTGAAACGCCAAATTGGAGACAGATGCACTTACATAGGTATTCACATAAATACTAAGGTTCCGTTTTAACAAATATGTCACAAAATAAATGAGACATTAAATACATTGAACGCGTTCCATAGAAACATTAAATTCACAAAAGAGGAGGAACAAAATGGAAGATTACCGTACTTGGACACATTAATCATACGCAAAGAAAACAAATTGAAAATCGACTGGTATCAGAAACCTATGGCCACAGGACAACTCATCAACTTCTACTCCAAACATCCGAAAAGAGTAATAATAAATACTGCGAATAATTTTATTAGAAGAGTACTAAATATAAGTGACAAACAATTTCACCACGACAACATCAACAAGTTAAGGACAACAATAGCTAAAAATGGATTTCCAAAGAAGACAACGATGGACTTAATCAATAATTATTCTAAAATGGACAACATTGAGCTGAAAGAAAAGCCAAACATAATATTTAAATCAATGACGTATATTACTGACTTCTCGGAGAGATTGACTAAATCGGACATATATGACAAAGATAAATATCAAATCGCACTTAAGACAAATAATACTCTACGACAACTATATAGCAATACAAAAACAATAATAGATAAAATTGACAAATCGAATCTGATTTACGAAATATCTTGTAATGGAGACGGGTCCAACGTATGCAATAAAACATATGTTGGGACAACAAAAAATAAACTAAGGACAAAAATAGCCTCACATAAATCGGACCAAAAAGCTCTCTCGACACCTATAGAACAAAAAACTGCATTAGCTGCCCACTGCATTAAATTCGGACATTATCCTGACTTCGAAAACGTTGACATACTACAAGAAGAATCAAATTATATGAGGAGGTACACTACGGAAATGTTATATTATATGTAATGTACCAATACAAAAACGACTTAACTATAAAACGGACACCGAAAAATGCGCACACATCTACAGACATATTATAAACAAACAACGGAAGACGAAAACAGTTATAACCAAACATTTTTTGTGAAATGTAATTATTTATGTTGTACAATAAGTTGTGTAAGTTTCACAATGTAAATCTGGGTGGCAATGGTGCAGTAGTAGTGTATTCGCTTACGGAATGGAAGGTCGTGCGTTCGAATCCCGGCCAAGTCCATTACTTTATACCGAATACATGAAATCGTAATCTCCCTAAGTAACTTAGACACCACCCGTGGAGAAAAACCCTACAACTGCACCCAAACACTTCTTTCCTATCTCTCTATTCTTTCTAATACCAAGTAGCTTACGTGTTCTTAGCATTATAAGGGTACTGTAACAACAGAAAAAAAATCCCTTTAGCGTAAGCAAATTATAAAAAAAAAAAAAAAAAAAAAATGTAGATTGTTCATTTTATTGTCATAATACTTTTCCTTGACAGTCCCTGAAGATGACTTTCAAAGAAAGTCGAAATATTGGACAAAATATATAATTTAAAATACAAAAAAAGAGTATTTTTAAATTAAGACCTACAGCCCGTTAAACAAACATTATTTATTACAATTCGAGGTCGTTAAACAAAATAATTTAATATGTCTTAATTAAATTATTTTTTTGACTAGTCTTTTTTCACTAGTTTACTTTTGATATCAATGAGTATAACACAACGCAGGGGCTCAGGCAGAAAGGATTTATAATAATTATATACAATTTGATTCATATGGGGAAAATACCTCGCAATGGTGAGTGTTGTCTAAATTTCAGTGCGACGAAAATACGTAAGAAAATTAAAACATTCAATGCTAATCACCACAAAATAATGTATGAACATTCAAATCTGCCCACATGACAAAGTTAATCCATTCATCAAAACAAAACATCATGAGAATGGAATCAAATGACCACTTACCACAAAATATCAGAATCCTGACAATTACGATGGGCCGATATGCATGTTAATAAAAATAGTGGTCATCATCCAGCATTCACCTCAATTTTGAAATTCAAAAGATGCGAATAGACTGGCCAGGGCCACATTTAGCCAACACTTTCATGCAAATCTAAATCCACTTCCGATTCGTCGCCTAATTAACTCGTGACAGTTGTGTGCCAGGAAATTGATGAAAACGTGCATAAAATAATCCCAATACCAAAACCTCCCACATGAATATGATAATTGACATTTAAGCCAATTCAAAAATCAAAACAAATACAATTTAAGCCAGCGTAGGTACATACATACCTACGTTTGTTGGTTAATGCAAACTGGTGGAAGCAAATAAAAAGGACCTTTTAGCACTGCGTTATAGCCTATTAAATGGCAGTGCGAGAGACTCCATTTGAAATTAATCAAAATTTACATCTCCAAAATGGAAGGGAACGGTATAATGTGCAATTTACAATCGCATTTCAACATCATTTCAATTGAATTTTATGGGCCAAATTGATGTTCTATTTTCGAGGAACGGGCATAGGGTCAACCATAGATGTGGTGTGCGGATGAAATGGAACCAAGCCACACTGACTACTGAACCTCATAGTAAATAAATAAATAAGTTTACGTCGCATTAGTCACGTAGTCGTACATCGAATGTTATTTATTGATCATTAATTTCTCGCTAGTGTAATGGACAATGGCTGTTCGGCGATAGTGATACGAGTTGTCGAGATGGAAGTAAGGAATCCTTAAAATTTTATTTTGTTTACGGACTTCAGGAGATGACAATGATATGGTGCACCAAGATGTCAGACGATGCAGGTTGAGTGTGCTCTTGACGCGAAAAAGGCAAACGTTCATTGATTGTTCATCGACTTTAATAAACAGATAAACATATATCTAAGCACCCACAAGTGCAATGTAGTTCATTCGGTTCATTCTTTTTTCCAGCAGGATTAATTTACCAATAATTCGTTCGACTAAATAATAAAGGGAAAAGTTGACAAGGGTTCAAAATTAATTACAATTCAGGCAGAGCTGGACTTGTGGCTTCTACGGCTTACGTTTTTTTACAGGCTTTATATGCTTATTTTCCAATTTGCATATTGAATACTGTAATAATTTTTCATATACACACTTACATTAGCGGTTATTTCTATCGATGCTTAGTCCGTAAGTGGATATGTATAACGCAGTGCTTCCAAATAAAACTTTATTGGGTTCTGATTAATTTTTTGGAAATGTCATAATGAGTCTATCGAATTTTTAGAAAAAAAAGAAGTTGCTTTGATTTTATGAAATAAATATTATTTCATGCTCTTTAAATTTCTTTCGCTCATTTTTTCCAGATAAATGTTAGTTCGTTTTTTATTCGGGTTCATCCAGAAGAACGAACCCGTTAATATTAAAATCTCATCACCTTTTACGCCACTATAGTATGGTAAAAAAATGTCACATATAAGATAGCAACAGAGGAGCTGAAAAAGGTACAACGGCTTTCATGCCTGGGTATCTCTGGAGCAATGCGAACCTGCTCTGGATGCGCCAGGAACATCAATATTTCTGGTATCAAAGACGCCACCATCCATATATTCACGGATAGTCAAGCAGCTATAAATGCCCTTAGCTCGCATACAATTGAATCTTAATAAGTCTTGCACTGTTTTGAAAAACACTCGGCTCAAGGTAGAAGACCAAACGTTGGTGGGTTCCGGGCCATGAGTGTTTTAATTTATTTTATTTATTTATTTTTTATTTTATTTATTTATAAATTCGGTCTGCTTAAACACAGTAAGATACAATATCTTATAATATAGCGATAAGCGCATTAATAAACAAATTGTGGAACTACAAAGAAAAGAGAAAGCAGTGAAACCTGAACAAATACATTTATTTCTCTTGTTATTATTTATTACGATTATTATCAAACTTCGTTACTTTTAATTTTTAATTTACTTAGTTGCTCGCTTCTTGCTGTTTTTTGATATAAAGACTCAATATATGTTCATTATTATATTGATCTAAATTAAAAAAGGAAAAAGGAAGATTAGAAAAGGAATAATTGGCATTTGAGCTCAATTCGTCTCTAGTTAAGAGGGAGAGAAGTGTTTTTTCATTTAATTTTTCAATCTCGTGGCATTATTAATTTCTCTAATCGCGCGCGGTAGAGAATTCCAAAGGCGGATTTTTTTTTTATTTTTTTTTTATTTTATTTTTTTGATAAAAAGGAATTCCAAATCCTAGAGCACTCAGACTCGGTAACGGTCCATTGTACTACCAGGCATAAATCCTCCTTTTGGTGTAGAGGCATGTGAATGGGTGGCGTATGTTGTTGTTCCCCATGGGGATTGAACCTGCACAGCACGGGTAACAAGCCAACACACTAACCTCTACACCGTCGCCACCCATCCCAAAGGCGGATACTATTTATATAAAGTTGACGCTCGGAGGTAAGAGATGAGTACCGTGGATGTATGATATGACCAGACCTGATTGAGGAGGTCCTTCGTATTCTATCATAGAGATAGTGTGGTGAGTGTGTGAGCAAGACGTCAGAGAATAGAGCTAAGGTGCGAAATTTGAGAAAATTGTCAAATGGCATGATTAATAGCTGTATAGAAAAATTAGAAACGCGGTCACGTCTTCGCAGATTAAAAATATAGCGTATTGCACTAAGGCGACGTTTAGCCTACGTCTGCTTTCGTAGTTGCATGAGCAGTATATTTCACAGCCAAACGTAAGAATGGGTATTATCAATGTTTTCACCAGCATGTAACGAGTTTTTATTGGGGTGAAATAATGGATCGCCCTCAGCGGAAGGTAATGAAAAGGCCGACGAACTGGCAAGAAAGGGCTCAGAAACTGCTTTCAAAATTCCCGAACCCCCCTTGTGCTGCACTCCTAGATCAGCAGTAATCACAGCTATAAAATACTTGGAACATATGAAATGTACAGCATATTGGGAAAGTATCCCTTAGACAGTCCAAATGAGCCATCCAGCCCTTTAATAGAAATGCCGACAAATGTCTAAATTTGAGTCGGCATGATATAAAAAACCTAGTAGGCTGTCTTATGGGTAACTACGGGTTACGATTCCCCTTTAACAAAATAAAAAAAAAATTGACTCTCCGGAGTGCCGGCTATGTCTTGAGGAAGACGAAACCGCTGAATATATTCCACGTGAAGTCCATCGCTCATTGAAGCTAGAAGGAAGATATTCTTCGGGGAACAATGGAGCCCTGAAGACATGAATTAGTCCTCTTTATCCAGAAGTAAAAATACTACTAGCCTAAAAAATTTCTGGCCCAGACGGTACGGTAGACTTTATAGGTCGCAGTGCCTTTTTCTTCGCTTGCAAGAGCCAGAAGCTAAACAAGAAAAAGGTGAGTTAGTCAGAACATGGCTCGGTAGAAACCTCGCCCACGGTGTCACTATATTTTGACATTTTTAGCGAAATCAGGAAATATATTCAAGTCGGTGTTCTTACCATTTTTAAACATCTCTTCGACTTTATTACCAAAATAAATTGACTTTATTTTAATGCCTTTTTTGTTTCCGCGGACATGATTTCAGTATTTAAAAATGTGAAAATGGCAACGTTCTCCGCTGCACTAGACATTTTACTTCATTTCGATGTCCGCTCAAAAGCTACCTCGAAGTGGATCAATTCCTTAACGCCCGTGCTGTATAGCTATACATTATAAGAGTCCCAACTCCCAACCCCTTTAATTCTTGTTAATTATAAAAAAAGAAGAATATTGGCGACTCTATCATTCTGGACTTATTTGGGCCTCTACCGGGGAACATAGATTACACAATACCCCAATTACAGTTCAGAAAGAATTTCCAAATCACTATCCCCACCAGATCATGATGCATTTACGGCGCGCGGATATATCGATCCACTTCTACACCGATGGATCAAAAACTAATGATGAGGTAGGTGGGGGTGTTTTCTCAGAAAGACCAAATATTAGTCTCTCTTTCGGTCTTCCTGATCATTGTAGCGTGTTTTAGGCGGAAATCATGGAGATTAAGGAAGTCTTGTCGTGGCTGAAGTGAAATGTGATATCCACTAAGGATAAAGTCCTTGGACTTAGTCTCTTCAAACTACATTGCAGCCCTAGATTGCCGTTTATCTCTTGAGGAGATGGCAGAGTAGTTCAATATTTACCTCTGTTTGGTGCCGGGGCATAAAGACATTCCAGGGAACTGTATCGCATTACCTCTTTTACCTGATAAAGGTTTTCTAGGTACATATAAAGGGTTTTTCAATAAGAGCGCTACAAAAGTTTTAAATAAAACAAAAACGGTTTTGGATATCAATGAAATTCTTTATTCCTGTGAAAGTACCTTCGATGCCATTATGTATGGACTTCGATTTCTTTTGCATGGCCACCACGGGCACGCTTGCAGAAGTCCAGACGCTGAACCCAATTTTCAACGGTTTTCAAGCATAAATCGGCCGATACTGCTGCAATTTCACGTTCGATATTCGTACGAAGTTCATCAATCGTCGCTGGCTTGTTGGCATAGACCATAGACTCGACGTAGCTCCACAGGAAATAGTCTGACGGCGTCAAATCGCACGACCGAGGCGGCCAAGGGACTGGACCATTTCGTGAGATAACACGGTTTCCAAACTTGGTTTACAATAAATTGATTGTGGCATTCGCTGTGTGGCTTGTGGCGCCGTCCTGTTGGAATCACATGTCCTCCAAGTCCATATCATCCAAGTGGGTCCAAAACTATTCGGTTATCATTGAACGGTAGCGATTCCCATTCACAGTAACGTGCCGGTCTTGATCATCACGGAAGAAGTACGGCCCAATGACGCCGCCGGCCCATGAACCACACCAAACCATAATTTTGTCGGGATGCAATGATGACTCATGGAGTACGTGTGGATTGCTGCCTGACCAATACCGCATATTATGTTTATTGACGAAGCCATTCAGCCAGAAATGAGCCTCATCGCTGAAGATGATTTTTCGATGAAAATTCGAATCATTTTCAAGTTGTAGCTCAGCCCAATTCACGAACATACGACGCTTCTGGTGGTCAAGCGGCTTCAGTTCTTGCGACAATTTAATCTTGTAAGGATGTAGGCCAAGATCTTTTCGCAAAATTCGCCACAACGACGTCACAGAGATGCCCAACGCTTGAGAACGACGTGTGAGAGACACATTTGGGCTTTCTTCAACTGAAGCCTCAGCGTCAGCAATATTCTCAATACTACGGGCACTTCTTTGTCTCACTGGCACTGGAACATTTTGTACTGTGCTTGTGGATTCAAAGTTTTCCACTAGACGCTCAATTGTTGATCTGCTAGGACGATTATGACGACCATAAATTGGACGTAGCGCTCTTAACGTTGAGGCCACTGACTCCGAATTTCGGTAGTAAATTTTAATAATTTCGACTCATGAAATGGCAAACCTTACTGAAGAGAAATGTCAAAAGAGCGGCAAGAAATTCGGCGTCGTTTGCTGTCCCTGTCTCTCTACTTTTGTAGCGTCCCTGTTGAAAAACCCTTTACCTATCGCTCCTTGTAAACAGGTAGTAATACATGGCTAGCGACTAAGCATATCTTTCCAAAGCTGGTTCTGCGACGCTCTATGTGTTTGATCTCACTAAACCGACTGCTTGGCTTTGCTATAGGTGTCATTAAAGGACACTGTCTAATAGGCAATTCTGTAGAAGCTGCATAGACGAGGAGGAGGAGGAGACTACACTTCACCTTCTTTGTACTTGTCCGGCACTCTCCCATAAAAGAAATTTCTATCTAGAAGCCTTCTTCCTTAATGATCTCAGAGATGTTAGAAGTCTATCGCGCTTCATTAGGAGCTCCAAATGGTTTAGCGGATAGAGGGAGAAACTCCCTGATCCACGTGGCATCACAATGGACCTCACAGTGATCTAAGTGTGTCGCATATTAGCTGACAGTCACCATAACCTAACCTAACTTAAGCGAAAGCTGATCCGCAGGATATTCTAGAACGAATTTTTGGACACGAAATTGTTCGCAAAACAGGAGGTCTTCTATTTCAAAGTTTATTCGTTCTTTATAGATTTTAATTCTATTATTATATCAAATTAACTATCACTATCCGAATCAGAATCAAAGAACAAAAGTAGAAGCTTAATTCCAAATTAAAACTTAATACAATTCCTAAGTCACAAGTAGGATTTCATCTACTAGTCTACCAGTGGGACTTACTTTTTTGCTACACTTGTAGCTCTGTGTTCCAGAAAGAGGATAATAACACAATTTTCCCCGTGTAGCATTGGTCTATTACACATGCAGAGCTGCCGGTCGACTTGTAGTTTCGTGTTACAGAAACGTGATGCGCTTGTATGAATTTCCTTGTACTACAAGTACTTGTATCATTGTGTTACAGACCCCAGTAGTTCAAATTAAACTGATACTTGGAGCTTCTGGAAATTGGCCATTCGGAATCGGCGTTAAAT
Organism: Portevinia maculata; assembly: GCA_949715645.1. Taxonomy (NCBI): domain Eukaryota; kingdom Metazoa; phylum Arthropoda; class Insecta; order Diptera; family Syrphidae; genus Portevinia; species Portevinia maculata. The sequence continues at coordinate 363,582,957 of OX454525.1, read as the reverse complement.
TGCAGTTCCCTTCCATTCGTATTGTCTTCGCGTGCAAGAGCCGGGTTTTAGGCCCTTTATGGACAGTTAATGCCTACTTCTTATTTTTATTTATGTAATTATTTATTTATTATTTTACAACAAAAAAGATCAAACAAAGCTCTTATCCTCCCGAAATATATGAAATTATTACAGAAAAAAGGAAAGCTAGAAAAGGATGACAACAGACAAGGGCGCCAAGCGACAAGACCACACTGAGAAACTTAAATTATAAGCTCAGAAAATCTGTAAGAGAATTCAATAATGAGACTTTGAAAACTTACCTCACAAGTCTTACAAATGATGCTAGTACCGACTACTCGCTCTGGAAAGCAACAAAGAAAATGAACAGGCCAATAGCTCACATTCCGCCAGTAAAAACCAGAGAAGGTAACTGGGCGAAAAGCAACCAAGAGAAAGCAAACACTTTTACTGAGTATCTTGAAGACGTATTCAAACCTTATGAAGATAAATGTTATCAAGGACTCGAAATAAGGTGCGAAGAAGATAGACCTATTCGGCCGGTAACAGCTAAAGAACTTGCCAAAGAAATTAAAGAAAGCATAAATATAAAAAAGGCCCCAGGGTTTGATTTGATTACAGGAGAAATTTTAAAGAAATTTCCACGAAAATGTTTAAAAAAAAACTAGCGCAGATTATAAATGCTGCATTTAAATTAAGATATGTGCCAAGCATGTGGAAAGTCGCGGAGGTAATAATGATACCTAAACCAGGCAAACAACCTAACGAAGTTACCTCATATCGCCCAATATCTATTCTACCAATGTTGTCCAAGTTATTCGAAAAAGTGCTGTTAAAACGTCTACAAAAAATAATAGATGAAAAATCGCTAGTCCCAATTCACCAATTTGGATTTAGAAATAAACACTCTACCATTGATCAGGTGCACGGACTCACAGATAGAATCGAAAAAGCATTTAAAGCGAAAATGTGTGCTCTACAGTATTTCTTGATATAGCACAAGCTTTCGATAAAGTCTGGCACAAAGGACTGATACACAAATTACAAAAGCAACTGCGGAAGCAGTATGCGACCATTCTGGAGTCTTATATATCAGATAGATTCTTCAGAATTAAACAAGATGCAGAGTACTCAACATTAAGAGAGATTAAAGCTGGTGTACCGCAAGGCAGCGTGCTAGGTCCAGTTCTATACCTACTTTTTACTAGCGATCTGCCTGAAAGTGAAGAAACCACCATAGCTTTTGCAGATGACACAGCTGTCCTTGCTGTGGGAGCAACTGTCGAAATAGCAACAAAAAAGCTTCAAACAGCAATAAACAATATTTCAGAATGGACTAAGAAATGGCAGATTAGCTTAAATGACCTTAAGTCAGTCCGTATTAATTTTACGTCTAAAAACGTACCACACATTCCAGTCTACATTAATAACAATGTAATGGAATATTCAAACACAGCCAAATATCTAGGCATGACTCTAGACGCTAAACTGCGCAGGAAAGCGCACGTAAAGAAAAAAAAAAGATTAGTTGAACATGCGATACAGTAAAATGTATTGGCTTATTGGGCCCTGTCTAACTACAATAAGTTATTGCTATACACGCAAGTTCTGAAACCAGTATGGACCTACGGGCTCCAGTTGTGGGCATGCCCATACAGTTCAGGTTTTCCAAAATAAAGTACTAAGGAACTTAGTTAATGCAACTTGGCACATACGCAATGCCGATCTGCATAAAGATCTAAATGTTGAAATGGTTGAAGATGAAGTTAAGAAAGTTGCTCAAAGGCATAGAAGTAGGCTTTTCAACCATGTAAAAACTGAAATAACAGAACTGTTAAATAATGACAATGCAATCAGGAGATTGAGACGGTTAAAACCTCTTGATCTATAAGAGTTAGCAAGGGCCAAGAAATCAGGTATTGATTTCAAACAAGAAAAAAGTTTTGAAATCCGACAAACGGCGGATTTATCTGTTAAATTCAACAAATATGTAGTTCGAAAACAAATTGCCGATTAGTCGTCGACTAGGTGCAATCTCATTCGGGATGTCGAATGTCAGTCCCCCGGGGGTTTGAGTTAAAGTCTATCACTATTGCCGAAGCATCCCCCGCGTACTAGCTCTGCAATGTTTCTCGATGATTTTTTACTTCCAGCGAATTCCCAACACAAAAAAAAATATTTATTATTCATTTCTTAAACATAAAACAATGGTAAACTATTAAATGGTAAATTTAAGGGGAAGAGTTAGGGACAATTTGAATTTACAAAAAGAGGTAGCAAATGACGCATCATTACAAATTATTTATTTATTCTGGGGTGAATAAAAGTATATAATCAAGAAAAACAAAATATTTTGTAGTACAAGAAGTTAAGCAAGAAAAAGATACATGTAAAACAGATCGAAGGAGGCAAATATCAGATACCTAAGCCTTTACAAACCATTTATTGCTAAAAGATGACCCTTTCATAAAGAGTCGTAAATTGGTAAGAACACCACCATCCCAACCAACAAGAGAAAATCCTATGTTGGAAGCTTGTTACAAAAAAGCCTGTGAAGAAAGAGACAATTTTAACCAACTCAGTGAAAAACTCGCAAGCGAAATTGATAAACTAAAGCTTGAGCTACATCAGCTTAAAGAACAGTTCAATAATAACAATAAAAATGAGCAGATGCCTAAAACTGTAGTGTAATCTACGGATGAAGAAGAACTGCAAAAAGAGACAGAACCACCCTTCAAGGGAACAAAAAGGAACAAAATAAGAAAAATGAGCAGGTGTTCGGAGCTTTTACCACCAAAATTGACCCAGAAAAGCCCAGAAAAGATAAAAGGTAAAGAAACCAAACCACTCAAAACAATAAAGCCTCCACCAATTATAGTGCTCTGTATTACGAAGTGCGAAGGCTTATTGAATATTTTAGAGGAAAATAAAATAAAAGCTAATACAGCCCTCCTAAATAGTAATGATGTTAAAATTAATGTTGATAACGAAGAATCCTACAGAAACTTAACAAAATTGCTAAACCAGAAAAAAGTTCAATGGTACTCGTTTGAAAATAATCAAACAAGACCAATAAAGGTTGTTGCAAAGAAACTACACTTCTCATGCACACCTGAACGCATTGCAAATGACCTAATAAAGAAAAACTTCAAAATACTTGAAGTTGTCACCATGCTTAAGTACAAGAGTAAAGCACCGCTCCCGATGTTCATGCTTACTTTTGAGCATGATGAAGACATCAAACAAATTTATGAAATTAAAGATATCTTAGCAATGAAAGTTCAAAGTCATCCTTTGCGGAAAACAAAGCTAGTTCCTCAATGTAAGAACTGCCAAAAGCATGGTCACACTCACAAATACTTCAACTCAAACCCGAAATGCGTTAAATGTGCAGGAGAACACCATACAAAAGACAGCATAAGGGAAAAAAATGCTGCCCCACAAATGCGCCAGTTGTAGCGAAAGACACCCAGCTAACTACAGAGGGTGTGTAGTAGCAAAAGAGATACAGCAGGTAAAAGACAACAAGCAAAAGAAAATGTAAAAGCCTGTTCAAAAAGACGCAACCAAAAACGGAGAAAAAAGAAACAAAAAAGAATTGAGACCGAAATCTAAAGGAGCTAAACGAAATCTACCCTTAAGCGAAAATTAAAACTTTAGCCTCATAACCGGTCCACAGAAAACATATGCACAGGTTGCTTCGAAAAACGTTGTAAAACCAGTCGGAAACCCCAAGCCTCCCATTAATGCTATGGAGGATATCATGCAAAGAATCCTTAACAGAATGGGAGATATGGAAAAGAATAATAAGAAAATTCTGGAAAGAATATCTCTCCTTGAAAACCAAAACAGTAATAAAAGAACTGTACCTAAAAGAACATAATGGCTAAAAACATACAAATCTTATTATGGAATGCCAATGGCCTCGAGAATCGTAAAGACGAATTGCAAGCGACTCTCGACATAAACAGAATTGACATATGTCTAGTCTCCGAGACATATTTTAAAATTGAAACAAAATACGAACTTCGCGGATACAAGACATACCAAACTCCACATCCTCAAAATACAGCAAGAGGAGGGGCCGCAGTTATAATTTAGGAAGATGTTAGCCACGAAGAAGATGAAGAATATCAGTCGTGTGAAATACAAGCGAAATCCGTAAAAATAAAAACAAGTAGCGGCCAGATAACGGTAGCAGCGGCATATTGTTCTCCTAGCTTCAGGCTGAAACAAAACAATTTTGAAAGCCTCTTCCGTAAATTCGGAAATAAATTCATAATAGGTGGAGATTTCAACGCTAAGAACATATCTTGGGGATCAAGATTAAAAAATACAAGATGAAGAGAACTCCTTGAATATATTAAAAAAAAAAATGTTAACTACCATTCAACGGGAAATCCTACTTACTGGCCTACAGATAGGAACAAAATCCCGGATGTTGCCGACTTCTTCTTAACTAAAAATATTTCCTCAAATACTACTCAAGTTAAGGAAGGGCCAGATCTTGACTCAGATCACTCATCTGTGCTGCTAACACTTGGTAATAAAATTATAATGAAGGAACACAACCCACGTCTAGTAAACATATGGACTGGACATATTTCAGATATAAAAGATGAACGCATCGAACTATCCACAACAATTAATACAATAGAGCAAATAGAAAGTGAAGTACAGTCCTTCACCCTAGCTATACAAAAGGCTGAATGGGCTGCAACGCCTGAATTAAATAGCAAAGTAAAAAGAAATGTGTATATCAGAAAAGAGACGACCCCGCAAACGATGGCAACTGTCAAGAGCTCCAAGTGATAAAAGTAGACTTAATAGCTTAAACAATAAGCTCAGAAAAAGGATAGCAGAATTTAAAAATGCATCGGTGGAAAGATACCTTACAAATCTGACAAACGATGCTAGTACAGAATACTCACTGTGGAAGGCTACAGAAAAAATTAAAAGATCAACGGCATACATTCCGCCAGTGAAAAACAGCAGTGATAACTGGGCTAAAACAAACAAACAAAAGGCGGATCTATTTGCGGAACATCTTGAAAACGTTTTCAAGCCATACGACAATAATGATATTTCCCAACAAACGGAAAAAATGTGCGAAGACGAGAGATCGATTCCAGCAGTAACCTCTAGGGAAATAGCCAAAGAAATAAAAGAAAAGATCAACCCGAAAAAAGCACCGGGATTTGATCTAATAACGGGTGAAATTCTGAAAAAACTGCCTAAGAAAGGTATGAAAAAAATAGCACAGATAATAAATGGTGCGTTCAGACTAAGGTATGTTCCGCACATGTGGAAGGTTGTGGAAGTTATCATGGTACCTAAGCCGGGAAAATTACCCAGTGAAGTAACGTCATATCGGCCGATATCATTGCTGCCAATCCTGTCTAAGCTATTCGAAAAAATGCTCCTAAAACGACTCCATCCGATTCTAGAAGAAAAGACACTGATCCCAAACCATCAGTTTGGATTCAGAAATAAATACTCAACAATAGATCAGGTCCACAGAATAACTGATATAATAGAAATAGACACTGAGCTGATAGTGTAAGACAGGCTTTTCATAAAGTCTGGCACAAAGGATTAATCCGTAAGCTACAAAAATATCTTCCAAAAGAGTACCATGAAATACTAGAGTCGTTTATAATGCAACGATTATTTAGAATTAAGCAAGAGAATGAGTACTCCGAATTGAAACACATCAAAGCTGGAGTACCGCAAGGTAGTGTGTTGGGACCAGTACTGTTCCTCCTATACTCGAACGACCTACCACAAAATGACGAAACTACTGTTGCCACTTTTGCAGACGATACTGCTGTACTTGCAGTAGGAAAAACCGCACAGGAAGTTACAGAAAAAGTGCAAAGGACAGTAAATGATATATCCAATTGGACCAACAAATGGCAAATAAAATTAAATGAACTAAAGTCGGTTCATATTAACTTTACGAATAAAAACGTACAACACATACCTGTTTACATAAATAATAAAGTAGTTCTGCATTCGAACTCAGTTCAGTATTTAGGCCTGACTTTGGACGCAAAGTTGCGTTGGAAAACACATGTCAAAAAAAACCCAGATGAACTAAATATACGACACAATAAAATGTATTGGCTCATAGGGAGGAATTCATGCCTTTCAATCTACAACAAACTGCTTCTCTTCAAGCAAATATTAAAACCAATTTGGACATATGGCCTCCAGTTATGGGGGTGCACAAGAAAGACAAATCTTCCAAGCATACAATGCTTTCAAAACAAAGTATTACGCAATATTGTTAATGCGCCGTGGTACATACGTAATGCTGATCTACATAGGGATCTAAAAATTGAAATGATAGAGGACGAGGTTCGGAAGGTCGCAAGAAGACATGAAGTTAGGCTTCGCAACCATGCTAATTTAGAAGTAGTTCAACTACTTAATAACAACAATTTAGTTAGAAGATTACGTAGAGTTAAACCTTTTGAACTAGTTAACTAGGTAGAAAGGAAAGAAATATATGTGTTACAACATAATCACACGAACAAAGTGATAATGAATTAAGAAACAAAAGGTAACAAACCAAAGTTAGTTCCTTAAAACAGTACATAAGTACATAAGCAAATGTTAAAACAAAATTGCTGATTAGTCTTTAGACTAGGTGCGATTACTGGAAGGATGGTAACATCATGCCTTCGCTGGGTGTTTTTAGTGGGTGATTCAAGTCCCACACTATCGCAGAGCTCGCAAGCGATGTCTTTCAACGATTTTCACCTAACTACACGCAAAAAAAAAAAATTGCGTCAATTAGATTCAAGGGGCTATCTGAATCATAAGCAATCCCAAGATCATCTGCAAACGCTTTAACCTTTCCCACAAGTGGTTACTCTAATAGACTTTTAATAAATATTAAAAATGAAACAGGGCCGAGGACAGATCCTTGTAAACAAATAACTAGTTAATATTGAACAAACGCATAACCTATATCAAATCAAAAGTAACACACACATTATTGCTCGAACAATGCCACAAAAAGACTGTCCATTCGAATTCATGTTGCCTTTTTTTCGAAGTCAGTTCCCTTGCCCCTATTCACATCAAGTGTTTAGTATAAACAATGCATCTGCAGTTGCGGATGTCCTCTACAATCAACCATCATATAACTAATAGCTACCGCTGTACAGACTTTTTTTCTATCTCTGGGGATAGAGACAAAAATTCATCGCCAGCGACAGGACTTCGGCAGAAAGCTTCATCATCGTCAGTTGACAAGTAAAGATTCATATCGTCAATGCGGTCACATATTGACATGCAGCGTTTAGTCCCACAGTACTATCTCCCCCACCCCAAACACACTTTCTGTCCCTGTCTCCTTAGTTCTCTTCAAATATCGTCCAAGGACTATCCGCATCACCACTCTACTTCCTGATGGATAAAATCCTTGATATTTATCTCATTTTCCGCATCGGTCACATGAAATATATATATGTTGCGTTTTTTTTTTGTCATACCAACCGATTGCAAGTTGCAGTCCCTTCCCTCAACGTCATCATCATCGTCACCAGCATGGGATACATCTAAATCTGAACATTTTTCTGAGCGGCGGCAAAGAGATTAACCCCCTTCAGATACAAAAACCTCTGTACACTCGCACACACACCTGATGATAATACTTATACTATGCCAAGCTGCTGAACAAATATCTGCGAATAGGATTTCAGGATCTCTACTTTCCCTCTGCAATCAGCCAGCGAATTAGGTGACCATACACTTCGTTGAAGGTTCCGCACACACAAAATGCCAAAATTCAACATTTTCTAAATGCTTAGGTCAGCTTACAAATTGATTTCCAGCCTCCAGCTAGGTTCTGTGGTGAATGGTGATACCAAGCGAAATATGCCCGCAAAAACCGTATCTAGATAAACAGAAAAACACGAAACAAAAATGATTGGCGTACTCTACGACGAGTATTGAGTGCAGGTACCTACAAGTTTAGATACTTTCAAATTGAATTTCAGAGCCAATACGGGAGTACCTGTTGTACAAAAGGACAGACGAAGAGGAGTCGTCGTCCTCGGCCGTGGTGCACCATCTCTTGCTTTTTCCAGAGAAATGCAACTGCTGCTTAACGCTCGGGATCATCATTGATGGCAGCAACCGACTTTGATTAAATGTTGCGACAAATTCCCATTGAAGCGGTGATGAACGACTATGAACTGCAACAGCGAATGTCCTGCTGCTCATGTGGTGAGACATCTTTTTTTTTTTTAATTCCTCATAGGAGGAGGATACTTTTCAGAAATGCAACATCTCGAGCAAACTATGCACACACAACATCAAGCTGCAGCTGCAGGGGCAAAATGTAAGTCCATGTGCGTATAGGAAAATTCGATTAAAGATACATAAGTCGGCTGTGGACAGAGTTTCCATTGCATAATTTCAAAATCCTATAAAAATGCAAAAATATTTTTGAATCAATGTATACCTGCCACTGGCAAGTGTAATGGGGTCTGTGACATTTCTCCTAAACATCGAGGGGTTAATCACCTACATTCGCACTGCAGATAGTCATTCACTCAGTCGTTCGATCAGGGAAGTGACAGAGACAAAGTCGGCATATTGTTTTTGTTTTCGGTTAAGCAATTCCGAGATTCGATTGCTGATGCATATTTTAATAATCCGGCGCGTCTTGCTTCTGTCAACCTTCTGCTAGTGCTGCTACTATGCTTACGATTATAATGACCCAGCTTGGTGAAATTTTGGATTCTGATGGTAGTTGGCCCCTGTGGAATTTTCGGTGACAAACATTGTGTATTTTGCTAGAACATACAACAAACCGAACGCACAAGGCGGATAATTTTACTTGCCCTGGGTACATTTTGACTAGGAAGGATAATAATTTTCCTTCGGCATGCGATGCAGCTTTAGGTTGAAAATCCAAAATGGATACGATTTGGCATACGCATATTTTTCAACTTTCCTATTAGTGGAAGTCTTGATTTGTCTGCGAATGGTGAAGTGTGTGAGTTTGTTTGTTGTCTCGTAGGATACTTTAGTTGAAAGTAATGAGAATTGGGAAATCATACTGAGATTCTGGAGATTGCTTTGTGGATAAAGCTGGAATTAATTTGAACTGTAATTACGTTGGGGACGTGTTGAGACTTTTAATTCTGTTCAAGTATGGATTTTGTACAAAATAATCGCCCTGGAAGCTAGATTGTGCTTACCAATCAACTATCGGATGTCATCCATTTATGTACTCGTATATGAACGCGTTCACTCCTTGTTTTGCGTACGTATTAGGGATTTAAATTAACAATTTTAAAGAGGGAAATATCCCTGATTTCGCAGCTAGATACGTGCTGACATTGACTCTATGATAAACTCGAACTCCTCTATTGTTGCACCAAATAACAAAAGCTATTTTTTGGGGGGTTTTCGTCTCTGTTGTAACCGTCATCACCAACCGAAAAAAAAGGTATCGAGGAATATTATTTTCGGCTACTTAACAAGACTGGCGTATTGAAGGCATTGAAGGCGGTGTAATATCCAGTTTGGAAGCGGCTTTTCCTAATTGTTCCAAAAACTGCACCGGATTTTGACAAGAGATGTACTATCATGTCAATCTTGTTCTGGAGAAAATAGTGCGCAGGGCAGGTATCAACACAGAAGGCACTTTTTTCAAGAGATCCGTCCAACTACTGGGGTATGCGGACGATATCGACATCATCGGCTATTCCCAGCGTATCGTGATAGTGGCTTTTTCGGTGATTGAAGAACAGGCTAACTTGGTTGGTCTTGAAGTAAATGAGGACAAGACTGAATACATGCTATTAAGAAACAAACAAACATCTGTTCACCGCCCAGGACAAAACGTCACCGTTGATAGCAATAACTTCGAGATAGTTAAGGAGTTCACCTCCCTTGGAGCAAACATAAAATCCACAAATGATACCTTAGTGGAGATCCGACGGACAATTACCTTAGGAAACGGCTGCTTTTTCGGTTTGGCCAAACAAATTGGTTCAAAACTCCTCACTCAAAGAACAAAATACATGCTCTATCGAAGCTTGATCCTGCCAGATCTGCTTTATGGTACCGAGTGCTGATAAATAGGAAACGGGAGCTAATATTGGGTTCTTTTGCAATAAAAATAGGCCGAATGGAGGAGAAGCTTAATCAAGTCGACTACATTTGCGCGACCAAATTGAGCGAATGGAGAATAATGCTCCAGCCTTGAGAATCTTCCACTCCCAGCCCTAACCTCCTTTTTAAAGACTAAGCCATCGCGGATGCCATAGCGCTTGGTCTGTACACCTGGAAGAAGCGTGCCCGAGATCGCAGAGGATGGAAGGCTATAGTGTCTCAGGCAGAGACTCTTCACGGTGCTGGAGCCCATTAAGTCAGTAAGTACGAAATGCAGTGGAAACAATACGAAAATAATATCACTCTTATTACACTTTTAAAGGGCGTTTGAAACGATAAACCGCGAGATTCTTCTCCATAAACTTTGGATCGAGGATAAAGAGCTTGAATGGTTTAACTCATATCTGACTAAGCGAACACAGAGCGCAAAAGTAAACAACATTTTTTTTTTTTTTATTCATAAGACATTTATTCATAAGATACGATTTACTATTGTTGTGTTATCTGCAAAGCCTGAAAGGCTTGTCTGCAGAAGACTAGTTACAAAATTAGGTTATAAATATTGTTGAGTCTTTTGTATGTGTTGGTATTATTTTTTACTTATTATTATTAAATACATTAAATTACTATATTGAACTTAGATAGAAACCTTTAGTTTTTTTCACAAATTGCAATTTATTTAGTTTGCGAATTTCATTCGGAAGTTCGTTTAATATTGTCGGTATCGTTACGTTGTATCTTCTCCTGCAATACTCGTTCCATGACCTCGGGATGGTATATCGCTGCTGTTCTCGTCTTCTGGTGTTGAACGCCTGTTGTGTTGGTATTAGCAAGGTATTATTGTTATAGAAATTTGTCAATATCTCTAATTTATATAGTTGCGAGATATTTAGCAATTTCATATCGTTCGTGATTTGTTGTCCTTCGTATTGTTGTCCAAAAGTCTCTTGATGTATCATTCTTTGAATTCGAGTTTGAAGTTTTTGTAAAGGTTGCATTTGCTTCGCTCTTCCCCAGGCCAATATTCCATATCTGAGATGGGATTCAACCAATCCAAAGTAGCATTGTCGTAGCACCGTTGGTGGGCAATGATATCTTAGATGTGCGAGAGCAAAAGTCGCTTGCCTCAACTTTTTGCTTAACGCGTCTATATGGTATCCCCATTTAAGATTATAATCCACCGTAACGCCCAGATATTTATACGTCGATACATTTTCGATATACATAGAACAACTTTCTCTGTCTCTTAAAATTTCATGGCATCTGCTACGGTGCAAGCAGGGTACGTCATGCATCTTGATTTTTATATGGGTTTTCGGGATATGTGGTGGTCGAATGTGCATGACCTTTGTTTTTTGTGCATTTATGACCAACCCATGATCATGACACCAAGCTACTACCGCGTTGAATTTTTTTTTGTGTTATATCAATTGCCTCTTCCACATTTCTATGACTAACTACAATGGATGTGTCGTCCGCATATGCGTAACCCGTGCTCTGGTTCAGGACTGAGAGTAGATCGTTCATGTAAATTATGAATAGTAGCGGGCCCAGTTTTGAACCTTGTGGAACGCCGTATTTAATAGCTTCTTCATCACTGGTATGCTCAGCTACCTTGACTTTAAATTGTCTGTTACTAAGGTAGCTTTCGAACCATGGTAAAAAATTACCCCGCACACCTATTTTATCCAGTTGTCTTAGAATCTGTTTGTGATTTAAGGTATCAAACGCTTTCTTAAAATCAATAAATAAAACAATTGAGTTGTGATTTTTATCTAGACTGGTGTAAAGTGAGTTTGCGAAATCTCCAAGCAACCTGTTTATGCTTTTATTTTTCCTGAATCCAAATTGGTTTTTATGCAAAATTGAGTACCTTTCGATATAATTCGATAGTCTCTTAGCTACTACTTCTTCAAGTACCTTATCAACAGTTGGGAGGATTGAAATCGGCCTGTAATTTAAAACATCATCCTTCTTTCCACTCTTCCATATAGGACGCACAATCGCTGTCTTCAGATTTCTTGGTACTAACGCCTGATCTATGCTCATATTAATGAGGTTGGCTATCACAGGGGACAGTGTTTCCGAATTAAATTTAAGGTCTTTAGGTCTTATTCCATCTATTTCAGCTGATTTGCCGATTTTCAATGAATTGAGAATGTTCATCACTTCTGTAGTAGATGCTTGTTCTACATATATTGATCGTTCAACGCTATTACCTGAGTGCAGATACGTTCGTTGATCACATTCGTGTACGGTGTTCATAACTTCGGCTGTCAATACTCTTGCGAATTTGTTGGTCAGGTCCTTTACCCTAAACTCGTTCGGAAAGTTCTTCTTAATTACGTCATCGAGGTTTGTTGGTTTCTTCCCCAAGATTGTATTCACCAGTTTCCAAGTTTCAAGATTACAATAATGTCGAGTTCAGACACATATTCATCTATAAACAACTTAAAAGCATTCCAGTTTGTTCTTAGTGAAGTCAAGTTTATGGATAAGCAAGATAGTTCGCAGTTATTTTGTATATATGTCATCGTTTCATATTTTGATTTAAGATTCTTAAAATTTATGTTTACTAATTTATCTTCCATAATGTGGTGTGTCACTTTTGTGTACGAGTGTTTTTACGATATTAAGAGAGAGTTAGTTCATTCTCTCAATGTCACTTGACGATTCTATTTCCATAATACGGTCGCCTTCACCTTTCCTTGCGAGAACTTTATAATTTCTAAACCAAACATATTTCCAATTAACCTCCTTTGCTTTTGTTTTTGCGTGCCATAAAAGCTTCTTGAAGTGAGCGGTTAATTGATCGTTTATATAGATGTTTTGATTTGCGTGTATCGGATTGGGTTCTCTTTTTAATGTTGTACATAATTCAGCATACTTTAAAGTTCTTTTTATACCCTATTCTAAGGGTATATTAATTTTGACGCATAGTTTGTAACATGCCTTAATATTGCCCGTAGACCCCTAAAAGTTACTATATTTATGATCAGCATCGATAGTAATGTCGATCTAGCCATGTCCGTCCGTCCGTCCGTCCGTCTGTCGGCAAAAATTAGGCCTTTAAACTGGACCTAGAGAGCTGAAATTTTAACCATATACTCTCTAGGGTCCCGAAATAATCAAGTTTACGAATTTTTGAAATCCGCCCACAGACACGCCCACAAACTCAAAAAAACAAAATTTTGGAAAAAATCGAATTTTGAGCTAGAAAGCTGAAATTTATAATATATACTCTCTAGGAGCCCTTTATGCTCATGTATTAATTTTTTTTAGATCCGCCTACTGACACGCCCACAATTAAATAAAACAATTTTATTGAAACACCCAAGTTTGAGTTAGGGAGCGTTTTTTTTTTTTGATAAAATCCTTTAAATGTTATATAACAAAATATGTAGAGCATTCTTAACAATTCAACCATACTTAGATTTTGTCACGTCCACTTATGAGGGATAGGAATAAGAATAGGGTATCCAACAGTTCGCCCAAGCGGACTGTAGCCCGTCCCTATGTTTTGTTTAGCTTTTTCCAAGAAATTGTTTTTTGTTTTTTTTCTTGCAAAGCTTGTCACAATATTTTTCATTTGTTTATTTTTTCGGTCTTTGTACGCGTATATGTCTTCTATGTCGTCGTCGGATATGTTGGTGTTTAAAGTTGCACACACTGCGCGCACAATTTCTTTTGCATTATTATCATTGTTCACTGGAATATTTTTTAGTTCTATCGATTTGTTTTTGTTCTAGTGTATTAATTTGTGTTTGCAGATTTGTGACTAACGCATCTTTTATTTCAATTTGTTTTTTCAATTCTAATATTAATATTTCTTTCGTTAGACTTTCCATTAAGATATTGTTTTTGTTTACCACAAGGCTCAATTCATCGTATTTTGATGTTGTAAATTCGACTGCCTTGGTATAGTCTTTTGCAAAGTTTTTATTTCTTTCAGTTCTTTATTAATTTCATAATTTCCTAAAGCTGTTTCTATGGGTATTGTTGTTTCTTCTTGAAGTGCTGTTGATGCTGATGCCTTTGGAGAGTCTGCCGTTCGGTATTTTTTTGCAGTTTGTGCGTTATTTTCTGGAGGATTTTTTTCTTTGCCTCGACAGGATGGACATTCGCAATTGTTTTTGGCTTGCGCAGACATCTTCCTGTAGGTAGTCCTCGCGAGAGGGGAACATTCAAAATGCAGACCTCCTTTGCATTTTCCACATACAACAAAGTCACCGTCATTGGGTAACGGATCCTCACATCTCGTGCAATTATTCATTATATACTTGAAAAAACTATGTATTTAAAAAGTAGAAAACTTACAGTTTCAATAAAGCAATTTTCAGAAGATTATGTGGACTCTAATAAAGAAACTTTAATATTTGGATTCACTAGTATATCTTTTAGTTTATAAAGAAATTGCAAAAAAAAAACACGACTGTTCACTCAGAGAGAGACTGCTTATCTCTGATCCAGTAAATGTTGACTCCGGGGTACCGCATGGATCCGTACTTTGTGCGTTATTATTTATAATTTACAGAAATGATATACCAAACAAAATACATTTTTGTAAATTAGTGAAGACGACACGTGGATTTATGCCGAGGAATGTTAATCAAAGGGATGCCAAAATAAGTGTAATGTGTGTACGATGTGGAAGGTAAAAGTGAATTCATGAGTCTAAACTGTTATAGTTGGACAAGGCGCATAGCCTTAGTTATTTTGCCATAGTCTTCTTGGTAGTAGCAGCACACAATTGAACCATTATTTGTCACCATTCGATATGCTTGAATTGCTACACATTGTAGCGCCACTTGACACCCGCAAAGCATTGTAGCACGGATGACGCGATGACACATTGATTCATTGATAATCCGTGCATGCAAAGTAACCAAAAGTATTGGTTATGTTATTGCATGCATTGTAGCGTCGTGTCATCGACTTAGTTTTGTCGTACTCTTTATGTTCAAGGTAAGGAATATTATTTATTGTGACATAATATTCACAGTATATAAGATTGATTTTTATAAAATAAATAAATGGCTGAGAATGAAAAAGTTAAAACTTAACCAAAATAAAACAAAGTGGATTGAGATAACATGACGAGTGAAGTGACGAAATAAATGAGTTTAACAATGTTATAATTGAAAAAGTGTACAGCATCAAATATTAAAGGATAATAATCGATAATAAGCTCAAACTTCGAGATCATATTGATCATATATGTAAAAAAATGGCAAGAAGAACGGATTCTTTAAAAGGATTCGGAGCAAAACTGATACACTTATAGCCATTAAAGTGTACAATACTATTGTAAAACCACATCTAGAATATTTCTCTACAACTCTAAACACATGTTGGAGTTGGAGCCAAATGCAAATCGAGAAACAACAAAAGTTCCAAAGCTAAATGCAGCAGATCTACCTTCATTAAGTCAACGCGTATCAAACATTGGCTTAATATTAATAAAGGGTTTAAACGAAACACAATGTTGCAATCTTTAAAATAAAATATTCCAAGGCAACAAAATATCTTGCTGAAAACATCAAGTTTGTAGGGAATGCACAAACGTATCATCTACGGATTCAGACTTCAAAGCATTCCCCTCTTTTCAAAGGACTTCAACTATTCAACTGAAATTAAAGATGAATCCAATTTTATAAAATTTGAAAACAATTGTATGTTTTCTTAGACAAAATATTTAAAATTAAAACTTTGTAAAATTTTTTTCAAAAGTATACGAAAATACTAATAAACTACTACTAATATTACTACAAATACTACTGCTACTACTACTGCTACTACTACTACTACAACTACGAATACTACTACTGCTACCACCACTACTACTACTTCTA
Source organism: Portevinia maculata (assembly GCA_949715645.1). NCBI lineage: Eukaryota > Metazoa > Arthropoda > Insecta > Diptera > Syrphidae > Portevinia > Portevinia maculata. The sequence continues at coordinate 363,566,968 of OX454525.1, read as the reverse complement.
GTACTACTTCCACTACTACTACTTCAACTACTACTATAACTAATTCTAAAAAGCATCGATTATTAATTAAATCTTCTTTTTTCCCTCTACATTTTGGGTTTTTTTTTGTTTTTTTTTTTTAATTTTTAATAAATATATTTTTTTTATTTTTTTATATTATATATATATAGACGAAATTCTGGGTATAATGATCACGGAATATGGAAATAATAGTAATACACTTTGTGGTAAGCAACCAGTAGCAAGTGTATGACTATTATAATACCAAAAAAAAAAAATAATTAAAGCCGAGAAGAGGAGACGAAAAGGAGAACGGGTAATAAAGCGAAATGCAAATATTTTTTGGAAAACGAAAAATAAATGAATATACTAAAAGAAGAACAGCGTGTATGAGTCGATTCAACATTAATAAAATATAGGTTAAGATACAACTTGAAGTAGAGTCTCAACTTCTGCTCGTTTTAAGTTTTTTTAACAATTGATTTCCCTGTGTCACCAGATTGGATATATTAGACGGCAGTTTGTTAAAAATATAAGGTGCTATAGAAGTCAGAAAACGTCGATTGTGATCTTTATTAACCCTAGGAACATCAACTATGTTTCCATTTCTCAACGAATATACTCCATTTCTTTTAAAGTGAATATTTCCACTTCTAACAAAAAATATTTTAAGTGCTTTGTAGATAAAAACGTAGCGAAGTGGTAGTATTTTCGCTGATTGGAATAGAGGCAATGAAGGCTCGAATCTATTTTTATACAACAATAACCGAATTATTTTTTTTCTGTGCTGCAATAATAGGGCGTAGATTACTTATATAGGCACAGCCCCAACAAGCAAGACCATACTCAAGTCGCGATTGGACCAACGCGTAGTAGATAGCCGAAAGTAAACTTTGTGAAACAAGCTTACGCAAGTGATACATTTTGTTTAAAGACATGTATAGTATTTTTTTTATGGCCATGATGTGCGACTTCCAGTTTAATTGGTTATCTATTATGACTCCTAGATACTTAAATTCCTTCACGAATTCAAAGTGAAAGCATCTGTTTGTGCAGTTCAATTTGTCACAGCTAAAATGATGAGATGTTACGCCTTCAATTACTATGTTCGGGTTGGACAAGGAAAAACACATCGCCTTAGATTTTGTGCTAAGTATGAGTTGATGGTAACTGAGCCAGATACTAATCAAATGTAGATCAGAACACATTTGGTCTCGAATCGTGATTAAAGAATTATCCGCATATGAAAGTGCTAGATCGTCTGCATAACCAATTATGCGGCCGTAGACAGGTAGGTTAAATATAGAGTAAATGTAAATGAGGAAAAGAATTGGTCCTAGAACTGATCCCTGCGGGACACCAGTATTTGGACAGACCTCTTCCATACTTACAACTCCATTTACCCTAACGCACTGCTTTCGGTTAAGTAAGTACGACTTAAACCATTCAGATATATTTCCCCTAAAACCAGCGTTACTGAGTTTCTGGATTAATAAATCGTGGGTTACTAAATCAAAGGCTTTTGTTAAATCAAGAAATAACCCAACTGCTTTTTGACTATTGTCTAGTGCGTTGTAAGTTCTCTTCATAAAAGCCACAATTGCATCTTCAGTGCATTTACCTTTCATAAAACCAAATTGCAACTTATTAAAGAATCTAGTCTTTTCAAAAAAGTTAAGCATTTTAGTAACTATTACCTTTTCAAAGGTCTTTGAGAAGACGGATAGCAAGCATATTGGCCTATAGTTGTTGGGGTCACTTGAATCTCCTTTTTTAAAAATTGGAATTATTAATGAGGTTTTAAGACAATCTGGACATATTCCGTATTGAAAGCTTTGATTAACAATGTACCTCAAGGGGTTTACTATTGACTTTGCTAACTTCTTGATGATTACGTTGCTAATGCCATCAATTCCACATGAGTTCTTAGCTTTCAAGCTGTTAATAATACTGAGAAGCTCAGGATTACTAATAGGTCCAAAATAGAAAGACAGTGGATTCGATTTATCAAGTAAATATCTTTTATTATTACTATTTAATTGTATACTAACATCTGGTTTACATTTTTCAGTGACATTTTTAAAGAAAGAGTTCATGCAGTTGCATAAGTCCTCATTGCGATTGAATATTTGATTGCCTATTCTCAGAGGCTTTAAATCTAGCCCCTTATTATCCTTGCCTAATAGATTATTGACAATACGCCATTGTTCTCTAGGGTTATACCTACTTTCTTCAAATTTGTAGCCATAATATTCAGTTTTTTTCCTGTTTATTAGATTGCGTACATTAGTTTGTAGTTCTACCTGTTTAACTAAAGGCTGGTCCATTCTGCTTTTTAATTTTTTGAATAGAAGTTATTTTTTTCTTCAATTTTTGCGCAAATTCCATCCGTGATCCACGGTTTAATTTTATTAAAACAATTTTTTGCTTAGCGCTTTTGCAGTTACTTATATATCCTTTAAGTTGTTCTAAAAAAATGAAAATGCACTAGAAGGACAGTCCGAACTATACACCGAATCCCACCTCTCCAAGGACAGACATCGAACCAGTTTGGAAAAATTAATTTGAAACGTGTCTTTTAAACAAGTACTAGAGGATTGGTTTGAACTTTTGTCTTCGGAAGCTTTTTTGAACGCGTTTTTAAAAGCAACGCCAATTGAAAAGTGGTCGGTAATACCTAGTTCCAAGAGATATGGATGCATATCAGTAAAATCCCTGGACTTGAGGAAAATATGGTCAATGTTTCTATTGACTTATTTATTATTTAACAATTTTACTATTCACGGTCCGTATTTGTCTGCCGTTTTGAAAGTAAACAAAGAAAATTATGAAAACAACATACGAATTATATGAAAACAGATCTCTAACCACAGTTCCGCCGTCTTCCGGAGTCTGCTGGTGTGGTTACTCCTCATTGCGACAGCGGCAATTATATAAAGTTTGTTTTACATCAGTTGAACAGCGGAGGAAAAATTTCGATTCTTACCGTGGATATATAGGTACTGACGCCCAATTTGAGAATGGCGCTTAAATTTTTTATCAAAAATATATTTGAAATCCGCGCAGTGTTACTGTTTTTAAGTTTTTTTTTACCACGAGGTCCTTGGAAACCTAAATAAGGTCCTTAAAACAAGAACAAATTATTTTTTCACATTATGTCGTTAAAAACGGTTCAGTGTTTTTGCATTCAAATTTATTTTACCAAGAGGTCCTTGAAACCCTTAAAACGTCTCTAAAACCGGAAAAAAGGAAAAGCGTCTTGAGAAACCACGCAGTTGATCTGTGTTCAAGGTTGTTTTATCAAGAGGTCCTTGGAACGTTAAAAAGGTCCTTAAACCCGAAAGTTTTTCCAAAATGTCATTAGAAACCATATAAACCACATAAAATGCATTTTTCCTAAATGTCCCTAGAAACGACGCTCTATTTCTGTATTTAAAATTATTTGCACTAATTTAGAGTTTTAACAATATCTCATGGTATACACTCCATAAATTCCTATTGGCATAAATTTGCAACATGTACAATGTACATACATAATTAAATAAATTTCTATATTTTTTTTTTTATATTTCATGAAATTCGTGATTTTATTTGAGTGATTAGAGGGCCAAAAAATTCAATCAAAAATCAGTGTTCGCGATAAAAGTTCGAATTTGAGAAAAGTTTGAGTTAGGGATTTTCCAATGTATATAAATAATTTATAATTTCTGTTATTTAATAAATATAGTACTGTAAACATTTGAATATAGTGGGATTCTCATATTCCTTCTAGCTTATCGAAGCCGCAGGACATACTCCATCTGAAAATAACAGTAAATAGTAAATTATTAAAGATTTTGTTATAATTACTTATTAAAACAGATAGTTACTCGATGTCTTCTTCCTGAAGAGAGATTATGCTAAATGATATTGTAGATCGAATGATCTGTTACTGATGGCATAACACTATTCGGTTCAATCAATTCGGACACATTACCTAATACAGATGGATCTGGTTCTGATGGGAAGCTACCAATATTTTAAGGCTAAGCCTACACCACTAGGTATCAGTTACAAATTATGAAATTAAATCGGAGTCTTTTATATTTAAGATATCGTGCGGTAACCCGCTAGTTTGACTGCCGTGTTTTACCTTTGATCTCTATTGTTATACATAATTTTCATATTTCCCCTTACTTAAAAATTTCAATTTGTGAAATGTTCGCTAGTAATTTTTATTTGTTTTTTTATTTTAATTGCTTAAGAGCAATTTAGAAGTTTACGTTCTGTATCCCTCTGACCCTGCGGGGGTAGGTCCTCTACCAGGCGCGTCCCTTGGGTGGCGGATAAGGGGATGCCCCGGTACGATTCAATGTAAGTTCCACTTTGATTCGTGATCCGGGGTAATGAGGTCATAGCAGTGAAGATGACAAAAAATTCCACTGTAAAACCCATCGTGGACCAAAACCAACTCTGGGTCAGAGTGTTGGAAGGGAGTAAACCCTAGCTAAATCCCACTTTTAAGCCAAGGTGTCGACCCGTGCCGAGGGCTGCATGGTCAGATAGTGGTTAAAGATAACTGGCCGTTTACGGTCCCCTCCGGCGCCCAGGCAAGGCCGGTTGTATCTAAGTGCCTTATCCCGGTAAGTCGGCTCTGCCGGGACGGACCAACCCTTCCGCACATACTCGTGGGACATAAAATTAAAAAAAAATGAACAAATAAATAAAAGAAAAAATAGAAAAAAAAAGAAAAAAAAACCAAAAAAAAGAAAAAAGACCCAGGCACTTCATCAGAAGATGAACTGTTCGCCTCCAGTCAGGAGACAATCGTGGGAAGCGGGGACTCTGAGCGGAGCTCCACTCAAACTACACCTGCTATCCACAAACCATCTACTTCCTCTACACCCGCTGCGCAGGACACTCGACTTAGTGCCCAAAAGCGTGCGGTAAACACCCACAAGTCAGCCAGCCACAAATCAGCTAGTAATCGCAGAAAGAGCGCGTACCAGAGGGCCATCTTCATTCTGGGTAAGATTACCAAGAAGGAAGAGGCCGGCACGGCTACTCAGCAGGACCTAGCTGAAAAACTCAAGCACCAGCAGATTATTGATGAGTTCATCAAGAATCGCAGGGAGCCACCACCACGCAAGACGGAAGCAACTAAACGCCTCACAAGAAGAGGTCAAGTCTGACCCTCAAAGAAGCAAAATTGCAAAGTTGGCTACCGCCAAGCACCACAACCCAATCTCAGCACCCCAGATGACACGAACAGTCAGCGAGGTTGTCAGAGACGACCTACAAGTCGCTTTGGTGGATGGACTCTCTACCAGCGGCAAGACAGTGGCTGACATTTGGGGTGCCATTGAAAATAAACATTCCGAGATGGTGATGGACCATCTCTTAAACAACCAAGGCGGACCCCTCCCCTGCTTTGACTCAGCTGAAGTCATAAGAGGTTACAGGGTAATCAAGTGTGAAGACGCTTTCTCCAAGGAATTCCTAAGCGGCTGCGTTCACAAGATCCGTGACGACTGGACCGGCTTAAAGATTAAGCTGATCCTGGCCAGAGAGATTCCGAGGAGACCGAGAATTCGCATTTGGCTGCCAAATATGACCATCGACAGTGATAAGTTGATCAATTGTCTCAAGCTCCACAACCCTGCGGTTCCCATGGATGACTGGAAAGTCATCAAGGCTGAGGAACCTCACAACAACACCCTATCCTATAATGGTGACGGAAGAGAGCGCGTATCATTGAAAAGATCGGCTGCAAGCTCCGCTTTGGCATAAGGCATGCCAAAGTTAAAATATTCAGGTCCCCGTGTCAGGTCGACGACTTAGATGAAGTCGACGATGCCAACAAGCTGTTGGAGGACATGCGGATCGAGGCGAACCGTACTACCACCCTAACCGAACAAACACCCGAAACCAATCAATGCTGAAAGCCGTACAGATTAATCTGAAGCACTCAGTCTGGTGCGTCAGATAACCTGATGATTTTCCTCAAAGAGGAAAACATCGACATCGGCATTGTCCAAGAACCTTGGGTGAACGTGCCCAATATAAGAGGCCTTAACGACACCGGATATATCCTCTACTATAACCGCAGCAATAATAACCATGGTAAGCCAAGAACCTGCATTCTAGCTAAAAAGCATATTAAAGTTTTTCTATGCCCAAATTTTACCTCGGCCGATCTAACAGTTGTTAGGATGGAGAACGCAGGAGGCGACCTGCTAATTGCATCCGCCTACAATGCACACGACCGGCAAGTACCGCCGGAAGAAGTCCAGGCAATGATAACCGCCATAACATCAACAAGGACCAACCTGCTGCTGGGCTGCGATGCATACTCCAGGCATGTGCTATGGGGCAGCTCGGAGTCAAACGAACGCGGTGAGTCCCTTTTTGATTACATTATTGAAAATAACCTAATAATATGCAACAAAGGTAACACCCCAACCTTCATCTTTCCGAGTACGGACAGTTTTAACGGCTGGGAAGACGTTATAGATGTTACTCTCTGTAATAATAACAATATTATGAAGGTTGGAAATTGGAGGGTATCCAGTAAAAAATCTTTCTCAGACCACAACTGGATACGCTTCGACATAGATCTCGCTGTAGAGAGCCCGAAACCTTTCCGAAACCCCAAAAGAACCGATTGGGCAAAGTTTAACCAAGTCATTAAGACTACGTTACACAAAACCCCCAATCAAAAATTTACCTCCACTTCAGAACTCGCCACAAAGTTAGAGACTTTTGAAAAAGCTTTCAACGTAGCGTACAAAGTCTCGTGTCCGATCAAATATAGCAAAAAATCATTCCCCCCTTGGTGGAACAAGGAACTCTCTGCTCTCAGAAAATTGACTAGAGAAACCTTTAACATCTGCCATAAAATCAACTACTGGCAACCCTACCGAGATTGCCTTAAAATACAAACAAGAACTCTATTAGAACGGCCAAGACACAGTCGTGGATAGAGTACTGCCAATCCATCGAAACCCTCAAGGACTCCGCAAGACTCAGCAAAATATTGTCCAAAGAACACTCCAACCCATCTCTTCTGGGAAAGGAGGACGGAGAATGGGCTGAGTCAACTGCAGAATCCCTAGAACTATTAATAAACACCCATTTTCCCGGATGCAATGATTACGGTGCAGAGCCATCCAGCTCACAACGCACACAACCCGACGCCTGGGAAAATATAACATCCATTATTACCGAGGAAAAAATTTCCTGGGCAATAAAGAGCTTCGCTCCCTTTAAATCGCCTGGCCTGGAAGGCATTCTGCCCATCATGCTCCAGAAATCTCTGGAACTGGCAATTCCATGGCTCACATCGATTTACAGGAACTGTATACCCTACAATCATGTACCCTATTCATGGAGACGAGTGCGAGTTGTTTTCATTCCAAAAGCGGGTAGACGCGGTCATGAAACTGCGAAAGATTTCAGACCAATTAGTTTGACCTCCTTCGTACTGAAGACGCTCGAACGTCTCCTAGACAACCACCTGAGAGGGTCAATAGAAGCTTCACTCCTCTCCAAATCTCAGCACGTCTACCTCAAGGGAAGATCTACAGAAACAGCTCTTCACGAGGTAGTGCGTACGATAGAAAAATCCCTACACTACAAAGAATACACCTTGGCTACCTTCCTAGATATAGAAGGAGCCTTTAACAATGTACACACTGAAGCAATTCTAGAGTCCCTGAGGGAGCTGGGAATAGCAATCCATCTAAGTCAATGGATTGTTTCCATGCTCAGCACTAGAATTATTCAAGCAGCTTTAGGAAATAGCAATATAACCAAATATGCCAGAAGGGGAACACCTCAAGGAGGAGTCATCTCACCCCTACTCTGGCTCCTAGTAATGAACAAAATCCACAGAAGTTTAGACAGAGTAGGAATCAAAGTAGTCGGGTATGCGGACGATATGGTGATATTGGTGTCAGGAATGTTTCCCTCGGTGATTAGTGAAATCATGGAGAATGCTCTAAGCAAAGTTAGCACTTGGGCAAAAAAGTGCGGTCTGGGAGTCAACCCGGGGAAAACTGTGCTGATGCTCTTCACCACCAAAACCAACATACCTGACTTTACGCTTCCTCGCCTAAACGGCACACCCCTACCCCTTCCAAACAGTGCCAGGTATTTAGGAGTTATCCTAGATCCTAAACTCAACTGGAAAATAAACATAGAACAACGGGTAAAGAAGACATGTATATCCTTCGATGCCTGCAGCAGAACCTTCGGAAAAAAGTGGGGCCTGCAACCAAAATTGACCCTGTGGATGTACACAGCCGTGGTACGACCAATCCTCACGTTTGGGTCAATAGTATGGTGGCCGGCTCTAAAGAAAAATTACAATATTACCAAACTTAATAAGGTACAAAGAACGGCATGCATAGGAACAACGGGAGCTCTACGGTCAACACCGTCAGACGGACTCACAGTCTTACTGCATCTTTTACCTCTTGATCTACATATAACAAACATCACAGCACACAGCGCGATCAGACTCAGAGAGTCTGGCTGCTGGACTGCAAAACCCTACGGCCACAGTAGTATTCTAGACTCTCTACCTAGAAAACTAGTTCCGCCTTCAACAGACTACATCATTCCCAGAATGTCTTTTACAAAACATTTCGTCGTTCAAATCCCTACTAGATCGGAATGGCAAAATGGAGAAGTGACAAGGGATTTCGATCAAACAATCTACACCGACGGTTCAAAAATGGACTGAAAATGGATCCGATCTAATTGAAAGATTCCAGTTGAGTCCTTCACTAGTATCAGGGCTGTAGCTAAGATGACTTGCTCAGAGTCATGTTTTTGTTCGTCGAAGGCGGCGTTTGCCGAAGCTGACGATGATCCTGCCTCATGATTGGAATTGGCGAGATCTGCCTGCGACTCTTCTTTACTGCTAGGGTTGTCTGCCTGCAGTGTTCGATGTAACAAATTGTGGTGTGCCATTTTACAAGTTTTACATCTATAGTTAGCGGGGCATTTTGACATTGTGTGGCCCTTATTCAAACAATTAATGCATAGTCCTAACCTTTTTACAGTCGAGAATCGATCTCTCACTGAGAGTTTTACAAAGCTGGGGCAAGTATAAATTGAGTGATCCGTGTCCTTGCAAAATAAACAAGATTTTTTAATAATGTTTAATGAAGTTTTCGGGCGATGACTCCAATTTTGCTGACGAGGTTTTTCTTGTTGCCTTTGAGTAGGTTCCAAGCGCGTCTGCTTGCTTTCCCTGGCTTCTAAGAATTGGCAACGCTTGCCCAACATTTTAGCACAATCGTCCCATGCAGGAAGGTTGCTAAAATCCAATTGTTCGTCCCATTTGGACTGCGTTTCGGAATCAACCTTAGACATCACAATGTAAATGATGATCGCGTCACAAATATCCTTTTCTGAGCCGATTGAGGTCAGTGAATTGTAAATAGCAGAAATAGTATCCACCAGATGCCTTAAGGGTAACGCTGAAGGCTTGGATACTTTGGGGATTTCAAAAATTGAGGCAATATTTTCTAAAAATATCAGACAATTATTATCATAGCGATCTTTTAGGCTTTGGATTGCCTTTGGGTAATTTTCTTCCGAGACTGGAAACCTTTTCACCGTGTCCAAAGCATGATCGGTGACACACGACAAAAGATGGTTGAATTTTTCTATAGGAGGAAGTGTTGGGTCATTATGCACTAAATTATTGAATTGATGAATGAAATTTTTATATTGGGAGTAATGCTTTCCATTAAAGGTGGGCGGTCGCAGCGGCTGTAAACGAGAGCTTGGTAGTGGGGATTGCATCATGAAGGACTGTTCTACTGTACTAGGTCTCCTCCTTTCTCCAATCATCGAAACGATTTTAGTTTTCGTTGTTATGTACAGCTCCTCCAAATCTGCGCGTCCATTGTCCGTAGGTTGTAACCTTTCTATTTGAGTTTGGTATGCTATGCCCTGCTTGAAATACGATTCAAGTATCCCCAACCTACACTCAAGTTCAGTGTATGTGAGTGTATTCGCCTTTTCTACAACATTTTTAATTCTCGTTATATTTCCTTTGGTAGAAGCTCGTTGTTGCTTATATTCCTCTAAGGACGCAGCGTTAGCCACAGCACTATCATTCGTCATGATTGATGCAACTCAAATTAAGAATTGAGCAATTCTAGATGCAAAGTTTTCTTACTACCTATTCTAGTTTTCCAGAAGCGTGATGCACGATTTGCAACAACTTTGAAGGAAGTTGATAGACGAATGGGTACGAGGAGCTCGACTAAACAAATAACTGCAGCGATTTGAAGCATAAGACGATGTTTAAAGTTCGTATGACACTCGACGACTTCAATGCGACTGTATTCCAATTCCGATGAATCAATGCAAGAATACCGAAGCAACTGTTTCCTAGAACCAACAACCAATGTTCCTATGACCTATGTAGTTGACCGCAACAACAACCGCTTAACTGACTTCTTACGCGGGGTTGATGTTATATTTCGCAAATGGTGATGGCGAGACCGAGACGACTACCAGAGCTATCGGCATAAACGGAATTAACGAACGGCGGCCTATTGCACGTAATATTCGATATTAATATTTCTGCAATGATTATGGTTTTGCGAGATGCCGTTAATTGATCGATTTTCTCTTTGCTCTGATGTGACCTCTATTCGATTTACGAGATAGAGAATAAAAGAAAGGCGTACCTCTGTGCTTACTCTTACACGTGTGCGTAATTAGTGTACTAAGACTAAATAATTATTTCCCGCTATAGGGTCTTTGACTATGTGAGTCTCAAGGTAATTGGTGCGGAGTAACGACTATTTTTTTTTGTTTCGAGATTATTTTTCAGCCTCTATGAATTATAAAAAAGGCGCGAAATTGAACGAACAGCCATGGAAATTGTTCTTCTTTATTTAATATTAAATTTAACCACATTTGTATAATATAATGGAGATAATTAAATGGTATAATATAAATTTATTGCAGCGAAGATGCGTTTTCTCTGACTCCTTTTGAGATTATTGCCCGCACCTTTGTGTGTGGTTTTTTTTTTTTTTTTTTTACTTTAGTTTAGGAACGCACATTCGCTCAATATGGTGGCACATACCTTGTACGAAGTCTTGTACTTATCTTCCTTTGTGTTAATTTATTTATCCCCAACTCCAGCTGATGACGACGATCAGGTTTTTGCACCAATTCTATCCAGAAATTTCTGTCCTTTTAATGCCTATTGACGATTGAGCACTCACACTTACTGACCGATATCAATACCGAAACCGACCCGATGCCGATAGCTTCCGCGAAAACCGAACGCTTTTATTTTTAATGTCTTTTAAGTACTGACTATAATAATTAATCACTTCTTCTTTTTCCGATGAATTTATTATTTTACAAACTTTTCGGGTAAAGCCCCACGTTGGGCGCCAAAAATGTTGAGTGGAGCGTTTTTCCACTCAGGTTTAAAGTTTCTTTAGTTTTAATTTGCGTTGAGAGCAACGACGTAGATTGAAAGACCTCTTTCTTTGACTGCACGATAACAAGTGCTTGAGTTTTATTTTTCTCTTCTTAACAATGCTTCTGGAGAATGTATTTTTATATTTTATTACATGTAATGTTAACATTGGTAAAAAAAAAGAAATAAATTATGGCCGCACTTGGCAAAGAGGCGGGATATTCAAATATCTTATGGCAAATTATAGGAATTCAATAGAGTTGATACATTAGTGATGTGATATTTTATTAGTTACAATTCATTCTGTTTTTAATACAAGAAATACACTGATTATTATTTATTATTATTTTTTTTTTTAATGAAAATTAGGACGACTCAACAACAACTAAAAAAGTAGTACCAACAGAAAATGCGTTATATGTTGGATAAAATGAATGGAAACTCATTGGGATTATTCAATTAATTCAGTGTTTATTTAAGGTTATACAGAAAAGAGTCGTTTTCCAGTTGTGTTAATTAATGTAATCATAAAATGGAAAAAAAATGTATAACAATAATAAAGAAAAAATTGAAAAAAAAAATGTTGGTCAATATCTGGTATTGCCTCCTCTTGCTTAGATAACTGCCAGCATCCTTACATTCATCGACCTCACGAGCCTGACGATGAAATCTTGAGGAATAGCATTCCAGTCCTCTTCAAGTGCGATTCGCAGCTCTGGAAGCCTTGTTGGAGCAGGTTTCCGGGATCAAACCCGACGTTTCAGTTCATCCCATAAATGTTCTATCGGATTTAAGTCCGGGCTTCGAGCTGGCCAGTCCATCGTACGAATGCCGACGTCCCGTAGATACTGGGTCACCACATATGCAGCATGAGGCCGTGCGTTATCTTGCATTAACAGCATATCCTGCCCGATACATCCTGCGAAAGGTAACATATGGTCTGCGAGGATTTCAGAAATGTAGCGATGAGAAGTCAATCCACGTGTACGATCCATTGGTTCGATGGAAACTAAAGCTGTATGTGCGGTTAAGGAGATACCGCCCAGACCATTACAGATCCTCCTCCATAAACAACAGTTTCCTCGATGCAACATTGAGAATATCGTTCACCAACGCGACGACATACTCTCTCACTTCGATCACTTACATGTAGACTCACCCTGGAATCATCACTGAACATTTCATTACCACACTGCTCCAACGTCCAATTCCTATGCCCTCGAGCAAATTCAAGACTTGCCTGGCGGTGGGCTACGGTTGATGCTGGGCCTGTTGCAGCTCTCTTTGGAGTCAGGTCCTGTTTAAAAAGTATCCTTCTGACGGTATCTGAACTTATGAACACTTGGTGTTCGTCCCGCAGACTTTGTTGGACTTGAACTGCATTTAGGCGGCGATTTCGCAGAACAGTAAGTTTAATAAACCGATCATCTGCTGCTGATGTAGCCCTAGGTCTGCCCGTACCAGTACGTCGATCGCATGCCCAGTCTCTAGGTATCTTCTGTAAACTCGTTGCACCGAAGATCTGCGTATTTGAAGTCTTCGAGCGACCTCACGTTGCACAACGCCTGCTTGAAGTACTGCTACAGCTTGAGCTGCTTCGTGAGGTTCCGTTATTAACAACGTAAAAAAAACTACACGCGGCTGAGCAAACACTGGACTAAATCTTTAAAAATTATAACAGACACTGACTAACCTTATTGTAGAAAAAAGAACGGTAATCGCGAAATCTAGACAAAACAAAGCAAATCGTTACCATTGTGTTTCTTGCTTGATTACAATGTGAGTTAACGGTACTTAAGAATAAAATCAAAATCATTTTAATTGACATGAAAAGCACTTACTTTAGGCACCACTTTTTTAGTTGTATGTGTTATACTTCCAAAGAAAGTCGAATCGAATGCTTAACCCGCAAAATAAAGGTACACACATTATTATTTTTGGTTATAGGCGAAAAATAGAAAAATAGATTAGTTGCTTAAGTCAAGAGCACATGTGAATCACAGTGGCCGGATTCGATACCACATTGCAGCGTTACCAGATTTAGCAGTTTCCTGCGATTTTAGCAGGATTAGATATTAAAAATCACGTGTAGCAGGTTTTTTAGCATTTTCTAAAATTTCAGCAGTTTTAAGCAGTTTTCACAAAATTTCAAAAAAAAATTTAAAATAGCAATTTCAGTATACGTTTTCTATCATTTTTATACATTGGCTACATGAAACGTTGGTAACACACACAAACAACATTTATCCACAAGTACATGCACCCACAAAAACTATTGGCAAAATTCAATACGGAATTCTGGAATCAAACATATTTTGCAACTAACACTCAGATATAAATGATGTTTTTTTTTTTAAAAGCAGCCGGTGTGTTATTCCACATCAGATCTTTTGACATCGGGTAGGTAGATATTAAAAACAATGAGATTCTATCAGTTGAAAAATTTTGGGGAAATGTTAGCCTAATAGAAAGCAACAAAAAGTACCCAAGAATATGTAAATTTGCAAAATATATGTTAATTCTACCAACATCTAATGCTGCTTGTGAAAGATTATTTTCACGGGTTAATTTGTTAAAAACTACAAACGGTAATCGATTCAATAATGAAAATGTTGCCTCCATTTCGCAAGTAAAGCAGGGCGTTTCTGAAAGTGAAACTTGTTACAACTTTACTCCAACAAATAAAATGTTATCTTCAATCAATTCGAATGTTCTTTATAAAGATTGAGAATAATTTATTTTTAATACAAAAATTAGCTATTAATTATTTAGCCTTAAAAACAAATGCAATCAAAACAAATGTATATGCATTTTTTTCTATAAAAAATATTTCACCGAGAAGAAATCGATCGCATTTTTTTTAGCATTTTTTTTTTGTTTTTGCCTAGCGGGTTTTGCAGTTTTTCGCCCTGGCTTTAGCAGGTTTGGATAAAATGATCTGATAACGCTGCCACATTGTCACGAATCTCAGTGCGCTTCAACAAGTCGGGTCTGCTGCACTTAAGAGGATCGAGAAATTTTGCCTGCACTGTTGTACTGTACATATTATTATTTTTTTTACAAATTAAATGCAAATCCCGGAGCACTCAGACTCCGTAATGGTCTATTGTACTACCAGGCAGAAATCCTCTTTTTGGTGCAGAGGTCGGAGAAAACAAGGTGTTATTCGTTTCTCTCTATCTATGGATGTCGTATGTGGTAGTTCCCAATGGGGATTGAACCTGCACCTTAAGCGTCACAAGCCGACACACTAACCTCTACACCGTCGCCACCCTTACTAGTATAGTTTCTATGGACGTTTGTCCATACGAACTCCTTATTCATTAGGTATATACGAGTATATGTGCATTTTGATCTTATTATCCTTCTTTATAGTCCAATGTTTTGTCGACTCTACACTAACTTGCTATTGATATTCCCAAACACCTGAGCAGAGCAGTGAAAATTAATGAACGAGTAGCCTGCTAAACAAAAAGTTCAACTTTCGATTAAGTACGTGCACTCATTTAATTTCAGGTAACAGGTGCATGACTTCAAGCGCCAACTATACACCCAATTGGATTTTCGATTGCATTCAATTGAACACTTACACGACAAACACCTGGAACCAATTTGATATCCATTTATATGTTAGTCTGCAATCTTTAGATCGCAAATATTTATCTGCATCACTGCCAGCGGATTCTCGAAGAAGTGTTGCATTTGAATTGTAAAACAAAGTCTCACTTGTTCAGTTTGTGGAATATTTGTTCCGTCAGGGAACGTGCTCTTTGACCACAGCTATCTTTCGATGGGAACACGAGGGCAGCTCTTTCATATACATTCGTGGTCTACCTGTAGAAGTGTTTAAATTAAGTTGAGCAAAATGTTTAAGCATTGCGGTATGGATTTGAAGATTTATTTTCTAAAAGCTGAAAATTAAGTTGAAGCAGTGCATTAAAAGCTTGTCAGTTCTCTTGAAAAGGCGAAGAGAAGTTGTAGCGTACATCCGCACTACAATTTTTAGTTTAGCATCTCTGGCACCATTCCCATCTCCTTACGAACACCTCCCAATAATACCATCCAGAATAACTCACATTTAGTACATGAGTACTAAATAAAATCGCGATGGCTGATCTAAACTTCCCATCGCCACGCTCGATCTTTCCATTTCTAACTCTGTCCAAAGAAGGTACTCTTAAAGCACCATTTTTACTCAGTGTCTTTCAGTCAAACGAGAAATGTTTTAAGTACCCCAGCGAAGTCGCCAGTAATTATGAAGAATCATTTTTAATATTCTAGTTACTGCGTTTCAATTATCCACACGACAAGTAAGTAATCAAATTATCCCTTTGACTTTACAAAGAGTAAAGATTACTTTCCTGTCAATGCAGATTGAGTTGCGAACGAGGGAATTGTGCAGTCAAGTCTATCTTAGATTTAATCCACTATATCTCAGTTGTGCTGCGAAAACGCATTAATTATTTAGTGGGATCTAATCAACCTGAAACATTAACAACAAAAAAAATAAATAAAAAACAAGTAAGTAGCAATCAAATACTCTTGGATCTAGCAAAAAGTACAGATTACTCTTCTTCATAGCAGGGTCTGTTTCGGTGGGCAATTTGTGGAGAAGATATTGTCTCCAACTTTGTCCACGAGCAGCAAACAAACCTGGTATCGAGTTTTTTTCTCGAGCCACCACACGTGTGGAGCATACAAGGTCAAGCGCTTCAGCGCTGACGTAACACCCCCTCACTTTCTGGAGCGCCGCAAGTGTTTGTCGACCAAAACCAATTGTCGCAAACCTCTCGCGTCATCAACCACACAATCCCCCTCGGACGCATATGCTGCATCCCCGTAGCACGTGTGTGTGACGCTGGCCCATACCGGCACGCAACCGAATTTATGATAATCACAACTTGTGTCACGAACGCCAATACACCACCCGCACAAGCAGCAACAGGTCGTCAACCAGAAACGCATTTTTTGTCGAATCAGTTTTAAAGTGTTAAATTAATTTAAAGGACCGTTTAATCCTAAGCATCTATCGCGATTTTTATAATTTCATTCACCTTTTGTTTTCGTTTGTTTGGGATCGCTTATTGCGATCAGTAAGCTAAATTTGAATCTTGAATTAGATATTGTGTTGTTTTGTGTAAAGAGAATGTTAAATTTAATTGGGTATATTTAATCAACAACAGTGACAACAGATTCAAGAGGGTTTTGTGCGCACAACAACATCTGGACGTCGTTAATGGTCACGTAAGTCATAGAGTTTAGTTTTTATACCCTATTCTAGGGGTATATTAATTTTGACGCATAGTTTGTAACATACCTTAATATTGCCCGTAGACCCCTAAAAGTTACTATATTTATGATCAGCATCGATAGTAATGTCGATCTAGCCATGTCCGTCCGTCCGTCCGTCCGTCCGTCGGCAAAAATTAGGCCTTTAAACTGGACCTAGAGAGCTGAAATTTTAACCATATACTCTCTAGGGTCCCGAAATAATCAAGTTTACGAATTTTTGAAATCCGCCCACAGACACGCCCACAAACTCAAAAAAACAAAATTTTGGAAAAAATCGAATTTTGAGCTAGGAAGCTGAAATTTTTTATATATGATCTATGACTCCTAAAACTGCTCGGGATATAAAATTTTCAAAATCCGCCCACTGCCACGCCCACAAAAAAATAAAACAATTTTATTGAAAAACCAAAATTTGAGCTAGGGAGCTGACATTTTTAATATATACTCTCTAGGGGCCCTTTAAGCTCATGTATAAATATTTTCAAAATCCGCCCACTACACGCCCACAAATAAATAAAACAATTTTTTTGAAAATCCAAAGTTTGAGCTAGGGAGCTGAAATTTATAATATATACTCTCTATGGGCCCTTTATGCTCATGTGTAAATATTTTCAAAATCCGCCCACTGGCACGCCCACAATTATTATTTTTTTTTTTTTTGAAAATTCAAAGTGAGCTAGGGAGCTGAAATTTATAATATATACTCTCTAGGGGCGCTTTATGCTCATGTGTTAATTTTTTTTAAATCCGCCTACTGACACGCCCACAATTAAATAAAATAATTTTATTGAAACATCCAAGTTTGAGCTACGGAGCGTTTTTTGTGATAAAATCCTTTAAATGTTATATAACAAAATATGTAGAGCGTTCTTAACAATTCAACCATACTTAGACTTTTGTCACGCCCACTTATGAGGGATAGGAATAAGAATAGGGTATGCAACAGTTCGCCCAAGCGGACTGTAGCCCGTCCCTATGTTTATACCCTATTCTAGGGGTATATTAATTTTGACGCATAGTTTGTAACATACCTTAATATTGCCCGTAGACCCCTAAAAGTTACTATATTTATGATCAGCATCGATAGTAATGTCGATCTAGCCATGTCCGTCCGTCCGTCCGTCCGTCCGTCCGTCCGTCCGTCCGTCCGTCCGTCCGTCGGCAAAAATTAGGCCTTTAAACTGGACCTAGAGAGCTCAAATTTTAACCATATACTCTCTAGGGTCCCGAGATAATCAAGTTTACGAATTTTTGAAATCCGCCCACAGACACGCCCACAAACTCAAAAAAACAAAATTTTGGAAAAAATCGAATTTTGAGCTAGGAAGCTGAAATTTTTTATATATGATCTATGACTCCTAAAACTGCTCGGGATATAAAATTTTCAAAATCCGCCCACTGCCACGCCCACAAAAAAATAAAACAATTTTATTGAAAAACCAAAATTTGAGCTAGGGAGCTGAAATTTTTAATATATACTCTCTAGGGGCCCTTTAAGCTCATGTATAAATATTTTCAAAATCCGCCCACTGACACGCCCACAAATAAATAAAACAATTTTTTTGAAAATCCAAAGTTTGAGCTAGGGATCTGAAATTTATAATATATACTCTCTAGGGGCCCTTTAAGCTCATGTATAAATATTTTCAAAATCCGCCCACTGACACGCCCACAAATAAATAAAACTATTTTTTTGAAAATCCAAAGTTTGAGCTAGGGAGCTGAAATTTATAATATATACTCTCTAGGGGCCCTTTATGCTCATGTGTTAATTTTTTTTTAAATCCGCCTACTGACACGCCCACAATTAAATAAAACAATTTTATTGAAACACCCAAGTTTGAGCTAGGGAGCGTTTTTTTGATAAAATCCTTTAAATGTTATATAACAAAATATGTAGAGCGTTCTTAACAATTTAACCATACTTAGACTTTTGTCACGCCCACTTATGAGGGATAGGAATAAGAATAGGGTATCCAACAGTTCGCCCAAGCGGACTGTAGCCCGTCCCTATGTTTTTATTAGAATTTGATATTCTCTCTATAATTTTCTTTATATTGATTGATATTTAACGTCATTGTATATAGTAGGAATTTTCAAAGTGGTGTTTAATTTTTTTTTGATTTGGTTCGATAACTAATGAATATATAACGCGATAATGAAATTTCGATAAACTTAAATATATGAAGAAATTGAAGATACTAATGCGTTTCCCAACACGTTGTTTTCCTTGATGAAATGAGTGGTTAGAGGTTTTAGTAGTTCGGTGAGGAAAGGATAAGGGATGAATATGAGTAAGTGAAGTGAGTAGTAGCGCTTCGAATGATAGGGGTCAACGAAGGAACATACCAGGCAATCGTTGAAAATGGCGTGAAGCGTATGCAGCTTCAATGGTAGTGGGCACGCCTATGTAGGATAACATCCAACCTACAATCATCGCAGGTGTCAACATCATCAGTCACCTGACAGGTGTATGTTTGATAAGGTGTACAGTGTGGTTTGGTTGGACAAATTAATTTTTTGGCACGATTTTTTTTATTTTTGACGGGTTATTTTTAATATGGTTACAAGTTCCCACCCCAATACGGCGAGCTAGTCCGAGCATCGCGAGCGTGCCATCTGTTGCCATCACATGGGATTCTAGATCCTTACCCCGCCCGTTACAAAGTGTCGTGCGTTTTTGAGTACATAATTTAAACAAACAGCTTTCTCATCCACATTGGAGCAGAGAGAAGTGAACAAGGAATACAAAATATTCTACAGGGGACTGCCAGAATCGATAGAGGTATTTTAATCAAGTTAGATCTCACTCCAAAACGGTTCAAAAACCCGTATGTTTAGCCCCGATCCCCAACAAAAAGTGAGCTTTATTTAAATGGATAAGTAAAGAATAGCAAAGGTAAAGACACAAAATGGCAGCGCATCAAACCTTAGCTAAAACTATTAATGCTTAATGAATTTGTTTCCAAGATACGGTTCGGCTTTCGGCTGTAAAATAAATCTTAATAGGAGTGATAGGGGCCAAGGAAGTAGCGCGCTCAACTAAATATTCTGCAAAAACGAATACAATCAATGACGGTACGTTTTTGCAGCGATACTCCGAGAAAGATCTCGAGTATTTCGCCCTCTATTGGTATGAGTGTCGGAGCGCGAGCCTATACCAGACAAAAATGATTAAATCTAACTTAAAATTAACAAGATACTTATGTTAAATAGTCCTTATGCGAATGCTCTGACTTATACTTAAAATATTAGGCATTAACGGCGTACAGTTACTAAAACCAAGCTTCTACAATTTGAAGCAAAATCGGAACGGCAAATTTGAGAAGCTTCTCATGACAATTGATAATAATGTATGTTTGCCAGACGTGGGGCAGGGAAAAAACTTTAAGATTTTACTTAGCCCCGGCGGGATTTGAAGCTGAGACCTTTAGATTAGTAATCCAGCACACTAACCTCTGAGCCACTGCGCACTCTGTTAACTATAACCTTATAATTATTGCCATTCGTCCTTCAAGCTATTTTACGTACTACCATAATATAATATATTCAGCTGCACGTCTACAAACGAAAGCAGCATAAGTACAGCTAGCGCAATACGAAAAACCAAAGCAAAACACACGGAAATAAGAAAGAATAACAGAAAAACTTGAGCTTGCGTAGGTACTACTAGGGTTAAGTAACCTATCATTTTGTTTCGTCTTTCCTATTTAAAAAAAAAGTTGTCTTGGCATCATTTGATCAATCAACTACTACAATTATAGAAATTATGCAAGAAAAAGTTATACACGCTGAAAGTCGTTTGATGCATCACGTTGAACTTCTTTTCCATATCCAGTTCTGTGGTTACATACAATTGCCATGGATTTCTTAACTTCCTTTTCCTTGAAAAAGTCATCCAATTGTCCCATTTCACGTTCAAAGTCAACAAAAAACCAAAACTATTTCTCATTTAGCAGCATAAGCTGTCAGTCAAACATCATACAAAATTAAACATTTAAAAATAAAATAAAAAAAAATGTTAAAAAAGCTACACAGTTTCCTATAAAGCATAAAGAAGTTTTACGAAAATCTCGCCCTTATCCACCCCGCCCAGTCTACTTTAGACAACAAACAAACGAAGCAAGAAAACAAAAAAAAAATTAAAAAACAACTTCATATGGGTTTTCAGCATAAATTACGACGCGAGCTAGGAAATTATGAAATTTCGTCCTTGATATCATTCGTGGCATATAAATTTGTTCGGGTGAACGGCTGCCGCAGCACCTCACAGGCTAACATTTATCCAAAACTGACAAGAAAAATAGATAAAAAAAGAAATGATATTCCTCTAACGAACCTGCTGCAGTATTTAGTGCAACAGATGGTCACTACCATCCTAGGTGAAGTTTTCATATCATTTTTCTGCGTTTGCCGATGCATGCGAACCCGAAACAGAGGATATCCATATTCTAACGATACGATAGTTGCGAATTTTAAAACAAAAAACGTTTATATTCACGCTGTCCTGGAATAAAGGCTGTTATATGTTCGCACACACGAAAGAAACACGACGAGTGAACAAAATAGTAATAAAAAAATTGGTTCAGGAAAAAGGACAAAAGCAGAAATGCAGAACGTGATTCTATTAGTGGCTGCGCGAGGGAGAAAATTTCATTTTTCACTACCAACTTTTCATGAATTCACACATAATTAACTGGCGTTGGTGCATGTCAGAAATTCTTGTTCCATAAAGCGAGACAAGGATCAACAAAAAACTGACAGAAAAAATGAACATTGGGACTTGGTTGGTTGAGAAGAAATTTACATTAGCCGAAAAAGGGATGATGCCATTCAAAGTTTTGGTAAGTTTGTGCAATTTGGAACTACCATTTTGAAGTTGCTTAAACCAACAATTAAAAGGATAACACGAAAGTTCTGGACGAACACTTATTGCCATTTCAAATGCAATATATTCTGAATTAAGTTAATAAGTACTTAGAGGGGTTATTGATGCAGGTAGGATTGGGTATCAAGAGGCGACCAATGTTTGAAGTTGCACGGGAGTATCATCAGTAATAAGCCGAATTTTGGTCTGAGTGTAGAGTTTATAAACAGCGTGGAACTGAGCCACACATAACTTGATAACAATAACAATAATGAGCCTCTTTTATTTGACTCTTGATGCTGGCTACATAGGAATTGTCGAAAAGTTGATGAGAATGTTCCATTTCGAATGCAAACATGCATGGCTCAGCCAAGTTCTCTAGCAATTTGGAAATACATTACAGGAACTAACGCATGCACTTTTTACCCTTCTTCGCAAGGTTAGAAACATCAAGTCTTCAGGATTTATTGAGACCCGCGAAATTAGGTTATTTCCTTTGCGAATTTCAATCATTTAATATAAGTAGTTTCTGAGATACAAGGCTAAATAGTCAACGTTACTACATGCTTACTCACTCTTTCACCGAACAACCATCAAAACTATGGAGCACTTCCAACCACATAACAATTACTGCATTTGCGGTGTAGACAAATGGAATATCGGAAATTTGTAATTTTCCCATCAGGGAGCGTAATAGCCGGCGAATACTTCTAACTCAGTATCAAATAGACCCAGGTACAGTTTTGAAATTTTAAATATAAGTTGTTTTCTAAGTCACAAAAAGACCTAGAATTTAATTGGTAAGGTATAGCCAGCGCAGCAAAACTTTATTCGGTAAACAACAACAAACCAAAATAAAAACATAGGGACGGGCTACAGTCCGCTTGGGCGAACTGTTGGATACCCTATTCTTATTCCTATCCCTCATAAGTTTGCGTGACAAAATTAATATACCCTTAGAATAGGGTATAATGAGGTCAAAAAAATTAATATTGAACATAAAAAGTGAAGATACACTTTGGAATGTCTGGAACGATATGACAGTGGGTGTCTGGAGTATAGCTTAGATTTTCCATGTCTATGTTCGAAAATTAAACAAATTTACTACCCTGCAAACAGATCCGCACTAATTCTCTAACAGTGAATAATACATTTAAGACGCTTTCGTGAATATGTACGTCGAAAATTACATTTTAATTTTACTTAAAATCATATGTTTCACGAAAGGGACACAACGCCCCCTATTGTTGAGCATTGTATATGATTCCATATTTCGAATTTCAAATTTGTATTTAAGGTTGATAAAAAGGTGAATATAACGTTTTATTGTAACTTCCATTGTTGCGCTTGACATAAGTAGATATCAATAAAACGCGCTCCATATAGGATCGAAAAAAAATGTTTTTTTCTTTTCATACAGTCCTCAAAATATCTACAATTATGAAATTTCACTTGGGGTAGTTTCTTTATAACAAAGAAGAAAATAAATAAAATATTAGCATTTATCGAAAAAGAGACATAAAGTTTGAGGTATAAATAAGAGATTTTACCGGCGCGACGGCGTAAAAAATGTTTTTTCCTTTATTTTCATGAGATCACATCTTTCAACATGCCATTACTTTTTATATCTTGAGCGATATTAAAAAAAAAAATATACAAAAATCCAACACTCCCGCGAGTGTTTAAAGCTTTCATTCAGGTTTCTCAGCCACAGGAAATTTTTGAATATTTTTCAATCAACCAAATATTGACTCTGTGTGAAAATTAATGTAACTGAGGTGATGAATTCCTGAGTAAATGAGATAGAGTAAATTCACACATGCAGAATGTATTTCGTTGTATCATACATTCATCTCTTGACAAAGTGCGATGTTCATGTAGGGTATTTAAGTTTTGTTATTGGGATTAATATTTATGTCGTTAACTTTATGCTGATGCATTTATACGTACTAGGTGAGAGAGTTATTTGTTTGTTTAATATGCGGTCGAAAAAAAAACAATATGTAGAAAATAAATTCCGAAACAAGTTGTTTCTCTGTGTCGTACACTTATATTTGTATCCGACATTATTTTTTCCCCCAAAACGAGATGCTGAACATATATTTTTTGTTGTTGTTTTTTCCTTCCAACTGGAAAATAGAAACTAACCGACACTGCTCTGAGGCGTGAAGAGAAATACTATAAAAAAAAACAAGCACTTACAAACCTCTCAATTTTGTAGACCTGACGCACGTCTTCTTCCACTGACGATCAACTCACAACGTAAATACCCACACCGTTTGTGTTGAAGAAGACGAATACTTTTCCAAGTCCCGCGCAGTGGCGGACTAAGCCCATCAGAGGCCCGGGGCGGCAAAGCTGACTGAGGCCCCCCAGCTTTAAAAAAAAAAATAGTTTTACAAGCTTTTTATTCAGTTCACATTTGTATGTATAAATAATTATTTAGGTTTATTTCGTTAAAATCTGGCAAGTGAAATTTAAATTCGAATTAAATTATTTAGGCTAAATATACATATATACCTACAATATGGAATGGACTGGACATGGGCGAGGAAAATAAAATACGAATCGATCGACAAAAAAGAATTAGATAAAATAAATTAAAGATATTTTTTTTTATTTTTTGCAGCGTGTTATATGTGTTTCAATTTATGTGCCTTCAATTTACTGAACTCCTCAATAACTTCTGTGAAATCGATTTCCTTGGACATTTTTTTTCTATTGAGAGCACGGCTAGATTAACCAGCCGCTCTTGATCCATTGTAGATGGAGGATCATTTTCAATAAAACTCCTCTCGCATGATGTAACTGAGATGCAAATGGTTAAGAGGTATTGAAGTATGAGCGATATACGGGGTAACGATTCACTGAAGTCCCATTGTATTATAAATTGAAGGATTTGGGAGGCCCTGAGCCTCCCTCTTCCGCCCCCTGGTTAGTCCGCCACTGATCCCGCGACTCTTAATTTTCAGGTGGACCTTTCTTTTAGCTGTTACAACTTATCCCTGTCACATTAGGTCCCGTCTGCACTTACTTTAAATTGAGTGTGAAATTTGTAAATGTAGTTAACTTAAGTTAGTAAAATATTATGAATTATTTATTTCAGTGCAATAAACTATTATTTGTTAATTATACCCTAGGGGTATATTAATTTTGACGCATAGTTTGTAACATACCTTAATATTGCCCGTAGACCCCCAAAAGTTACTATATTTATGATCAGCATCGATAGTAATGTCGATCTAGCCATGTCCGTCCGTCCGTCCGTCGGCAAAAATTAGGCCTTTAAACTGAACTTAGAGAGCTGAAATTTTAACCATATACTCTCTAGGGTCCCGAAATAATCAAGTTTACGAATTTTTGAAATCCGCCCACAGACACGCCCACAAACTCAAAAAAACAAAATTTTGGAAAAAATCGAATTTTGAACTAGAAAGCTGAAATTTTTTATATATGATATATGACTCCTAAAACTGCTTGGGATACATTTTTTTCAAAATCCGCCCACTGACACGCCCATAAATAAATAATTTTTTTTTTTGAAAATCCAAAGTTTGAGCTAGGGAGCTGAAATTTATTATATATACTCTCTATGGGCCCTTTATGCTCATGTGTAAATATTTTCAAAATCCGCCTACTGACACACCCACAATTAAATAAAACAATTTGATTGAAACACCCAAGTTTGAGCTAGAGAGCGTTTTTTTTTTTGATAAAATCCTTTAAATGTTATATAACAAAATATGTAGAGAGTTTTTAACAATTCAACCATACTTAGACTTTTGTCACGCCCACTTATGAGGGATAGGAATAAGAATAGGGTATCCAACAGTTCGCCTAAGCGGACTGTAGCCCGTCCCTATGTTTGTTTTATTTTTTTTTAGTAACAGCATATTTAACAACTCTGATTGAGTGCGTTCCGAAATCTGAATCTCACCCATGAGCACCCAACATTTGTTCCACTGCCCTACCTCCTGTAAAAGTCCGACAAACATTCAAGAGTACAAACTGTAGTGAAAGTTTCTCATAATCGGCGTAAGGGCCTTCGATTCGCGTTGAAAATATAGCTTTGCACAAGCATATGGTTGAAGAAGCTGGGTTTTAGGCTCTATATGGGCGGTTAATGCCTAATGCTTGTTTTCATATTTAAATATCTCTTACGAAAGGTTCTTCTTAATACGATTAATGATTTCTAATCCGTCATTCAGTGTTTACTATACACTGACTCAGTGTATTCCACACGTGGTGCATAGCATAACATCACCCGAAAGATCATTTTCTACTTAATTTGTTTCCCTTTTAAAACTAATTATTTTAGCTTTGAAATGCGCTGATTATAAAGGGTCTTTCATTAGCGACTTGACTTCAAACTTCAAACTTTCAGTGTCAAAGCACCCTTAAACCGATTACCAAACTGTCAATGTCAAAATATTCAGTAAAATCAGTTTGCATCATGGTGAAGTACACGAAGGACGGCGGTGGCGTCATTGAGCCGTTTTTTTTCGTCGATGAAAATGTTAGAACGTTATTTCTTTGAGCAATTGCATGAATTGGACATCAGTGATATGTGGTTCCAACAACACGGTACCACAAGTCACACAGCGGGTGCAACAATCGAGTTATTGAAGTCTCAGTTCGGTGAACGTGGTATTTCGAGAAACGGACCCATCTATTGCCCGCCGTGGTCGTGTGATTTAACGCCTCCAGACTTTTTTTTATGGAGCTACATTTAATCATTAATCTATTCCAACAAGCCGGCGCAGTTAGAGGAGCTCAGAGCCAATATTGAAGGAGAAATAGCGGCCGTATCGGTCAAAATGTGCGGCCGAGTCATCGAAAATTGGGTTCAACGTACGACCGCATACGTTCCCGTGGGGGACATAATTATGAACAAAGTCGATTTTCATTTCTAAATGTTTTGATAGTAATTCAAGCCAATACAATTTTGTTTGAGATATCACAAGTAATTTACATTTTATATAAAAAGGAAGTTGTCAAGTCCTTAACGAAAAACCCTTTATTAAAGCTAAAATGTTTGGGAAGCTTTTTTGAAAAAAAACTTATGGCAAACATAAAACATGTGGCAACAATAGCGCAACAAGCAAAAATGATCCACTGTTGACCAGTTTACACTATAACTTATACAAAATACAAAGTAAACACTATACCATACTAATTTAGACATAAAATCCATATTTTATTATGGCCAAAGATCCATATAGATCTCACGCAGAAAATAAAACTGCCTAGATCAACGAAATTGTAAATTGAGTTCGAATAGTTTACCATAGTCCTGTCAGAAATGAATATTTTTTTTAAATGAAAAGCGATTCTTTCTTATGGGAACATTGCTAGTAGATATTTATTAACAAATAGCAAAGATGTATAAAATTTGGAAGCTAACGGTTTTGTTAATGTTTATTTCATATATATTAGTTTTGACTATGTGTATTTTACCAGCACATTCATCAAAGATGGTTTCTTTTCAACCAATAGGTTCCAGAAGTAAAAAGTTTATTATTAATTTGAAATCACTTTGACACGAAAATTAAGTTATTCGAACATTACAATTTCATTTTCATTTTATTTGCTTCATTAAAATGGTTTTGTACATTAAGATATAATCTTTTGAAGTACGATTTCATTTGAAACTTAAAACTAGTATACAAAAAATTCTTAGAACTAAGTTGAGGAGTGAGTTGAGATAGAAGTAGATATGTAGGCAATTGTTGGTGTGTGGAAAATATAGGAGAACTGCACTTTTAAAAATGAAATAATTCAATATGGCTCTCATATGCGAGGGTAAGGAGTTCCATATTCTCACAGCGCAACAGAAAAATTAAGCCTGTTATACAAATAAGACAGACTTTGAGTAGTAATAATTTGATTTAAGACTATATTAGTTACTGGCGTTGATATACTGATGCAAATCACAACCTAGGAAATATTATGGTCATATCTACGAATGCCGTGGATATACCGCACCACGTCAATGAAAGCTACTTGCAATTTACGCTGGGATAACGAGTCTTGACTACTATATAAATATACAACCTCAGTACACATTATGAGAGGTAAGATTAGAGTAGTTACCAGCTTTCATCGTGTTTCCAGTGGAGTAAAATATGCACTTAGCCATAACTTGCGCAGGCATCCTTAGACACGACCAATGACCACGTTGCACAATGTGTAATTTCACAAATCTAGCGGGACTTAATTGAAAATTTCAATGTCGCGCGTTTGAAAATGGTTTGATATCACACGACGGCTAGAACTCCAGGCTATAACATTCTAACAACGTTGCATGAAACCGTTATTTTTGGTTGGGCAAAATTGCAAACAACAACACGTTGGTGTGATTGTAGCCAGACAGATTTCGATTTATTGTGTAGCCAAGACTAGTAGTTGAATCTACAGCTTTAATATAACTACAATAATTTAGATTGAAATCAGGTAGAAGATTGAGTTTAAATTTTTTCTTAGATATTGGAATAATGAGACTTTTTTGGGTTTAAGCGTAATCCATTTGCAACTGCTCAAGCGTGAATGCATTTCAAGTCATCATTGATGAGAAAAGCGAGTTCATTAAGGTTGGAGTAACGTTTCGCTAGGTGTAGTTGAATGTTGTTTGCATGTAAATGTACTGAAGCATGTCGGCACACTTTTGGGAGGTATCGGTCCCAATATTGAGCCTTGTGGCAGTGGCGACGCCTCATATTGTTCAAGTCGTTCATGAACGACTAAAGCGGCCCTTACACGGTCAATCGCTTGACATCATGCGTCGTGTATGTGTGGATTGACGCAACCCCTTACACAGTTCAATCGATTGACGTCAAATTTTTATTTTTTGCGAGTTTTCGTGATTTACGGATGTGCGATGAAGGAAACGGGCGAATGTATTGCATTTATTGCTCTTGCAATACATTCTTGAATTTTACTGCGAGATACACACGGATATTCGATGTCTTTAATGAAACTAATTTCATTTAAATACCAAAGAGTTGGTTCACTGAAATTATCAACACCGGATCCGCTTTTGTTTAATTCATTTAAACGTTTTACCTCGCGCCGAAAATTCGTTCTCAACGTATTTATTTTTCTGGTGACATCCGCTTTTTGTGCACCAGGATACTTTTCTTTATACTTTTGCAGTAAAACTTCATAATCTTGCATTTTTTTGTTTCGGTCGCAATAATCTTTTCCTTTTACATCCCATAAACTCGGTAATGACCGATAGGTTTCAATTAATTCCGATACAAATGCTCGGTCTTCATCGTCCTTCAGTTGTCCGCACATGTTTTCGCTTCCGCGACACAAAACACAATGAAGTAATTACGTCAATCCAACCCTTACACGAATCAATCGGCATAACGGTCATCATGCAAAATCAAACTCGCTTTGATTTTCGTCAATCAGACTTCACCAAATGTGTGTGACTCATACAAATACATTTTCACAAACACATGCTAGTGATTCACGTCATTCGATTGACCGTGTAATGCCGCTTAACATTCACAAGAAGTTATCTCAATTTTTACGTTCTCTAAACTAAATATATACAACATATTTATACTCCTCTTCCCATTGCTGTAATTTTTCATATTCCAACTTGTGTATTTCCTATTTGAACATTTCCACACAGAAGTGAAACACCTACCGACCAACCGTAGCTTTTCCCAACTCGTCTTTCCAACTCGTTTCGATTCGATTCTGCAACGAAATGACACAATTGAAAGTCAGGAACGCACAAGCAAAAAAATGGTGTTTTGTATCGACCATTTCGTTGAAATCCCTTTTGAACGAAAAGCAGTTTTTTTTGCGCTGGAAGTTTGTCGCGTGCAGAATATATCCAATCCATATAATGAGTAGGGACACTCTCGACGTTTTCTTTAACAGTTCTTATCAGCAAGTACGTCTGTGTGGATATATTAAGTACTGTGTAAGATAGAGATAAAAGAGGAAGACTGTTTTTTTTTCGCAAAAGGGCACGGGGTGCTCCCTTAAATAAAGACAAACATTATTTTGTCATACATTTTTATTAAAAATTAAATTGGAACTAGATGTGTGTTACGCTAAGATATTTTTGCTTGTTGTTCGCGTAAAACCGCGAAGGTATTTACCTGACAATCTTGATTGGGGTTTCTTGTCTTAACCTTTCCTTTGACAATTTCATCCGTTGAAAGATCATTTTCCCACCCTTAAAAGAATCAAAACTTATCTTAGAACAACAATGGGGCAAAACAGGTTGACAAATCTTTCTTTTAATTTATATATTTTACTAGCTGCACTTGCCCGGCTTTGCCCGTGCCCGAGAATTCTATTGGCCAATATGTTCGAGTAGACTTCCTTATAATTGTCTATAGCGGGTATCCGGCGTATGTTGCTGCGCCTAAAAAAAGGAGACCGATTTTGACCAAAGTTCACAGAAACACTCTCAGGCCAATACCGAAGATTGCCTGATTTGAGCTCAACCGGTGAAAGGGACTGCACGTTTTTCTCCGCATGGCTTA
This sequence comes from Portevinia maculata, assembly GCA_949715645.1. Taxonomy (NCBI): domain Eukaryota; kingdom Metazoa; phylum Arthropoda; class Insecta; order Diptera; family Syrphidae; genus Portevinia; species Portevinia maculata. The sequence continues at coordinate 363,536,859 of OX454525.1, read as the reverse complement.
GGCCGCTCACACAACTTCGTTGTTCCGTTTAGGGTAGGTGCTTGTTGTCTGGCAGGCGCCTATGTCACCTTACTTCTGCGAATCAAACAACAAAGCGAAAATAAAAAAATTTCGATTGAATCACTTTTCATTCACTTCCACACCGATTGTTATCAATGTTGGAAAAGCAACATTCCGATGTCCGATTCACAAAAAAATGCAAAAAAATTCAATAAGAGTTATTTGAATAAAATATTGAACACACGATATCTCAAGAATGAAAGTGCGCACAAATTCCACAATAAGCTTGAAACGTTCGTGTAGTCTCCCTCTTTCATATGCTTGTTCGGATAACAAAATAAGTGACGTCTGTACGGTCTCTGTATCTGCGTCGTAATTTACACGCATACGCATATATGCATGTGTACTCACTCAAATGCCCATATCTCACACACCGATGCAGATATAGCCAAACATAACAACCTTCGTGCAGACGTCGCCTTTCATGGAAAAAATTTCATTGGAATCGGTTAACGCGTTTGGCCAAACACCGGCAACAAACACAAATATGGATTGATTTTTATATATAGAAAATATTAGCTACACAAAAAAACTTTTTATTATTTCACTTAAATTTGTTTTTTTTTTCAAAGCACATGATACCTACATATGAAACACACAGTGTATAAATACATTGTCAATTTTTTTTTCTTTTTTAAGAAACACATAATTTACACACCGATGCAGATACAGACATCGCACATACATAACATCCTTCGTATAGACGGCACCTTTCTTTAAAAAAAAATTTCATTGGAATCGGTTAACGCGTTTGGCCAAACACCGGCAACAAACGCAAATATGGATTGATTTTTATATACATATATATATAAATAGATATAGATAGATTCTCATATCAATTTTAATTCACAAAAACTCACAAAATCGCAATGATGAAATCCGAATCCGACAGCGCCACCAAACATGAAACAAAATTGTCTTCTCCATTGATCGATAATAGATGGCGTTACGTAGCGTGTCTATCTGACAGTTCAATTGTGATACGATATGTTACATTCAAATGTGATTCTTTATTTGGTTGTTGCCAAAATAAATAAATACAAAATGAAAAAAAAAAATTAAAAAAAAATCGAAAAAGACCTGTCGTAACACGATGGGTGGTCAAAATAAGCCATTTTGAAATTTAGATTTTTTTTTTCTAAAACCCGTGCTGAGAAAATACCTTTCCAACAAAGTATAAATCATCAAAATCGGTTCGGCCAATCTCGAGTTATGCGGTTACATCGCTTCGGACACTTTCTTTTATATAAAGGGTGATTTTTTAAGAGCTTGAGAACTTTTTTTAAAAAAAAAACGCATAAAATTTGCAAAATCTCATCGATTCTTTATTTGAAACGTTAGATTGGTCCATGACATTTACTTTTTGAAGATAATTTCATTTAAATGTTGACCGCGGCTGCGTCTTAGGTGGTCCATTCGGAAAGTCCAATTTTGGGTAACTTTTTCGAGCATTTCGGCCGGAATAGCCCGAATTTCTTCGGAAATGTTGTCTTCCAAAGCTGGAATAGTTGCTGGCTTATTTGTGTAGACTTTAGACTTGACGTAGCCCCACAAAAAATAGTCTAAAGGCGTCAAATCGCATGATCTTGGTGGCCAACTTACCGGTCCATTCCTTGAGATGAATTGATCTCCGAAGTTTTCCCTCAAAATGGCCATAGAATCGCGAGCTGTGTGGCATGTAGCGCCATCTTGTTGAAACCACATGTCAACCAAGTTCAGTTCTTCCATTTTTGGCAACAAAAAGTTTGTTAGCATTGAACGATAGCGATCGCCATATACCGTAACGTTGCGTCCAACAGCATCTTTGAAAAAATACGGTCCAATGATTCCACCAGCGTACAAACCACACCAAACAGTGCATTTTTTGGGATGCATGGGCAGTTCTTGAACGGCTTCTGGTTGCTCTTCACTCCAAATGCGGCAATTGTGCTTATTTACGTAGCCATTCAACCAGAAATGAGCCTCATCGCTGAACAAAATTTGTCGATAAAAAAGCGGATTTTCTGCCAACTTTTCTAGGGCCCATTCACTGAAAATTCGACGTTGTGGCAGATCGTTCGGCTTCAGTTCTTGCACGAGCTGTATTTTATACGGTTTTACACCAAGATCTTTGCGTAAAATCTTCCATGTGGTCGAATAACACAAACCCAATTGCTGCGAACGGCGACGAATCGACATTTCACGGTCTTCAGCAACACTCTCAGAAACAGACGCAATATTCTCTTCTGTACGCACTGTACGCATTCGTGTGGTTGGTTTAATGTCCAATAAAGTAAACTGAGTGCGAAACTTGGTCACAATCGCATTAATTGTTTGCTCACTTGGTCGATTATGTAGACCATAAATCGGACGTAAAGCGCGAAACACATTTCGAACCGAACACTGATTTTGGTAATAAAATTCTATGATTTGCAAGCGTTGCTCGTTAGTAAGTCTATTCATGATGAAATGTCAAAGCATACTGAGCATCTTTCTCTTTGACACCATGTCTGAAATCCCGCGTGATCTGTCAAATACTAATGCATGAAAATCCTAACCTTAAAAAAATCACCCTTTATATAGATTATTATATGTAATAAAATAAACAATATATTTTCTTTTTTGTTGAATAAAAAAATTTACTGAAGACACGTTTATTTATAGAAAATGTAAGAAGAATATTTTTAAAAAAAGTCGAGAAGAATAAGTCTTGAATTTAAGTAAAATAATGAAGGTACTTATCTTACTTATTGCTTGTTTATTAAAAAGTAATTCCTATTTTTTTTAAGTGATGAAGTATTGGTTTTTGTTTTATAAATAAAATCTCAATGTAATAAACAATTTGTTCTTCTAGCCTGAAAAATTCGTATTGTTAAATAAACTTGCTTAAAATAATGTAAACGTTATTTTTTTATTTAATTTCTAAATTTATTTTTACTGGTAAAAATGAACAGCTATAGCAATTAAAACTTCACTGAACGACTACACATTTTTGGCATGCGTCGCTACTGGGTTGTGGTATGAATGAACAACTTTCACCCAAAATAACCCTTTGAGACCTATTGGAAAGAAAGCTGCTTAACAATTTCACTGCCCTACCACTGAATCCGAAATTGTATTTAAGCTTCCAACACAGAATTTTATGATTTACTTTATCAAAGGCTTTTGAGAAATCCAGCAGGCAACAAATGACATATAACTTCTATCAAAATCTTTTCTTATTTCTTCCAGCAGAATGACCATGGCTGTGGAACAGCTGTGGTTAGCTCTAACACCCGATTGTTGAGAACACAGTAACTTATTGATGTTATTTGTTTTGCTATTATTTTCTCGGAATCCTTAGATTATTGAAAAGTATTTTGTTTTCAAATAAATATTTCACATTTCTATCTGATATTAATGGCTGATAATCGTTTACTATTATTTACAATAGAACTGTAGCCTAGGGAGAAATAGCTGAACTAATGTTTAGACCAGAACAATTGATCCCGATAAAAAGCAAGATCTCGTATTGTTGTTGTTATATATACAAACCAATGATCTATATAGATGAGTTGTCATAATAAATTACGGGCTAATATCGTTGGGTCTACTCGTATCTAACAGTCGAATTTACAAAAAGTAAATACAAAAAACAGCAACGCTTTTTTAGTTCTACGAATACCAAGTGAACTCAGGTATCATGGTGTAAATACAATAAATTTACTTGATGGAAAATCGAAATAAGCAGCACCTTAGGGGATTGTCCATAACGTTTCATCCGTTGCAATACTCACACTCTTCATTCATTTGTAAATGCTTAGTTCCATGGGACTTTGCTGCCGACACTTCTATCAAGGGAATCATAAAAGCAACCAAACTGGTATCTACTGCATGTCTCGAACAGATGTAATGCGATCACATCGATATAAAGAAAATTGAATTTGTCCTTTGATAATGCTCCTATATAGCTCGATAGAATTGTAAAACTGTCAACAACTCTTAACTTTCTCTTGGTGTCATGCATTTGCCTTACATTTTCTTTCTTCCATGAGTATGTTTTCAAAGGTCCTTTGAGGCTGTTGCTTAGCTGGAGGAAAGAAGATACCTATATACATTCACTTCACCACTAAACACAGCAACGGTCTGTTGAAGGGGGGTTCCTATATACTTCTTCTCGTTTGCACAAATTTACCATAACCAAGTTTATTGATATTCCAGATCGGACATCTAGGAATTTATTCGAAAGATAATTTTACAACTTCAACGAATGAGGCAAAGTTTTGAACACGAAATTCCAATTTTGACGAAACGTGTAAACCTTCGTGTACGAGTATGGTAAAGTTGAAATTATTCTCCACCCGGCAATAAATGCTTTGAAGGACTTGATTACATATCGCACATATCCAAAAGTCAAGGCAGCTGCTATGAATGAACCGTTCAGTCATGGGAAAAGGAGGTAGAAAGTACCATTTCCTTCACCTGTATCTGGATACGGAAAAGTTAAGCGATTTCATTTACAAACTACAATCAATACTTTCGGAAACTATTTACTGTTTGCTCAGTACCCAAATACATGGGTTGTAACTTTTTGCCGAAAAGGATTTTTGGTGTAAAGAATTCTTGAAAACCAGAAATGCCATAGAATTCTGAACTTTACACATTCTGAATCAAAGTGGTTGATAGCCTCTCCCTCAGTCGTTATGCAGTAGTTTTATTTGGCTTTTTTTTTTTTGTGTTGCTGTTGAATGAATTTTATTCTATAAAATAAATGCTCGTTGTGATGAACCGTAAAAAGGATAATTTTAAAGCTTAATTAAATGTCGCTGAACTTCATAGTTTCAGAGTTGTCGTTAAATATAAGTGCGACGAGTTATATTTTAATGTTGTTGTAGGATGGGTAAAACGGAGTTATAAAATCGGCTTATGGCGAGAAAGTGCATATTATGCACTAGTCGTAGTGGGGTTCTTGAAACACAATAATTTTGTTGACAATATATGTATGACTCGATTTGATAGAGAGTCACAGTATATTCATAAAAAAAACATCACCAAATACTTCATTTAGGCATGGCGTGTCTTGAAATTGTCTGTCTCCTGTATACATAAAGTTTAAGTCAGCCGGGCTAAGGGTCGAACCCAAAGTTAATTTTTTTAAATTAAAACAAGAGATTTCCTATAGTATCATTTCCCCGTCTTGCTTGTCGCCTTGAACCTGAAGCCCGGGAGTCGAAGATCCTCTTCGCTGAAGTTTGATTGTCCATTCGCTCGATGTGGCCTGTCCAATGTAGCCGAAGTTTTAGCTTTTTGGATTACATCCGCATCTTGATACAGCTCAGAGACTTCGGGGTAATACTTTCTCCCCCGTTCGACCTCCTCGCACACAGGACCAAATATCCGACGGAGTATTTGTCTTTCGAATGAACGCAAGATTAGTTCTCCGTTCATGCTTATTAACCAGCGCCGTAAAGCAGAACTGGCAGTATCAGTGTTTTATAGAGCTTACACTTGGTCTTCCGAGTTAGAAGTTTGGAACCCATTTGTTTCGCCAAACCGAAGTAGCGTCGGATTTTCACTAATGTGTTATTTATGGAGTTGATATTTACACCGAGGTAGGAGAACTCACTTACTACCTCGAAGTTGCTGCTATCAACAGTGACGTTTTGTTCTAAGCTGTGGACAGATGTTTATTTGTTTGTAGAAAGCAAATACTTCGTTTTTTTCACGTTGACTTTAGGGCCAACGAATTTTGCCTGTTTTTCAATCGCGATGAAAGCCTCTAACACGGCACGCTAAGATCGGCCTATGATGTCAATATCGTTCGCGTTTCCCAGTAGTTGGACGGATCTGTTGAATATAGTGCCTTCCAGCAAGCTACACCTTCTAGTTTTAATAAGCTGAAGTGGTCGGAGAACAATGCAACCCTCTATAGAAGCCTCCTTTCTCGGCACTTACTATCTCTGCCCCAACAATCCGCAGTCTCGTCTGAAGTGGTATGTGAAAGTATAGAACGGGTTATAAAGACCGCAGCCCCTTTTGCGTTGAAGAGTACACGCACTTTTGTAGCTAAAAATGTATGGTTTGATAAGGATTGCAGAAATCTCCGTAAACTTTTGTTCGTTTACTTAAAACTGTTTAGAACGACCAATTCTCAATTTTTCAAAAACATATATCTTCGCGTTAATAATGATTTTAAAAAAATGTGCTCAGTTAAGAAAATCACATATTTAAAAAACGTGGCTAAGAAATTGGAAAACTGCATAAACTCAAAGATATTTTGGGAGACAGTGCGCAATCTTGGTGGGCGCAATCAGGGTATGAAGTTCTCTTTAGAAGCTGAGACGTTAGCAGCTCATTTTAAAACTCTACTCTCAGCTGATGAAGACCTTCATACCTTTGATTACGCGCTACCTGATACTAGAGTCAACTAGCTGGATTTAGAATTCTCATTGCCCGAATTGGAAGTAACTCTCCAAAGATTGAAAAACAGCAAGGCTCCTGGCCTAGACGGCATACCAGTCGAGTTTTATAAAAACAGCACTATTGATTTTAAAAACTACCTCGTGTCTTTCTATAACAAAGTGTACAATGATGGATGTGTCCCTAACAGTTTCAACGAATCTGTAATTTTTGCCATTTTTAAAAAAGGTGATGCTAACGCTGCGGAAAATTATAGAGGTATTTCAATTTTAAATTTAATAAGAAAAACTTTCACTGCAATCCTATATGAAAGGCTCTCAAAATGGATTGAGGATAACAGTCTTTTGAGCATCTTTCAAGCCGGTTTCCGCCCAGGTTTTTCAACCATGGATCATATCTTGGCCATTTCAAGCATTGCTCAACAATTTATAGATAGAAAAAAGAAACTACGAGTATACACTTGCTTTGTTGATTTTAAAGCTGCATTCGATAAAGTCAATAGACAAGCTTTAATATACAAACTTTCTTGCATTGGTTTGTCAAGAAAGTTTCTCGAAGTGTATGCAAGTCTTATTTCGTCAAAAAATGCAAGGGTATGGGACGGTTTCACATTTTCAGATCGATTTGATACAATTACAGGTGTTCCTCAGGGTTGTATCCTCAGCCCATTATTATTTGCCCTGTTCATAGATGATGTCTGCGAGCTTCTTCCGGGTGGAGTTAATTTTGCTAACATTATAATCAAAGTCCTGTTGTACGCGGACGATCTAGTTATGCTTGCTGATAATCCTTTCACGCTTCAATTGCAAATAAACCGTCTAAGTTCATTTTGCGAGTCTTGGGGCTTGCAAATTAATACCCAAAAAACTAAGAATGTTATATTTGAAAAGAGACAATCAAGAAGGCGAGCGGAAGAAAAATGGTCTCTAAACAATACACACATTGAGGTTTTACAAGAGTTTAAATATTTGGGTGTCCTCTTGACCTACAATTTAAGCTATCTAAAGCACTCCAAAGAAAAAAGCAACGAAGCTAAATTGGCTCTTAATATAATGTGGCCAAAGTTTTTTTCTAACCAAAATGTTGATTTAACGTCCAAGTACAAAGTTTTCAACGCGACAGTAAATGCATGCATGGCATATGGCGTCCAACCCGTCGGATACACACACTTCGAAGCTTTTGAAACTGTACAAAGGAACTTTTTTAAGACGATATTTCGTTTGCCTAACTCAACACCCAACTACGCCATATATGTAGAGTCAGGAATAGTCCCTATATATATACAATATTTGAAGGCAAATGCGAACTTCATTACTAGAGTGATGAAAAGAAGTGAAACTTGTCTTCACAAAATCATCTTAAGAAAATTACTTCGAGTGAATGCTTCCCCGTTTAAAAACTGGAACGAACTAGCTTTATCTTACGAAACAAGTTTAAACTTAACAGAAACTAATGTGACCGATTGGCAGGCTCAGTTTTCTGATGTGATTGCTAAGGTGGATCACAAAATGTTTCTGGATAACCTTTCCAGAGCATCTTCATCTACTTCAAGAGCTATTTATAGTCATTTAAACCATGAACTGCCCTCGGAAGTCTCTTACTTTAGTAATGAATTTTCAGCCTCGGTTATAAGTATTATTTTTAGAGCAAGAGTTGAAATTTTAAATTTGAACTTTATACCTCATCGATCAGACTTGCCCCAGCTATGTGATCTATGTAACGGAAGAGTGAATGAAGATATATACCATTTCGTTGCTGCTTGTCCTATTCTACAAGAAATTCGCCGGTTGCATTTTCGGGAAAGTTTTATATCTTTGGACAAACTTTTTGAAATTTTAAATGGAGCAATGGGCTGGCTCAGCCTCTTTAAATATTGCCAACATGCTCTTTCTTACCGTAACAGTTTCACATATTAAACTTAGTCGATTACCCACTTATTGCAGTTTTGACCAAATTTTATACCTAACTATTTATTGTTTTGTTGCTGATCATACTAAATTTGATAATATCTCATTTGTGTTTCAAATCACGTAAAAATTGATAATATTGTATAAACAGCTATTTCTAACCAAATTGTGTATTATCTTGGGTTTCAAATCATGTTAAAATTGATAAAATTTTGTATAAACAGCTAATCAAATTAACCAAATTGTATAATATTTTGTGTTTCAAATCACGTTAAAATTGATAGCATTGTTTTATATAATAATATTTCCTCATATCTTTTGTTAAACATTTTTTTTTTTTTTTTTTTCTTTTTTCCTTTTCTTTATATTTTAAAATTTTTGCTTTTTATTATTTCTTTTATTTTTAAATCATATTATGAAATGTCATCTCAGGCAGACGGCAGTATTGCCATGTCCTTATTCTTAAGTATACCAATTTGTAAACTTTATGATGAAAAAATAAAGAATCTATCTATCTATCTATCTATCTAGTGCCTTCCGTATTGACACATCCCTCACAAACTATCTGCCCCAGAACAAATTTGAAGAAGTCACATTACATCTCCTTGCCGGAATCCGGTACAGGTTTGGGATAGTTCGGAAGAACTGTTTCCATACTGCACATTGCACCGTGTGTTTTGCCAGGATAACAAATTCGGCCATCGCGAAGTAGAGCTCCTGGCTCTGTATGCTATATTACGCGGCTTTTAAGTCGATGAAAAGATGATTGGTCTCGACTTGAAATTCATTGGTCTTTTCCTGGATTTGCCTATGTGTGAAGATTTGGTCTATTGTCGATCTGCCGCGCCGGAAGCCACACTGGTACGTGCCGATAAGTGTGTTGCAGAACGGCTTTAGACGTTCACACAGTACGTTGGATAGGATAGTCAGATAATTGGCGGTGATTACAAGTGGGTATAGCACGACTATCTGCGTGCATGACATGGCATACCTCAAAAAGACGCAAAGTATTCAAACTTCCAAAATGGACACAAACACACAACAAATAAAATGTCAGACCTCCTTTAGAGAATGGCGATGTGTATAGGGTATCGAACTAAGCTTTTTAGATTGTTGCCTTTCCTTATATCTTTTTTAACTTTTTGTTAAAATCTAATAAACTGTACACATATATTTTTATACTCTATTCTAAGGGTATTATAATTTTGACTCATAGTTGGTAACATACCTTAAAATTGCGCGTAGACCCCTAAACGTAACCATATTTGTGATCAGCATCGATAGTTATGTTGATCTAGCCATTTCCGTCCGTCCGTCGGTAATTATTAGGCCATAAGACTCGAAATAGAAAACTGATATTCGGAACATATGTATACTCTCTAGGAGAAGGAAACAATCAAGTGTGGGAATTTTTAAAATCCGCCCGTTGACACGACCACCATCTCCAAAACCGATTTACCCCACGCTTGAGCTAGAAAGCTAAAATTTGAAATATATTCTCTGCCCACTGACTTTTCAAAAAAAAACTTTATTGAAGAAATCATTGGAAATTAAAGTCCTTTGTTCTCAAATAATACAGATAAAGTCGTTTTTAAAAATGCATTCATATAAAGTTTTCTATCATGCCCACTTGTAAGAGGCGCTTTTTTACAACACATTGTTTGTTAGATTAAATACTTAAAAACTAAGAATATATTTTTCTTAACAATTCACCCATACTAAGGTTTTTGCCACACGCACTTTTTGGGGAATAGAAATTGTGGCGAACACCTTAAGCCACGAATATTAATCTACCTTGAATTTTCGTTAGGTTTTAAACGTAACGTCTGACTCCCCACACCCATTAATCAAACCGGAAACAAAACCAAACGCACCCCTGCAATTATTGTGAATGCATCCTTTTTTTTACCACTGAACTATGGTCCACACAGTCAGGAAATAGGTATCTTCTAAGCCACGATCGCCACGATCTTTCTTTTTGTGTACAGGCAGTGTGGTAGTAACGTGTTCTCATCAGAAACCGCTTCACCAAATACCAATTACCCTCGAAAGTATATAGATACTTGGAATCGAACCATTTTTCGAAGGTAAGATCGTGGTCAAAAGAATATTTCTACACCTTAAGCCACGAATATTAATCTACCTTGAATTTTCGTTATGTTTTAAACGTAACGTCTGACTCCCCACACCCATTAATCAAACCGGAAACAAAACCAAACGCACCCCTGCAATTATTGTGAATGCATCCTTTTTTTTACCACTGAACTATGGTCCACACAGTCAGGAAATAGGTATCTTCTAAGCCACGATCGCCACGATCTTTCTTTTTGTGTACAGGCAGTGTGGTAGTAACGTGTTCTCATCAGAAACCGCTTCACCAAATACCAATTACCCTCGAAAGTATATAGATACTTGGAATCGAACCATTTTTCGAAGGTAAGATCGTGGTCAAAGGAATATTTCTACACCTTAAGCCACGAATATTAATCTACCTTGAATTTTCGTTAGGTTTTAAACGTAACGTCTGACTCCCCACACCCATTAATCAAACCGGAAACAAAACCAAACGCACCCCTGCAATAATTGTGAATGCATCCTTTTTTTTACCACTGAACTATGGTCCACACAGTCAGGAAATAGGTATCTTCTAAGCCACGATCGCCACGATCTTTCTTTTTGTGTACAGGCAGTGTGGTAGTAACGTGTTCTCATCAGAAACCGCTTCACCAAATACCAATTACCCTCGAAAGTATATAGATACTTGGAATCGAACCATTTTTCGAAGGTAAGATCGTAGTCAAAAGAATATTTCTTTGCGAATTTGCGTACTATATGTACATGGTTTAATAGGGTTAGTTTTGGGAAGAGTCACTGGAACAAAAGACTTTTCAACTAAAGTCACACGCCCCACGCTGAAACTCCAACCGACAGACTGCCTGCTCACCATCAGTAAAATAAAGTCATCTATCCCTGAACTGGGATAGTTCATCCCAGAGATTATCAGCAAAACGCTATAAGGTACGTTAGTGTCAAAATCTAAACCTATTAGACAGTAATAAATTTGTTTTATTTGTGTCCACAGAAATTGCGGACGCCCTCCAAACAAAGCTCGCTAACTTCTCTACGAAAGTATAGAGAATTTGAGCTGGAGCGTCGGCAACAAAAAAACATTTTCTGGTATTCACTTCGTAAATGATCATCGCTGATCATTACGAGCATTTTGTTGGTGCATTTGAGCTTTTGAATGCTTCAGCTCCAACAAGAAGAGGAAGCACGCAGTCAGCAAGAGCACGCGGTTACACCAAGCAAAAAGAAATCAAAAACAACACCTCGAGATCCCTAAATTCATCTCGTCCCACATTACATCATCTTTCCAAAAGCATTTCAGTGAATAAAGAAACAAAATTCATTTAAATTAATACATTTAAATTAAATTCCACACAAGTGATAGCCTAGTAATTTTTTTTGTGTGTGATTGCATGGTTTTGTTACTTAACCTAATTTTTTTTTTGATTTTGCTTAAAGTACCTATACATGAATAATATCTTACATAACTTAACTATTTAAAATTTCCTATCCTAGTGATAAATAATACAAAAAAAAAAAAACGTTGCCTTAGAAATTATATTTACTTATATAGTACAAAGGTGATTAACACGAAACGAAAACTGAGTATAACTCTAATCAGTCATCAACTCTACGAAACATCATCCGTCATCACAGAAGGAAACTTGTGGCCACAACTTTTCATCGATACGGGAAAAACTGTAAGTACAAATTGTACCAACTCGTAATTTCTTTGGCAAATTTAAATATAACATACCAAATACTTTTCTATATATATATAACTTTAAAATTAGCATATCCAATTGTCTAATAAAATATAACGCAATAATGAAATTTATTTACTTCAATATCTACCTACTTTGTAAAGCAAGCAACATGCAATTACATTTAGAACATATGCTGAAATCTCCTAGTTATCTATTAAATGTCCTAATATGATTCCGTATCCATAAGAAATATTAAGAAAATAAACCATTATATAACCATCATATTGTGTGATTAGCCGAATAAAACATGTATTTCAATTTCGCTTAAGTTCCGCAGCTATTAAGGTCGTGATAGGTTAATCGTCTACAAGCGCATCTTCAGGGACTATCCCCAATATAAAATGACTAGGGGTAGTCAAGGTGCACCCGGTAACCACCGTCTGCATGTGGGAGGGCACGTCATAAAGTTTCACAACATCTGAAACAAAATAAGCTTCCTTCGTTCATACAATTCTTTCCCCTAGATTTCAAATAGTTCTTTCTTGATCACTCTCTATTTCTCTTTACTCTTCACATCCCGTCTTTTAATATTCCCCCACATCAAGGAATCGTAGTAATCAGGCACGAAATCTTATGTGCGCATTGGGAGGCAGCAAGATCCCACCCCACCGTCGAGCTAAAGCCGTGCGATCGCAAGCGTGCCTACTGCTGCCAAGGGATTCAGGTCAACCAACACCCAAATTCACCTTCCCACCTAGCAATGCTACAAAATAGGAATAGGGTATGCAACAGTTCGCCCAAGCGGAGTGAAGCATTTCCCTATGTTTTACAACAATTCTCAATGACAATTAAAAGTGGAACAAATTCCATTAAAATGTTTCCCATACTGAATAACTTACAATTTAAACGCCAGGATCGTAAGTGATGCCGGCCTATGACTTATTTGGCATACGATATATAAATCGCGTATTATACTCGCACACAACACTCTGAAAGGAAACTGATACACGGATTTTCTTTTGTAAGTATAAACCTCTTCCCAGAAAACATGTTAAACTGTGTTTCATACAATCACAATTCCAGGAAATAAGAATTCATTTGTTCAATCTCCGAAACCTGTTAAGCTCGTGTCCGATATATGAAAATCTTTGATCACTCCATTACAGTTGAGTAGTTTCGATGTTTTTGTTCCATCGTCAAATACTCCAGGAAAACGTTTGTACGGTCCGCCCTTTGACGGCTCTTTGTTCTGCCATACATGAAGCCCACCCCAGACCCAAGATTGAAGTTTACATTATGCGTCCGCAAGGATTTTTCATGCATGTGAAATTTTTCTATCCATACTATCCACAAAGCGAGAGATAATACAATTTTTTTTGGTTTGTTTTACTTCCTTAAACGAATGAATGCAGAAGAGGATAATATTCTTTTTGGTTTTCTTGTTATGGTAAAAGGACCTCCGATGAAAGTGTAGATATAACAGATGTGCATAGTTGAGAAATATTAAGACTCAATCGGTAGCAGTCCACCATGAATAAATGTAGAAACTGTAAGGAACAAACAAATCCGACGACAACATCAATTGGCTCTGTGATAGGATAATATCCCCTTTTTCTGCATGATGCATCTTTGCATAGAGTTTTTCCGAGACCAAGCTAAATACTCCCAAGACGGAAACGCAATTTATCTTCTAGTTTGTGGAATTAGAAGTGCTTATGCTGTTTCATATTCCTGCATACTCTTGTGAAGTCTGCGTTTTATGGTGTACCATCTTTTTGTCCGAATTTAGGTTGGATGTAACCCAAAATTTGTAAATTGTTTTTGTCCTAACGACCACAGACACTCAATTTGTGGACGACTTCAATAGCCGTCACCGTTCATTACGTGATCTGGCGACTCATTCATTGTTCTTTGACTAGTTGCAATGACTAGCTTAAGTTATTATTCCTATTCATTGGATAATAATTAAATGCAATGGTTAATATATTATACATCATGTCCCCGTATGAAATTAATGATGTAGTACTCGTATTTTATCAACTGGCATTGTTCGGAGATTCTTTTCTATGTTTGGATTGTTAATCTGGAAAGATATTGGACATGACTGATGGCACTGAAGTTAAAGCATTGCTTGAAAATAACTACTAAATCAAGAAAAATTAAACTTTATCGGCACACAGGCTCACCAAAGAACAAAAACAAATCGTATTGTGTTTTATAAATCAAACTAAAAATATGCAAATTTATCCCCAAACTTTTATTCTGTTTCATCGTAATTCTCTTGAATAAGCGAAGGATAAACGGATGAGGTATTTTATCAATCAACAATTTGCAAATGCAACATTGACGATGGAGAAAAAAATGTAAGGATACAATGAATTTGAATTGTGAAGAAAATATGCAATTACAATGGCTGGATACCACAAGATATCCACCACAGCGTGCTGGCATTTCTTGTGCCAGGTTTCGTCATCCTTCGAGGGGATGAATTGGTTAAAATTGTTCATTGCCTTCGTTGTAAGAATAAGAATTGGTTTTGGCATTGAGCCAGTTGGAATTTTTCACTTTTATCGATAATATTGCTTGGTGCATCATCTGAGAGAAGATAAATGAAACAGGGGGAGGGCAATTGAGAATGTACGACTGTCGGTTTTTCATTTGCCTTACCAATCGCGGGCCAATACTTTGGACAAAATTAACTTATCAAAAAGTTTTTCGCCTCATTGAAATCTAAATGGTTTTATTGGATGTATTTAGATAGTTGAATATGCAGTCGAAAAGGTACTGGTAACAGATGCTTGATTTGCAATCCACCAAAAGCGGACAGTGGATAAAGTTAGTTGCATTTAGTTCAGCAACGTAGCTACGTTTATTTGTTTTTGTCCGACATAAAAAAACGTTTTGTTAAGTTATTGAAATTAACTAGTACAAAAGGACAGCGGAATTGCCTCGATATTTAGGTGATTTCGCCTTGGAAAACAATAAAAAAGATTTTTGTGTGTGTACTCATATATGCGCATTAGAAGCTATACTTCTTTGGCGTGACGTTTATGTAAATGCGTGTTAAAACCCGGATACCAAGTAGAGAGATCAGAAATATAATTGATAAAACTTCAATTTGGTAATATTAACCTTTAACACAAAAATACTGTGCGGTTTCTAAGGACATATCACTTTATTTTGGGATTCAAGGAGCTCCTGGTAAAATAACCTAATGTCAAATTAAAACGCCATTCTTAAATTGGAAATCAGTTTTCACGGTACAAATTAAAATACGAGTATTTCCTCCTATCTATCTTTAGGCTGTTTCTTTCTTCAAAGTCGTTTGCCGGTTTTTTGTTTATACCGACATCGCGCGAACAAATCCAAAAACTTTGTACTAACTTTCAAATCATTGTCTTTAAGTAATAAATTGGTAGGCAAATTGGAATGAATAATAACGTGCATTAGCTTATTTAATCGTTAAGTATGTATACTCTTTATTGCGCGAAAAGTTGAATTTTGGTGCAGTATTGATTAAAAGACTCTATTTTGCATTAGCTAAAGTTAAAATGGTGAAAATAAAATTTACGATTTTTGGCAGCACGAGTTACAACGAAATATAATTGACACTTCAGCTAACATTCTGCAGTCAACGCGGTGCTGTGATCGCTGGAAGGTTTTCAAATTGGGTGCAAACAAATATCCCATCGCAAAATTTGTTTGGGGAGGTCTTTTGTTATTGTTGCTTTTATTACGAACTCGATACGCTATACATAGCACAAACGTTGCGATCATATTACCATCATAATTTAATTTAAAATACTTGTTTTAGTGTAAACAGATTTTTGCAAAGGGGTCCATGTTTGTTGTAAATAACTTTCAAATGAATGAGCATTTTAAAATTTCAGATTGAAAACTCAAATAATATAGATTGTCTAACAATATTTATTGGTTAATTAAAAAATTCGTAGGCGCTTGTGTAAGCCTTGTTAAGGCCTTTCAAAATTGATTAAATACTTTTCAGGCGACTATTTAACAATTTTCAATACTTTTCCAAGTTTTTTTTTGAGTATTTTTCCGGACTTTTGAGTAGCGTAAGATTTGATTGCTCTTGCCTTCCGGGTCGAACTGCCTTTGTAGTTCGGTGAGTTTGGGTGTTGTGATTAGAGCCATTGTTTGACCGTCTACCATCTTTCTATTTTCTTTTCATGCATACATATGATAAAATTCGCAACAAATTGAATGCAAAGTACACATATAACGAACATTTCAATTCCAATCAATACAATATATACGGACTCTATTACACCGATTTCCAAATAAAATGGCGGTTAATTTACAACAAACTTCATTTTATTTCGAAAAACGCAAGCAAGTGGTTTCCGAACTCCGACAAATCGCGACAGCGAAAATTCGAAAATCCGCCTAACAGCGACGAACTAATTGGGTTCCGAAATCCCAACGTTGCGAAGTAGGTTCCGATATACGATTGCTTCCGCTACATTGCTTCCATTACAATGCTTCCGTTACAAATAAAATGTTACAATCAATGCGCCAACAGAGGTATAACTTCAGAAAGATGCATACATTTGTTTGTAATTTGCGGGTACTAAGGAGGTATGTGTATGAGAAACAGCGCAAGTATTTTGTTTTTAACAGCTTGCATCTATCCAACGGTATTTGCTTGGCGTGTGTTGTATTTTTCTTTAGGTCAAATTTTGCCCTGTCAAACAACGATGGGAAGATATATGTGTTAAGGTGTATGGAATATAATATGTTATGACACTACGAGTAATATTTTTGTTTTTTTTTCTCTGTCACTTGAAGACAAAAAGAGTACCTATACGGTACCTATGCAGTATGACAAAATTCGAGAAAGAGATATTCATGGTGGCGTTTTATACATGCCACCTTGGATATAACGGCCGAACGAATATTGAAATAGAGACAAAATTCGTCTTTAAGGATTAAACCAGTTAAGGACCGGACATTTTCAGGGTCGTATATTATACCTGAAAAAAAAATCCTAATAGTAGTTTTCTCTCTGTTTGCCGGCAAACACGCTGATATCCAAGTATGTGGGGATTTGTTTTCAGTAATGTTTTTTTAACCTTTTACGTTTATGAAAGGTTAATATTTAAATAGCTATAAGGGCAGATAAGTGCAGGTTATAACAGGCATAAAACAAATCATTGAATGAGTTTCAATCATTTGTAATTACTATTTGAAAAAGTTTGATAAACATGCAAAAGTATCAATTGTCATTAGCAGTTTCTCACATTTGCCGTTCGGATTCGGCGTTAAATAGGTCCCATCCACTTAGCACCCGCAAATGGCTGGAGAAGCTTGGTTAAAGTTCATAATATGGGCCGTCAATACCCTAGTATTTATTTTTATTTTTCTTCCGATGGGTAGGAATTGGATTCATGAAATTAGAAAAAAATAAATATTAGGCAAAAATAGACCACATGTCTGACAGAAATGCTGCTATTAGGATAATAAAATTATATGGACAAGATGGTGTAAAAGAGTGGAAAAAGGAAGCACTTTATATTAACGGCCCGTAGAGGGCCTAAAACCTAGCTTCTCCAACAACTTTCTTTGCGAAGAGGAAGGGACCTACAATTTTACGCCGAATCCGAACGGCAAATTTGAGAAGCTTCTCATGACAATTGCTCTTAGATGTTTGTCAGACGTTCGCAAGAGGTGGGGCAGTGGAAAAAAAACTCAAGATGTTACTTGGACCCGGCGGGAATCGAACCGGGGACCTTTCCATTAGTAGTCCGACACACTAACCATTGAGCCACTGCGCCCGATATAAATGATGACACACTTACCCAGCTCGCTTTGACAAGCCATTAAGAGAATTTGTTCATGAAATCAGGCCCGAATGAAAAATGCCCCGAAAAATAAATAAAATAGGCCCCAAAAAATTGTATACCAACAATAACAACGTTTTGTAGTCCGATTGGAGTGGTTTCGCATTGCTTTGAGGCTTTTTTTTTTATATATTTTTGGAGCCATTTTTCATTGCGTCCTAATTTCATTCCTCCAAAAATATGTTATGTTTTCTAAGAATGAAGGAAAACATTTGGTGGCGCTCTCATATAGCTTAAGAGTTATAAGCTTTTGAAAACCCCAATTTTCAAATATTGTAATTAGTTGATTGATGCAATAATTATTTGAATACCCTATTTTAAGGGTATATTAATTTTGACGCATAGTTTCTAACATACCTTAATATTGCCCGTAGACCCCTAAAAGTTACTATACATATTTATGATCAGCATCGATAGTAATGTCGAGCTAGTCATGTCCGTCCGTTCGTCCGTCTGTCAGCAAAAATTAAGCCTTTGAACTGGGCCTAGAGAGTTGAAATTTTAACCATAGGGTCCCGAAATAATCAAGTTTACGAATTTTTGAAACAAACTAAAAGAAACAAATTTTTCGAAAAAATCGAATTTTGAGCTAGAAAGCTGAAATTGTTTATATATGATCTATGACTCCTAAAACTGCTCGGGAGATAAATTTTTTAAAATCCGCCCACTGACACGCCCACAATTAAATAAAACAATTTTATTGAAAAGCCAAAGTTTTAGTTAGGGAGCTGAAATTCATAATATATACTCTCTAGGGGCACTTTATGCTCATGCGTAAATATTTTCAAAATCCGCTCACTGACACGCCCACAATTTAAAAAAAAAAAAAACTTTTTTTTGAAAATCCAAAGTTTGAGATAGGGAGCGTGTTTTTACAAAAGCTTCGTTTTTTTCGATAAAATCCTTTAAATATTATTGAACAAAATATGTAGAGCGTTCTTTTGTCACGCCCACTTATGAGGGATAGGAATAAGAATAGGGTATCCACGGTTCGCCCAAGCGGACTGCAGCCCGTCCCTATGTTTTATTTAGATTTTAAGCGTGTGAATATTGTAGAGTATCACAAGTAGATACCAAAAATGCCGATCCGCCGACTACAGCGAGCGCTAGGAAGAAGGCGTTGTTATCTTTTCGTCCGATCCGCTGACCCGCGGAAGGAAGGTTTAGTTGACTCCTCCTCCAATCTGCCAAGTGCCAACCCAACGCTTGGAGAAAAGCCATATTGATTTTTCGTCCGATCCGCTGACTAAAGTTAGAAGAAGGTGTTGTTGATCCGCTTCTTAGATCCGGGAAGAAGAGGAAGGTATTTTGCATCCGATTCGCCCACCACCTCTTTGTGCTAGACAGCCGTGTACCGTATTCACACAAGTTGTAAGGTTTATTTGTTTATTGGAGAACGGAATAGTGTACTTCGCCGTAAAGTTTTCGTGTTTCTGTGGGGGCAACCCTTGCACCGACGACCATACCTCAGCCCTTGGAAATAAGCATCTCTAAAATTGCAAAGGAAGTTCTTAAGAAATGCTCTCGTCATTTGTTTTTCGACAACGGCATCGAGGTCATCGAATTTCTTCTTTTTCCTTAACGAACAGGTAATGATCTGGTCCAACGGTATCATAGTCCTTAAAAAGTATCACTTTGTCAAATGGCAAACAAACACTGTCGTTGTTGCACTTGTGCGATCTACGCTTACGTGATGATTGCATCCCAGATATTAGGACTCTTCGCAATTGGGTTTTAATTTCCGTTCATATAAATGTCTGCAGTGACTCGGGGAGTATAGATAACGGGCAGAAATGTTTCCCACTGGCACATCCGCCCATACATCGTTGCAGGGATTTTGATCCTCGCTTATGATGGATCCATCGTCAGCAAAAAATAACTGATGCACTTTGGATACCGTCACTTTTCTTGTAAGCAGATGATCAAGGACTCTAATCTCGCAATCAATGAATAATAAATTACTAGAATATACTAGATGCTACTCTGTATATAAATTTCGAAATCTGTTGATTGTTATATCGTAGATTAAATTAATAAATACAAATACAGGGTTTTTCAATAAGGACAAAATAAGTATGTATTTTAATTTCAATGCACCTTTAAACTTTTTGTCAAAACGTCAGCCAAGGTTTACATTTTTATCATGGTGAAGTTCACGAACAAGCATCGTTTGAAATTTATTAAAAGTTACTAGCGTAATTCTTACTCGGTGGACGCGACTTTAAGAGCGCTTAATCCAATTTTCGGTAGTACCACCAGACAGGCTGTGCATGCTATAGTGAATCAATTTAAGTCAACATAATCGTAATTGTATGTACCTGTGGCTGTGCCGCTGAGACAAGGCACCGGCCGTAGTACCGAAAATAGCTGCCGTAAATTTATCAGTTCAAAATGAGTAAACCAGTACATTCCACTTCCACACCGATCACAGGAATTGGAAATCTCTCAGTTCACATTGTCAAGATCAAATTAACTTAAGAACTGAAGCCTCTTGCATATTTAAAACGCCAAAACTTCTCCGATAGGGCTCTGCGACAGTTTGAAGAAAAACCTGAAATTCACCAAAAAATTATCTACGGCGATGAAACTCATTTTTGGAATAAAGCTTTGTCAATGAGCAATATATGCATTAGTGGATAGCAAGAAACCTACATATGCTTCATGAGGATCTATTGCATCCCTAAAAGGTGACCGTGTTATATGGATTTCATGCCGGAGGTGTGATTGGACCATGTTTTTGAGTCGATGAAAATGATCGCCATGTTAAGGTCAATGGAGTTCGCTTTCGTGCCATTTTGGAAGATTATTTTTGGCTAAAAAAAAATTTCATCATCTTGTTGGAACTACATACCACATGCTACACAGCTAGTCTAACAATTGATCTATTGGTAAAATGGTCATCTCGCTCATGCGATTTAACGGCGTTGCATTTCCTTTTATGTTGTGAAGTTATGTCGTTGGTTTAGGCCAGCAAGCCAACAACGTTACAGGGACTCAGAAACAATATCGAACGCGAAATTGTCAACGCTCCGAGCGATACGTTATGAAAAATGGGCAGAGTTTTGAAAAATGGGCTCCAAATAATCGATAGGTGCAACCGTGCTTGCGGTGATCATATGACTAATAAAATCGAGTCCCAATTCTAAATTTAACATTTGAACTACACCTGCACTACATTTAACACGATATCTCAATTTATTGTTTGCTGTTTTATTTAAATACAAAATTTGTATGTCCTTATTGAAAAACCCGATACAAAGACCTTGTTTAAAATCATTTCAACGTACAAGGATTCGCCTTCAATAAACGTACATTGGTTGTTTATACAATGCGATATAGCTATGTATCAAATACGAACAATATCCTTATAACGAAAAGAATTCTGCATACGGTTAATTGAACATTGATTCCGATAATTTTGGAAAATTAAAAAAAAAAGGAAAGAAAGCGCAAAAAAACATCATCAATAGAAATTCGATTTGACATATTTTGACGAGCAATTATTTGAAGGAGACAATTATATCTTTTCCCATCGTTGTATGTTAAACATTGTTAACACTATTTCATTCACAATACCAACAACACTTGCGGCTGCTACCACCGCAGACGATATTTTAAATTACATCAAAAGAAAAATCTCTTCAGTTTCGTCATCCGTAAACTGCTTTAAATATGAATTCAATGAACCAAGGGATATCTCATCTTTTAAATTGATTCTTAATGAAATTGACTTCGTCAAAATCTATGCGAAAGGTTTTTGGCCTGATGGAACTTTGGTGCATGAATTTGTACAGCGACCGAGAAAGGTACCTAATGCTTTAAATGCAACATTGATCAACAAAGCGGCTCTAAACGTCCAGGATAGTATCCATCCAGAAAACGATAAAGTTCTTCGGACTCATCGCCTTATCCTCAAAGCTTTCATCTATACTAACAAAATATTGGAGGTATTCGAACTGAACTCAATCAGTTGCTACTTTTTTCCTCCTCGTCATGGCTTTCACCGAAACTTGGCTGTCTAGCAATCATCATAACCAGCAATACTCAGTTTTCCTGAAAGATCGATGTGCTGATTTTCCATTGCTGTTCGTGCTACTTTGAATGCTGTAGAAGTTGTTGACCAAATAATAGTCAAGATAAGAATTGACAACACCGAAAACATTTATTGTGTCGTAAGTTATATCCCACCAAAGAGTTCCTTAGAATTATATAAACTTCATGTAGATAATTATGTTATTCTGTAATAACTTGAATGATAATCAGCATGTCCTTATTATGGGAGACTTTAATTTGCTGAATTTAAATTGGTTACTTGATTTCGATGACGTAAATATCGTTCCTTTTTGTAAATTTTGACTTTGAGTTGACTTTAGTTGATACTTTCGCGCAATTTGATTTTCGGCAAATTAATAATATTAAAAATTCTTTAGACCGTACTCTTGACTTAGTTTTTGTCGATACTGAGTATAGCGTCAACATTAGTATATGTATTCTTCCATTTGTGCCGGAATCAATCCACCATGTTGCTTTAAACTTAGATTTTTAATTCAACAAATTTGTTAAACCAATTTCTGTTTTAAACTTTGAGTATTATTTTCATACAGCCAATTTTAGTAATATTAAAAATTGTCTAAATGGTATTGCGAGGACTTCAATATTTGATGGCATAGGCTTGAAACACTCATATAATACCCTGATCATGATAGTCAATGACATAATCGACGTAAACACACCTACGGTTAAAGTTAGGATTAATTCAAAGCCCATATGGTTTAAAAAAAGACTAACCCATCTAAATAACTTGAAAAACAAGACTTATAAACAGTTGCGCAAATCATCTTATGATTGAGAATTACTTCTGAAATATAGGTGGCTTCAAAAAGATTTTAAAGTTCTTAACAAATTTTTATAAAAGCAATATGTCCTTTCAGTGGAATCAGACCTTAAAGTCAGTAGTAAACGATTTTGGAGCTTCATCAATTGCAAAAAACAATCGACTGGAATTCCTAATAATATGCAGTATAATGGGGCGTTGTCATCAGACCTTTCAGTTATTTGCTAGCCATTTGAAATCTATCTATTCAAATAATGCGCCTATCTTACGAGCAGGTACGATATCTGACTACTCATCGAATTCGATTAACGTTGGTAGCTTATAATTATCGATTTCTGAAGTACTACTTGCGCTGTCCGCTTTAGTAACCGACATGAGGGGAGACGTTGATGGTATTCCTCCCATTATTTTAAAAAGATGCGCGGATGAACTTCCCGTGCCCCTTCATATGCTTTTCAATAGTTCCTTGGAGCAATGAATTTTTCTGTATGCTTGGAAGAGCTCATTCATAACACCGATTTATAAATCTGGTCTCAAACAAGATGTTACTCACTATCGTCCAATATCTAAAATACCCACTATCCCGAAACTGTTCAAAAAACTTGTTTGTGGTAAATTTACAGCTCTTCTTAAGTGCACAATTTCTTCGTATCGGCATGGTTTTATTGCTGGAAGATCCACAGAGACTAATCTTACAGTTTTTACAAATTTTATCGCAAACAACATGGGAAATGGGATGCAGTGCGATGTCATCTACACAGATTTTGCAAAAGCATTTGATCGGGTGAACCACGATATTCTTCTTAACAAAATGCGTAACATTGGTTTTCACTGAAGTCTCTTAGAATGGTTCAAATCTTACTTAAGAGGACGCTTGCAGTTTGTTAGGATTAATGGTAGTGTCTCAGATTGCATTGACGCTACTTCGGGAGTTCCCCAAGGCAGCCATCTTGGGTCTTTGTTATTTTTTTTATTTGTTAATGATATTCCCAATGCCATCCTTAATTCTAAATGCTTAATGTTCGCTGATGACTTGAAAATTGTTCGATCTATTAAATCACTTCAGGACTGTTTATTGTTGCAGGAAGACCTCAATAGATTATCAGATTGGTGTACAATTAACTATTTAAATCTTAATGTTTTAAAGTGCAATAGTCGCACATTCTTCCGGAAACGGGCACAAATTCAGTTTACCTACAGTATAACAAAACTACCCTTGGAAACCATGTCATCCAAAAAAGACTTAGGCGTATTATTCGACTGTACGCTCAATTTCAATAGTCACATTCACATAGACTATTTCGTCGCAAAATGCAGGTCAATGATTGGATTTATCTTGCGAAACTCTCAAGATTTTTCTGATCCGCATACCCTAAAATACCTGTATTCTTCACGTATGTGCTGTGCATATGTGAGGGCTTCCTTAGATTACTGCTCTGTTATTTGGAATCCATATTATATGGTTTACTCTACAAGGATTGAGAAGATTCAAAAATGGTTTACTAGAGCTGCGATAAAAAAGCTTAATTGGAATATCGACTTGCTACCATATAATATTAGATGCCAACTGACTGGAATCTTGCCTTTATGTATTCGGCGGAGGTATTTTTCGATCATGTTTGTGAGAGACCTCATAACTAACCATTAAATTGTCCTTACCTGCTTACACAGATCAGATATCGACGACCCGTGATACCATTGAGAAATCAAAATATTTTTGTTGAGCCTATTCATAGAGTACAATATGGATATAATGAAACAATAACTAGATGCTTAAGAGAAGCTAATTCAGTTGGGAATCTCATTGATCTTCACTCTTATATAAATTGAAATACCTATGTCCAAAAATCAATTACTTATGCTTTTAACAAACTCTGGTGAGGTTAATTAAGTATGTTAATAATTTATCGAATTAAGTATGAAATCCATAAGAGGACCAAGTGTACCTCCCTTTGATGAAATGCATTAAATAAATAAATAAACACTAAATTAAAAATAAAAATATGTTCTTACGTATGTACCCACCTACTTATTCCCAAGCTTTTCCAGCGTGCGTTTAAAAAAATATTTAAAACATAAAACTCTAAGCCAATCAACTGACAAACTTTAATCCATTAATCCCATTCATTCATTAATTGAATAACAAATGAATGCATCCCCTTAACCCCGTATTAATTACTAGAATCATCTCATTAATTTCCACCCCACAAAGCATCTAAGTCCCTTGTATTCATAATTTGCTGCCAAAAGCAAAAGCATTCCAACCTTTGTATACTGCAACTACAAAAGGAAATTCTTCGAAAAGAGAAAATCTTCCATGTTATATCGACGAGTGCTTATAACTCCATAGAGATTCGTATCAAAAAAAATCATTAAGATAGCAGCATCATGACCTACCTTGCGGGTAGTCAGTATCAAAATGCTCGGAATCGGATAACACATAAATAGTCTCGAATAAACAGGAACGATTTCTCCTCCGAATTCGATGTCAACCTCCATGAGCAACAAGAGTCTGCAACATCCCAAGTTCGATGGGTGGAGAGCAACAATTCCGTGCAAAAAGAAAGAAAAACATGTAAAAAAGGACGAAAACCCAAACAGCAAAAACTACTTTTATACCATTAACATCGTAACCAACACCATGCCACGTAGTACACCCATAAGCTACAGAGCACCCTTATATAACTTTGCCCGAGGTCAAATGGGCATAGTGCAGCGAGTTTCGTCATTTTTAGGCGTGTATATATCAGTTCTACCCTTAAATTCAATGCACAACAAATAACTGCACAGTGCCAGGCCATCCAGCGCAGCAAATGTAATACCTCCCTCCCGATTTATGCGCATTAAGCATATGACATAGATACAATTGCACAGGTTACCGATGTCGGTGTTTCTCCAGTGTTTCGTCAAATTTTCTTTTAATTTTCTTTTTGCTGTTGTTCACCCTTTTCCGGGGGTGAAGCCAACGACACAACCGCCTGACAAGCACCAAAGGTCGGAAGGAGGAGCGCAATCGTTGTTGTATTGTGAATGTCCTTAGCAGCTGGAAAACGCCCACACCAGTCCCGATCATAGAGTTATAAATTTCTATAAGGGTTGTTAGTAATAAACGCGCATTCCCCAAAAGAGGAGAGTGCTCGCTCGCAGTCACAGCAAAATATAATGTCTACAACAAGACTATTGATATAGTCTTTAGTTGCATCAATTTCGACATGAGCACGAGGTTGATGCAACATCGGATCGGAATGGAACCGAAACTGAGTTGTCTAGACACCAACTACAAATTCATCTTCTGAATCAAAATCAGAAGGACGATAGTACTTTTAGGGGTAGGTTATCGGCAGTGTGACATTGAGCAGGACGAGTGTACTCACATTCTGGCGGGGAAACAATAATATGAAAATAAAACTGTGAACTGTCACATATTTGGCAGGAGATAGCACGTGTTCGTGTTCCAATTTGAGTGCTCCAGCTATTGCATGGGTGTGTGGCACGCCAGTGAGTTAGGATGAACTCGTTGAAGTGAATTTATTTTTATTATGCCTTTGTTTTGCTAGCATATTTCTCTTTGAATCGTCTATTCCAGTTTGTTCCTTGATACTTGCGGGGTTTTTTTTGCAGATTCATGGAAATCTGCAAAGTTTTTCTAACAAGCACGTGCTGCGTGATTTGCAATAAATATACATATTGGTAATTCTTTGTTTGGCCTTCAGAATTTATTGCTTTGTGTATTTACAGATATGCTGTGAGGGTTTGATTGGAGGGGAACATACAAAATGCTTTAAATGATGGTTTAACTGGGGAATAAGAAAGTGAATATTGCTCATCTAATTCGACTGTTTTCAGGAGTATTTTTAACTTAAAGGTTTTTGAATCAAATGGTGTTAAAGGGTGCAGAGAAATAACTTCACGGGCAATAACTTCACATGGGCAATACCTTCAACTCGAGTGGGCAATAACTTCACCCCGAAAATTTTGTGAAGTTATTTCCCACCTATATTTGAGAATTTGTCTATTATAACTAAAGACCCTTGCACCCACTCCAAATCAAACAGTGACCCCAAGCAGGGGGGTTGCATATGCATTGCACTGCTTATGAGATCAGTTGCGAAATCGCAAGTAGATTCCACAAACCCCCCTGCTTGGGGTCACTGTTTGATTTGGATTAGATGCGAGGTTCGGTTCTTGAATTATCATAAAATGTTAAGAGAATTTATTTCCCACAAAAAAGTGTAGTTATTGCTCACCATCAGTGGGCAATAACTTCACAAAAAAAAGTGAAGTTATTGCCCACACGAGGTGAAGTTATTGCCCGTGAAGTTATTGCCCTGCACCGTGTTGAAGTTGGCTCTCGAACCTACTTATACTCGTAATTGATTTGCTCGAAAACACAGTTACAGATTTCAATCATAGGTTTAGGGTATTGCCACGGATACATATATTCAATTTATATTTTCCTTTAATATGTGTACAAGTTACACTGCCCGTGCGTACAAATTTTACTGCCGCCTCCAACCCCCCCACTCCCTTCCCTAAATGAGGATATCATTTCTGGACAATTCTAAAATTCAGGTAAACCTTGTATACCAAATAAAGCCCACATACGCCTCAGTGAGTGAAAAACAAAAATATTTTGCAAATGGAAAGTGAAGCGCGTAGTGGATCAGTTATCACAGTATGTTGGGGTACTAAGCGGCGAGCTTGTGACACGAATTCCATCACGAACACCTAAAGGTTCCTTTTTCTTGCAAATTAAATGTAGCACGGAGTTATTGAAAAAAAATTTATTCCATATCGATAGCGGTTTTTCGTTTGATTGTTTATTTGCTTAGAGCAGAACAAAGCTCGACCACATCGTGTATGCTTTGAATAGACCATTCATTCATATTGGATAATGTAACATAATTGATCAGTAAGCTTAGCTCAACCCTAAAATAAAGTTTATGTTGTATACTATAGAGAAAAACATTGCACTCGTGTTAAATTTGGAATAGTATGATACTACGACTATGGAGATGTCTAAAAAAGTGTGTCCCGCATTTCAGTTCGTCGGTTCGTCTGTCTGTCCGTCTGTGACCGAGTCACGGATTTATTTCAAACTTTGTATTTTGGATTTTAAGCTTATATCTAGCGGATTTTTTTTTTATTCTATCATTTTAAAAAACGGTTCCTTCCATAAAACTGGATTTTATAGCAGAAATTTTATTAAAAAATTGCTCTAAAGATTTTGATCGAAAATGGCGTACTAGAAATGGTAGAGAAACGGTTCCGAATTCAAAAAAAAAAAACACTTTTATCTCAAAACCGGATCAAGTTATTTTCAAAAAATAACTTGAACCTTGATCTGGGTTTCAGGGCAAAAAAACGTTTGTGGAAATGAACATGCCGTTGATCTGGCCAGGCAAGGTTCAGCCCCCACAATTCACTCGCGAAACCAGCGCATATTCCGCTCGGATCAGTAAAGGCAAACATTACCTCAGAATAGCCCATGGAAGCCAATCTCAGTCGGAGAAGACTGACAACATGACTCATATCCAGAAAGATGTAGCCAAGCTACAAGATGTGAAAAACCTTCGACCTCCTATGTAGAACCCGAGAAGATATCGCCAGAATAACAGCGATTATCACCCGACACTGGCCTTAAAGAGACCATGCATTTAAACAAGGCATGCCACACAAAGCCCACGGCCGCAGTTGCAACTGAAAAAGAAGACTTATCTATATGCCTGTAGATGGGATCAGATAATGATCATTGGGAAAGCCGTTTTTCTAGGAACTAATAACTTTCTTATACTCCACAGGTTGGTAGTATCAACAAACGCTAACACCCAGGTTAACGTGGGTTGGTTTTAGCAAACGCGCATTCAGTGGTAATTGGGTTTTAAACAAACCGCCATACCCACCAACATATCATATTTTTTTTTTTAATTTGTGAAAAGTTATATATATCTCAAAAAAGGGTGAATGGCTTTCAAAGAAATTAAATTAATTAACTGATATTAATATTATAATAAATCTGCATACACAGATTATCGGAATATTTGTTTATATTTTTTTTGCTTTTCTTAAAAACGGTTTGTTAATTCTATTAAATCTAAAAACAGCCGAAGAGATTTCAAAGAGATTTGATATTTTAGGTAATAAATACTTTGTAATATTTGGAACAAATATTTACGATCAGATTCTCAAAAGATTTTTTACGAAGCCTTAATTCATCAGTTTCTAAAATTTTTAAAATCGTCAGTTGTCTCCAAAAGGGCTGTGCAGATTTTGACCAGTGTTTTAAATACTTGGAGTGATCCTACGAAATTGGCATACCTACGAAAATGGCATACCTACTTTAGTTTCGAAATACGATACCTCACAAAATGATAGATTGATTTTAAAGACGTTTGAAATTTAAGACTATAAGATTTACAACAAATTTTCATACTCAGATTTTGGAAATAAATTTTTCGTTCGTTCGCGTACTTTTATGCGTAGAAATATAAAAAAAATCAAATATCCAGAATCGAAAGAGGTTCCTTTCATTTCAAAGCAAAGTAAGCAAAAGCTTTTGCTTAAAAATATGAAAAACGTCAGAATTTATCAAAGTAGATTATTAGAATTTCGCGTTCAACATATTTTTGTTTTTCTGCCATCTTGAAAAATCAAGAACTGGGATCAACACAATTTAGAGAAAATTCATCTTTCTACAATTTGTACAGTACGCGGACGGGCATGTGCCGTTTCCTAAGAAAGTTTATATAAATTAACTTTGCCATATTAATACGCGAAAGCGTTTCATGATTTTATTGGCTTCAAACAGACATATTGATCGAAAGACATTGTGACAAATTAAAAATCATTCATAAATTCACAATTCAATCGACCTTATATCTGTTTCAATCAGAAATTAGATATATGAATTTTGTGCCAACCCGCCTAGTTTTGATCAGTTTAAAAAAATAATCTATGCCGCCACATTGACACAAAGTCAAAAATGTGATATCTGTAATGTAGAAGGAATTTCAAACAAGAATACCGTCAGGTATATATTTTGCAGCCATAAAACTTGGATCGAGTCGAGCACACATATTTTTATTCTTATAATGCCAAACCCCTCAAAGGCTGATATACTTTTATTACCTATTTCGGCATGAAGGATTTTATGGTAAAACGACTACAAATAAATTTCATTATATTTTCAACTTAACTAAATTTTTAGCTTATGATTTGTAGAACATAACTACAGTACACCTATACTGTATAATGAATATTGCTGCAAAATAGAAGCCAAATAAAAAAAAATAACTCTTTGTTGACCAAAACATTAACTACATTTTAAGATGTGTCAATTTTACACTGATATTCATATTTAAAAGTGAAAATAGAAGCCCTGTTCAAAGGCTGATACTTACAACTTGCTTGACATTTTTTTTTTTTTTTTTTTTTATAATTAGCGCGCACTAAAGGGATTTGTTGGGACCCTTATAATGTATTAGCTACACAGCGCGGGCGTTAAGGAAATTAGGGTGAGAGGAAAAGGAGAGATGCCGATGCACGTTGGTTTTGAATGTCTGTAGGTTATAATGTGTAGGAAAAATGGAGCGGGGAAGAGCATTCCACATTCGTGTTGTACGGCTGAGGAAAGATTCTTTGAACTTCACTGTACGTCCGAACACAGGCTTGAGGGTGAACTGATGAGCATTCCCTGCATGGCGGGTATTGCGGTTGAAATGTTCAAGGGGAGGAATGCAACTGGCTATTTCGTTTGAGCACTTATGGTGGAAATAACGATAAAATAACGACAGGCAGGAGACATTACGACGATGACTAAGAGAGTCAATCGATCTCGCGATGTCTCGGTCGCCAATGAGTTTTATCGCGCGTTTTTGGATCCTGTCAAGTAGCTCCAAATAAGTTATTGGTGCACCGGACCAGATATGAGCGTTGTACTCGAGTTTCGTGCGAATAAACGCCTTATAAATTGTAGCCAGATCAGAAGGGGTGAAATATTTCTTACAACGCTTAAGGAGGCCTAGACATTTCGCGGCGTTCTTGGCGACATCGAATATGTGGTCATTCCAACGAAGGTTGTCATTAACACACATACCGAGAATGGAAAGTCTTTCGGTTTCAGCGATGTAAGTGCCATTGATAGATAATGGCAGTGTGTGTGGGTTTTGCTTTAATGACAGGAGACAGCATTGAGTTTTGGAAGCATTAAATTCCACTCTATTGGTTTTACCCCACTGAGTTATGCTGTTAAGATCGGAATTTAATGAGCTTAACATACGTTGCCGTTCCAGTTCCACACCCGAAGATGAGGGGCGTGACCCAAGAAACGAATATGAGAAGCTGAGGGTACTGTCATCAGCAAAGGAATGGATTGGATTAGAAGTAACAGACAGTAGATCATTTAAAATGAGAAAGAGAGTCGGGGACAGAACAGAGCCTTGGGGGACACCAGCATTTATTTGGTGAGTTGCAGACTTGAAGCCGTCCAAAACAACTTGAATTGAACGGTCCGAAAGGTAATTTCTAATCCATTGAAGAAGAGTATCATCGATTCCAAATGCACGCATTTTCGACAAGAGAGCTTGGTGCCAAACTCTGTCAAATGCTTTTGAAATATCAAGCGCAACGATCTTACTTTCACCACCTTGGTGAAGAGATTGGTTCCACTTTTCGGTTAGATATGTCATCAAATCACCAGTGGACCTGTTGCTGCGAAAACCATACTGCCGGTCATTAAGAAGTTTTCGCAATTCAAGATATTTCATTAGCTGACGGTTTATCGGCGTTTCCATGACCTTAGATCATATCTAGAGAATTGGTGATACAGAAACAAGGCTGCATTAAATAACCCCTCAATGAAAAATAATTGATTCGTAAAACTATGCCGACATAGACGCCTGATAGATAACCAGCAGCAACCCTTATTGGAAGTTTCGTTAGCGGACTAAAGCTTGCAGATATAAGGGTCAAAGTTGAAATCAAACACTGTTTATTACGTTGACATAGACGCCTACCAGACAACTAGCGCTGGCCAACCAAGTTGCGTGAGCAGGCTTAACTTTGCGAACAACAAGGTTAACCCAAAATTAATTGGAAATAACGCTCAAAAATATGGAGATATCGGACAAATCTTACAAAAACAATAATTGAAATTGTCTGGGCTATATGGCGTTAAAAATTTTGTTGGGCAGGAAAATGAAATAACTCCCCAACATTTGTACGGACCCTCAAAAATTATTGATTTATTTCATGAGTTTTCAGGGACTTATTTCATTCTTAAAATTAGGGGGTTATTTCATGATGAAAATCCAACTTTGTATATGTCCAACCTCGCACCTACTCCACTTCCAACAGTGAGACCAAGGAAGGGGGCTGCAGGGGGCAACATGCCATGCCCTACACTAATTTGGGAATTTATTTCATACCTTTTTGGGGTCTGATTTCATCTTTGATTTTTTGTTTTATGTTTATGGAGGTTATTAATTTGGGCGTTATTTCCTTGAGCGTTATTGCATAATACCATCTTTTTAGCCCGTCCCTACACGGGTTGTTCAGGTTGTCATTAAATGACATTTAATGAATTTATCATGTCTGATCTCTATGACAGATATCAATATCACGTACAAACTTACAGTGGTTTACTACACAACAACGCATTTTTGTTTTTGAAACTTGTTGGGCTCTGCCGGGCGTTGTGTGAAAGTTACGTTTTGCAATTTGCATTGCGTGAATTTTTCGCTCAAAGCATTCTGAGTCCGAAATTAGCGCAATGGTTAAACATATCGAAGTGAATCAGTTGCTCTTTAACCTGCGAAATTCCGCGAAATGCTAAAACACCATCACTGTAAGCCAAAGTGTTCAAAATGTGGACAAGAACTACGCCGGCTAGTTTTACAAATATTAAATTGATAGTTTTCTTGTATACCGCTCCAAAACAAAACTTGTTTTTACCTTTTGAATTATGATTCTTATCACTAGTGATGGTAATTTCGTGCCACAAATTTCGTCTTTTTCGTCAGTTTTTGGCACTTTCCCTTTTGAGACCGGAAGATATAAAATATTTGGTGGGTGACAAATTTGTTGTTCGCGCAAAAGATGCTGTATCTGTTGCCGCTCTCAGAAAGCTGTTTATTTCCAAAATGCAATGGTTCCAAGGCCATGAAAAGATTCATGAATTACGATTTTTATTTGGTCAAATTTGAAATAACGAATTTTGTTTTCCTTGATCGAAAAATAGATACCTAGGGTACAACTTGTTACGGTTAACAATAACAATAACAATAGATTGCCACTGAAGTCAAATCAAGAGCGAGATATTCCGACAGTTGAGTTCCAAACCTTGAGTAAACTCACCTTAGCCACTAAAGATTATTTTTAATTTGTTTAAACAAAAGGGTCAGGGTTCGTCCTCACACACCGCCACACCATATCCATCGGTAGTTTGAAGGGCCCCAACAAGTTACATGAAATGCAAACAATACGCAATCAGAAAAATGTAAACTAATCACAAACAATACTTACCAATCCGTAGGGAGATGAGTCCTATAGGTATGCGTATGTCCCATGTATAGTTCAAGTTTGATCTAGCAGATAAATTAAGTAAAAAAAAAAACATATGAAAATGTAAACTTATCAGTGTTGACTCAAGAAAAAACTAAAAATGTCCCTCAAATTGTAATTGTCACCAGCTGCTTTGGTTGTCAGCTGTCACCCTTGACAGTTCGGAATAGTAGGCACATTCACAATCGTTGGATAAATTCAGGTGGGCAACATTATTAGCCGCACTCATAACACCTAAGTGGTAACCGTCCGTCTGATGTCACAGTGATCAATTTCTTATTTCGGCACAACACATGCGAAGGGGGTTAGATTAGCGACTCGACAACTTCAAACTTTCAGTGTCAACGCACCCTTAAGCCGATTACCGAACTGTCAAAGCCAATATTCAGTAAAATCAACATTTTCATCATGGTAAAGTACACGAAGGAACAACGTTTACAAATAATTAAAATTTACCACCGATATTCCGAGTGGGTAATTGCAACTTCAAGAGTGTTAACGCCAATTTTCGGCCGTAATTGTCCCAATAGACAAGCAATTCATAGCCTAGTGAACAAATTTAAGTCATTTGCTGCTTGATGTTGCCGTGTCAGTGAGACGACGTTTTGCCCGAAGTGTGGAGAATATTGCTGCCGTAGAGGCGTCCATCGCAAACCAGCCAAATCAGTCAATTTCACGGCGTAAGGATCTTGGACTACACCCTTGCAAGATAAAGTTGACTCAAGAACTAAAGCCACTTGATCATATGAAGCGACGTACGTTCTCCAATTGGGCTCTGGACATTATGGAAGAAAATAAAGAATTTCTCAACATCATCTTCAGCGATGAAGCGCATTTTAGGTTAAACGGCTTCGTCAATAAGCAAAATATGCGTTACTGGACAGCTGAGAACCCTCATGTGCTTCATTAAACACCACTTCATCCGGAAAAAGTCACTGTTTGGTTCGGTTTTCATGTCGGTGGATCCATTGGGCGGTTATTTTCATCGATGAAAATGACCGTCACGTTACGGTAAATGGTATTCTCTACAGAGACATGTTGGAACATTATTTCTTTGAACAATTGCATGAATTGGACATCAATGATATGTGATTCCAACAAGATGGTGCCACAAGCCAAACAGGGGGTGCAACAATCGAGTTATTGAGTCTCAGTTCGGTGAATGTGTTATCTCGAGAAACGGACCGGTCTATTGGCCGCCGACATCGTGTGATTTAGGGCCTGTAGACTTTATGGACTTATGGAATTACATTAAATCATTGGTCTATGCCAACAAGCCGGCGACGTTAGAGGAGCTCAGAGAAAATATTGAACGATTTAGCGGCCGTATCGGTCGAAATGTGCGACCGAGTCATCAAAAATTGGCTTCAACGTATCGACCGCTGCATACGTTTCCATGGTGGATATTTACACGAAGTCGAATTTCATTCATAAATGTTTTCATAGTAATTCAACTCAATAAATTTGTTTTTGAGATATCTCAAGTAGTTTTATTTAGAAACGAAGTTGTCAAGTCTTTAATGAAAGACACTTTAGTTGTTAATGGGTGCTGTTGCTTTTCGGGAACAAGAATCCCCCGTTCTGACAAACTCAACCGTGCAGAGCCAGCGTGCCACATTTCTGAAAGTCTACTTCTCTCCGAAAATTCCAAATTACCCTACCTTGCCTCCTCATCCGGTCATTCAACCCTTTTTGAATTTCCAACTGCCTATCCACTCCTGCTAATAAATGCCTTTTACAAACTGAGATTATATTTTAGGAGTTTTTGAGCTATCCTCGTGGGTGTTTATTAAAATATTTGTAGGCATTAACGGCCCATACAGGGCCTAAAACCCAGCTTCTGCAACCATTTGTTTGTGCGACGTGGAAGGGACCTACAATTTTAAGTCGACTCCGAACGACAAATTTCAGAAGCTTCGCGTGACAATTGATGTTTGTTAGACTTTTGTAAGAGGTGTCGCAGTGGAATAAAAACTTTAGGTGTAACTGGCCCTGTCGTGATTTGAATCCGATACCACTAGTTAAGTAGTCCAATGCACTAGCCACTGAGCCACAGCATCCACTATAGAGAACAAACACCCCAAAAAAACAATGACAACATATTGTTAGAAGTCTTTTAAATAAAAAAAGCTGCATATGATCGTCCTGGAAATCATAAGAAATAACTGGAGCCAATTGTGTTGGGCGAGCTTTCTTGAACTTTTTAATATATCGAAAAAATTCTCTGTATCATTTATGTTATAAGCAGATCAGAATATGGAAATGTGGCGCAAATAGCTAACACATATCAAAAAATCAGGCGGAGAAAAGGATGAAATCCCTTTCACCCGTTAAGCGGTCCGCCCAACACTGTTTGCTTAGAAAAAGTAATACATTTTGTTTCCGGCGTTTCTTCCAAAATCATTTCAAGAAATAGTAAAAACGACAGAAACATTTTTATGGAAAAACAAAGGCACGGGCTACAGTCCGCTTGGGCGAACTGTTGGATACCCTATTCTTATTCCTATCCCTCATAAGTGGGCGTGACAAAAGTCTAAGTATGGTTGAATTGTTAAGAACGCTCTACATATTTTGATATATAACATTTAAAGGATTTTATCGAAAAAAAACGCTCCCTAGATCAAACTTGAGTGTTTCAATAAAATCGTTTTATTTAATTGTGGGCGTGTCAGTAGGCGGATTTAAACAAAAACATTAAATTAACACATGAGCATAAAGGGCCCCTAGAGAGTATATATTATAAATTTCAGCTCCCTAGCTCAAACTTTGGATTTTCAAAAAAAAAAAATAAATTGTGGGCGTGTCAGTAGGCGGATTTTGAAAATATTTACACATGAGCTTAAAGGGCGCCTAGAGAGTATATATTATAAATTTCAGCTCCCTACCTCAAATTTTGGTTTTTCAATAAAATTGTTTTATTTATTTGTGGGCGTGTCAGTGGGCGGATTTTGAAAATTGTATATCCCGAGCAGTTTTAGGAGTCATAGATCATATATAAAAAATTTCAGCTTTCTAGCTCAAAAATCGATTTTTTCCAAAGTTTTGTTTTTTTTGAGTTTGTGGGCGTGTCTGTGGGCGGATTTCAAAAATTCGTAAACTTGATTATTTCGGGACCGTAGAGAGTATATGGTTAAAATTTCAGCTCTCTAGGCCCAGTTTAAAGGCCTAATTTTTGCCGACGGACGGACGGACGGACGGACGGGCGGACATGGCTAGATCGACATTACTATCGATGCTGATCATAAATATAGTAACTTTTAGGGGTCTACGGGCAATATTAAGGTATGTTACAAACTATGCGTCAATTAGTATACTCTTAGAATAGGGTATAAAAAAGCCGGAAACTTCGTAAAAATTGTCAGAAAAAGCTTTTGTATGCTTTATTTTTTGGGGTTTTTGTAAAAAACAAAAAGGTTCTGGCGTAAGTCTAGCTTAATTTTCGGGAACCCAAATATCATTCATGAGTGCAGAACTAAATAAATTAATAAAAAGAACCAAGCCAATGCACGGTACCCAACATGATCCCCTCGACTGTTCTCTACGAACTATTGCCTTGCA
This sequence comes from Portevinia maculata, assembly GCA_949715645.1. Classification (NCBI taxonomy): domain Eukaryota; kingdom Metazoa; phylum Arthropoda; class Insecta; order Diptera; family Syrphidae; genus Portevinia; species Portevinia maculata. Next base: position 363,499,928 of record OX454525.1, on the reverse strand, counting down.
ATAAAATTTAAAAATGATTTTAAAGAGAATCCCCTAAGTTTCCTTCACAATCCGAATACAAGAGACGTATCCCTTTGGTGTTGTTTGAGAGAGCAATACACTGTAAGGTAAATTCTTTAAATGTATTGGTCAATTGCAGAGAATCAGTGATGAGGAGCATAAACTATGCAAACCATGTGCTCCTGGTGTATCAATCTGTCCATGTAGTGGTATGTCCTTGCATTTACAGTGTTCCTTTTACAACACTTGTATGCATTTGACAAAGCACACTGAAGAGCAGTTTCGTAGAGAAAGAGGCGTTGTCAACCGTTGTTTCAAATTTTATATGTCCAAGTATTGTAGCTGAAAATAAAAACAGCTTTTTAAGGACACAGATGGAAGAGAGCCACCAGTGAGTGCATTTCTTGCCCATATTCCTATCCCTTACATGCGTTTTCAATGTATGTGTGCGAGTAGGTGTATCACAAATTGCAATGGTATCCATGTACGGCAACATTGGCTTCGCTTACAGTCTGCAGCTTACATGTTAAACGGAGAGCACAATTTTACAGCCAAAAGTTTGTGCGGGAGTGTAAGTTTGTGCATTTTCTACTAGTTCCTGTGTATGCGCATTCTCCATGCGCGTGTATGTGTGTCTTACATTCACTTCGAGTTCTCCATTTGTTTCTGCTGATGTTTATATTCCTTTGACTCTGTTTCTGTATATTCTGATGCGATTTGGTGTAGTCGGTATTCTGTGTGCATGTGAGTTACCATTGCACTAGTTATTCTCTGTTTATGTTCCTGGCTGTTATTGCCCTTTACCATGGTTGTGCGCTGTTAAAACCATCTCTACAACCCCCTCATCTTTGCAAAAACCATGGTCTTCACCTTACTCCTGCAGCAATAGCAACAGCTACAGCGGCGAACATACAGAGAAAAAGCGAACAAGCAAAGAATAAACCAAAACGAAAATAATAATAAAATAGCATTCCATCCTAGAGACAGGATCAGGTATTATGTGAGCCTGAAAACAGATTTTGTTTAGTTGAACGCGAATGCTCCTACAGTAAGGACGCGATTTTCTTCTACATCTTCTGTGTGCGAGAGTGTCTGTTGATTATTATCACATTCATATATCCTTACATGGTTACCAAATTAACTTTACACCGAATAAAAAGCATATTTTCATAGTTTACGACTTGAATTTTCTTATAACGTTTGTGTAATAAAAGTGCTTGTAGAGTATAAGCAGATCGCAGAGTGCCGCAGTTTTGTAATTGACTGGTCCTCGCCAGTGACAGTGTCTGTTCCATATTTTAAGGTGGTTATTGAATCAGCAGTGTTAGATTGTTACACACACCCGTTATTTTGTAGATTTGAGGAAATCATTTATGACGATTTGTGCAAAATTGTAGAAGATGTAAATTTATGTAAAATTACTATATACAAGTTGTGATTTAATTTAAATTATTTTTTATTGTTTTTGTTCTTTTGCGTTTTTTAATATCAAATAACTCAGATCAAATATTTCGGCGCGATCATTTTTTTCTTTAATAAAACAAGTTTAATTTTTTATAACTGAACATTTTGGAAAAATTGAAGATTCTTCTAACTATAGAAAGTGCAATATTTTAGCTATACAATAAATTTTTTTTTGTGAAAGTGAATGTGTTTGAAAAACGAATAAAGTGGTTGATTACATTTATTTACTTCGCCGATCTGGAGGGATACGTTCAAAGGTGAGTGAGTCGATAAATTTATAAAAAAAAAAATATTTTATAAAAAAATTGTTGAGTTTTCATAAATTTTATATTTTAATAATAAACACATTGACTTATAATAAATAAAAAAAATCAATAAGAAATAAGGCATCTACCTTTTTTTTATCAAACAAACTCCAGTACCTACTTCTTGAAACGAAATATCAAGCAAAACCTTTACAGTCCCGTGAAACAAAAAAAGAAACAACAAACCGACAATGAGCCGGTTTATGTAATCGCCATTACATTACGTTGCAATCGGATAGCGAAAGCTTCTCTTTTTAGTGTTTTTTTTTTGTCATTAGGTTTCCCAAGCCTAGCGCTGTTGTTGTTCCGAGCGACCCTTAAACCCTATAAAATCATGTAAATGAGTTATTGCAGTAGGTTAAGGAACAGTGCACATACGTACACTCTTTCCATTCCAGCAAAAAGCCAGCAAGCGAAAAGTAAAGAAAAAAAAATCATACCGAGACAAGCAAAAAATATAGTGGCAGTGAGACATCCTTTCACATATTCCTCCCTTTCGTTGGCACCATTTCTATCGGAATGTCGCTCTATACTGAGGACTGTGCATATTTACATGAGTTAACCAGCCCTATTCCAATAGATGTAGAAAAAAAACAACAACAACGAATCCACCAGGGACAGTAGAGTAATGTAGCCATGACCAAAGCCAAGTTAACCCCATGGTAGGCTGACTGCGCCTTCTGTGATCCCCATTGCTAGACTTACATGTTGTATATATACATATGCAGAGCAAACACACTCATTGTCCATAAAGGGCGAGTGTGCGGCAGCGGGAAAATCGTCATAAACACCCATCGGTACCCCCAGTAGGCCTATATTCCATTCAGCCACCTCCAAACACCAAGAGTAGCAGCAACCAGCAAGTCATTCTGTCTTCCAACATGTAACTTCCAATCGTAACGCACTCACACTGACAAAGTACGCTTACAATCACTGCTATTAAGGACGAAACTATTAAGTTATCCCTTCGATATACTTATATTTGTATATTTTTGTCTCTGCCTCTGTCGCTGGCTCTGAATATGCGACAGCTTTTCCGTCGGTGAGGGATTTTTAAAACGCTTTCATAAGGTTTTGGGCTCAGTATTACATCGGCAAACGGACGCATGAGGCACACCACGGGGAAAAGGCACGGACGCAGAAATAAAAACAACACACCAGGTCCAATTAGTAAGTACTGTTGCTGCGTGTTCCCGGTGTTAAGACCTATCTCATGCTTGTGTTAGGCATAAACGTTTAATGCCGCCACCACGGTATGGCAAATAGACAGGAAGAAAAACAGGACGACTAGAGTCAGATTGGTTTAAGGTACGAGACAGAAGAACTCTTCTCTAAATAAACAAAAGTCAAATTCTTCTTCTTACTTTTGGCCCCATTCAAGGGTTGCTTGCTTGAACTGTTTTTTTCCTCCTGCCAAAGAATGAGGCGAAACGAGAAAAAAACTTAAAACCCATATCACTCGTCAGTCGCCCTAGTTTGAGAAATGTGCGGCTACGGCGACGGCGGAGGGTAGCGGGAATACACAAAGCTGTAGTGGGTGGCTTTGGTGCAGCAGCTATACGGATAGTGTAGGGAAGTAATAGAAATAATAATGAGGTTGAAGGGAGGGGATTGTGTCTCTTCTTGGCGCGCACACAAATGCACAGCAATCATGTAAGTAAATGCATCTGCATCACAAACATTGGCAGCACCCAAACAGTCGGCGCCTTTCAAAGGGGTTAACCCCATCAACATGCTTCGCACACCACCCAAATTGTAATCCTTACAATAAAAAAGCCATACACACAACACCCAAGGAAAAAGCAAAATAAAATCGCAGACTATATAGCAGTTTGGCATTTGAGTCATAGGGTGGCGTTTATATAACCCCTACCAGGCGACTGTAAAACATGTGAAACTCTCAGTTAAAAGTCTGGCTCGGTTTCTGGTTAACTTGCATAATCTCTCCCGAAGAAAGAGAAAATTTCTGAAAGAGTGAATCTGTAACAGTCAAAGAGAATGGCATTTACATTTACAGAGTCAATTTCGTCCTGCCGCTTGCATAATTTATACAGCATGTGTTTACCATGATAATGATTACTCTTTCATCAAATCATCATCAACTCTTTTTTTAAGTTTACAGGAATCGCCACGCCACTCTCTTAACACAACAATTTGGTATATTATGTAGTACTCCCGATGAAGTTCATCGAAAACTTACATATCTATTCGTTTTGATGTTTCCCGGTTCCCTATGTGTCACAGATTTTGTAGATATCCCCTTTCCAGTGGCATCACCCGAGTTGTCTATATTTCCACCTCCTATTATTCTAGCTATGCACTTGGATGCAGCAGTTGCAGTACAGAATATAAGTGAATGAAAATTAGGTGACACTCAATGGAAGGAGTTCTTTGCTAACTTCCCTGTGTGCATAGAGAATCGGTTCCAGCGGCAAGGAGGTGTTGAAATGGCGCGTGCTAAAAATTAACTTCCACAAATGAGCCTCACACTCAGATTTTGTACACGTGTACGGGCATAGATATGAGATTGCATTTTATATACATTTACCAGATACAATATCTGATTGATTGTACTGTGTTTATTAAATGTCTGCTGATGGCATTAGGTTTGAAATCAGAAACTGTAGGTGTTATACCTAGTTTTACATCGCTTGTATTTACTTAGATACAGATTCATCTATGTATGTGTCCGCCTTTTTTATGCTTTAAAGTTTTAAATTGGTCAAAGAAGGAATCGATTTTCGATGTCGGTAAAGTTCATCAGAAGGCGCTAGCTGTTTAACCGATAGCAATTACGATCATGTGCAATCAGGGATCGGTATAAGCCGTAGCAACAAAACATAAACAAAATATAATTAATTTATCCTGCAGATAAACAGATGCAAGTTGGTAACTAATGCATGCCAAGTATTCTGTCTGCTTCTCGTTCTTTTCGAAACACGTTCCTGTAGTTGGTGCTAGTTGCCGCGTGCAGAGGATCAAGAATCGAAAATTTAATTAAATGCGGAAAACAAAGTCACAAAGAAAACAGGAGGCGAAATCGGTGGCGGCGAATTGATTCGTGGTTGGCTGGGGCAGGAAACAAACGGACAGGTCAGACTGACTACGAAAGAGTACGGGCACGGGCATTATGTTCAATTCGATTCTATTGTCAAGTTTTTAATTGGGTCGTATTGGATTATCCAATTAGTTGGATTGCGTTTTACTGAAATAATTTGTCGTTTAAGCTTGAGACTTTCCTAACTTGGCATTCCGAGTCGATTGAAAATTGTTGTGCGAAGCCCACTCTTGCATGGTATAACAAAAGTTCACTTATGTATTATCTAAGTCTATTGCTTGTTGCCTACAGTAATTCTTACCTTACCTTACCTCCACTGCTTGACTGCTTCTGGATTATCAGGGGGTTGTCATGTTGCACAATGAGACAGAAATTCATAAGCTGGACATTGCAATTTTAATTTTATCTTTCGAAATGTGATTCTAAAAGGTCTCGATGTTGATATACCGAAAAAGGATGCGTTTTCGGCAATATTTGACAAAATGCCAAAGTAACTTTTACATTTAATGAATCTACATCAGCGGTTGTAATTTCGAACCGGTGACAATACGGCGCTACTGTGTCTATGACTACAAAGCTTAGAAATTGAACTTTTTCTTGTTTTTAAAATTAAAAAGCAATTCGCCATGCATACAGACAGACGATTCAAAATATGTAATCCACCCAAAATGACTCAGAAAATTCGAACTTGTCTATTCCCTATGCAATCGCCAATCGGTTTAAAGCTTAACTCAATCGTAAAACAAAATTATTGAAAGCTCGACAATCAACGCGTTCTATTCAAGAGTTAGCCTACACGGTGAAAGTTTTTTCGTTGCCTGGCAAACGCCTATTTCAGCATACTTTTTTGAATCACATGGCGTTTGGACCGGCAAAACGTCATTGTTTCGGCATTTAACCCTTTTCAATAATAAAATTTACTTTATTATTGTTTTGTCTTACAATTCATTTTTTCATTAGTTTGAAAATACAGGTACAAATCTTTTCAAACTTGGCTAATACTTGGTATAGTGCCAATGCTATTTTACATTACCATCATATCTTTAGCTGCTAAGAGCAATAAATTCGAAAACGTTTCAACGATATTATTTTTTCTTGAAATTACATTAATTTATAACACCACTGTCAATCGTAAATAAACCTTACTTTGTTAAGATTAATCCGGGACCATAAAGATTATACTCACAATTTGATCAAAAACCGTAGAGCGGTTCGTGAATCTAAAAAGACTCACAAGAGCAACGAGTCATTTTTAAAGATATAGATTATTCAATTCATGGTATCGTCGAATAACGACACGAAAGCTGTAAATTTGTCTATGCGATGTCAATTAAATCAAGATGAGATTTATCCAAAATAAAGTGTGGTCTGCTTCTTAAAATATCCGATTGACGCATGCTTACGTTTGTTTGCCATTTTTGGCAGATCAGGGACTATAAGGCCATTTGCTTTTTTTACTTTTTCTGTAGGAATTTCTTTATTTAACTGAACACTGCGTCAGAGACTGCACACTCCCATCTTTTGCGATCCAGGGCACATAGCTTTAAAGTGTTGCACAAGCCACACATCGGGTGCAACAATAGAATTCTCAGTTCGGTGAACGTGTTATTTCGAGAAACGGACCCGTCTATTGGCCGCCGATATCATGTGATTCAACGCCTCTAGACTTTTTTCCATGGGGCTACATTAAATCTTTGTTCCATGCCTACAAGTCGGCGACGTTAGAGGAGCTCAGAGCCAATATTGAACGAGAAATAGCGGCCGTTTCCGTCGAAATGTGCGGCCGAGTCATAGAAAATTGGGTTCAACGTATCGACCGCTGAATACCTCACGTTGTGGACATATGAACAAAGTCGAATTCCATTCATAAATGTTTTGATAGTAATTCAAGAAACTGAAATTTGTTTGGGATATCTCAAGTAGTATGCATTTGATTTAAAAAATAAGTTGTCAAGTGCTTAATGAAACACTCTTTATTAGGAAGAAATTCGTACATAATATTGACTAACACTGTCTGCTGACGACATTCAAGAAACGACGACAGAAGACTTAAGCCAGTGCGAGAGAAGTTGTATATTTTCATAAGTTTATCGCATAGTATAGACTACTTCGCGAAGCTATCTCTTTCTGAATTGCGGAATCCCTCTCTTAAACATCAGAAATATATTGAATGATAAAAGTTCATAAATTTGGACAAATCGTATTGAAAAATCATTGTCATTGGTAATAAAGTGTATATTTAAGTGAAAACAGAAGCTATTGAAGAGTAAAAAGTATCAAGTTATAAAGAAATAACCTGAGAAAGTATGTTAAAGCCAAAAAAAACAATAAAAACAGTGAACATGTTGACCAAAAACGCTTGTGCAGCCCTTCATTCACCCATTTACGAACATACAATTTTGTTATTAATTAAATGTCGTTGTTCATTTGTAATAATACCTATAAAATGTATGTAAAGAAAATTGTTCAACTTGTTTCGAACAAAAATATTTTCTTGCCATAAGAACGCGATTACGGTTTCACTTTAATTTTTTGTACCCAATGCTTCTATATTTTTAACATTTTAGTATTAAAAAATAGTGTTTGGATACCTACTCGTTCTTAATTCTGGAACTTTTTTTTGTTAAAATTCTCTATATTGTCCCGCCAACAAATTCATCATTGTTTTCCTTCATTTCATTCTGCTGCAAGTTTTGTTTTTTTTTTCATTTGCCACTGACTTTGTGGAGAAGTACTCTATTGCGTGATTGACGGCGTCAAATGGCTTTGAAAAGTCAAAAAGCACCAATAAGTGACTTAATTATTGTCTAAGCTCTGGATTATATCGTCAACCAAAATTATTAAGAGCGCTGTTGTACAGCTATGCTTTGCACGGAAACCAGATTGATGAGAACTGAGGATATTATTTGCATTGAGATACCTATTTATTTGCTTTTTCATAATTCTTTCGAATAGCTACTTTAGGAAAAGAAGTATAGCAATTGGACAAAAATCATTACCCGTACGACTCTTAGAAACTGGTGATTATTGATTCAAATTTGAAGAAACATAAAGAAATATATTTTAAATTTCAGCTCCCTAGCTCAAACTTGGGTTTTTTTAACTTGTGGGCGTGTCAGTGGGCGAATTTTGAAAATATTTACACATGAGCATCAACGGCCCCTGGAGAGTTTATATTATAAATTTCAGCTCCCTAGGTCAAACTTTGGGTTTTTGCCGTCCGACCTGAAAATCTGACGATGACGGTGACGCTCTATATTTCCAACTAATGAACTGCGATTCATGGACACAATGACTTTACTCACTTCCGGTAAATTCCATCTGTTGGCAACTGTTTTAGATATAGCTTTCTCCTTTGGATCGGTTTGGATATATGATGAGCTTAGTATTGCCCACTATTGAGGAGATTCAAGGGTGTTTACCCATTCCAGGAACCTTTTCGCCGACTAAATTGTATGGGTTGTAACGGAATCCCTACGTTTGTCTACACTTCCGTTACGCCGGAAGACTACATTGGTCTATACTTCCGTGTCGCATTCACCAGCTTACTCCCCAAGTCAAGCGTGCGTAAAGAAGTGTTACTTCAAGAATTGAGAAAATCGGAAAATAAATTTATTTTTGTACTTTCAATTGGTTTTTCGTTTTTTTTTTTTAATACCGTAAAATAAACTTTACATTGTTATGCAATGCATTAATGTGTTAAAAATGTGCGTTTTATGTTCATATTATTTTGTTAAAAAAAATGTATGCGACACTAACAAAATTAACCTAGCCCATCTCTGCACGGGTTAACTATAACAATATCTATTTATTTATTTATTTATTTACATATTTCGTCTTACAAGTTTATATCTTATTTTAGACTACTTCTAATACTAATACAGAAATTCATATTTTATATATTTAATGATAGATTACAGAGCATTCATAATAGCAATTTTACAAAACGTTCTACTCATATTGAAATCAATTGAATTTTTATATAAATTATAATTGACACAAGCTTTAGTAATGGGATCATTCAGACCATAATTCGTTCTGTGCCGGGAAACATAAAAAAAATACAGTTCTCTAGGCCGAAGAATGCGATAAGGAGTGTATATATTAAACATTGATAATAAAAGGGAACAATCAATATGAGCGGTAATTACATCATGTGCAAAAAGGACTGAGTAATATGTCCTTCTTTTAGCAAGGGTTTTCAAACTCATAAGCGCACATCTTGCTTCATACGGAGGAGTATCATTATTCCAGTATATTTTTCTGAGAGCAAATTTTGTGAATCGTTTTTGAATTTTTTCGATCCGAACTTCAGCGTTGCGGTAGTAGGGAGTCCAAACAACGCAACCATATTCCAATATAGAACGAATCAATGAATTATAAAGGGATTTAAGTGTGTAGGGATCATTAAAGTCTTTAGAATTCCGACACAGAAAACCCAGCATACAATTAGCCTTGCTTATGATGTAATCAATGTGTAACGCAAAATGTAATTCCGGATCAAAGATAACACCTAGATCTTTTTGATCAGTTACTCTTTTAATTAATTTACCTTGTATACTGTAATCAAAGATTATCGAAGATTTTATTCTTGTTTATTCTTCTTTATTATTATATACGAGTATCTTTGTAGGTATATCATAAGTTATGATGTTGAATCTCCAAAGTATCATTGTTACAACGATTAAGCCATGCATAGGTAATCGAAGCTTTATACGAGTCGAATCACCTTGCCGTCAGACATCTGTTTTGGTTCATATGTGGGATTAATGATTATCGTAATTGCATAGCATTTTCTTTATCCCTTACGTTTAAACATGTCCATTTTTTTGAAATGTCAAGATGTAAGAATAACGTCGTTCATCCTCGTCAAATTTTATACGTCGTCTGGGAAAATAATGGCATACCTTTTGCAGATGAGAAAGTTGAAACAGATTGCAACATTTGGTTAAGTAAATGGCCAATAGAAAAATAAAAAATAATGGGAGTAATATTGTTGTGATATTGATTCTTAGCCCGTCTTTGCACGGGTAATAGGAATATCTTTGTAGGTTTATAATAAGTGATGATGTTGAATCACCAAAGCATCATTGTTAAAACGATTTAGCCAGGTAAATCATTGTTACAACGATTAAGCCATGCATAGGTAATCGAAGCTTTATACGAGTCGAAACCCCTTGCTGACAGACTTCTGTTTTGGTTTATATGTGGGATAAATGACTATCCTAATTGGATATGATGTGTCGTAATTGGATAGCATTTTATTTATCCCTTACATTCGAGTATGTCCATTGTTTTGATGTACGAGTAAGAATAACGTCGTTCGTCCCCGTCAATTTCTATAAGTCGTCTGGGAAAATAATAGAATATCTTTCGCAGATGAGAAAGTAAAAACAGATTGCAAACATTTGAACACAAAATAATGAAGACACGGCGTGGTATCAAGGCAACCATGATGTTTTCGTTGTGCATTTCTTTCTAATTATTAGCCACTGAAAACCAGGAGTATGCACTCGTAGCGAAACCATAAAGAAGATATAGGCCTAAAAAGTCTTGGGTCGCACAAATGCAATAATAGCTAAATTTGATTGGCTTCAATAAAAAAAGTGGTCTGAAACCGAAAGAAAATGTTTATTGAAGTGTGAAGTCAAACCGGCGATCCCCACAGGCGCACCAATCGAGATGCAGCAAAATGGGATGTTTATGGTCCCTTTCCTCATGATCATAACCTAGTCGCCGTTAAAAAAAGAAGAATAACAACAACTAAATCTCTCGGAGAAGCGTCTGCACGTTCGAACAGGTATTTTATCCGCTCGATTAAGACGCAAATGAAAATATCTTTGTGAGGTAGAAGAGAAAAAGAGACCAATAATGTAAGGCGTAAGCAAACAGGCATATTTACTCCAATCATTCGTTTTTGTTTTGCACGAATGGAACGAATGTCAAATTTGAAAAGTTTTTCAATTTTTCTCTTGGATGTTAGTCAGACTTTTGCGAGTGGTGAGGTAATTAAAACCTTTACAGTTCCTAATGGAATTAGATACGCGAACCTCTCGTTTGGTTGTCAAATCCTTCAACAACTGTTCCACTCCATCGCAAACACTGCAAAAGGATCTACTTGAAGTAAATATATAGAAAAATAAAATCAATAGATGTAGCTATATGTTGATACAATTGTGTTTGGAATTCAAATGCCAATACTTTGACAAATACATAACTGTCCGAGTCGACCCAGCAAACAACGTAAGGCTTATATAATCCTTAGTTTTCTGTAGTCTATTCCTTAGACGATAAGGCTTGTTATTTGTAAGGAATGTTGCTTAGCATTCAAGATTCCTTATTTTGTCCCTTATAAAAGCACGGGCCATGTCCTACGGAATAAGGTATCGTCTGTAAACCTTATATTTCGTTGAAATAAGCATTAAAAAAGAGGCCTTTAAGGCTTATATAACTACTGAACTAAGGACTATATAAGACATTATTTATGGCTTATTATCAGTTACACTGAAGGTACATAAAAGACATTGCTTAACCGTATTAGCAGCTTATCATAAGCATTATTTAATGATCATTATCAGTTTGACATAATCATTATATAAGACCTTACTTAACTCTTATTATCAGTTTAACTTAAGCATTATATAGTGTCTTAGTTCAGACTTATTATAAGTTTAACAAAACACGTGATCCTTTTTTCCGTATAAAGCGTTTTTATTTTTAATGAAACTAAAACTAGAAACTTAAAATAATAATATATGGCACCGAAATTTGACGAAACTTTTCCCCTCAATTTGGTTCCAATTAATATTTTCTGCAACGATTTAGAACGGAACCTGCATAGAGAAATAAAAAAATAATTGATAACAAAACTTTGTAGAATAAATGAGTAAAAATTATGAACTTAACATGAGCGTCGATTCAAAAAACTTGAAGTTTTTAATCGCTATCATATTTCTCTTTAAGTTACAATTCACTTCAGAAAGGAAATAAATAAAAAAAAATCAACAAATAAAATCAACAAATAAAAACCAAATATAAAATTATTCTTTTGCAACCACAATGCATACAAGTTTTCACTGAACTGAATCAAATGGTCAACAAATAAAAAACGAAATATAAAATTCTTGATAAACAGTTAGGTATGTCTGCGAAATGTACAGAACACCTGAGTTAAGACATATTAGGCGTTTTTCTTTTATAGCCCCGAGCGAACAGAGCTCGCTCCGAGCTGAACGTAACCTGAGCGCTCCGACCTAATTAAGAAACAGAATTGATCACTGAACTGTCATTAGATAATTTTTTTTTTTATTAATTTTCAAAATAGTCAGGTTTGCTTCTGAAATTGGTGTTTGTCAAGAATTATTCCATTTAAATTATAATTTCTAGTAAATAAACTATGGAAAAAGCACAAATAATGAATGAAGTCAGTCGCGCTCAGCTTTTCGCTCGATGTGCTCGGTCATTTTTAATCGAGCTCATCGAGCGAGCCCTGAGCTAGCTCAGAGATAAAAAAGAAATACAAATGTTGTGCTCAGAGCGCTCCGAGACAAAAAAGTAACACAGTTCTTTTTTTAACAGCTCAGTGCCCCGCTCGGAGCTAAAAAAGAAAAACGCCTATTATAAGGCATAAGTAAGGATTCCAAAAAAAACCTGGGCATTAGTTATCACTTATTATAAGGCTTAAGTAAGGAAACGCATTATTTAATTCTTGAAATCAGGCATAAATAAGAGACAATATTTGTAATCTTATTTATACCTTATAATACGGCTTATCAAAACCTTATTATATGGCTTATTTAAGACTTTCTATGGTTTTGTAATCAGGGTTATACTTTTCCTTTACCTTATTTATCCCTTAGCCTTATAATTTGTACTCGATTTTCAGCTGGGGACGTTTGTCCCTCTGAATACATACACATTTACGATATTCGATTCGCTTTTCGTAGCGGTTAGCACGTGGTCAATTTTATTGGCGGCTTAAAAAACTTGAAGTTGCCGCATTTATCTGAAGATCAATGGGAATCTAATGCCTTATTATGAGCTGCTGCAAAGTCAAATTCTCGAAGACGTTCTCTGTCTGCTTAACTTGGCCAAATTAGTTGTGAATATTTATTGCGCTATCCCAAGACTGAGCTTGTCAATATTTCCGTCAGCTCGAATAAGATAAATTTAAAGCCTCGTACTTTTCAATTCAGAGGCACTCGCAGTTAACGAAGTCTCCTTTTCTTTGCCTCTACGGCAAGGTTAAATTCTGGATCAGAGGGATACTGGTCCGGCGGTTCAGATCCTTCATCACTGACGCCAACCAAAGCTGTTGTTATTGCATTTGTGCGATCCAACAGTTTTTACGCTTGCCCCTTTTTCACGATTTCGACACTTGCATGCTACTGTTTATGATTTTTGTTTGATCATCCTTGCACGACAATGGTGATCTCCAGTCGTCTCAACAAACGGATTTGCATCCACACTTTTGGGAGAGTTTCAAGATGTTACAAACCTCGTTAGGCTCACCTGAATGCTAAAATTGGCTAAATGTGGTTTGTCGCCTTTTATGTCCCTGTACGGCAACAATTTATGAATTCTCCTAAGCAGCAAAAATATACATTAAACTTTTCAAATTCTGTTTACCTTTTATACCGAAGGGATAAATTGATATTTCTATCAGCCGAAGGTCCCTATTATCCGACTTCCTTCAAAAGGAACAGGCCACATCCTGTTAGAAAAGAAAAGGAATTCTGTATGGTTTGCAAAGTTTCGTAAAACTGTAAATATGTATGTTTTGCATTTTTAAGTGTTTTTAAAATCGAAAGTCAGGCAGGCACCACACGTTCTACTACAATACATTGTGCGCTCGTAAAGTAAAGTTCGAGTGTCGTAAAATGGCATTGGAAATACATAAGCTTGATAAACTTACAAGCAATAACGAATGCATAACTTAGTGCAGGCTCTGGGACTGACAAAGAAACAGTAAAGCACTTGGTACGTAGAGTAAGAAAAAGGCATATATCAACATACCTTTGCTTAAGTTTCAATGCCAGTGCTCATAGAAGAGATCTTTACCCGTACCCTGTTCTTTTATATTGTATCATTCATTTTGGACGATATGTTATGTACTGCTGCCAGACTGAATGAATTTGATGTCGCAGTAATTCACTGAAAATTATACTGAATAGTTACACAACTTTTTTTTTATATTTCTTGGTTGTTGTTTTTCACTCAACGGCAAATTAAAAATATTCGGACAGAAAAAAAATGAATAGGAGAATTGTGAGGATAACAGGAGCAATAAGACAAAAAGCATTCTAAGACAATTGTTGGGCTGCTTACTTGGTCCATCTTGTTTGGATCCAAAACTGTTATCTGAAATTATTTTGGCTCGTGTAGGTACTTTTTGTTTCAGAATTCCGTATGAACGAATAGAAAGAACTAAATGACATCTCAATTTGCAAATGAACGATTTTTGTATACCACACAGCTAGCTATGGATTTGTTTTCTTTTGTCATTGTACAGCGTTATTGCGTGAGTGTTAATTTGTTATATAAGAGCAGTTTGTGCCCTTTCTGTTTGTTTCAGAGAAACTCTTTCCCAAATAGTTAGAAGAATTTTAGGGGCAAAGATAAATCGGTCTTTCCCTCTAACTCTAAAAAATAGCTAACTACAGCTCCATCAACCACCGATAGGATATCTTCACTTCCACTAGCTTATCTCAGAATAATTTTTAAATAATTACGACTATCCATGCGAATATATAATTAAATGTTCAAACTTTTCAAAGCAAATAAGAATAACACTACGATTCTCCAATTTCAAGGATAACTATCATCCCATCATTCAGCGCGGCAACTGAATTACTAACAGTACAGCGTCACGGCCACAGACGGTACTTACTGATTCGCTTTCCCCACATGTTTGACATGACCTACCACCACCAATATGTTCGCACTCAATTAAAGGTTTACATTAATTCAGACGCTCGTGAATCTAAGCCAAATCATTGTGGAAGAGCAGTGAATTAAATTATCATACTAATCGATAGCCATTAAATGTCCAAATTTTAACCTAAAATCGATAATGTACACGTTGCTAAATCGGGAATTATAATAATCACATGGGGAGCATAATATGTCCTCGAATGCAAATAGCCCTGAAATGTGAAACAAGGGGTTTGTGGATTAAAGGGAAGGCTGATTTCGGCCATCCGCCAGAATGCTATTAAACGCAGTTGTACAACGCCCTGACATAGATTCGACGATACAGAACGTTTCTTGCCAAAATAACTGAAGTTTAGCGCCGCTAACTCTGTTTGTAATGATGGTAGCCATCAGCGGGGTTAGCGGCGGCGACTGTTGGTCTTTGGGGACTTACTTCGATAATGACTGCACTTAAATGTTTAGTCCTGTCAAGGATTTTAATAATTATCCAATTGATTTACTTGTAAGATGACAAAAGAAATTAATGGATGATTTATTGTATCTGTTGTATTTATATGAGAGGACATTTTCCATTTTGTGGTTTTGACGAAATTAATTCGGAGCAACGAGCTTGTTGTTAAAATCGATGTTTCTGCTTATCCCATTCATTGTAGTTCGTTTCTTCCCTCATGAAAGGCGAACCTATAACGATTAGCTAGCGCTACGAAATGCCCCCGGACAAGTTATTATTATTATAGCGTGCTTTTTAATGCGTTGATTGAAAAAACGAATACGCGGACCTCTAGGGAGAATGCAGTGTTCTAACTTAATTTTAAAGTTCTCAAAATTAGGACGAACGGACAACATAACTTTCGATATTGACCAAAATTCCGGCATGGCACAAACTAAGTGTCAAGATTAATATATCCTTAGAAAAGGATGTTAAAATCCTTATTAAAGTCCTAAATTAATTAATTTTAAAGTCGTTGTAGGTATGTTCGTTGCGAAAGAAAAAAATATTTTTACTGCGATTTCATATCATTGTACAACATAAATTGATTTTTATTGATAAAAAAAGTGTGAGCCACGCTGCACTCATGGTATAGTTGATGTGTAAACATGTAGGCTCGTCAGTGTTGCATGTGGAAATATCACAGAGGTTGTGGTTTTGATAAACAAGAGATTTGGGTATTGTATTGAAATAAAACCATGATATATATTTAATGTCAACGACAAAATTTATTTAATGTTTGACCGAACAAATAATTGGTTTGTGAAAGCTGAAGTAGGAGACGTACACCGTCGACTCAAGTGTGTCGATGTACCGGGAAAATATAGCATCAATTTTCGTTTAAGTGACATTCTTAAATCGGCCATCGGTTACCGAAGTACAAATCGATATTTTTCCTCTTACCTTCAACTGATGTACAACAAACTACAAGCTATACAACCTCAATTATTCAAAACAAATCTACCGCGCCAAACGTCGTTTAATTGCGGTGATCTGTCGAGCAGCGATTAACTCACGTGGTAATGAAAATTAACGGGAAAATCTGACGATGACGAAATCTGACGATGATGGTGACGCTAGATATTTCTAACTAGCCCCTACCGAGAAAAAATATATTTACACATCAACGAGAGCAAAAATGTTTACACATTAAAAAGAAGCGCTTTACAACAAAGTGAACTTATAGTTTGCACAGGATATAAAACCAATATTAGATTACACTTAATGTGCCAGTATGTGCCAAGTACATTACAATTTGATTAAAACAATAACAAAGTTATAACCATTTGAAATTTAACATATACAGGCGTATTAATAAACGCAAGTTAGGGATGAATCAATTAATTAAATGAGAAATTTTAATAATAAACATTACGAAATATGCGATCAACTAATTCACCGAAGTTGGGTTGTATTTTAATATTAAAAACTGCTCTGTTATGACTTTCAATAGAATAAAATCCTCGATAATCTTTGATTATAGTATACAAGGAAAATTAATTGAAAGAGTAACTGATAAAAAAGATCTAGGTGTTACCTTTGATCCGGAATTACATTTTGCGTTACATATTGATTACATCATGAGCAAGGCTAATTGTATGCTGGGTTTTCTTTGTCGAAGTTCTAAAGAGTTTACACACTTAGATCCCTTTATAATTCATTAATACGTTCTATATTGGAATATGGTTGCCTTGTTTGGAGTCCCTACTACCGCAATGCTGAAGTTCGGATTGAAAAAAATTCAAAACCAATTCACTAAAATGAAACTTGTAAGGCGAAATACGTAAATAAATAAATAAATTATGTTGGTCAGTTAACAAATGATTAAGTTGAAATATAACTGACATATTTTAATGATTTTTTATCTGATACCACACAATTTGTCCTGGTTTTAATTTTTGTTTTCCGTCAATTTCCTTTATTTTGTTTTGAATGAATAACCTTACATTCGTACCACGTGAAGTGGACGGCTGGAGTTACAGGCTTCTGTGCTAACTGACAGCGTTTTTGACAGCTAATAGTGAATCTTTGAACCAAGCGGTATGTTGGATATGCTTTAAATCCATTGACTGAACCCACCTCAAAACAATTTATTGCTTAACGATTTCCAATTTCCATACCACTTATTAGCTAATGCATGGACATTATTTTTTATTAATGAGACGTGAAAACGTTCCAAACCTATACCATTTGCTTAGTTAACGATATGATATTTTTTTTTAACGAGTCGTGGAATTTGGTGAAATAAAGGCAGTGACTGCCAAAAAGTATCAAAATTCAACTTTTCTTTTAAGAAAGAAGTATTCCAAATTGTTCCGGTGTAATTGGATTTTAAGTTTATGGGTTTGGATTTTTTTTTGGATTTAAAAACAAAAAACTGGAAATTTAAAAAGAGCTGGTGGTGTAGTTTAACGAATTTAATACGGCTGTAATTTGAACAATTACAAAATTGTGAAAGCTAAACCATAAAGCATCACCTTCACCGGCCACATCGTAATTTTAATCCGCATTTTAGTTGGTTTGTGAATTAAAGGCAAATTAAAAAAAATTATTTACCCGCCTCTGGGCAGGTGAAATTGACTAACATTATTGGTGACACTGGTTTCGAGTTTTTAAAAGCACCCGGTCTCCCAGACATACACGTCACTAGTGGGCGGGTTAATATTTCTGATAAAGTTTAGTACAACTTATAAATATACAAAAACTAAAAACTAAAAAAAAGGGGAACTTCCAAGTTAAATCAATTCAAACTGGAAAGATGTTCAGAGCTGACAGTTTTTGATATGCGCCTAAAAGCACCTCCAAGCAGAACTACGATCAAGAACAATTGTTTTTGGATATTTTTGAATTTGAAAAAAAAAATCTGTTTTAGTTGAAGTTGAAAGCTAAGTGATAGCATAAAATACTCGGAAGATTATTGCATAAAAACCACTTTGACAATTTTTGGAATTAAATAAGTTCTAATACTAGAATGAAAAGTTGATGAAAGTTTGGTTTTCGTTTGATCTTTCTTTTACGACACTGGTGATCTGGAATGAAAAGTTGATGAAAGTTAAGTTTTTGTTTAATCTTCCTTTCACGGATTTGCATTGCGGAACAGTTTGAAGATGTTAAATGCCACACTAGGCTTACCTGGACATTAAAATTGACTAGATGTGAAATGTCCACTTAGTCGCCTTTTACGACAAGCGCTAATTTTGTTTAGGGGCGCTGCAGAGATATTCTTAGCCCGTTCCTGCAATGTGACAACAATAGTGTTGTATGTAGAAATAAAGCCCATGTAGCAATTGTTTAACCCTTATGTGTGTGACGAGCTACCCGGGTACCTTTTCAATTTTGAATGACCAATTAAATTACTTAATTCACTAACTATGTGCACGTGAGCTTTTGAGAGCTCCTAACTTTACGTTTTTCGAATATTTATATTAACTATAAGTTTGTAGATCCAATAGGAAGATCTCTGTTAACCAAAAAAAAATTAAAATACCTTAAACCGTGTGACGAGGTACCTGGGTACCTTCATATATTATATTCTAAAAATTAAAAAAAAAATAGAAATGAAAAAAAAAATTAAATAATATTTTTTTTTGTTTATATTTTTTATTGAAAAAATAAATTTTTATTCAGAACTTTGAAAACAGGTGTTGCATGTTGCCTCGGTTATTGAGTGTTCATCGCAAAGAGGTCGAAAACAATTAGTGCAGGCTTTTCTTGTTTTCCTCTGCTTTTGTTTTATGCTTTTACACATAAAGCAACTCCCAACGACAACAAGTGGATTTTTCGCTCTCTCTGCTATATTTTCTTGACAGAATTGAAGGCTTAGCTCCTTCAAAAACTTTCTTCTCCTGTCAGTGGAAGAAAATATAGGGTTGTGGTCCATGTAAATAATATAGGAAGCTAAGGCTGCTATATCAATTTTATTATAAAATAGAGCCAAAGGCCATCTATTTGTCTTTCGTTTTGTGGTGTATTCTCCTAGCACCTTATCCATATTATCAACGCCACCTTTGGTTTTGTTATCTGTAGTAGGTAATTATCTCAGGTTTCACAGTTTTAGTATTTCGAACATTAGGAGACGTATGCATTGTTGAAAGCAATTCAACTGCTTTCTTCTTTTTGGGAACGTAAGAACAGATTTTCGCTTATCTGTGCCTGCATTATTGTTGGAAGAAAACGCTTATTATACCCTATTCTAAGGGTATATTAATTTTGACGCATAGTTTGTAACATACCTTAATATTGCCCGTAGACCCCTAAAAGTTACTATATTTATGATCAGCATCGATAGTAATGTCGATCTAGCCATGTCCATCCGTCCGTCCGTCCGTCCGTCTGTCGGCAAAAATTAGGCCTTTAAACTGGGCCTAGAGAGCTGAAATTTTAACCATATACTCTCTAGGGTCCCGAAATAATCAAGTTTACGAATTTTTGAAATCCGAACACAGACACGCCCACACGCCCAAGCAGACTGTAGCCCGTCCCTATGTTTTTTTCTAACAGTTCCCACAAGCGTCATATTCCAGCTAGCCAATACGTGAGCCAGTTGCATCGAAATGAAGAAATTGTCAGTTGTCGAATTCCTCCCAGAGTTTTTGTATTTACCGACGAAATCCAAAACTATTTTGTTTCCTACATTTATTTGGCGTTCTTCTTCAGCTAGTTTTCTCGTATAAATTTGTCCAATAAGTGGATACGAGTTTGACGCATCACAAGCCCAAAATATTTGTATGCCATATTTCTCACGCATATATTGCGTATTTACGATATCCATAGAGTTGCTCGTCGATCGTAATACAATCATGTGGCTTGTAGTTCTTTTCCAAGTTTAAAAGCCACATTGTCCACACGTCGCGAATTGCAGCCGCTTTGTCCGTTGATAAACGAGTTGGGCGGGTGACATCGTTATCAAATCTTTTTAACCGCAAAAACATCCTAAATCTGTCATGCGACATTGATGCGCGAATCAACGGAAAATGGTCTGGTTTCCAATAATTCTGTCAAGTGTTCTCTATTTGACTTATAAACTTATCAATATCAGGCTCTTGCTCAACGTCTGAAACTTCATCTTCTTCAGCTGTTGGAATATAATTTTCATCATCATCTGATGCCTCCAATACATCCTCATCATTTGCATTTTCGCAAAGCAATTCCCGAATTTCTGCAGAGTTGTATCTTTGACGACGTAAACGCACTGCCCCAATTGAACTTGCTTCGGTGACATCCATATTGATCTTTAGTTTCCGATAAGCCACAAAACACAAAATTATTATCCACTGTAAAAAAAAGCTAAGTCATTTCGAATAAGCTTACCTTTTTGTTTTCAATTCACGCACTTTCTATGATTTATTTTTTCTAATGAGTTCTAATCTCCACTCAACTGATTTACTCAACGACGTGTTGTAACGAATGGGAAAATAAACTCACAATGCACAAACCAAAGGCTGTTTTTTCAAAGCATGGGTTGGGTATCTACTACCTATGTTATTATACCCTATTCTAAGGGTATATTAATTTTGACGCATAGTTTGTAACATACCTTAATATTGCCCGTAGACCCCTAAAAGTTACTATATTTATGATCAGCATCGATAGTAATGTCGATCTAGCCATGTCCGTCCGTCCGTCCGTCCGTCCGTCCGCCTGTAGCCAAAAATTAGGCCTTTAAACTGAACCTAGAGAGCTGAAAATTTAACCATATACTCTCTAGGGTCCCGAAATAATCAAGTTTACGAATTTTTGAAATCCGCCCACAGACACGCCCACAAACTCAAAAAAACAAAATTTTGGAAAAAATCGAATTTTGAGCTAGAAAGCTGAAATTTTGTATATATGATCTATGACTCCTAAAACTGCTCGGGATATAAAATTTTCAAAATCCGCCCACTGACACGCCCACAAATAAATAAAACAATTTTTTTATCACCTATTCTAAGGGTATATTAATTTTTGAAAATCCAAAGTTTGAGCTAGGGAGCTGAAATTTATAATATATACTCTCTATGGGCCCTTTATGCTCATGTGTAAATATTTTTAAAATCCGCCCACTGACACGCCCACAATTTTTTTTTTTTTTTTTTTGAAAATTCAAAGCTTGAGCTAGGGAGCTGAAATTTATAATATATACTCTCTAGGGGCCCTTTATTCTCATGTGTTTTTTTTTTAATCCGCCTACTGACACGCCCACAATAAATGTTATATAACAAAATATGTAGAGCGTTCTTAACAATTCAACCATACTTAGACTTTTGTCACGCCCACTTATGAGGGATAGGAATAAGAATAGGGTATCCAACAGTTCGCCCAAGCGGACTGTAGCCCGTCCCTATGTTTTTTATTTTGAAATGATTTCCGTTAATTTTTTTTTCAGAAATCAAAATTTAGATTTACACTGTCAGTATTTTGATCACATAGAATCAAATGAAAATTAAAAAAAAAAATCCCAAATCAAATAAAAAACTTAAATATAGTATATTTAAACGATCTTTGATTTAATGAACAAGAAAACATAAAACCAATCGCTAGTATTCACCTCAATTCACAATGAAGGTACCCGGGTACCTTGTCACACGCTTTCAGGTGTTTTTTTCCTCACACACATAAGGGTTAAATTGAAAAATTGGTAGTCCAATCAATTAAGAATTTTTAAAGGTCTGTAAAATCTAAGGTTAAAGACAAGCGGCAGAGCAATTGAGCAACAAGTTCAAGCAACAATCAGCCATCTATTGAGCAAAAACTCTTTAGTGGATAGTTGTGCAAATGCAACTGTCAAGTAGTGTTCGTCGTCAAGGCTTACCAGAAAGTCATCTTCATATTTCAAGAATCATAATCAACTTGAGAAAAAGGAGATATAGTGTTCAGCCATTTTATTTAAGCTACTTTAAGCTAATAAATTTAAGGCTCACAAGCATTGTGATAAGATGTTGTTGTGCCAATTTGTTTAATAGGGTTCGAAGCTTCCGTAATCAAATCTTGTTTGTTGTGACCATATCCACGTAGAGATTTATCGCGCAGACCGAAAATTTCAATACTCGACTCACAATGGCCAGGAAATGCATTGAATGCTGATTTGGAACTTTATGCCAAAAATTGCGATTTCTACAATAAAAGATATTGAGACAAAACCAAGCACTGGAATTCATTAAAATACCTAAATATACTCGTAACACAATTTTATACGAGACCCAGATAACGAAAGTTATCCTGAAAACATGCAAGTTACAGGGCAAATGAACAGTACCCCTGTTTTGTTGGGAAAGGTATCCATAGTGAAGTAGGAATTCGTACCAAAACCATCCGCAGCAGACTGGTTTTTATATTTGAAATTCGGATCTGTCAGAATAAATTGCAGAAAAAATCAACAAATGGAACAAATAGATCCGTAGCAAGCCAAAATTAGCAAGAATTGTTAATAATAAACAAATCTAACATTTTCATTCAATTAGAATGGATAATTTTGACATTTTTCTGGTTTTGACTTTTTTTTCGCGAAATGATATCAGCTGTGTTATATAACAAGAACACCAAAGTGAGGGGAGTTGTTCGTATAGTATACCTATTCAAAATAGATACTTGTCGTATAGTCGACCACAGAGGTCTTGAAGCTGCGTCCAGCTGAAATTGGTTTCGTACGGTTGCATGGGACTGTGTTTTACGTGTGTGTGCTTACAAATAAAAATTTTATTTTTGATAAGTACGCTTAGTAGTGTTGTGAAATAAATAGAGAAATGTCATTTCTTTTTCTATCATTTCTACTAATTTTCAACTCAACTCCAAATCCATCTTAACTCATCAGTCGAAAGCTGCATCGGTATTTCAATGCTACTCTACAAACGAAGCAAACAATGTATCAGTCGTATCAACAAAAAAGAATGAACCAACCAAAAGTTCATTCAAGTTCATTCAATGTTCATTTAATCTATTAGCAGCATCATTTCACTTCTGCTTTTATCGGCAGTGGTCCGAAATGGGATCTTGTATTTGTAACACGTGTTTAATCCTACTTCACTACGGATAGCTTTCCCAACAATACAGGGGATGCCAAGAACCTATGTTATATCACGTACCAATAGAATTATTCAAACAGCATTGAGTGTCAGTAAAGTTTACGCAATATTAATGGGATCTGGTCATTCAACACAAAATTTGTTAAAATGAATAAAATAAAACTTTGCTAAGCAATTAAATTTTTTTCGCACTTCGGTAAAGTTTTTTTTTTAATCTATAAGCCTATCTTTCCATAAAGGAGGACGGCCCACACTTAAATAAAGGAACAGAATTGAAAGCAGAGCGACGTCGCTGTGTCTCTCAGAAATGTAATTGGTCGCTGACGGTCGTACAATCTCCTATTTTAATTTATTCTTGTCACCGCTCTGTCGCTATTCACTCACTTCGTGACCAAGCCCTAAGAGAAATACATAGTGTCGTTCTAGTCTTATATAATTCCTGTCATCCAATGATAGAAATACTCTGTGCAACTTCTCTGCTTCCTTTTTAAATCTGTATATTTGTTTATCAATGTTTAAAAATCGAACGAGCGATTGACCTCGGTGATATAAATATTGGCAGGGCTTATGTTGAGGAATATGTTCTCAGCCTTATTTTTTTAAAGTGTGGTCAAGATCTATTCAAAAACAATTTCCTCCGAAACAATTTTGGACGTTTGGAAACTCTTTCATAACTTTCATAAATCTTCACCTAATCAGAATGTCTGTTTACTCTTGGGCCTGTATTTAAAACAAACTAGGGGTCGGCCCATGGTCGAAATTCGACCAATTTATTCTATAAGTTGGAAAAAAAAATAAATTCGACTGTTTTTTCAACATTGCATTCTCTGATTTCACATGATATAAATTTTTTCCGGCATCTTCAAGTAACCTTAAGCATTTTCAAGTAACTTCAAGCATATCCAAGTAAATTCAAGTATGTTCAAGCATTATCAAGTAACCACACAGCAATGTTTCTATGTGTTGCACCCTACCCAAATATATATAGTGTTGGCATATCTATGTGACGTATAATAGCAAAAAAAAGGGGGAAACACATTATAGGCAACTCCGTATTAATATATAGATGTAATTTCATCCAATTCGCTTCATATTACCTGCTGGAATTCATAATGTGTGTTATATATGTGGATAATTTTTGTATTGTGCACTTCTATGTATTGCCCCCTACCCAAATATATATAGTGTTGGCATATCTATGTGACGTTTAATAGCAAAAAAAGGGGGAAACACATTATAGGCAACTCCGTATTAATATATAGATGTACCTAATTTCATCCAATTCGCTTCATATTACCTGCTGTAATTCATAATGTTTGTTATATATGTGGATAATTTTTGTATTGTGCACTGCTATGTATTGCCCCCTACCCAAATATATATAGTGTTGGCATATCTATGTGACGTATAATAGCAAAAAAAGGGGGAAACCCATTATAGGCAACTCCGTATTAATATATAGATACAATCCTGAAGTTGTTTGAAAAGAGTATCTGAAATAAAATAATTTTTTTCATTCGCAAAAGATGAATTCATATCTACAACGTCCTTTATAACTAACTAAGCCCGATTTTTACCGATTTTTCAAAGCCGTCTGACAAACTTTTACCGACTGGCTAATTTTTGAAGTTCATACAGATGTGAATGAAATTTTAGGGTCTTGCTGTGTCCATTGGATTAAATGGGTTTTTTTAGAAACACTATTTATCATTAGTTTCCCATAAGAATTAAAAATGCACCCCTGTTAAATTTTATTATGATTATAATTGCCAAATTGTTTTCAGAAAGATTTATAAAAAGAAGCCTCACCATTAAACTATGTTTCCGTTTTAAAATTCTTGATTCCAACTGATATACTAATTGTGTACATTATTTAAGACCGAAGTTTGCTAATTGTTGAATTTAAAAATATTTCCCATACAATAGGCAGCTGGTAAATCGCAAATACACAATTTCACCAGCCAACCTTTGGACTCGGCGGTTAGTCGGATGGACCCTACTACTGGAAAGGCCAAGTAATATCTACATCATTTTTTCACTCCCCCACCTCTTGCAAACGTCTGAAAAACATCCAACAGCATCAATAATTTCCATGAAAAACTTCTCAGATTTGCCGTCCGTTTATTTAATTTTACATGATTTTGCGACTATAAGTTACATTGTTCAATAAAGCAATATTCAAATGTTTTTTTTAACATAATTCCATTTTGGGTAGTTTTTTCACCGCATGTAAACACTATGTTTGACAATTAACCAAGCTCTCAATCTTTCACACTAATTCAATGGCGTAGACAAATGTCAAAAATTGACTTCAATATAAAACTTTCTGCACCTTCATTGCTTGCTGTGCTTTTTTGGAAAAAAAATGACAAACAGCCCTAATTATTCATTTGCGTACAGTTGGTGAAAATTGGTATAAATTACTAATTGTTTTTCTGTTGCGGATGCCAATGGTGCAGTGGTATGTATTCACCTACTGATCGAAAGATCGCATGTTCAAACCTCGGATTCCATGAAGCAATTTAATACAAAAGTAGTGTGAGAGTTACATGAATAAATTAAGAGGCCGTGGGACATTTATTTTCCCTATGTTCCTTGTCACTTCAAAATTAAAAAAATAAATTGAAGCTACACACAAAAGAAAATAAAACCAACTTCAAGACATGATAATAAAAAGGATGATTAGAACCAGTAAGATTACTCGTCTTAAATAAGGCTCGGGGAGGGAAAAAATTATAATTACTACAGACTTTACATGGTTCGTCTTTTCAGAAAGAAGTGTTCTTTTATTCCATATAGACAACTTCCAGCTTGCGCAAAGTAGCTCGTCAATTCAATAAAACCAAAGACATTTTATTACCCAAATTATGTCAAAACGAACAAAAGATAAAAACAAAAGGACCCAACAATGCGTTTCGTCAAACCAAAAAAAAAAAAAAGGGAAAAATTGTCACCAGCTCCAGCTCCGAATAGATTATTGTCTTGTGCTTGTCCTCTTTACATCACTGAGTGGATTTCTGTACACGAAAATATAGCTACCATTCTATTATCTCGAGTGGAGTATGGTAGTAGCCCATATATTCGTCCGCATATAGTCTAAACGTAAACATGGCGTTCATGAATCTCGATCAATGTAAGACGGGGAGTTTCTTATTTTGAGGCAGCAGGTCCAGGTTTCTTAACGTGCCACTTCCTTTTAAATTCTGTATGGTGGCGAAGTAATGCAGTTTCTGTGTTATTTTTTTTTTTCGAATATCAAAGACAAAGGAAAGGACTGTGGGAACTTAAGTATCGGTGTAGTGCTAATTTAGCTGAATATTGCAAATGTACTTTTCATAATTAGTTGACGATATGGGATATAAAATCGAAAGCAGTGATTTTTTTCCTTTCTTTACTCAGAGCTGAGAGCAATGACATTGCGTTAAAATGTCCTCTTTGTAAGAAAAATGCATTACTGCAGCCATTTTTCGGAAGCCCTTCAACCCTTGAATGCATTTTTTTTGCGTATAATTCCAGAATTATGATTGACACGACAATGACACAATGCTTGCGTTGTAAAAGCATACGAAGGAGGTAGGTACATACCATAACGTGGTAATTAAAAAGGGATCAAGTATCGATCAAAGTGCAATTTCATTGGGTAAGGGAGTTTTTGTTGAATTTTTTGTTTGAAAAGGATGAAGGGCGTATTCCTTTTCGAATGCCAAGGGTTCCTGACGCAAAATCTCTGCTATTGCATTTGTTTTGAATTTAACTATGTACAGTACATACATATAAGTTTAGAGTCAAATTAAGCTTAAATATATTTGAGTAAACAAATATATTTGAGTAAACACAGTGCACAGAATTTCAGCCAGTCCGTAGTCCGGTCCAGGTTCTTTCGTATTGAATAGACGAAAGAACCTGGACTAGATTACGGACTGGCAGCAATTAATATTCAGCTTACATGTCAATTTACATTAGATTTGATACACCAATCTTAAGTCAAAGAAAGATAGAGACCTTTAGCCTTGCCATACGAATTAAGCATGGGAAAGTTGCTTAATGTATTTTAATTTGCATTTCATTGTACATATTTACAAAGGATAATATTTGTCAGGACCAGGAATAGGATATTGTCAGCGCTGCCTAATTTGTTTGCCTAACTATATGAAAGTATGTTCTAAATCCTTGTTTTAATTTGAAATTATGTACTTTCGAAATTAACCTTTTATAACTGTTACACAATTAATGGATTTTGTATTTACGTGTTAACACAATAGCAAATAAATAAACAAACAATAAACAAACAATTAAAGGTGTCCGATTAAGACCGCCCATTTGAATTTTTCAAATAAAAAAGCTGTGTTGAATTTTGAAAAGTTACAATTTTGCCGAAATTTTCGATGATATTTTGGCATAGTACCGGCTGA
Source organism: Portevinia maculata (assembly GCA_949715645.1). Classification (NCBI taxonomy): domain Eukaryota; kingdom Metazoa; phylum Arthropoda; class Insecta; order Diptera; family Syrphidae; genus Portevinia; species Portevinia maculata. Next base: position 363,472,263 of record OX454525.1, on the reverse strand, counting down.
ATTCAATCAATGGCACGTCGAATCTCGTCTTTCAATTCAAACCACCAAAGAAAGAAATCCAATGGCGTCAAATCGCATGATCTTGGTGGCCAATTCACATCACCGCTGCGATATAACTCTCCATTCAAATTTCGTGTTCAACAATTTCAGTGTTTCGTTCGCTGTGTGGCAAGTTGCGCCCTCCTGTTGAAACCACATGTTTTCGAAATCCATTTGAGCAATGTGAGGGCAGACGATTGTAAATCATTTCACGGTAACGAACGCCGCCGTTGACAGCGACCGCATTCTCGAAAAAGAACGATCCAATCACTCCACCAGCCCAGAATGCGCACCAAACAGTAGCTCGTGGTAGATGCACGTTGATGGATCACTTTTGGACTCTAAGCTCTCTGAATTCAGTTTCAATTCTTTTTTTTGACGTGACATTCTGCGAACGTTCAGCTTTGGCCTACTGGCTTCAAATATTCGGTTAGCAGGTGGCAATGGTGCGATGGTAGTGTATTCACTAAGTGATTGGCAGGTCGTGCGTTCGAATCCCGACCAGGGCCATGATTTTTATAAACTGAATACATACAACAAAAACTGATCTCCCTAAAGCAATTTAGGCGCCACCTGTTGAGAAAAAAAATCCCATCGCACCGAACTACTTTCCTATCCTTCTATTCTTTCAGTAAGTAGCACCCAAAAATAGGCAATGAATTGCTGGGAGCTACTTGCGCAACAAACTAAATGCCTGCGCTGTGGTTTTACCATTATAAGGGTACTGTGTCACTACAGAAAAAAGAAATCCCTTTAGCGCACGCAAATTATATAAAAAAAAAAAAAAAAAAAACTGAATCTTGTTAGCATGCAAATGCAAATCTTACGATACAATTCACCGTGAACTGCTTCTTGAAACTGTCAATTGCTGAGAACGATGGCAAATTGAGGTGGTCAACAATCTCACTAACTGCTATATGAACACAGACGGCTCCCTGTACGACGAGAAGGAGCATTCCACAACATCTCCGCTAAATCCCACCATTTCGGTACTGAATTCTCCCTACGTCTGTTCCGTGTAATTCAGGACTAAACTTAAATGTTTACACCCGACAGGTGTCAAACAAGAAATCTGTTCGACCGACACAATAAAAATTAGTTTCAAAATAGACGGTCTTAGTAGGATACCCTCTACATACATACAGTCCCTGGCCAATTTACTAGACTCACTGTAAAGTTGTATGTACTTTGTTTGTACTTGCTTACTTTCGCGTATGAATTGGTTAACACTGTAGTGCAACATGTTAAAAATAAATACAAAATGGAATCATGAAAATCTCATAAATACAAACACATTATATGTACGTTTAAATATAACAAAATTGCATAATAAACTCGTGCAATACATAAAAATATTAAAAAGCTACACTGCGTCTAATAATTTGGCCAGGGACTGTATTTACGTCTCATTTTTTCTTCTTCCTCATTTGCTATTTTTCACAAAGTCTTAACTGTCTTAAAATCAGCTCTAATGTCAGAGAACTGCATGAATATTTTCATTTACCTACTTACTTGCGGGGTCTGGTCTCGAGTCGTGGAGAATCTCTGCTTCCGTCACTGCAGCATTTCATTCTCCGCGATCCCGGGCACGGATCAGTCGACGTGTTTTAGCTTTTCGGACTACATCAACATCTTGGTACAACTCATAGAGTTCGGTGTTGTATCTCCTCCAGCAAGCATTTTGTAATTCGAGTAAGGAGTTTTGAACGCATTTGTTTTGCCAAACCGAAGTTGCAGCAGCCTAAGGTAATTCTCCGTCGGATCTCCACTAATGCGGCATTCGTGGATTTGATGTTTACTCAGTTGATGTTTGCAACAGTGGATTGCGAACTTCCCGAAAACATTGAAGTGCTTGTAGAGAGTTTTTAACGGGCTTCACTCCTTCGTAGAAATGTGATTTAGCTCCCTCAGGGCGCTTCTTAGAGACAATCCTTTTGATAAGCTTTTCATAGTTCGATGCTACAATAATTAAATGTTTATTTGTGAAGCTATTCCTCTTTTTTTATAAAAGTATTATTTTCGCCTATTTAAGTGTTCCTCCTAATTTTTAAAGGACTATCCCTGGTAATTACACAGTTTTGTAAAAACAAAATATTGAATTCAGTAGATTCTAATTTATAGGCAAAATCCATTTTTGAATTTAAAAATAATAGTAAACCAATCCTGCATACTGCCAACTTCATGCTCTCAATTCACCTTTAAAATTGTTCACTGTAACAGTAAATGTAACAACTGACAGCTAACCGCAAAATGGCTATAAAATACCATAAATCCACAACTAACTACTTCAGGTCATACAAATGTTCACGGAGTCAACTAGGATGACGAAAGAACCACAATAAAAAATAACTTCCTCTATCATGAAACTGTATTTTCCATAAAAACTATCTCCACCATATCCTGTCAGAAGTTTGCTGCTGCTATATCTGTTCACCCGACGTGCGGCGGCGGTCTGTGTCGGAAAAGCAAACCTATGAAAAAGACGAACTACTTCAAGTTCCTGTAAACTATACTGCACATTCATGTGCATATGTATATCATTTAAAATATATTCACGGCATCGTCTCATACAGGCCCAATGAGATTATTGCAGAAAAGAACAATGCTTCCGAAGGAATAAACCTCAAGTCAACTTTAAAACCCCTTCAGCTTGTGGCCCTAGTCGCTGGTTATTGCGTCGAGTCAGCAAGATAGTCAATTTCTTCTTTCCATGTGCCGCCGCTATTACAAGAACTACATTTCTCGGTCGACAACAACGATGTCGTCTTCATTGCTGCCGCGGTAACCATCCCCAATATCATCATCCACCAGCGGCTTCGTCATTCCCATCATTATCCTGTCTTTTATATCATGGGGTTTGGCATAGTTGCTTATTCTTATGCAGTAAAAACAGCTACCGCCAGCTATACATCAGTAATTGCTGTAAATTTTATTTGAGTCCCATCAAGGATATGCACAAGTAAAAACATATTACTTTGTGATGAAAGTGCTGGTGCATAAACGTTTATGTATGTTTTACAGTGAGCCTTAAAGAAAACCGGACGATTAAGAAACAGAAATAGGTAGCATTGGTTCATTTATTTTCGTTGTCCTTAAAACTACCTAGTTGGTTTAATGTTACAAATGCTATGTGGGAGAAAATTGTCATGGCCGTGGCCGTGCACCTCAATCTTCTTTAATCACGCCATGCCATTTTATTATGACCGCAGTGGGAAATCTGAGTAGTGCCAATATAAGCCCGATTGCAGCCAAACTTGTTTTTGGACAGATGCTTTCTAGTTTCCAGTTTTATATACTAAACTGGTTAATAACTGCATTCAATAGGGAGTATGGTTCCTTTATTATTCAAGAATAAAATAAGAGACTGGACTTCTTTGAAGATGCTCCCGGATCAAGCTCTCTGAGACAAATCGAAGTACAATAACGAATTCCACAAATATCCCCGAATAATCTCATTGCATCGTATTTTTACTTAAAGGACGCGATGATATCTGGAATCGAAAAATTGCAAGAAAGTTACCGGAACTTGGACAAGACTAAGTACATGCTATCAACAAACAAACGAACATCTGTCCACCGCCTAGGACAAAACGTCGCTGTTGATAGCATTAGCTTCGACGTAGTGAACGAGTTCACCTACCTTGCACCTAAAATCAACTCCACAAATGACACCTTACTGGCGATCCGAAGGAGAATTCTTTAGGAATCCGCAGCTATTTCCGTTTTGGCAAACAAATAATTTCAAAACTCCTCCCTACAAAAACAAAATGCATGCTCTATCGAACCTTAATCCTGCCAGTCCTGCTCTATGGTGCCGAGTGCAGGACGATAAGTAGAAAAGGGGAGCCTGTATTGTGTTCTTTTGAAAGAAAAAAAACTCCGTCGGATATTTGGTCCTGTGTGCGAGGAGGGCGAATGGAGGAGAAGATGCAACCCCGAACCCTATGAGCTGTACCAAGATGTGGATGTAGTCCAAAAAGATACATCACGTCGACTACATTGTCGGGAGCCCGTTTAGTAAGGAAGTAAACCTAATTGTGGCATCAAACACTCATTGGTTAAGATCTCAAACTACATGATTACGGATGTTCCGGCCATAGTCGTTGAATAAATAAGTTTCTATTCATTCGTTTAACATTCGAGTTTAACGCGGAGGTATGCAGAAATCCACCAAAATTAAGCAATTAGTCTACTTCCTTTAAGGCTATTATGAACAATTTAAAGCCGAAGCAACAATGCTATATTGTAGTATAGTATATTTGCAAAACGCATAATTTTTATTGCAATATTACTAACATAACGGGCTACTGACCTGTTTGGTGTAGTCATAACAGTCCAATTATTCCGTGAACGGTGCTTTCAGTTATATAGACCAATGCATAGAAGATACTCTTGGCAGGAGGATTACTGTCCATTCCCTCGGTGTGGTCGAACCATTAATGTTGTCAAGGTATTTTAGCTTTTTGGACTACATTCACTTTTTGTTAAAGCTCATCGAGTTTGTGGTTGTGTCATTTCTTCCATTTGCCCTCCTCGCACACACAATAAATAAATATTGTATTATGCATTCACGACACACAATTAAGCGCCGATTTTGAACGGAAAATTTTGAGAAAAATTTGAAAATTAAATTAGAATGAGATGAAACTTGTGGCTTCAATGACACAGTTCGTGAGTGCTTGCCTGAGAAGACGCTATGTTCGAGTCCCAGTGGATGTAAACGGTTTTTCGGAAATAAGGAATGGAAAAATAGACCAGCACCACAGAAAAAAGGAATCTGTTGATCAGTTGTGGCGAACCGTGAAACAGCGCTGTAACTCCAGCCGTCCACTTCACATGGTACCGATTGTAAGTAAGTGATTGGAAATAAAGAGTCAGTAGGTGAATTTCGGGTTTTACAAGGAGTATGGTTTATTGGTGTGTATCTTAAGTGTAGAATGATGGATTTATGGAAAGTGGGCGAGTAACAATTTTTAGCTTAAAATGAAAGCTACGCTATGGTAAATACAATGAATGGTGAATAAATAAAATTGATATGCATTCAGTGATATCTATAATAATACAAGGTCTTGATAACGACATCTACATTTGAATACTTCAATTTGGCTTCATATACACATACGAGGCCTTAACGGCCCATATAGGGCATATAACCTAGCTTCTCCAACCACTTTCATACGAAGTGGAGGGGGCCTACAGTTTTACGACAATTTTATAATGTTGTCACTTACAACCTTTCATCGCGGAACGTTTATGCACATTCGGATTTCGGAAATGAATACTTAGTACACATTTTGACATCAGTTAACCATGATGAGTGCGAGAATCGCATTAGGTGTGTTCGTAAAGTGATAGAATCAAGAATTGATGCGAAAACTGAAATTATATTTTATTTATTACTTCGCAGCTTCAAAAATCGGAAATCGACCCCTTGGATTGATCTAACGGAATGCCTTCCATGTTGACATCTGCCATGAACAAATGTAAAGAGCTGCACGCTAGCGCTTAGCTCGAACCTGGTGCAAGTTTGGATTTTGGAACAGAAACTTCAGAAGAGATACATCAACCGGTTTGTACTTCGTCGCGTAACAGGATAAGTTTTGGTTGATTGATTGGTTGGAACCGGCCCTCGGTGAGGATGCACTTAGGCCAGAGGTAGGTCCATTGTGCTGCCGATGTGTAAGGTGGGTGGGTCACCCTCAACCATAAGTAGGAGCTAATCTTTACTGTGCAGGCGTTGTTGAGATCGTTCAGATCATTGCAAAGGTATTCAACCAGTATAGCCTTATTAATGTGGGCGAGTGCAGGACACGTGCAAAGGAAGTGACTGATAGTCTCCTCTTTCTCCTCGTCCCTACAGCTTCTGCAGAAGTCTTTTTAGGGAATGCCCTGTCGCAGACATAATAAGTTTTACCTAGGTGTCATTATAAAGAGCTGCCTGCTGATGACAAATGCAACAATATGCGGGCTGAAATGGGTCGATTCAAATTTGGTGCGTTTCGACTCAAAATTGATAAATCTTTTCAAGATTGATGTTGAAGATGTTGAAATTTCTCCTCATATCAATCTGCCCTGCTGGAAACACACTATTACATAGCACTATTATATAGCACGTTTCAGGACACAGAATTGCGTATTTTGTACATGAGGCCTATGGAGTTGATTGTGTAATCATCGGACCTGCTTTCCCCCGTTATTTGTTTGCATATACCATACTTACACATCGGCAGTAGAACTTATAGCTCACAAACAGGCACATCCACCAACCTTTTAAGGAAGAAATCGGCTCGGAGCGCAAATGATTACATAAACGGTGCAGGGAAATAAGTCCACGGGAACTAAGTCCACTGAGAGACTTAGTTCCCATTAAGTGGGAAATAAAACCACTTTCGCGAAGTGGACTTAGTTCCCATGTAAGGTGGGAAATAAATTCCCAAAACTCTGAGTGGTTTTAGTTCCCTTTTAATGTGAAGTTAATTCTCACTGTCGACTAAGAACAAAATAATATTAAAGAGTCTTGTAGGTACTTTGTAATTTTTATTAACAAAATAGAAATTAACTTCTAACTGAGACAGAGTAATATAGGTACCGTGACTTCGCACCTACTCCAAATCAAACAGTGACCCCTAGCAGGGGGGTTGCAGGGGGGCAGCATGCCCCCCATATGCATTGCACTGTTTATGAGATTAGTTACGAAATCGCAAGTAGATTCCATAAATAGTGTAATGCATATGGGGGGCATGGTGCCCCCCTGCAACCCCCCTGCTTCGGGTCAATGTTTGATTTGGAGTAGGTGCGAGGAGCGGTTTTGAAACTTTGGCTTTATGTCACCATGATAAGCTTAAGATTTTGCTTAAAGAGTGTAATAACTAACTTCACTTTACAGTTTTTTGTCTAATTCTAAATGTTGGATGTTAGTTCAATCTTCTTATTTTTGAATGTGTACTAAGTTCCCATACACAAATGGACTTAGTTCCCACTTTACATGGGAACTAAGTCCACTTCGCAAAAGTGGTTTTATTTCCACACTAAATGGGAACTAAGTCCACTGACGGACCCGTGGACTTATTTCCCTGCACCCACATAAACGCCCAAAATCTGAAAATTTATTAACACCCAAATAACTTTTTTTGTTTAAACTTGGGGGTTTATGGGCGTTATGACGTTTTTAATATTAGATAAAAATATCTTAACTCGATCTTGTTTTGAATTCTTGAATGAACAACCGTATCTTGTGCTACCACGTTAAGTAAACGGCTGGAGTTGTGGTGCTGGTATATGTAAAATAAATAAATAAATACATATTAGGTATTAACGGGCCATGCAGGGCTTCTCTAACCAGTTGCTTGTGCGAAGTGGAAGGGGCCTACAATTTTAAGCCGAATCCATACGGAAAATTTGAAAAGCTTTTCATGACAATTGATACTCTTGAATATTTGTCAGACGTTCGCAAGCGGTGGGGCCGTGGAAAAAAAACTGTAGATGTTACTTGTCCCTGGCGGTGCCGTGACATAACCCCAAGCGTCATAAGCCCAAATCTCGAAATTTGGCCTTATGTCGCTTTTTGAAAGTGATATAAGGCCAAATTCCAGCATTTGGTATTATGTCACTTTCACAAAGCGTCATAAGGCCAAATCCGGAAAGTGACATAAAGCCAAATTTTCGAAACCGTACCTCGCACCTACTCCAAATCAAACAGTGACCCCAAGCGGTGGGGTTGCAGGGGGCAGCATGCCCTCCCATAGGGATTGTACTGTTTATGCAATCTACTTGCGATTTCGCAACTAATCCCATAAACAGTGCAATGCGTTTGGGGGGGGGGGTGCTGCCCCCTGCAACCACCCTGCTTGGGGTCACTGTTTGATTTGGGGTAGGTGCGAGGGCAAATTGTTGAAAACAGCACCAAGCCAAATTGGCCTTATGACGCTTTTCCAATGTGTCATAATACCAAATGCTAAAATTTGGCCTTATGTCACTTTCACAATGCGACATTAGGCCAAATTTCAAAATTTGGGCTTATGACGCTTGGGGTAATGTCACGGCACCGTCCCCGGCGGGATTTGAATCGGGGACCCGATTAGTAGTCCAACACACTTTTTGACTTTTAATTTTAATTTATTTTATTAATTTATTATAAGATATCAACTTACATAATAGAAAAAAATGATTAAATCTAGCTTAAAATTAATAGACGTTCTTAACTTAACTATAATCTTATAATTATTGCCTTTCGGCGTAAAAACTATTTTTACGAAGTAATATTACTATTATTTAAACGCGATTTCACAGCAGAGCTACTCTTCAACACTGAGTGCTGAATCCGGATGCCAAACCTCTTTTTGCCTTGTTACTATTTCTACAGGATGCTCACTTTGCAGGTGCTGAAAATGAAGCTTTAGTATTGTGTATGCATAGTTGACTATCAGAAATGTCTGTCGAATCTTCGAATTTGAGCTTATTGTTTACATTTAATCATGCAAGTGTATAATGGTAATCCTTTATTATAGAAATATTGAATCAATATGTGTAATACTGTAAGTAATACTGCTTTGAAAATGTAAGTATCTGTGACAGGCTTTCACTTGCAACTTAACTAGTCGATTTGTGCTTTCAAGGATTCCGGTGAGTGCGCAATTTATACAGTCACCCTGCAGCTGCCCTTTCAAATAGATTGGGAAAGCAGTTCCTACATTTTCTGGAATTTTATTTTGTAACTGTCGGCAGACTGCTGAAATAGTGCATTCACCTGAACTCTCGAAATCACGGTATTTGTATTCGTACGTATTTAATACTTACACCCACATATTGAAAATACAATTAAGTAACGTTTGAAGCGTGAACTCACATCCAATTAATATTCTCTTAAGTTGAAGAAACAAACAAATATGTGTAGGACGCCTCAAAAACATGATCAAAGGAAATGAATGCAATCATCCATAAACTGTGCATCCAAAACAAACATGTCGGTAGCTGCAAACCGTAAGCAAAAAGAAAATTTAATTAACCTTAGAAACCTTAGTGACGAAAGTAATAAAAGCCACCTTCCTCTTTTCTATTTGAAGTTTTCGAGCATCACATTGCTTTCATTCTCCCGTTTGCTTGTCTTTATCCCATATTTTTGTTATAGGAATAATAACCTGCATGTATTGCAGAAACTAAAAGCGATGCTGCCTTGTTTACGCCAGAATTACTTTTCCCCACATGCCACACACTCCAACTGTAGACAACATTGGCGGCACCCTTGAGGGTTCAAGTTGAAAACAAAAAATAAAAGAGCTCTTAGCAGGAGACATTTACTTCCGTAAAGGGCTAATTATTCCATAGAAAGGAAGTAAATTGCAGACATGCAGAAGACGAGTGAAAAGAAGAAAGTTAAAAATCGACCCGGAATTCCGAAAGCTTTGCATTCATCTGCCAAATGGTCAGCCAATTAAGGAAGAACCCTTAAAAAAATATGTGCTCACTTAGGAAAAACAGACATTATAGATGCCACTTTTAGAGCTTGATACCTTAAATTAACTTTTTGTTTTAAGAGAGCGATAGCCAATAGCCGTTTAAGTTTAGATGATTTGTGTAGTTAGTTAGCGGTTTTTTTCGATTATTATTTATGTATGTATATGTTTATTTAGTTAATATAAACTATTAATTTACAATAGAATTTATAGAACTTAAACTATTCAATAACAATTATATACAAAATTTATGAAATATGATATCTAATGTGTTGAGTCAACAACATTTTAAACGTTCGGAAAACTCTTTCATTTTTTATTGTATTTGGAAGGTCATTAAATAATTTCAACCCCCGGTACATCAACATATTTTTTGTTCTTTCATCTCTGTAGAAGCGTAAACGAAAATTCGAATTTGATCTCAAACTGTAGGGTTGGACATCTTGAATAAACTGCAAATTCGCTGATAGGTAGTTCGGTAATAAATTGTACTTCATTTTGAATACAAACACTATTGCATTAAAGTGTATTCGCTGGTTAATATTCATCCAACGAAGACAGGATAACGTCCATTCAATTGGCGTGTAAAAACTGCATCTCAGAATAATTCGCATAGCTCTGTTTTGCAGAACTTGGGACGTCTTATGTTTTCGACATTTCCCATAAACAAGATTGTGGAGCAGAACTCAAAGTGTGGTTTTATTAATGTATTATAGACATTGCACACATTGTAGTGATGTTCTTACGTATTCGCTTCAGGAAACCGATTTTTTTGGAAATTTTTTTTGTTACATAATTAAAATGTTTTTTTAAATTTGAGTTCACTATCCAATATTATGCCTAGATACTTAATTTCTTGGACTTGTTCAATACTTTCACCATATATACTTAGATTCACGTTACAGTCACTGTTAAACACCATACATTTCGTTTTATTAACATTTAGTTTAAGCTTGTTCATTTCAAGCCACTGCCATAAATTATTTAAGTCAAGTGAAATCTTTTCTCTAAGCACATTTATGTCTTTATCACATATAAACATTAAGGCGTCGTCTGCGAATAAGGAGATCTTGCAATATTTCAATATTTTACTGATTTTATTTATATATAGCAGGAACAACAAAGGGCCAAATATAGTACCCTGCGGTACTCCAAATGTCGTTTGTGCAGTTGATGATACAGCACTTCCTATTTTTGTTCTTTGAGTTATATTGCTTAAATACGATTTAAACCATTTTAGTTCCTTGTCTTTAACACCATATTTGAATAATTTTTTCACTAGAATATCGCGATCAATAGTTTCGAAAGCTCTTTTAAAATCGAGGAAAATTGATACAGTTATATTACCTTCATGTCTTTGTTCCTTAAAATTCATGATAAGCCAATTTAGCGATGTCTTACATGAATGGCCAGGCCTAAAACCAGACTGATTTTCCATTAGAATGTTATTTTTCACTACGAAATTAAAGAACTGGTCATAAGCTGTCTTTTCAATAATTTTTTCCACAGTAGGCATCATGTTTATCGGCCTAAATTTATCACAGTTAATTGAATTGTTTTCTTTGGGTATCGGAATAACCATTGTTTCTTTAAAATTACGCGGAAATTCACCACGACTAAACGATTCATTGATAATTCTCAACATAATTGGGCCTATGATTTCAAAACAATCTAATAAAATTTTAATATTTAGGTTTGTATGATCTTTTTTGTTTTTAATTTTTTTACAAATTTTATATAGTTCATGGGCATTAATCTCACAAAATTTAAAATGTCTGTAACTTTCTTGAAGAAAACTATAATCCATATTTATTGACGGAATTGAGATACTAATACTGTTTATACTTTCAATAAAGTATGAATTAAACTTATTCGCGATTGCATTATTATCGTTCTCTTTTTTATCATCAAACTGAATTTCATTTATCTCATATTTTTTATTTTTATTAGGTAACTACTAGCTTATTCCCGGCATGCGTTGCAATGCCTCTTGAAATTGTTTTGTAATTTGTTTGAAGTAGGTACACATTTTAAAATCATGCCAAGTTACGAAATCCTGTCAAGGATTCTCAAAAAAAAACGAACACCAACCTGAGGTTGGTCCAACAGCTCGAATAATTAAAAAACTACTTTTTCAGACTACGTTATAATAAACTTTTATTTCCTAGACAATTTAAAGATTCCGACTACTCTCTGTCACGTCCAAACTTAGATTGGCTCACTGCCGTTTAATTCCTGCTTCATGTGGTATTGCTTCCCATGCCCAATCTGCTGAGTCGCCTAATGCATGCAGCGCGTGCATCCGCCTGTATAGGGTATCCGTCATCGCTGCAATCGTGGGAACATGCTGAGTCGGCGGGAACAGGTTTGCGCATGTCTGATCAGGTTCAGGGTGACAAGCGGTTTCAGGTGCGGTATGCCAGATGGTGATAACTCCTCCCCTTCGAAAATCTACGGCCCGTAGATCTTGCGTGACCTCAGGGTCAAGCTGTTACTTGTGATAGGATAGTGGATGAAATTGCTGGGATGTCGGGCTTAGCGTATAACTTCTTCCCGATCGTGAAGACTGCCGATGCCACCCAAATTAGGATTGCAGCCTATGTAAGAATAGATATTTTAAACTCTTGGGTTAAATTACCTGGTTCCGAACGCTGAGATCATGCACGTATCCCAGATCAATCTCTCGGTCATGGTCGGTGATGTTCTTTAGCGCCGGGGGAAGTAATTGTAAGGTTGGGTGGCGACGGTGTAGAGGTTAGTGTGTTGGCTTGTGACCCGTGCGGTGCAGGTTCAATCCCCATGGGGAACAACAACATACGCCACCCAACCACATGCCTCTACACCAAAAGGAGGATTTCTGCCTGGTAGTACAATGGAACGTTACCGAGTCTGAGTGCTCTGGGATTTGGATTTCCTTTTTTCAAAAAAAGAAAAAAAAAAAAAAAAAAAAAAATTGTAAGGCTGTAGCCAAGAAACTCGAAAATGTTCTGTCCTTTAGCTGGATACTCTCATTTCTTAATTGGATGATGTATGTAACTGTAAGAGACTTTGAAATATTGTTAGAAACTAAATCACCCTTGAAGTTAGTGACAAAAATTGTGTCTTCTTTGATGAGTTCGATGACCTCTTTTTTGCTCGTTTGGAAGGTACAAGGCGTGGATCCTCCCTTCAGAAGCCAGGCGACACAGTTGTCTTCGGGAATTTTCTCCAGTGTTTGGTCCTCGCAGATTGTTGAGTTATTAATAAATAGGCAACTTGCTACGATACCATAAGTTGCACTGTGGTTGACAAGCATTTTCTTGAATTTTAGCCCGATCTGCTTTCCCTCTTTCCGGGTTGCAGAACTAAGAAATCTCTTTTATTTCTCTGATTGCAGTCACTATTAAATTTTTTTATTAATTCTCCCTTTCTGGGGCGTAGAATGTTTCTGCGTTGTAGAACTAAGAAATCCTATTTCTTTTCACTAATTTAACTCACAATATCGAGAGGTTGTTACTCATTGTGTACACTGAGTTTAAGAATTTTTCTTTTCGATTTTCTTCTAGGAACTGGCTCCGGAAGTGTCGTGTTAGTCCCTTTTAGTCGCAAGCGTTTATTCTTGCAAGCGACCTACTCGCGGCACAATCAATCTTCACCCTCATATCCGTCCTTCGACGATGAGTATCATGTTCCCATGGGTATGATAGTGTTTGTTGCTGGAGAGTTAGTGTCATAACAGTGTTCCCATGGTTACAGCTGTATGCACTCGATAGAGTGTACTAACCTCCCGTCCTGTCTGAAAGGACACAACAATTCGCACTGAAGAAAGGATACGAGTTTTAAGCGAGTCCCTGCTCGGGCGCCAGTTACGAAATCCTGTCAAGGATTCTCAAAAAAAAACGAACACCAACCAGACGTTGGTCCAACAGCTCGAAGAATTAAAAAACTACTTCTTCAGACTACGTTATAATAAACTTTTATTTCCTAGACAATTTAAAGATTCCGACTACTCTCCGTCACGTCCAAACTTAGATTGGCTCACTGCCGTTTAATTCCTGCTTCAGGTGGTATTGCTTCCCATGCCCAATCTGCTGGCTGAGTCGCCGAATGTATGCAGCGCGTGCATCCGCCTGTATCGGGTATCCGTCATCGTTGCAATCGTTTGAACATGCTGAGTCGGCGGGAACAGGTTTGCGCGTGTCGGATCAGGTTCAGGTTGACAAGGGGTTTCAGGTGCGGTATGCCAGATGATGATAACTGCCATTTTCATTTACAAAATAAATAAATGACATATTGTTGTTAGCCGAACAACTACGCAGGACTTTCAATGTATTAGAACATTGTTCATTTATTATTTTAATCTTCTTAAGCAGCAAGAGTACATACAAATCTTAAACTTGTCTTTGAAGTCCTCTTTATACTCTCGCGCCACCTATTATTCTACATTGTACGTTAATGTCACTATGTCTGAAACTTTGCAAATGCCAACAAGCAACTGTACAAAGTTTCAACGCAATCCGATGAACGATGGGCGAACACACAGAAGACGAACAATTTTCCGACACGACTCGCACGCCACCTATTGAACGCTGCTGGTTTTATGTCAGAAAATTTCAGCTACTGTGCAAAGTAAATTTAATATGTTTTAATATTTGTTTCACAGTCGCTTACTCATTTTAATTGTTTACTAAGTTACTAAGAGGACGAGTCAGCTGAACACATTTTATGTGAATGTCCGGCCCTTAATGGAATTAGAAAGAAGATCTTTTTCAGGGAACACATGAGCCCCGAGGACATAAAGAATTCTTCTACTGGTAAAATTGTCCGCTTTACACGGAAAGTAGAAATTCTATGTAGTTTAAAATGTTTCTGGCCCATACGGTACACAAGACCTTTTAGGTCGAAGTGCTCCTTTATTAAATCGAATTGGCGAGCCAGAAGTTAGAAAAAAGAAAAGTTTTTTGAGAGCCTTTTTTTATTTATCTGTCATTAAGCGAATTGCTGCGTTTCTTCATCTTTTTCATTTGTCTTGGAAGCCTATTTCCTTACTCCCGAGTCACTTATTGCATGTTGATGGTATATTGCACGTTGATGGTTCCAGAATCCTTGACGCAAATCCAAACAACAACTTTTATTCTTCTATATGCTCTTCTCCAAGCTCAAGTAAATCGAAAAGTCTCGCGATCGAAAAAGGATCCGGAGAATTTACCAAAAAGCGAAGCAACTGGCTACTGGCCTTAAATCCGGAACGCAAGCTCTTTGAAACGGCGTTGTATTTAAGCATCATTTTCAACAGCCGCTAAATGGGTATCATGTAGAGACCGTGATAGGGCACGAATAGGATCCACGTCCTGCCAATGAAGAACAGATTTTAACACCCAGTATAGAAGAGGTTAGCTTAGCTATAAGAAAGCTTAGCTAAAATAGGGCCACCAGCTCTGATGACATACCAGCGGAAATACGGAGGTGATATTTTAGTAAGGCGTGTGTACAAGTATGGGTGATAAAAAGCATGCTCGATGACTGGACTGTAAGCTTCGAATTCCCCATCTACAAAAAGGCGATCCTATGTCTTGCAAGAACTACTGAGGCATATCCCTGCGTAATGTCGCATATAAGGTCCTATCCAACGTACTGTGTGAACTTCTCAAGCCGTTGTGGAACACACGAATCGGCACACACCAGTATCCCGCCCGGCAAAATAAGTAATTTTCACACTGAGTCAAATCCTGGAAAATACCAACGAATTCAAGTCGAGACTCGCCATCTTTTCATAGACCCTAAAGCGGTTATGATAGCATTCATCGTCAGGAGCTCTATGGATGTCCGCATATGGGATTCCGGCAAAACTGATTCAACTGTGTCGCATGGCACTTGAAAACGCGCGGTGTAATGTGCAGTTTGGAAGCAGCTATTTCAAATTATTCGAAAACCGCACTGGATTAAGGCATGGAGATGCGCTATCATGTGACTTCATCTTGTTCTGGAAAAAAAGTGTGCAGGGCAGGTGTCAACACGGAAGCTACTATCTTCAATAGATCTGCACAGCTACTGGGGTATGCGGACGATATCGACATTGCCGATGAAATTCCTAGCGATGATTAGAGGCTTTTAAATGGGTGCTTGACTGTCAGACATTATTGCTATATTGCAATTCTTGTAGTTTTTCTCGAGGTTGATTCGAACGCACCTATCTATGGCACATATTTCTGCCTGGAAGATGCTGGTACATTTGCCCATAGATTCGTAGTGCTTCGTTCTCGGCCCAAACACTCCTGCACCAGTTCCCTCGTAGGTCCTCGAGCCGTCCGTGTACCACTTTGATGTGTGGTTGCTCAGTCCATAGCTTGTGGATTCATTGCTCCAGTTCTCCTTATTGCTAAGCTTTATCTGGAAATTTTTCTCGAAGTTGAATTTCCTGATGCTGTCGTCTCTAGGTATGCCAAGAAGTGGGAGTTTTTTGAGTAGGAACCGATGCATTTCCCTCTTCCAATTCCCTCCTTTGCCATCCTTAGGATGGTTTTATCTGCCGCGTTCATCACCATGATGTGTAGAGGAGTCAGTTCCAATAATACCTCCATGGCTGCGTTTGGGCAGCCACGCATCGCTCCGGTAATGCAAGGGCACGCCAGTCTTTGCACTTTGCCGAGTGTCTCTCTTGTTGTGGCTAGACTGGTTCGTTTCGCCCATGCTACCGCTCCGTATGTGCTCATTCTCACAATTGCAATGTACATCCAGCGCAGGATGTTTGGGCTGCACCCCGATGCCTTCCCCGCCAGGCTCCTACATATCATGACGCGGGTGGCCTTCTTGGATATCTCCTCTGTATGTTTTCGCCAGAGGAGTTTACTATCTAGATGAAGTCCTAGATACTTTACTTCTTTGACTGGTATCAGTGTCGTGCCTGATAGGCTAATGTCATTAAGTCTTTGAAGTTGTCTTTTCCGTGTGCATGGTACTATCGTTGTTTTCGCCGGATTGATGTTGAGTAGGACAGTATGGCACCATTTCTTGGGAAGTCTAAGCCCCCTTTATATGATGTCACCAAGTTTGAAGAAACCAAACCTACCCCTGGCAATCAGTACAATGTCATCGGCATACGGCTGACAGTTGATGCCAATGTTGGCTAATTTGTCCAGCAGTTCGTCTACAACTAGGCTCCACATTAACGGTGATAGTGCCCCTCCTTGTGAACATCATCTTGTTGTGTTCACTCTGATGGTTCCAGATGGTGTTTGAGTCTCTCCTGATCTAGTGCTCAGCAGCTCACACATTCAGGTGGATACCGTAGTATTAACTCTTTCCTATCCAGGGATCGTTTGATCGCCTCGTGTGAGGTGTTGTCAAATGCTGCCTCAATGTCTAGGAAAGCACACTTTGAATTATCTCCGTCAGCTGATATAGTGCGGTCTCTGTTGATCTGCCAGCTCTGTATGCATGCTGACGATGATGTAAGGGGGTGTGTTCAATACATCTTCCCTTAAATAGTTGTCCACAACCTTTTCTGTCATCTTCAGAAGAAATGACGTAGGGCTGATGGGTCTGTACGATTTTGTCTGTGTGGGGTCTTTTTTCCCAGCTTTTGGTAAAAACACAACCCTTGCTCGTCTCCATTGCATCGGTTTGTGGCCCAAGGCAGTACTGCACTTTGAACATCTTGTAGTAGGGCGGGTATAATGCTGTCCACTCCAGCCGATTTTAGAGGCTAAAAGAAATTTATTTCCCATTGTGTCAACCAACTAGTACACGTTGAAAGCAGAAACTTCGAGGTAGCAAAGGAGTCTATCTACATGGATTAAACATCGATTCCACGACAATACCTTAGTGGAGCTCAGACGTAGAATGAGCTTTGAATACCACTGTTGATTTGGTTTGGCAAAACAAATGGGTTCAATATTCTTCATTTAAAGGACAAAATGCATGCGCTATCGAACCTTTATCCTCACTGTTCTGCTTTATGGTGCTGAGTGCTGGATGCTTAATGGAAAATGTACAATTTTATTGAGTTATTTTGAAAGTAAAATACTCCGTCGGAATTTTGAGCCTGTGTGCAAGGAAGGCGAATGGAGGAGACTAGATTGGTTAGGTCACATTGAGTGAATGGACAATAATGCTCTTCGACTCCCAGCTCCTGGTTTGAGAAAGCAAGAATGACCGCCCCTCCGATTCAATGGCCAAGCCATCGCAGATGCCAGAGCTCCGCATTCTTGGTCTTTTCATACATGGTGGAATAGGGAATACAAGATCTATGATTGGCTTACCTGACTCATCGTTCTACGACAATTGTATTGGGATATTATTCTTAAGAGTGGTTTTCAATTATTTGTTACCGCCAAGAGAGTGTGAATATTTTAATGATAATATTTTTTTGGTATCTCACATCTTAAAAACGACCGTTTAAGTACGAGTATATGCCCGTTCATCCCACATCAAAAGCTGACTGGATAAAGTGCATCTACTTTTACAGACAAAACTATTCCAAAATCTGAAACATCATCAAAAGACCCGACCAAGGCAAATCCAGCCAAGGAAAGCAAGTAAATTGCATTTCAGTATCAGAATTCAGCGATTTCGAATTGTTTGCTGCAATTCTACATGAATTCCTGCAAAATTAACACCGCAAATTATTCCGCTATACCTTCTTTCATGTTCGCTACATCACCGAAACCATCACAAAGCATGTGTACTACTACAACGTTCCTAATGCATTCAACTCTAATATGATAATCGTTGAAATGAAATATTAGCCAACAGAATAATGTAAGGGATGCAGAAATTGGATGGCTCTTTACCAAACTCACCTCACCGAAAGAACACCGAACACCGACCGTTGGAGCTTTGAATGTTTTTCCAGTCTCTTCACTTGGTGGACTAGTAAATAACTTCGTATCTAGATGCTAACAACACTCACATGAGGTTAGGGTTTATTGTTTTTCTCCTGCCCGAAAATTCCACTTCATGTGGTAATTACAGTGGCACACATGCTGTATAGCGATGATCACACCCGACGGTAAGGCGTCATCGTCAACGTCATCCCTGCCACCACTATCATTATCATCATCATCACTGCGAGTAGGATAGAGCTTAGCAAGACTCAGTGATGAGTTAACGTGTGCTCTACACCGCAATATACCCGTACTATTCCCAGTTTGTATCAGTTTAGAAATAACAAGGAGCTACACACTCATGGCATGTAATCCATCCGCAGGTTGATGAGAAAAGGAATGAGAAAGTTTACCCAAGCTAAAATTTCCCCCAGTCTTCAAGTTTTCGGACCGAATTGAAAGTTTCAGCAATTTTATGACGTACAGCAAGCATTCTGCAGAAGGAATCCCAAATGGAACGTGTTGGACACACACAAACAGGAGTGCAGATTACGTCTATTCAAATATTACACGCTGCTGTTATTAGATGGAGATTTTCGTTGTTTTGGGATCTGAGGATTACGCGCGTAGTCGCTCAATTTTAATTCAATGGAAATTCCGTGAAAGCCATGTCGTCATTTGGCGGACATAACTTTGTTGTGTGGATGTAAGCTCTTTAGTCGCATATAGACTGCCGCATTGTATCGGTTTAAAGTGACTCGTAACTGGATTTCGCGGAGATAATTTATACATCACGGAGAAGCAAGCTAGTCAGAAGGCACCATAGCGAAATATTAGGCAATTTTGTGTGAATTTTTTTTTTCTAAATAATTTGCGTACGCAAATGTTACAGTACCCTTATAGTGTTAAGGAACACAGCTGCCAGCTGTTAAACAACATATGCCTGCGCTGTGTCCCTTAACAGCTAGCAGCACCTAGCAATGTCATATTTCATTGCATGCTTTTAGTTGCTATTTACTATTAGAAAGAATAGAGAGATAGAAGTTTTGGTGCAATTGTATGTTTTTCTTCATGGGTTGGTCTGCACTGCTTAGGGAGACCAAGTTTTCTTTGTATTCAATTAAAATCATGGACTTGGTCGGGATTTGAACGCACGATCTTCCAATCGGTAAGTAAATACTCTACCATAGCACCGTTGCCACCCGCAACGATAACGATGACAATATTTTAACCTGAGAGCTTCCAGGCGTCCCGCTTTCGGCTTGTCCTGCCGTCCCACTTTCATCCTTAAAGTCCCGCTTTCAAGCTTCTTGTCCCACCGCCAATCGAAAAGAAAATGTTCAAGTTTGTATGCTGCTGGGCACTGGTGAATTTTATGCTGATGGGCTATGTTTCTATGCTTGGCTGCCTTAGCGCTACTCTAGCACTGATTGTGCTTTTTTGCTTATGTAAATGGATGCAATTAGTATGTCACAGCTCTACTGCAGCTCAACCACTAATTAGTTGAAATGAATTAAACCGTGGGGCATTTTTAGACTTTAACTTTAAAATTAATTTTTTTATTCATTATTAAATATCAACATACATACTAGACAAAAATGAGTGAATCTAACTTAAAAACATAGGGACGGGCTAGAGTCCGATTGGGCGAACTGTTGGATACCCTATTATTATTCCTATCCCTCATAAGTGGGCGTGACAAAAGTCTAAGTATGGTTGAATTGTTAAGAACGCTCTACATATTTTGTTATATAATATTTAAAGGATTTTATCGAAAAAACGGAGCTTTTGTAAAAAAACGCTCCCTAGCTGAAACTTTGGATTTTCAATAAAAGTTGATTTTAAATTGTGGGCGTGTCAGGAAGCGGATTTTGAAAATATTTACACATGAGCTTAAAGGGCCCCTAGAGAGTATATTATATATATTTCAGCTTCCTAGCTCAAACTTTGGATTTTCAAAAAAGTTTTTTTTTAAATTGTGGGCGTGTCAGTGGGCGGATTTTGAAAATATTTTTACATGAGCATAAAGGGCTCATTATAGTATAAGACTATAAGGGGAAAGTATATATTACAAATTTCAGCATCCTAGCTCAAACTTTGACTTTTCAATAAAATTGTTTTATTTAATTGTGGGCGTGTCAGTTTGCAGATTTTAAAAATTGTATCTCCCGATCAGTTTTAGGAGCCATGGATCATACATAAATAATTTCAGCTTTCAAAAATTCTTAAAATTGTTTATTTCGGGACCCTAGAGAGTATATGCTTAAAATTTCAGTTCTCTAGGTCCAGTTTAAAGGCCTAATTTTTGCCGACAGACGGACGGACATGGCTAGATCGACACTACTATTGATGCTGATCATAAATATAGTAACTTTTAGGGGTCTACGGGCAATATTAAGGTATGTTACAAAATATGCGTCAAAATTAATATACCCTTAGAATAGGATATATTTAACGGGGTATTTACCAACTGTGATATAGTTTTTAATTTCCTTATAAAATAACAAAATCTAGTTTCTTCACATGAGGTTTTTTTATAGTTTTTCCTTCAAATTTATTTCTTAATACTTACCGCATTTAAAAATAAATTGTATCTTTCAGTAGTAAGATACGAGTATCAAGTATCATATCTCTGTACAAGCTGTGCCAACCAACAAATGTAAATATTTAACTACGAGTATAAAGCGAAAAAATAAATATCTATCTATCTATCTAATTCTAAATTAATTGTCCTTATGCAGACGTTCTAAACTTAACTTACTTATACTTACTTAGGTGGGGCTACAGTCCGGGGTGGACCTGGGCCTCAACCAATACGCCTCTCCAGTTATAACGATTTTTGAGGTCAGCTTCCTTCGAAGACTCTTCGGGCCGGAGCGTTGGTGTCCATTCGCTCTGCATGTGCTAGCCATTTTAGTCGACTGATACTTACTTTTTTGACCAGGTCGATGTCGCTGTACAGCTCGTAGAGTTCGCTGTTAAATCTCCTCTTGCAAAGACCGTCAACGCAAACGGCACCGAAAACCACTCGAAGAATTTTGCGTTCGAAACGACCAAGAAGATCTTCATCCGCTTTTGCTAATGTCCACGCTTCTGTGCCGTAGAGCAGGACGGGGATGATGAGGTCTTATATAGAGTCTCCTTAGTTTTTCTTGACAAGGCCAATTATGTCAATGTCGTCATCATATGCAAGTAGTTGCACAGACTTTTGGAAAATTGTACCTCTAGTGTTGGCTTGCGAATTTTTCACAATTTTCTTAAGCATGATGTTGCATTAGTCACATGGCAGCGCATCACCTTGTCTAAATCCTTTTTTGACAATCAAAGGTCTCGGTGAGAT
The DNA here is from genome assembly GCA_949715645.1 of Portevinia maculata. NCBI lineage: Eukaryota > Metazoa > Arthropoda > Insecta > Diptera > Syrphidae > Portevinia > Portevinia maculata. The sequence goes on along the minus strand of OX454525.1, from coordinate 363,450,628 downwards.
TGTTTCCGACCTTTATGGAGCAGCGTGCGTTCTCCATCGTCATTCAGCACAATCTGACAAGTTTGGCAGCGATGCCAAAACTAGACATGTCTCTGTATAGCTTGTCTCTATAGATACTGTCGTATGCGGCCTTAAAATCGATTTGGACTTCTTGGCTTTTTTCCAGGATCTGCCGTAGTGTGAAATCTGATCGGCCGTTGGCTTACCGGGCCTAAAACCGCACTGGCAAGGACCAATCAGGTCGTTGACGAATGATTTCACACACAGTACATCAGACATGATCTTATAGGCAGTATTCAGGAGACTGATGCCTCTATAAATGGCGCAGTTAGGAGGGTCTCCTTTATTGTGGATCGGACAATTGATGCTGAGGTTCCATTCATCAGGCGTACTTTCTTCTGACCAAATCTTGGAAACGAGTTGGAGTATGCTCTCCACCAGGTCATCTCCCGCTGGTCCAGCAGCTTTGTTGGACTTAAGCTTGGATATTGCTATCCTCACTTCGTTTTGGTCAGGTGGACGGAAGGCTTGGCTTCATCGTCCAGGCTGAATGGTTCGTTCTGCCTGACAGCATAATTTGTGTCGTCTTCGCCGCTTAGCAGTCAGCAGAAATGATTTTTCCATGTCCTCAGCACCGACTGTGACTCTAAACTCAACTATAATCTAATTAATTATTGCCTTTCTGCCTAAAAACTATTTTACGAACTAATCTTACATATGTATTCATCGAGAAAATTAAAAAAAAAACTCGGCGGGGCATTTTTTGACATTTGGGTTAGAAAGCTTAGGTAAGCCTTGATCAATATTTCTTTTCATTCTTTTCATTTTTAATACCTTACAAAATTATTTCTACTTTCTTTATAGTATTTTTAGGGACACAAAGCGTGATTTGATTTTAGTAAGGAAATTTTGAATTATATATAGAGATGTATAAGGTCATCCAACAAGAGGCGAGGTTTGAATTTCGGGCCATTGTTGAACTGTAAACATTTAACTGTCATTGCGATGACTTTTGGTAAGTAAAAACTAGAATATTATTAATAATCGATCGATACACACTCGCACAATGTGTTAAAATAGTAAAAGTTTACTAAAAAAAAAAGTTATTCAAAATATCGCGAAAAGTTTTTGAAGTTTGTACTGTTTTTGGTCATCCTCATCATCAAGGGCCTTCTCGCAAAGCTATAGAGCTTTCAATCAACAAATTTGAATAGCTCGATGTGATGTGCGCTCGTATTCATCCGGTAAGGTCAGCTAAAAATATCGCCGCCTAGCTTAGAGTGTGATTTAAGAACGCAGTTTTGTCCATTTCGCGAAGATCAAAGGAATTGGGCATATCCGCAATCTCTTTGCACCGCATTTTGCATTAAGATCTTGGCGTTCATACCTATAAGGCCCAGTTAATACAAGAACTAAAGCCAGCAGACCACGCACAATGCTGTGCTTTCGCTAATTGGGTGCTGATAATGAATGAACCATATCATGATCCTCTTCGTTTTACCCTAGAAAGATAATCTACGTCTGCGAGACGTATGACGGCGGAAAAAATGTTATATCCAATTAACTATAAAGCGCATTGGGTTGGTTGCTTAAACTAACCTAGTCGGTGGTCGGAGCTTGTCCGTAACGGTCGTGGCGCGACGGTAAGTACATGCGGTAACAAGTTATAGCTATGCCGTACTTCTGGGCGCGTGTGTGAAGTAATGCCATTCTCACATTTCATTTAATCGTATATACATAATTTAAAATTACTAAGACTTATTAGTAGACTTATTTTAAACCGAAAAATGAAAATTTGGCAACTATTATAACTTAATGCCAATTTTAAGGTTCCTTTAAAAAATAGGTTGTATTTTTTTAATTTATAATGGGGTTAACGTTTTTTGTTTTTATAGCTTAAATTAATATTTATTTATACTAAATAATTGATTTATTTCCCTTAATATGAACTACATAAATAAATAAAACGTTAATATTTTTTTTAAAAAAGTTCATGGGTGTCATTAAATACAGTACAAAAGTGCCATACGTCTCTGAGACGTATGATTATCTTTTACGTCATAGCGAATATGATTATCTTTCTAGGGTTAATGGCCTGAGGCTATGATCCCAATTAAAGGGATCACAACCCTCCCACTTAACTGCATCCCTACTGGTCCACCTGTGGGTTAGCCGGTTCGACCTCAGAAAATAATGACAGGCCCACCGATTTTAAATTACTTCGTCGCTGATGCCAATCATTGCTGCCGTTACTGCATTTGTGTGATCCTGTAGTTTTTAAGCCTGCCTCTCTTTGGCGTTTGTTTGGAAACTTTGGCTAATATTGTCTTTTTGAAAGGGTTCTTAGGATCGCTACTTTGAATATGACAGTACCAACTGAACGGGTCGCGCTCCATTTTTTTCGAGATTGGTTCTTTGACGTGAAGGCTTCTTCGTATCTTGGAACTTCTATTCAATCAATCTTTGTAAATCCTGCTGTCATGCAAAGCATCTTCATCTCAGCTGCCGTTAATTTGCACTCATACTTTTTGTACGCTGTCCAACATTGTAAACCGTATGTGAGCGCCGGACGTACAACTACGGTACAAAACCTTCGATCACAGAAGATTGCATAGTTTTTCCGCCACTTTATCCACCCTAAGCTTACGCGATGCTTAATATCGTCATTACAGCTTGCTTTCCTGCTGCTCATCATGATGTTTTACAGAAAATTATTCTGAGTGATGAGGCTCATTCCCATTTATCCGGGTACGTAAACAAACACAACTGTCGCATCTGGGGCTCGGCAAACCAAAGAGATAGTTGATCAACCTTTTCAGTCATAACGACTGGCAGTTTGGTGCGAATTTGTTGATGCTCGTGCAACATTATGCGACCATTTACCTGTTTATACCCTATTCTAAGGGTATATTAATTTTGACGCATAGTTTGTAACATACCTTAATAGTGCCCGCAGACCCCTAGAAGTTACTATATTTATGATCAGCATCAATAGTAGTGTCGATCTAGCCATGTCCGTCCGTCCGTCCGTCCGCCTATCGGCAAAAATTAGGCCTTTAAACTGGACCTAGAGAGCTGAAATTTTAACCATATACTCTCTAGGTCCCGAAATAATCAAAAAAACAAATTTTTGGAAAAATCGAATTTTGAGCTAGAAAGCTGAAATTTTTTATATATGATCTACGGCTCCTAAAACTGATCGGGAGATAAAATTTTTAAAATCCGCCCACGGACACGCCCACAATTAAATAAAACAATTTTATTGAAAAGTCAAAGTCGGAGCTAGGAAGCTGAAATTTATAATATACTAGCTGCACCCGCCCGGCTTTGGCCAATATGTTCGAGTAGACTTCCTTATTATTGTCTATAGCGGGTATCTGGCGTACCTATGTTGCTGCCCCTAAAAAAAGAAGACCGATTTTGGCCAAAATTCACAGAAAGACTCTCAGGCCAATACCGAAGATTGCTGATTTGAGCTCAACCTGTTCCGCTTAGGGTAGGTGCTTTTTGTCTGGCAGGCGCCTATGTCAGCTTACTTGTGCGAATCAAACAACAAAGCGAAAGTAAAAAACTTCGATAGAATCACTTTTCATTCACTTTCACACCGATTGTTATCAATGTGGGAAAAGCAACTTTCCGATGTCCGATTCACCAAAAAAAAATGCAAAAAAAATTCAATAAGAGTTATTTGAATAAAACATTGAACACACGATATCTCAAGAATGAAAGTGCGCACAAACACCACAATAGGCTTGAAACGTTGGTCTGGTCTCCCTCTTTCATATGCGGATATCGGATAACAAAATAGGTGACGTCTGTACGATGGTTTTTTATATGTGCGGTCTCTGTATCTGCATCGGAATTTACACGCTTATGCACATATGCATGTGTACTCACTCAAATGCCCATAATTCACACACCAATGCAGATACAGATATCGCACATACCAAACATCCTTTTTACAGACGTCACATTTCATGGAAAAAAAATTCATTGGAACCGGTTAACGCGTTAGTCCAAACACCGGCAACAAACTCAAATATGGATTGATTTTTATATATATAGATAGATACTTTCTATGGGCCCTTTATGCTCATGTGTAAATATTTTCAAAATCCGCCCACAATTTAAAAAAAAAAACTTTTTTTTGAAAATCCAAAGTTTGAGCTAGGGAGCTTAAATTTATAATATACACTCTCTAGGGGCCTTTATGCTCATGTGAAAATATTTTCAAAATCCGCCTACTGACACGCCCACAATTTAAAGAATTTTTTTTTTTGAAAATCGAAAGTTTGAGCTAGGAAGCTGAATATAATATATACGCTCTAGGGGCCCTTTATGCTCATTCGTAATTTTTTTTTTAAATACGCCTACTGACACGCCCACAATTAAATAAAACAATTTTATTGGTAAACCAAAGTTTGAGCTAGGGCGCGTTTTTTTTCAAAAGCTTCGTTTTTTCGATAAAATCCTTTAAATGTTATATAACAAAATATGTAGAGCGTTCTTAACAATTCAACCATACTTAGACTTTTGGCACGCCCACTTATAAGGGATAGGAATAAGAATAGGGCATCCAACAGTTCGCCCAAGCGGACTGTAGCCTGTCCCTATGTTTTTGAATGACTCTGAATGGACGTCGACGACGTGTATTTTCAGCAGGACGGCACCACATGCCACACAGCTGTTGAGCCAGTGATTTCTCGAAATGGAAACTTCAATTAACCGCCGAGATCATGCGGTTTAACTCGATTAGACTTTTTAACTTAAAGGTTAATTTTATACCAATGCTCCACCAACTGTTTATGTCTTTAAACAATATCAGTGCTGTTTTTGTGAAATACAACCACAATGATTTTTTATGTAGACAGAGCCTAGGCGGACTTTTGCTACATTTTGTATTCCATAACACACTTTAAAGCTCGAACTTTACTATTTTTAATATTTTAATATTTTTATATTAAAACGTTTCATAAAAATGTTTCGCTTTTCTTGTGATTTAAAATGACACCTCTTGTTGGATGACCATGTAGAATTCGCGGTTATAACTCTTCCTCCATTTATGGGTATACAAATTGGTAGAAGATGTAGGTCCATTGCTTTTTCACAAAGTAATTCGTCACGTTGGCGTAGTAAATGTATGGATTTGTTGAAAATAAATCTTCTGTGCTGACATCTGCCCAAGAGCAAGACTGAAAAAATTAAATTGCAGCGCATCTCCTTGCCGAAATCCATAAGCGAAAAACCACACTACTACGTGTCAATGTCGGCTATTATGCTACAGCACTACCCGGTTGAATAGGATACGTCTTTCTTTTCGATGGGGGACTACGAAGCTGATAGTTCAAAAATCGGGTATGCTTACTTCTCGGTGCATTGGCTCTACTAAACATATGCAGAGTTCCGTTGGTTAACCATTGGAGCCGTCGGCCTTTATTGTTCTTAAACTTGTTATACCTTAGCCAACACTTATTCTATACAGGGTTTTAAAAGCGGTTTTTCATTGACTGGATATGGGTTCTCTGGTTGACGTATCACTCTCTTTAGAATCGAGAGTCTAGATGATGAAATGCTGGTTGAACATATCAATTACACTTATCCGGCGAATCTATTCATCACACCATTAGTGTACTCCGTACGTTGATTGCTTTCTTAGTAGGATTAGTGGGCCGGTGGGCGTAGTGGATCAGTGGCTATTGTATTGGACTACTAATCAGGTTCAAACCACGCCAGAGCCAAATAACAACTTATGCTATTTTCGACTGCCTCACCTCTGGCGAAAGTTTGACCAACAACCAAATGTATCAATTGTCATGACAACGTTCTCAAACTTGCCGTTCGGAGTAGAACAATTTTAGCAATCAGGCGAGACTAGCGCTACATATAAGATCCTTGAACTCTTTCGCGAGTGTGCATGCAAATCCGTGTGTTACTACGACTGGCTATAACTGGTGTCGTAAAAGGACGATCAAACAACCAATAACCGCGTGCATGTGTCGAAGTCGTAAGATATAGACGCAGGTCTAGAAACTAATGGACTACACATATGCAATGGCACCAGCAGTTGATAAGCGCCAATTAAGAAGTGATGCGAAACCGGCAGAACTGGCGATGTTTGTTATGGTCGAACCAGCGAACCCGCAGGTCGATCTGTAGGTATGCAGTAAAGTGGAAGGGTATGATCGGTATTATTCAGATCATAACCTCATTAAAGCTGTAGTTTTTCACAGTGGATGTTCGGTTTGCATTGGTCGGCGGAGGTCAGTTGAGTCATACCATAAAAAACAACTATTCCCAGTTTTCCTTTGACTGTAGTCGCAATGCAATTCGTAACATATTATCTAAACAATTTTGCTCGTAGAATTTCATTTCTGGATTTATTAAACCACGTTCCACCATTGGGAGTCTCTCAACCCCTAATCTATCGAACCTCACCTGTGAACATCGCAATTACTCTCTCTCCCATGACTTAGCTATGTTTACAGTGGTCTTCCATATGTCAATACGTGTTACGTTGTTATTTCAGAAGAGCCCAGGTGAAAGGTTGCTTAATTTGAAACTTACATTCCCACAAATGCAACTGTATTTGAAATTCTTCGCTTGCATCGTCATCGTCACAAATGCGTGTGCAATAACGCTGTTGTCGCGGAGAGTTTATTACCAAATCCACAGCTAATGTGGCTCGGCAGCATACAATTCCCCGGAACCCACTCACCAGTCCAACACCAGCACAGAGATAGAAGTGTTAAGGACTAATAAATTCCCGAAATAGTTTCTCTTTACGAGCGGCGGCGCTTTATTTGTGCAACTTCCGGCAAAATTGCCATTTAACCGGAATAAGAGGGTTCGGCAAAATCGCACACATTTATGAGTTCCTATCCCCGTACCTATACAATAACAAATATTTAGTTGATTAAATTTCAAAACGAGCCGTGCATGTTACATGTTGTTTTGTTGTGGAATTTGGCTCGGTTATCCTTTACGGATTTTGGCAGATTGTGGGGATAAACTTTTCATCGAGTTTTCCTTGCTTCGATGTAGTCTTATTTTTCAGGACAATAAATCGCAACGCCTTTCATGCAACCTTTAAGTTCCGGTGAATATGCAAGCTGCCACGATTCTGTATAATGTTGTGCTTAACATACAAATGAAGAAGAATAAGCAGGAGGATACTCGACCATCAACTGACGTCGCCGCTTCGCTTTAGTTGGCTCTACTGCTAAAGGACAATATTGTATGAATATATTTGGATAATTGCATTGTAACCCCCTCCTTCCAGAGACATAAAACGCATGTATGAGAAGGAGAGCTTATTCCTTGGCAAAACGAATCCTTTACACGGAGAGAGGAGGGCTCAGAAAAATAATGTTAAATTTCAAAACAAATTTAATAAAGTAAACTTTGTAATAAAAGTTATGAGCACGAGAGACAATCCTTTGTGTGAGACAACTTGTAACATTAAGATTTTTTTATTATTGTTTATGAAGAGTAAATGTCCTTTTTGCCTTTGTTGATGAAACAACAACAATAAGAAAAAGAAACGGCAGCAACAACTCGTTATCCTTGGTGCATTTGATGATTTCGGCAGTCGTTTGAAAGTGGAATTTGATCGCCTCACTTTAAAGGCTGACTTGCGAGTATAATGTGGAAATACGTAATAGACGGATCAAAGCAGTGTGTGCCATACAACAGGGTCGCTTGCTTAGGAGGAGGCGTTAGTAAGTTAAATCGCAAGCTGTACTGGTTTTTGAACTAGAAAGTTGAAATAGATTTACATACACTCTGTACCATTTGACTAGGAACAGGTAATTTTGTTTGAAAATGTTACGATATTTGCAAAACCATTCATTAATCTGGTAAAACCTTTTGCGGAAGTTATTAAATATATCCTTCATGCGTTCATGTCGTAAGAAGAAATCGAAGGTTATGTTGAATATTTTTACTTTTACGAGTTTTTTCCCAATAAGGTCATAGAATGTAAAAATGTAAAACACTAAAGATTTGTTTAAAGACAATGGTTTCAAGTTTTATTTTTAGACTTCTGCCTCCGGATTGTCGAATCACTTCAAGTAGCCTGTTATGCAGAGGTTCATACAGTTTCTCTAAATAATTGAGGGATATTTCAGGCGATGATCGTTTTGTGGCTTCAATTATATCGTCCGTACTATTATATTCCCTTCCGCCTTCGTCTTTAAAGCCACCCGCAGACGTTTTTCATGATGTTCAGGTTAGGCAAACATGATGGCGATATCCATAGGTCTACGTTTTGGTTACGGACCTAGGCTTTTGTCCCCACAGTATGTATTAGGGCATTTTCCCTCCAGGTCCATTGCTGTCACCCACACAATTTTGAAAAATGAAGAAAAACTCTTTCCAGTATGGATTTTTGTATCCATTAGGTCAGTCCAAATTAACCTTTTTTGTCGGAAAAGACAACGAATCGTCACTCCCGACTCGCTGACTGTTACGTATTGCATTTAATGGTGGCTTCATCTTCATGTGGTTTTCTGTATCACAGTAGAACGACTGGCCTTTATGCCAGTTTAAGCCTCGATTGTTCTGCTAGACAGCCTTGAATTGGGAACAGTTCTACTCTTCCAATCTTTTATGCTAAGAAGCGGATGGTTTGACCTGATCCTTGTAGGCTCACATTTGGCCAATTTCTTGTTAAGTTAATGTCTTTCGCTTTCCCATAGTTGCGGACACAATAAAGAGATGTCTTGAACTAATGTCCTTTATACTCTGTACGCGCTTTTATTTTATTCCGAACAGGAAGATTTCGCATGTGTCCTTAATCAAGCGATACCCAAACGGACGTACATTTTATGATCTCATGGGGCAAAAAATCATAAAACTAAAACGGATATTTCTGTTATAAAAATAGGAATAGTTACAGTTCATAACAGTTTTTTTAAGCTATTGCTATAGCTTTTTTCACGGGCTTTGAGCGCGGCGACCGAATCAGGAAATTCCGTAACGAAAATAAAACCTAACACCCCATACTTTCTCACAAACATAGCAGCTGTTTGTGAGAAAGTATATGTAGGGCGCGGTTAGTACGTAGATGGGGGACCGTTTAAGAACAACCGCGTGTCGTTGTTTTTTTTTTTTTGATTGTAAACATCTTTGCTCTCGGTAGGCGCTAGTTGGAAATATCGAGCGTCACCGTCATCGTCAGATTTTCAGGTCGGACGACAAAAAACCAAAGTTTGAGCTAGGGAGCTCAAATTTATAATATAGAATCTCCAGGCGCCCTTGATGCTCATGTGTAAATATTTTCAAAATTCGCCCACTGACACGCCCACAATTTAAATTAATGCAACGCTGACGAGCCTACATGCTTACACATCAACTGTTCCGTGAGTGCAGCGTGGCTCACACCTTTTTTGTGTATACATAGGTAATACACATTAATACTGCGCAGAGAAACTATACACTGAACCCCCAACATACGCGGGCTCAGCATACGCGATTTAGTTTTTCCGAAATTCCCTCTAGATACACGGTGCATATACGCGATTCAAAAAAAAAATTGGTGTTGTTGATATTTGCCAGTAGGATTTGCATTTACACATGTACGAGTATTTTCAAATTCTTATGCGCATTAGATTTCGAATATCAATCTATTTTTTCTAATGTTCTTGCTTGTTGTTGTGCGATTCTGTGTGTTACCAAAACACAAATGTTATTAAATTCTCATGCATTTTAGTTCCAGGCAGCATAAAGATGTCCACATCAAAGCGATCATCACAACTTTCAAAACAAGCATTTAAAAAAAGAAGTCGTGTTGAATCCGAAACTAAATTGCAAATTATCAAATGATTAGAAAAGGGCAAAGAACATTCTGCTGTTGGGCGTTTTTTCAATATAAATGAGTCTACGGTTCGTACTATCACAGCTAATCAAGATTCAATAAAGTCATCTATAAAAAATGCTACACCTTTATCAGCTAAAAAAATAAAAAAACATAGGAACGGGCTACAGTCCGCTTGGGCGAACTGTTGGATACCCTATTCTTATTCCTATCCCTCATAAGTGGGCGTGACAAAAGTCTAAGTATGGTTGAATTGTTAAGAACGCTCTACATATTTTGTTATATTATTTGCAGGTGGCAATGGTGCGATGGTAGTGTATTCAATAAAATACAGATAAATGAGTTGTTCAGGAGGAAAGATCACAATGATATTCCTTGTGTTCGAATCTCCCAGACAGCAGAGAACAGACAGACAGTACTGACTGCTGGAATAAGCCCAGAAAGTGTCGTTTCAAACGACGATTTTTTCGTGGTCGAGGACCCACAGGAGAAAGTGGATTTGCTGGGCGCTTGTTTCGAGGCCGTGTATACGGTGAACAATCCTGTTCGCCGTAACCACGACATTGAGAATAGGGCTCTGGTGAGCCATTTCTATCTGCGCACCGAACTTGAGAATTGGCGATCTGAGAATAACGGTTTCACCGTGTTCACTGATGAAAACCATGCTAATGCAGTTGTCGCCAATGGCCGAGATGCATCGCACTTGTTCGTGTCGAAGAATGATCTTCTGTGCATCTTCGAGTCACTAAAGAATAAAAAGTCGGCGGGGATGGATGGTGTCCCAAACGTCGTATTGAGACACCTGCCTTTGGAGTCTGTAGATATTTTCACCACGCTGTTTAACAATGCGCTGAATAATGCACATTATCCGGCGCATTGGAAGGTAGCTGTGGTACACCCTATCCCGAAAAAAGGTAAAGATAGGACGAACCCTGCCAATCTCCGGTCAATTAGCTTGCTTCCGAATATTAGCAAGGTCTTTGAAAAGGTTGTCAATAGAGCCCTGTTAAAGTGGGTCGAGGACAATAACATAATTCCGGACAACCAGTTTGGTATCAGGGCGAGGCATGACACTATTCATGCCGCGTCGAAACTGGTTTCCGACATTCAGTGGAATAAATGCAAGAACCAATGCACGGGTGCTTGTCTGGTTGATTTTGAGAAGGCTTTCGACACCGTATGGTTAGAGGGACTTTTCTACAAGTTGACCAGGCGGGGGATGCATAAACCTTTGCTATATGTAATTTATAATATGCTTATGGGAAAGAAGTTCGTTGTCAAATGTGGCAACGTGACTTCGAGCAGAGTCTTTGAAATTAAAAACGGTTTACAGCAGGGGGCGGTCAATTCTCCGATCCTGTTTAACATTTACACGAGTGATCTGGTAGGTTCACTCAGACATGCTATAGCGTATGCCGATGATTTGGTGGCATACAGATCAGGTCCTAAAATCGAGGTCATTAATATCCTTTTGCAGCGTGACTTCGATCAAATTAAGCGATATTGCGACGACTGGAAGTTGAAAATCAACTTTCAGAAGACGGAAACAATCTTGTTCAGAACTCCATTGGCTGGGGCCTCTAGGGATACCAGAAAAAACTGGAAGAAATTGGCCATTATTGGACAAAATGGGCAGCCATTGGCGGTGAGAAGCGTAGTTAGATATCTAGGTATCTGGCTTGACCAGTATCTATATTTCGATAGACATATGGTTGCTTGTCTTGCTGGGGCCAAGAGGGCTTATGCTCTGACAAGGAGACTGTTTCATAGCAGTCAACTTGACTCCAGAGTGAAGGTCATTTGCTACGTGGCCCTTGTAAGGCCGATCATCGCTTATGGTTGTCCATTGTGGTTTAATATATCGCCTAGTTATATGGAAAAGATTCGGGTTTTGGAGAGACAATGTCTTAGGACCTGTCTCCGATTGTTCCGAACGCCCGAATCCAACTATATAAAATAATATCCCAACAAGGTCCTATACGATGGGGCTCACTTGAATAGGATTGACAATTTCCTCATTAAGGTCACTCGAAGGCACGTTGCAAGGGCGATGGCCAGCGACAATAGTCTGATCTTTGGGGCTTACTACCCCAATGAAATGTACATAGAGAGTACGCTCCGGTCTGGCTTTATCCCGCCAGAGGCATTTATCCATATTGATGCAAAAGGGCTGGTACAGACGAGGGATGGTATCCCGGTATTATACCACCGCTACCGCAGCGCGAGAGATAAGCGGCTCATCCGCGGCGAGGGCATCGCCAATGCTCATGAGCTCCTCCGTTTTAGTACCGCAATATCGGAGAGGGATAGATTCGACACGGAAAAGCAATTCGCCGAATTTTGGTGGCTTGTTGAGGGGGGAGGGGTCAACATGCCCTCCCAGGACGGTGCGTTACTCTAGGTAACATCCTCTTAGCTTATAAGTTAGATTAAGTCAGCTAGGGCGTTTTTGGGAGAGGCCGGGCTCGCCAACGTGTGGTGGTGCTTCCGGGAGTTGACTGACGCTGTAAGGCTTCAGTCGGCTCACGGCGGCGCGTGTGCACGTTGACGACTGCCAGGCGCTCGGAAAGCAATTGGGATTTTGACCACTTGTTGCGCAAGGCAACGAGTGCTCAGAATCCTAATTATAGTTAGAATATGCTAAGTAGTTTAAGTAAGTAGAGTAGGTAGTTTGTAATTTGTTTTTTTTTTTTTTTTTTTTTTTTTATATAAAAATATAAAATTTGATAAAGATTCCGAGTTTTCTTAACAATTTTCTCGATGAAAACATAATTATGTAAGATTAGTTCGTAAAATAGTTTTTAGGCCGAAAGGCAATAATTATAAGATAGAGTTAAGTTTAGGGCGTCCGCATAAGGATCAATAATCTAGAATAAGTATCCTGTTAATTTTAAGTTAGATTTAATCATTTTTGTCTAGTATTTAAATTGATATAAGCTAATAATTAATAAAAATGAATTTAAAAGTAAAGTAAAGTGTATTCAATAAAGTGATTGGCAGGTCGTGCGTTCGAATCCCGACCAGGGCCATGATTTTTATAAATTGAATACACACAACAAAAACTGATCTCCCTAAAGCAATTTAGGCGCCACCTGTTGAGGAAAAAAATCCCATCGCACCAAACTTCTTTCCTATCTTTCTATTCTTTCAGTAAGTAGCACCCAAAAATAGGCAATGAATTGCTGGGAGCTACTTGCGCAACAAACTAAATGCCTGCGCTGTGGTTTTACCATTATAAGGGTACTGTGTCACTACAGAAAAAAGAAATCCCTTTAGCGCAAAAAAAAAAAAATAACATTTAAAGGATTTTATCGAATAAACGAAGCTTTTGTAAAAAACGCTCCCTAGCTCAAACTTTGGTTTAAAAATAAAATAGTTTTATTTAATTGTGGGCGTGTCAGTAGGCGGATTTAAAAAAAATTAACACATGAGCATAAAGGGCCCCTAGAGAGTATATATTATAAATTTCAGCTCCCTAGCTCAAACTTTGGATTTTCAAAAAAATTGTTTTATTTATTTATGGGCGTGTCAGTGGGCGGATTTTGAAAAATTTGTATCGCGAGCAGTTTTAGGAGTCATAGATCGTATATAAAAAATTTCAGCTTTCTAGCTCAAAATTCGGTTTTTTTCAAAATTTTGTTTTTTTGAGTTTGTGGGCGTGTCTGTGGGCGGATTTCAAAAACTTGATTATTTCGGGATCCTAGAGAGTATATGGTTAAAATTTCAGCTCTCTAGGTCCAGTTTAAAGGCCTAATTTTTGCCAACGGACGGACGGACGGACATGGCTAGATCGACATTACTATCGGTGCTGATCATAAATATAGTATCTTTTAGGGGTCTACGGGCAATATTAAGGTATGTTACAAACTATGCGTCAAAATTAATATACCCCTAGAATAGGGTATACAAAATAGAGATCCGATAATGGAAAAGATGGACACTTTGCTAATCCCTTGGATTAAGGACAACAACAAGAAAAAAATTGGAGTTGACTCTGTTACAATTTCAAAAAAAGCCAAGAATATTTTTGATCATCTTCAGCGCGAGGAAGGCGTTGAGCCTTGTAACAAACGAATTTTGTAGCAAGCAAGGGATGGTTTGATAAATTCAGAAAGCGTCGTAGTCTCCACAACATAATATTTACGGGCGAAGCGGCTAGTGCCGATATAGAAGCTTCTAAAAAATTCAAAGTGGAATTCAATGAAATTATTAAAGATGGTGGATACAAAGCTCAAAAAAATTTCAATGCGGATGAAACTGGGCTTTATTGGAAGCGTATGCCTAGACGAACTTATATATTCAAGGAACGAAAAAGAATATCAGGGTTCAGGGCAGCAAAAGATAGGTTCACCCTCTTACTTTGTGGAAATGCTAAGAGTGATTTCAATCTGAAAACCCGAGAGCTTTGAAAAATGTAACAAAGGCCGAACTTCCTGTGCATTGAAGAGCAAACAAAAAAGCTTAGATAAATTCATCACTTCTCACTGACTGGTTTAGTAAATGCTTTTGCTCAGAAGTTGAATTCTTCTGCAGGAAACAGAACTTAGGCTTCAAAGTGCTGCTAATTCTGGACAATGCGCCAAGTCGTTCTCAGATCATTTGCAGTTTCAATGTAAAAGTTGTATTTATGTCCCAAAACACTACACCAATAATATAGCCAATAGACCAAGGAATTAGTACAACATTTAAGAAGATGTATCTAGGCAAACTTTTCGGAAGAGGTTAGAAGCCATAGATGGACTTCTTAAGTCCACTATTCGCGAGTTTTGGTGAAACAACAACATTGCTGATGCAAAGATGATGTTGGGGATGGTTCTGATTGCAATGTGGAAAATTTGCTTTGCCTTGAAAGACAGATTGGAGAAGAAGGCTTTAAAGATCTGGAGCTAAGGGTTACAGTTCAAGAATTGATGAGCACCAAGATGAGACATGTTTTTTTTATTTTTTGTTATGAATTGTTTTTGTTCTTAGCTTTTATGTTGTTATTAAATTTTATCATTGCTTTTATTCTTGCTATGTAGAATTGTTTCTTAAAAAAACTGTATAAAATACTTATTTTGAAATTGCTTGCCTAACGTATCTTCATACAGTTTCTAGTCTCAACATACGCGAATTCGACATACGCGGTGTTTTTTTGGAACGCATCCCTCGCGTATGTGGGGGATTGGTGTATTTGATATTTATCTATATAAATGTACATCGCGCGAAATTCGATGATCAAACTCTTAATAACCTTCTTTTTGTTAAAATTTGTTGAATGAATAATTTTTTTGGTGTGTAATTACACTAATTATACCTAATTATTTATACCTATTATTTATACCTAGCTATTTTCGTTTTATAGAGAAGAACAATTTAAAGAGCTAAAAAGAAAAAGAAAAAAATTCTATGCAATAGCTTTACCGCGGCAGTCCCCGAGTGCCACTCAATTTTTTCTGTTGTCATTCATATCCTCCATACATTTTCAAGTCTCAATTACGCACATACATACATGTTTATTGTCAATTAAATGACGTTGGCGGAAGTGAAGAAATTTAAAATTTGTATATCCGGGGGTTCTTTGCTGGAACTTCATTCGGATGTACACCCATGGATTGACAGTAGATATGGCGAGTGTGTTGAGTCGTTCGTTGCCCGATGTGTTCCGTATGTAAGTTTGAATTATTTTCAGTGTCGAAAATGACCTCTACACACTCGCCGTTGTAACCGAAAGAGTCGCCAAAACTATTTAAGGATATTTGATTGTTAAAAATTTGATCGTGTTATAAAAATCTAAAACTTCAAATACATCGGCATTCTTCCAGTCTTGATAATTTTTCATAACATAATTTATACTCAGCTCTCACAGCAGATTCCGAGACTCGATCAACAAAGTAGGAAGCAAGATTATCGAATCCATCCTCTTTTTCACTTCCACCAAATCCAGGGAGAAGTATCTGAGGATGTGCTTGGTCTGTCCAAAGCGGAAAGAGGCCAACTCCAACTCCTTGCTTTCGTTAATTGCAAAGACAATGTCAGCGATGTCTCTCTCAACTTATCTTTGCAGAACTTTCCATGTTCTGTTGTGGAGGTCTTTGATTTGGCCATCTAGCATTGGCAGAATTCTTTCGCTAGCTACGCCGGTACTCTGCCGGAAGAACCCTGTGATGACATATAACTTTGGAAAATGTTCTCCCGCCACAGCTCTAACCAACATTTCTCCTTTAGTTTGGCGAAAATTATTTTCCTACACTCTGCAGTGGAAGCATCCGCACATACGATCAGTAGTCATCCAGCTTTGATAATGTTCATCATTCTCTCGTATCTCAAAAGGATCGTAATCCTCTTTTCATTTGTTCATTGGAGAGAGGATAACGATCGAGCTCGACCAGTACAGCCCGGTACGAGATTTTGTCGGCGGTTGTCTTCCTAGTGCGATCTCGTTTCGCTTCGAATTGAGGCGGGGTACTATCCTCGGATCGCATACGCCTCACCTCGGCACCCTTTTTAGCCATAAGTTCCCAAGGTTTCGCTTGAATTCGGGCCTGCTCAATGTTGCTAACCTTTTCAGCGGTGGCTTGTCTTGCTCTCTTACACAGGCTCAGTCCGTGCTCATTGCTGGACGTCTTAGTATATCGCGTCGGTAATATCGGGACGCCTTTCCTCCGATAATTTGCTATTATATAAAGTGCTGGATTCTGAAATAGAATCACTAAGATGACACAACTTTACCTTAAGTTCCCCCAATTCAGAGTCGATGATTGAGGACTCCGCCCCAATAGCAGATGCCATTTAATCATCGGCAGGGTGTTCTCAAACATCCCTGGTTGATGGTGCAATTTTGGAGGTATCATTGTCCATTATTTATTGGATCTATTTTGATTCCCACGAGTAGTTGGAATAATAAGTCGCCCGCGGTGAACCCGTACCCGTATAATCACAGGAAGGCTATCTTGAAGTCAGAAGTCGCCTGGTACCCTAATTTCGCCAACTAACAACTAAGCTCCCTCCTAGCCATGCATCTTTCAGGGTTTGCTATTCTAAATTAAGATTAGGGATTTGTTGACGGGGTTAACTCCCCGTATTTATTAACGAGGTTTTATCCGCGTATCCTGCGAACCCCATAGACGGACCAGTAGGTATGCAATTAAGCGGGAGGGTTATGATCTCTTTAATCCTGATCATACCCTCACCGCCATTAAGGAAGAAGCAAAATCCCCGTAACTACAGTTATGACAACCCTCCTCCTTTTTCCGGGCTTCGGACTGGCAGGTAACTTAAGAGCCAACTGCCTTTAAGCTTCCATGGCGGAGTTATTTACATATTTGGCACTTGTACAGGAACGTATGAATAAATTGTATCCAATAAAACCAAACTTCAAGTCCGCCACCAAAAACGAATCACTTCGAATTCTATAATCAGCTGATATCTAAGAAAAGTTGTAACTCTCGAATGCTTTCAAGATTTAACCATCAGGATAACCTACAAAGATTTTAAGATATAAATCATCTTTGTAGGTTATCTTGAAGTTGAACAATAAGCATTAAACTATAAATTTTATACAATTCAAAAAAGTAAAATGTTCGATTGAAGCTATATCATTGGATTTTCCCATCGTTCAGTGGAGGAAAATTTGTGTGTGTGTGCGGCACAAATCTGGTTCCCTACCTATACCTTTTGTGCAATGTGCTTTTTCTTTCTTTTTTATACCCTATTCTAAGGGTATATTAATTTTGACGCATAGTTTGTAACATACCTTAATATTGCCCGTAGACCCCTAAAAGTTACTATATTTATGATCAGCATCGATAGTAATGTCGATCTAGCCATGTCCGTCCGTCCGTCCGTCCGTCCGTCCGTCCGTCTGTCGGCAAAAATTAGGCCTTTAAACTGGACCTAGAGAGCTGAAATTTTAACCATATACCCTCTAGGATCCCGAAATAATCAAGTTTACGAATTTTTGAAATCCGCCCACAAACTCAAAAAAACAAAATTTTGGAAAAAATCGAATTTTGAGCTAGAAAGCTGAAATTTTTTATATATGATCTATGACTCCTAAAACTGCTCGGGATAAACAATTTTCAAAATCCGCCCACTGACACGCCCACAAATAAATAAAATAATTTTTTTATACCCTATTCTAAGGGTATATTAATTTTTGAAAATCCAAAGTTCCAGCTAGGGAGCTGAAATTTATAGTATATACTCTCTATGGGCCCTTTATGCTCATGTGTAAATATTTTCAAAATCCGCCTACTGACACGCCCACAATTAATTTTTTTTTTTTTTTTAAATTCAAAGTTTGAGCTAGGGAGCTGAAATTTATAATATATACTCTCTAGGGGCCGTTTATTCTCATGTGTTAATTTTTTTTAAATCCGCCTACTGACACGCCCACAATTAAATAAAACAATTTTATTGAAACACCCAAGTTTGAGCTAGGGAGCTTTTTTTTTTTTTGATAAAATCCTTTAAATGTTATATAACAAAATATGTAGAGCGTTCTTAACAATTCAACCATACTTAGACTTTTGTCACGCCCACTTATGAGGGATAGGAATAAGAATAGGGTATACAACAATTCGCCCAAGCGGACTGTAGCCCGTCCCTATGTTTTTATGCACCTTTTGCAGTTTGTGTTGTTTTTTTATGGCGCATGGCCATGGGATTGAGAAAGATAGGGTATGAAATGTAAATGAGATTGAGAGGGAGTCACACTCAGAGTATATCCATATTATGAGTAGGGACACTCTCGACGTTTTCTTTATCAGTTCTTTTCAGCAAGTATTTCGTTTTAAATTTGAAAAGTGGCAGACTGTTTTATTGTCCATTTACGACAACGGTGATCTTCAGTCGTGTCAACCCACGTCTTTGCACGCACACATGTGGGAGAGTTTCAAGATGTTTAATGTGTCGCTATGCTCAACTAAATGTTAAAAGTGCCTAGAAGTGATACCGTCTTTAGTAGCATTGAACGACAAGAGCTGTGTTTTGGCGACAAGTTGTAGTGATATTTTTAGCCCGTGCCTGAACGGAAAAGGAGTAATTTTTCCATGCATGCATACATACTTAATCAACAGGCTCCGACCAGTGGAAATTCTCTGCCTGCGACACTGCAGCCTTCCATCCTCTGCGATCCCGGACACGCTGCTTCCAGTTGTCCAGACCCGGCGCTCTGGCATGCGCGATGGTTTGGCAGTTTAAAAGAAGATTCGGTCTTCCTTGTCGTCGGTTTGGAGTCGAAGATCCTCTTCCCTGAAGCATTATTGTCCATGTGGCCGAGTCAATATAGTCGTTGTATTTTAGCTTTTTTGACTACACCCACATCTTGATGCAGCTCATAGAGCTCGCGGCTATATCTTCTCCTCCATACATGCATGTTAAGCTTAATCTTACAAAGCTCATGGTAAAATATCTGGAAACTTAGTTGCATCACGTCGTCTTAGAATTCAACTCAACGTCACAACTTATGTTCATGTAACCCCGTGTATCTATTTAGAGCGTTATTAATCCTTACATGATTCACTTACTCGTTATTTTCTATTATTTTCTCCACTTAAATATGCCCCTTTAGGCGTTGTTAGTATTCATTGTCTCCTCTGTAATACCGTTTTATAAACTAAGTTATCCCTTAAAGTCTGACAAGTTGCTGTAATTATTTCATTGTGTACTGGTGTAAGTTTTTCCACCATCCAACGCCGACCTGCCGCCTTAGAAATATCTCTTACTTTGAAAATTACCTATCTTCGGTACCTTGCATTTTTCGACCTTCTGACCAATGCAGCACACTTTGCCGTGTACGCTTTGTGTTGCCACCCCTTTAATGTTTCGTGCTTTGGTTTGTTTTTTGTTGGTTCAATTCTTTGGTTGAGTGGTTATAGTTTGCCTGCTCACTCACAATTTAATGATATATTTACAGGGCATTTTGGGCTTTGTGTGTGCATGGTTCTGTAAAGCGTGACGCAAGTAGTATTATACACTGCATTTATTCCCCCATTCTATCACATCCTTGAACTTGTTTACAAATTATTCCATAACTCTTACTAGGACATTTGAACGCGAAACCAACGTATATTGTAGACTGTGACTTAAACAGCGCTACCGACTATTAACGTCCATGTTGAGTTCTTGGTATTCAAATGTCGTTGGGCAAAGCTAACCTGACTACTTATACCATTCGGGAATATGTGTATGAACTTAAGAATGGTGATTCAGTTCTCTGTAGCAGTAAAGTACATTATAAAACAGTTACAGCAGAGGAAATATTTTTTTTTCCTGTTCTCAAAGAATTTATGACAAAAGTCAGGTATTAGTTGTTTATTTTGTTTAGGTATTTACCTTCTTTAAAAGTCTAGCTTCACTCTAGTTAAAGGCAACTTTAACCTAAAAACCATGCTCTCTTAAACTTGCTAATTTATAGAAGCTAAATATCCTGCCCCTTACGAGTTCTTACTATACAACGACCCTCTAAGAA
Source organism: Portevinia maculata (assembly GCA_949715645.1). Classification (NCBI taxonomy): domain Eukaryota; kingdom Metazoa; phylum Arthropoda; class Insecta; order Diptera; family Syrphidae; genus Portevinia; species Portevinia maculata. The sequence goes on along the minus strand of OX454525.1, from coordinate 363,430,361 downwards.
AAGTTTGGTCAAACACACAGATGTGACAGTTCAGAGTTGGAGGATATACACAATAGGCGTTGTTATACCCTATTCTAAGGCTATATTCATTTTGACTCATAGTTTGTAACATACCTTATTGCGGGTAGACCGCTCAATTGATGCTCAATTGATGCTCCTCGTTTTGCAAATCATGGAAGTACTAGTTAAATCCGTCGGGACCCTCAAAATTAAATTTCTTTTCATCGGAGAAAACAACACGGTACCATTCCTTACTGCAGGTCATGTTAGCGCGACAGAAACAAAGACGTTGTTCCTTACCGTAAGCGGTGAGTTTTTTTTAACTTGAAACGCTTCAAGTGTTTAGTCTTTTTAATAACCCGCTTTACCGTAGAAACACTAGCTATAAGTTGATATTACCATTTTTTTAGTTATTTGGTGAATAGACAAGTCACACTCGCGATAAGCTTTGATTTTAGCTTTTTCGTCCCCGGACAATGATTTACCACGTCCCATTTGGACTGTAATTATTTAAAAATGAAAAGTGAACCAATATGAAACCACTTTTTCACAGTTATTCAACAATAACCTTGTAACGGAATATTTCCAATGCATGATCTTGCTCAGAGAGAACGTGTTATGAGAGATGAACAAAATATCAAAACAACGCATCTTGAAGACTGGATTTATAGTCAGTTATATTATATACGAAGGGGGTTCTATTCAAGTGAGCGGCACTGTACTCTCTAGGGGCCCGAAATATTCAAGTTTAAGAATTTTTAAAATCCGCCTACAGACACGTCCACAATATCAAAAAAAAAACGAATTGTATCGCACGGATACTAGCAAAAGATATTCGAACTGACTGTTAAAGTGCCGATAAAACTTCCAAATCTAGCACGCAAGAAAAAAAACAATCACCAACAACTAATGGTGCAACTTATTCAATATAAGAAAAATGAGTGTGCTTAAGACCACACGACCGAAGTAAAACTTATTTCGCTCCATCTAAATTAAATTGTAGGCGTGTCAGCGGGCGAATTTTGAAAATATTTACACATAAGCATCAAGGGCCCCTGGAGAGTCTATATTATAAATTTCAGCTTCCTAGCTCAAACTTTGGTTTTTTGCCGTCCGACCTGAAAATCTGACGATCACGGTGACGTTCTATATTTCCAACTAATGAACTGCGATTCATGGACACAATGACTTTACTCACTTCCGGTAAATGTCGACAACTGTTTTAGATATAGCTTTCTCCATTGGATCGGTTTGGGTAGATGATGAGCTTAGTATTGCCCTCTATTGAGGAGATTCAAGGGTGTTTACCCATTCCACGAACCTTTCCGCCGACTAAATTTTATGGGTTGTAACAAAAGAGTGTATGACGAAACATTACTCTCTCTCTTTCTATCTTCACTAACTTATATTTCCCTCTCAACTTCCGTTTTGCTGGAAGTGTACGTTTGTCTACACTTCCGTGATCTTTCGCGAAACACAAGCGTTGTCTCTTTTTTGCGTCATTATGTGGTGGTTTTTTCTTAAGTTTCAGGCACTTTAAGTGTTTAGGTCGGCGAATGGTGTGGTAACAGTGAATAAACTGGCCTTAACATTAGCTTTCTCTCTAATTTTAGTTGCCGATAAAGCTGAATTTGACGCTATTCTGAGGATACTTCGCGTTTCGCGAAGTGTTAAGGCAGAAGAAGTGTTTCCTTTATAATTGTTTGTGTGAGACGAAGGGTTTTTTAAATATTTGCTGACACAATGATCACTTCGCTTTATTTTTCGGGCTATAGCACGGCATGAAAGACCTTCAGAGCAATAACCTTCTATTCGTGTCCCTTCCTCCACTGTTAAACATTTTTTCTTTCAAATTTTTATTAACACTCAATCAAGAACAATAAGTTTATAGTATGTACCGTTTAAACCGAAAAAAAATATACTCACTTCACAAAAAACGTTGATTTGTTCACTGCGTCTAATCTAATGAACCGATTTATTTCCGAATATTCTTTACTCAATTTACAATTTGTCTTCAAAGTTCCGTTAGCTAAATCTCTCCTTTACACAAATTTCATATTTTGTTGCTAACAAAACAGTCTCTCATTGACCAAAACAAACTTTTTTGCATGCAGTTTTGCTATATTGACCACTGCAAGTTAACTGGTGCTCTTCTGCGCGCCCACAATTACTCAAAATTTTAGCGATTTTCATGGTTTGCCGTCGGATTTTTTTGTTTTGATTAAATGCCGACGGGAAAACTGCTGCTGGTAATTGACATGTTTGTTGCAGTTGCAATACAAATGTTTCATTTTTAGCTAGAAATCTGAAATGTTTAATATTATGGTCTTTAGGGGCCCAAACTGCTGAGGCGTTAAAGTTTCCAAAATTCGCCCACTGACATGCCCACAATTTAAAAAAAATGTTTTTTTTTTAAATCTAAGTTTGAGCTATGAAGCTGAAATGTATACTCTTAATGCTTATCAGTAAATATTTTTAAAATCCGCCCACTGACACACCCATTTAATAAAAAAAGCGGCCAAGTGCGAGTCGGACTCGCCCATGAAGGGTTCCGCGCGAATTATAAATATTATTTACTTAGGCACCTATTACAGATTTATTATTAGAAAATAATGGTTCACGGTTTCGGTACGCATAAGGTTTATGTTTATGAAATTAATTTTTTTTTTTTATATTTGAGTTGGTTGAATGAAAGGTAAATTGCGGTTTACGATTTATGACGTATTAAAAAAAATGGTAATGTACATCATACATTTTTTTTAGTTTTATCATTGCCTTATTTTAGAAGTTAGAGGGGGGGGAGGGGGGGGGGGGGACACACATTTTAACACTTTGGAAGTGTCTCTCGCGTAAACTATTCACTTTAGACAAAAAATGATATTAAAAACCTCAATATCATTTTTGAAGACCTATCCATTGATACACCACACGTATGGGTTTGATGAAAAAAAAATGTTGAGTTTCAGTTCTAAGTATGGGGAACCCCCAAAATTTATTGTTTTTTTTTCTATTTTTGTGTGAAAATCTTAATGCGGTTCACATAATACAAGTTTCAACAGTATAGTTTCAACAGTATAGCTCTTATATTTTCGGAAAAAGTGGCTGTGACATTCCACGACAGACAGATAGACAGACAGACAGACATGACGAATCTATAAGGGTTCCGTTTTTTGCCATTTGGCTACGGAACCCTAAAAATCGTTTTACTGAAGAAATCATTGGCAAAATATGTAGTTGAAATCGTTTTGAACAATTCCTTTATATAAAGTTTTCTGCCATGCCCACTTTTAAGGGGCATTTTTGAAGATCTTTCTTAAAAATTCTTCCATACCCACTCAAAACACAAACCAAGAAAATAACATAATAAAAAGTAATCCTTTTACGAGTGTGGTCGTACTTTATCTGACACATAATAAAGTGTATAGATATTTAACCTAATCGTGTATTTTATTTGTTAAATAACCTTAATAAACCATAAATAAACGGTTGCTGACAATACTTGGATTTTTTTCACGCCCACTTAATGAGCGATAGGAATAGTAATAGGGTATCCAACAAACTATAGTCTTCTTTTTTAGTTCAGAGCAGAGCCTGGGTTCTGAAAAAAAAAATTCAAGAGCGCTCTGTGAGCTCAGAATAAATTGACCGATCAGTCTGAGTAAAAAACTGAACACAGCCAAGGACAGGCTGAAAGGAGGAACAAAAACGAAACGGCGCTCAAGTGTGCTTCATAAAGAAATCAGAACACTCTGACCTCTGAGTATGATTGGTTCAGAACATGCTCTTCTTGAATTACTTCATCAATGAAACTAATTAAATGCTGGTGTTGTTGCATTTGTGTGATCTAGGAGTTTTTAGACCTACCTCTCTTTCGCGATTGTATAGGAACTTTAATCGATATAGCCTATTTGACAGGGTTCGCAGGACCTTTGAGCATTATAGTACCAAATAAGCCGGTCGCGCTCCATTTTCTTCGAGATAGGTTCTTTGACGTGAAGGCTTCTTCGGATCTTGGAACTTCTTATTCGATCAAGCTTTGTTACTCCTGCTTTCATGTGAAGCAGGGGCATACTGATTAGTGTGTCGGGCTCCCCGGTTCAAATCCCGCTGGGAATAATTAACATCTAGAGTTTGTTTTCCACTGCCCCTCCTCTTGCGAACGTCTGACAAACATCCAAGGGTATCAACTGTCACGAGAAGCTTCTCAAATTTGCCGTTCGGATTCGGCTTAAAATTGTAAGTCCCTTCCACTTCGCTCAAGCAAGTGCTTGGAGAAGCTACGCCCTGTATGAGCCGTTTATACCTATTTCATATTTATTTATTTTATTTTTTCATGTGAGGCGGCATCATCTCCGTTGATACTCTCATTCTTAAAGGAGGAAAAGACAATATCAATCAGTGTTCCAAAATAATCGCAAAAGACAGATTGGCCCACAAAATCCTGGATCACACAAATGCAACAACACCAGCATTTGATTGGCCTCCATAATGAAGTGATTCAAAATCGATAGGTCTGACGATGCACTGAAGTGAAAAGGCTGTGATCCCTTTATCCCATATCATGACGGCGGTGTTAAAGAAAAGAAGAAGAACTATGCTCACACAGATTAGATGTCGGAGAAGAATATCGAGAAACATGTACATATTGCAAAAGGACAATTACTCTTGCTGTTTGAAAAACCTCTCAATTAGTTTCATATCGGTTAGGCTAGGTGAGCTGACAAAACGATTGGTAGGTCAATTTCCACTACCTATAATGTGGTACACATTTTTCGTTTATGTATGTGTTTGTCCTTCTCATTCACCAGGGCGTGCGCATAATACTGGGCTGATGCTGTGGCATTTAGCCTTGATGCAAACTATAATGAATTACGTGCATAACCGAATGGATTTTCCCTGACGTAGCTTGTATTATTTTACACCAGCATCAGCATCAGCACAAACATTACTGAGCTCCGGAACTGATGCAAAATATGTATTCTACCATTTACGAGTATTTCATTATGTAAGCAAGCTAAACTTTCTATTATAAATCTGAAGGTTAAACCAAATTAAAAGGCAAACAATTCTACGGAGTTATACATTCGAGTGATGCAATGTGTCGCATAGCAAGCAACATAATTGTCTGATAGTTATTTCATAGCTGAACATAAACCTTCCTCCCGCTGTATTTATGAGTGTTTTGCGATGACGATAAAAGTCTTCGTTTTTCTATCAAGTAACTCTACGTCCTCAACAACAACTCCAAAGAATAATAGCAGAGCAATAAAAGGGGTGAATTTAACTTTTGACGAGTTGAACCAATTTCCTTTCGGTTTTTGCGTGCCATGCCGCGTGAAAATCTCCTTTATGTATTTTTTTGTGTATGTTGCCTTTGTTTGGTATAACCAGTGGGTGTGGTAATTGTGACAGCACTGATTGGAACGATATGCCATGGGGCTGCGTGGCAGGACATACATAATATATGCATCTGATGCGGTGATGAAGTTATATGCATGTCGATTCGATGACAATGCGGGGAAGGGAACAAGTACGAACAAAATACTACACGATATACGATAGCGAACAAGTAAAGCAAAATACCCTAACCACACCGCAAAGTCATAAAATATGAACATCATTAATGATCCATAATAAATTATGCATTCTTTGCTGCGGAGGCAGAGCAGTGACAGCATGAATTTCGTATAGCAAGCAACCCGTTTTCCCAAAAACAGCCAAGGGCTTTAACGGATAAGCCTTGTCGATGAAGGTGGTATGGTGGTGACATAGTAGTTCATCCCAAAAAAAAGAGAAAAATAAATAACCAAAGTTAAATCCACACATCACAAAGTTGTTTTCTAGTTTTTCTTTTATAGTTGGTCGGTCTAGTCTTCAGTTTCCGGTTGCACATGGGTTTTTGTTGTACTTTTTATGGTAAATTGTTTCAAGGATAATCGTTAAGAAAATGTTCTCCTTAGCTACTTTTTGTATTTTGTTTCGCATAATTTTCTTATTAAAACCGTGATGACAATGTCAAGGGGTTGCTTTTAATGATTTATGAATTTGTGTTAAAGTACGAAATTTGTTACACGTGTTGTGTGTTGGATGTCTCACAAAATTGACAGAATTGTGTACTTCATTATCGAAGCCATGAATTTATTATATTTACCATGTCGTACCATTTTAAACAAACACCATGTCGTAGTTCGAGTACGCATTTTCATGGGCGCTATGGTGGTAGTCTGAAAATATCTTTAATATCAATTCAGAAGAATTGCAAAACACTCAGTAAATTTTAGTGGCAGTGTTTTTTTTGTAGAATAATTTTGCATAATCTGCAAACGATGTCCAACAAGCAAATTTGACCTCTGGATAATCCTGCAATATACAAATATCGGCGTTTGATTAAAAATGTTTGTTCTTATAATTCAAAACTCAAATTGGAGTACCACAATTAAGAATGGCTACATCAATATTGTTTGGTTACTATAAGTTTGCTTCACACCGAAAAAGGTGGGCTCATTCGATGGGCTCTTACATAAATTATCTGGACTGCGCCAACGAGAACGTATGGATAGTTTCTCCAAAATGTAAGGCTGAAGGCGAATACTGCTGAAGTAACAGTTATCAAAAATAACTAGCCATGGAATAAATTCAACTGGTCTAGAAAGTATTAGCTTCAGCTTCAGCTTAAGCAATTAACGTAAGCACCGGCTTTGACTATTCCACTGCACTAGAGTCTAACCTGTCGCCTGTAGTAGAGCACACCTCCTCAAAATATTCTTCTTCTTTAACTTAAATTGATTAAAATAATCATATCCTCCCCACTTCCCTCGATAGGGGTGCTGCAGTGCTGTTGTTACTCCATCCATTCGCCGTTTTGTAAATGCCCTGTTGTGGTGTTTTGTATTTGATCCTAATGGTCCATGTACTTCAGCTCATCTGGCGATCGCCAATTGCTACAAATTATGATTAGAGCTAAGATCACAGAAACTAGGGTATCGAGCTCGAATTCAATCAGTTCTTCTCTATGGAGAAAGTGTTCGGCTTCTGGCAACATTTACATAGACCTGAGCCTCTTACTCTAATAGCTTTCAAACGTACATTAAGGGGCATACAACAAGACCAACTAGAGATCTCAGGTCTCTTCTCTGCTCTACTGATTTTCGAACATTTATTTAGGTCGGTATTTAGATCTATTTAAAGGAGGCTGGAGTCAGGTTCTGAAGAATCAGTTTTGAAAAAGTTGGTGTCTTCAGCATAGAGAGAGAGTGCTGAGTGTTGAATGATCCTTTCAAGATCGTTAATTGTTCGAATAAATAAAGGGGGGCCTAGATGACTGCCTTGTGGAACACCAGAGCTGCCTAAGAAAGGTGCCGAAAGAACGGACCTGAAGCAAACACTGTAAAAACGGTTTTCCAGGTACGAATCTATCCATTTTAGTAAAGTGGGTTCAAAGCTAAGGGTAGACAATTTGAAAACTATTAATATATGGGGAATCTTGCCAAAAGCCTTACTGAAGTCTGTTGTAACAACATCGACTTCTTTACCACTTTATATAGCTGAGAGTGTAGAGGATATGAATTCGACAAGATTAGTGGTAGTTGGTCTACCTTTTAAAAATCCGTGCTGGTTAGGGGAAATAATAGACTTGCACTGAAAGCTTAAGGCTTCATACAAGATACTTTCAAAAAGTTTGGGTATATGTGAAAGTTTGGATATGGGGCGGTAGTTTGTCACCTCGTTCTTTAATCCCTTTTTGTGTATTGGTGTTATGAAGGAGAATTTCCATAACTGAGGAAATTCTCCTTGAGAAAGTGATAGCCAAAAGAGATATGAGAGGGTGAAGGAAAGATTTGAGGAACACGTTTTATGAAATATGGCTGGAAGACCATCTGAGTCGGGTGAGTATTCACCATTAAGTTTTAGCAACTTTTTTCTATTACTGTATGATCAAAACCTTGATATATAGAAGGACCAAAACCAATGGAGAAGTTTTGAAGATATTCGAAGTAGGTGGGATCCGGTACGAGGGAGTCTTCTAAAAGAAAGAAGCAAAAAAGTTGGCAATGGTAAGCGGATCGGTAGATGATATATTTTCATATGAAAGGGGTGGCTGGAAACCGTCAGATTTTTTTTTATAGTTAACGAATTGGAAAAATGCCTTCGGGCCGTTTATTGGCTTGATTTCCGCACTATTAAGATACTGTTGATAGAGGGAGTTGTAAAGTTGGAGGAATCGAAATTAAACACCGAGATAGTTGGAATAGTCAGAAAAAGAATCGGTTCGAATGAAAGCTGCCCATTGTTTGTTTCTTTTGTTACGTAAAGAGAGTTGAGGGAAAGAGATTATATAAGATTATACCATGTTACGTTAAATAAGTGAGAGTTTATGACAAAGAGACTTTTAATGTTAGTATGTCAAATCTCAAGCCTAATGTAAGTGATGAGGTACCCGAGTACCTTTTTTGAATTTCGATAAACAATTATTTTAATCTGTTCACCGGTAAACTTCTGAAACTTTTAACCATGCAACAAAGTACCTGGGTAGCTTCATGTAAAGTATTTCAATTATTTGTACGGATAAGGGTATAAAAGAAAGAAAAATTTGCATCTAGCTTAAACATAAGATCGTCCTCAGAGAATGTATCATCCTCCCACAGTGAAGTGGAAAAGATTTTAAAGCTATTTCCAAACTGTAACTGGGGTATAACAATAAATAAATATTAGGCATGAATTGCCGATCCATGGGACCTACAATTTTAAGCCGAATCCGAATGGAAAATTTGATTAGCCTTTCATGATAATTGATACTCTTGGATGTTTGTCGAACGCTGGCAAGAGGTTGGGCAGTGGAAAATAATTTTAGATTTGAACTTGAGACCTTTAGATTAGTATTCCAACACAATAACCTTGCGCTGCTGCATTATAGTGTAGCCTATATTTCTTCTGCTACTATGGAACCAAGCTGTTCATTGACCTTTGCTTAGCTAATCGCGATTTATCGCATCAATAAGCTTCTTCGATTGTCTGTATGAGGCTAGTCCATGCCAATGTTTCGTATGCTGTTTGTGATACTGTGCATACCCATGTGTCCGGAACCAGAATCAAATGATGTATTTCTAGTAGTGTTGAAACGAATAGTATATTCGGCCAGATTATAAAGTTCTGAAAAATACGAACACAATTGGCGCGAATATGGTTGATTGAACATAAGACCATTCTACACAAATTGCCTTATTTTTGGGACACAAACCTAAAAGTATTTTCTTATCGCTCCATTTAGTTTATGTTCTTTTCTTTGTCTTCCACGAAAAATATCCTTCCAAAAAAAAAACACCAAGCTATCGATGTTCGAGGGAAACCATGTTTTTTTTTGTGCAAACCTCGTTCACTTGAATCGCGTTTCTATTGAAAGGATCGTCTCCGAGAGATAAGAGAAAGGAGAATGGTCATTTGGCGCGCTACCTCGCGCCGGTCGATCGAACGTCAACTGTTGAAATGCGAGGCTCGCTCACTCAAAGTACTTACGTAAATTAATTCAAAATGAAAATGTTTTTTTGGTTTTTGCTCCTTTTACTCACTATTCGGTATTCGGCCGAATAGTAACTCAATATTCGGTATTCGGCCGAATAGAAAATATAGGCCGAATACGCCGAATACCGAATATTCGTTTCAACACTAATTTCTAGAAAATATTTATTTTAATTCGTCCGAACATCTAACATGGCAGTATCTTATCTATAGAATAGACAAAGGTTTGCAACAAGACTTCGTTGAATTAGTGGTTGGAGATTGGATAGAATATCTGAATCAATAATTACGCGAACTTCACGCCCTTGAATATTTTTAGTGAATGTTTGGAAGCCGAGAAAAGTATCAAGGAACTGAAAACTTTCCTGAACTCCGCAGGTTGGATTTAGCCTCCCCCACCAATCGATAATACCCAGGTTTACGCGAGTTTGTGGTAAAAAAACGGCACTAGGTGCTAGTTGGGTTTGTCTTATCAAACTGCCACACCTACCTACCTACCTACCTTGGAAGCCGACCGACATATCTGAGAGCAATACTCAATCCCTAGGTTAACTTGAGCTTTATACAGGAGGGGATCGTTCGGAATAAAGGACCTTCGTCCTCTGAAAAGGTTACTCAATTTAAAGAAAGCACATACTTTGCAATATTATATAATTAAGTAAGACAAGTTAACACTGTAGCACCAAGAAGGTGTATGGTCAGATTATAAATAATAGGCTGGCGATCCATCTAAACTTGAGGCATGTTTGAAGTATTCTTTCGAGAAACAGTCAACTAGTACAAGGTGTTTTTTTTATAGAGGCATACAACTTTTGTTAAAAATAAAACACAACAAATTTAATGGAATGACCAAATTTTGACTTATTAGCTTACAAGGCATTTAATGTTTAATAATAATTTCTGACATATGGCATCCGCGACTGCGCCTTATGAACGCCATCTTGTCGGTTCAATTTTGCACCACTTTTTTGAGCATACCAGGTCTTATTTCGTTAATAGTGCGTCGAATGTTGGCTTCTTAGGGATCAATCGTTGCTGGTTTATCAGCATATACCAGAGATTTGAAGTACCCCCACAAAAAGTTGTTCAAAGGCGTCAAATCACACGAACAAGGTGAGCAACTCACAGGTCCATTTCTTGAGATGATTCGGTCACGAAACGTTTGGCTCAGCAAAGTCATGGTTGTTGGAACCATTTCTCCTCCAAATGATTTCCAATGACATGAGGAATAAAAAATTCACGAATCATTTACCTATAGCGTTTGCCATGCACGGTAATGTTGGCACCGGTTTCGGATTTAAAGACAAATGGGCCGATGACGCCTTCGGCATGTAAACCACACCGATCAGTGATTTTTTCGGGATGTAATGGAGTCTCAAGAGTCTCATGAAGATTGTGCTCACTCCAAAAACGACGATTCATTGCTGAATTTGACGATAAAAATCTGGTTCAACTTCCAGTTGATTTTTAGCCCATTCACAGAACACACGACGCAATTGATGGTACGCTGGCTTCAATTCTTGCAATAGTTGAATCTTATATGGATGTAGGCCAAGATCTTTCCTCTAAAATTTCCAACTTGTGGACGGGCAGAGACCGAGTTTCTGTGAACGGCGTCGGATCGAAAAATACGGGTCCTCTCTCACACTCCCGTCTACAGCGACAATGGCTTCTTCTGTACGCGCGGTACGGGCTCGATTTGGAATATTATTACAAAGAGAAAATGTGGTCAGGAATCGATCGATAGTATAGTGTTGTGTATTAGCTGCTCAAATGGACGATTATGCGCACCATAAACTTAACGAAGCGCTCTATAAGTTTGGCGAACAGAGCGCGCAAAAAATGGATCTTCATCGATATTAACCTGCCGTCTAAATACCACTCACATGTGGTATACTAGGTTTTTACTGGGCTCACTTTTAAAAATAGTCTGCAAGGGACGTTAGGAGGACAGAACTTATATTGCTGCAGTGGAAGTTCCTGTCAATGAGCCTGTAATGAAAAAGCACACGGGCTGTTGCACTTTATTTCCGACCAAACGCCCACACTATACCTTAGGTATGCTCTAATAATGCACGAATATTTTCAGTCAGCCTTCCTGGTATTTAATCCCAGGGTCCTGCTAAATATTCAATGTAATACAGAAATATAGGAAGTTGACCAAATGCCTTCAACACAACGTCAATATCATTTATTTTATCTTTCATGCAAGCATCTTACATCCTGCCATTCACCTTTCCTTATTGCAGTCTACGATATCCTCATAATAAAATGCCGACTAGCATCTAGTTTTCAGTTTAAAATATTCTATAAGAGTATAAGGGAATTACAATAAACAAATAGTAAAACAAAAATAATGTGAATATACTCCAACTACTTAAACCTAGTGCAAACTCTGTAATATAAAGTTCGTTTGATACCTATTGCAGAAACTGACATACATACACTCAGCAAAGTGTTATAAAGTAAATTGTAAGATTGAAATTTTGCCAAAAAAAAATCGATTTTATTTCTGTTAAAATGAAGAAATCAACAATTCGATAAAAGACCTTTTGAGAAGTTCAGTGCACATATGACTAGGCATATAGTATACGATTCTTTCTTCTGCTGAATCGGAACTGCCCACTCACATACAAAAGCGGAAAGAATCGCATTATCATGCATTAGGGATCTTGTGTATATAAAAAAAAGAGGACGAACATTCGTAACAGATTTTTTCTTTTTTCTTTGTCCTCTGCATTGCTTTCTAAAAAGGCTTCCTTGTAAAAGCCAATAGTCAAGTTCTTATAAGGATTTTTGTGCAGAGAATACGAAGAAACATATCCTTACTCATAATCTCCTCAAGGAGCCCTTCATTGATTATGTAATACACTTGATGTAGTCAAAGACGTGAGTTACTTGAAAAGAAAATTTCTTGTTAAATAACTTGCAGATTTTTTTTTAGATTTTTTTTATTTCAAATCCATTTGCGGACGGAAAAAGTTCTGATTTGGATATCACAAATATTAGGAGGAGTGTAAAATAATATTCTCGACAAATAGGTTCAACAGGATGATATTCTTCAACGGATGCTTATGGACGACCTTACAACTAGTTTTTACAACACTGAGTTGCTAAAATCAAAAGTGTTATGCTTTACTATGGATAAAGTTCTTTCATCCGGAGCTTACCATATAAGTTACACGCCTCTCCTTAGCTGTATAAACCGCAGCTCGTTTCTGGGATACAACTACCAAAATCTGAAGTGTGTTCAAAACATCTCAGGCGGACTCGTAGGGTTGCAGTGAAGTGAGAGGTTCATGATGCCTTTAGTGCAGAATATAACATCGTTGTTAAAGAAAAAAGGGTAAAAGTTTTAAGCATTTTTGAAAATTTCACTTTTCTCAAAAACGGCTCTATCGATTTTGATCAGTTTTAATGTTTCGAATACTTGGAATAAATGGAAGAAGATGACTTCTTCAGTTTTTCCCAAAACATTCGATAACAGTACCTACCTTATTTAAATGGCTCGCAATATCTCAACAAAGTGAAGTAATTTCCAATATTTAGAGCGAATGTATATACTCAGGTTTAAGGAATATTCGTTTCATAATTTTTTCTTATTACAGTTTCTATTTTTTTTAACGGTTCGAATGATTTTGATTATTTTTTGAATTTTCAATATTTGGATGTGTAAAAATATTTAATTGTTAGTTTTTCCAAAAGACGGCTGAATCTCAAAAAACCAATAAAGTGATTTCAAAAAAAAATTATATTTTAATTAATTTTACTATTTTGAACAATTTGCGTACCTATACTCCAATTCTCAAACGATTTTTTTTTTATAAACTTTAAACTCATATCTTCTTCGTTTCTTTAATGACGAGGTTATGATCTGGACACAAGGGATCTCATAACCCTCCCACTTAACTGCATCCCTACCGGTCTGCCTGTGAGGCTCGCCTGTTTGACCGCAAAAAGTATCGGCAGGCCTTCCGAGTTCGAATCACTTCATCACTGAGGCCAAATGACAACAAATTCTTTGATTGTTGCAATTTGTGTGTCGCAACATACTTTCTTGAAGACTATTATTATTATTATTATTATTATTAATTATTTCAAACAGTAGATACGAAAAGTAGGTTTACCATGAATCAATGGGCCAGATTATGACATTTTTTTTTATATAAAATTAAAGTTAAATATAATATTGGTAGTTTAAAATTTAACAAATAGTAGCAGTTTAACTAAATAAAATGTTGAGCAACTAAAACCGATACCAGGTCACAAAACTTGAAGAGGTTTGCTCACCCCGCCGATCCGTTAAGTATTGGCTACCTTACTCTTTACCTCTACGTTATTCGTTAAGCTCACATTTGCCGAAATCAGCACTCTTTTGTTTGTTTCTTATCTAGACCTTTTACATTTTCGAGCTTCAAACACCATTATTTTTGTTTAAGCAACAATATTCCTTAGGTCCCAGGACCTGCAATACCTCTGAAGCTTGTTAAATTGTTAGTTGAAAAGAGAGAAGACCTGACGCCCGCAAGCAAGTTCTCACAAATATCGTCAATAAAAGAGCAAAGAAAAATGGACTGAAGATATACCCTTGAGGAACGCGTGTCATTGTTTCAAACCAATTTGACGTCTCTGATGCGTGCCATACTGCCGCATTTGTTCCACAGATTTTTTTTAAATATTGACAGAAACTTCCTTGATATACCAAGGGAAGCAGTTTTGAGTATCAAAGCTTGTCCGTTAACGGCGTCAAAAGCTGTATTGAAACTCAATAAACAGGTATACAGCATTTTTTCGTGGCAAAAAAATGTGATTAACAGTGTAGAATCCTGTACGGAAATCGCCTTGAAATATAAAGGTGATTCTATACACCGTCTGAGTCACCACAGAAATGTCTCATGTATTTCCTTATTCTATCACTCCTTCTATAATTGAGACTCTGATGAGATAGCTTATTGCATTCTGCCCCTTCAACAATTCAGTCGCAACACTCATCAGGCATCGAATGTCCATCAATTTTTCCTACAGCCTACCTTCGAACATACGCATATGGAAAACTTTGCCTCACTCTGTTTTCCCTTCTCACTGCTACCCTCAATTGTTTAAACCAACGTGCACCAGTTTCCCTCCTGTCTCCTTCTTATTCATCCTTTTACTCGTGCTGAGCATTGGCATCATAAGGGTAACCAAACCCTTGAGTATTAGTGACATACGAGTAAAAAGACAACTTAAACGTTGATTTCATTCTATCCAATTTGGAGAGTCTGCTATACAAAATTTTAGCAAACACTTTCCTAACTGAATTAATTGATACACCTCTATAATTTTTAGCAAGCTTGCATCTCCTTTTTAAAAAATCAAAAAAGATACTAACTTTATTGAGGCTTTCCGGAATGCAGGCATGTTCATTTATATAGTTAATTAATTGACAGCAGATATTGTTTAAATCCCAATGTAGAGTTTTTTTTTTTTTAAAAACCCGGGCTTTATTGGTCTTCATAATTAATAGCCATTTGCGGCTAAATTAGAACTATCAGGCATAGAAAAAACAGATTCAACTCATCACTATTAGTGAACAAAAATCGAAAAGGAGAGGCTAAGAATTCGGCTTGTAATGGACTCTCCGATAATCTATTGCTTCCTCCTAACTCTCTGATGTTACACAAAATATTTTAGAGTCTTAACAATTTTTAATTTTTTAGCTAGAATCCTAGCTAGTCTATAATGACAAATTGTTTTCAAGTTAAGAAAAGGAAATGCTTTTTCTCTAACTTTGATGCCTTCGAGATACATTAGCGCATCTATTTTGGGAAGTGGAAGACCTTAGCGTTCTTTCTACAATATGCTCAATTGGAGTCGAGCTAGGAGAGGGCAGCAGTCCGATTTTACAATTTTACCTATCTTGATAAAATTATCTACCTCATCAGCTATTAATCTGGGTCTAGGTAACATGTTTATCAAACGAAGAAAGATTTTTTGACTAAAGCTTGCGCAGGCGAGTAATGGAAAATGAGCCAACAGATTTGCTACTAAGACTTCAAAATCCATCATAGCCTAAAGCTATTCTTCCGAAACTGCACAATTGCCAATTATCAAACTTCCCTGATTACAAACGTAATTTCGCGACGATACATTTTTTTTTTTTTTTGTCGGGGTGTGTGAAACTTTCTGCACTGGAGCACTCAGACTCAATACCGGTCCATTGTACTACCAGGCAGACACACCACATTTTACTGTGGGAATTTACTCGTTTCTCTAAGAAAAACGAGAAGGCTCTTCAATGATAAGGAGCTTAGGTTTACACCACTCACCATGTCCGCACCAAATACCTGCCACCTGATACGAGCAAAAGCAGGACAATCACAGAGGAAATGTTCCGCAGTGTCGTCGCTTTCTCCACAGGCTTCGCAGTTGGTCGTATCGCTTAGGCCTAGAACCTTAAGGTGCTTGGCAAAAACGTAGTGTCCCATAAGAACGCCAGTGGTCTGTCTGCAGTCTTTTCTGTTGAGAGACAACAAGAATGCCGCGGATTTCCCACAGACGTCGGGGAGAATAAGCTTAGTCTGTCTGCACCCTGGAGAGTCATGCCAGCGGTGATTGTGTTCATAGGAAACCCAACCGTCAATGGAAGCCCTGACCGAGGACGCAGGCAGACAGATCGCTGGTTCAGGTCCTGAGAAGTCCCCCTCTGAGCCTTGTCTAGCAAGTTCATCGGAGATCTCATTTCCCGCGATCCCGTTATGACCCGGGACCCAGACAAGTTTAAGTCAATTCAGCCTTCCGACCGAATTCAGAGATATCTTGCATTTACGTACTATGTTGGAGGCAGTTAAGGGTTTGAGTAAGGCCTTAAGCGCAGCCTGACTGTCGCTACAGACGCAGATGCTTCGCCCCCTCCACCTGTTCCTCGTAACATAGTCCATGGCCATTAGGATAGCATAAGTCTCTGTTTGGAAGACTGACGCATATTTGCATAGGTTAGGTTAGGTTAGGTTGTAGTGGCAGTCGGCTGAGGCCGACACACTTAGGCCAGTGACAGGCCCATTGTGATACCACACGGATCAATCATCCTCCTACTCGTTGAACAAGTTGGAGCTTTTGATGAAGCTTGACAGACTTTTTATGTCGGTGTTAATGAGATCGTTAAGATCATTATAAAAGAAGGATCCTAAATGGAGTTTACGCCTTTGAGGAATAGCAGGGCACGTGCAGAGAAGGTGGAGAACTGTCTCCTCCTCCTCCTCGTCCATACAGCTTCTGCAGAAGTCATTTGCGTGGACGCCAAGCCTTGTTGCATGTCTGCCTATGAGACAGTGTCCGGTGATCACACCAATTATAGCACCAATGTGAAGTCTGTTTAGAGAAATCAAACACTTAGAGCGTTTCAGGTCCAGCTTTGGCCAAATCTGCTTTGTCGCTAGACAAGTGTTGCCACTTGTGCACCTAATGTTACAGTTCTCAATGGTCTGTCTCATAAACATGAGCTTGCATGTAGCGATTGGGATGCCTAGTGAACCTTTATCAGGTAAAAGGGGCAGTGTGATTCCTTTCCTGGCGAGTTCATCCGCTCTACAGTTCCCGTGGAATGTCTGTATGTCCTGGCACCCAGCATAGGTGTATGTTAAAATGCTTTGCCATCTCCACTAGAGATGATCGACAGTCACGGACTACGATAGAGTTTGTGGACCCAGAATCCAGGGATTTTAATGCAGCTTGACTATCTGAGAAGATCCAGATATCCGTAACGGATATCACGTTCTTCTTCAGCCACGACAGGACTTCTTTAATAGCTAAGATTTCTGCCTGGAACACACTGCAGTGATCAGGGAGTCGAAAGGAGAGGCTGAGATTCAGCCTGTCAGAGAACACTCAACCTCCTACCCCCGCGTCGGTTTTGGATCCATCGGTATAAAAATGGATCGATTTATTTTCGACGGGTGGCCCTTCCCAGAATGTTCTGGGAGGGATCTTGACCTTGAAGTATTTATCAAAAAGGGTCTGAGGGGTGGTGTAGTCTATGTTACTGGGGAGGATTCTAAATTTTTTCAGAATAGATGCGTGTGCGATTTCATTCTCGGACCATTGGAACGTTGTTTTGAGGCGAATAGCCGCACTAGCAGCCACTTGCTTGCTAAAGATGTCCAGGGGTGTCAGGTGAAACAGAATGTCCATTGAAGCAGAGGGGGTAGTGCGCAGTGCACCACTCATGCAGAGCAGAGACAAGCTGTTCGTTGGACTTTGCCTAGCATATCGCGATTTATCGCTTTATCTAGGGCAGTCCACTAAACAACCACCCCGTACATAAGTATCGGTCTTATTACCGAAATGTATAGCCAGTTGGTAATGCGGGGCTGGAGCCCCCATTTATTACCAATGGCTTTTTTGCAGGAGAAGAGTGCTGCTGTAGCTTTACGAACTCTTTCCTGAATGTTAGGTTTCCAGCTAAGCTTTCTATCCAGAATGAGACCCAAGTATTTTGCCTCGTCCGAAAAGACTAGACTTGTTCCCCTGATAGAGGGGAGATCAATGTATGGAATTTTGTTTTTCCTAGTGAATAGAACAAGTTCGGTTTTGTGGGGGTTAACACCCAACCCACAACGATCTGCCCATATTGTTAGCTTATTAAGAGCGTTTTGGAGAAGTTCTTTCAGGGTGTTTAGGTACTTCCCTGAGGCGGCAATTGCAACGTCATCTGCATAGGCAATCACCATGTAGCCCTCCTTTTCTAGGCACATCAGCAGCTTGGTCACCACTAAGTTCCAAAGGAGGGGAGATAGGACTCCACCTTGTGGCGTACCACTACTGACAGATCTTCTGGCCGATGTCATACCCAGTTTCGAGTTTATAATCTGACTTGTGAGAAGTAGTCTACTTGAGCCAGTCAGTTTTCCTATAATTCCTAAAAACTGGTTGGCGAGGAGGGTCATCAGCTAAACTGAATTGAATGTAACGGTGGTCACTAAAGGAGTGTTCCGCCGAGACTTTCCAGTTTATAATTTCCTGATAGATTGAGTCGGAGGCCAGAGTTATATCTACAACCTCCTGTCTATCTTTTGTAATGAAGTTTTGAAGAAGTTCGTTGATGTCAGAACTGCCCCATACTGAATGGTGCGCATTGGCATCACATCCAATAATGAGACCAGTTTTTTGATGTTCAGCTGCCGCGATCAGTCTCTCTAGGTTAACACCAGGCAAGGACCCTACGTGGTCATGGGCCAGATAAGCCGAGGCTATCCAATTTTTATATATATTTGCCTAACGGAAAAAGAAGTCTAACGTTTTCGCTCTCCACGAAGACACCAGATCCTTGATCGGTTTTGGAGCCATCCGTGAAGATTCGACTGCATTCCCTTCCAAGTTCAGAGTCCGGCCAGAGCCAGTCCTGAACGCGAGGAAAGTCGACCTCGTAGTTGCGCTTTAGCCGAAGTTCAGGTGTCATCGCATCAGACGGCATATCCATAAGACAGGAGTCGAAGGACAACCGTTGCGCAAGTTCATCAAAACTCCAGTGCGAATTATACAGCCACCTCTTCTCAGACGTGAGATAGCTTTGATTGTACAGCCCATGATGTAAACATCAAAGGGCGGGAGGTTCAATAGTGCATCTAGGCCGGAGCCAGGCGTGCTGGGGAAGGCACCCGTGCAGCCGAGACATACCTGCCTTTGGAGTTTGGCAAAAGCAGCAGTAACGTATTTACGTGAAAGCTTATTCCACCAAACAACCGATGCGTATGCTATAAATGGTCTTATCATAGCCGTATAAATCCATAGGACTCTTTTCGGTGATAAGCCCCATGTCTTGCCGAAAATGCCTTTGCACTGCCAGAAAACAGACAGCGCCTTGGCAGTCTTCAGCCCAACATATTTGGACCAAAGGAGTTTGCTATCCAGGATGACTCCCAGATACTTTGCTTCATTGGAGAGTTGGATTTTGACGCCTTTTAGCACTCTCTGCGTCAACCCGACGAGCTTCCTCCTTCTTGTAAAGAGAACAACCTCAGTTTTAAGAGGATTGACCGAGAGCCCATTCATAGTGCACCATTCGTCGATCACGTCAAGGGACGCCTGCGCCTTGGCGCATACAGTCGCTAGGCATGATCCAACAGAAAGCACGGCAACATCATCCGCTTAAGCCTGAGCGTAAATATTAGAACTGTTGAGTGCGTTCAACAGAGAGTCGACCAGCATACACCACAGCAGTGCAGACAGGACGCCGCCTTGCGGGCAGCCTCTGTTTACCCCCGCCATAACATAGCAGCAACAATCCGCATACGCAACCAACGTTATATTCATTAGAATTGCTTTAATCCACAACACCAATGGTTCGTCTACGCCGTGTTGTCTGGCGGAGCTGCACATGCTATCAAAAGTCGCATTGTCAAAAGCACTCTCAATATCGATGAAAATTCTACCAACGAAGGAAGTCAGACTGATTGGTCTGAAGCTCTTGGCGAGCGAGTAGTCACTTCTGCCAATTTTTGGTATAAATGCCACTCTAACTGTACGCCAGGGTGTTGGAATGTATGCCAGTGCTAGGACAGCGGTGAAGATTTTCTTCATAGTCGTAGCAACTGGTTCGTACATTGTTGCAGCATGGCTGGGTATATTCCGTCCGTACCAGGTGACTTGAAGCCGTCAAATGACGCAAAGGCGTATTTAATGGCCTCGTCCGTTACCACGGCCTTCGCAATATACCAGCTACGCCGAGTTGTTTGTCTTGGCTCACTCATAGTCTTGGTAATCGGGGCTGGTTGTGAACGAATTGTAATCTGGTTACCCGGAAAGCGAGACTCCAGCAGATAACTAAGAGTTTCCGCTTTCGTCTCAGTAAAGTTGCCATCGAGTTTTCTAAGTGAGTCCAGTTTGGATGGTTTGCCCTTTTTCAGAACTTTAACCAACCTACTAGTTTCACCCAGTGTTTCAATCTTTTCGCAGAAATTCCTATAAGAAGCACTTTTCGATACCCGAATTAGCGTCTTATATTCCTTCTGCTTCGATCGGTAGAGATTCCAGTCTGTCTCCAAATCAGTCTTGAGTGACCTATTTAGAAGCTTTCTAGCTTCTCTACGAATTCTTTGCAGTTCCGAGCTCCACCGGCGTTCTGCCAGGGGGTTTACTTACTGGGCACGTCAGTTGGAAACAGCTAGTAATGGCCCTATTCAGGTTTTGAACAGCATCCTCTACCTTTTGTCTCGTCCTGAGTTTGGTTGGAGTTTTGAGAGTTTTTCCCATTTCCTCCCTGAAGCGTATTCAGTTGGTTTTTCTTGGATTCCTCCTCTCCTGCAAAGTTATGGCTTCGCATTCGATTTGTAATTCGATATATCTATGATCTGAGAGGGATGCCTCCGAAGAGACCCTCCAGTTGGTAACCACCTTATAGTATCTAGTTGATAAAGTCAGGTCGATCACTTCCTGTCTCCTTGAAGTCACAAAAGTTGGCTGCGAGCCAACATTGTTGATAGTAAGATCAGATGATAGAATGAAATCCAGGAGATGGTTTCCTCGCATGTTGCATTTGCTACTGCCCCAAACAGTGTTTTAAGCGTTGGCATCGCAGCATATAACTAGGCCCATCTTGCTGGTGTCGCAATAGTCTATGATTTCAGCAATTGCCCTTGGTGGTGGAGGCACTACTGAATCATAGGGGAGATAAGCTGACGCCACGACGAAGGTCTTCCAGTCTCCATTCGTTTCGTAGCTAATGGCTGCAGCAACCAAATCTTGGCCACGAAATTGGCCAAGCTTAGTCACTGAGAGAAGGTTCGACACAGCAAGACAAGCCCTTGGTCTCTCGGACCGCTCGTCACAGAGGAGTATCGTGGTGCCACGGACACCTCGAAGGCCACAGATGCGATTTTTCCACACCCATGGCTCCTGTATGGATGTTATGTGGGCTTTTGTATTCAACACGGAAAGCTTCTTACTGATGAGAGCAGTAGCAGCCTTGCAGCGACGATACATAATTCAAATAAGTTTTAAACAAACAAAAATTGGCATTTTTAATGCACTAATATCATCCCCAACAAACCATCCCAACACTAAAGTTAACTGCATAAAATAAGTTTTTTAAGAACAAAAAAACAAGAATCCCACAACAAAAATAAAAAAATTCTTTGCATGTACTTTAAACAGGAAGTTGTTCTTTATGTGGCAACACGGAGCTAGACATTCGCATGATGTGTGTATGCAAACATGTTCACCATCCGTTAAAGTAGTTGTACTTGGTTACGTCTATTTTTTTCTGGTTTTCCATTTTCAATTTCTCGCTTTTCGAAAACAATGCAAGTGGAAATTTTGCGGTTTCACTCAAAAACCTCGACAATTATGACCGCATCACACTCGTGGTGTACACTGTGGGGATGGGTTTAGCTGCTGTGAGTATCCATAAATGCGGGAGTTGTTATGTTATGTATTACCAACGCAGCATTGGTAAGATGCAAAACCTCAACATAACATCCGCAAACAAACAGAGGCGACAAATAAGAAGTTTTCCCAGAAAACAAACTACTTATTGACCATAAACAAATTACACTATGCACGTATTGTTTTTATGTACGTATATGTATGTACTCATTTATTTGTGTTTTATTTTTGATGGTGCCCATAAGTATCAAGAAAGGAGACTCGAAAGAGACTCGTACTCATTCTTTGAAAACTATTACTAAAGGGGTGAAAGATAAAGCAATTTCATCGAATTATTTAACGAATTGGAATGTTTTTAACGCTTTAGTAGATACGAGGGCGGGTCAATAAGTCCGTGTCTTTTGGAATAAAACACAGATTTTTTGATAAAAAATTTTTTTTATTTTTCAACGTAGTCTCCCTTGAGCTCTATAAACTTTGTCCAACGCTTCTCCAATTTTTTTATCCCTTCCAAAAAAAATGATTTGTCGAGGTCCTCAAAATAGGCCTTTATTTGCGAGATGACTTCATCATTGGAGTCAAATCTTTTTCCACCAAGCCATTTCTTCAGGTTTGGGAACAAGAAGTAGTCGCTCGGAGCCAAATCTGGAGAATAGGGTGGATGAGGGAGCAATTCATAGCCCAATTCATGGGCACATGTGTGCACCCTTGCATTGTCTTGGTGGAAAAGAACTTTTTTCTTGGCCAAATGAGGTCGGTTTTTTTTCAAATCGTCATTGAATCGGTCCAATAAGTTGGCATAATATTCCCCATCGATTGTTCTTCCCTTTTGAAGGTAGTCAATGTGGATTATCCCGCGTGCATCCCAAAAAACAGTCGCCATAACTTTATTGGCTGACAAACCCACCTTGGCCTTCTTTGGCGCCGATTCACCCTTAGAAACCCACTGTTTTGACTGTTGTTTGGTCTCTGGTGTGTTGTGATGGATCCATGTTTGGTCCACGGTTACAAAACGGCGCAAAAACTCCTCCATATTGCGATTAAACAACGCCAAACCTTCCTGTGAAGTTGTTACACGATTGCGTTTGTGGTCGACTGTGAGCAAACGCGGCACCCATCTTGCGGAAAGCTTTCTCATGCCCAAGTGATCATTTAAAATTGAAACCACTGAGCCATTCGAGATCCCTACGGCTTCCACAATCTCTCGCACTTTCAATCTTCGGTCGGCCAACACCATATCGTGAATTTTTTCGATTGTTTCGGGTGTAGAGACCTCAACTGGGCGTCCAGGACGTTCGGCATCTTCAGTGCTTGTACGGCCACAACGAAATTCAGTAAACCACTTTTTTACCAATGAAATCGATGGTGCAGAGTCCCCATAGTATTTTTCAAGCTTAGCCTTGGTCTCGGTAATGGTTTTTTTTCGCAAGAAATAATGCTTACTAAGCACACGAAATTCACTTTTTTCCATTTTCTCCTCAAATTAGTGAGTAGTCTGATAAAAATAGCTGTCAAACACAAACTAACTGACGCAGCAAGTTTAAATTTTGGACAGGAGTCAACTGACAGATGCCTGTTGACAGGAGCAGTGTTGCCTTCAGTTCAGTAAAGAGGTCAGAAATTCAAAAAGTCACGGACTTATTGACCCGCCCTCGTACGTTAGGGGCCCCGCAACTAATTTATGGATCTCCCTTGCAGATATGAACTGAAGGACTCGTAAAATTTTGAGTTTGTCAACGAAACAGATGTTACATCCGCAAGCTTTAAATACTTAGCTGTTTCCCTCTGGGGTTTGTTGTTTTCCCCTAGAGGGCGCGTCCTCAGGTGGCGGATATAGGAACGCTCGGTAGAAATGCAGGGTAACTGGGAAATGAAATGTAACTCGCGGACCAACAAATGTGAAGGAACGCAGAAAATAAACCAAATATGGATAGAGGAAATATGAAGAGTAACCTTACGGTGCAGTATCGGCGTCTGTCAGGGGTGTGCGCGCGGGCCCAGGGACGTCGATATCCAGCGACCGCAATATAAATACAAATAAACCCCCTGAAGTGGCACACTTGGCTTCTGCGGAAAAAAACGCTACTTCCACGACTGAACAGGACACCGCCATCAGCAATGGAAACCCCACAACTGCTGCCAAAAAAACCACCAGCTGCCCGAAATGTCTTTCAAACTGGAAACGAGGATGGTAAAGCAGCAGACAAGAAAAATCCAGGAGACGTTTTTTTCACGGGAGATGCAGAATTGCTTAGAATAAAACCATGAAAGCAGCGTGTGAGAAGCAGAAAAACATCAACCTAGACATTAAAAACAGCATAGCGGCTCTAGAAGTATTTCTGGACAAGATAAAGTGGCACGAGAAAGATAGAAGAAAAACCCAACAAAGTCTCTTAGCCCAGAAATCGGATTCCACGAAAAAAATATCACCAGGCCAGAGTGACAAAGACCTACCAAGCTCTTCTTAAAGACCACCCTCGAGTCCACTTGCAAAGGATACCGACAAAAGAATAAGGAACTCTCCAATAAATAATAAATCCAGGCGAGCAACAAATACTTAGCTCTTCAATAAGAGCTTTTATTTTAATTTGTCTGGAAATGACAAATTTTTTATAATAATGAAAAGCAATATCAACCAAATCGCTTACACGACCTGCATTGCACATTCAGACTCTTTTGATGAAATTTTCCATCACATTTTTGGACGGGTTGACTTTAAGAGCTGCAACGCACTGCGGAGCATAAGCATACACTGCTTCTTCCAGGTGGTCTCACAGAAAGAAGTCGCACAATGTTAAATTGTACAATCTCAGTGGCAAGTTTTGATCGCCATTTCTAAAAAGACTCGGCCAAGAAACTGTTCTCGCAAAATGCAATGGTTTTGCATCTTGTGTGGCAAGTAGCGCCATCCTAGTTGGAAATAGATATCGCCAACAAAGCTAAGGCCAGCTAAGCCAGTAGATTGTTGTTTCTGATATTGCCAATTCCTGAGACCTATATGGAATCGACAAACCTGGGCTTGCCGTCACACCTTTAACTTCTTGCGTAGATGGGCACGATTTCGGTTCTTCTGATGCGGTTCATTGTACTACCAGGCAGAAATCTTGTCTGTGGTGTAGATGTTGGAGAAAACAAGGTTCCATTCGTTTCTCTCCTTAAATGGGTGGCGTATGTTATTGTTCCCCTTGGAGATCTAACCTGCACCGTACGGGTCACAAGGCAACACTAATCTAATCATCATCTAATCATTACTAATCTCTACATCTACACAGTCGCCACCCCTTAAAACCTGCAATCACCGGCATGCGTAAAATAATAAAGAAAATCAAAATTTATATTATTAAAAGGTTAAATAAAATTGATTAATTGTTTAAAGGAAAGGTAGAAACAAAATAGTTAACAAAAAAACAGACTATCGGCGGTCCCCGTGGGTCAAATCGGCTAGAGTAATCACTATCCTGAGTAGCAGATGGCAGGGCTCAACATGGATTGTACATCTTTCGCTAATATTTATTTGATATAAACAGATCATCAGCCGATGCGTTCAACTATTCTGCGGCAAAGATAAAGGTTAAATGCGCCGCAAGCGCTCCCTTCACAGGCCGCGCCAAAGCATCCACCCATTCATCAAGTGCTCGTTGCAGGGACGTTTGATCCTCGCTGATATAGCTCTATCGCCAGCAAATAATAATTGATGCACTCTTGAGCCAGTCACTTTTCCTGAAAGCAGATAATCAAGGACTGTAATAAATGTCAATGGACTTAAGACGCTTAACTAGTGTACTCCGACTCGGATTGCAAACTCCTCGTTGAATACAGCGCAGCATCCTACTATTAGCTGTGCTTCCTCTTACATCATCTGTTCGTCAGTTTCTGAAATTCTTAATTGTCTAATCGCCACCCATAACAGATCCCTTGGTTGTCTGTCAAAGGCCTTTTTAAAATCAACCAAATGCAAACCATTTAAGGAATCATGATGTTTTCCCATCATAGGTTAGGTTAGGTTAGGTAGACGTGGCTGTCAGCCAAAGCCAACACACGTAGACCAATGATAGGTCCATTGTGGTACCACACAGATCTGGGGATTACCCTCACTGCTCGTTGAACCAGTACGAGCTTCTTATGAAGCGCGAAAGATTTCTAACGCCAGTCGCTTGTGTCATTGAACAAAAAGTCCCCTAGATGGAGATTTCTTCTATGGGAGAGCGCAGGACACGCGCAGAGAAGGTGAAGTACAGTCTCCTCCTCCTCCTCCTCGTCCATGCAGCTTCTGCAGAAGTCATTTGAGCACACACCGAGTCTGGATGCGTGCCTGCCTATTAGGCAGTGACCTGTGATAACACCTATAGTGGAGCTAATATGCAGTCCGTTTAATGAGATTAGACACTTAGAGCGCCGCAGATCCAGCTTTGACCAGATCCTCTTAGTCGCTAGACATGTATTGCTACTTGTCCACCTAAGGTTTGTTCTCTCGATTGCGGATAGCTTGAACAAGAGTTTGCAAGTAGCGATTGGTATACCTAGGGAACCTTTATCAGGTAAAAGAGGTAATGTGGTTCCTTTTTTGGCGAGATCGTCTGCCCTACAGTTACCTGGAATGTCCCTATGCCCCGGCACCCAACAGAGGTGAATATTGAACTGCTCTGCCATCTCCGAAAGAGATGATCGGCAGTCTTGGGCTATGATGGAATTTGAAGAGACTGAGTCCAGGGACTTAATCGCGGCCTGACTATCCGAGAAGATACGGATATCCTTTGAGGATATCACATTCCTCTTCAGCCACGTCAGGGCTTCTTTTATCGCTAAAATTTCCGCCTGGAACACGCTACAGTAATCAGGAAGACGGAAAGAGATGCTAAGATTTAGCTTTTCTGAGAAGACTCCACCACCTACCCCATCGCTAGTTTTTGATCCATCGGTGTAAAAGTGGATCGATTTATCATTCGCAAATGCATCATCATCCCAGAATGATCTGGAAGGAATGGTGATTTGGAAGTTTTCCCATCATGATATTTATACTTTGGACTGCAACTGTGGTTGATTTACCTGCGACAAACCCGCACTGGTCATCGGGTAGCCGTATTATATTCCGCGATCGGCCTTCTATTACGATCATCATGTTGTTTGACATCGACTTGATAGAACGGAAATTATCACAGTCTTGCGTATCGCATTTTCTTTTGTACAAACGAAGAATATAACTTTCCATCCATAGGTTTGGCATTGGGTCAGTGTGGGGATAAGAATCCTGCGCCATTTGGACCATCTCTTTCTCCAGGACTCAGAGGGTATCTCGTCCGGCCCAACTGCTTTTCGTCTTTTGCAGTCTTTGGCCGAAGACTGAAATCTGAATCAATCGAAACAATTCATAAGAAGTTAATTTCGGTATCATAATGTACATCTTATAGGAATTATTGGAAAAGATCGAAACACTACACCGCAGTTTTGCGATGAAACCAGTAGGGTGGTTAAAGTTCTGAAATAAAACAATGGAATTACTTAGAAAACCCGACATCACCATCACAGCAGCGAAATAACGGACGAGACAATCAAATACGCTGTTGTGATTGTGATTGTCCTGCTTTTGCTCGATTCAGGTAGCAGGTATTTGGTGCTGATGTGGTTAGGTCGTCATTATTAAAGCGCCTATTCGTTTAGCTCAGAAAAACCAGGAAATTTCAGTTTAAGTGGTTTGCCTTCCTGGCAGTTCAATGGACCATTTCTAACATAACAGCCGAAATTTCCTTTGACTGGCAGCACTGACGAAAGTATCAGTATACCCTGACCAACCTCGCTCTGTATGTTCCAGCAGCCACCTCCCGGAGCGACCAGCCGACCAACCGATGTCATCACGGCGCGGAGCCTAACAAATCAGTACTTGACCCTCACCCCCTCCCGATACCAAATCCGATGGGCCTCAGATTGCCACCACAGCGCACCCACCAGTCACCGTACCATCCGACCACACGACCCTTGCCCTCCAACATCGCATGGTCCGTTATTTCGACCGGCGAGCGGAGTAGGAAAACTCGAGCCAATTTTTCGAATTCAACTTTACCCGAAATGCCATTCGGGGAGGTTTTCACTCCGTAGGTTTTTGGAGTACCACGACAAATAGCTGCACACCACCTCCGGGCAATCCAAGGGAGTCGCAAGACCCTCCACTATTTCATGTTCATGCTACTTCAGTTTTTTGGTAGCGAGATCGCACCCAAGCCATCCTCCAGATTCGATCGGAGCGGGTTATATACTGTGTGCTGTGAATCCAGCCTAGGAGGAGCAGGAATTACTAACTTATAGTCGGATCCATTGTGACCGATCTGAGGCGACCCGGTGAGGAGGCCCCGTCTGAACCCAGTATGCGTTTGACCGTCCCTACACTGAAGTATTCCCGCCTTACCCCAACTGTTTCTCCGGTTCTCCATTAAATTTTGTAAAAAAGTTTATAAGATACAAAAGAAACTGAAATAAAAGCATGTATTTGTGGGTCCACAGTTTGTACTCCGCCCGAAGTTTTACGCCTTTTCTTTGAGACCCCGACAAGCTTACCTCGGCCACAAAAGTTGCATCGCCTAGTATTGTGCCTGAGGGTTCCAGTGTTGAAATGCTTGCACCACAAGAACAAAAAAAAATACCGTTAAATTCTTCTCTACAAACTACAAAATGCATGTTTCTAGCTGAAGTTAGGTATGCTGGTTGGCTGAAGCCCGGCAGATTAGTTTATAGGACATACAGTAATACCCTATCGCAGGGGTATTTTAAATAAAACTCTTATTTGTAGAATAGTGTTATTATGTATCGTGGACCGCTAAAAATACTATATTTGTGATCGGCATCGAAAGTTATTTCGATCTAGTCATGTCCCTCCGTCCGTCTGTCCCTCTGTCCGTCCATTCATCACCATCCAGCGGATTAAAATTCAAGCTAAAAATCTGCATTTTTGAACAATTACTCTCTAGTACCCGAAACGATCAATTTTATGTAGACTTCCTAATAATTCACACTTTTTGGAGCCGATTTTGATATAAACGTTGTTTTCCCGATAAAACTCTTACAAAAGTTAGAAACAGTATCGTCCAAATATGAAGACTATTTCCTTTTTAGCAATTCTTTCATACAAAGTTTTTTGCCAAGCCCGCATTTTGTGGGCGTTTTTGACAAAAAATTGTTAATTTGAAATAATTGTTAAAACATAGGGACGGGCTACAGTCCGGCTGGGCGAACTGTTGCATACCCTATTCTTGTTCCTATCCCTCATAAGTGGGCGTGACAAAAGTCTAAGTATAGTTGAATTGTTAAGAGCGCTCTACATATTTTGTTATTAACATTTAAAGGATTTAATCGAAAAAAAACGAAGCTAGACGGATTAAAAAAATATTTTTCAACATATGTAAGTATATAAGTATGAGCACCTAGAGAGTCTATATTATAAATTTCAGTTTCTTAGCTAAACCTTTGACTTTTCAACAAAATTACTTCATTTAATTGTGGGCGTGTCTGTGGGTGGATTTTAGAAATTTAGAAATTTTATCTCCCGAGCAGTTTTAGGAGTTAAAGATCATATATACAAAATTTCAGCTCTCTAGCTCAAAATTCGATTTTTTCGAAAAATTTGTTTTTTTTTTTAGTTTGTGGGCGTGTCTGTGGGCGGATTGTAAAAATTCTTAAACATTTCGGGCCCCTAGAGAGTATATGGTTAAAATTTCAGCTCTCTAGGTCCAGTTTAAAGGCCTAATTTCTGCCGACGGACGGACGGACGAACGGACGGAAGGACGGACATCTTTTAGGTGTCTACGGGCAATATTAAGGTGTGTTACAAACTATGCGTCAAAATCAATATTCTCTTAGAATAGGGTATAAAAACCAAAATAACTGTATACTCGCAAAATATGTAGACAATTACCTTCTTAGAAAGCCGCCTAATAAAAGTCGCTTGCCGCGCCCACTTTTTTTGAGCCTTTTTGACAGAAAAGTTGTTTATTTGAAATATTTGCTTAAAAACTAAAATATCAGTATGTTATATGCGAAATATGTTGACAACCACCTTCTTAAACATAGGGACGGGCTACAATCCGCTTGGGCGAACTGTTGGATACCCTAGACTTATTCCTATCCGGACGTGACAAAAGTCTAAGTATGGTTGAATTGTTAAGAACGCTCTACATATTTTGTTATATAACATTTAAAGGATTTTATCGAAAAAAGTTTTTTTTTTAAAAAAAAAGCTCCCTAGCTCAAACTCTGTTTTTTCAATAAAATTGTTTTATTTAATTGTGGGCATGTCAGTGGGCGGATTTTAAAAATTTTATCTCCCGAACACAGATCATAATATATGAAAAATTTCAGCTTTCTAGCTCAAAATTCGATTTTTTCGAAAAATTTGTTTTTTGAGTTTGTGGGCGTGTCTGTGGGCGGATTTCAAAAATACGTAAATTTGATTATTCCGGGACCCTATATGGTTAAAATTTCAGCTCTCTAGGCCCAGTTTAAAGGCCTAATTTTTGCCGACAGACGTACGGACGGACGGACGGACATGGCTAGATCGATATTACTATCGTTGCTGATCATAAATATAGTAACTTTAAGGGGTCTACGGGCAATATTAAGGTGTGTTACAAAAAAATAGGGTATAAAAAGGCGCTTAAGTAAAAGTTGTTTGAAGCGCCCTACTTTTGGGGCGTTTTGCAAATATGTTCAATTTTTGATTGTTTTGTTGGAAACAAAACATGTTATAAGAATATGGATAGGCTATCCAAAAGTTTGCCCAAGCGGACTAAAGCATTTCCTTATGTTTTCTTCGCCACAATAACCCTGGATTTTGGCACTATATGATGCCTCCACAGGACTTGCCTATAGGTTAGATAATATTATAAAACCCTGGAAATTGATTTTGCATCAATCATTCAGTATTATTTTGGCTTCTCTGATTAGTACTAAAGCGCTTCCTCTTGCTCTCGCTAATCTCTTGACCAAGGTCGCATCATTTAAATAATATTTACGATGGTAAGGCTTTTAATTTGGATGCATACCTCTTGCTGGTACCTCTCTAAAAATGACAATCTCAAAATGTCATATTCATTAGCAAGTAATTTAAAATTTGCCAAATTTTTAACTACAGTATATTATAATAAATAAAGGGAGAAAGAGTGCGTTTGCCATGACATATAACTAAATTAGCTTGGCGATGCTGGTGTCAACCATTTCAATTTTACACAACACTGTTAATGAAATTGTTGTGCTTGAGTGTGTGTTCACGCGCTTCACATATGCCAACATATTTATGCATGTATGATTTGCACTTTTGATGCATTATTGTAGTAATCACCTTTCAGCAGGTCGTTATTCTGTAATGCAATTAAAATGTAATATCAATTAGGCTTTGATTATTATTTGCCTGCTCGTGTCGTTCTCAAATGCTCGCATAATCAGGAAATTGAAAAAAAAACTTTAATCACTTATTTGCATTTGTTATTCAGTGTTTAACTCAAAAGGATAATCTCAAAACTAAATGCAGTCAAGTAGGTATTTGCTATAGTTACGGACTTTCAGTAACTTTCATAGACTTTCATCCGTCCGTAGTTTTATTCTTCTTGAGTTAGTATAATCCCTTTTAATGGAGCAGGAATATTTCAAAATTTATGCATGCGAACAAGTTAAACATTTGCAACTTCCTTGGGTCAAAGTTAATCCGATTTCGAAAGCCCAAAACCAAAAGAAACTTTTCCAACCACAATTCTGAAATAATAATGTCCTTCTGCAGGGTTGCAACTTGTGAAATAAATTTTATTTAAGAAGTAGTTATGTTGTTTTGTTACATTAAAAAATTGATAAATATCTATAAATTGTTTTTTTGTTTTTTTTTTTAGGTAAGAACATCGCATTGTGACATAAATATTTCGCTAATTGAGTGCGAATTCCGTAAATCAGAGCGGTACAGGTAAATTAATTACGCGAATGAGATTTTGCAAAATCAAGTGCCCTTGAGAACATTTCGAAAGGGCACTTTGCACTTTGTTATAATTTTGTTTATTTTAGTTTAGCGTTGGCTGTTCTCCCGAATGGTTGAAGATGAGTTAGGTTGCATTATAGTTACAGAATTCTCGGAATATTTTAATTGTTCTTTATTGTCTGAAGGAGTTTTGGATAAGCGCATTTGTGCCGACATAAGCTGAATTAGTAAATGAGGAATAAATTGTGGAGATTACGTTTTGGATAACAAGCAGAAGGGGAAAAAAGAACAAAATGCTTGTTGTATCCGTTTTAATTCTATAATTAATCAAAGTTAAACTAATCAATTTGTTTTGTAACTTGTGACTCGCAAAGGTGATGAAAAAGGCCCTTCGAACTATAAGATCTTTTGTGCGGTATGGGCCAGAAAATATTTAGGCTAGTAGAATTTGTACTCTTCGTATAAAGTCGACAAGTTTACCGGTAGCGGACTCCGTTATTCCCTGAAGAAGATCTTGTATTTCCACTGAGTGGTACGCATTCACAAAATATGTATATAGCTGTTTTCTTCAAGATATAGCCGGTACTCTGAAGAGTCGACTATTTTAATTTTGTTAAGGTGATATCGTAAACTGTGGTAATCAGTTAGATAATCTACTAAGCTTTTGATACCATGTCTTATTAGCTTCAGACATCTGTTTGCATTATTATTAAATAAAAGATGCATTTTATATGATTCCAGCTTTTTATTGCGATTGCTGACGATCTCGGAGTGCCGCAGAAGGGCTCGGGACCTGTGAATGGAATTCCTGAACCCTTCCTGGCCAGTTTGTCGACATTTTCATTACCATCAAGTCCGTCATGGCCCGCAGCCTACCATAGTTCGGTTTTCTTTCTTGCGCGGAGTGTTTGAAGGGTATTAACACACGACTGATTTGGAATCAATGGTGTGCGTGCTAAGGGCATTTATAAATGCTTGATTATCCGTGAATATATGGGTGTTGGCGGCTTTAATACCATATGTATAAATGTCGGGTTGGGGACATAATCCCGAAAACCAAAATCCCGAAAATCCAAAATCCCGAAAATCCACAATCCCGAAAACCCAAAATCCAGAAAATCCAAAATCTCGAAAAGCCAAAATCCCGAAAAGCGCAAATTTTTCATTTTATATAATTTTTCGGGATTTCATTTTCGGGATTCTTTACGAGTATTTTATTTTGAATGTAAAATAGACAAGTGTTTGTCCAGTCTATTCCATTTAACTTAATAATGTTTTGCAATTGTTTGCGTTGTAATGTTTTGCAATTCGCAATGTGAATTCAGTTGTGCTGATCTCCAATAGTGTGATAGCTGACCGACTAGATTTTTGCTAGACAGTGAACATCGTAATACAAAGTGAGTATCGTGTATGCCTTTATAATTAAAAACTTTATATTATCAGTGACTTTATATTATTTGTTTTGTTATATTATTGTGTTTGAAGTCTTAAGTAGAAAAACCAACAAACAGCGTGAGAAACTGCTTATTGACGGCTACAACAAATACAAGGATACATTTCACTGGGAGTGTGAGCAGCGCGTTCTGAAATAAGTTATCTCAGAGGAATTGCGTACAATATGAACTTGCATTAAATATTGTTTGGTCATGGATCGTTTTTGATATGTTTTTGTAAGACTTGAACTGTTTATACCCTATTCTAGGGGTATATTAATTTTGACGCATAGTTTGTAACATACCTTAATATTGCCCGCAGACCCCTAAAAGTTACTATATTTATGATCAGCATCGATAGTAATGTCGATCTAGCCATGTCCGTCCGTCCGTCCGTCCGTCCGTCCGTCGGCAAAAATTCGGCCTTTAAACTGGGCCTAGAGAGCTGAAATTTTAACCATATACTCTCTAGGGTCCCGAAATAATCAAGTTCACGAATTTTTGAAATCCGCCCACAGACACGCCCACAAACTTTTTTCGAAAAAATCGAATTTTGAGCTAGAAAGCTGAAATTTTTTAGATATGATCTATGGGCCCATTCATAAATTCAATATTGCGCAAGATATGCTAAGCAGAGAATTCGCAAATGCATAAATTTTCATCACTGCTAAGCAGAGAATTCATAAATGTAGTAGAGTTTTATTTATTGCGCAATTTTGAGCGCAATCGTGCAGGTTTCAGAATCGTATTGCATTTGCATAACCTGTCACTGCGCTGTAATTTAATTTTTAATTTTGTTGAAAATGGGTGAAAATACAACAGATAAGTAAGTTTAGTTTAGTTTTGAGAACAATATATCAGATTACTTATTAAAATGACAGCGGTCGACGTAAATTCCATTTTTTCGCAGTTGTTTGTTCATAAACATCTAATATATGCTTTGCAAGCGCATGCTTTGTAGGAAACTTTCGTTTCAATTTGCGCAGTGTTTCCTGCTTTGCAGTACGTTTGCTTTGCAAACCTTGCATTTATGAATGGGCCCAATCCTAAAACTGCTAGGGAGATATAATTTTTAAAATCCGCCCACTGACACGCTCACAATTAAATAAAACAATTTTACTGAAGTCAAAGTTTGAGCTAGGGAGCTGATGTGTAAATTTTTTTTTAAATCCGCCTACTGACACGTCCACAATTAAATAAAACAATTTTAATGAAAAACCCAAGTTTGAGCGTATTTTCTTACAAAAGCTTCTTTTTTTTGGATAAAATCCTTTAAATGTTATATAACAAAATATGTAGAGCGTTCTGAACTTATGAGGGATAGGAATAAGAATAGGGTATCCAACAGTTCGCCTAAGCGGACTGTAGCCCGTCCCTATGTTTTTGTTATGTTTTATTCATTTGAAGTTTTTTACTTTGTTTATTTTGTTAAATAAATTTGCCATTTGTTGCTACAATAAAAATTTTTGTTTCATTTTCGGGATTTTGATCTTTCGGAATTTTGGATTTTTGGGATTGTGGCTTTTCGGGATTGTGGGTTTTCGTAATTTTAGTTTTTCGGGATTGTGGCTTTTCGGGATTTTGGATTTTCGGGATTTTGGGCTTTTGGGATTACGTTTTTCGGGATTCTGTCCGACTCCCATAAATGTCGCTGGCGGATTCTTGAATCGCGTGGAGCTCTGCTCGAATAACGATGGGGCTTTTTAGCATAGTTATAGCCATGTTGAAATTTGGTCTGTATACATCAGCTCCCACTTTGGAACCATCCGTATACCACTTAATGCCGCTGTGGCTATTTGGTAGATTTCTGCTAACCCATGCTTCTCTATTTGGGATCTCTGTAAAGAACCATATATCAAAACATAAGGCGTTATAAACCGAGCAGTTAATGTCAAGTTCCGGAAGCTCAGCGTTCAGCGAATAAGGTCATTAGTTCTGGGTGGTCCCTAATCCTTATCTGCACTGCGAATGCGCACTTCATGTAAGTATATGTGGAGAGGTGTTATCCATATTATTGCTGCTATAGCCACTGTGGGGCAAGTTCATACGGCTCCGGAGATACCTCGGCATGCAAGCATATATTAAAATGGGCCTGATTATCATTGTATAGATCAACTGGGTGATCTTTGGAGAGATACCCCAGGTTTCCCCATTCAAGCGGCGGCAGGCCCACAAAGCTCTGGGAGCTGTTGTAATTTTGCTTTAATGCGAGAGTTCCAATTTAGCCTTCTATCTACGATTGCTCCATAATACTTGATTTCTTCGAATTACTCATTACTTCGTTAATTGAAATTTGATCTAGGTTTAAACTTCTTGTTTTGGTAAAAGGAACTTGCTGTGATTGATGGAAATATTACATCTATACATCAAGAAAGGAGCATAATGCGATCTATATGCACCGGTAGGCGATTTTGATCTCTGTTGTTAGTTTTAACAAAGCGTTTTCAGTTGATTTGCCTTTATGATATGCAAATTGACAAGAGTATAGAGGCATGCTGTTTGCTAAGCATTTTCTGATGTGAACGTCCATAATCTTTTCCATTTTTTTTCCAAAAAAACGATGTCAAGCTTATGGGATGGTAAGCTAACTTGGCTTGTTGCCAAGTTAGAAACTGAACCTAAGCTGGGTAATCATAGTAGGTATCAAGTAATCCATACCTTTTTGGAAAAGGGCAGTAAAGATACCGTCTGCAGCCAATCCCTTGGAATTTTTTGATAAGGGCCTGAAGCAATATTTTCAGCGTTTCTTCTAGGTCGCGTGTGATTGTACAATCTGGTCTTTTTGATTAACAATCGCATCTAGTTTGATTGGCCTTTTGAAAGTGCCTTTTAGAAGCGTGCCACTGCAGGAAGTTTTAAAGCTTTTCGCAGTTTTCACGCGAGGAGGCCCTTTTAGAACTACGCAACTCTTGGTTGTATATGGACCGCAGGGATTTGTTTTGTTGTGTTTGGCTTTGTTAAAAAGCTTTCGCTAGGTTACCATTCCACAATGGTACGCACCTTTTCACCACAGAGCGCTTTACTTTGCAACTTCTTTTGAAGGCCGATTCGTCGCACGACACCCTGCTGAGAGTGACAGCCGACTCTAAACTCATTGCTCTCTTGCCTTATTTCGGTCTATTGCCAGCTTAGGCATGAACCGGTTTTGGCTGCGCTATTGCATGTTGTGCTCCGAAATAGATTCACTAAGATGAGACAAGTTCTTTTCAAGTTTCTTCTGTGCGGAGTCGATAAATAATAAGCCCAGGTGGTAGATGTTATATAGGCATCGACAGGGTGTTCTAAGATATCACTAGTTGATTTTGCATTTTTATAGGCATCATTCTCTTGCTTTTTTGCAGATCAATTTTGATTCCCACGAGTATTCGGTATAATATGTCTATCGTAGTCTGCTCGTATAAACGCTCGTATAAAGGCTATCTTGAAGTTGGAGGTCGTGGTATCCGAAGTTGGCAAATTTAAGGCTTAGCTCCCTGATAATCTTATAAATATCTGCACTAACTTATAAAAGACGTTCATTTTCGGTTTTCGAAAATCATGTTTTACTTTAGATGTATTGAGCTTGGAGTTATCTACATCGAGCAATTGTATATTGGAGTGAACCCAGAACCGCACGATCACGGTCTTTTGATTAAGTCCGTCTGGAGTCTTTGCGAGAAAATCTTACACTCCTGCATTTTTGTGTAGAACAATTCGATAGAAATTTTAGATCAGTAATAGTATAGGTCCCTTCCACTTCGCAAAGAAAGTGGTTGGAGAAGCTAGGTTGTAAGCCCTCTATGGGCCGTTAATGCCTAATATTTTTTTATTATTATTTATTTATAATAGTTTAATTTGTAACTATTTCGATATAAATTTAGAGATGACACAAATTACAAGTCAGGCTTATTTTATGTAATTTACGTCTTTGTTTCATTTTAAACTAATCTTCAATCAGTTAACATATTAGTTTGCCACTGACATGATTTGAGCCACCCGCTCTCACTCAGTTTTTCCATAAGTAAACCATAAATCTAAACATGCGAAGGACTCCGCTCTAAAGTTAAACTGAATTGAAACCTTTTCATGAATTGAATGCAGAGCTCTTAGGTCACCCCATTCATATTTCACACTATACATTTTATTACGAAGATTAATTCTTCAGATTTCATTGAAAAAAGAGGCCCCCATTCAAGTCGTTCGTGCACAGAAATCCCCGTGATATTATCCTTTCCAGTAAAGGATATTTCAACTTAACGCTTAAAATAAATTTTCACTCCTCTCTATGGCATTATACTTTTTTTCTGTCTACCGCTTTTACACCATGAACAAAATTGTTTTTTTTGTCGTTGGTCAGGAAGGGTCTGTGTCTCCAAAAGTCATTATTTATTTACTTAATATCACACACATAGTAACCTTAGTCAGCATACGCAGTAAATAAATAGCACCAGAGATAGCCAATTACAACCACAGCGTAGTCTTAATCCTTAAACCAATCTTTTAACGCATTCATTTAATTTTCAGAGTCTTTGGGGAGACCATAATTGAAAGGAAAGTGAGCAATCTTTATAAATTTCCTTCACTTTAGAGCAAAGAATTAGTATAACGACAGCAAAGGCAAAGGTGAAAAGAATACTTGAAGATGAAATAAATTTAACTCTACCTTAATATTCTCAATGAAAGTACTTCATATAACGTGAAGAATAGGGTGGACAACTTTAAAGGACCTTTGAGGTTAGTCGTGCTAGCATCATGCGACTAACCTGAAAGCTCTTCAGCCACCGTGATTTATATTATCAAATTTGTTACGTTTATGAAAGAGGTTATAATAATACACATCCATTTATCTAGTAGGAATAGGAAGTTGTTACATGTGTAGAAGAAAGATTAGCCGAAGATTCGGGATTTGAGTCTCAATGATATGAAGAAAAAACTAAATATATTTTAAGAAATCGCAAAATTGAATAAATACTGTAAAAATTTCAATATCAACAGAGAGTAAAAGTGTGATCTATTTATAAACACACCTGATATGAAATAAAATTAATTTGAATGGACTTTATAGTCCCCTCGATGTTATAACATTTGGGGGCATATTCATTTCTTCGTGGAAACTTTGTCAGCAGTAGGACGTTAAATCCTGTAAAGGGAAGTAATTTTGTGAATATTTGGTTGAAATAAAGTGCAAAAACAATAAAACCGCGATTTACAATATTTTCTTTTAGAAATTTGTAAGCACAATTTTTATTTGTATTTGTCCCTACCACCACCCGCCACCCCTGATAAACGATTTTCAATTTTGGACTGGAAATTGTTTTACGTCATTTTTCTGGAAAGGAGCATCCTAATAAAATAGTTATATTGGTCTCCGCACACGTCTGGATAGTTACTTAAAATGATTTTTTTATAGATATATATATTCTTATTTTAACTGCAATAATCAGTTGCGAATAATAGGAACCTGCGCCTACCCTTAGTAGATTTCATGCAACTTTGCATATACCCAACTTCGCACCTACCCCAAACCTCACATTGTCTCTGAGCAGGGGGTTGCGGGGGCAGCATGCCCTCCATACGCATTGTACCACTTATGGGATCTAAAGGGTTTTTCAATAAGAGCGCTACAAAAGTTTTTTTTAAATAAAACAAAAACGGTTTTGGATATCAATGAATTTCTTTATTCCTGTGAAAGTACGTTCGATGCCATTATGTATGGAACTCGATTTCTTTTGCATGGCCACCACGGGCATGCTTGCAGGAGTCCAGACGCTGAACCTGTTTTTCGACGCTTTTCAAGCATAAATCGGCCGATACTGCTGCAATTTCACGTTCGATATTCGCACGAAGTTCATCAATCGTCGCTGGCTTGTTGGCATAGACCATAGACTTGACGTAGCCCAACAGGAAATAGTCTAACGGCGTCAAATCGCACGATCGAGGCGGCCAAGCGACTGGACCATTTCGTGAGATAACACGGTTTCCAAACTTGGTTTCCAATAAATTGATTGTGGCATTCGCTGTGTGGCTTGTGGTTCCGTCCTGTTGGAACCACATGTCCTCCAAGTCCATATCATCCAATTGGGGCCAAAAATATTCGGTTATCATTGAACGGTAGCGATTCCCATTCACAGTAACGTGCTGGTCTTGATCATCGCGGAAGAAGTACGGCCCAATGACGCCGCCGGCCCATAAACCACACCAAACCGTAATTTTATCGGGATGCAATGATGACTCATGGAGTACGTGTGGATTGCTGCCTGACCAATACCGCATATTGTGTTTATTGACGAAGCCATTCAGCCAGAAATGAGCCTCATCGGTGAAGATGATTTTTCGATGAAAATCCTTAACGTTGAGGTCACTGACTCCGAATTTCGGTAGTAAATTTTAATAATTTCGACTCGGTGTTGGCTCGTATATCTTTCCATCATGAAATGGCAAACCTTACTGAAGAGAAATGTCAAAAGAGCTATACTTTTGTAGCGTCCCTGTTGAAAAACCCTTTACTGAATGGAATTCGACTTCGTTCATATCTCCACCACGGGAACATATGCAGCGGTCGATACGTTGAACCCAATTTTCGATGACTCGGCCGCTATTTCTCGTTCGATATTGGCTCTGAGCTCCTCTAACGTCGCTGGCTTGTTGGCATAAACCAATGATTTAATGTATCCAAATACAAAAAATCTAGAGGCGTTAAATCACACGATCTCGGGGCCAATAGACGGGTCCGTTTCTCGAGATAACACGTTCACCGAACTGAGACTTCAATAACTCTATTATTGCACCCGCTGTGTGGCTTGTTTCACCGTCTTGTTGGAACCACATAATCATTGATGTCCAATTCATGCAATTGCTCAAAGATATAACGTTCCAACATGTCTCTGTAGCGAATACTATTTACCGTAACTTGTCATTTTCATCGACGAAAAAAAAACGGCTCGATGACGCCACCGGCGGCGTAGGGACATAAGTCCAGAATTCATTTTTCGGGACTTAAGTCCCACTTAAGTGTGTCTTGTTAGGGTGCTATAATGTGATATGGGAGAGGCCCAATTCTTGAGAACGCCATGAAATTGACTGATTTGCGATGGACGCCTCTACGGCAGCAATAGTCTGCACACTTCAGACAAAACGTAGTCCCACTAGCACGGCAACATCAGGCAGCGAATATTCTGACTTAAATTTGTTCACTAGATTATGAACTGCTTGTCTACTGGGACGAGAATTACGGCCTAAAATTGGCGTTAACGGTCTAAAGTAGCGACCACCGACTCTGAATTTTGGTAGTAAATTTTCATTATTTGTTAACGTTGTTCCTTCGTGTACTCCACTATGATCTGCATAAAGATCTAAATGTCGAAATGATTGAAGATGAACTTAAAAAAGTTGATCAAAGGCATAGAAGTATTCTTCTCAACCACGTAAACACAGAAATAACAGAACTTTTAAATAATGACAATGTAATCAGGAGATTGAGACGGGTAAAACCTTTTGATTTACAGGAGTTAGCTGGGGCTAAGCAATCAGGTATTGATTTCAAACAAAAAAAAGTTTAGAAATCCGACAAACGGCGGATTTATCTCTCAATAAATAGTTCAAAAACAAATTTGCCGATTAGTCGTCGACTAGGTGCAATCTCATTCGGGATGGCGAATGTCAGTCCCCCGGGAGTTTTTTTAGATGAGTTAAAGTCCATCACTATTGCAGAAGCATCCCTCGCGTAGGTACTAACTCTGCAATGTCTTTCGATAATTTTTTACTTCCAGCGAATTCCCAACACAAAAAAAAATTATAAAAATGTTGGTTTTACTGAATATTTTACCCTTGCGGGAATAAAAATGTTGGTTTTACTGAATATTTTGACATTGACAGTTCGGTAGTCGGTTTAATGGTGCGTTCACACTGAAAGTTTAAAGTTGTCAAATTGCTTTATCACAAGAATATTGCATAGTTTTTTTTTCTTTCAAAAAATGTTAATTTTTTTTTAAATCTATTTTATTCTATGCAAATATTGCAAAATAATATCTAACATTTTTAGATGTTTTATTTTGTTTCTAATAAATTACATATTTAAAATAATTTTGTAACATTAACTTTCATAATCTATTAAATCTTTTAAAATCGAGAGTGTAATGTGACCCGCTTGGGGTCACTGCGGGATTTGGGGTAGGTGCGAGGTTGGCGAAGTTGCTATGTTGGATAATGTTATTAAAGTATTTATGGTGTAAATAATTTAAAACGTGAATTGGAAATAACAACGTTTTGGGCGTTAAGCTATTTCTTTTTGGGCTTTATTTCCATCGTGTTGTTGGCCGTTTAGGGCGTTCTTTCCAAATCGAACAAAGTAGGGATATAAATTTTTTCTTAAAACCGTTTTTTTTTTTAATTCCTTAAAAAAAACGAAAAAAGTAGTTTTAACAAAAAATGTGCCAGTTCGATCGTCTATAGTTATCTCCGGGCGATACTTCGAGTAACAGGTGTCGCGTGAATTGCGTCAGCAATTGCTGCAACTGTTGACTTTAAAATCCTGATACAAAGCTGAACTCAACTTACATGCGAGATCATTAAGCGCATATACATAAAATGTACGTCAGTGAGCGATGTTCTCCTTACTATTGTACTGACCCCTTAAGGTGGTACAGTGAAATACGGTAGAAAGTGATAAAGTAGAATCGACTTTATTTCCAAAAGGATTAAAATATTTTGACTTAGTTTCCAAGTTATTCACAAAATAAAATACTGCACATTCACACATTCACGATCCGAAAGGAGTATCCGGTTCCTATGCGGCTATCTCTTCAAGTATGTAGTTTTGCTAAATAAGGTCACATTCATCGCTTCCTTATTTTACTGTATCCGATAATGCGAATCAAACAGTATCAGTGGGTATCCCGGTTTCGGATCACTACGTTACGGAAGCCAATAAAATACTACTGTTGTTGCATTAGTGTGATCCAATATCTGCCTGCATGTATTTTTTATACCCTATTCTAATGGTATATTAATTTTGACGCATAGTTTGTTACATACCTTAATATTGCCCGTAGACCCGTAAAAGTTACTATATTTATGATCAGCATCGATAGTAACGTCGATCTAGCCAGGTCCGTCCTTCCGTCCGTCTGTCGGCAAAAATTAGGCCTTTAAACTGGGCCTAGAGAGCTGAACTTTTAACCATATACTCTCTAGGGTTCCGAAATAATCAAGTTACGAATTTCTGAAATTCGCCCACAAACTCGAAAAAAAATAATTTTTCGAAAAAGTCGAATTTTGAGCCAGAAAGCTGGAATTTTTTATATATGATCTATGACTCCTAAAACTGTTTGGGAGATAAAATTTTCAAAATCCGCCTACTGACACGTTCACAATTAAATAAAACAATTTTATTGAAAAACCAAAATTTGAGCTAGGGAGCTGAAACTTATAATATATACTCTCTAGGGGCCCTTTATGCTCATGTGTTATTTTTTTTTAAATCCGCTTACTGACACGCCCACAATTAAATAAAATAATTTTATTGAAAAACCAAAGTTTGAGCTAGAGAGCGTTTTTTTACAAAAGCTTCGTTTTTTTTTTTGATAAAATCCTTTAAATGTTATATAACAAAATATGTAGAGCGTTCTTAACAATTCAACTATACTTAGATTTTTGTCACGCCCACTTATAAAGGATTGGAATAAGAATAGGGTATCCAACAGTTCGCCCAACCGGACTGTAGCCCTCCCCTTTGTTTGTTTTAGAATTTGCCTACGCTAAAGGGGTTTTTCTCTTAATGTTACAGTACGCTATAGTGCTAAGAACACAGCGCAAGCATTTGTGTTTAACAGCAAGCAGCACCTGGCAATATCGTATTTCACTGCATGCTTTTCGGTGCTACTTACTTTTAGAAAGAATAGAGAAATAGGAAAGAAGTGTTTGGGTGCAGTTGTAGGGTTTTTCTCCAAGGTTGATGTCTAAATTGCTTAGGGAGATCTGATTTTCATGTATTCGACCTAAAGTAATGAGCTTGGATGGGATTTGAACACACGAAATTTTAATCAGTAGGCGAATACACTAATACTACACTGTTCCGACCCGTAATTGACATGCACACTTGCGGGGCAGCTTTAAGCTGCTAGGTAAGGTTAGGTTTAAAGGTTCGTATGATGTTTTCTCCTAGTCGCAATTCACCAACAGATGAAAATTTAACTATTTTTTTTTGTGCTTTCCAAGATCCGTCCCTGACGATCAGTGGAATAAGCAGTGGTCTTGCCATACCGTTTACTTCACAGTCTTCGGGAATAATACTATTACGGAAAACTTAAAACTTGACGCTTTCATAGGTCAAAAAGAAAAAGACTTGTCCAAGTCAATTTAGATGGGGTGAAAATGTGTAGCTTCTAAAAAAAAGTAAATATTAAAGGTTGAAATTAATTTGTTTATTGAGCGCCAATGGTTAACCCTAGAAAGATAATCTTATTTTTTAGTACTGAAAAGATAAACATACGCCTGGGAGGCGCACAATTAAAAAACGTTTTTTTTACAAAATTAAATTAATATTTTTTTTATTGTTTCATTTTATTGTTACATTATTAGCAATAAAGTAAAAAATAAACATATATTATTAATTTTTAAAGAGAAGTAAGATTTTATAAATCCATAACAAAAAGGAACACAAAATTAGAGACTTTCGGTATTTAATTTTCATATGCTGATAATAGCGCATTACCATAACTGCATTACCATAACTGAAAAACGATGGTACTTACCGAACCGGAACGACCGTCAATCGCAAGTATAAATCGACGTCTGAGTTGGCTTAAAAAAACAAGTTTGTTCGAGCGCCGGTTAAAATAAGATAGCAATATATATATTTCGCGGGCGCCTCCGATGCGCAGTTTATCTTTCTAGGGTTAAAGACTGAATATCAATGTCCTTGGCTCTGCTGGAAAAACGCATATTCTTCTCAAGCTTCTCTAACTAAACGCGGTTTTAAGTACCTCACACCTTGCTTCGTTTTCGGGTATTGTAAAATGATACCACAAAGTCCTGCTTTAAATCACTTTGAATGATGTGACGTTACTTAGCTCCCAATTCCAAACA
The DNA here is from genome assembly GCA_949715645.1 of Portevinia maculata. Taxonomy (NCBI): domain Eukaryota; kingdom Metazoa; phylum Arthropoda; class Insecta; order Diptera; family Syrphidae; genus Portevinia; species Portevinia maculata. The sequence continues at coordinate 363,386,039 of OX454525.1, read as the reverse complement.
TCAACCACTTCCACTTCCACTTCTTCCATTAAAAAATCGCTAGCAAAAATCTCAATAAAATCGAAAGGAATCAGGAAACCACAAATTATCTTTACACTTAAAAATCAATAATATTATTTTCGGGAAAGCCCTTCGGCGTCCATTGTCTATAGCCGGTTCTGTGTATAGTTAATACTCGTAACATTCTGGCGTTACTATACATCCTTATACAGACTGCCTTTTATCCTCTCATACTCCCTGGGTATATGTGTGGTATTACTCGTAGTTGAATTGAGTTTAGTTCACGCTAAGAGAATACAAGTATCACAAGCATTGTGCAATACAATTGGATGATGGTCTCCATTTTCGTGGCTGAAATCCTCTTTCGCCGTTTGGCTATGTAAGCAAAATATGTGGCGCCCTCAATGCAACAGACAGCAAGCCTCACAGAGGCCATGGCCACAAGACATTGGGTTGGTCGCTTTGGGCAATGAAAACAAAAATAGCATCATCATCGAATTGTTGGCCCACAAATTTATGGCGCTAACATTTTTTGTTTTCAATTCTGTATGCGCGGACAGCGGGACAAGGCTGAGAATAGGTGGAGATTTCGTTTTTTGAAAATACCAATGTCGGATGATCCAAGTTATCACCACCCCAGATCGCCCTAAGAGGTGAGGAAAAGAGACCTGAAGAGCTCAGCCCTCCTCAATTAAAAAGTTTTACGCAATAAGTTTTCAGTATCTTCGACAGAGGTAATAGAAAATAGGTTGGAATTGTATAGAGCTGATTCAACTAAAAGTTGTTACGTTTGAATTCTGCATTTTTATCCCTTTTTGTGATGTTTTATTTTTTTTTGTGTAAATTTTTTTGTACCTCCAGTTGGTGGGTAGTTATGTGGCAAATTGAATTTGGATAAAAGTGTAAGAGAATCACATCGCTGGGAGAATAATTTATCTTCGTTTGAAGGATTGCCGGAATATATTTTTTCCTTCTCTTTTTAGTTCTTCGAGTTCTTCTTTTTATGCTTATGTCTTTGTAAAAATAATTGAATTGTCCAAATGAGTTAAAAAACTTTATGGATTGTAATGCGAACGTAATGTAATGAGATAAAGTTAAGAAATTTTTCGTCAATTTCCTAGATGTAATTAATGAACTTGTCATGGTGGCATGATATCTGGATGAATAGTTTGGAATTATCCGAGCAAAACGATTCGAGCTTTTTTTTTATGGACTATAAATTGTTTGTCAGAGCTTGAATCCAGGAAAATATGCAATGACGGAGCTTAGCTGTTGTAAACCTTCCTAATAAAGGATAAGGGTGCGATCTATATTAATTGATGAAATTGTGAAGAATGTATTTCAAACCTACTACTTCTTCTTCAACTTCAAGGTTTTCATCAAGATTAGTGGGGAGGCTTAACAAATGCTGGCAATTTTACTTTTCTGTAATCCACGAGTTTTAAGGCCTACTACAATTTCGACACGTGCATTATCTGGTCATCTTTTTACGACACTGATGTTCTCTAGTCGTGTCAGCAAAATGTATACCGACTCAGAGAAAACTACATTTGCTCTGACGCGGTATGCATTTTGCTCTACATTTGCAGAAGCAAAGTACCTGTTATTACAGAGACTTCAGCGAGATTCGAGAGATTTTCACGTATCTACACACGCGTTTTATATTTATGTTTTCTATATATTGTATGTATGTATTATTCCAGTGCGTTTGTCGTTATTATACTGTTATTTTTGTACTTTGATCGCTTAGCTGATATTTTGGAAACAGACAGCTCGGTTTCCAATATAATGCTTGTAAAATGATTGAACAAAACTTGTAACAACGTACAAAACATAGAACAAGCGAAATCACAAGTAGATTCCATAAACAGTGTAATGCCTATGGGGGGGGGGGGGCATGCTGCCCCCTGCAACCCCCTGCTTGGGGTCACTGTTTGATTTGGAGTAGGTGCGAGATTTAATTTTAGAAATTGGCCTTATTGCACTTTGGGTAAATGAATTCGTATGGCCTTATTTCACTTTCAGAAAGTCATAGTGAGTCATAACACCACAACAGATGAATCAAAAGTCCACAAGAATTTATTGCAAATTTTGGCCCACCTGGGTGGGTTATAAGCCCACAATTGATTTGTGGACTTGTAACCCACATAAGTCATAAGTCCATTATGAAATTTTCATTCGGTTATTTATTTCATGTCCATTCGTTATTAATTTAATGTGGTTATGTCACATATCAAAAATGGAAATTAATATGACTTTAAGAAAATAAATTGAAATAATTTCATTTTTCATTACTAAACGATGTTTTATTTCAATTCTATAGAAGAACTCTATGACCACAAAACAGCCTGATAAACAACGAATAGTTGTATGCACACGCAATGGTCTGTAATAGCATATAGTTTGCTCCAGTTTTTTCTTCAAATTACAAGCAAACTATATGCTACCACAGACCGCTCTGTGGTAGCATACAGTTTGCTCTACAATGATGGTGAAATTGTTGAGCAGAAAATAGTTCACCACAGATTATAGGTGTCTATTCTGGTATACAGTTTGGCAATACGCCTCCCGGCACGGACCGGCTAAGAATGCAGCATTTTTCGGAACAGCTTTTGTAATGTTCAGGTGTGTCCAGCAAGTTTTGATGATGAGATTGATGATCCTCGACAAGACACAAAAAGCAGCAGCTGACACGCTTGCGCTTACACGCCATTCACTCGACAGTAGGGTTGGTCTAAGCTCCGCTGATGGAACAAAAATTATCGCGCCAAACAAAGAAAGAGTGAGAAAAAAAAGAAGAAATAGGGAGGATTGAGAAGCTACTTACAAACCGAAGGATTTGGATCAACGCGCACTGACTGCATCTATCTATTGTAACTAGTGGCAATCGCTTTCATCGGATGAACACGGAAGCAGATGTTGTTACATCTCAACGTGGGTTTTGCGGATGTCACAAAAAGCTTAAATGGAAACATCTCTTATCAGCGCGGTGGTGGTTGATGTTGTACTGCCTCGAGGAGCCCTCCCTACCAATATGGCAGCGGTTGCCGCCATTTTATCCTACCTTGACGTTATTGAATTAGTCCCTGTTCCTATCACATACACTTCCAAAATATATCAACAACAGGTGGCGCTGGGGTGCACATATTTACGAAAATGTAGTTTTCCCTGTTTATAACTTTCATATCAAAAATATAAAATTTAAATATAAAATCTGTTTGTTTTTGTTAACTTAATAATACCTATTTATTTAACTGTTCAAATAATTGCCTTTGGATTTATGTATATGTATGTATCTATTTATTTGTATATTTATTTATTTGTTATAGTATATACTATTTGTTTATTTATTAATTATGATATATTTATCTATTTGTTTATTTATTTTATTTATTTATTTTATTTATTTATTTATTCTTTTTAATATCATTATTATTATTATACATAGGTATATTTATTTTATTTTGGGTTTTTTCTTCTTTAATTTGAGGTTTTTCTCATGATGTGTTTTTTAAAAAAAAAGTAATAAATAATGATTCAGTTGAAAGACAAAAAACAAAAAATTTCAAATCTCTGCAATTACATATATGATGTAAATTGGGCGACAACGTATTTTTATTTCTTGAAGAAAGAGTAAACTATATAAACTAACTTAAATATAATAATATAATTTGGTACAATCACTAACAATTCCGACAGGTGTCAAGAGTATTTATACATTTGCAAACATTTCAGTATTACATATTTCATATTAAATAAAAATCTATTACCTTGCGTGTGTCTTGCGAAAAATTTGGAAAAACACAAAGGAAACGCTGGAAAATCAAAAAATCTAAATTTGCGATTTTTATAGATGGCGTTGCGAGATAAAATAATCAACAGGTCTGACGTTTATTTGTTTATTGCTCATCGTCTTTTCTCAGCGATTGCGTCTTTTTTCGCGAATCGATCCTCCGATGATTTTCTCACCACGAATCGGTAATTTTGATAAAAATTAGTGCGCAAGTGAATGAAAAGTGATCCGCGTACGGGAGTCTAAAACTCGAGAACCGCTGGACCGATTGACACCAAACTATGCAATATATAAGTTTAGTCCGCAGGAAGGTTTCTCATAAGCTCAATCTGAATAGGTGAAGCTGTAGTCGTGATATTTCAATTTTTCGTATTTATGGTACGATTTGGTTCAAATACACAAAATAAATTTCTTAAATAAATATAAGTTGATAAAATTTTGGGACTTTTATGTTGCAATGGATTCGAGATATTTGCTTGAAAACTACATTTACTTATATTCGTTTATATCAGAATGGATAATTATGTTAAATTCTGATAGGTGGCGCTGTATTTCAACTTTTGTATTATTTGTTAGTTGATTTCTTGGCTCACGTTTGAGTAGAATTGTTGCATGTTGTTAAACCGTGCGTAAACAAATTGATTGAATAAAAATAAAAATCGATGTTTCTTTTTTTCGTGTTGAACCTAGGCGCCTGCCAGACAACCAGCACTTACATTTAGCGGAACAATGAAGTTGTGTGAAGGGGCTAAGCTATGCGAAGAGACCCTTAAACCGCAGCTCGAATCAGGCAATCCCTGGTATCGACCCGGAAGTGTTTCTGTGAGGTTTGGTCAAAATAGGTTCAACAAATTTGCCTTGCAATTTTGTTTCTTACTAAAAAAGACATGTATTTCTTTTTGTTAATCGCAGCAACGCACCTCGGGTAGGTACCCGCTTGGGCACGGGCAAGGCCGAGTGGGTAAGGCTAGTGTTTAATTAATGTTTTAAAGTAAATATAAATATGTGTTATTTATGTTGTTTACGATGTTCTTTATGCGTTGAATCTTGTGTACAAATTTCTCGCTGCTTCATAGATTTGTTATGGCTATGCAGTACAGACTCGATCTACGTAACTAAAAGAAATTAAGGCAGTTGCAGTAACCGACGCTGTTGCACTTACTGGGTTACATTTTCTTTAAATAAAAAATTATGACAGCCATTTTACTAAGTTTCTGTAGAGATAATAACATGAATGTACTGCGTGACGCAAAAGTCATCACCCTATCTAAAATTTAAATTATCAATTAACATGATCCATTCATAAAAAAAATTTCGGCCGGGTGACAACTTTTGCGCAACCTTGTATTAACAAACAAATTGGCGCAGGTCCGAACAATACTACATACCTGTGAAATAGGGTGCAGGGAAATAACTTCACCTGCAATAACTTCACATGGGCAATAACTTCACCTCGAGTGGGCAATAACTTTTTTTTGTGAACTTATTGCCCACCATAGGTGAGCAATAACTCCACCGTAAATTTTGTGAACTTATTTCCCACCTATAATTTGAGAATTTGTCTGTTATAACTAAAGACCCTTGCACCCACTCCAAATCAAACAGTGACCCCAAGCAGGGGGGTTGCAGGGGGGCAGCATGCCCCTCCATATGCATAGCACTGTTTATTTGATTAGTTGCGAAATCCCAAGTAGATTCCATAAACAGTGCAATGCCTTTGGGGGGCATGCTGCCCCCCTGCAACCCCCTGCTTGGGGTCACTGTTTGATTTGGAGTAGGTGCGAGGTAACGTTCTTGAATTATCATAAAATGTTAAGAGAAATTATTTCCCACAAAAAAGTGGAGTTATTACTCACCTATGGTGGGCAATAAGTTCACAAAAAAAAGTGAAATTATTGCCCACTCGAGGTGAAGTTATTGCCCGTGAAATTATTTCCCTGCACCGTAAAATAGAGGCATAAATAACGAACCAAGAGGGGAACATGCAAAAAAACATGAATAGACGCAAGAAGTTGCAGTCATCGAGGTAACTGTTATGAAATGTTGCACTTATAGCGTCAAGAAGTGCGACGACATAAGTGTTGCGAAAATGAAGGAATTGTGCGAATCGAGATTTGCGTTAACCGAGTTCGTACTCTAGATGAATGTACTTGGGTTTAAGTATACAAATTTAATCTTTTCTGTAGTTTGGAAAGTAAGGATAGATCATAGATAGATAATAATAAAACTATTTGCATTAGATTGTTAGATAGATTAAGGTTAGCTTTTAAAATAGAATTTTTAAGGTTAAGAAAAGCAATATCATTTTTTAATATGCTCGAACATTATATGTATTTGTATATAATTCAAAACCAAGTCGCACTGGATGAATGAGCACCAAATACTTTTTTAAAATTAAACACTGAATGTGGTTTGGGTGATGGTGGAACTGGAATGGTTTGATGGAGCGCTGAATCGCTGTTGAATGGCTGCGTCTGGTGATTACTGATTGGGGTTCTCGCTGGTGCAATGGATTTTCGCGGATATCGGTTTAGCAGGTGTTGCTTTTTCACGTGGTTTTGGACGCCATGTTGCTCTTGCGTGCCGATTTACAGACGCCTAATCACAATGGACCTTTTATTATTCAAAGTGTGTCGGTTTCAGCCGACTACCACTTCAACACCTCATCGATCTGGACCAGATCAGAATTTAAGGTATACGGGTTACTTTTTGGTGCGGATGCCCCTTGCTTGTGTTTATGGGGCGAGTTTTATTCATCTACAATGCCCTTGTGGGTTTAGGATTGACTACTTCTATGGGCCACTTGAACACTCTTTCACAGGAAGCCAAAAAAAAAACTATACGCACTGCTAAGAAAAGGGAAATTCAAGTTAATGGCATAAAACGCTTCAAGTTTTCACACTTACCTTAAGAGAAAAGAAACAGAAGAGTCACAGGTTAGAAGATGGATTTATATTCTCCCAAGCATTTCTGTAGCTTTGAAAGATGTAAGGCAAAATAATTTTAATAAGGCGAAGAGGTATACCATCCTCTCACGTTGCATTTGACTTAGGCCCCATTACTGTCTCAAGCACATCGCTTTCATTGACAGCTTCAAAGTCGCAGTTAAGATTACAAAGAAGCTCATGTTGTAAAGAAAATTGAGGGCTACTGTCAGAACTTGTTAAAAATGAGCTGTTAAGAACATTCGGATCCAACCCACACACACTATTTCCTCTTTTCCAACACCAATTTTACGCAAATTTTTCCACAGTTGTTTGGAGGGGAGTGAACTCTTTAGCTTAGTTGAAAAGTAATTACACTTTGCTCGACGTGTTACAAAGGTGGAGTGATTACGAGCCTGACAGAAGACCTCACAATTCCTTTCGTTTCCATTTGCAGTACAACTTTTTTCGGGTATTTATTGCATCTAGGACATCGCGCGTGAGCCAAGCATATTTAGTGTTTATGGAGAAAGTTTAGCTTATGATTCACATGTCCTAGATACCAGCAATGCTGCCATGGTTTTACATTTACTTCTCTATGCAATAACTCTAAATGATCATAATTAATGATCTGGCTACAATTTATAAGGCGTTTATTCGCCCGAAACTCGAGTACAACGCTCATATCTGTTCTGGTGCACCAATAACTTATTTGGAGCTACTTGACAGGATCCAAAAACGCGCGATAAAACTCATTGGCGACCGAGACATCGATAACTCCCTCGCTGTGTAGCCAATACATGATAAGGGTACTAAAAACATCCCTTTAGTGTGCGCAAATTATAAAAAAAAAAATGTTCTTGAAATCACTGTAACGATAGGTGTATTGGAGAGATACATGGGAAAAATCTATGTTATAAGTACAAAATATTAAATCATGATCCGATATTCCATCAAGAGAGAGCTGGTCAAAGAGAAGAACATTCGAAACATCGGAGACTATCAGAATATCAAGCAAACTAGGGTTAGTATTTGGTCCATATCGAGTTGGATAAGAGTTACTGATTGCAAGCCCATAGGATAGAACTCAGTCATTGAGTTTCTGCGATAGAGAACCACGTTTACATACAATCAGTTGTTCATAAAGAGGGGCAACATTTGCAACCGCACAGAAAAACGGATCTGGTGATAAGCATCTGTTTAGATTATACACACATGGCACAGTTCACTTAACACAACCATGCGGTTGAGCAAATTGTTTCTACTTCTGATCTGCTATTCTACGCAGACGTAATAATAATTTATAAACAAATCTAATGTACTGAAGATGCCCAAGCACTGCAAATTGACTCGGGCAAACTCTATATTTGATGCCAAAAGAGCCTTTGGAGTTCAATATTAAGAAATGCCAAGCCATATCCTACTTCCGAAAGTGTCCTCCATTATATCAGAGAAAATTATATTGTAAATAATTAGGCTCATTATTCAATTAGTCATTTCAATCCGTGATCGCTTAATACGCGAGTCCCAATAAAGTTGGTCGCTCCAATATCAATAATATTACTAAAAAAAAACTACTCTTCGATTTGTGTTGACCCATGCGGTGCAGCTTCAACCCTCATGGGGAACAACAACATACAATACACATTAAAGGAAAGAAACGAATAACACCTTGTTTCTCCAACCTCCACATTGGTGCTATAATTGGGGTGATCACCGGACACTGTCTCAAAAGACATGCAACAAGGCTTGGCGTCCACACATGACATCTGCAGAAGCTGTATGGACGAGGAGGAGACAATTCTCCACCTTCTCTGCACATACCCTGCTCTCTCTCAAAGACGTTAACTCCATTTAGCATCCTTCGTTTACAAAGATCTTAACGATCTCATTAACAAGGACATCAAAAGTCTGTCAAGCTTCATCAAAAGCTCCAACTGGTTCAACGAGTAGGAGGATGATACATCCGTGTGGTATCACAATGGACCTGTCATTGGTCTAAGTGTGTCAGCCTCTGCCGACTGCCACTACAACCTAACCTAACCTAACCTAACCTTCTGCAACCTATACGCCAAAAAGAAGATTTCTTGCTGGCAGTACAATGGACCGAGTCTGAGTGTTCTGCGATTTGGATTTCCTTTTTTCTAAAGAAAATAAATAAGAAAAGAATCCTTTTCTGCTCCAAAAGATCACTTTTAAAAGCAACACGCGACGCTTTAGATTTGAAACCTTAACTCGCCTACCATCGTACTAAATATGACCAAAATGGACTCAATTTCCCTGACAAGAGTGTAAGGTTAATAGTTCAAACATCTTCGACCTTAATTATAGCAACCGCACCTTAACATATTCCCTCCCAAGCTTTCCTTTCTGATACCTATCTATAAATATTTTTAAATTTTTATATTTATATTAGATTTGAGACATTGAATGTTATTTATGCTTATTTAGTTTAAGTTCTCGGGCCACACCAATAACGAATTTGGTGCGGAATTTAAATTTGTGGTCCCGTTCATCTAAATTTTCTTTTACTGAGGAGTGACATGACTATTATGTTCCTGTCAAAACTAAAACCATCTTTTCCACCAGCGAACCTTGCGGCTTTCCAACCATGTCCGTAGACTCATGCGGCACCGCGATATTGCATACAATCATTGGAAGCGCTCCTGGAGGAGCACAGACGTTTTTATTGTTCACTTCGTAATAAAGTAATCACTGAGATACAGCAAGCCAAACCACTGTTCTATTCCAATCGATTGAGTGCATATGTGTAGTCGGATTCCGGCAGAATCTTCGTGACATACGCGTTGGAAAACTCAAGGTTCACTGTATTGATGGAGTAAGTCCTGATGAACTTACCTATAAGTTTATTTCCTTTGTATTTTGTCAACCCTCAATTCATGAAATAAAAAAAATTAAAATAAATAAATAAATAAATATTTCTTTGGACACAATGCAGTATGAAAGTGTAATATGCCCAATATGGGATGACAGTTCTCTCTCATCCTCTCAATGTTTACACACATGCAGGTGCTTTATACCAATTTGTAAATGCATCCATAAACTACAATCTGAGAATGTCTGAAAGTTAACCGCTACTTCTACGCCAAAGGCGGTAAGTTAAGTTATCCGCTCGTTATCACATGTCAGTTAAAGCTCAAACAAATTTATTAATAAGAACTATAACTTAAAAGATATGTTAGTGTGTTTATTAATAGTCCTCTTCTTCTTCTTTAATTGCATTGAGGCTACGATCCGGATTAAATGGATCACAACCCACCCACTTGACTGCATTCCTACTGGTCCGCCTGTGGGGTTCGCGGGTTCGACCTCAGAAAATAATAGCAGGCCTCCGAATTTTAAATCACTTCGTTGCTGAGGCCGATCAAATTCTGTTGTTGCTGCATTTGTGTAATACAGGAGTTAGGCCGGTCGCTTTAGCGATTGTATGGATATTGTCTTTTTGACAGGGTTCGTAAGATCCCTCCCTTGGACATGGCAGTACGAACTGAGCCGTTCCGGCTTCTTTTTTTTAGAGATTGGTTATTTGACGTGAAGTCTTCCTCCGATCTCGGAACTTCTTATTCGATCAATCTTTGTTAGGTACTCCTGCTGTCATGCGAAGCTTCTTCATCTCAGCTGCCGTTAATTTGCTCTAATTTTGTCTGTACTCTGTCCAACATTGTTAACCGTATGTGAGAGCTTAGGGCACATTTTTCGGTCACAGAAGATGGCTGAGTTTTCCCGCCACTTCATCCATCCTAAGCTAACTTACTGTCGTCATCACAGCTTGCTTTGCTATTATAGGCGCCAGATATTTGAACTTTTTGGACTTGGAAATCAATTTTCCATTCATATAAATGAGTGGAATAGGTCGGAATGAATCAGTTTTTTTCGGACTTATGCGGACTTTGATTGCGAACTCCTTGGTGTCCACAGCGAGGCATCTTACTCTTGTCTTTACTCCCTCATACATGTCCATGATCATATTTACGTCAGTTTCTGGAACTCCTCGTTGTCTTAGTGCCACCCATAACAGATCACTTGGTTGTCTATCAAAGGCATTTTCAAAATCAACCAACACCGTATGCAAATCCATTAAGGAATCACGATGCTTTTCCATCATGATCCTTATACTTCGGATTGCATTCGGTGGTAGATTTACGTGCGACAATCCCGCACTGGTCCTCAGATAGCCGTATTATTTTCCGTATTTCGTTTTTTGAGGTCTTTTGCCTTCTTCAGTAATTACTGGTATACTTCGTTGTTTTAAACGGCTCTTCGAAAATATATATGAGGAAGTGGTTCATTAAGAAGTCCTTCATAATACTGTTCCACCTAGTGCAGTAGTTTTTCGTCATCCACAAGAATCAGTCCTTGAGCATTGTTGATGAAGTTTGTTGAACGGATTTCCTCTGCATTTCTACTTTTCTGAGCGGCTATTTTGAACATTTTATTGTTTATTAATATGGAAGTGTTTGTATTTCTATGTCGCGCCTATAACCCGTAGACTAAAAAATACATATTTTATCCTTTTCATACACCGGAAGCTTCAAGCTAAGCAACCATCGTTATCATCACCCATATCTATTGTCTGTAATTTACTTCAAAGCTCCCTCTCGACGAAGATGCCCGCATTGAGTGCCTTCAGCCGACATGCAATATCCTGGGTTCCGCGTCGTAGCTCATCGCCACCGCAGACAACGCCATTGAACTCCTTTGGATGTAACCCGACCGCCTAAGAAAGAATCCTCCACACATCAAATTACTATATATGTACAACACTTAACCCAACACATGCAAAATAAAAGAGCATTGCAATTTGTTACACTCGTACTTACTTTTAATTGTTACTTTGGACGGTACAATCAAATGAAATCCTTAGGCATCCACCTCGAAGTACGATGGTGACGTAGATTATTTGCTGATGACGAGGGCTTGCATAATGTCATAGAAAAGTAGGAAGCTAGACGAAAGAAAGAAAGGAGGTAGAAACACAAAACAAGGAGCAGAAGTAGGTAAGCCCCATCTAGTTCTAAGGGTGTGACACTAGGATGAATATGCTAATAGATAAGATACGAGCACAAGAGAAGGTGTATTGCAGGAGAATTGATATAGCAATTTGATATACATCTATGTATTACAGAGGTAGGCAACAACCACAATTCCATCACCAGGCTAACCTACCCCACATAATGTGTGCCACACGTGGTGTAAGGCACCCGAAAGGGCTCACATCCGACAACGCCGACGTGTGTACACACTTACACGGTTATGAGTACGAGGACATGGAGTGGGTGTGTTAAAGATTAGCCTTTGGCTTAGCTTGGAGAGCTGCTCTTCAAGTATTAGTATCCTTGCAACCTTGCAACCAACTAAACAATGTTGGTCTTACATCAAAACGAATTCCCGCCTGACGGCCTCTTACTTTATAATTTTCATTGCGCCTTCATCTTCTTCAGCATCGTAATCATCGTCACAACGCATGCTACTATATTTATCACGGCAAGTGGGTGGCAACACGGGCGAGATGGACAGGCCACAGTGGGTATCCTCTTTGATTCCGACTTAAATATGTATTTTATTTTTATTTTTTCATTTTTTTTTTCAGTTTTTATATAATTTTTCTTTTTCTCTGGCTTCTCTTGTCCTGGGATCCTTCTTCCGCTTTTTCCTTTGAATTTTATTTCCTTTATTGTGTGTATTGCTTGTTAGGATAATAATGAGAACTAAGCTGAAGGGGTTGTCTGCAAGGAAATCTCCTGACACAAGCGGAAAATGCCTGCGCCTACATAAAAAGATGGTGGTACTGTCAGGGGTACGCTAGTGGGTTTTTTTGCACTGAATAAATGCAGTTAACTTTGCTCATATTCCGATGCAATTGCTGCAGTCAGTCTGCGGGAATGCACAGTAAGAAAAGTTGTAACGCGGTTGTTTTTTAATATTTTTGTAAGCCGGTGGAATTAAGTGAGTTTTACATTTCGAACTTCAACAAGTGCTACCTATCATTTCGGGTGAAAAGGAGTCGATGTCAACTTTTTGACATGACTATAGACCGCCTCTTATACTAAAATTACGAAACTTGGAAACAGCAGCAGCAAGCAGGTGTACTACATGAGGTAAGTAAAAAACAAGCAATCTTGCAGGCACCACAATGTTTGCAATAACTTTATAGTAAAAAAAGATCAACACTTCAACTTTGACCTCAACTTTGACAGCACGTTTTAGAACCAATGCTTTTAATGGGGTGGAACACATTTTAGCACCTCAACCTTAACTTCGACTAGAACGTTAGACCTGAATCCTAAATACAAAGTTAAAGTGCACCACCAACCTTGTCGCGATGTTTTCAGTTTTCCCAACATACAAATGCTTACATTTTGAGCGAATTTTCTCTCTCGCTTGTATTTTGACATAATCTTCTCTTTTGTTTACAACCATTTTTTGTTTCGCTCCCAAAGTTGCATTTTTCAAATTCTCTAGTACTACCACTACCTGAAATTTCCCTCAATATTATATTTCATATTTTCTCATTTACTTATTTCATAGAAAGTTTATAAATAATATCTTAAGAGTTATTGCTAAGCTAGAGTAGAACTATATTATGAAAGTTAAATAGTAATAATATCAATTAAACAATTTCAATGAAAAAGTGATATTACAAAGTATATATGTACCTAAACATGGTGTTTGAAATTATCGTGCTTAGTATCTTTTTAATTCCCTTCTTAAGTGTCCTGCGTATCCTTTATTCTGAGTTGGCGGGATTATTTCAAAAACCGGACTGAGTTGACAAAAAATTGACGTTCGGTGGCTAATGTTAAGTGACGAGGGTTAATTAAATGCCCAGATCTATTTGCGGAAACAGTCATAATTCATTCATAAAGGTAGGTCGGTTTTTTGTTTAGTTAAACATCAGAAAATAGACATGGAGTTCGAAACTGAAGAACATATCGAATGACATATTATACAAGCGAGATGAAAAGTCACAAACCCTGGCATACCCTCGCAAACCAAATATATATAGCGAATTATGCAGTTTAAGAAGACATTAAGCTTCCACCTATACTATAGGGAAGTTATACATCTTAAATATATTTCACAATCATAAGTTAAGACGGGCCATATCAGAGTTTTCGCGAGACAGTAAAATACAGGAATAACACCTTTATATTTTCCAACAGCTGGTTAAAGGTAACTGCAAGGTTGCGAGCAATTTGAACGGAATCGATTGGATTATTGTTTAAGATGATACTGGAGAAATATGATAAATCCAACAAGAGACCAATTTATAGAGATGCGTTTTTAGAGGCCGATGTGATATTTTGGTGTAACTCAAAGTTCTAGTCACTCTTCATTCAAAATTTTAGTGGAAAAATGGTCTTCTTCTTCCTTTAATGGCGGTAAGAATTTATTTATTTATTTATTTACCATCTATCGAGTACATATCTTTTAAGACTAAGCATTATGAAAATTTACAATATTACTATATTTCATAAATACATATCTAGGTATAATAATAAAATACAGAAGGTACAAATTAAAATGAAATTACAAGAAAAAGAGAAAAAAAAAAAAAAGAATATGCGTTAATGCTATTTATAACGAATATAATACAAGTTCTTTAAAAACATCCCTGCTAAGGAAGAAATCGATGCTTTGAGAAAGAGAATTAAACTCAGAACTGGATCTAGAAATAGGATCGAACCTTCCGTAGTGTTTTTTTTTTTTTAAATGCTGGCTCGCCAAGACGATTTATAAGAGGGGGTACTTCGACCTAAAAAATCTTTTGTACCGTATGGGCCAGAAAAGTTTAAACTAGTAGAATTTCCACTTTCCGTGTAAAGTGGACAATTTTACCAGTAGAAGAATTCTTTATGTCCTCGGGGCTCATTTGCTCCCTGAAAAAGATCTTCTTTCTAATTCCATTAAGGACTGGACATTCACATAAAATGTGTTCAGCTGACTCGTCCTCTTCAAGACAGAGTCGGCACTCAGGAGAGACTGATATTCTCATTTTGTGTAGATGATATCTTAAACCATGGTGACCAGTAAGGTAACCTACTAGGTTTTTGATATCATGCCTGCTTAGGTTTAGACATTTGCTGGCATTTTGATTGAAGGGCCGAATGGCTCGTTTGGCCTGTCTTATACCTGGGATGCTTTCCCAAAGATTAGCTTCCGTAGTTAGTGTACGAAAGGGGAACGAGAAAGAGTGCTTGTCTCATCCTTAACGACCTTGAGGGAGCATATAGACAGAAAAGAGAGAAAGCAGTTTAGGGAAATCAATCCGATTACAGAAGCAACCAACGAGCATTATTAGATAATACTTCCTTCTAATTTCAAGGGATTTAAGATTAATTAGAAAACATCTGTGGGCATACGGTGGCAAAATATCGTCAACCCAATTGAGTTTTCTGATCGCAAATCTTGTAACTTTTCTTTGTACAGATTCTAAACGACTTACATCCACTTTATACAACGGACACCATAAACAGCAGGCATACTCTAAGGTAGATCTTATCAAAGAAATGTACAAGGCTTTCAACGTATAGGGGTCAAAAAACTGTTTAGAGTTGCGCATTAGGAATCCTAGTAATTTATTGGATTTTGAAATCAAGTAGGTAGTCTTAGTGCATTTTAAAATTAATTTTTGCATCAAAGATAACACCGTGGTCCCTGTGGCTGTTCACCAACTTAAGCGGTGAGCCAGCAATACAATATTCAAAATTAATTGGTCCAGTCGATCTTGTAAATTTTATACTTTTACATTTAGCTACATTTAAATACAAACAGTTTTCCTCACACCACGATGAGACTTCATCGACGTCAAACTGCAATTCCTGACAATCCAATTTGGACTTAATAGATCTGAATAATTTTAAGTCATCAGCATAAAGCAAACAATTAGAATATCGAATTCTCGACGAAAGATCATTAACAAACAGTATGAATAGGAGTGGTCCCAGATGACTGCCTTGTGGAACACCTGAGTGGTTAAGGATTTCTTTAGATGCCACAGTTCCAGTTTACACATTCTGCCTGCGGTTCGTCAAGTAGTTTTTCAGCCAGAGGAAAATATTGGAATGAAAAGCTAAGTCCTTCAAAATATTATGCTGAACTCTATCAAATGCCTATGAAAAATCTATATAAATTGCGTCAACCTGGTCCCACGCTCAATTCCTTTAATGCAAAAGTTTGCAAATAAAGTGAGATTGGTTACCGTCGATCTGCCACTAACAAAATCATGTTGATCCATTGAGATGCTTGTTCTCAATTCCTCATATATACAATTTTTCACAAGGGCTTCAAAAACTTTTGGTATTAATTTCAGTTTTGAAATGGGTCTGTAATTAATAACCTCTTGTTTAGAGCCTGATTTGTGAATTGGACTTACAAGCGATAATTTCTACTCTTCCAAAAAGGCACCTTTTATCTTCAAACTCCATTGCAGCCCTCGACTGCCGTTCATCTCTTATGGAGATGGCGGAGCAGTTTAACATTCACCTCTGTTGGGTGCCGGGGCATAGAGATATTCCAGGAAACTGCAGGGCTGATGAACTCGCCAAAAAGGGAACCAAACTCCCCCTTTTACCTGAAAAGGGTTCTCTGGGTATCCCAATCGCTACCTGCAAACTTTTATTCAAGCTATCTGCAATCGAGAGAACAAACCTTAGGTGGACAGGTAGTAATACATGTCTAGCGACTAAGCACATCTGGCCAAAGCTGGACCTGCGAGCTGCGACGCTCTAAGAGTCTGATCTCACTAAACCGACTGCATATTAGCTCCACTATAGGTGCCATTACAGGGCACTGTCTGATAGGCAAGCATGCATCGAGGCTTGGCGTTTATTCTAACGATTTCTGTAGAAGTTGCTTGGACGAGGAGGAGGAGGAGACTATACTTCACCTTCTCTGCACATGTCCAGCTCTCTCCCATAATAGAAATCTTTATCTGGGAGATTTCTTGCTTAACAATCTTAACGACTTGGCTAACGCTGACGTTAGAAGTCTATCGCGCTTCATAAGAAGCTCTAAATGGTTTAACTAGTAGTGGGGAAACCCCTCGATCCGTGTGGCATCACAATGGACCTAATCCTGGTCTAAGTGTGTCGGCCTTCTGTTGACAGCCACTTTAACCTAACCTAACCTAAAAGGCACCTGAAGAAAGTGACAAGTTGAAAATCTTGGTTAGTGGAGCCGCGAGACTTTCAGAACACATTTTAAGAAACGTAGGACATACGTTGTCCGGAGCCAACTTAAAAGTGGGTTATAAAGAAGAAAGCTGGAGCAATACTTGATTTACTGTCAAATTTAGGCTACCCATATTGGTAATAGTATCACAAAAAGTTTTATGTGTTGACGGAGAGGAGTCCCGGACATAATTAGACTGAAAATAAGAAGCAAACATATCGCAGATACTTTTTTCATTACTAATCGATTGACTTAGATAATGCATGTTAGCCGGTAAACCGAACGATTTGCGCTTTAAATTTAGAAACACCCAAAAAGCCCTAGAGTCACTCTTAATGTTGGTCTTAATTGAGTGCATATATTTAGTGTACACAAACTTTTTTACAGTTTCGTATTCACGTCTTATTTGCGTGTAAATAACGCGATGGCTACAATCCTTTCGATACCTTTTCTGCATTTCAGACATCTTATTTTTTAAGTTGCACAATCTTTTAGTAAACCATATTGGCTTATTACTATATTTAACTGCTTTTAGTGGAACCATTGTATATAAACTCTAGAGTTTATATCCAATGGTGGAACAAACCGAATATATGCTTCCTCAATTACACCCATAAAGGAGTCGTAACACCTCTTTAAGTCAAGAAAATTAAGAACTTCTTCCCAGTTGACTGTATTAAAAAATAAATTTAAACCAACATAATCAGCTTTGCTAAAATCCCGAACTGAGTTAATTTCTGTTTTAGTAAAGTTCAATTCATCAAAATTCAAAATATTTTAATTAACTTCTAGAGCATTATGGTGAATACCTACTATTTCTCAAAATAGGAACATCTGCCATATTTAGATTAGCTTCTAATTCAGAATCTATAAATACTAAATCTAAGATTCGAGTTAAGGAATTAACAACATAGTTTAGCTGGTTAAGATTAAGGGATAACATATTATCAATAACAATGCATTTAACTTCACTTAAAAGATTAGAATGCACTAAGCATTTTTCGTTGTCGGAATAGATCCAATTTACGTTAGGGAGGTTAAAACCACCCAAAACAACAATATGCGCATTCGAACCTAATGAACTAACAATAGTTTTGATATTATTTATATGAGTCGCATAAATAGTTATATTAGAATTAGGTGGAATATAAGAAACAATAAAATAAATGCAAGTAAAGCAAACTGGTAAAGTAACTTCTACACACAATTGCTCAACAGTTTTAAATTCAAGTGTAACTTCTCTACTTATAAGAAAAGATCTAATTGCAAATAATACACTACTACCTCTGCATAATCCAGATTCAGCAAACGATCGATCTCTTCTATATATATTGAAATCAGCGGCACGACACAGCTCAGAAGAAAGTATACAACCACACAGCCATGTCTCCGTTAATGCAATCAAATCATATGAGCAGGTAGATAAGGCAAGATAAAATGCATTCGTCTTAGACCGCATACCTCAAAAGTTTTGATAGTACAACGAAAACGAATCATTGGTTGAAATCGAAGATGTGGAACATTTAAAATTGTTTAACGCAATGTGATTTCCTAAGCTAAAACCTGGTTTCTCTGAATGTACTGAAAATTTCTCACGTACACACCAGCAGGCCAACAACTTGAATTGAATGCCGCATCATAGAGCTCAGATGGAACACCAATCTTAAATTTTTTAACGTATTTGATAAGAAGTTCATCCACTCCTTTCTTAATTAATTTAAAGCACTCGAATTTTGAATGGGGGACATTTAGGTTGGCAGCAACTAAGTCAGCATTTCCTTTTGGGAATTACTTTAATTTCCCCATTGCCAGTAATAACATTGCTTCCAATAATGCAATTTTGTTTACGTTTTTTGCGCATATTAACTTTTTCCCAATTCTCCTTTACCTTATTGGCGTCACACACATCAGCTGCGTTGATAGCGAGATCATCACTTGCGCTTCCATTTACCAATATATACGATCAGGATCTGCCTATAAAAGGATTATAACCCTCCCATTTAACTCCATCTCTACTGGTCCGCCTTTGGAGTTCGCAGGGTTAGTGGAAAAGTGTCAACAACTTTAAATCCGATCATTTTGCAAAACATTCCGAGCATCTTTAGATTTTGATCAGTAAGTCTCTCGGGTCGAGTGTTTTAATATATCTACACGCGCGAGTGATTCAACGTTTTCCGAAAACCTTTGCTTACACCCGGTGGTCGTAATTTCCGTAGTGAAAAGGAAATAATATAAAGAATATGCGTAAGCGGCTGTTTTGAGGAGATAAGAGCAACACCCGTCCAACCCATATTGTTGTGTGTGAAATGAAGACAAGCCACTAGGTCGGTCCATTAAATTTTTGTTAACAAATTTTAAAACCACCCAGATGTATATATGCATCCCAGGAGTTTTTTCCAGCCTTACATTGTCCATGTCATAATTTGTCGAAGCACGATTCAATATTTCTGACTTATGATTTTGATGCTGGAAATAATTCATAGGGTTTTATCTACACATACCGGGATTTCAAATACCTCACTTCAACTTCAACAGGATTATAAAAATCTACGAAATATTGTTGTTCGTAAAATGCGTAATGCTATGGCAAAATTTTATTCCGTAATGGTTAAGAATAGGACATAGTAGAACGTTTTTAGTCTATAAGGCGTCAATGTGATTAATCAGTTTTGTGTTAAAGCTAGTTTGAGGTCAAAATAATATCAATATCATCCTACCTAAGTGAACAAAAACAGGCCGTGTCACTAGATGGAAACCCATACGATTTTCTCTTCGAAAACTCCATTCTGTGGCCACTATTGTTCTCCTTGTATATCAATAGGTCACAAACAGCGTTTGAGATTTAGTCAAACACATTGCAATTTGCAAAATGCAACTTCGAGAGCGAAACACAAAATGGTTGTAAACAAATGAGAAAATTATGTCAAATTACAAGCGAGAGAGAAAATTCTCTCAAAATCTAAGCATTTGTATGTTGGGAAAACTGAAAACATCGCCGCAAAGTTGGTGGGATTCGCACTTCAACTTTGATTTTAGGATTGAGGTATAACGTTGAAGTCGAAGAGTTGAGGTTGAGGTACTAATGTGTCCAATCCTACCAAAAAGCATTGCTTCTGAAAAGTGCGGCGTGGTTGTCAAAATTAAAGTCGAAGTTGAAGTGTTGATCTGTTTCTTCCATTTTGTATAGCAAAACAATTCAAATGACATTAAACGCGCATGCATTAGGATATAATCTGTAATTTAATACTTCACCGTGTTTGAACGCGACGTTAAAAACGCGGTGTGTGACCGGGGCTACGTATTACAATGTAACACAACGCGGCGTTAAAGCGCGTAACTTGTGGCGAAGACTTTAGCAATTTAAGATAGGTTTGTAAAGTCTGTTCTCTGCCATTTAAATGAAAATGCAACATGACAGCCACACAAAAAACTAAACTATAAAGGTTAGGTTAGGTTTAGGTGTCTGTCGGCAGAAGCCGACACACTTAGACCAATTTAGGTCCATTGTGATACCACATATGTATTATGTGTAATAAAAGTGTAAGCTCCTAATCAGTTTTTCAAATTCTGCACAGTTTTTAGTTAAATTTAAAAGAAAACTTGCTCAAGTCAAACACCAAAAAAAAAGAAAAAAAAAAAAAAATCTCACCTGCATTTCCAAGGTAGGAAGTATTTTAAGTCTAAAAATTTGCAAAATTCAACTTTCGCTAAAAGTAAACGGGATTACTCTATGAACGGCAACAAAAGAACAGTAACTGACACTTCACCAGAGCCTAATTACACTAACAAGAAGCATAGCTCATATCCACAACACAAGATGGCAGTCGGAGATATGTCTATAGCCGAATTTAAAAATCTCCTCAGTGACTCGATCGCAGACCAAATAAAAGATTTGGCAACTAAACACGATTTTGCATCTCTAACTACCGAGTTGGATGCTTTACGTACGGCCAACTCACAATTGTGCCAAAAACTAAATGCCATGACGGAGCGGTGTGAGCTCCTAGAGTCTCAAATTGAAATTATCTCGCGGAAAACAAATGAAAACTGTTTGGTGGTACACCTTCCTCTAGACAGAGAAACCGACGGAGTTGAAGTAGCCAAACAAACTTGCCGTGGGCTTCTCAAGTTACAAGAAGGTGAAGATATTCACTTTAAAAAGGCACGGATAATAAAAAACACTCACGCACAGAGGAGCACTGTCTTTTTAGAATTGCACTCGCCAGATGAGGTGGAAAAAATACTGTCTGTCGCTTATCAACTCAAAGGTACTGCCATTAGTATTTCCCGAGAGCAGACACTATTGTTCCGGCAAAAAAAGCAGACACTATTCGAAATCAAAAACAAACTCTCTGAAATTAATCCCGAAGCAAAAATCACAATTAAAGGCGACAAAATGCAAATAAACAACAAAAAATTTTTATACAAGTTCGCGCGTGGTCTGGTTGTCAACTCTCCGGCGGAGCTGCATTTTGTCAACAACTTGTTTGGTGACATTTCACGTGATTATTTTGACTGCAGCGATGGAGTGAAGTTAGCTGCGGCTGATAAGCAAGCACCATCGGTCTCTCAACTGACGTCACTTGCCCGCGAATCTTCGCATATTCTTAAGTCGATAACACAATAGGAAAATAATGCCGTCTGCCAAAATATTATTATTAACACTATTAATTTATCAATACTCTCCTATAATATTTCTGGCCTAAAAAATAAACTTTTGCAACCAGACTTTTTTAAATATGTCTTAAAGTTTGTTATAATTAAGTATATCGAGACTTTTTTAGAAGAAAAAATGGAAGATGATTTCCGTAAATATTTTAAAGATTTTAACTTAAAATTTGTTCCAGCAATTAGGTCAAATCTACATGGAAGAGCGAGCGGGAGTGAAATTTAAATACAACTACTCGTATTTCGTTGATGTCAAACGTATGAGAGATAGGCTTGTTGTTGAAATTTTAAACAGTAAATTTAAATTTCAATTGCAATAACTGGCAAAACGCTTTCGACAATTTACGTGGCTTTCTTAACGATTCTTCCTTGGAAAATATTATGATAATCGGTGATTTTAATGCTCGAATTGGTTATTTTCAAAACTCTCCTGCTTATAGTTTATTTACTTCATTCAGCACAAATAGAAATTCGAAAGATCAAACCTTCAATAGGGAAGGTAGGCTTCTGACGGAATTACTTATGGATTTCGGGTTGTATGTGCTGAATGGGGTAGCAAATGGTGATGTGAGCGGCGAACTGACGTTTATTAGCGGCCAAGGTCAATCGATGCGATCTCGGGAGATTGGTTGAACGTGGTTGATGATCTGCAGGTGCCCATAGCCAGTTTCTCAGCGCACTTACCACTAGATTTAAAATTCCATCTCGTTGAGGGGTATATTCAGAGAATCCCAGTTAGTCTCCCCAAACTTAAGTAGGTCGAAAGTAGAGTTTATCGGTACAAAAATCTTTTGAATCACCATTGTAATGCTCTCCCACTGCAACCTGAGAGTGACATTGATATGATTGGTGACAGTATTACAAGGGTAATCCACGCTTCGGCTCCTCCTGTGAACAACGCCCCTTCGTTCACTCCTAAAAGCAAATTGTTCGATAGAGAATGTAGCAACTTACGAAAACTCTCTTTTAAGTTCTTAAAACTTTTTAGAGCTACAAACTCTTTTGCCTTCAAATCGTTGTACCTGCGCGCTAATAAGGAATTTAAACAGTTATGCTATCAGAAAAAAGCTAGTTACCTCAAAAGTCTTTTAACTAGGTTACAACAGTCCAAAAACTCAAAAGAATTCTGGAATAATGTTCAGGAATTTGGGAGGGCGCGTTCGAACTGTGAAGATTTCTGTCGAAGCTGATACGTTAGCTGCTCATTTTAAAACACTGCTATCAGCGGAGGAGGGTCTTCACAGTTTTAGCTTTGCATTACCAAACACAATGGTATCTGAACTTGACTGCCCGATTTCCTTAGGAGAACTTAAAGCTTCCTTGCAGGCTATGAAAAACAACAAAGCTCCGGGGTGCGATGGTATTCCAATTGAATTTTTTAAAAACGGAACAGACCAACTCGAGACTTATATTGTGGATTTTTTCAATGTAATATACAACAGCCCTTGTGTACCAACGTGCTTTACCAAAGCGCTTATTTTTCCCATTTTCAAAAAAGGTGATGTGAGTCGACCAGAAAACTACAGAGGCATCTCTATTCTCAATTCTCTAAGAAAGATTTTCGCTTCGATCTTATACACAAGACTTTCCAGGTGGATAGAGGTTTATATTCGCCTCAGCATGTATCAAGCTGGTTTTCGGGCTGGTTTTTCCACCGTTGATCATATTTTCACGCTCACTAGCATCGCTAGAAAATATATTGAAAATAATAAGAAACATTTTGTGTGCTTTGTAGATTTTAGAGCAGCGTTTGATACAGTTAACATGCAAGCTTTAATTTATAAACTGGCATCCCTTGGAGTGTCAAGAAAGTTCTTAATGTTGTATGCCAAATTTCTTTCGTCATCTTGCGCAGCTGTGTGGGATGGGTCAAACCTGTCCGAATGGTTTGAAACATCTGCAGGCGTCCCTCAGGGCTGCATATTAAGCCCAATTTTATTCGCGTTGTACATTGATGCAATATCTGATATTCTTCCGGGTGGCGTTAACTTTGCGGGCAATCACATATAAGTACTTCTGTACGCTGATGACCTAGTGTTACTGGCGGAAAATCCTTCTTCTTTGCAACTGCAAATTAATAGATTGCAAACCTACTGTAAAACTTGGGATCTCCATATCAACGTCGCAAAAAACAAGGTCATGGTATTTGAGAACCGGCAGAGAAGACGTCCTGGGGTGGGAACTTGGCGCCTTAACAACGATCAAATTGAGGTAGTTCGTGAGTTCAAGTACCTGGGTGTTTTGTTGTCGTATAATCTAAACTTTAACAAGCATGCTAGAGAAAAAAGTATTGAAGCCAAACTGGCACTCAACATGATGTGGCCGAAGTTCTTCGCCAATCAAAACATTGACCTTTCTTCGAAGTATCAAGTGTTTAACGCCACAGTTAATACTTGTATGTGCTATGGTGTGCAGGCCTTTGGTGGGAGTCCCCTCGAAGAATTTGAGGCAGTCCAAAGATTCTTTTTCAAGCGTCTATTCCGGCTACCAAATGCGACTCCGACCTACGCTATTCATGTAGAGTCAGGTTTACCTCCCATCTACGTGCGAAATTTGAAAGCTCATTCTGATTATTTAACCAGAGTCGTAATGAGAAGCGGGAACAATCTTTCCAAGACTCTCTTAATAAGATTGCTACAAACCAATGCTTCTCCATTTAAGGATTGGAACCAGCTAGCGATATCTCTCGAACTGAATGTCTCCTTTACTTTAACTAATGTTAACGACTGGCAGAGGCTTTTTGCAATGATTATTGCTAAAGTGGATGACAAATTATACGATCAACACCTAATTAGAGCATCTTCCTCAGCTTCAAGGTTAATCTATAGGAACCTAAACCATCATTTGCTATCTCACGTAAGTTATTTCAATATAAATTATTAATCGAAAGTTATAAGCACCATTTTTAGAGCGAGAGCAGAATTAATAAATTTGAATTCCATGCCACACAGAACAGATCTTGAGGAAACGTGTAATCTATGCAACATGAGAGTGCCTGAAAATATTCACCACTTCATTGCGGAATGCCCTATTTTACAAGAGATTCGTCGACTATAGTTCCGAGTAAGCAATCTGTCCGTAAATGGTCTGTACGATATACTAAACGGAGCTAGGGGGTGGCTTGTTTTGTACAAATACTGCAATCATGCTCTGTTATATCGTAATAGCTTTTAAAAGTCCAAGCTACAAGCCATTTTTGCCGTTCTTCTTAACTTTTTGCTTTAATAATCCAAAATTTTTATTTTATGTTTCAAATCATTTAAAATTGCTAATTATTTATTTTTTTTTGGTGTTCTAAATCACTTCAAAATTATAAATCTTTATGTTGCAAATCATCAAAGTTGTTTTAGACCCCCTCGCTGAGCCATTCCATTCTTTTAATCTAGTTTTATACTTAGATATTGATGTACAAATTGCATTTATTTTTTGTTTTATTTTTTATAAACATATTTTTTTTTCTTTTTTATTTTCTTTTCTGTCGACTAATTGTTAAAGACATAACGAATTAATCTTTTATGCTTAAACCCAAAATCTTGTGTTGTAAATAAGTATTTCTTTCTTTTTCAATTTTCCTTTTCAATTTAACTTCTTTGTAATAATTTCTTTAATATCTATGAAATGTCATTTCCGGCAGAAGGCTATTTCTGCCATGCTTGTGTTCTCAAACACATGTGTATTATCTACCTCAACTCTGTAGATGGGACTGGCCAACAACACGCGGTTGTTTTCAAACGGTCCCCCATCTATTTACTCTAACCCCGCCCAACGTCGTTTAATTGCGGTGATCTGCCGAGAACCGATTAACTCGACGTGGTATGGTCGTTGGTTCTTAAACTATAAAACTAAATTGAAAAGTTAGTCGACAGCAGGGCTGCCATTTTACTGCAATTGCCTCCGTTTGTGGCTTCCAATGGCTGAGACTAACTGTCAAATATTATTAAAGTGTTAATACTGTGCCGTTAACTCTTTTATCTGGATTTTTTAAGAGCGATCCTTCTATTAAAAAACTCCGTCGGAATTTATTTTGATATAACTTTTAGCATATAGCATAGCTAGGTGGGTGGGTGAACTTGGGTGGTGGTTGACCTGGATCCCGTGGCAGCAGTAGGCACGCTTGCGATCGCACGGCATTAGCTCGACGGTGGGGTGGGATCTTGCTGCCTCCCTATGAATACATGGTTATCTTGCCTGATTGTAATGAATGTTTTATAATTATATTGAAAAGAGGGGTTGAAAAGAGAAAAGTAGAACTTGTTCAAGGGAGAACTATTTAAAAACTGAATAAAAAGGGGTAATATGAACAAAACATCTGATGTCGTTTCTGGTGTTGATAAACATCAGGACTTGCCCTCCCCTTTGCAATTGGTCGAAACCGCTTGCACCGTGACTACCCAGTGTCCATATTTGTAGCTGGAATAGTCCCTAACGCTCCCCTTGCGAGCGTTTACCCGATCACACCTTAACTACGAATCAACTTATTCGCAATTGAAAACCATGATTAATTTATTTATACATTCCAGGAATATTGAGAGATAATTCATTTTATTTTAATACGCTACCAAAGTATTCAAAAGGTATTATTACAAAGAAAGAAAACTGTTAACATATTTGTTTTTGTAAAAAGCATTATGCAGACGCGAGTGCTTATTAGGTATATGTATGTGTAGGTAGTAAGAGAAATTGTACACATTAAGATAGTTATTTCCTAACCAAATTATAAAAAAATATGTAATTTTATATTGGGATCTTAATAAGATATTTACTTAGTTCATTTAGTACTTTAGTATTTATTATTATGCCTTTTGTATTTTTTTTTGTTAAATTTTGTTGTTTTAGTAAGGACGTTAATATAAGTGCTGCGAAGACATAGTAGATATGCCGGTAGCAGCTCGCATCCACAAAGCGCTAGGCAAAGATCATAATAACGGTGTAGGTTTACTAAAGAAACCAAATGGCACCTACACGACGGACCGAGAAGATTCAATCAGAACGCTTCTTCAGGTTCACTTCCCAGGTTCGTCTATTCGCGACATAGGCGGTAACTCTAACGATGTGGACCCCAAGGTACATGTAGATAGTAGAGTAAACAGCTTATCTGGAAAAATGTTTAGTCCAGATAAGGTTAGATGGGCAATTGGCTCATTCAAACCATTTAAAGCCCCAGGTGGTGACGGCATTTTTCCGGCCCTTATCCAGAGGGTTAGTGATGTCATACTGCCGATGGCTATTGCTTTATTTAGGGCTAGTTACAACTGGGGATACATTCCACTTTCCTGGAGACTGGTCAACGTGATTTTTATCCCCAAAAATAGCAATAAGCCAAGTGAACTGCCTAAATCATATAGACCCATCAGTCTAACATCCTTCTTTCTAAAAACCATGGAAAGACTTATAGATGGTCATATTAGGGAGCAGATAGTAACATCAAGCCCCCTGCACTCAAGTCAATTTGCGTACAGAAAGGGCAAATCCACTGAAGGTGCTCTTCACTGCCTTGTCAAAAAGGTAGAGGAGACTTTCAAGTCTAAGGAAACGGCACTTTGTGCCTTCTTGGATGTTGAGGGTGCCTTCGATAGTACCGGATACGACTCGATAGCCAGGGCGATCAGTAATAAAGGTATCGTAGTATCGACGAACCAATGGATCAGAGCCATGTTGGAAAGTCGTATAATTACCTCCTCCTCTGGAGGTAATTCGGTGTCTGTGACAGCAGCCAAAGGCTGTCCCCAAGGAGGAGTACTCTCTCCCCTCTTGTGGTCACTTGTCATCGACAATCTACTGGTCAGTCTACACAGACTAGGCTTTAACGCCATTGGTTATGCTGATGACCTGGCGATAATTATTAATGGTAAGCGTAGCGCAACCATTACTGATAGCATGCAAACAGCATTGCTACATGTCTTAGAATGGTGTATTAAGGAAGGACTTTCCATCAACCCTCTTAAAACCATCCTGGTACCTTTTACGCGAAAAAGACTAGTTAACTTCGAACCGATCACCGTAAATGGTACACCCCTGAGCTACTCCAATGAGGTCAAACATCTGGGAGTCATCCTGGATAGGAAACTAAATTGGAACTCACACGTAAAGGCCGCCACTGAGCGTGCCACAAGAGCCATGTGGGCCTGCAGACGCCTATACGGCAGAACTTGGGGTCTGAACCCCAGAATGATATACTGGATGTACACCATGATGGTTAGACCCATCATCACGTACGCCTCCATCGTGTGGTGGCCAAAAGTACTTGAACGTACTACGGCTAACAGGCTCCAAAAGCTACAACGTGTTGCCTGTCTGGGAATAACTGGTGCCATGCGCACATGCCCTACGGTAGCACTTGAAGCCATAATTGGACTCTCACCACTACAAGCATTCATTCAGAAGACGGCTGCCAGATGCGCTATTAAGCTTCAGCTTGAATATAAGTATAACTCAAATGACCATGTGGGTCACCTGAAGATACTCAACTCTATCCAAAACTTGGATATGTTTTACACCATCCCTGACTTAATGGTAAGGGAATATAGTTTCGATAAACTATTTGAGGTAGAAATACTAGACCGTTCTAAATGGGTCTCGGGAGTTCCAGCTGTGGACCCAAAAAGTCTGGTATGGTACACCGACGGATCAAAAATGGAGTCTGGAGTTGGTGCTGGTGTCTTTGGACCCAACACCAAGGTCTCGATACCTATGGGGATGTGCCCCATAGTGTTCCAGGCGGAAATCCATGCCATTGAGATCTGCGCTATCTTAAACTCCAACAAAGGAATTAAGGGCGCAAAGATACATATCTTCTCAGACAGTCAGGCGGCACTTCAGGCACTGTCGTCCAATCACAATAGACTCTCTGACTGTAAAAAACTGCTGCTGCGCCTTACAAAAGCTAGCTAAATACAACAAAGTTAAACTCGGATGGGTGCCTGGCCACCGAGGTTTTGTAGGGAATGAAGCTGCAGATAAGCTTGCCAGAGCTGGCTCTGAAGCCGCTTTTGTCGGTCCAGAACCGTACTGCAGTGTCAACTGGACTACTGCTCTAGGGGTTGTCAAAGATTGGGAGCAACAGACTCGCCTTTAACATTGGGTAAGCGCCCCTGGTCTGAGACAGTCTAAACGCTTGATTAAGCCCTACTCCTATAAGGAAATCCTTACTCTAAATAAGGAAAGCATTAGACTGCTGGTTGGCTTTCTCACTGGCCACTGCGGTCTGAGATATCATCTCAACAAGATGAACCTATGTCCAACGCCAGAATGTAGATTCTGCATGGAGGACGAGGAGACCTCAGAACACATACTCTGTGAATGCCCGGCTCTACATTAGTTGAGACGACGCCTTCTCCACAGAGAGATGTTATCACTGGCAGAGCTTCGCAACTCTACCACCAAAGACGTGCTGAGTTTCATTAGGGAAGTCAGTTGCCTTTTGGCGTAAAGACAACCTTGTGGCACAAAAGATCTTTTCAGGTCGTTTATTAAAAAAAAAAAAAAAAAAGGACGTTAATATAATATCTACAAGAAATTATTTAATCGTTGTAAATAATGTACTCACAGTTATCTCGTACCGAAGAAATTTGTGGCCACAAGTTTCCTGCTGATGACGGATGATGATAATTTGAATCGATGTTTGACTTAGGTATTTCTTAAGCACTTTGCTGCGACTAATTGTTTTGTTTTAATTTCATGTACACAATTTCTTAGGCAAATTAGAGATTAAAATATTATCAAAGCCACACCAACAAAAGAGTAGGTGTGGTAAATTTAAATGAAAAAAAAACAAGATTTGTATAGGTTAGGTATAGGTTATCTCAGTGAGATTTCGCGTAATATTAGAAGGGTTAAAGAGCACTCGCACTTGCACCTTTTCTTTATGATTATAAATTTACGTTAAATTTAAATTTTTTTTATTAATATGATAGGATTTGAATGGGACGGCAGGAACCGTTTTATGAGTGGCGGGGATTTCAGCGAATTAGCTACACACTTTGCAGCCGCGTGCTCTCGATGTCTGAGTCTTGTAGTCTAACACGTGTGTCTTCGTCTATTTTCGTTGTAGGTGCTGACATCTGAAAGCTCAGCTTTGGATGATGCCCTTTTCGATCTCAGAAGATTAAATGCTAGCTAGCAGATTATTTATTGCTGCGGACGCTCCCACTCGACTTCTCTATGCAGTCATCGAGAAGTTAGCGAGCAGGTGTATACGTGCGTCCGCAATTTCTGTCGACAAACAAGCAGCAAATAAATACCGATGGGATTATAATTATATCTTAATTTTGTAATTTACCTTTTTTGATTTCGGGTGAAGTTTTGGAGATAAATTTCCCAACTCAAGGATGTAACAGCTTATCTGCTAATGGCTTGGGAATTTTCGTATACAGGTATGCCGAATGGCGTAAATTCAGGTGGTTTTCTCTTTTTGCGCTTGGACTCACTAACCCTTTCCAGTACCCTATCGTAACACTGGATAATATTATAATGGATAAAAATCAAGATTCTGCATACCTTTTAGGGGTGGGTTAATCCAATTGAAATAATTCTCGGTTTTTTTTTCTGAGTTGTCCTTGGGCAGAAAATACCTTACTACGGCCACGGTCTGTATGCAAAAGAGGGACCTAGGCGATCGTGGATCGAAATTAAATAATTTATGACCGTCATAGTTCAGTGGCGGAAATTAGGGATTCACGATAGTCGTCGGGGTACGTTTGTTTAACGTCCGGTTTAAGTAGTGTCATGGTGGAGTCAGGCGTTAAATTTAAAACTTAACGAAACATGTAAATATATCTATCTGTGGTTTAAGGTGTACGCCACAAGCACGCTGAAAGGTCTTACGTTCTAAGTTTTTAACCCGGGACTAAGTACAAAGAGCTCATGCTACGAGCAGTTTGTGCCACATGTCACTGATAATGCTGTCAATAATTGAGAGGTTTCATGTAGCCATTATAATTTTCGAGGGTCGACGAATGTGTTAGGATATTGAAATGCCAAGATGCATCAATGCCGGAAGGAATGCTGGAGAGAGTTTGATACAAAAGCCCTAGAACGACTACGGTTAATTATTTAAGGAAGGTAATGAAGTATTATGCCACGAATGGGAATAAATAAGGTGAAGTTGTGCATAGGAAATTCGAAACGTATGAATAAATATTGAATACGAAAAAAACTATCAGAAAGAGAGTGTTCAATATTTACACAGATGTAAAAATTAACTGGTGTATATTTTTAGAAAGTACGAAACATAGTATGGTTCAGGTCGGGAATTTTCGAAATGCATTTGCAATTATGTAACCTCTAGTTTTAAAGTTCACCAGCAAATAAACCCAAGAAAATTTTGCTTGCGGTACCAACTAATTTTTTTAGAGGCGAACTCTTTTCCTCGTTCTTAGTTCATTCATCATAATATGTTTTTTTTAAATATGGTAAACATTTGGTAAAAAAGTTGGCATTTGAACAGTTCACGGAACAAATGTGATGAATTAAGATGTTTGGTTCCTAACTCTTAATTTTTCTGTTTTCTCTTAAATGGTATTGAAAAGTTTTTTCTTGGCTTTGTTAATTTTTTTAAACCTAGTTTCTGTTTGACAAAAAAGTCTACTGTAATTTTTTATAGAATCTGCTTCGAAATTTTTTTTCATAAAGTGGCAACGCTGACAACAGCCGAGTTAGCTAAACTAAAGGTACGATTACACGGTAATCTTTCGAGTCATTTAAATGACGCTCTGACGTAAAAATTGCGTCACAAAGCCGTCTTTTTAATGTCGTTCTGTGTGATCGCCATTTTTGGGACGACATTTTAGGCGTCGTTTAAATGACTAGGAAAATGACGAAGAAAATGACATGAATTTTGTGCCATTAAAATGAAAAAAATGCCCGTGTGATCGCCCTTTAATGACGCCTAGGACAAATGTCTACACTTTTTGACTGTTGCGTCATTTAAATGACAGCCTCCAGAAAATGACAAGGCACGAAATTCATGCCGTGTCATTTTTCTACGCAAATGATATATGACACAGCAATATGATATCTGTGCTTTCATTTGATGTTTGTTGCATGAGTCTGGCTACTATTTCGGTACAAATTACTATGAGTGATATGGAATACAAGTGCCGACAATATGGACTAATCTGTCAACTATCGTGTGAGTTTGAATACCGAAGGTATAACAAAGGCGAGCAAATTACGCAAAACGCAGAAAACAGGAGTAAATGGGGATAGGTGTGGTTAGGTTACGTTAAGGTGGCTGTTAGCTGATAGCCAACACACTAGATAGAGATTTCGTTTATGGGAGAGTGCAGGACATGTACAGAGGAGCTAAAGTGTAATCTCCTCCTCCTCCTCGTCCCTGCAGCTTCTACAGAAGTCATTTGAATAGATGCCAAGCCTTGATGCGTGCTAGCATATTAGAGAGTGTCCTGTAATAACACATATAGCAGAGCCAATGTGCAGTCGCAGATCCAGCTTTGGCCAGATATGCTTTGTCGTTAGACAAATATTACTATATGTTCACCTAAGGTTTGTACTCTCGACTGCGGATAGTTTAAACATAAGTTTACAAGTAGCGATAGGTATATGTACCTAGAAAACCTTTATCAGGTAGACGTAGAAGAGGTAATGCGGTTCCTTTTTTGGCGAGTTCATCTGACCTACAATTCCCTGCGATGTCATTATGCCCCGACACCCAGAAGAGGTGAATATTGAACTGCTCTGCCATCTCCTCAAGAGATGAACGGCAGTCTACGGCTACGATGGAGTTTGATGAGAATGAGTTCAGGGACTTTATCGCGGCTTGACTGTCCGAGAAGATACAGATGTAAATAGGAAACGCGCAGCAGCTTCAAGGCGTTTGTGACGAAACTGCGCAAGACAAAGTCCGGCAAGGTGCAATCGATGCAGGTGATGTAAAATATCCACATTTACATTATACTTTATTAGTGGGGATTAAAAAATTATGGAGCGACGTGCACGCCAGCACCACTTTTTTTGTTTTTTCGGCATCCAGGTTGATTGGCTGTCGGAGGACACGAAAACGCGCTGACTGCTTTTAAGTCTTGAATGCTTTAAGCCTTTTGACTGATCTTAAGTCGTTCGACTGCTTTAAGTCTTCTATAATATTGGATTCTTGCAAGTCCCTATTTTATATTTATATATGTATGTATATACTGTTATTTTATCGGAAAAAGGATATTTTTCCAAAATGTTTTTAGAAACCGCACGGTATAATTGTGTTGAACGTTATTCACTCGTGCTTCCGATGAAACGCTCTCTCGCATATTTGTGTTTTGTTTTTCGATGTGTGGCTTCACCAACCTCAACAAATAATCGAATTAATTGGCTGACATACGAAGTACATTGTGATATAGTTCAGGTTCTTCTTCGCGCAATTCGAGCAGTAATCCAGCACAAAATTCACTCTTCTCGCGACGGCTCAACCACTTCTTTTGCCAAATACTCCGCTTTCATCGCGTTGGCTCGTAATCAAGGTCGTCTTCACTGCTTTCCAGCACACACGCTGCCAAATACACCATCTCCGCAATTTCCACCATTATAACAAAAGTTCTTTTTGACATCTCTTATTTAGATGAGAGAAAAACACTAAATGACAGAAGCTATAATTTTCTCATTTGTCATTACGAAATCGAAATAATTGGAAAGGCGTCATTTGTCATTTTGATGAGGCAAGTCATTACCGTGTGATCGTAATTTTTTCGCTCTTCATTTAATGATATCCCAACGGAAAATTCTAAATGACTCGCAGTGCCTGTCACTTAATTTTGGGACAAAAATGACGATGATAGTCATTTCGTGTGATCGTCATTTTTTCGAAAATGGCCAATGACGAATCGTAGCTTGAATGTCTCTCTAATGCGACATTTATTCCTGACGTCACAGTGTCATTTAAACGACTCGAAAAAATGACCGTGTAATCGTACCTTAAAACTAATTTGTCAGTAATGTTGCCGTGTGCGTGCCCCTTCTTATTATTTAGGAAGTGACTTAATTCGGATAGGAAGTGACTCAAAATGAAACGGTTAGTAATTTTCTTCGGTTATCAGTTTGTTTTGAGTAGCGTATATACGGGCTGCGTTTCATTAAATGGCCTTTTGATGGTATCAATACTGGATATTGCTTCTGGATTGCTAAACCACTCCTAGTAGCTTGTTGCACAGTGATTCATAAATGACCTCTAAATAGTTGAGTTTAACTTCGAAGCAAATTTATTTTAAAGCTTCGATTATCTCATCCGTATATATAAGGGCCTTCCTACTTCGTAGGCTTTTCTTCATTCGCACACTTTTTCCATGATTACGTAACGGGCTCTCTCTGGCATCCGCGATGGGTTAATCTTTTTGGAGCCAATGCAGTCCAATGCTTTTTGAACTAGGTTTAGGTTAGGTAGAAATCCTCTTTTTGGGTGCCGTGAAATAACGCCAAACGAAATAAGGCCATATTTATAAATAGATTTTAATGATTGCCCTGTTTATGGGATCTACTTATGACTTCGCATCTCATCTCATAAAAGCGTATGGGAAGGCATGCTGCCCACCTACAAACCCCTCCTTGGGGTCACTGTTTGATTAGGAATAGGTGCAAGGCAGATTGTTGAAAATAGCACTAATGGAAAGTGAAAAAAAGCCTTATTTCATTTTAACAAAGCAAAACTTCCGATTTCATTGACTTGAAGAACAGCCATGGCACTCTGATTCAAATACTTTGTGAAGCCAAGGAACGCTACTGACAATGAATGTTATGTTATAAGCGACTTTAAAGTCGAGATACACATGATGAGTGTAGCAGAAGAAGAATAAACCATATAGAAATAAGTTCCTCTTTTCCAAAAACGCACTAAGGCGCAGTGGCTCAGTTAAGCTCAGTTAATCTACGTCTATAAGCTACGCATTCCTTTGACAAGTTCATTATTTTGCTTTCCCTCCAATTAATCTAATTCATTTTGAAAAGATCTTTGATATGCATCAATAGGTACACATACTCTCCATATGTTACGTATTAACTGGATATGAGAATGCAAAATGAATATATATTTCCTCCGCCAAATATTCAAATATTCAACACAAAACAATATAAGCGGCACTGAAGTAGTACGCAGAGTTGTTAAGATGCCTGCCATCAGACATGGCCGGAACAAGGAGTGAAAACAGCAAAAATAAGAGTCATCAAACGTAGGCAGATGATGTCGATATTCCATGAAACTGTGTTTATGTGTGTGTGTCTGTGCTACTCACTTACGGGCCGGGACACATCAAAGGGAATTTCGCACAATAAAAGTTTTTGTAAGTTTTGTAATAATGATGACTTACCAGACCACTTAGCCTCGTTTTTCGTCACAGGCCTAATGACTGTGCCGCCATGGCAAAGGCAGCGGCAGAGGCAGCGGCAATGGAGT
This sequence comes from Portevinia maculata, assembly GCA_949715645.1. Taxonomy (NCBI): domain Eukaryota; kingdom Metazoa; phylum Arthropoda; class Insecta; order Diptera; family Syrphidae; genus Portevinia; species Portevinia maculata. The sequence goes on along the minus strand of OX454525.1, from coordinate 363,351,067 downwards.
GCATGTGCATCCGAAGCATCCCAGGAATACAGGCATACAGTCACAGTAGTTGACAGGTCTTTTTTTCTATTTTACTAAGCTTATTGCATATGCACTCAAGTGAGTGGATGCGAGGAGGGTTGACATATGGGAAGAGCGAGCAAAAAAGGTGCAGTAGACAGATATGCAAAGCCATAAAGGATTCTTTCCACTTCAGCATTTTTTTTTCTGTACTCGACACCATCAGCCAACACTACACATATCCTTCCCCAAACCCCAGGTACTTGTAATCATCACTCATCGACGCGTCTACTAAACGCCTTTATGTGAAATCGTGATTCAGGACTCGGCTTCTATCCGTTGATTTTTTTTTGTATGTGTTGTTCCTTTATAATATGTTGGTTAATGCAAAGACAAAGGTACAAACAGTTATTAGCTTCAAGTGTGCTCTGATTAGTTGCGCTCTTAACGATTTTGGACGTTAAAAACGAAGTCACAACACGTTACCGTGCTAAGCGGCAGGATGAAGATTTAGAAATTATATAATATCGCCCTTAGGTGAGAACGAGAATGAAATATCCTTTTCAATTAGCCTCAAATCGAATGGCACACAAAACTACCTAGCATGATTGGTACAAGGTATTGCTATAGAAACTTATGTCGTTGGAATGCAAGAATCGATTGCACTATGTAAAGATAGAGAATTTCAGGATATTTTCAGGCTGACATAGTTTTGGCGGGTGTCAGGTGTAAACGAGTGAATGTGGTACGAGCTAGATGGATCATACGAAAGCAAAAGGACCTCGCCCTGGACATACGCGAAAAGAGAACGGTCGGATGATATCACGAATTGATTTTTGTCTTTTAGACGTGAAACGAATAGGAAATACCTTCCTATCGTTGAATGTGAAAGGATTTCAGAATTTTATTAGCCCGTTTGGAAAAGTTTTCTCGAAATAGTTGGGTGCATTGTTGAAATGGTGCTTCTATCTTCAATGGAATGAGGGGGAGAAAGGGTGTGTAGGAAAGAAGTTGATGTAATGGCTTTTTTATGCCATCGGTGGCGATGGGTCTGAGCTTTAAGTTGATTTTAGTATATTTGTTGGCTTCCTGTTAAGAGTATTAAAACGTTAGTGAAATAGTACGTGTAAATAGGAAAGACGTGTTTTCCTAAGAACTGACATTGATTCAAAATCGAAGTCAAGCACTATTATCTGACAAAAGAGTATACGAAAGAGGAAGGCGTCGTCCAACTATTTTAAAGTTTTGTCATTCATTTAATTCATTTCATTTCATTTATACATTTCGACTAACATACGTGATAAAAATTATTAAGTCTTCTTCTTCTTCCTTAATGACGGTGAGGCTTTGATTTAAAGGGATCATAACATTCCCACTTAACTGCATCCCCACTGGCCAGCCCGTGTGGTTCGCCGATTAAATATATATTGGTTAATATTAAATATTTGATTTAATATAAATTAAAATTAACAGGTTACTTTTTCTACACGACTGGTCCTTTTGCGGACGCTCTCAGCTTAACAATAAGATCATAAATATTGCCTTTGGGCCTAAAAACTATTTTTCGAACTAATGTCACATATGAACGTATTAAACGAGAAGATTTTTGAAAACTCGGGAAATTTATTAAATTTAATTGAAGACAAGTCGAACCCATGTTGCCTACTCTAGTTAAGTCGTCAAGCTATTTAAACTTTAATAAAATCACTGTTCTGAGCCAAGTGTTTTGTCTGGCTCACGCAGTTATCAGAAATTACCGATGGACACTTTTGCGAAACTTTTTGATATAATATAGAAAAAAATAGAAAAAGAGTTGTTATTACATACTGCTGGATTTTTTTTGAATGAAGTTGCAAAAAACAAAATGAGGTTTCCGAAAAAATACGTTCCTACGTCGAATGTCCTTATTGGTAGGGAATAAGGCTCTTTTCTGAAGGTTTATCGAAGAAATCAATAGAAATTAAAGTCTTTTTATTTGCAAAACATGTAGGCAAGTCGTTCTACACAATTCCTTAATACAAAGAATTTGCCACGCCCAATGTTGGACTAAGAAGGTACGATCGTTTGTCGCACTTTTCTACGCGCCTTTTTAACATGACGTTTGACAGTCTACTTCAGTTCCGCATTTTAACTTTTCTCTCCATCATTCTGACAACACGACAACCTCCCGGTCTGTACAAGAAACTGGGTAGGTGTTCCTCTGACAGGTCTAGTCAGTTGATTCCTTCGCGTTATTCCTCCCTTATCTCTGAGCGTCAGTTTTTTATTAACTCCATTCGTCTATGGAACTCCTTACCGCTTCATATTAGAAGAATCAATAACAAAAGAAGGTTTAAAAATGAATAAAGAAACTATCTGGCACGTACTGTTAATAGATACATAATATTATTGAATTAGTTCGTCTTTCTTTGCAGCTCTCATCTGGAGAATTTAGCTTATTACTAGTTTATAAGATAGTATATCTTAAAGTGTATAGGCATTACAAGATGAAATAAAATAAAAATGAAATGAAAGTAAATGTTTTGGGGATAGAATTAGGGTATCCAACAGTTTGCCAAGCGGATTTCAACCAGTTGAAGATATATCACTGCAGGGCCCGGGTATACCTTCCGTATCGTCAGTCGAAGTTTAATTTAGCACGTATTCACATAACTAATTAAGGCCCGGTTTATTCGCTCTCCATTATCTAAAAACGCCATTAAAAATGGAAAATTTATAGATTCTCTGTAGAAAATCTATATATTTCGAGTATCTTCTTTTTTTTGGTTTAAGCCATTTTAGATTTTTTTTTTCCAACAAATGATGGTAGACCCAATTTTTCGGGATTTTAAGCTTCCAAGATGCCGGCCTTTCGGGATTTCGAATTTTCTGGATTGCAAACTCAACTCACATATAAAAGACTAAACATTTCAAAGATTTAATCATAATAAATAGAGCTCGTAAAAATTTCGAAAAAAATCTGCACGAAAAATAGATGGAATATGCTTCGTATTTTCCTCCAAAAATAGCAAAATATGCTTCAGATTAATTCTCATTGTTCTTCTACCACACAAGTGAACGATTGCAAATAGGAAACATACATTTTTTAAGGTTTTCGAATAAAAATGAAGACCAGCTTGTATGTAGAAAATGAACGTTCAACGTCGGAGTGAGTTTTTGGACATACTAATTGTCGCTGAGAGAAAAGCTTATCTCGTATTTATTTGATGGTTCCGTAGCCGACACAGCGTGCGTGTAAGGCTTTCACCTTCTCTTCGAATTATTTCCGTGACAAATATACTTCCGTTTCAGTGCCGAACCGAGTAAATATTGGTTTGGCTGGTAAAGGCAATCCCGGACATGGCGTTTTGAATTTGAGTCGGTGCGACAAAAGCTTCAGTTGATTAAGAAAGGCGGTCCACAGATTAGAATTCTGTTTAGAGATTTTGTTAAGAGAACACCAAATGAAATCATTATTGTCTGATTTAAAAAAATAAAATTTCCTTGCACTTCCTAATTGCCATGAAGAATATGGCTAAGTGATCAGTTATTCCAATTTAGCATTGACGGTACCCGTGACTTCTGAAAGCTGTGAAAGATCTTTCAATAAATATAAAAATATTTACGATCGCAGATTGGTCCAGAACGTAAGAGTAGGTAATCTCATTTTGCTATGGGTGGAGTATGATATTGCAAAAAATATTAATATAGACAAATTGGTCTCAGAAAAGGGCACAAAAGTAAACTTTTAAGAGTTTTTTTTGCATAGCCTTAATGAACGAACTGGTGTTGCATTGTTTCTTTTCCTGCATAAAAGTGCTTAATAACCTAAATTAAATTTAATGTGTTGGTTCTCCTCCTAGGAAAAAAAATCTCGGTCGTGAAAAATTTAAATCTTGTGATGTCATGTGTGTCATGACCCAGCTACGACGTTGCATGCACGGCGGAAAATCGCTTAAATCCGCAAATATGCATGCTCTCTGCTTGAGTGGATTTTTATAGGCTCTAATAATAAGTAAGATAACCTCGATTAGTAGGGAAAAGTTAACAGTGTTCATTTAGGTGTCAGTGACCAACCAACGACCATACCACGTCGAGTTAATCGGTTCTCATCAGATCACCGTAATTAAACGACGTTGGGCGCGGTTAGTACGTAGATGGGGGACCGTTTGAGAACAACCGCGTGTCGTTGGCCAGTCCCATCTACAGAGTTGAGGTAGATAATTATACGTGGTATCACAATGGACCTAAATTGGTCTAAGTGTGTCGGCTTCTGCCGACAGCCACATAAACCTAACCTAACCTAACCTAGGTGTCAGTGAAATAGAAAAGTTAAATTGTTAGTTTTGAATTTGACTAAGTAATTTTTTGTCTAAATTAATTTAATTAATAAAAATAAATTTCAAATTAAATAAAGTGCAGAGATGGGTCATACGAAACTTGCTTGCTTTTATGAGAAGCGCTTCCAAATTTTATAATAAAAAAATTACTTTTTACTAAATGAATAGGTACCGATTCAGATTTGTCGGAAATGGAGGTGTTTTTTGAAAGAGCCGTTCTAAATACAAGTCTAATAGGAATAACTGTGTATTGTACTTCTCATGTGCAGCGTCATTTCCTTCAAATTTTGTAGATTTTATCTCATTTCGAAATGTGAATCTGTGCAACTGAGGTTATTTCAAATTGAATTTGGAAATGTGCAACAAAATGAGTTAATTTGCCTTACTGAAAACGTAAAGGGTTCTTTCGTAAGTGACTTGACAACTTCAAACTTTCAGTGTGAACGCACCCTTAAACCGATAACCGAACTGTCAATGTCATAATATACAGTAAAATCAAAATGTTCATGGTGAAGGACACGAAGTAACAATGTTTACAAATAATTAAAATTTACTACCGAAATTCCGAGTCGGTGATCGCAACTGTAAGAGCGTTAACGCCAATTTTCGGCCGTGATTCTCGTCCCCGTAGACAAGAAATTCATAGTCTAGTGAACAAATTTGAGTCAGAATATTTGCTGCTCAGTGTTGCCGTGCCAGTGAGACTACGTTTTGTCCGAAGTGTGGAGAATATTGCTGCCGTATGGGCGTCCGTCGCAAACCAGTAAATCAGCCAATTTCACGGCGTTCTCAAAAATTAGGCCTCTCCCAGACCACATTTGGCGAATTTTGAGTAGGTATCTTGGCCTACACCCTTACAAGGTCAAGCTTACTCAAGAACTAAAGCAGGTGGCAATGGTGCGATGTTAAACATTATAAGGGTACTGTATTAATTATAGAAAAATCCCTTTAGCGTACGCTAATAATAACAAAAAGCCACTTGATCATAAAAAAAAAACCAAGCAAGAATGCGAAGCTCATTCATGGTAACAAAAAATGGTGAACATCCGTTTTTTTGGGAAAATATCTATGATTCGCGGCGTAATACGTTCGGAGATATTATACATCTTCGTCTGAGAAAAATAATGTTTGCGTTTGTATTTTTGGGGTGACCGCTACAAACAATCTCGTTCTCCAGAGCGTTTTCGAGAAACGCCACATGCATATGCGTTCCTCCGAGAATTAAAGTCACGTTAGGAGAGTTCTTACATAGTCACCAACTTGAACAGCTGGTAATGAAGGTCATCGTGCAGGATACCCCTAACCGAACGATCGTAAAGTGCATGGGAATCGCAAGATTGAAGTTCTCATTGCCTGAATGCTCTCAGCTGATCTAATGGGATGAGGGACTCCAGTTATACATTTTGTCTAAGTCGCGGTTTGTATGAACGTAGTGACCCATGTAACAATTGATTTCCGGTCCGCGACGGTGCTCAACGGCAGTTCATATAAGCAATCACAGAACATCGCACACCTGGAAGAAAAAAAAAAAACTTTAAAACCTCGAGTATCGAATGAGGCCACTCCTGCCCCGATTCGACCTCTACAGACTGAATGCCGCGCATTTCAAAAAAGAAAGTTATGTTATCGTACCCTGTTTATTAAAACGAAATACAAAAACTAAAAAAAAAAAAAGAACGGCTTGATGCACTCCGTCTAACACAGCTCTATTTTACGAATCGGCTGTGCGGATAACTACATCTGGACCAGAGAAAGCATTAACGACGCGAACTAACTGCAAAGCTGAGCGGATCTCATTATTACTCATATTGGTTACACATACTGAAAAATGATAGGTCGCTACTCGTACATCCTACCACACTGACGCAATACAAGCCTCCTACCTGGTAACGAACGTTACCGGTACCTACATGAGTTGAATATTAAATGCGTTTTCATCCTCCACATTTTTGTTGGAAACCAATTAGATAGTGTAAATGTGTTTCGGAACGTATTTCCTGCAATGGCGTCTTTTTAAGTTTGAAGCACTGTCACACTTTTATTTACACCACTCAGGACTCTCTGTGTGGCATTTCTCACACATGGGGGTTCATTAGACTTAGAAACGCTGCTCGGCGCTAATCAATATCTACGTCTTAACCATGCACACACATTAATCAGAAAGGCGGCACTCTTTATAACTTGCTGATGGATAAAGGATTTCAGCAACACAAGTGCGTAAATGCTATCACGATGATAAAAGGAATCCCTAGACCGATATAACGTACATAAAAGAGAAGAAACAGCGGAATTACCATTAAAGTCGCAAACAATCACAATTGTGCAAAATATTCGAAAATATGCTTATGCATTATTCCAAACATTTATTTGTCCTTAGTCTAAAGAATTTCGTAAACAGCGTGTCTATTGTCGGTAATCCTTTGATTCCTTCCGCCCACTCTTCGAACGCGGTTGCTGTTGAGCAGCATATAAGCTTCATTTGGAGCTAGCAAAATAAGGAGAACACAACAATAGTAGCAAAACGCATCGAATCAAGGAATATATATATATATATAGAAACATAAAAACGAAAAAAACAAATTATTGTCTTTTGCAAATACGGCATACGAAAAACAAAAACATAAGGTAAAAAGATGCATGAAGACGTAACGCATTTGTTCGGGGTGATACGAAGACGACAAGGACATGGTGTGTCGGTAGAATGTATGAATGAAAACTGCTCGCTAAAGGGTAGGTGAAAATGCGAATAGCCATAACGAGTACTAGAAAACAGAACAAAAACGGAGTAGGTATGCAATGCATAGGCTCTCAGTTGCAAAGATAATTTATTCATTTTTGTCCTTACGACAAATTAACACACCTGCTCCACTGTATGTAGTATTGTACTTCCACATTCGAATTAGTCATATGACGAAATGTGTCGTTTTTTTCTTAAATACAGGGTGGCGCATAAATTGTGCTACTATAAGAAATTGAAATAACTTCTTTTTTTTTAATTTATGTATTTCATTTATATTGATTTATTGTTTAGAAAATTAAATTTTATTTTATATAACTAATTGTTTTGACCTCCATGCAACACCTGATCAGAAAATTATTCATTGCGGCCTGAAGGGTTGAAATCGGGATTGGCTCAATTATTGTTTTAATGGACTGCTTCAATTCAGTCACATTCCTTGGTTTCGTTTTGTACAGCTTTTGCTTGACTTAACCCCATAAAAAAAAGTCTGGTGCAGTCAGGTCAGGTGACCGTGGGGGAAAGTATAGTTTCTGGATATTATTTTGTTTGTGAATTTTCGTTGGAGCTCCGCCATAACCGTTCTGGTTATGTGTGCTTGCTGGAACCAAATGCTGTTGAAACGGATTCTTCTTCGTCGCAGTTCTGGGTAAAAAAAACTCCTTCAACATCTTTAAATAACGGTCCCCATTGACAGTTACGGTTATACCATTTTCTTCAAAGAAGTATGTCCCCACAATGCACCTTGATGAAACTGCGCACCACACAGTGACTCGTTCTGGGTGCAGAACCGTCTCATGGAGTATTTCTGGATTAGATTCCCTCCATATATGGCAATTTTTCTTATGTACATTGCCGTATAAATCAAAATAGATCTCATAAGACATAAACAAACAATTTATCAAGCTGTTGTCTTCTTCGGTCATTCAAATTCCAGGCGAATAGGCAAATCCAGAGGGTTTAACTTGCTTGCAATTTGGACTTTGTACGGAAACAAGTTTAAGTTATCATGAATTATCCGTTGTATTGACCGTCTGCTAACTCCCATTTGCGCCGATAAGTTTTCGAGTCGAAACGCTTGGATTTGAATGAATTGACGATGCTAAAGCCGCGATTTTGTCTTCAACCCGAACATAGAGATCTCGACGGTACGGTCTTGGTTTGATGCTTCCAGATTCGGCAAACATAATGGTCCATCTTCTCGGGGGAGTGCCGCCAAACTCCCGCCTAAATTCCCTTTGGACGGAAATGAGAACATGATACCGCTGCACTACCCAAATCCTCTTTTCGGTATCCCAAATATTAATTTTAAAAAATCTAAATAGTAACCTGCTAAAATAAAAAAAAACAGTCCGATTACTCACACAGGAAAAAAGTTATTGCGTGTTGTTATATTATATCGTGTTACAACGATTCGTGCGCCACCCTGTAGTTTATGTATTTGTTCTTTGCTCCAGTGTACTTCCTTTATAAAGGACCTTGAACGATTCTTTTTGACTTCCAAAAAGTCTCTGTAATAGTACACTAGTGTGTATGGATACAGTATCCATGTTGGTTTTGACTTTTTTTTAATTGCTCAGCGAATCTTCCCTACCGATCTTTTTAATAATCAAGCTTCAGTCTTCACGAAAGCTCCAATTTTTCTTAAATTCGTATAATGGGAGTTATCAGAATGCCAGAATGGGCGTTTCAACTGTCATTACGTGAGGTGTAAAAGTGTAATCATTTTTTCAAATTCAAAAATAAATTAAAATTTATTTTGTGAGTAAAAGCTACTGAAATCTAATCAACTGAACATTCTTCAAATTATTTTCCTGCAACAAAAAAAGCTACTCAGTTTAATAGTACCAAAGCCGCTCGTTGAAAAAAAAAATCACTATCCATGGGTTTTCCTTTTAGAAAAATTTCAACATATCTTAAAAACAGCAACCAAAAAATACTTGGTAAGCAACGAGCTCGCACAGGAAAACTTTCAGTTGCTAATTCAACTATATTCTTGCCCAAAATTCTAAAGATTTTGCAACTTTTTCAATTTTACGACGTTGAAACTCTCTGTAGTGAAATTAGTTCACTCCAAACAAATAACTAGCAATATAAGCACAAAAATTAAATGGTGACTGAAAGATGTGATTTTCCTTTAAAAAAGGAAACCGATTGAATCCAATTTTCTTAGCCCCGCAAGGAACGATCCAACAGTGCAAACGATCCTTCGCCGAACGAAAACTTAACGCGTGTAAGGTTGGTGCGAATCTGCAAGCAGGATAAGCCTTTCGGCGAGTCGAAACTCCACTACGCCGATTCACAAAACCGAGCGAACAACATGGAATTGATTGACTTATTGTCACCGTCCCCACCGTACAAAACATCATACATCGCTGATTGATAAAATCGTGAGTGACCCCCCGATTTGCACTGGGTTCAAATGGCCTCGGACCAAATAAATCGGTCTTCAATGTTAGACATCAGTTTGCCCTGGTTTCGGGTGGTCCATCTATATATTTCCTGCAACCGCACATCACGCCACCATGGTGCCAGCTTTTGCAACAAGTAAGATACAAAAAACAATTAATTGTTACGTGGGTATATGGGTATGTAGCAGTACCTGACAGCACAACCATTACCGCAGCCATTTGATAATGGAAACCGCCACCATCGCGCGGATTCGAATCAGAAATTAAGAGCTAAAGGATGAATAGGTTTGAGTAATATTAAAAATAATATTAATAATGGAGAGTACGCGAAAACTGAATAAAATCCAACGTCTTTCATTCATAAAAAAAAATTACATCCAAAGAACATCGGGTGACAGCTCTTGCGCCAACTTGTACTCGTATGTATATGGATTGCCAACAGAACAAATTAGATTGCTAAAATCTCTCTAAGGTAATTTAAAAATGCGGATTTGTTTAGTCTTTTTGTTTAAACAAAAAAACGGCTGAACTGTAGTAAATACGCGTCGAATGGGACCAGAACGAAGTCCATATCATTTCTTATACGTGAGTTGAACGATAAAATAGTTCACCAACGTACTTTCGTAAGTACATACATAGATACACAAATACACGGATACACCTGCTTAAAGACAATCGAAAAACAAATCGTGACCATCGAATTTTAAAATATGTTCCGTAATAACGATTTTTATTTTCGAACCAATTACAATGACATCTCCAATGTTGGGAAGTTAATTAGTATTTTTGTTATAACAACAAAACGGCTATACCGAATTCTGTATAATTTCTTTTAGATACCGAGATACCGTAAACGAAAAATTGTTCACAAACGTACGTTCGCACATACACGTACGTACGTACATACGCACACAAATCTTAAAAACGTTAGAAAAACATGTTCTGAACATTCGAATTTTATTGTAATTCGTTTCCGCAACTGCCATTACGGTCACTAGCGTCACTTACGCTTGCCTTTAATAAAGAGAGATCCTTACGTAGATAACTCTTCCCCAAAAAAAAACCAGCAATCCCCCAAGACGTCAACTTGATTTATTATAGTTGAAGTATTTAAAAAATTCAACAAAATATTTCTCAAGAAAAAGCAGACTTCATTGTAATGTTGGGTATCTTCATTGACTGCCACGCCCTTATCCCCATTCGCCAAGAAATGATATTAATATTGTTGTGCTATAAAAGCTACAAAACACTTCCTTAGTACCTACACAAAGCAACCCAAGGACCTTAAGTAGCAAGAGTATCCTTGAGAACAGAGTTTGTGGCTACAGACGCAAGTGGAACAATTTACTTCTCCGTGGCTCCCTTATTTCCAGAACCGAATTGACTTTTCCATATCGGTGGCTCATTTTTTAATTTATTTCATCAGAAAAATGTGCTTCATTCCGCTGTTTTGTTCAGTGGAATATTGAAGTTTAAAGAAAAACAGAAGGATTGATTGTGTGTTTTTAGTTATTAATATGATATTGGACTTTACTTATATACATATAATGCTGTCTTATTTTTGTTGTACCTATGTTTCCTAACCTGCGTTCTAATGTAACTGATGAAGTTGGCTCGTGTTAGAGAATTTTGATAAAGACTGTGTTCGGTAGAAGAACAATTTCCAAATGCAAAACCCCTCCTTTGAAGTGTAGCGCCTCTATAAGTAAAACAGAGCCTAAAAGTAAAAGGGCGATACCTGAGGACATGTATACACAGAGCTAGGATTCCCGACAGAATTGCTTATATCTGCTCAATATTTGCGTTTAATGTATATTATTTTCTCAAATGGGCAGGACATGTAGTGAACAAAAAGAAAATCTCCGATCGGAATCATAGGCATATACTACGCCTTAGTTGACACTCGAAAATTGCAAGGATAGACCGAGAAAATGGTTTGCAAACCTGATGTAAAAGTTTTTCCCAAATAAAGGACCACAATGTGAGCATATAATTCTTCTTAGGTTTAAAACGATAAAAACCACCAAGGCATCTACGTTTTCAGAAGAAAATATCTGCTAAGCCCTAAATCTGGTTTTTCTTTATGGGCCTTCTGGCTAAAAATAAATGAAAGGCAGAAACCTGTCGATGTGACAATTGTAAAACGCGTCAACGAGCTCATCTCATTATACGAAGAAACTTGCAACAAATGCCATTCAGCGGTTGATTGTCTTTGACATAACCTCATCGTGTTATTGTCCTGAAACACGTTGTTGCACGCGGATATTTGTAGATTCAGCTTGCTGTTCAGGCTCACAAAGAGTGCCATATTATTCATGTGTTGTTAAAAATTAATTGCTTTCGTTAACCATTACAATGTAGTCTTTGAGAACAAACGTGTTGCTTCACTTGAGAGGATCATCTCTATTCTGTTATCACACTTGATACCTGTGTATATCGTTCTCAAGATGCTTAATAAACGTGATTTATAACGTATTTTTATTTTATTTAAATAATTAGGAGGCATACAAAATCGTGACCTAACTCAATGTAGTCAATGTACAATTGAGAAGGGTAACGAGAAATTCTCAGTATAATTATTGCATTTTTGTTGTATTTTTTCCTGACTACCGACATGTTGTTGAACAGTCATTTCTCTTAGGGCATTTTGCAATATAAATTTGTATATCACAATTGCAATTGTCTATCTTTAGACAGGTAAGATACGATCCTTAACACAGACTCATTTGTAGCGGAGTCAAGGGTTTTGTTTGAAATTGACAAATCAAAACAGGTATTTAAATTTTTAATTACTGAATATATTAAATATGTAATATCTATTTTCCCACTAAAAACTTAGAATATACTGCACATATTCTTTTAACTGCAGAACAGCAACATCATTGTGCTTACTTTCAAACACCTACGTCTGCATCAGTTATTCAGTGTCATTCCTATGAACCTTTTTATCCTCTTTTGTATCCTGTTGTTTTTTTTGGCTTACATTGCTGCTTTGCATTCGCTACATCCTTCTGTCCAATAGACTAACAGCTTGTTGACACTAAGTTATGTTTTAAATTATGTCGAAGAGTCACGTGCTGGTTGGGATCCGTTTTACATTGCTATTGTATGCTGTAATGTTGGCTCGAGACTCGCCGTCGGCCAACTCCACTTTGACGGCAGTTTTAATGCTCATTTTGTTCGTCCACTCGAATTCATAGTTCCTCTGGTGTGGTAACTTTCAAATGGTTTTCCTTTTTTATGGAATATCAATTCACCGTAATAGTATTTTTGACTTAAGAAATAAGTTGAAAGGTTTTTCCACATCACTACATTTTTCTTCTGACATAATTATTTTATTTTATTTAGGTCTAAACAATATTTTCCATTTGCCTGCTTGTACTCGTATCTACTTTCTACATTGAGTGCTAACACATCTATTCGAGGCATAGGTTAGGTGCCAACCTACGTTACAGTTGTTACTACAAAGGGAAGAGAGAAAACTTGTGGATATTCTGCCGCCAGCATTCTTTAGAAGTAACATTCCAATTCAAAGCTGCATTTTTTACGTGGCCTTAGTAAATCGATGAAAGGTTGCTGGCCCTGCAATTTCGAGATAAATTTTAGCAGATAGATTTTGTGTATTGTGTAATTGTGTAAGTAATACAGTACTGTTGTGGTTGGTGGAATGTGCTGTTTTCGGGGGGAAATAAACTGAATTCAGAAAAAAATAAAACTTTACAACACTTTTATCATGATAAAGCGATTGCCATGGACTGAAACTACTAGATTATATTGACTCAAAATGTTGAAGGAGATTGCTAAGAACCAAACTGGTTAAAGATTAGATTGGATAACCGCCCTTAGACCTTTACGATCTGTCAATTTCTTGCCATACGCTATGCAGATATTGTCCGCTTTTTATAACCCTATTCTAAGGGTATATTTATTATGGCTCATAGTTTGTAACACACCTTAATATTGCCAATGGACCGATTAAAGTTGCTATATTCGTAATCAGCATTGATGGTAAAATCTAGCCGTGTCCGTCCGTCCGTTAGTCCATCCGTCGGCATGACACTGGTTAATGCTTTAGACAATTAATTGAGGGGTTCCAAGTTCAAACCCCGCCAGTTACACCATACCTCTTTTCACTACCCGCATCTTTACAGCGAAAGTGTGACAAACATCCATGAGTTTGAATTGGCATATGAAGCTTCGCAAAATCGGAATCAGTATCAAATTGTAGGTTTTGGTTTGGCATCGATGCACTGCTAAAGTCAAACCGATTTCTCGGAAATCGAAATCAAACATTGAACAGTTCGGTTTGCTCATTTAACACGGTTTTTTTTTTTTTTTTGACTTTTAAATTCATTTTTATTAATTATTAGCTTATATCAACTTATATACTAGACAAAAATGAGTAAATCTAACTTAAAATTAACAGGATACTTATTCTAGATTATTGATCCTTATGCGGACGCCCTAAACTTAACTCTATCTTATAATTATTGCCTTTCGGCCTAAAAACTATTTTACGAACTAATCTTACATATTATGTTTTCATCGAGAAAATTTTTAAGAAAACTCGGCATCTTTATCAAATTTTATATTTTTATATAAAAAAACAAATTACAAATTACAAACTACCTACTCTACTTACTTAAACTACTTAACATATTCTAACTATAATTAGGATTCTGAGCACTCGTTGCATTACGAAACAAGTGGTCAAATTCCCAATTACTTTCCGAGCGCCTGGCAGTCGTCAACGTGCACACGCGCCGCCGTGAGCTGACTGATGCCTTACAGAATCAATCACCTCCCGGAAGCACCACCACAAGTTGGCGAGCCCGGCCCCTCCCAGAAACGCCCTAGCTAACTTAATCTATCTTACAAACTAAGAGGATGTTACCTAGAGTAACGCACCGTCTTGGGAGGGCATGTTGAACCCTCCACCCTCAAAAAGCCACCAAAATTCGGCAAATTGCTTTTCTGTATCGAATTTATCCCTCTCCGCTATTGCGGTACTAAAACGGAGGAGCTCATGAGCATTGGCGACGTCCTCGCCGCGGATGAGCCGCTTATCTCTCGCACTGCGGTAGCGGTGGTATAATACCGGGATACCATCCCTCGTCTGTACCAGCCCTTTTGCATCAATATGGATAAATGCCTCTGGCGGGATAAAGCCAGACCGGAGTGTACTCTCAATGTACATTTCATTGGGGTAGTAAGCCCCAAAGATCAGACTATTGTCGCTGGCCATCGCCCTTGCAACGTGCCTTCGAGTCACCTTAATGAGGAAATTGTCAATCCTATTCAACTGAGCCCCATCGTATAGGACCTTGTTGGGATAGTATTTTATATAGTTGGATTCAGGCGTTCGGAACAACCGGAGACAGGTCCTAAGACATTGTCTCTCCAACACCCGAATCTTTTCCATATAGCTAGGCGCTATATTAAACCATAATGGACAACCATAAGCGATGATCGGCCTTATAAGGGCCACGTAGCAAATGACCTTCACTCTGGAGTCAAGTTGACTGCTATGAAACAGTCTCCTTGTCAGAGCATAAGCCTTCTTGGCCCCAGCAAGACAAGCAACTATATGTCTATCGAAATATAGATACTGGTCAAGCCAGATACCTAGATATCTAACTGCGCTTCTCACCGCCAATGGCTGCCCATTTTGTCCAATAATGGCCAATTTTTTCCAGTTTTTTCTGGTATCCCTAGAGGCCCCAGCCAATGGAGTTCTGAACAAGATTGTTTCCGTCTTCTGAAAGTTGATTTTCAACTTCCAGTCGTCGCAATATCGCTTAATTTGATCAAAGTCACGCTGCAAAAGGATATTAATGACCTCGATTTTAGGACCTGATCTGTATGCCACCAAATCGTCGGCATACGCTATAGCATGTCTGAGTGAACCCACCAGATCACTCGTGTAAATGTTAAACAGGATCGGAGAATTGACCGCCCCCTGCTGTAAACCGTTTTTAATTTCAAAGACTCTGCTCGAAGTCACGTTGCCACATTTGACAACGAACTTCTTTCCCATAAGCATATTATAAATTACATATAGCAAAGGTTTGTGCATCCCCCGCCTGATCAACTTGTAGAAAAGTCCCTCTAACCATACGGTGTCGAAAGCCTTCTCAAAATCAACCAGACAAGCACCCGTGCATTGGCTCTTGCATTTATTCCACTGAATGTCGGAAACCAGTTTCGACGCGGCATGAATAGTGTCATGCCTCGCCCTGAAACCAAACTGGTTGTCCGGAATTATGTTATTGTCCTCGACCCACTTTAACAGAGCTCTATTGACAACCTTTTCAAAGACCTTGCTAATATTCGGAAGCAAGCTAATTGACCGGAGATTGGCAGGGTTCGTCCTATCTTTACCTTTTTTCGGGATAGGGTGTACCACAGCTACCTTCCAATGCGCCGGATAATGTGCATTATTCAGCGCATTGTTAAACAGCGTGGTGAAAATATCTACAGCCTCCAGAGGCAGGTGTCTCAATACGACGTTTGGAACACCATCCATCCCCGCCGACTTTTTATTCTTTAGTGACTCGAAGATGCACAGAAGATCATCCTTCGACACGAACAAGTGCGATGCATATCGGCCATTGGCGACAACTGCATTAGCATGGTTTTCATCAGTGAACACGGTGAATCCGTTATTCTCAGATCGCCAATTCTCAAGTTCGGTGCGCAGATAGAAGTGGCTCACCAGAGCCCTATTCTCAATGTCGTGGTTACGGCGAACAGGATTGTTCACCGTATACACGGCCTCGAAACAAGCGCCCAGCAAATCCACTTTCTCCTGTGGGTCCTCGACCACGAAAAAATCGTCGTTTGAAGCGACACTTTCTGGACCATTTAACACGGTTTGGCATTGAAGAATGGACTTCGTCAATTTTAGTTATTGAATTTTTTCATAAATTCAGAGAGATGTGATTTTTTTTTTATCAAAGTTGTCCTTTTTTCCTCAAAACAATCATACTTTACTGCTTTAAAAGTGCTTGCCAGGGATACTGTTTGCCCGAAGCAAAACACCACCAAGTCTGGTTCTGATTATTAATTTTAAAAAGGTCTTTGATATTGCCGTCTCTAACGAATTATGCTACATATGTGGAGTTTTATAGGTGCTTGCCGGGACTACGTAATTTGTCGTCTAGGTACATAAGACAGAATCCTTTTTAAGCTGCTACCGATATAAAAATGCATTTTTTTACTTACATCATTTTTCGACTGGACGGTAGAGGAAAACAGTAATAAGTACTGATTTATAACCTAAGTCAACCCATTTCTGACTCCCGCTCACGCAGGTTCATGCAAATTTATCTGGATTTGCATCACATTGCCTACCATTAAGGCACTTCAAGCCAACGAACCGACCCATAGCAAACCAAGCCAAACCGAACCGAATTTACTTCGTTCCCCAACTCGGTTTGCAGACCGGTTTAAGACCTGGCTAGATTAAATTTCAACTCGGTTTGGTATATCGGTAGGTACATTGTACATTGTACAGACAACGGACGACGAACTATACCACACACATACACAACTTACCGGACGAGTACGAGTGACATACTATAGACGGAGTCAAAAACCAACCCACATGCCCAAACACCTTTAAATTTGCAGTCACTACAGCTCTGCAAGTGGTCTCTATTGCTAAATCCACTGCAGAAGTCAATTCCACCACACTACAAAAGAAAAATTAAGCAAATTTGAGCATCAACTGTTTATCGCTTGGCTGTCTGATTTGTTTAAAGAATTTTCACTCAACTTTTAGTGGAACATCGATAAAAGACCAACTCTTTAAAACTCTATACTATACCTAACTAACAACCGAATCCAACCTAATATATAACGGCATTTACTATTTTAAATTTGGTTTCTGTAACTCCCAGTAAACAACAAATTAATTGCTATGTTTCTTTAAATTAAAAGGATTAAATAATTGTTTGATTGCGTTTTCTGAAGGATCAACATTTTTGCATTTACGTCTTGTGCCACCGGAGGTGCGATAAGTACGTTTTGTTATATGACATTTTCCTAAAAAAAACTTCAATTCAAATCTTTTAAGTTGTACGCAAAGGTTAAAATTGACTCGAAGAAGTATTCAATATTTGTTGTCGTATTTTCTTTCAACGAATCATTACTTAATTGGCCCTTCACAAATGGTTGCGAATCATAAAATTGGTGAAAAAGGCTATTTCAAGTCAATCCATAAACAGCAGACCAAATCAAATTTAAGCAATTGAAGGTAATTAGTGGCATTTTTTGCTGTTTAGAGAAAATACATAAGAAGATCACACAAATGGTATTCGGCTAAAAGAAAAATAACTGAAACAGATCGGACGAGTGTTAATAACGATACTTTCTATGAAGGTGCTTAATGTTTCGGAAGGAATACATTTTTATTTTATTTTGTAATAATTAACGGAAATAGATCTGAACGTAAAAAGAATGTGGAGAAAAGATCGCAGGAAAAAATGGGGCATGTTCTCTTCAAAAAAGATGTTCCTGAAACCCTTCCCATAAACTCAATTAGATCAACTTACCTTTCACGCGCAGCAGCAGCTTCCGTAGCTAAAGTGACACATTTGGATTAGAAATTACCTTCGGACCGTTCAATTGAAGTTGTTTTGGACAGTTTCATGTCTGCAACTCACCAAATAAATGCTGGTGTTCCCCAAGGCTCTTTTCTGTCCCCGACTCTCTTTCTCATTTTAATAAATGATCTCCTGTCTGTTACTTCTAATCCAATCCATTCGTTTGCTGACGACAGTACAGTCAGCTTCTGATATTCGTTTCTTGGGTCACGCCGCTCATCTTCGGGTGTCGAACTGGAACGCCAACGTAAGTTAATCTCATTAAGTCCCAATCTAAACAGCAAACCTCAGTGGGGTAAAACCAATAGAGTTGAATTTAATGCATCCAAAACAAAATGCTGTCTCCTGTCATTAAAGCCAAACCCACACCTTCTGATCTGGCTACAATTTATAAAGCGTTTATTCGCCCGAAACTCGAGTACAACGCTCATATCTGGTCTGGTGCACCAATAACTTATTTGGAGCTACTTGACAGGATCCAAAAACGCGCGATAAAACTTTTTTTTTTTTTTTATTATCTCCTTTCTTTTTACAATTATAATTACAAAACAATAATAGTGACGCAATTCTAAAATGCATTATAAAAAGGAAAAAGATAACAGGAATTCATTCTGTAGCCATGTAAGACTAGTAGCGAATGATTCTTTTAAATGATCTAGTTAATAAATAATTTGTGGGGTAAAACGTAATTTTAAAAGTTTATTCAGCGAAATATGGCTCTGTGAAATTAAATAAAGAGAAAGTATTTTTTTTATTTATGCATGTATATAACCAAAGAAAAAAGAAAAATGAATGAATTGATTTGACAAATGCATATATACATATAATATAATATTGAAGTTAAAGTAAAGGGTATAAATAAATGACAAATTGTTTAGTTGATTTTTTTTTAGTTGTTACTTAAACAATATTAATGAGTACATTTTTGACTTGTGAGCTATCCATTTCGAAAAGTCAATTTTTAACTTTATCTAATAAAACGTGACATTTATTTAAAACTTTTATGTCGTGTGGCAGTTGTTAAAGAGTTTAGGTGCAATTACAGTAAAAAAAATTGAATAGTGAGTCTTGTTTGAGGTTGGCACATTAACAAGAGCTTTAGTATTGACTCTTAAGCTATATACATTTGAGCTTCGGATTGTCGATGTAAAACCACTGCGCATGAAGAACACTTTAAGTACTTTATAAACGTTAAGATGCTTAAGGGGTAAGTTGCGAAGTTTAGGAAACAGGGGCCAACTGCTGGCTAACATATTCTTGTTGCAAATAATCCTTAGTATATGCTTTTGGGCTAATACGAGAAGCTCAATGGTATTGAAATAAGTCCCTCCCCAACTCGATATACCATACTGCAGTTTCGAATATACGAGTCCGTAATATTTCTTTAACATCAGATTTTTAGAACAATACGATCTTAACATGAACATGTTTCGAGTAACAGCCATCATATATTTTTGTAACTCAGCTGTATGTGCCTTCCAGTTCAAATTCTTGTCGATTAAAACTCCTAAATATTTGAAACTATCAACTGATTCAATTTTAAAACAAGTCGAGGAACAGAAAACATTTATATAGAAATTTGTTCTATCACAAGTGTGAAGGGACATACTAAGTTTTTCACATGCAGCAGAGTGAAAGTATATCTCACATTCAATCGGTTCCAAATTTTGAAGACTGCAAACCATAAGCTTTGTTTTTTCGCTTATCAAAAGTTCATGTTTTGCAAACCACTTCCTTAAAATTTGTAAATCCCTTTGTAATTTGATAAATTGTTGCTTGTGTCCGTAAGTGCCATATCGTCAGCGGAAGCTGTAATATTGCTACTAAAATTCTGTTCGAATATGGAATTCACATAAATCACAAAATAAAATCGTTCCCAAAACAGAGCCTTATGGTACACCGACTTTTATTTCAATCTCTTCACTGAAGACATTATCAAGTTTGACTCTTTGAGACCTATTACTTAAATATGAGGCAAACCAATTATAGACCGATCCCCTGAATCCAACTTTGTAGAGTTCATTCAGCAGAATATTATGATTGACCATATCAAATGCCTTGGTCATGTCAATAAATAAAGCTACTGTGCTTTTTTCATTGTTAAGACTAGAACATTAACTCATTGGCGACGGAGACATCGCGAGATCGATTGACTCTCTTAGTCATCGTCGTAATGTCTCCTGCCTTTCGTTATTTTATCGTTATTTCCACCATAAGTGCTCGAACGAAATAGTCAGTTGCATTCCTTCCCTTGAACATTTCAACCGCAATACCCGCTATGCAAGGAATGCTCATCAGTTGACCCTCAGGCCTGTGTTTGGACGTACATTGAATTTCAAAGAATCTTTCCTCAGCCGTACAACACGAATGTGGAATACTCTTCCACGCATTGTTTTTCCTTCACATTATAACCTACAAACATTCAAAACCAACGTAATTTCCTTAAGGCCTGCGCTATGTAGCTAATACATTATAAGGGTCCTAATAAAACCTGTATATTATTGTTTGGATTAGGGACGTAGCCATACATAATTCTGCCGATACACTGTATTTAAAAAGCCGGTGATAATAATACTGATACACATATCTTAGTAGATAATAAAACAAATAAATAATAAAGTACAGTTATATCTAGCTAATCCAAATCTCATTTTTTTTTTTCATTGTGTTCTCTACAAGCCGAATCTACCAATTTTGGTACTATATACGCATTCGTTCTTACAGCAATTTGGTTCATGGATATGTTATTCGTTACTCACTCGTCTTTAGAAATTTATGCATTTGGCTCTTGTCCCTGCCTGTTAAAAACGTGCTGAGCCGTTTATTCAAGACAGTATGTGTTTCAACTGCCTACTTGAAATTTTAGCATTACTAAATATGGACGATTTCTTTAAAAACTCACTCTTTTTTTTCTCGTCCTGTAATCATTAGTCTGAATAATTCGTTAGCCTGAATAACCCCTTGCAAAATCGATTCCGATTAGCGAGACATTACTGTATGTAGATCGGGCGTTTGTATATACATATTTGACATAAAGCGTAACTATAATTAACAGAAAGTCAAACAGTCAAAACTCGATTATCCGGGATGGTCAGGACTAAGCTCATCACGGATAATCGAAAATCAGAAAATCATTAAAGAAATTAACAATTCACTAGAGACTAGACGAATAACAAATATAAAAACTGTATTCAAAACATTTTATAAAAATAAATATAATATATAGTATATAAAAAAAATTACAGTTACTTTAATATTAAAAGAAATTGTGCAGTGTTGTCTGCCGTAGAGATTTCACTCTTCGTTTTTCTTTAAGTAGATTTTCGTTAGCACGGTAAATTTGCATTATATCCTGGGGTGTTATTTCAGGACAGTTAGACTCTTCTTAAAAAACTTAAAAGTTTAGAACTTGATTTAGCTAATTGCCTCATCTATTTGAATTTTCAAAATGTTCACATCTTGTGACCCATCAGAAAGAGCTTGATTATTTATCATCTCAAGAGATTATTTATCATCTCAAGTATTTCGTCCTCCGATAAAACAGCAAATATTGGAGCATTTACATCCGAGTCGACCCAATTTCTAATTTCGTTGACATCAAAATTCTCTGCATAGTCCATAATTTCTGAAACTTCGTCAAGGGCAACTTGTTCTGAAGTAAATAAGAAATGTAAAAACATAAAAGCTTTGGATTGCGGTGAAACTTACCTTCTTCTTCATTTTCTGGACAAAGTAAATTGTGCCAAACATTTTTCAGAACATCGGTGGTAGGTAACGAATTTCCAGGACTTAGAAATAGCCTATAAGGCATATTTTATGTTGAATAACTTAGAAAAATCATGTTGATTTTCTGAACCTACTAGCTTTCGAATAATATCTCTGCGGTAATAACACTTGAGACTTCGAATCACTCCCTGGTCCATTGGCTGAATCAAAGATGTGCAATTTGGTGGAATGTTTCTCACTATTACGTTTGTGGCTTTGAAATCACGTCTGGGTGAGCAGGATAGTTATCCACGAGCAATAATAGTTTAGAATCTTTGTCGAGATTGCCTTTTTGCAGGTGCTCTTTTACTTCTGGAACAACATTTTTGTTAAACTATTTATTAAGGAATAGGTGTTGGGTTACCCAAGTTCGTTTGTTGGCTTTGTAGATATCTGGAAACTGTATAGCGTTTTTCAAGGCCCTGGGTCGAGCACTCTTACCTTCACCATCAACTTGCATTTATGAAATCCTGCAGAATTGGAGCGAACCAGTAATATGAGCCGTTCCTTCGATCCTTTATAACCGACAACTGAACGCTCTTCATTGCATCAGATCAATAAGAAAAAATTGGAACACGTTCATAGCAGAGATTAAGAATGTTTTATGTCATATTGATGTAATTGTTTTAAATGAAATCAACATAAAAAAAGAAGAAAATGTTTTATATAACATTGATGGATTCAATTCTGAATTTAACAATAGAAAAGAAAGTAAAGGTGGAGGAATTGCAATTTTTATTAAAAACAACATTAGATATGAAAGAATATGTATAAATTCTTATTCGTATGAAAATATTCAAATAGAGGTTGAAGCTGGACGTAGAAAAATATATATTCACGCTATTTATAGACCACCAAATTCCAGTATAACTGATTTTATTCATGAATTGGACAATAACTTGCAAAATAAACGTGAATTAATTGTAATAGGTGATATAAATATAAATATTAAACACATTGGTGAGCCTCACGTCATTCGATACTTGGAAACGATGGCATCCAAAGGTTTAACTAGTGTGATAAAAGGATCTACAAGAGTTGATATAGCTTCAAATACATCAACACTAATAGACCATATATTTGTAAGTCTCACCAAATTAGATATCGCATCAGCTACGGTTGAAACCGATATATCCGATCACTATATGACCATGTATGCTACAAGGAATGAAGTAGATGACAGCATCGTAAATGAAATGTCAGTTAATACTAAAATTAATCAAATCATGGTTAATCAATTGATTGCGCAAACCAACTGGCAGAGCTGTTATGAAGCACCTGAAGTCGAGGGAATTTACAACAACTTTGTGAATAAAATGAATGATATATATACGCAGTCAAAAGGAACTAATATACCAAATAAAAGAAATAGAACGAAAAAACCGTGGGTAACAGGTGATATTTTAAGAATGTGTAAAAAGCGAGACGAGCTTTATAGAAGGTGGAAAAATAATCCACTTAATATAAGCTACCAACAAGAGTACAAGTCCTATCGAAACGTAGTAAATAAATCTATTTTGAAAATGAAATCACATTTCTACAAACAACAATTCACTAATGCCAAAAATGACCCACGCAAAACATGGAATGTGTTAAATGAACTTTTGGGACGAAAGAAGCAAACAATTGATGAAGTTATCATAAACAATTTCTCAGCCAACAACCTTTCGACCACTGTTAATCAACTTGCTGATCAATTTTCGAACCAGGTACAGAAAATAATACACCAATGTAACCATATAACATCCAATCACATGAATAGGTACGTTGGATCCTCTATATATATGGAAGAAGCAAGCGTTTCTGAAGTTTTTTGGATGCTGAGTAGTTTAAATACCACAAAGGGACCAGGAGCAGACAACATTAGACCAATTGACCTTAAAATTAATGCTGTATATCTAGCACCTGTAATCACAATGATTATTAATCGAAGCATCACTGAAGGCTCAATCCCAAAGGTACTTAAAACTTCCCTAATTCGACCTATATACAAAGGCGGATCTAAAAAAGATACTGGAAATTATAGGCCGATTGCAATTTTGCCAGTTGTAGAAAAATGTTTGGAGGAAATTGTAATAACGCGATTAACCAAATTCATTGAAAAACATAAAATCATCCAAAAAAATCAGTACGGCTTCCAAAAAGGTAAGAGCACTGGAAGTTTGTTGGGTGAACTTTCGAATGCAGTGACTACTAGCCTAAATAAAAACCATCATGTGTTAGTAATGTTTATAGACTTCAGTAAAGCCTTTGACACACTAAGCCACAAAAAGCTAATAGAAAGCATATATAGAATTGGAGTTAGAGGGGTTCTAGCTAAATGGATAACGAATTATCTATCTGAAAGAACTATGAAAGTGAAAGTTGGGAATGAAATAAGTAAAGAAATAACCACTGACTTTGGGGTACCACAAGGCTCGAAATTGGGACCAATCTTATTCATTCTCTTCACTAATGAACTTTTAAGGGTATTTCAAAGAAGTACTACATTTGCATACGCTGATGACATTGCAATTGTTGTAAAACATAGATGCTTGAACACAGCAACAACAATAATGCAGGATGAATTCGACAGAGTTTCCAGATGGTGCCATGACAATGGATTAGTAATAAACGTCGAAAAAACAAAACTTATGCATATACGGACACCATATCAACCCGAGGCTATTATAAATATCTACCACAAAAACGATGACTGCCCAACAACAGCTCGAAATAAAGTAGTCGATGTTGTTAAAACCATAAAATATCTGGGTGTAATAATTGACGATCATTTTAGTTGGCAGGCCCAAATTAATAAGCTGCAAGTCCAACTAAGAAGTGCTGTTTTCGCGATGGTTCATCTGAATAAATACACCAACGTCGATGTCCAGAAGCAGGTCTATTATTCACTAGTTGAATCGCGCATACGATACGGAATATTATCGTGGGGAAATGCTTCAAAGACACATTTAGACAAAATAATCCGTCTATAACATAGAATAATTAAAGTAATCAATACCTCTAATATAAATTTTCTAGTTCTAGATGTAAATGGCGTTTTTAAGATGACAAGTATGTTGGAGTATTATGACGACTTAAGATTTCAACAGCCTATTCAACACAATGTCAACACAAGAAGACGAGCCCAAGGACTCTTGGAAATCCCTGAAACGTTTAATACATATGGAAAGAGACAATTGAAATACGTCATTCCAAAAATATATAATTCACTACCATTGACTTTAAAAAGTATTGCTAACTTCAAAACTAGAAAGAAAAAATTAAAATTACACTTCCTAAATATAAGCTATGTTAATTAATTCATAGAATTCGGAACATTTAAATCATACCTCTAGATATCGTATCTTTAAATTTATATATAAACTTCTAAAGAATTAACAATTATAACTATTTAACCACCTGCAGATAAGCTATATGCTTCGCAGGTAGCCAAATCAAATTATAACGTTTTTGAAATAAAATAAAAAAAAAAAAAAAAAAAAAAAAAAAAAAATGCCAAAGTGTTAAGTAGTATCATTTGTTAAATTTTCTTTACCAATCACTTCAGTTAGTTGTTCTATAAAAAGTGTGGCACCTTCGTGGTTAGCAGATTCTTTCTCACCTGTTGATTTCAATCCATTGATTCCATGCCGGTTTTTTTAATTTCCGCACCCAACCTTGAGAGTATACACATTCGGAGGCTATGTTTAGTTTGTCATGAACAATTTTAGCCTGTTCTACTATCAACTGCCCTGAAACAGGAACTCCTCTAAATCTTTCATCAGGAAAGATTTAGAGGAGTTCCATTGGTAAGTTGCTAAAATAATTTGCCTTTATTTGTACTATTTATTGTCATTTGTCATTGAGCAAATCATTATTACATTGTGCTCCGTTATTTCGTATACATGTAAATTTACTGGTCTCCGTGTTCATAACAATGGTTGCATTAATATATATCACACTCCGCTGTTATTAACAACATTCAATTTCCATGAACAATATTAAAAGCATTTTTTAATATTATATAATTCTTAACCATATCTTAATTTTTTTTTTTTTTTATAAAGATGGAAATCCAAATCCCAGAGCACTCAGACTCGGTAACGGTCCATTGTACCACCAGGCAGAAATCCTCCTTTTGGTGTAGATGCTGGAGATTGGGTGGCGTATTTTGTTGTTCCCCATGGGGAACTAACCTCTACACCGTCGACACCCTATATATCTTATGGTTAACCACATTTCAAAATTTCCCACTAATCGCATAAATCATATTGATCCCACTGGAAAGTTAGTCGTGTGACCCTTGCGGTCGCACCCAGACCACTTTTTTTATGATATCATAGGCTGTTTGATTCCCGATTTTATACTTTTTTCATTACTTTTGCACTGGCATAACCTCTTTTGTATTTATTTATTAATTGCACTTTTTCTTTTATTGATAGCACTTTACGTGATCTTATAACTGCACTCGTAGAAGGAGATCCCATTATCCTTTCATTAAAAAAAAACTGAACAAAATCAATCAAAAACAATATAGAACACAACCCGAAAGATGTAATAAGCCCGTTACATTAACGAATACTGGAGTTGATCCCGGATGTAAGAGTTAAATATTAATAAAATCTATAGTAATATTTTTCTGTTCTATTACGAATACTAGAGTGAATGCCAGTTAAAAGAATTATAAATATTAAATTATTTTTCCAAGAAAAATCCTTATTAATAGAGTGTCGTGTTTAAAGAGATAATCAATACACAAACTAATAAATCGATACATAAAGGTCTTAATTAATTTGACAGATCTTTCTTGCGAAAAGAACGTTTTTTCAAAACTATTTGCAGATAAAAAGTTACGGTCTTGCACGGGAAGGTTTTTTTTTTTATATTTTGCTTGCGCTAAAGGAATTTCTTTTTTCTGTGACATTGCACCCTTATAGTGAAAACCACAGCGCAGGCATTTCGTTTGTTGCTGTCAGTAGCTCCCAGCAAATAATTCATTGCCTATTTTTGGGTGATACTTTTTTTTTTTTTTGTCGGGGTGTGTGAGACTTTCTGCACTGGAGCACTCAGACTCAATACTGGTCCATTGTACTACCAGGCAGACACACCACATTTTACTGTGCAAATTTACTCGTTTTTCTAAGAAAAACGAGAAGGCTCTTCAATGATAAGGAGCTTAGGTTTACAGCACTAACCATATCCGCACCAAATACCTGCCACCTGATACGAGCAAAAGCAGGACAATCACAGAGGAAATGTTCCGCAGTGTCGTCGCTTTCTCCACAGGCTTCGCAGTTGGTGGTGTCGCTTAGGCCTAGCACCTTAAGGTGTTTGGCAAAAGCGTAGTGTCCCGTAATAACGCCAGTAGTCTGTCTGCAGTCTTTTCTGTTGAGAGACAACAAGAATGCCGCGGATTTCCCACAGACGTCGGGAAGCATTTGCTTAGTCTGTATGCACCCTGGAGAGTCATGCCAACGGCGATTGTGTTCATAGGAAACCCAACCGTCAATGGAAGCCCTGACCGAGGACGCAGGCAGACAGATCGCTGGTTCAGGTCCTGAGAAGTCCCCCTCTGAGCCTTGTCTAGCAATTTCATCGGAGATCTCATTTCCAGTGATCCCGTTATGACCCGGGACCCAGACAAGTTTAGAAATATCTTGCATTCACGTACTATTTTGGAGGTAGTTAAGGGTTTGAGTAAGGCCTTAAGCGCAGCCTGACTGTCGCTACAGACGCAGATACTTCGCCCCCTCCACCTGTTCCTCGTAACATAGTCCATGGCCATTAGGATAGGATAACTCCCTGTTTGGAAGACTGACGCATATTTGCCTAACGGAAAGAAAAGTCTAACGTTATCGCTCTCCACGAAGACACCAGCACCAGATCCTTGATTGGTTTTGGAGCTATCCGTGAAGTCGACCTCGTAGTTGCGCTTCAGTCGAAGTTCCGGTGTCATCGCATCAGACGTCATATCCATAAGACAGGAGTCGAAGGACAACCGTTGCGCAAGTTCATCAAAACTCCAGTGCGAGTTATACCAAAAGCCACCTCTTGTAAGACGTGAGATAGCCTTGATTGTACAGCTCATGATGTAAACATCAAGGGGCGGAAGGGTCAATAGTGCATCTAGGCCGGAGCCAGGCGTGCTGGGGAAGGCCCCCGTGCAGCCGAGACATACCTGCCTTTGGAGTTTGGCAAAAGCAGCAGTGACGTATTTACGTGAAAGCTTATTCCACCAAACAACCGATGCGTATGCTATAAATGGTCTTATCATAGCCGTATAAATCCATAGGACTCTTTTCGGTGATAAGCCCCATGTCTTGCCGAAAATGCCTTTGCACTGCCAGAAAACAGACAGCGCCTTGGCAGTATTCAGCTCAACATGTTTGGACCAAAGAGGTTTGCTATCCAGGATGAATCCCAGATGCTTTGCTTCATTGGAGAGTTGGATTGCGACGCCTTTTAGCACTGGCTGAGTCAACCCGACCAGCTCCCTCCTTCTAGTAAAGAGAACAACCTCAGTTTTAAGAGGATTGACCGAGAGCCCATTCCTAGTGCACCATTCGTCGATCACGTCAAGGGCCGCCTGCGCCTTGGCGCATACAGTCGCTAGGCAACATCATCCGCGTACGCCTGAGCGTAAATATTAGAACTGTTGAATGCGTTCAACAGAGAGTCGATCAGCATACACCACAGCAGTGGAGACAGGGCGCCGCCTTGCGGGCAGCTACTTACTACTACTTACTGCATGAAAGAATAGAAGGATAGGAAAGAAGTTTGGTGCTATGGGATGGCGCCTAAATTGCTTTAGGGAGATCTGTTTTTGTTGTGTGTATTCAATTTATGTATAAAAATCATGGCCCTGGTCGGGATTCGAATGCATGACCTGCCAATCACTTAGTGAATACACTACCATCGCACCATTTCCACCCGATAAATTTGAAACAAGAGCAAAAACATACAATGCTCGGCAAACCCTGCCGTGTTGCCACCGTTTGATATCGGTTGGTAAATAATCGACGATGCCGATATATGGGAATGGTTACATTCCTAGTTGAGAGCAACTTACTTCGCCTCAGCGAATTCATTTCCTCACTAAGGGCTAAGTATTTTTCGTTCTATTAGAATTTACTTTTCAGCAAAAAACGTGAATTATGGATTTTAAATCAATTAAGTTATTTAACATGTAGGTATACGAATTGTACAAATTGTCATTGTTTAAAATTTTTTGTTCACCCCAAAAAGCCAAACACAACAAATCCCCAAAGCCGATCAATCTTCACAAAAAGCCCCATGAATGTATACAGTATATGTCTGCCAACACATATCGCGAATTCCAGATCATATTTCCAGCGCTGTAATTACGTCCTTTCACAACTTCCCTTGTTCCTGCCACAGCATGGATGCACGCTCACACAAATACATACTTTAAATATTTGTAAATTGGCCACAAGAGGATGACGTTTCTGACTGCAGGCAATCACCAAAAATATACCTTCAAAGTGTACATAGTGCCATAGCCCATAATCTTCACCGCTGATGATACTATGCCATTCACAGAAGAAGAAGACAACGCATGTGAATTGTCCACATTTAAAAAAAAAAATGATACCAACATTTTGGGTATCACCAGTCATCACTCACCAGCACCACGCCATGACAATGCGTCTTATGCTGCTTGTTGAAATTCACAAAACCTATGTAAGAGTTCACAAAAAAGAACGCAGGATGCATTTCTGCTCTCGTGGGAAGTAAATATGTTATGCTGCAATGAATCCTGACATTTCACATGGTGAGCTAACACGAGTTTCACAGAAATAATCACCGTCCGCCACAATATATCATATTTTAACTCACTCATCAGCGCTGCTTGGGTCGTCGTCGTTATGCCTTCGATAACAAGGATAATTAAGATATTTATTTTTTGATATTCTACCTTTGTTTTTAATCATGCCACCGATACCGCTGAGTGGTTCTTTGAGCATGAATTTTGTCGCTCTACCATTTCTGTTCGATGTATTCACACATCCTTGGCAGAAGACCGAAACTTTTTTATCATAATTTCCTTTGGCTTTCGTTTGTTATGCCTGAACTCTCTTTACTTAAAATTCACAAAAAATATAAAATAAAAATGCGGAAGGATTCAACTGGGATAAAAGTAATTAATGTGCAACAGAAACAAAAAAAAAATTAAAAGCAAAGCAAGTGAATTTTATTGTCCTTCCCTTTCCGAATGACAAAAAAAAACAAGGAAGAGAAAGATATCCGTGATACAAGTACACCCGATGATCCTTTGATATTTGTTCTCAGACATTGCAATGCAATCAAATAGAGAAACGAACTTAAAAAAAACACCGTTTGACATAAAAGCGGCAGAGGATATAAAAATTGCTCCAACAATCCGTCTCGTAAGGCGCAGTTTGCAGAAGAATAAGTAGTGAGGCACAAGGACTAACAGTTTGGCCAGAGGGCTTATATACACGCAACTACCATCATTGCAACTAACTAGCGATTGCTGCGGTGTTTACTGTTGAGTGTCGGCGCTCAATTTTGTCCTTTATTTGTTGCCCCTATTTAAGTTTTAATTGTCGACAACTATACACAGATAAAAAGGCGATAGAATAATGACGTGGAGCTGGGGGCTCATTGCCCATTGGCAAAACCAGATACCAGACACAGGCTGATAATGCTCTTCCTACAGGCGCTCTAGATTGTGTAAAAGGTTTATTTAAATGCAATTTAATAATTAAACAACGCCTGTGTTATGGTGGATGAGGGTGCAATAATAATTGCCATACGCCATATGGCCTGCGAAGTATTTTCGATAGGCTGTTATAAGGGAAGGGGTTGAATAGAAAACCTCGAATGCGGACAATATACATGTCTTTTAGGTGGGCTTGTTTAATGCCTGCCCTATGTCACCAAAAATAAAAATAAAAAAAAAGGATTTATGCCTTACAAGTAAGCCATGAAAAGTAGTGTGATCTGAAAGACCTATAAACAAATGTTTGCGTACAAAATTTAAACAACGTTGTTATGAAAGAAATTAGTTATTAAAAAGTTCCCAAATTGTAAATAAGAAGTTAAATTTGTCAAGATTTTAAGAACTTCATAATTGTGGGTAAGGAAAGCGATGCTTGCCAAGCATAACATTTCAGACCCATTACTGTGCCAAACTTCAATGTTCGATGATTGGAAGTGCTTCATAGTTTTGATAATCTGTCAGCGAATCAGTGAGTGAGTTGTTATTTTTGCTATAAGTGTGAAGCCCTGTATCTCAGGAACTACTTACATACGTTGGTTGGTTGGTTGATTGGAACCGCCCCGCGATGAGGATGCATTTAGACCAGAGGTAGGTCCATTGTGCTGCCGATGTGTAAGGTGGGTGGGTCACCCTCGTACTCAGGGAACCATTTGCTCCTCTGAATGAAGAAGCTAAACTTTGCTGTGCAGGCGTTGTTGAGATCGTTTAGGTTTAGGTCACGGACAAGGTATTCACCCAGTGTAGCCTTCCTCATGTTGGCGAGTGCCGGATACGTGCAAAGGAAGTGACTGATAGCTTTGTATATAAACTGTATAGTATTATCACTTCGTGAATTCGACGATACGCCACCAAACGACGTAAGTTCGTCATTAAAAAAAGCTACATCTATACTAGCATATTGTAGAACCTTTTCTACACCTTTGTTGTCTTCCATTGTCTTCCATTCTCGTGACTGGAAATATAAGGATGGTGTGGCTGATGTTTGATGTAGCATGACACTCTCATCGGGTAGATTTATCGTATTTTATTTGTTGGCTCTGATAGAGGTATCAGCAGAATATTTTTATTTGGTTTGCAAACAGCTGATTTTTTTGTTCTACTTCATGCTCGTGACTAGGTACATATACGAGAAGGAAGATGACACAGGTAGCGTTGGTGGTTGACGGTAGGGCGGAAAGGCGAAGGAATTATTATCGAGTAGACTTATATATTTTTTGCTCTGATGGAAGTTTCGGGTAGGTTATGTTTTCTGGTATTTAATGCAATTGGTAATTGGTATGTATGTGTATGATCGTTAAAGGAGAGTCGCATTCTGCGGTGAGGATTCTCAAATGATTTTTTTTATAATTCATATTTGCAAGTGAAAAATAGATATTCTTATTTAAAGGCAGGGGCGATGGTGGATAAAGAAAGGTGGGAGAATTGTCGTCGATTAGATTGATGGTATATTATTTGTTGGCTTCGATGGAAGTTTAGGGTAGGTTATGGCATATTGCAATTAGACCATCACAGTCACCTGTAACTTGTTTCTTTGTATTCAATACAATTGGTGTGTGTGTTCAGATCGCAGAAGGAAAATCGTATTTCAGCACTGAGGATTCCCGAATGCTTTATAAACCATATTTGCACGTGAAAAATTATTAATTGAAGCAGAGATAAAATAAGATCAGACAAGTTATAGTGTGTGTACGATCGGGTGCTCGGCTTGTTATAATAGCTGCGGGTATTCATGAACAACTGAAATTGGTTTATTTATTAATTTTTTCATCGAATAAAAGCGGCATTCATTCGTAATCGGTATTAAAAATCATATTAGGTACATATTTCGTTTGAATTAGGCTACACAATCGAATTCCCGAATATAAGCAGATTTTTTTCATTTGGTTTTGCACAGACAGCTTAGTTATGTTGATCAGTTTGGGGAGCTAAAACAAACTGCTAGGAGTGTCAGCAGAAACATCGACACTAACTAAAACTATGCATAACTTTTATGTTTTGTATAGGTACCTACTGTTTTATGAATACGGATTTGTGCATAAAGGCTGCAGCAATATATAAACACTGCATAAGTACATAGATATGCAACCGTTTAGAGATGTTACAGCGAATTGTATTGAAGAAGGCTCTAAGTTGTTTGCGTTGATGGGTGTGTTCAGTAGGTAGGGAACCGGAACTAGTGGTTGGCCACTTCAACTCCTTTATTTATGTAATAAGAACAAAAATTAGGAATAATTACTTCAGTTTACATTCTTTTTTACAATATTCACGGTCAAAACATTCCACCTTCAAAATATCCTTTTTTGTGAGTCGAAGAGGTGTCCAGAGTTTTAATTTCTGTGAGTCTATCCCAGGAAAATATCATCCCGCAAAATTTTCTCTGCAAAAAAATCTCCCCTGATCCCACGATAGTGCCTGGGTGGATCGCTTAGCTGGTAAAAGGGCTTAAAGCTCTGATAGTAAGTTTGTTTTTTAGTGATTCAACGATTAGAAAAAATAATATCAGTGCAAGAAATGGGGTGGCTGACCAATAGCGCCTGATATAAAGCAAATTTCAATTTCAGGAAGACCAAGCACCAAAGTTATGGATTTGGCCGGGATTGAACGCATGACCTTCCAATCACTAAGCGAATACACTACTACTGCACTATTGCCATCCGCCGCCCAATAATGAAAGTTAGAGGTACGCACCCAATATAAAGTATTGAACTTCATCAAGCGCATGGTTAGGCATATCACATTTTAAAAAAGCCCACATTTTGTATCCTATCCGAGAATAAAATAAGAAAACTATTGTTGGTCCGCCGAAGAGAGTTGTCCGTTTCAGGAAAATTAAAAGAAATTATCCATCTTTAAGCTAAGAATAAGTCTTCATTTTCACTTATTTATAAACATACCTACCAAGGTGGTTTATTATTTGTTTGTTTTGATGAAAGTTTGGGGTAGGTTATGTCAAGTAGGTGTATATCAGAGTTTATCTTTTTTTGATTCATTATTTATTTCAATAATGTCTTGTACAGAGCTTACAAAGAACTTTTCATCTATAAAATTAATCAAACAATAAAGTTTAAAAAAAAATCATACGAACCATTGGCATAAGCATTTTAAAATAAATAAACAATAACATTTGAATAAAATAAATATAAATCGTATAGGTAGGAACCTATTGGCCCATAAGTGGTTGTGCAGCATGGCGCAATACTGAAACAAAGTAACATAATTATTTCTTAATTAATTAGATTGAATATTTCTGAATTAATTAAAAAGAAATGATACAAATCTGAACATTTTTCGACAAGATATAGCCAAGTTTTAAAAGCGATAAACTCATAATTTCTTATTTGAGGAAAAAGACTGAAATCAGAATTATTAAATTGTTCATTTCAAAACTATTCGTCCCTGCCATCATCCCCCTCTCATCAATCATCATACATGCTACTTGCCGACGCGACGATGCGAATCTCCTTGCTCATGCTCCTTCCTACAAAGAAAAATAAATACTTACATAATATCAAAATGATTCGATAAAGAAAACAAACCAGTTTATTTGGTTTTCTTTCTTCGGTTTCCTTTACCTGTATCCTCATACCATCATCAAATTTAAGACACAAACCACACACAAACCTTCAATCGCTATCCGTTTTGTTGCCATTTTCGTGGAGGTCGACGTTTTCAAATTCATGTTGATGATATTACTAAAGAGTCTATATACAAAGCTGATAGTCTCCTCTTCCTCCTCGTCCCTACAACTTCTGCAAAAGTCATTGTAGGGAATACCCAGCCTTTGAGCATGTCTTCCTATAGCACAGTGCCCGGTGAGGTCGCTTTAACTAATTTGGAGAGGGTTCCTCTCTTATGCCTCAGAAGTCCAATAGACCTGGATTTATTTAATGCCGGACGGCGGTGACTTCGGCCTGAAAAATGCTGCAGTGTTCTGGAAGGTTAAAGGAGAGGTGAATGTCCAGGTCTTCAGAGAAGACTCCGGAACCGACTCTGTCCTCTGTTTTGGACCCATCCTTAAAAATTGGCAGCGATTCGTGGTGTAGGACGTGACGTTGTGTCCACTCGGTTCTGTCTGGGATTAGATGTTGGTAGCCCAGGTATTCTATTCAGTGGGCAGGTGGTCGGTGACCTTAGGAAGATGTCGATAAATCGATATTACGATTATATTGGCATGTGTTGCTCTTTCATTGTTTGGAGCTTCTCAGACTTATTGCTGAGCTGGCAGCCAACTGTTTGCCGACGATGTCAGTCGGGAGAAGGTGGAGCATGGCTTACATACGTTAAACAGTTTGAATTTATGAGGCGCATATTTTAGGGCGTCTCAATAAGTCGTGTATATTTTATGAGAAACGAATTAGAACGAGTAAAAATGAAATGGCTTGAGTTTGTCCCTGTAAATAAGTGAGCTCTGCAAAATTTCTAGAGAACTTGGTTGAGCACTACCGTGACCCTTGATAATCATTTCATTGACAGCAAAGGTCATAAGCCTACCGGGAATAATTCTGTCTTATAGGTGGATTGAAATATTGCAATTTGTTTCCATAAATAAATGGGATCTTCAGTCTTACGCTAATTCCGAATCGAAAGTTCGTCAGATTATTACAAAACTTGGGCCAGTACAAACAATTGATTAGAGTTAGTTTCTAGTTCCTTGCTTAATACTCCAACGCACCAACCACTGTGACCACGTAATATTACCATTTGACTCATTGTAAAACAGATGTTAAACGTTACAAACAGGGAGATTTCACTGCACATATATTTAAGTTCTGGGCCATATATACGTATACAAATTAATTTACTTTTTATGGCTATTGTTTGTCAAAAAACGTTTTGAAAGTTGTGATTATTCCCTATTCTAAGGGTATATTAACTTTCCTTAAAGTTTGTAACAGACCTTCATATTGCACGTTGACCTCTAAAAGTTAGAATGTTCGTGATCAGCATCGATAGTAGTGTCGATCTAGCCATGTCCGTCCGTCCGTTCGTTCGTCGGCAAAAATTAGGCCTTTTAACTGTAGGTATTCGCGGTCATTCTTAAGCTTTGAAAATCAAGGTTTGGTTTGTAGTTCCGTAAAAGCTTACTGTTCCCCATACCATTACTTCACGTCCCTTGCTATATCTTCGATCGAAGATTATTTAATCTTTCCTCAAATCATTGAAATAATAATTATATCCATTAGTTCCGTCCGAATTCAACATTTTTTCATCTGAAAAGACGACGGTGTGTCACTCTCGACTCCACCTGAGGTCACTTATTGCAAAATCAATGCGCTGACTTTTGCGTGCTGCGTTCAATTGTGGTTTCTTTTTAATTTGTTTGTGTCTAATATGGTTGGACTGCTGTATCACGCGATAAACGGTTGATCTACTAAGTATTGAAACTTAAGCAGCTCTCAGTACCTATCGCCCGTCGATCCTGAGTTGTTGTTGCTCCGATTATTCCTCCTTTTCAGTTTTTTCCATATTTCTCATGATACTTAAGATAGCTGTGAACAACAGTTTGTCCTCTTGCAATCTTACCGGCTATAAAAGGGATAGATTTACCTTCTTCCTTGTAAGCTCGAACTTGGACTATTTCCTCCTTAGTTAAATAATTTCTTTTACACAAAGTTGTTGTTTCTACGAAGATATGTTTTGAACTAAGGTCACTGGTACTTTTAATGATTTTATATTTGACTTAAAATATGATATCAGGTGGATTTAGTGTACGTAATAAAGTGAAAAGAAAAAAAGGATTGAATTTATGACCTTATTGGGAAAGCATAATAAAAATTTAATTTATCTTCCTGTTCGTAATCAAGTGAAAAGGTGTGTATATATTTTCTAGCTGCCTTAATGCTCATGTATGAATATTCATATTTCAAAAAACCGTTTTACTGAAAAATTCATTGTAAATAAAAGTCCCATTCTTTGCAAAGTTTATCTTCATCGTTTTGAGCAATTCCTTTATATAAAGTTTTCTGCCATCGCCACTTTTAAGAAGAATTTTTTACAAAAACAAAGTTTTTTTGATAAAATCCTTTAAATGTTGTTTTACAAAATATGTAGATCCTTCTTAACAATTCACCCACACTTAAAATGTTGCCATGGGGGATAGGAATAGGGTATCCAACAGTACGCTTAAGCGGACTGTAGCCCTTCTCTATGTTAATACCTTATTCTAAGGGTATATTAATTTTGACGCATAGTTTGTAACATACCTTAATATTGCCCGTAGACCCCTAAAAGTTACTATATTTATGATCAGCATCGATAGTAATCTCGATCTAGCCATGTCCGTCCGTCCGTCCGTCGGCAAAAATTAGGCCTTCAAACTGGACCTAGAGAGCTGAAATTTTAACCATATACTCTCTAGGGTCCCGAAATAATCAAGGTTACGAATTTTTGAAATCCGCCCACAGACACGCCCACAAACTCAAAAAAACAAAATTTTGGAAAAAATCGAATTTTGAGCTAGAAAGCTGAAATTTTTTACATATGATCTATGACTCCTAAAACTGCTCGGGATATAAAATTTTCAAAATCCGCCCACTGCCACGCCCACAAAAAAATAAAACTATTTTATTGAAAAACCAAAATTTGAGCTAGGGAGCTGAAATTTTTAATATATACTCTCTAGGGGCCCTTTAAGCTCATGTATAAATATTTTCAAAATCCGCCCACTGACACGCCCACAAATAAATAAAACAATTTTTTTTTAAATCCAAAGTTTCAGCTAGGGAGCTGAAACTTATAATATATACTCTCTATGAGCCATTTATGCTCATGTGTAAATATTTTCAAAATCCGCCCACTGGCATGCCCACAATTATTTTTTTTTTTGAAAATTCAAAGTGAGCTAGGGAGCTGAAATTTATAATACATACTCTCTAGGGGCCCTTTATGCTCATGTGTTAATTTTTTTTTAAATCCGCCTACTGACACGCCCACAATTAAATAAAACAATTTTATTGAAGCACCCAAGTTTGAGCTAGGGAGCGTTTTTTTT
This sequence comes from Portevinia maculata, assembly GCA_949715645.1. Classification (NCBI taxonomy): domain Eukaryota; kingdom Metazoa; phylum Arthropoda; class Insecta; order Diptera; family Syrphidae; genus Portevinia; species Portevinia maculata. The sequence goes on along the minus strand of OX454525.1, from coordinate 363,313,492 downwards.
TGATAAAATCCTTTAAATGTTATATAACAAAATATGTAGAGCGTTCTTAACAATTCAACCATACTTAGACTTTTGTCACGCCCACTTATGAGGGATAGGAATAAGAATAGGGTATCCAACAGTTCGCCCAAGCGGACTGTAGTTCGTCCCTATGTTTTTATTTCGGTTTGTGATTTTTGAATTTAGTGACTGTGTATTTCAGTGCGTAGATATATAAGTAAATATTCCGCGGAATTTCTTTTGAAGTTAAACTTTTGGCGCATTGTTACGGAAGTTTCGTACCCAGTATTTATTCTACCAATTAGTTCTTGAACCCTACAAAATGACCTCCAAACCAAAAAAAACATAGGGACGGGCTACAGTCCACTTAAGCGAACTGTTGGATACCCTATTCTTATTTCTATCCCTCATAAGTGGGCGTGACAAAAGTCTGAGTTTTGTAAAAAAAAAACACTCCCTTGCTCAAACTTTGGTTTTCCAATAAATTTGTTTTATTTAATTGTGGGCGTGTCAGTGGGAGGATTTTAGAAATTTTATCTCCCGATCAAGTTTAGGAGTCATAGATCATATATAAAAAATTTCAGCTTTCTAGCTCAAAATTCGACTTTTTCGAAAATTTGTTTATTTGAGTTTGTGGGCGTTTTGTGGGCGGATTTCAAAAATTGTTAAACTTGATTATTTCGGGACCCTAGAGAGTATATATGGTTAAAATTTCAGCTCTCTAGGCCCAGTTTAAAGGCCTAATTTTTGCCGACAGACGGACGTATGGACGGGCATGGCTAGATCGACATTACTATCGATGCTGATCATAAATATAGTAACTTTTAGGGGTCTACGGGTATGTTACAAACTATGCGTCAAAAGGTATAAAGATATTTTTCATAAATTATGTGTTTAAGGTTATTTTACCAACAAGCCCTTGGAACTCCGGAAAAGGTCCTTAAAACACGGAAACTGATTTTTTTCCAAAAATTTCTCTAGACACCACGCCATTGTGTTTAAATCTATTTTACCAGCAGATCCTTGCAACCAAAAAAAAAGGTCCTTGAAACACGGATTTTGATATTTTTTCGAAATGTCTCAAGAAACCGCACATTATTTCTGTAGCTGACAACCACCTCAACCTAACCTAACCTTACCTAACCTAACCTAACCTAAATCAAATGATTATTTTGACAGACACCTTACAGCACCGGCAACTTTAAAAGTGCGTGCAATTTCTTCAAAATTGGAATTTTTGTCATTTATTGTATATTTTTAAAAATTTGATTTTATGGCTCCTAGTTTCCTCAAAATGGACTTTGGTTTTGTTATAGATAAGACACAAATGGTTTTTTTTTTAAGTTCAGTTTCGTATCTTTATTTATAAAAATGGAGGTTGGTATATCTGTTTAAGAATAATAGACTTCGAAACCGCGCAACAGATTTAGCTCAAATAATTGGATAGTCTTCGGTATTAGCCCGCGAGTATATTTTTTTGTATTGTCGAAATCGGTCCAGCAGTAGGTACATAACAGATTAGTCGGAGCTCTCTCATTTTAAAATTTCAAAATTATTGCTAGAATTAGGAAGGTGTTGAATTTTCAAAAACCTACAAGCTTATTCCATACCATTAGTAGAGAGTTGATGTCACAAATCAAACTTAGTGCGTGTGGCAAGAAGTGAAAATGGAAAATCGAGAGTCCCAAGTTTTAATACTTATAATTATTTGCAAAAATGTACGAAAGTGATTATTTCAGCTTAAACCATTACTCGATTGCTTATAAGCTTATAACGATATAATTTCTGCAAATAAGTGAAATACTTGGCATGTAGTAAAAGTTGTAGGTATTTTTTTAATGATGTCCATTTAAAAGGACAGCATGCTGCAAAGACACGTAGCATATTTGTTCTTCTTTGTCGTTTCCTGAAAAGTGCTTACGCTTTTCGGTATTTGATGTGAGCCGCACGTTGATGTCTTCAGGTATTTCATGACTGGTTTTTGCATTTTGAACTGGCAGAGACTTACTTATAGGATACACAAAAAAGTAAGCAGTTAGATGTTCTGATGAAATGAAAATCCTAATAGTGTAACAATTCTGTCCGACAAAAAAATCTGCCGGAAATGGGTCTGAACGAGATTCCAAGCATTTTTAATAATGTTTATCTTGAATGATAACGCAAAAGTCAAAACAGATGACCTTTAATTAAAGACCTTTGGTCAATTCTCTAAATCCTTCCTACAAAAAACATGGAGGATTGGACGAGTATATGTCTATCGATGAAAGGCTTGCGCCCTATCACAGCAAGCACTACGCTAAGCAGTTCATTGAAGGTAAGCTAATTAAATTCGGATAAAAAATCAAATTGAAGATATGGGCAAGACTGTGGATGAGGAGGAATCGAGTCTTGGTGTTTGCAAGTTAGCTGTGCTTTTACACACCGGATTTACCCTGTCCCGTAAAGGGACGGTCTAAAATATCACCGCAGCGTCCCCAAAAAACAGCGGTTGCCGTTAAAGGCCGTTAAGGGGAAAAACCTAGGTGTGGCAAAAATATGCAAAATTTATTTGTAAAAATGCCTCCATCCAAAAGACTGTTTATTTTTAAATTTCCATACAAAATTTCCAAAAGACTGTTTTGTTTTTAATTTTCCATCAACGTTTTTTTTTTGCATGAAGTCCGTTTAAACGGACACATTTTATCTTACATTAACAAGAAAATGTCCTTACAACAGGGATTTTCTTATAAATAAAGACTGCTTTACTCTAAATAAGAGAAAGAAGATAAAAACAAAATGTTTTACTTAACTTCATGCACAAATGGGTGAAGTGAAAAACCCGGTTAAGTGAATATTCTTTCTCATTTCATTAAAGCGGGTTTGAAAACAAAAATCAACTGCACAAAATGTGGATTTACTCCACTCTTTCAAAAGTCGAGTGCATAAAATTATAACGACTCGGATGGTGCCTCGAGGAAAACGAATTAAACATTTTTTTAAGGAAACGTTTTGGTAACATAAACTGCATTAATCCAAACGCACCCCACGTGTATTGTGCACTCGAAAAAAAATGAAGAAATGAACAACACTTTACATCGGACTCTGTTTGTGGGGTCATATAAAAATGAAAGAGAAAGAAAGCAGAAAGGGTAACGTACCTACATTATTTAACGGCATGCAGAAAGAAAGAATCCCTGTCCAATGACAAGATACAGTTAACATTATGATGGTGAAATGACACTTGTCTGCTTCGAAGGATATTGCAATACGGACAGCTGTGTAGTGGTATGGCCATGAAGGCTCTTATCGATATTTCAGAAGTTTCCTCGTGTCATTTCATTAATTGCATAATTAAGTTGTGATTGTGACCAATCTCAGCGGAGAAGGATGTCAGCTTATTGGCCGCAAATTATCTTCGTAAAAAAAATTCAAAAAGCCTTAAGCATAAAAGCAATTCAGCGTCTGAGTTCTTGCATCCGTGTGTTTGCAGGATCCTTACACATTCCATGGTTTTTCCCTCTTTGTCTGATACTTTTGAATCAAATTTTAAATCAATTAATGCATCCACATAACTATATTACTATATTAACTTTTAGTACAATACATCTACACCTGGTGATTTTTTTTTTTGCTACTGCACCTACAATTCCTACCTACAATCAAGTCCCAAATAAAATCCTTAATCACAAATTCCTCCCAAAATATACAGTATCTAGTGCTTTTGTTTCGCACCCTCACGCTACGCTTCGCGCTCTTTTACACTTAAACTATACGATATGGAAGTGTTTGCGGAACAAACATTTTTTTAAAACAACAAAGCCTATTTTTTTACAACTTACGGAGTTAAAGAACATAAGAGCCAATTTAAATTGCCTGTTCCAACAACCCCGCCTAACAAACACCGACTATGAGAATAAAAAAATAAAAAAATGCAGTCAAAGGAAACTCCTTGATCTAGGTCTTAAAATTTAGTACAGACAAACCAGCAAGAGTAATAATGATAGTATAAAAGAAGACACAGAAACGGACGACATAGATCTCCTTGAAACTGCTGACTGGGTAATGGGAAGCTCCTCACTTCCTTCACCCTAAGGCTGCTAGCGGCTCGGATCAAAGTAAGAAAGGAAACTAAACAAGAATTGTCTTTCACCCGATTCAACTTATCACGTATATGCGTGCCATAAGTACAAGAGCAAATATCATGTAAGGGGATCCGGGTCCGGGTCCCTAGTGAAAAAAAAAACCTTGGCATCGTCTTACCCCCGGTTCTGTTCATCTTTTTCTACGTAGGCTGAAGAGAAATGGGAAGTATAACTCCGAGAGTTAATTTTTATCAGTAATTAGCTGGAAAATTTACATTACTCCCTGTCCATTTTTCTTTTAAGGGTTTTGAGCTTCAACTTAATTCTACTCGTATTCACTTTGTGTTCCTCCATTCCGTATGGGAAAGCTTATCGAAGTGCCACTGCAATGTACTTATGGATTCCTTTGAACATAAAACATATAAAATACATCTTCCCCTCTAAAGGATGTTCGTACTCAAACCGTATTCGCGCGTACCAGCAATTTCAATGCGGATGAATAAAATATGCGCAGCCAACGAGAAAGGTACTAAGTGATTCGTTGCGGGACTCGCCTGATGGTCATCGGCTCAATTAAGCCGAAAAAGAAAACATTTTTCAGGGCTGCTTCTTTTGTCCTTTAGAAGTTAGTTGGCCGAAGATTTCTTTTCAACAACTATGCGGCAAGTTTTTTCTGTGGCACATCAGATTCATTTAAAATAATCGCAGTCAATTTAATTTTTACGCTCAATTGAGAACAATTATGTTGCGGTTTTGTTGAGATGCTCTGAGAAAGTCCCATTGAAATGCCGAGTTAGTTTTCATCATTAATTTGGATGGCCAGAGAATACCCGTGGGGGTCTGTTGAATTTGAACAGCGGATAGACACGGCAAATTTCATTTTGAATTATAATGAATTGTTTTGTTAAAAGTTAAAGTGTTAATAGCCACAAATTTTTTTAAGTGCGTCTTTATAAAGAATGTTTATTTTAACCCAGTAATAATCTCAGACAGTGATATCTGTCAAACCAATGGACAGATTGCAACCTGTCACTGCCAGTTTTAAATAGTAGTAATTGCAATTTAGTAGTTACAAAATCAAAGTTGTATTGGCTTAAGAAAACGCACTATACTTACATTACTTCGCAACAGTTAAATGTTATTGTCAACCTTCGTTTTCTTAGGATATTAATACTACATGTAAAGGGTGTTCAAATTTGACATATCATTTTAAATTGGCCGCCACACCGAAGTTTTTTCAGGTATGAAGTAATTACATTCCTGTTAGCTAAAATAGATCGGTACACTATTGAGCAACTTGTTTTTTTATTATTATTAAAACTTATTTTAAATATGGTCAAAGTTTTGCAGAAGTTGAAGGAAAATTTTGTTCAAAATACGGTAGAGTTAATAAATTTAAAGAAACTAGTTCTGTTCAAGATCAGAGAAGTAAAGACTATCATCGTAGTGGTCGTTCGAGTAGAAATAGTGCAGCTGTGTTGCTGAGGAGCCAAAGACACCAATTAAACCTCAAACCAACAACTTTGTTTAATATTTTGCACAAAGATCTGCTTACAAAATACAGTTAACACAAGAATTAAAGCCAACTGACCACGCATTACATCGGCAATTCGTTAATTGGGCCATAGAGAAACAACAACAGAATGACAATTTTTTTAAGCAAATTATCTTCAACTATGAGGCTCATTTTAAAAATGCCGGTTATGTCAATAAACACAACTGTCGCATTTGGACTGAAGAAAATCCTACAAGACTGTTTGAAAGGCCAATTAAACCAAAAAAAAGTTATTGTATGGTGTGGATTTTGGTGTGGTGGCGTAATTGGTCGATTTTTCTTCGAAGATGGAAATGGCTTACTTTGAAATTCATTTTATATTCATTATTAGATATCCACTTACATACTAGAATGATTACATCTTAAAATTAACCGGATACTTATTCTTATTTATTGGTCCTTATGCGGACGCTCTAAACTTAACTATAACCTTATAATTATTGCCTTTCGGCCTAAAAACTATTTTACGAACTAATCTTACATATTTATCGCGAAAAATTAATAAAACTCGGTATCATTATTGAGATTTTATATTTTTATATAAAACAAATTGCAAGCTACCTATTCAACTTACTTTAACTACTAAACGTATTAAGATGGAAATGGCAATGCAATTACTGTGGATGGAGCTCGATATCAAGCGATGTTTAGAAACTTTTTGTGGAGTCAATTTGAAGATATTGATGTGCATACAGATTTCACACAATTTATATCTTTCATTCAAAATTTAAAATGATATCTCATATTTGAACACCCTTTATAAAATTTGGCGAAGAAAAAACTGGTTTTGAGTTTGCACATCATAATTGCAAAAGGCAAAATATTATTAGAACTTTAATGATGAGATGTACTAAACAGAGTTCCACTGCACATTATGTCTTTTTCCATAGATATTATGCCTGTTTGGAACTGACATAAAATACACGGACATAATCTCCATAGAAACATGTGAATGTTTTAGAGTATCACAAGTATATCCCATCAACAGTGCTTTGTATATGCGACCCCCTGCTTGGTTACCACTAAGAACCCAACACAAAATACCTATTTAGTAGAAAATAGCACTGATACCGCATCGTGAGTAAAAGGGTTTAAAGCCTCCTCGACTCATACGTCATTATGGACATTATGTCCATTTTAGATAGGATGTCCGTTTCGGACTCAAGAAATTCTAAAATCCATATTTGTTGATACCCTATTCTAAGGGTATATTAATTTTGACGCATAGTTTGTAACATACCTTAATATTGCCCGTAGACCCCTAGTTACTATATTTATGATCAGCATCAATAGTAATGTCGATCTAGCCATGTCCGTCCGTCCGTCCGTCTGTCGGCAATTTATAATTTATACCATCTAAGGGCCCTTTATGCCCATGCGTTTTTTTTTTTTTAAATCCGCCTACTGAAACGCCCACAATTAAATAAAACAATTTTATTGGAAAACCAAATTTTGAGCTAATGAGCGTTTTTTTTTACAAAAGCTTTGTTTTTGTCGATAAAATCCTTTAAGTGTTATTATAACAAAATATGTAGAGCGTTCTTAACAATTCAACTATACTTAGACTTTTATCACGCCCACTTATGAGCGATAGGAATAAGAATAGGGTATCCAACAGTTCGCCCAAGTGGACTGTAGCCCGTCCCTATGTTGTTTCTTTGTTTAAAAAATAAAACGGCTGAACCGAAATCAGGGTAATTTTATTAAGTTCATAGTCAGGTAAATACGCTACACAATCAACTCGATATTGTTAAATAAATAAATTGTTTACACACTTACGTATATACACACATCTTCTTTAAAACAATTGGAAAACGTAAATTCTGGACTTTACAATTTAAAAATATGTTGTAAGTCACGATTTTCATTTTCGGGCCAATTACATTAATTTACACAGTACTGGGAGGTTAATAAGTTTCAATTTATTTTATCTCAATCAATAATCCATCAAGGGGGCCTGCACGTGTCGAAGTCGTAAAAAAAGAGGCAGGCACAAACTGCTGGACCACTCAAATGCAACAGCGCCAGTATTGGATTGATCTGAAGCCAGGAAACCTGCCTATTTATTTAGGTCGAGCAAGCGAACCCCACAGGCAGACCAGCATTGATGCAGGAAGGCGCTCTGGCATATGCGATGGCTGCGAGTCGAACATCTAGTTCGCTGGTACATTATTGTAAAGTCGCTCAATTTGGCCGTCCCAATGCAGTCGCTGTGTTTTAGCTTTTCGGAAAAATTCCATCCCTTGGTACAGATAAAAAAAATTCTCGGTTGCATCTTCACCTCCATTCGTCGTCCTCGCGCACATTACCAAATATTCGCTGTTCCATACTTCACACTGCACCGCGTATTTTCAAACACCAAATGACACAATTGGACCAGTTTTGCCGGGATTCCGAATTTTGCCATCACTACGTAGAGCTCCTGACGATGAATGCTATCACATGCATCTTGGTTGAATCTTTTTTCTAGATCTTGAGGGTGTCCCCTTAGGGATTTCACATAACTTTGTAAAGTGTGAATAAAACAAACTTTGTTTAGAAGTTTTTTTAAAAGAATTTGAAAAATTTATTTTTCAATCTGTAATGTAGCTTATCACAAACATGTTTGGAACAAAATGTCACGCTAATGTTTACCACGGCTCTGAAGGTAGCCTGGGCTAAGTCAATTTAGTTTCTAGTTTTTTTTTTTTTTTTTTTTTTTTTTATAATTTGCTTACGCTAAAGGGATTTTTTTTTCTGTTGTTACAGTACCCTTATAATGCTAAGAACACAGTGTAAGCTACTTGGTATTAGAAAGAATAGAGAGATAGGAAAGAAGTGTTTGGGTGCAGTTGTAGGGTTTTTCTCCACGGGTGGTGTCTAAGTTACTTAGGGAGATTACGGTATCATGTATTCGGTATAAAGTAATGGACTTGGCCGGGATTCGAAAGCACGACCTTCCATTCCGTAAGCGAATACACTACTACTGCACCATTGCCACCCGCATTAACGTTGTTATACTCCAGTTAGTATACCCATTGTATGCTATTTTTATGTTCTTATATAGGTAGCGGGGCGGAGCATTGATTCAATTCAAGGTAGACAAAGCCCCTTACTTTCTCAAAGTTATAGCTGTCTATTTCGATGCTCTGCCTGATTCGTCGCTGTTATGTGTCCCTTCAAGTCGACAGCATATTATATGATGTTGCCGTCGTGAACAGCTAAGCCCTTATACTTATATGTTCGCAAACTGACTATTAACAGATCACTGTATTCTACAGATAATTTGAATATCATTAACGTATATGCAATTAATTGAACAGACTTTGAAAAGATGGTTGGTATATGTCATGGCTTGTTAGTTTTACACAATTTTTCCAACTGCTACATCGTCATCCCAAACGGACGACCTTCCTCTCATAAGCGGCTTTGAATAAATGTTATAAGTATCAGTCTGGACTTTTCTGGCTTTCTCCAGAAAAATTCAGTTCTACTGTGACGTAAAAGCTATTTGCCCCGCATATAATTACACCGATTCGATTTCTGTGCCGTCTTTGAACATGAAATTCATCATTCATATTTGGTTCGAACAAATTAAACTTTTCTTCATCGGAAAAGATGACGAATATCCACTCCCGACTCAACCTGTTGTGTTTTATTGCAAAGTCACTCCTACGTGCTGCATTATATCTTAATGATTTGTGCCTAATATGGGTGGTTTTCTGTATCGCAAGGTTAACAGGCATTTTGGCCTTAACTCCAGTTTAAGCCTCAATTTTTCCAACAGAGAGCCTTGAGTTGAAAGCAGTTCTTAGTATTGCTCGCCATTCTTGAGATGTTGCCGCCTTGCTTACACGTATTTTGGGGGTTTTCCCATGATTTTAAAAAAGTTATAGACTAGTGTATCGCCTCTCCCAGTCATTAGAGCTATGAAGCGGATACTTTGAACCTGCTTCTATATATTTGAAAATAATATATTAAGTTAAAAATGTTCAACATAACCTTGAATTTCTTTTAACAACACGATCTCTTTGTATAAATATTCTTCTTATCTTCCGCAAAAGATTTTTCCAGATTAGTTAACGGCTTTGAAATTATCTTACCATTTGAAAAAAAAAAAAATACCTGTCATTCATAAATTTATATAACATAAATTTGATTTAAACACATTGATCAATGTGTGGCGTACAACTTAAATTCGAACAAACAATTAATATTCGTTCAATTTTAAATTCAACTGCCGCTTCCTCTGTAATGGACTCAAACCGGACGTTCATACCAACCTTGGCATTGGATTGCAAGTAATCAACTGCATTTCACACTGAACTATAGCGTTTGTTGGCAAGAACGTGCATTTTCCCAAGCGAATAAGCCATGCTCGTTCTTTTGCATACAGATAGCGGACAGGATAGGAACAAAGGTGGAAATTAGCAAAGTGAAAATTCACATACCTAGTGAGATTATTAATATTAAAATAGCTCTCACCTAGAGCTACAATTTAATCCAAAGGTAAGAGTGGCATCAGATTTGTTAGCTAATTTTATTCCATTAAAAATCAACACCTTAATACTGTGTTCCTAGGATTCAAAACTATTTTTTTACCAAAATTGTTCGCATCAACTACTGTATCTGTATAATCCCGATGTGATGCTTCTCGAAGCACACCTACATACAAAAATACTAGGAATTCCTAAGTAAATACATTATAAAGAAAAACCAAGGTACGTAGAATTTCATTTAAAAGCATCACAATGTAAATCGTGTATTTCTGTCCCCACAGAAATTGCGGACGCAGGTCTCAAAGTTCGGTACTCATCTCGTTTAATACATAAACCGATCAGGAGCGTCCGCAATAATTTTTATAAATGCTCTCCGAAGTCTCGATTGCCTTCATCGATCGAATTGATCAACGGAACAATACAGCTCGCCCCTAGATATCGCTGGATCATACGCTCAGTTTCGCTCTATAGCCACGAACGTCCACATAGAACCAGAAATAAGGTTTATTCCAACGTGTGAATGACACCAGTTGCCGCAAATAATACCTCTGCCTTATCCAAAGAATAAGTTGCCGATTAAAAGTTCCGGCAATAAGAGAGTGACAGTGTTAAAAGAAATCTAAAATATACCTTAATATACCTATCAATAATTACCTTACGCTACCTTATACTACATATTCCTAAATATCACCGGATTAAAACGTGTTCCCTGTTTGATACCAGTATACTAGTCTACGTAAAAAAAAAAAAGAAAAAAAAATTTTTAAAGCAAAGTGTGTGATTTCAATACATATACCTAATAATCTATCAAAAAGTATATAAAGTTCTTGACATAGCAAATTCTTAAACTAAAGTATGTAAGTTTTGCCTAAGAAATTTAGAATTTACAACTTTTTAAATAACGCTTACGAAAGTGAGAAAAAAAAAAAGTAGAAAAAAGGAAAGAATTTAATAGCCATCTTAATAATTATCATCATCATCATCACAGTATCAACGACTAAAACATGTGGCCACATCTTTCAGCGTCAGGAAAACTGTAAGTACTCCCGTAACAAATAAACGTGTATAAATTTCTTTGGCAAACATTTGAACAATATAACTATATCTAACTTGAGTTTTTTTTTTGTTGATTTTCATATACTATAAACCATTTTTATTTGAACTCTTAATAAATAAATATACCTAACATAAATCTAACCTTAAAGTTAATACATTTGCAAAAATGCATAATTATAAAAGTTACTTTGCTATTAATTAAAGATACCTATATAAACTAAATATTATTTTAATATGTACCCCAATAACATGCGCATCAAATCGCTTGAAAGTAGTTTCCATTGAAACATAGTTTTACTTTTATGTTGAGAATAAACATACCTACTTTTGCTTTACCTTTAACACTATGACTTTGATTCGCTCTTAGACAACGAGATGAAGGTTGTGGTCTCGTAGATACATGTGAGGGTATAGTTTGGGACTATCCTAGAAAGATATGGACGCAGGATAGTCACGGTGCATCTCGTTTCTCACCAGATGCATAGGGGCAGGGCAAGTCCAACATGTTTCGCAACACCTGAAACATCGTCAGCATCATTCGCTTTTATTCGCTTTTATTCAGCTTTTATCTTGATTCTCGCTTGAATCACTGCCTCTTCTTTTCTCTCTCTCCTCAACTTTACCCCCCCCCCCCCACATCATTTTTAGGCACGATAAAATATGTGTGTATAGGAAGGCAGCAAGATCCCACCCCACCGTCGAGCTAACGCCGCGCATCCGCAAGCGTGCCTATTGCTGTCATGGGACTTAGGTCAACCACCAACTACAACCTCCCTTCCAGTAACCTACCTGTACATCACATTGGCGCCCAGCAACGTGTGGCCGGTAGCATAATTTGTCCATCAACATAAACCATGTCTTCACATGGGCATATTCAAGTTGAACCATGACATACATTGCTACCTCGTCACTTCAATCAATTTTGATTACATGCTAATCAACACCGTGATTGTAACAAATGCAAAATGTATTAACATAGTACTTCTTACATCCAAGTACCCCTCTTAGTGCCAACGACATTTTGCAAACAAGCTTTCTTGCGTAAGCTTTTCCCAACAATTTTACTTTTCTTTCCCCCCTTCAGGTAAACAATTTTAACAACAAATCGATCAAGGAGTCCGATTGCTGACGTAAAAGTAATCTAAGCATCGTTGCACTTGACCATTTGTTTATTTTGACTATGTGTAGGAAGCACAACTATGAGTCCATTGATCGTGATCGTATCTTAATATGCGTCTATAATGACTATGAGGCCATAGGATGTCACCTGCAACATATATTTTTCTGAGTCGTCAAACAATACGATTATCAGATATTGATAACAGGTTCGGCTGTCCAGAGAAATATATTTCGTCACTTCTGTTTACCCGCCTTTTCCTCTATACTTCTCAATACTTTTCCCCTAACAAAATCGAAAACAGCTGACTTTCCCTCACATGTAAAAACCGATCACAACCTTATCAAGAATCATATAAATAATTTTCCATTTTTTTGTTGAAAACAACAACCTTTTCTCTTTTCATCAAACAAATCTGAAACCATTTCTCTTGATTTATTGTTTCGCTCTTACCGCAATGAGTAATCAAAAGAATACTTCAATTAACGGAGCTATTCCAAAACAAAAGAAAATAAATCAAAACAAAAACATTATTCCACGCTCTCGGAACACCTATGACTTACGTCACACTAATACTCCTCTGCAACGGAATTCCGATTTTGGCAACAACACGCAGCCAGTAAGACACTCACCCACATCGATTGTTGACAATTCATCAATCCCTAACATTTCTCTTAATACTAATAGAAGACAGAGCGAACATTTTGACAATGTCCAAAGCTCAAGCATAGTGTCTCTCTCTCACCCCACACTGAATTTTGATATTACAACTGCTACAGTTATTCCAATTACTACGACCACAGTAACAAGTGTTACTAGCCCAATCATGTCAACATTAATTGGAAGAGAAAATCCCGCAAGTCATTCTGCCATAGTCGATTTTACTTTGCCTAGTGGTCTTGTTGACAACATTCCAAATGTTGCAAATGCGAATGCAAGAAATGCCGCTAACAATATTTTTCCAGCTGATCCAATTAGTCGCCTAGGTCAACAAACTCAGTTTGTTTCCGGCAACTCATCGAGAATGAAACACCTCGATGACCACATTAAGGATGTTGTAACTTCATCCTTGGGTGAACTAATTCCAGATTTAATTAAGATCAGCGTACAAAAGGCAATGTCTGAATTAAATAATGCGGATTCAGCAAGAGCAATGCATGATATGGATCGCGTTCAGGATTATTTTAGTAATCCTAATCAGACACGACCATCCAACCCTATTGGAAATCATTATCCAGACGATGAGGCATTTTCGAATTTCAATTCAAACCATAGCGCTGCATTTGATAGGCGATATTCCATGAACAGAAACATTCCTCAAAGTGAAACTCAATCCCTACAACTCGATAGATGGGGAGTTAAATTCGATGGCACCTCGAAAGGGATGTCCATCGAAGATTTTGTTTTTAGAGTTGAGGTGTTGAAGAACAATAATGAATGTTCTTGGAATGCGGTTATCAAACAATTCCACCATCTCTTAACAGGAACGGCTCAGGACTGGTATTGGCAGTATCTTAGAAATAATCCTAGAGGGAATTGGTCAATGCTTAGACAAGCATTATTTAAGCAGTTTAAAAGCCATGAAAATGACTTTGAAATTGTTAAGCAAATCATGGACCGAAAGCAGATCCCTCAGGAGAGTTTCGAAGATTACTACAATTCCATACTGCTATTGAAAGGCCAGCTCAAAACGCCTATGAGAGAAAAAGACCTCATAACAATTCTGCGAACAAACATTAACACCAAGTTGATGAGTTTCATTTATCCTATGCGGATTCATAGCCTAGACCAATTCAGAGACGAATGTAGAAAAGTAGACCGGATGTTACAATCCAGATTTCCCGCTCAAAATCGCCAACATTTTCCATACAGGACAGTCCATGAAATCGATGCAGTGGTTAATACCACCAGCTTAGTTGATGATGAAGATGATGAGGACATATCAGCCATTTCAGGTGCGCATTCGCCACAAGTGGTCAGCAATTCCCTGCCGAAGGTACTCAAGTGCTTCAACTGTAAAAAGATGGGACACTTGTTTATTAACTGCCGCTCACCCATACACAAATTATTTTGTTACCGTTGTGGTACAGATAATGTGACCGTCTTAAATTGCAGGAAGTGCAATCCCAGTCGGGAAAACTTCCAACCGAACGTGACTATTCCCGGGGAGTCCCGTTCGACTCAGACGCTCCCGGAATAACAAAAGTAGATGCTTCTACAAATACTATCCCTGACATACAATCAAACCCTAATCGTGACATTAACACCTATTCAAATCAAACAAATTTTCCAATTCATTACCAACATAAACAAGCCGAGTTTCGATCCCAACCATTTGAGGAAAGGTTGCGAAGATATACGGCGCTGCGAGCAAAGATTTTTAATTTGAGTGAGATTCAATTCACCGGATCGTCCCGTAAACTTAAAAAGCTTCGTTCGCGACACAAGAAGCGAGTTCTTTACAAATCGATGATTAGCAGCTGTATTTTGAATTCGAAATCTGATCCTCGACCGTACGCTACCATCGAAATCATGGGAAAGAGATCACAGGACTGTTGGATAGTGGTGCAACTATTTCCTGTTTAGGTAGCGATTGCATAACTTTCATACAGAGTTTAAATTTACCTGTCATTGACTTTACGTCATCCATTAAAACAGCTGATGGCAAACCACAGTCGATCGTGGGTCGAGTGAGCGTAGAAGTAGTGTACGGTGATCAAAAACAACAATTGGATTTGTATCTTGTTCCCTCACTTTCACAGCCGCTGTATCTCGGTATAGATTTTTGGCAGAGATTCAAGATTGCGCCCGACATCGTAAGCGAACTAACCGAGCCGCTTATTACCGAAAGTGCTTCAAATAAACCTGAAGTTCCCGTACATTGCTTAAATGCTGCTGAAAAGTCGAAGCTACAGGATGTGAAAGGTAAATTCCCTTCTTTTTCTCAACTTGGTCTTGGGAAAACTTCCATCGAAATGCACATCATAGACACTAAAGATGCCGAGCCGGTAAAACAGAGGCATTACCCTGTTTCTCCGCCTATTCAAGAATTAATGTATGAGGAGTTGGATCGCATGATTTCTTTGGGGGTGATTGAAGAGAGTTCTAGTTCATGGAGTTCACCAATTGTTTTAATCCGGAAACCGGGTAAAAACCGATTATGTCTAGACTCTCGGAAAGTGAACTCACTCACAAAGAAGGACGCGTATCCTCTTCCTCATATAGAAGGAATGCTAAGTCGTCTTCAGGACACGCACTATATTAGTAGTGTCGACCTTAAAGATGCGTTTTGGCAAATTCCTTTGGAGGAAAAATCCAGAGAGAAGACAGCCTTCACTGTGCCAGGGCGACCACTCTATCAATTCACCGTCATGCCTTTTGGACTGTGTAATGCAGCCCAAAGGATGTGTCGGTTAATGGATAGAGTGATCCCAAGTGCACTTAGAGAACAAGTTTTCGTATATCTGGATGACCTCTTGATTATTTCCAAGGATTTTGAATCGCACATTACCATACTGAATAAAGTCGCGGATTGTTTGAAAGAAGCTAACCTAACAATTAATGTAGAGAAGTCGCATTTCTGCTTTAAGGAGTTGAGGTACTTGGGTTATATTGTTGGCCAAGGTCACATAAAACCTGATCCTAATAAGGTTGCTTCTATCAAGGACTTTCCTGTGCCGTCGTCGCAGAAACACGTCCGACGATTTTTAGGATTGTGCGGTTGGTACAGAAGGTTCATTAGGAATTTCGCCTCGATAGCAAGCCCTTTAACAGATACTCTCAAAAAAGCCAAAAGTTTTTCAATGACTCCTGATGCGCTGACCTCGTTTGAAGCCTTGAAAAGTGCACTTATTTCTGCTCCATTGTTAAGCAATCCCGATTTTAGAAAGCCTTTTACAATTCAGTGTGACGCGTCTAGTTACGGTATAGGCGGCGTTCTTTATCAGCTTGATGAAGACGAAAACGAAAAGCCAATTGCGTTCTTCTCAGAAAAACTGAATGCCTGTCAACGTAACTATAGCGTCACCGAACAGGAATGTTACGCAGCGATACAAGCGGTCCGGAAATTTCGACCTTATATCGAAGGATTATCTTTTACAATAGTGACGGACCATGCGAGTCTTAAATGGCTAATGGGGCTGAAAGACCTGAGTGGTAGGTTGGCACGTTGGTCGCTGAAGCTCCAAGCGTTCACTTTTGACATCAAGCATAAAAAGGGGTCACAGAACATAGTTCCCGATGCTTTATCGCGAGCATTCGCTAATGAACTCACCTTAGACTTACCGGCACAACCTGTAGTGGATTTGAAATCTTCCGAATTCTCCTCACCTGAATACCTGACCTTGATTTCGACTATTGTGAGTAATCCAGATAACTTCCCAGACATAAAAGTGGCGGACAATAAGTATGTTTACAAACGAAACTTTTCGAGTTGTGATTCGCTAAGCACAGAATTTGAATGGAAGCTGTGGATACCCACAGGGTTGACGCAGTTTGTCATTGAAAATTCTCACAACCCACCTAATTGTTCCCACGGAGGAATGATGAAAACATTAGATCGAATCAAGAGATTTTGTTATTGGCCGAATATGACAGATCAGGTACGTTCCTTTGTTAAGAACTGTTCTGTTTGCAAAGAAACCAAAGCTCCCAACAGCATTTTGAGACCACCGATGATTTCGCAACAGCAGCTGGATAGACCTTTTCAAAAACTCTATATTGATTTTATGGGTCCTTATCCAAGAACTAAAAGGGGCAAAGCTTTTATATTTGTGGTATTGGATGGATTTTCAAAATGCGTTTTTCTGCAAGCGATGCACAAAGCGAACGTTCGTTTGGTAATTGAGTTTTTGGAACAGAAAGTTTTCAGCCAGTATGGAGTTCCCGAGTCTGTGCATAGCGACAACGGCAAACAATTTGTTGCTAAGGAATTCCAGTGCTTTCTTTCTAAATATGGTTGCAAACACATCCGAAATGCTGTGTACTCTCCGCAAGCAAATGCTTCTGAGAGAGTGAATCAGTCGATTTTATCGGCGATTCGGAGCTATATCAAGCAAGACCAACGCGAGTGGGACCAACACTTGTTTGAAATTCAGCAAGCACTGTGGACGTCCTTGCATCAGTCGACGGGAATGACACCATATTTTTGTCTCTTTGGTCAACATATGGTAACACATGGCAGTACATATGAACTGCTCCGTAAGCTACAAGCAGTAAGCGATAGCGAGCTTCAATGTATACCTAGCCACGACAAGCTAGAGAAAATCAGAAATAAGGTGAAGGAAAATCTAAAATTCGCTTTTGCCAAAAACAAAAGCTCTTATAATCTCAGAAGCGCCAACCGTCAATTTCAGATAGGTGAAGAAGTTTATCGCAGGAACTTCACTCTTAGCGACGCTTCAAAAAATCTGAATGCCAAGCTGTGTAACAAGTTCGTAAAATGCAGGATATCGAAACAAGTTGGTAACTCGTTGTACGAAGTGAAAAATTTAGACGGAAAAAGCATAGGTGTTTATCATGCGAAAGATTTAAGGAAGTAATATCAATTCTTTACCTGTTGGCATAGAGGTGATTCCAGGATCATGGGTCGAAGCCCTACCAAGTTTAAGTCGTCCGTGTTTCATGTATTTTCGATTCAAGCGTTGACACGAAAATGCATGACTTTGTGGCGTACAACTTAAATTCGAACAAACAATTAATATTCGTTCAATTTTAAATTCAACTGCCGCTTCCTCTGTAATGGACTCAAACCGGACGTTCATACCAACCTTGGCATTGGATTGCAAGTAATCAACTGCATTTCACACTGAACTATAGCGTTTGTTGGCAAGAACGTGCATTTTCCCAAGCGAATAAGCCATGCTCGTTCTTTTGCATACAGATAGCGGACAGGATAGGAACAAAGGTGGAAATTAGCAAAGTGAAAATTCACATACCTAGTGAGATTATTAATATTAAAATAGCTCTCACCTAGAGCTACAATTTAATCCAAAGGTAAGAGTGGCATCAGATTTGTTAGCTAATTTTATTCCATTAAAAATCAACACCTTAATACTGTGTTCCTAGGATTCAAAACTATTTTTTTACCAAAATTGTTCGCATCAACTACTGTATCTGTATAATCCCGATGTGATGCTTCTCGAAGCACACCTACATACAAAAATACTAGGAATTCCTAAGTAAATACATTATAAAGAAAAACCAAGGTACGTAGAATTTCATTTAAAAGCATCACAATGTAAATCGTGTATTTCTGTCCCCACAGAAATTGCGGACGCAGGTCTCAAAGTTCGGTACTCATCTCGTTTAATACATAAACCGATCAGGAGCGTCCGCAATAATTTTTATAAATGCTCTCCGAAGTCTCGATTGCCTTCATCGATCGAATTGATCAACGGAACAATACAGCTCGCCCCTAGATATCGCTGGATCATACGCTCAGTTTCGCTCTATAGCCACGAACGTCCACATAGAACCAGAAATAAGGTTTATTCCAACGTGTGAATGACACCAGTTGCCGCAAATAATACCTCTGCCTTATCCAAAGAATAAGTTGCCGATTAAAAGTTCCGGCAATAAGAGAGTGACAGTGTTAAAAGAAATCTAAAATATACCTTAATATACCTATCAATAATTACCTTACGCTACCTTATACTACATATTCCTAAATATCACCGGATTAAAACGTGTTCCCTGTTTGATACCAGTATACTAGTCTACGTAAAAAAAAAAAAGAAAAAAAAATTTTTAAAGCAAAGTGTGTGATTTCAATACATATACCTAATAATCTATCAAAAAGTATATAAAGTTCTTGACATAGCAAATTCTTAAACTAAAGTATGTAAGTTTTGCCTAAGAAATTTAGAATTTACAACTTTTTAAATAACGCTTACGAAAGTGAGAAAAAAAAAAAGTAGAAAAAAGGAAAGAATTTAATAGCCATCTTAATAATTATCATCATCATCATCACAGTATCAACGACTAAAACATGTGGCCACATCTTTCAGCGTCAGGAAAACTGTAAGTACTCCCGTAACAAATAAACGTGTATAAATTTCTTTGGCAAACATTTGAACAATATAACTATATCTAACTTGAGTTTTTTTTTTGTTGATTTTCATATACTATAAACCATTTTTATTTGAACTCTTAATAAATAAATATACCTAACATAAATCTAACCTTAAAGTTAATACATTTGCAAAAATGCATAATTATAAAAGTTACTTTGCTATTAATTAAAGATACCTATATAAACTAAATATTATTTTAATATGTACCCCAATAACATGCGCATCAAATCGCTTGAAAGTAGTTTCCATTGAAACATAGTTTTACTTTTATGTTGAGAATAAACATACCTACTTTTGCTTTACCTTTAACACTATGACTTTGATTCGCTCTTAGACAACGAGATGAAGGTTGTGGTCTCGTAGATACATGTGAGGGTATAGTTTGGGACTATCCTAGAAAGATATGGACGCAGGATAGTCACGGTGCATCTCGTTTCTCACCAGATGCATAGGGGCAGGGCAAGTCCAACATGTTTCGCAACACCTGAAACATCGTCAGCATCATTCGCTTTTATTCGCTTTTATTCAGCTTTTATCTTGATTCTCGCTTGAATCACTGCCTCTTCTTTTCTCTCTCTCCTCAACTTTACCCCCCCCCCCCCCACATCATTTTTAGGCACGATAAAATATGTGTGTATAGGAAGGCAGCAAGATCCCACCCCACCGTCGAGCTAACGCCGCGCATCCGCAAGCGTGCCTATTGCTGTCATGGGACTTAGGTCAACCACCAACTACAACCCCACCTACCTGTACATCACAAATGGTTTGAAAGTCTATCGCTAAGACTTTTAAGATGACCCTAAAAATGTTTATTTTTTTATAATGTACTCGCACTAAAGTGATTTTAGAATACCCTTATGACTTAATAGCTACACAGCGCGGGCGTTAAGGAAATTAGGGTTAGAAGATACGGAGAGATGCCGATGCACATTGGTTTTGAATGTTTGTAGATTATAATGTGCAGGAAAAATGGAGCGGGGAACAGCATTCCACATTCGTGTTGTACGGCTAAGGAAAAAATCTTTGTATTTCACTATACGTCCGAATACAGGCTTAAGGGTATTCTGATGCGCATTCCTTGCACAGCGGGTATTGCGGTTGAAATTTTCTAGGTTTATTAAAAAAACGCCATATTAGGCATTAAGGATACAGGTACAGGATCCTAAACCTAGCTTTTCCGATTAGCCATTATTTGTATGTGCGACTCCGAACGGCAGATTTGTAAAGCTTCTGTGGCGTACTCCACCAAGAATTAATAAAAAAATAAAAAAATAATATATAAATTACAACCCACTTCAAAAAAATAACTGCCGACAGTGTGTCCCAATACACAAGCCGGATTCATGCGACGAACACCGCCTTCCGGCCATCATAATCAGCTGTGTACATAGAATACGAAAAACCAGTATTTTGGTTGTCGCTCCCACGCGATCGGTTTTAATACCTATACAAAGACAAGTACTTTTTATTTATATGAGTGGCTAGCTCGTAACGCGTCTTTTTTCTTGACTGCTCTTTTACCACGCTGGACCGTTCGCAAATTGCCTGTAAGTTTCACTGTGAGTCGCACTTTTTCTTTAATTTTCTTGTCCGCATTGGCAAATTAGATTTTTTTTGATTATTTTCTTAAAAGAGCGATCGCAAGCGTTTCAAAGAAAGAATCAAAGAATAAAAGAAGCGGTGAACAAAATAAATAAAATAAAATAAAAATAATTTCCGACAAAAGGCTTAAGTCGAACGTGTGAACACGTGCATCCTTTAAATCTCGTGAGAGATCGTGTAATTTTGTATTTGTATTTGTATTTGTATTTTATTTATAATTCATGTTAACACATAGATATTCAATTCAATTTCAATTCAATTTAATTTATTTATAAATTATTAAGTACATGTAAGACTTTGTCTTTAAAGAGTACTAACAAAATTAACATTTAGAGTTCCCTTACTATAGAAATTATATAATAAAACAGTTAATGAGATTACATGTATATTTAATATAAAATAAAGATAAAAAATAAAGATAATAGAAAAAATAAATAAATGTGGGATAGATGAAGTAATAGTTAAAGACAGGAAGATAAAAAGAAGAAAAGAAGAAAAGAAGAAAAATAGGAAAAAGACAATCTACTGCTGTTGAGAAAAGTATTCAAAAATAGCTGTCCTGAATTCAGAGGCTCTCGATGCTCGTTTTATGACTTCGGGTAAAGAGTTCTATAGCCGATACAATGCAATCTTTTAAGTGTGTTACAGTATTGACAAGGTTGGTACATTAAGATAAGTATATTTTACAATTTCAAATTGTTCTAAATGGCAAAAATGTATTTATATTGATTGGATATTTTACTTAAAAAGAGAGAAAAAAAAATAAAAATAAATAAATAAATAAAAATAAAAATAATAAGCTAAAATTCCCTAAAACCCTATAGCAGTTAAATAATTAAAATTAAATTCAAAAGTTAAATTCAAAAGTGTTGTTTGATTTGTCTTTGAAAGTCGCTCATGCCTGAAGATCTTCTGATATGAACCGGAAGCGAGGTAAGAGTTTAAGAAAAAAATGTTTTCGAGCACCATAATAGAAAGATTTCCTTTTTATAGCAGTGCGGATAGCTTTTGTTGTTGTGAGTGTTCCAGTGACTCACCAGGGTGTCATTTTCCCCGACGTCTAAGTGCACTGTAAACGAACAAAAACTCGCCCTACCAGCTCACAAAAGCATCCGTACATAAAACCCCAACGACCCCCTGAGAGTCCCGATCGTCAGAGGTGCAAAATACCCGCCAAGAATAAAAGGAATATTATACACCGGCTGCAACAATTCGTCCAAAGCGCCAAGCATACCGTGGACAGTTATTTGCAGACCCACCAAACCCAGTCTACCATCGACCATCATCAACTAAATTTTCACCTAATTCGTCATCTAATTAGGCTATTAAACAGTGCGCAAAACCCCGAAACTGTAGGATATGCATTTAGTGTCTGAAGTAGGGCTTGCGTACATACAGTATTTACTCGATTACATAACCTATCCGTGCCTCGAGATATGAACGTACATAGTCTCGTATAAAACATTTTTTCTATAATTTTTTTATAATATCTATCTATTGAGCTTTTTTTATATCTAATTTACTTATTTAACTTAAAGTTTGCCTAGTTTCATCTGCCCGTGTTGATTTGTTTAAAATTTTGAATTTCAATTTAAAGCCGAAGAAAAGTACCTTTAATACATATAATGAATATACTTATAACCTAACAATCCACCTGATCAACCTGCGGGAATATTGTGCACAATCTTCGAAGCCTTCAGATCAAACAAAAGCAACGGATATCAAGTGAGTACAAAAACAAAAACATATTCTTTTCATTGGCTTTTACCTATCATAATTTGTATTTTTTTTATATTATGCTTAATTTGTTTTTTTTGTAAATACATACTTAATAATACTAGCTTATACTACCTTCGGGGTAAATCTGTTAAATTGCTAACGGGCAAGATACTTTTTAAAACATATCAATATAATTTACACTACCTAATACTAAGTTTACCTTAACGCGTTTATAATCTTCCAAATACTTATAGATATTCATTTACTCTTTACATATTAAATGCCCCTTTCATTCAATCTTGAGAAATTATGAAGTTTATTATTATTATACCAATAAATATGTGTTGAGCTAAACGAAATTGTTGAGATGTGTCAGTGCTAGTAAGTTGCATGTGTTTAAGAACAAGGGACTATCCTCAGAGGAACCGAGGAGAGGATAGTCAATTGGCAATGGCTTATGCCAGTTGCAAGGGGAGGGTTCATCCAGGTGTCAGAACACCCACGACACCACAGCTGATAACGTTCATATACCCCTTTCTTCTTTCCTTTTCTCTACGTGAGTATTTTATATATATATATATATCCGCGTTAATATCAACGACAGCTAGTCAGTGATTACCTCTGATATGCGAGGTCATAGTCTCCCTCTCTCTATCTTTTTTTTTTAGTTTGAGTATTCTTTCCCCTTATCCTTTAGTAGTTTTTTTTTCTGGCACGAACATTTTGTGCGCAAGGGAATAAGCAGCAAAATCCCACCCCACCGACGAGCTGATGCCGTGCACCGCAAGCGTGCCAACCTGCTTCATAGCAAGGACACACTGCATCTTGTCCTTCATCCCACCTAGTGGAATGTCCTTTCCCGCCACACTTCTCATGACTAATTTTAATAAGCTAATTTGTTCCTAGGCCAACGCAGTAGTCCGGCGTTCTAAGCACTGCGACCTGGCTTCTTTTCAATGCATATGACAACCTCAATCTCGATCCAATTTTTCAAAAAATTCTTAGACTTCTTCAAATTAATTAAATTTGTACTTGCAATTTGGCAATGTAATTATGAATCAATCTCTGGACCCACAAGTCCTCTGCAAAATTTGGCTGATAAAAGTTACAAACAAACTCTCACTAACAGATTTCTGATTTTAATTAGACAAGCATCAAACTTTTAATTGTTTCCACGAATTGCATCAAGATTCAGATAGAGCGCACGAATTACTTTTGCCCTTCAAGGATTATAAGTGTGAAAGCACAAAGCATGAATTGTTGGCTAAATTTGTAAATGAACTAATTAGGACCGAAAAATGTGAATGGGTCTCACACAACAAGTCTTTTCCTTCATCCCTTACGTGTGTGCAAAAGTGATAAAAAAAATTACTACCAGTTAAAGAGATTAAAAAATTGACTCACACTGTATTTGTTTTTGGTACGAGCCGCGATGCTTAATTTGTCTACAAAATTATCTATTCCAACTAAATTCTAAGAAATTGTAAGCGTGATGCAAACCACCCTTCGTAGGACCTTCTGTGTTTTATGTCATCGTCCAGATTACAGCCTATTCAAAAGCACCTACAAAGCAACATCATCATTGTGGAAACAAAACCTTCGCAAACAGACGTACTCTGTCTACTTGACGCGTCGCTCCTTTCCACTGCGATTCTTCTCCATGGCGGATGCGGATATGTGCAGTTACATAAGTAGTGGGTACTATCCATAACCACTCGTATTACAAACGAAAGTATCTTTTTTTGTTTTGTTTTTTTTACAAAAGACTTACTTTTATCTATCTCTAGCTCCCTCCCTGTCTCTGTCCTCCATTGTTTGTCTGTCTGCTTTCTACTGATGTCTGCTGCGCGACTTAACTGTGCGGTGCAAAGCAATAGAAAAAACAACTGTTCTACTTTCCCATAAAACTGTGTATTATTTAATTCAAAACAAATCATAAATACAAAAATACACCATTCTGAAAAGGTGCGGTCTGAAATGGGTTTGGGTATGGTGGATGATTACAAATACATACACAACAAAAAACAAAGAGAACTTCTAGTCCTTTAAGCTCTTTGTAGGGTGCATCAGTGAAATAGCTATAGCTCCCACTGCAAATAAACCAATGTAATATTATTTATATGTATCCAGATACGTACTAAACTCGATTTTACTCTACTCGTAGGTAAACCATCAACCTTTAAAAGAGGACCTTACATTAAATCGAAATACCTACATAATGGGCCAACGTTTATTTGAAGATTTGGAAACAAATCACATTTTCTGCAAGGACGATAAAAAGTCAACTATATCTATTAAATAATTTATTTATTTGTCTATTCTTCAATTCATCTGGTATAGACTACAAAACAATTTGGGCTTAAGTATATGCTAAAATCAAGAACATGTAGGAGGGGGCAGGTTGGTTGAAAAAAATACCCTGTATGTAGCAAAGGCACGTTCATGGTTGCTCGGCGACAGCTCGTCGGACGGGGGGGGGGGATCTTTGCTACGGACCTACTACAAAAAATAATTATCGTGCCGGTTGTTATAAAACATATATACATCATGATTACCTTGCTCAATAAAGGAGGTGAAAACAGAAATAAATTTAAGAGAAGATACACAGATGAAGAGAGTTTGTATGAGATTGTAATTGGGTTGGAGGGAGGAGATATGAAAGTTGTTTTAAGAAAGCACTTGTCAAGAAGGGGTGAAAATAGAGAGAGGAAAGAGGTGTCAGATGTTGATGACATATTGGGCCGACCTACCCTTGTGTATGACCTCTGGTCATAGCTCCGTGATCGTCCATTGCCTATCGATATCTTTTGGACGATCCCTGAAATAAAATGGCCTCCACAGATAATTTCACACAACGCTTCACATTTTGCAGTGCTTACGGGCACCACCCCTTTCCCGCCATTGAAAACTTGTTTAGACTGCCATAATCAAAGAAATCTCTTGTTTCATGGTATATACAAGGTGGCGCAAAAATAACCTTCCGATGTTTTTTGGCTGTAATTTAAAAAAAAAATAAAATATCAATGTAGTTTTAAATTTGTTCATCTTATGCATGCATCAAATTTAGGTAGGTTTGCTTATACTCGATTAGATAATTTTAAATTCATTTTGGGGTAAATCTTTTTAATATAATCGTAAACTAGTAAATTTTTAATTAACTTTGCGTTTTACTGTGGTTATGGCTTTATGTTCTATATATGTATATCACACTTCATGCGCCTTCATATATATATATATATATAAATACATTTGTGGAAAGGTTACCAACGGATAATAAACTTCAAACAATTTACGGCAATAAAAAAAATGTTAGGTTTGTTGTCAAAAGATCACTTACAATCTTGTGGATTCACGAATGTTGGATTGTTAACTTTTCAACATAAAAGATAATACGAGCAATCTCTCGACAATCTTACCTTCACAAAATGTCAATGTAATTATAGTGATACCTACTACTTAAATTTATTGATATACATATATATACGTATGTTCAGTATATGTACAAGAACTACCAATATGTCAATTAAGTATTGATATCAAAACAAATCCTCCGGCGGCACGGAAAGGGGAATCCGATGTTCTGGTAAAGTCGCCAATGGTCGAGGTGGTGATTCAGTACTTGATGATGGACTTTGAAACCACACTCCTATTTCATCCAACGGAATTGCCTTGTAGTCCGCTAGACCGGTTCAAAGGCGCCTACACTCAGTTCGCAATTTGGTTCAGAACTCCACGTGCATTTGGATTCAGAACTCAACGTTAAACTTGGGACTATGCGCATGTGAAACTCTTAAGTCAGGTCACTTAGATGGCTGTATAATTGTCATATATTTGACACAATGGCGGCACGGTGGTATATATCTAATTGGATTAGAGATTCTCGCATGCGCTGGTCTATAAAAAAAAATTAAGGAGTAATTGCGATACCTTTTCTTTTTATAAAAATACTCTTACCTTAAATGTGGTTTCTAATAAAAATAATACGTAGGTATAGCGTTATACTTAGCAGCACTTATTTGCTATTACCGACAATTTTATTCTCTGTTAGTAGGTATATGCACCTATAAATCGCCTTTTACCTATGGTATTCAGAATTCTCTTTAAATAATGTTATTCTGAACTACTATCCGTAAGCGATGTATGTAATAATTGTGCTCGATTTGCACACGTTCAGTTTTGGTGGAGAAAAGAAGATTCGCTTCAAGTGGTTAACCGGCTATATACTAGTTTGCCAATTACCGAAGACCATGCGGCCGTGGTTAGTTTTGGCTGAATGAATTCAGGCAAGTTTGGGGCGTTTTTTTATTTTGGGTGCATTTGAAATGTCGTTGCCATCAATTACTTCTTGCGTTATAGGACGTACTTATTTTGGTTTTCGAACTAACCTTTTAATTTGTTTATTTAAATTATTTATTTATGTTTTTATTTTTTTTTTTTTTTTGTAAGGTGTATGCTACAAACACTACCATAAAATCACCTAACTTTGACCACATTTTATCTTTAACAGGTAGCTAGGGATTGTTACCTATTTGCTATTCTTTTTTAATTTTTTTTTTATAATGTTTCCTCCACATTGAGTGAAAACTGTCAGATAATGTCGGAACAGCAAAGTACAGCTTCAACTCATATGTTCTTCTCTTAGCTGTGTGAGTGGGCATTGTACCGTCAATTTTTGACCTAGTGTCGATTTGATCACACTGTTGCAGCGTGAAGGCAGTGCAACTACTATTTTCTTCCCAGCCGTCCCAGAGAAGCAAGTTGGTTTCAATTTAATGTTGAACGACTTTAAAATCCTTTATTGAACAAACCTTAATTTAATACAAATTGTAATTCATCCTATTATTACTTACAATAGTTTCCTTAATTTACAGCTTCTGGTATATTAATGGTGTGTAAAATTTGCAATTCCGACTTTAACAATGCAAATGCAAATTCCAACTTTAATACAATGCCAATACAAAAAAATTAAATGAAAAGAATGGTTAGGTTCGACCATCCTACACGATGCGGAGAATTGACGTTTAGCCACTAGCCGGATGGGAGAGCCTACAGACGTCATCAACCTAACAACCTGTTTGCATCTCACGTGCTGGGTTGTCAACACACACTTTGAACTTGTTCTCATAATTTGTATATGCTATTCTAAGGGTATATTAACTTTGACTCATAGTTTGTAACATACTTTAATATTGCCGGTAGATCCCTAAAAGTTTCTAATGTATTGTCTTAAGGGGCCCGAAATGCACGTGTGCTAAGATTTTAAAAATCCGCCCACAATTTAAAAAAAAAACCTTATATTGAAAAGATCATTGGAAATGAAAGTACTCTTTGCAAAGTATGTAGATAAGGTTAGGTTAGGTCAGGTGGCTGTCGGCAGAAGTCGACACACTTAGACCAACTTAGGTCCATTGTGATACCACGTATATATTATCTATCGAGCTTACAATACGCGGTTGTTCTCAAACGGTCCCCATCTACGTACTAACCGCGCCCAACGTCGTTTAATTGCGGTGATCTGACGAGAACCGATTACTTGACTTTGAAATTCATTTCTTACTCATTATTAGATATCTACTTACATAGTAGACAAAAATGATTAAGTCTAAATTAAAATTAACAGGATACTTATTCTTATTTATTGGTCCTTATGCGGACGCTCTAAACTTAACTATAACCATATAATTATTGCCTTTTGGCCTAAAAACTATTTTACGAACTAATCTTACATACAATTCCTCGAGAAAATTTAATAAAACTCGATACCGAGTATTGAGATTTTACATTTTTATATAAAACAAATTACTAACTACCTGTTCTACTTACTTAAACTACTTAACGTATTTTAACTATAATTAGGATTCTGAGCACTCGTTGCCTTGCGCAACAAGTAGTCAAAATCCCAATTGCTTTCCAGGCGCCTGGCAGTCGTCAACATACACACGCGCTGCCGTGAGCTAACTGAAGCCTTGCAGAGTCAATCACCTCCCGGAAGCACCAGCACAAGTTGGTGAGCCCGGCCTCTTCCAGAAACACCCTAGCTAACTTATTCTGTCTTAAAAACTAAGACGATGTTACCTATAGAGTAACGCACTGTCTTGGGAGGGCATGTTGACCTCTCTCCCTTAAAAAAGACACCAAAATTCGGAAAATTGCTTTTCCGTATCGAATTTATCCCTCTCCGCTATTGCGGAGTAGCAGGAGCTCATGAGCTTTGGCGACGTCCCCGCCGTGGATGAGCCGCTTTATCTCTCGCGCTGCTATAGCTGTGATATAATACTGGGATACCTTCCCTCGTCTGGACCAACCCTTACTTTTAAATTCATTTTTATTAATTATTAGCTTATATCAACTTAAATACTAGACAAAAATGATTAAATCTAACTTAAAATTAACAGGATACTTATTCTAGATTATTGATCCTTATGCGGACGCCCTTAACTTAACTCTATCTTATAATTATTGCCTTTCGGCCTAAAAACTATTTTACGAACTAATCTTACATAATTATGTTTTCATCGAGAAAATTGTTAAGAAAACTCGGAATCTTTATCAAATTTTATATTTTTATATAAAAAAACAAATTACAAACTACCTACTCTACTTACTTAAACTACTTAGCATATTCTAACTATAATTAGGATTCTGAGCACTCGTTGCCTGGCGCAACAAGTGGTCAAAATCCCAATTGCTTTCCGAGCGCCTGGCAGTCGTCAACGTGCACACGCGCCGCCGTGAGCGGACTGAAGCCTTACAGCGTCAGTCAACTCCCGGAAGCACCACCACACGTTGGCGAGCCCGGCCTCTCCCAAAAACGCCCTAGCTGACTTAATCTAACTTATAAGCTAAGAGGATGTTACCTAGAGTAACGCACCGTCCTGGGAGGGCATGTTGACCCCTCCCCCCTCAACAAGCCACCAAAATTCGGCGAATTGCTTTTCCGGCTCGAATATATCCCTCTCCGATATTGCGGTACTAAAACGGAGGAGCTCATGAGCATTGGCGACGTCCCCGTCATGGCGGAGCCGCTTATCTCTCGCGCTGCGGTAGCGATGGTATAAGACCGGGATACCATCCCTCGTCTGTACCAGCCCTTTTGAATCAATATGGATAAATGCCTCTGGCGGGATAAAGCCAGACCGGAGCGTACTCTCTATGTACATTTCATTGGGGTAGTAAGCCCCAAATATCAGACTATTGTCGCTGGCCATCGCCCTTGCAACGTGCCTTCGAGTGACCTTAATGAGGAAATTGTCAATCCTATTCAACTGAGCCCCATCGTATAGGACCTTGTTGGGATAGTATTTTATATAGTTGGATTCGGGCGTTCGGAACAACCGGAGACAGGTCCTAAGACATTGTCTCTCCAAAACCCGAATCTTTTCCATATAACTAGGCGCTATATTAAACCACAATGGACAACCATAAGCGATGATCGGCCTTATAAGGGCCACGTAGCAAATGACCTTCACCCTAGATTCAAGTTGACTGCTATGAAACAGTCTCCTTGTCAGAGCATAAGCCTTCTTGGCCCCAGCAAGACAAGCAACTATATGTCTATCGAAATACAGATACTGGTCAAGCCAGATACCCAGATATCTAACTACGCTTCTCACCGCCAATGGCTGCCCATTTTGTCCAATAATGGCCAATTTCTTCCAGTTTTTTCTGGTATCCCTAGAGGCCCCAGCCAATGGAGTTCTGAACAAGATTGTTTCCGTCTTCTGAAAGTTGATTTTCAACTTCCAGTCGTCGCAATATCGTTTAATTTGATCGAAGTCACGCTGCAAAAGGATATTAATGACCTCGATTTTCGGACCTGATCTGTATGCCACCAAATCGTCGGCATACGCTATAGCATGTCTGAGTGAACCCACCAGATCACTCGTGTAAATGTTAAACAGGATCGGAGAATTGACCGCCCCCTGCTGTAAACCGTTTTTAATTTCAAAGACTCTGCTCGAAGTCACGTTGCCACATTTGACAACGAACTTCTTTCCCATAAGCATATTATAAATTATATATAGCAAAGGTTTTGCATCCCCCGCCTGGTCAACTTGTAGAAAAGTCCCTCTAACCATACGGTGTCGAAAGCCTTCTCAAAATCAACCAGACAAGCACCCGTGCATTGGTTTTTGCATTTATTCCACTGAATGTCGGAAACCAGTTTCGACGCGGCATGAATAGTGTCATGCCTCGCCCTGAAACCAAACTGGTTGTCCGGGATTATGTTATTGTCCTCGACCCACTTTAACAGGGCTCTATTTACAACCTTTTCAAAGACCTTGCTAATATTCGGAAGCAAGCTAATTGACCGGAGATTGGCAGGGTTCGTCCTATCTTTACATTTTTTCGGGATAGGGTGTACCACAGCTACCTTCCAATGCGCCGGATAATGTGCATTATTCAGCGCATTGTTAAACAGCGTGGTGAAAATATCTACAGCCTCCAAAGGCAGGTGTCTCAATACGACGTTTGGGACACCATCCATCCCCGCCGACTTTTTATTCTTTAGTGACTCGAAGATGCACAGAAGATCATCCTTCGACACGAACAAGTGCGATGCATCTCGGCCATTGGCGACAACTGCATTAGCATGGTTTTCATCAGTGAACACGGTGAATCCGTTATTCTCAGATCGCCAATTCTCAAGTTCGGTGCGGAGATAGAAGTGGCTCACCAGAGCCCTATTCTCAATGTCGTGGTTACGGCGAACAGGATTGTTCACCGTATACACGGCCTCGAAACAAGCGCCCAGCAAATCCACTTTCTCCTGTGGGTCCTCGACCACGAAAAAGTCGTCGTTTGAAGCGACACTTTCTGGACTTATTCCAGCAGTCAGTATTGTCTGTCTGTTCTCTGCTGTCTGGGAGATTCGAACACAAGGAATATCATTGTGATCTTTCCTCCTGAACAACTTATTTATCTGTGGGAACATATTCGGACTACAGGTTTTAATAGCCCGAATTTTATTGCCCCAATACAGACTTACAGATTTTCTGTAATTTTCTTTTATCAGCTGTTTCAGGATTCGGATCTCTGACTTCAGCATCCTTACCTCCGGGTCGTCGCGATCAGTAAATTGCCTGTACAGCCGTTTAAGCCTCGAGAGCAGTCTACTTTTCTGTCGGTATAGTGCGTCGATTGTAGGGTTTCTGTACTTTTCTGTCTGGTCGTCGTCGGAACGTCCTACCCGAGGAATAGTTCGTTCCATAGTTCGTTTGATGGCGTCGTTCATTTGCAATAAATGCCGATCAATGTCATCATTTGTCATGTTACTGTTTGTCGGTGGGTCGATCCCACTCGAACGTATATCTCGCTTTAAAAATCTGGAGAAGCGCGACCATTGTGCCCTCCGATAATCGAATGAACACACTGCTTCGTACTCCTCCAGCAGCGTTTGCTCGTTCGGGATCCGTATTGCGGCGGCGAGTCCGTAGTGGTCACTATCGTACTCAAACGCACGCAAACAGTTCCGCGTGTATTGGTCTATATTTGTCAGTTGAAGTCTTGCGTCCGTTAAGGCCAAGTCCAGGAAAGCACCGCTTCTTGGGAAGGAAGGGATATCCGTCGCGTACAACTCGAGTTTGTACTCAATCATATTGAGGCGCCACCAGTCGTGAAACTGGTTGCCCCTGGGATTTGTAGTAACATTTCCCCATGCCGCATGTTTGGCATTAATATCTCCTGGACCAACCCTTTAGCATCAATATGGACAAATGCCTCCGGGAGGATGAAGCCAAATCGGAGCGTACTCTCTATGTACATTTCATTGGGGTAGTAAGCCCCAAAGATCAGGCTATTGTCGCTGGCCATCGCCCTTGTAACGTGCCTTCAAGTCACCTTAATGAGGAAATTGTCAATCCTATTCAACTGAGCCCCATCGTATAGGACCTAGTCGAATCTTTTCCATATAACTAGGAGCTATATTAAACCACAATGGACAACCATAAGCTATGATCGGCCTTATAAGAGGCACGTACCACCCTGGAATCAAGTTGATTGCTTAGAAACAGTCTCCTTGTCAGAGGATATGCCTTCTTAGCCCCAGCCAGACAAGAAAGTGTATGTTTATCGAAATATAGATACTGGTCAAGCCAGATACCCAGACATCTAACTACGCTACTTGCCGCCAATAGTTTCCCATTTTGTCCAATAATGGCCAATGTCTTCCAGTTTTTTCTGGTATCCCTAGAGGTCCCAGCCAATGGTGTTCTGGACAAGATTGTTTCCGTCTTCTGAGAGTTGATTTTCAACTTCCAGTCGTCGCCATATCCCTTAATTTGATCGAAGTCACGCTGCGAAATAATGTTAATGACCTCGATTTTAGGACCTGATCTGTATGCCACCAAATCATCGGCATACGCTTTAGTATGTCTGAGTGAACCCACCAGATCACTCGTGTAAATGTTAAATAGGATCAGAGAATTCACCGCCCTCGCTGTAAACCGTTTTTAATTTCAAAGACTCGATCGAAGTAACGTTGCCACATTTGACAACGAACGTTCCCATATAGCCCGTGCATTGGTTCTCCACGGAATGTCGGAAACCAGTTTCGACCCGGCATGAATAGTGTCATGCCCCGCCCTGAAACCAAACTGGTTGTCCGGAATTATGTTATTGTCGTCGACCCACTTTAACAGGGCTCTATTGACACATTTTTCAAAGACCTTGCTAATATTCGGAAGAAAACTAATTGACCGGAGATTGTCAGGGTTCGTACTATCTTTACCATTTTTCGGTATGGGGTGCTACCTACAGCTACCTACCAATGCGACGGATAATGTGCATTATTCAGCGCATTGTTAAACAGCATGGTGAAAATATCTACAAGATTCAGAGGCAGGTGTCTCAATACGACGTTTGGGACACCATCCATCCCCGTTGACTTTGTATTATTTAGTGACTCGAAGATTCACCCTCGACACGAACAAGTGCGATGAATCTCGGCCATTGGCGACAACTGCATTAGCATGGTTTTTATAATTGAATACGGTGAATCCGTTATTCTCAGATCGCCAATTCTCAAGTTCGGTGCGCAGATAGAAGTGGCTCACCAGAACCCTATTCTCAATGTCGTGGTTACGGCGAAAAGGATTGTTCATCGTATACACGGCCTCGAAACAAGCGCCCAGCAAATCCACTCTCCTCTGTGGGTCCTCGACCACGAAAAAATCTTCGTTTGAAGCGACACTTTCTGGACTTATTCCAGCAGTCAGTAGGTACTGTCTGTCTGTTCTCTGCTCTCTGGGAAAATCGAACACAAACCAGAACCGATTAACTCGACGTGGTATGGTCGTTGGTTAAGTATGTAGATAAAGTCGCTTTAAAATATTCCTTTGTATTCTTTCTGCCATGCCCTCTTTTAAGGGGTGTTCTTTTAACAAAAACTTTTTAATAAAGTCCTTAAAATGTTGTTTAACAAAATATATTAGGAATAGTATAGGGTAACCAACATTTCGCCCAAACGGACTGTATCCTTTTCCTTTGTTTTCTATAAATATTCGAATATTAAACTAAGAAGTAGTTAAGGAGATGAACTCCTTGAACTAAATATCTACTCCACGAATGACACCCCAGGGAGTTCCGACGGGGAATTGACTTGAGAAACCGCCGCTACTTCGGCTTGGCAAAACAAATGGTTTCAAAACTCCTCTGTCGAAGGACAACATACATGCTCTATCGAACCTTAGTCCTGCCAGTTCTGTTTTATGTTGCGGAGTGCTGAACGATAAGTAGGAAAGCGGAGCTCATACTGGTTTCTTTTGGAAGGAAAATACTCCCGATATTTGCTCTGTATGCAAGGAGGACGAATTTACACATCTGCGGACTATATCAGCTGTACAAAGAGGTGGGTGTAGTCCAAAAAGCTTAATCGCGTCGACTACACTGGCTCCGCCAGACCGATCGTCCGTTTTGAAGACCATGCTGATCTGGATGATGATCTGGGCAACTTGAAGTAGCTTGCCCGGGATCGCAGAGGATTGAAGGCTGCAGTGTCTCAGGCGGAGACTCTTCACGCGTAGGGAGCCCGTTAAGTAAGAAAGTAATGTCATTCTAAAAACAACTTTTACATTAAGTGCGGTTAAATTCAAATCTTACATGTAACGGTTTATATTTTGTTTTCAAACCATCTGTCGTCAATAAACAGGTGTTCAGAAAGAGGTAAAATAATTGTCCTGATTTGACTGGAAGGAGAGATCCTTGGGATAGATTAAATGTATTATTGATTTTGGTCAATGTTAGGAGCACAGTCAATGTTAGGATATTTTGCGGTTCATACTGACTTTGCTCATCGATATACTAATTGTTGCCGTAATTTAATACATGGAAGGGGACAAAAAGGATAGCGATCGCCGTCGTCTGATTTATATGAGAACATATCAATATTCCAACGTTAAAGCCATTTAGTTATCCTAGTTAATCGTTTCCAAATGCTTTAGATTCTCATCGCACAAATAGCATAACTCGGATTCCTTACAATACAAAAGTATAAAGATCTTACAAAACAGAAGAAAAGTGATCTTAGAGTGAAGGGTCTAAAAGGTCTTTCCAGCCAGCGTTACCATAGATAAAGATATTCTGCTCATGTCATAGGAAAATATAATTGGAAGCACCTCAACAAAATGTTATACGTTGGCACTTAGAAATATTTAGAAGTGCATATCTCATCGTTGTGACACAAAACAGAGAAGTTAAATAAATAATTCTGCAAGTTAATGCAGTCTAAAGGGCACTAACGGTTGGCAACGGTAAAGTGGTAGTGCATTTAGTTAACGATGTTAAGGTGGCGCGTTCAAATCCCGACTAAAACCATTTTAATTGAATTCAACAGCACCAAACTTTTATCTTTTCTTTCTAATAAATAGTACGTAGCACCCAAAAAAATGCCATGAAATATGCCGTAGTAGCTGCTGATGCTTGCCGTTAAAACACAAATGCCTACGCGCTGTTTTTAACCTTACTAGGTACGGTACCATTTACAGAACGTACGGAAACTATAACAAAAAAATAAGGAAAGACAGTCCGCTTGGGCGATAACCTATTCCTATTCCTATTTGCAGGGGCAAATTGTTACGAAGGATATTGACTACATATTTTATTAAACGTAACTGTTTTTTTACGTTTTTTTTAAGGATTTTATCGCTAAATAATATTATAAAAAAAATCACCCCAAATAGTGGTTGTGACAAAAACTTTGTTTGGAGGAATTATTAAGAACGACTTTATCTATGTCCTTTGCGAAGAGCAGTTTTTTTTTAAAATTGTGTGCGTGTGTTTGGCGGATCTAAAAAATCTTTACACTTGAGCGTTTCGGCAAATTTCAAAGAACGGAATAATCTACACAATTTTTAATGTACCTAAATAATTCTCTCATAAACGGACTCTTTTATAACCGGACGCGGACACCAGTTTTCATAACCGCAATAGAATTTCACTCTCTTTTAAACGGACAAAACGCATTTGGCACACTTCGTTGGCTATTATTTTGTTTGCTTTTTTTCCTTTTCTTTGCGCTTTGCCATTGATACCCAGCCAAAAATTTAGGAAAGTAAACATAATAGGCTGCGGCGCCGGCGGCCGTCTGTCGACTATCGGACTAAAATTCTCATGGCGCAATACGTAGGTTTGTGTATAAGTGTATGCATAAGTGTATGTTTTAAAGGCTTTGTTCTTGTTTATGTTTTGTTATTATCCTTTTTATTACCTACAATTAATGTTTATCACAAAAAATGCATTTCATTTTAAAATAAAATATTTTAGGTACCATTAATGCATATGGCTTGTTTCTTTTTTCAATGTTGTCAATGAAATATTTTTTCTCATAACCGGACACCTCTAATAAGCGGACAAATTTCTTGGCACCGTCAGTGTCCGCTTATGAGAGAGTTTACTGTATTCCAAATTGCAGGTAATTTCGATTTAACTTCTTTTTTTTGTTAATATTCGGCTTGTCAGTTGGCGGATTTTAAATATCTCAGCACAGCACTCGATCATTTTGTTCCAAATGATGGATGACAGGAAAAAGCGTGGACAATCAACCCTTTGCCCCCTTCAAAGCACCGGGAATAGATAATATTTGACCCATAACGCACCAAAAGTCTGAATAAGCTGCCATCCCATAATGTGTTCCTAAGGCATGCAACAATTGGGGGTAGTATTTATCCCACAGCAAAGGATTTCACAGACCTATTAGTCTGTCCTCATTCATGCTGAAAATACTAGAACGACTTATTGATGTGTATTTTAGATGCGTGATCGGCGATAACTATATCCTTAGATTACAACGAGTTTACACTGAACGCGTTTCTGGGAAAAATTACATCGAAGCGAAGGAAGGGCCAATCTTAATGGCAGTATATGTGATTTGATTGGTCTCATATTAGGCACCCGACAGATTAAGTCTCACCTAGAGAAAGGCGCAGCTTTATAATGGAAGGTTACTGTTATCTCTCAATCCAAATGAAAGCTTACACCGTGAAAACGTGGTCCTCACCACACTACTGCAGCTATGGAGGCACTACTTAATCGCACACCCTTGGACATATACTGCAGTAACAAGTGATTAAAATGGTTGTTTGATTCAGAGAGTCGTGACTATTGCCTTGAAGCATAATGTGCTTCGACAGAAACCTCAGCTTATGACTATTGACCAATCATTCTCGTCTTCAAAAGCAGATTCGTTACCAGAACCCTTGAAAGAAGCGAATAGATCAACAAATAGAGATAGCTATCTATACCGACGAACCTATGATGGACGTGGGTATATGTGCCGCTATCCTATGCTTCCTTCTTGGCTTTAGTGAATCGTTTAGAATCAGTGACGAATGCAGTTGCAGTGTGTTTCAGGCAGAGACAACTTTGGTCACTCAGGTGTCTAAGGAGGTGAAGAGACGCAAACTACCTGATACAAACATCAAACAGACACTTGTTAGATTCGTCTGCCCACAGAATATTCCTCCATTTCTGTGCAGGCCGCTTAAGGTGTTCCTTTGCGAATTGGATTCTCGAAGTGGTCAAGTGCTGCTTTGTCATCAAATGTTCCTTTCGATAACTGTGAACTGCTCGACCAAATTCTCGTAAACGTCTACGAAGCGTTTGGAAACTAGCGTCAACGCAAAAAATAGGTTTAATTTGCGACGCTACTGGCGTAAAAGGATTTACTTTTTAATGCATGACGACCCGCTCTATTAAATTTGGTGGTTTTACTTTTAAATTCATTTTTATTGGTTTTTAAATATTAACTTTAATACAAGACAAAAATAATTAAATCTTACTTAAAATGAACATGATACTTATTCTAAATTAATTGTCCTTATGCAGACGTTCTAAACATAATTATAACCTTATAATTATTGCCTATCGGGCTAAAAACTATTTAACGAACTAATTGTACATATTACTCGTATATTCATGGAAAAAAAATTTTAAACTCGGCACCATTATTTAAATTTTATATTTTATATAAATCAAATTACAAACTACCTATTCTACTTAATTAAACTAATTAACGTATTAGGATTCTGAGCACTCGCAGCCTTACGCAACAAGTGGTCAGTGGTCAAAATCAGAATTGCTTTCCGACCGCCTGGCAATCGTCAACATACACACACGCCGCCGTGAATTGACCTCAAGATGGCGAGCGCGGAATCTCCCAGAAACGCCCTAGCTAACTTAGTCTAACTTATACCCTAAGAGGATGTTACCTAGATTAACGCACCGTCTTGGGAGGGCATGTAAACCCCTCCCCTCTCAACTAGCTACAAAATTGCTTTTCAGTATCGAGTTTATCCCTCTCCGCTATTGCGGTACTGAAATGGAGGAGTTCATGAGCATTGGCGACGTCGCCGCTGCAGATGAGCCGCTTATCTCTCGCGTTGCGGTAGCGTTGGTATATAATACCGGGATACCATCCCTCGTCTGGACCAGCCCTTTTGCATCAATATGGATAAATGCCTCTGGGCGGATAAGCCAGACTGGAGCGTATTCTCTATGTACATTTCATTGGGGTAGTAAGCCCAAGAGATCAGACTATTGTCGGTGGCCATCGCCCTTGCAACGTGCCTTCGAGTCACCTTAATGAGGAAATTGTCAATCCTATTTAACTAAGCCCGATCGTATAGGACCTTGTTGGGATAGTATTTTATATATAGTTCGATTCAGTTGTTCGGAACAACCGGAGACATGCCCTAAGACATTGTTTCTTCAAAACCCGAATCGTTTCCATATAACTAGGCGCTATATTAAACCACTAATGGACAACCATAAGCGATGATCGGCCTAATAAGGCCTTACCGGATTATAACTTTAAATAATAAACAAAGTTCGTGTACTTTTCTACAAGCCGCGTATTTAAAAAGTGCATAATTTTACTGTCAATGTACAATGCTTCATTTTACGAATTTTCATGATTTAGGTCTGCAAGAATGGGCTTTGTATAACACTGCAGCTCCGCCAAAATGGTTATCGTAAAACGCGGCTTAGAAGAGCAATAAAAACTAGGCAATTTTAGCATTCATGTGAGCCCAGCACACGTTTAACATCCTCAAACTGTCCTGCAAGTGTGCATGCAAATTCGTAGGTTAAAGCTACAGAAGATCACAAGGATCGTAAAATATAATCAATATTCGAAACCGCTAAGGCGGCAGACAACACTGGCATTTGATTGACCTCAGTGATGAAGTAGTTATCCGAAATCGGAAGCTCTACCAATACTTGATGAGATCGAGGTAGGGAGGCGGTATAGGTCTTGGCCTCTCTACTGTATATGGCATTATTAAGCAAACTGAAGGATACATCTATGTTGATAGCAAAGTCAGTGGAAACGTTATGATCCTTTTAATGCTGATCATAGCCTCGCCGCCATTAAGAAATAAGAAGTACTTAGCAAGAACAACATTTCAGTAGAACGAGCATATTTATATGAACTTTCGTATGTACGAGTATGTATAAGGAATACTTTCGATTGACAGAAGCATTACAACTGCACTCACTTTTTTCCTTGTATCTCTGTGCCGGAGAAAAAGAGTAGAAAACTATACCTGCATTCAAGACGATAAAGAAAAATCCTGGAACGCGAAGTACGAGGAGCAGAATGATTTGTTTTTTTTTTTTTTTGTACGGAAAGGGATAATTGTAGTGGAGAATTTATTACGAGAAAAAAAGCACACAAACCACCCTAAATGGGGATGTTCTTTGATGATGATGAAGGAACTGAGAAAACCCCACGTCTGGCCTCGGAGCGCAAAAAAACAAAAAAAAATTGTCTGGCCCAGAAACATTCCATCTTCACGATTAAAGTCGGTTCCGTTTTTTCTCGTTTTTTGCTGTTGTTCATCTCTTCCTTTAGACTTACTTTTTTCTAGACTTTTCTTTTCATAATTTCTTTGTCCTGTCTAAATTGTATTTCTTTCGTTTAGTTTTTGGGGCGAACAACGCAGGAAAGCGTTAAAAAGCTGGTCAAGTTATGAAATGGTATTTCGCGACATTTTCCTTTGTCCCTTCTTATTTCGCACCCCGTGTTCTATTTGTTGTCTGTCTTTCTTGGATCCAGATTTTCGTTGTACTTACAAGTTTCCTTTTTTAATTCTGTTTCCTTTTTGGTGTTGAAATGTAAACAATGCTTGTTGTGCGGGCGATTTGTTTTGAACGTTGTTTTTTCTCCACTGTTTAGCTTTAATTTACAACAAGAATGGAACTAATGAAAGTTTAACTCGAAGTCAGAGATGTCTGCTGAGTTGTCTTGGATTTATGTAGCTCTGTGAAACGGCGGTGTACACTAAATGGCATGGAGTGGGTCATTTTAATTAAGCGCATTAAGCGCAAAGTGGTGGACCAAATACAATTGGTTGGCTTTAGAGATATTGGTTTTTATGTCATAAACAGGATTGTCCTTGGAATCAGATATATAAGCTGAAATGAAAGCGTTGTATGCTTTTTAGCTTTTTGAGGAAAATGAAAAATGAAAAATTAACATTGGTATTCCAAGGAGTATTAGCTAATTGGGTCATTTAGGGGTTCTATTATGTTGTACAATTAATTTAAGTGGATACACTTTATCAGATTTGAGGTTGGAATTTGATGTCAAATTGATGTAGTGGATGATGGGACAGGCTGAATCACTTCATGGCACTTGCTTCTTGTTTCAATTCGTCTGACGATAGATTACATTTCGAGTGTTTTTTCGATTCTCAGACCGGACTACCTATAAGCAATTGCTTTTAATGGAGTTGAATTTTTCAAATGATGGTTTGAAAGGCTTGGCAAATCACGAATGAACAATTCTTTAAAAAGGGCTGTTAACTGTAGAAGGCTTTTAAATAAGTGAACGGTTAAACTTCTTGTTTAAACCCTTTACAATTTCAGAATGTGTTTAACTTATTGATGTGTAAACATCTTTGCTCTCGGTAGGGGCTAGTTTGAAATATCGAGCGTCACCGTCATCGTCAGATTTTCAGCGTCACCGTCATCGTCAGATTTTCAGGTCGGACGGCAAAAAACCAAAGTTTGAGCTAGGGAGCTGAAATTTATAATATAGACTCTCCAGAGGCCCTTGACGCTCATGTGTAAATATTGTTCCCAACAATTTAACGAAAAAAGGCACAGGAGCAATTCTTTTATTTCGTTATACATTTTCCAGTTTTAATTATGTTCAATTTTAAAGATTATTATGTCCTTACGAAACACTGGGAAGTTGTGTGGAAGTAGATTTGTTTTGAATAATTGAGGTTGTATAGCTTGAAGTTTGTTGTACATCAGTTGAAGGTAAGAGGAAAAATATCGATTTGTACTTCGGTAACCGATGGTCGATTTAAGAATGTCACTTTTAGTTGTAATAAGGTTATTTACCAAGTGGTCTTTGGAGAACCAAATAAGGTCCTTAAGCCCCAAATTTTTTTTTTTTTCAAAAACTCCTAGAAAACCGCGCAGTATATTGTGTTCAATGTTATTTGACTAACAGATCCTTGAAACAACAAAAAGGTCCTTAAAAGTAGAAAAAATGA
This sequence comes from Portevinia maculata, assembly GCA_949715645.1. Taxonomy (NCBI): domain Eukaryota; kingdom Metazoa; phylum Arthropoda; class Insecta; order Diptera; family Syrphidae; genus Portevinia; species Portevinia maculata. Next base: position 363,271,830 of record OX454525.1, on the reverse strand, counting down.
TATTTTTCCAAAATGCCATTAGAATCCACACGGTATATCTGTGTTCAATGTTTACTTATTAACTAGGCAGCTAGAAAGCTACAGCTAAAAACTAACCAACTTTTAGTTGTCATCCGCAACTAACTTTGGCAACCTAACGAGCTTAGTTACACAACCTGCAACTAATAGCTAATAGCAAAAATTAGTTGTCATTATGATAGCTAACCACCAAATCGATTGCATTTTTTCGCAGCTAATTTAACTACGTTAGTTACTTAGTTATGGCGTTAGCTTGATAACAAATTAGGTAGCTAACGCGCAACTGTGTCACATGTTTACACATCAACTATACCATGAGTGCAGCGTGGCTCGCACCTTTTTTTATTTATTTATTTACTTACTTGTCAGCAAAGAACAGCTTTCTCTTAGACATATGGATAAACAATAAATAATATGCAAAAGTAATAACCTAATAATAAAACTCAGAGAAAAAAAATCATTAGGACTGAAAAGCAAACAGCAATTTCCTTATTATGGAGGAAATTGATAGGTTTAAATTAATTGAACTATCATACGCATTCTATGGAAATATAAACCCGCTAATTCAGGACGAATGAGCATAGTTAATTCGAGAGTGGGATATTTTGACAAATCGAGAGTATCGTAGATTGATCGATGGCTTAGAATGTCGGAAGAATAAATATTCGCTATAAGAATCCTATGAACAAAACTAACTCGTGCCACAACTTGATATAGGTTGGTAAATTGATGTAATCAAGCCAGGCAAGGCCCCTTAAAGCAAACCTAAGAAATTGTTATTCGATAGAAATCTCAATACACGAACTCTGTAGTACGGATACCACACAAAAGATGCGTATTTCTAAACATATCGTACAAACTCATAAGCAAAGCGCATACCACAGATTCTCGTATATGTCTTTTATGTTATAGTCTCTACGTGGTTCCTAAAAGATAACTAGAATCTAATAACACGGGCGTACCAGAAGGGCAATTCTAAGGAGGGTGCTCTCCACTAATTGGTTAGTAAGATAGGAATAGCATTTATATCTCAGGGGTTGTGTCTTCCTAGACGTTGAGGGTTATTTCGGTAACACTGATAACGACTTCACACTCCATGAAAGGGCAATCAGTTGTAAACGTATCTAGGATTCGACCAACGAGTAGATCAAAACCATGCTGTGGAATCATAAATTCCTCATCTGGAGGAGTGTCTGTATATGTAAAGTTAGTCAAAGGGCAGCCTTTGTAAGGGAAATATTTGATGGTCACTCGTAAAACCAATCTTTTAGTCAGTCTTAACAGACAAGGCTATTGCGCCATTGGTTATGACGATTATCTGGCAAATATGATAAGTGTTGAACACAGGACGACCGTCACCGGTGACATGCAGAATGCTTTACTTCAGATTTAAGAAAGGCGCAATAATGAAGGACTCTCCTTCTAGCCTTGCCAGACCGTTCTGGGACGATTAACAAGAAGGAGACTGATGATTTTCAAACCATTATCCCTCAGCACCACTTTGACTTACTCTAGTGAGGTTAAATATCTGGGAGTTATACTTGATAAACTAAATAAGAACACATCAACTCCATCATAGAACGTGCCAATAGAGCCTTAGGGGCTAGCAAGCGCATGTATGGAAGGGCTTGGCGTCTTAGACCCACTGGTTGTATGTCATGATGATTAGACCCATTATCAGGTACGCGTCCATTATCTGTTGGCCGAAAGTTCTTTAACGGCAACGGCAGGTAAGCTCCACCTGCCTAAATACTGTACTAGAGGCTATAGTTTTGATGTCCCGCTTACAAATCTTTATTACAAAGACGCGTACTAGATGTGAAATTGAGCTGGAGCTTAACTACAAGTTTAAGCCCTTGACCTGGTGGGACACCTAAAAATACTGGACTTAGTTCCCAAAACGGACATGTTTTGCTTCATCCCAGACACTATGGTGAGGTAGCATTGCTTTTGAAGACTATTTGAGGTTGAAATATTAGACCGTGGAAAATGGGCCAGTGGCGTTTCAACACTATATTCCAGTAGTGTGAGCTGGTTCACCGACGGACCTAAAATGAAATCTATCTGTGTCTTTGGACCCAACACCAACGTCTCGGTGCCTGTGGGAATGTGTGTCCCACTATATTCTAGGCTGAAATATATGCCAAAATAAACCTTGAAAGGGTATTAAAGGCGCATTTATTCTCGGATAGTCAACCTACACTCATCCTATTCAATGGACTCTATGAAACTCAAGTGCTACCAAGATGCGTTGCTATCCCTTGCCAGATACAACAAGTTTAGAATTGAACGGGTGCCTTTCCACCGGAATATTGCAGGCAACGAATCTGCGGATGTGCTAGTCAGACAATTTCTCTAGGACTGATTGATAATTGGGTGCACTAGCCCAGGAGCAAAACTCCTATAAAGAAATTCTTGTTTTAGATAAGTCAAGTATCAGAAAGCTGGTGAGCTGGCCATTTTGGCTTGAGATATCGTCTTAATAAAATTAACTTGTGATCGGAACCGAAATGTAGGACAGGAGAAGGATGAATCCGCTGGCCATATTCACAAAAAAAAGATCTTATAACACGCACAGATCTTAGATTACACACACACACACACGAGAAATGACTACCCCATCAAATGAAATGTTATGACAGAACATATACTAACATTTAAGGAAAGTTTTTAACGTTTCTGAAGATTTAAATTCAAAAGGTGTAAACAATTATGGCCATTACCTACGATATATAAATCTTGACGTCGTCCGCAAACATCAACACACGGAGATTACAATATCATTCACGAATAGGATAAAATGGAGTGACCCATGCCTTTAGGGACTAGAAGTCGCAGATATCGGATATATTATGACGGAAATTTAAAAGTTGCTACCTATCACTAAGAAAGAACGACAGTCATTTTAAAAAGAATACAAGAAAACCTAGTTTTGAAAGCTTACAAAGCAAAACTTGATGTGCAACTCAACTTCTTGAAAAAGCGAAATTTTTAAAATTTATTAAACTGGCTATAGTCGACCGCCTCTTCACAAACTTATGCTGATTATTTCAAATAGGGGTATTATCGGTAACTATGGAGTCCAACAATTTACTAACTAACGTACCTATTCTTCATCTCTCTGATGTGTGTTTTGCTAGACTGTAATTTTGTAATAACGGCTTTACGTTTCCGTATACGTTATTTCTTTCAAAGCTAACAAAACATCACGAAAGCCTCGTCGCATCAATAATTGCATCCAGAGTTCTAAAAATATCCTTTGCTGCATAACTTAATTATACTTTCACAGCCCTTTTGGCAAAGAAAATTATAAACTAGTGTATTTACCATCACCTCTATCTTAAAAAGAAAAAAGGTAATTAACTAATAAGGGCCTTAAATGAAAAACTCCTAAGTAAGTTGACCGTAAACAAAATCTCGTTGCTTTGAGGATGAAACTGATTAACCTTTGCTCTCAAAATAAAACACAAAGTAATATTTTACTCATAACTAAATATAAGAATTATGAAAAAACAGGAAAAGCCCTTTGAGTCGCATAAAGCTAACCACTTTCCCTTTGCCACTTGATTCAAATTACATCCTTTTGAGGGTCAAAAAAGGATTAAGTTCTTTCTTCTCGTTATTCCTATAGCTTTCGGTTTTAAGTGAACATCATTCGAGATTTGAGATGATTCCGAAAATGTTTCCTCATAACTTAAGTCTTCGTGTACATTGATAAAAATAAATCAGAAAAAATCAACCCAAAGTGATAGTTTGGTATTGACAATGTTATTTACCTTAACTAAGTAACAGAACAATCATTGCACTATATAGCTTGCAATTAATGTTTTCCCATTTTCCATGACAGTTATACATTAAAAAATATTAGTTCATGAATTTAACTTCAATCAATGGCCTACAGATGTGATTCCGAAAAAAATACTCGAAAATGTTTTACCATTTGAAGACGAATAAAGCGAATTTTCCACACAAGTTTACTGAAAGTACTTACGAAAAATATTCAACCATAAATTTTCGACAGCGCCCATGAGAGGTTCCGAATTTTTTAACTGAACTTTGTTATGTATTTACTCGTATAGTTCAGACTTCAGATGCATTAAAAAGAGAAATTTAATATGCATGTGTGCTTATTGTTACGCCAGTAAGTTTCCCTCGATTTCTTTTTGTTTTAAATTTGTACATTTATTTTGGAAAGCATGAATTTTATTGGTTTTTTTTTTTCATAAACTCAGAGAGTAAATATAAAGTTCAGTCGTTTAATATAATCGATGTTACTGTAAAGCTGCATTTTATGCTTGCAATTGGAATGTTTCACTTTATTAAATTGGAAAAAAAAACAATCATGTTACTAATGATAGGATCATTAATCCTATTAAGCCATTAAACTGTAAGATGTAATGAAATAAGGTTTTTTAAGGATAGTTTGTGTTTACAGGCAGCGGCGGACTAAGCCCGTCAGAGGCCCGGTGCGGCAAAGCTGAATGAGACCCCCCAGCTTTAAGAAAAATTTAGTTTTACTAGCTTTTTATTTAGTTCACATTTGTATGTATAAAGAAGTGTTTATGATTATTTCGTTACAATCTGGCAAGTGAAGGGCTAAGATATACAGAAAACAAGGTAATATATTGCGCATTTCGTTATCCTATCCCTTTCTTTTATGTGACGTCACGAGGAAACCTATTTTAGGATAAGTATAATGATTCCTCTTTTAGATGCCTTTTTAAGTCAGCTTAAAATGATATTTAAAAACCATAACATACTTTCCTCTTTGTGCATTTTGATTCCATCGATCCTTGGCAATAACGAACAAAATTATAACGAAGAAAACTTAAAATTGTATAAATCTTTTTTGGATTGGGACACTTTAAAAGCTGAATTAACGCTATGGAAGACAAAATCCTACACACAAAAAGATACAGAGCGTTCAAAGAGTGCAATAACAGCTCTTGGGGAATGCAATAAAGATCTGTTTTCTAACATCCACAATCTTCTTAAAATTTTGGCGACACTATCGGTTTCTACATGTACACCGGAAAGAACATTTTCGACAATGAAAAAACTTATCTAAGAAATTCTACCGGTGAAGATTAACAGGATTGGCGTTAATGTCAATACATTGACAAATTGAGATTGACACTGAGGAAGTTTTAGATATATTTGCAGCGCAGAAGGCCAGAAGATTAAATTTAATTATATAAAAATGATTCCTACCTACATGTTATGAAATACTTTTTGTAGTAAAAAAATCTTAAAGAATGATGATATGTACCTAATAAATAATAACTTAAAATTATTTAAAAAAAATATTAGAAAAGTCTTTTAGTTTCTCAAATTTGTTTGAGAGCTTTCTTGGAAAAACTAAGTATGCAATAGTATTTTATTAGCAATAGTCTACCTAGGAAAAAAATATTGAAAATCGTTAAAGCAGTTAAACTGTTTTTTTTTTTAATTTTTGCAAAATATTTTGCAATTTTGTGAGTATTTCAATACTAGCAAATCTGTAGTTTTCATCTGGAAAAAATCTGTAAAAATTCAATGTACACATTTCCAGCATATTCAAAAAACCAAAAAAGTTATGTATGAATTTGCCTTCCTAAATTTTAAATTTAATATGACATATATCATTGTTTTAGAGCTAAAAATTCCAATTTCAACAATGCCTAGTGACGAGACTACTTTAAACACTATGAACCAAGTTTGCAAATCGGCCCATCCGCTTAGGCTGCAGATCTGCAAACAGGCAGACGGACGAAGAGAATTTTTCAACACATTTTTTTCTACTTTCCTATCATCTCGATTTTTTTTGTACCAATCCATAAAGTGCATTATACATAGTATAGTACCTGTTAAATATTCCGTTAAAATAATACTTGTTCTTTTTAATTATTTTCACATTCAACTGAATATTCTAATAATGTTATTATTTCTCTTTTTTGTCCGAGAATTGTAATTTACCCTAGTTCAACGTACATACGAGGGCGGGTCAATAAGTCTGTGACTTTTGGAATAAAACACAGATTTTTTGATAAATTTTTTTTTTTATTTTTCAACGTAGTCTCCCTTGAGCTCTATAAACTTTGTCCAACGCTTCTCCAATTTTTTTATCCCTTCCAAAAAAAATGATTTGTCGAGGTCCTCAAAATAGGCCTTTATTTGCGAGATGACTTCATCATTGGAGTCAAATCTTTTTCCACCAAGCCATTTCTTCAGGTTTGGGAACAAGAAGTAGTCGCTCGGAGCCAAATCTGGAGAATAGGGTGGATGAGGGAGCAATTCATAGCCCAATTCATGGTTTTTTGCCATGGCAACTGCACATGTGTGCACCCTTGCATTGTCTTGGTGGAAAAGAACTTTTTTCTTGGCCAAATGAGGTCGGTTTTTTTTCAAATCGTCATTGAATCGGTCCAATAAGTTGGCATAATATTCCCCATTGATTGTTCTTCCCTTTTGAAGGTAGTCAATGTGGATTATCCCGCGTGCATCCCAAAAAACAGTCGCCATAACTTTATTGGCTGACAAACCCACCTTGGCCTTCTTTGGCGCCGATTCACCCTTAGAAACCCACTGTTTTGACTGTTGTTTGGTCTCTGGTGTGTTGTGATGGATCCATGTTTGGTCCACGGTTACAAAACGGCGCAAAAACTCCTCCATATTGCGATTCAACAACGCCAAACCTTCCTGTGAAGTTGTTACACGATTGCGTTTGTGGTCGACTGTGAGCAAACGCGGCACCCATCTTGCGGAAAGCTTTCTCATGCCCAAGTGATCATTCAAAATTGAAACCACTGAGCCATTCGAGATCCCTACGGCTTCCACAATCTCTCGCACTTTCAATCTTCGGTCGGCCAACACCATATCGTGAATTTTTTCGATTGTTTCGGGTGTAGAGACCTCAACTGGGCGTCCAGGACGTTCGGCATCTTCAGTGCTTGTACGGCCACAACGAAATTCAGTAAACCACTTTTTTACCACTGAAATTGATGGTGCAGAGTCCCCATAGTATTTTTCAAGCTTAGCCTTGGTCTCGGTAATAGTTTTTTTTTCGCAAGAAATAATGCTTAATAAGCACACGAAATTCACTTTTTTCCATTTTCTCCTCAAATTAGTGAGTAGTCTGATAAAAATAGCTGTCAAACACAAACTAACTGACGCAGCAAGTTTAAATTTTGACAGGAGTCAACTGACAGATGCCTGTTGACAGGAGCAGTGTTGCCGTTTTAGTAAAGAGGTCAGAAATTCAAAAAGTCACGGACTTATTGACCCGCCGTACATACGAGTACCTACTAGATTAATTTCAATTAACCACTGTACTATTGTTTGCTTAAACTAACGTAAAATCCTCTCTTTGTTATTTGCTTGTGTCTTATTCTTCTAATCGTCAGTGGATAACAGTTAGTTTTTTCTTGAATAGCGAGTCGAAGTCCGCTTGATCTTCTCTTTTCTTTTTTTTTTGGGATTTAGTCGTTGAGCTGTTCGGACGTAATTTTGGTAACACAATTGAACATTACATATCACATAAAACATTATAAATTACATTATACAAATTACATTAAACACATTAAACATTGAAATAACATTTTTGATTACATAAACATTTAACATAAAACACACAAAACAACAACAAACAGTACCATAATCCCAATTAAAAATCGTGTTTGGTCGATTTTCGGCTAAAATGGGCTGTATTTATTTTATTTATTACATCTACCATTCAGAAAGGGTCACACTGATTGGTGTATGGATTAAATATAACCCCCTACAGTAACATCCGGGGCGAAAGGGGATTTTCTCACCTTTGCAAATGTGTGAAGCTGAAGGTAATGGCATCTGTTTCAATGTAAGCACGTGCATTCACAGACTTTCTGGCAAAAACGGTTACTGTTATGCTAACATAAATTTCCTATGACATTGCAGACTTCTAACCGTATACATAAGTATCTGTCCATTTGTGAAAAAAAAATATTTTTTTTTGTACGTACATACATATTATGTAAGTATCTATGTATGTAGAAAAATTGGTTTTTTGTGCATAATATATCCAATATATTGTGTTAAATATTGAATTTAAATTTAAAACATAAAATCCCTTTAAATCGTATTTTTATTTTTTAAACCTTCAATAATTCGTATTCTCGCTAATTCGAAAACCCCTATAATTTGCAATAAACTCTAGGTCCCTTAACACTACGATTTATCGGGATTATACTGTATTAGGCTGAAATTTATTTTAGCTGTAGAACACATATTACATTTAAATATCGAATTCGATCTCGTTTATGTGACCACCGCGAGCACGTTTGCAGCGATTGGTTCTTTGGAGCCAATTTTTGCACCACTCTTCCGTCACTATCGGCCGGATCGTTGGCAATATCGCGTTCGATATTGTTCCTGAGAAGTGACCTCTTTGGCTTCTTGACATAAACCAACGACTTAATGTAACCTCGTAAAAAACACGAGAACTGAACTCACTCTTTAATAGATCAATTATGAGACCAGCTATGTGGCATGTGGCACCATCTTGTTGGAATCATATATAACTGATGTCAAGTTTATTTAATTCTGGCCAAAAATAGTGTTTCAAAATGTCACGATAACGAACTCCATTGACCATGACATAGCGATCAATTTCATCGGCAAAAAAATATGGTTCAATCATGCCTCCGGCATGAAATCGGTATCATTCGGTCGCCTTTTGTGGATGCAATGGATTCCTTTGAAGCACAATGTGGGTTTGTTGCTGTCCACTAACGCATATTTTGCTTATTGACAAAGCCATTAAGCCAACAATGATTTTTCTATGAAATTAAGAATTTTTTTCAAACTTTTGCAGAGACCAATCGAAGAAGTTTTGGCGCTCCAAATTATTACGAGGCTTCAGTTCTTGTGTTTATTTAGAGATAGATACTCGTTGATAGATAGATTATTTATTATTTTTCAAACAAGTAGAATTGCATACATTGTGATATTCATAAATTCAAATTTACTGCGTATAAACATTCCAATGATAACAACTTTCTAAGTTGTTTACAATACTATAAATATGTTGAAAAATAATTAAAATACATTCTTTAGTTAAAAAAAACTATTGACGAATGTATTATATGAGGCAAATTTTATACAAATTTCAAAAAAAAAGGTTGTAGGGTGTTGAATAAAGAAACCAATAGGAAAAGTAAAAAGCAAAAGGAAGAGAAAAAGAAAATAAAAAAAAGAATAAAATAAAAGAGAGGAAAGAGTTAGGTACAATTAGATGCAGGATTACAGCAAAATAACTAATTATGTAACCAAAATAATTAAATTATTGATCTGTTCAAAATCAAAACTAAGAAGCCACGTTTTAACTTTTTTATAGAATGAAGAGGGACTATAAGTACTCCTTAATTCAGGAGGCAATTTATTAAAAAGCCTAGGTGCTACCGAAGAATAAAAATTTAGGAACTGATGAGTAAAATAGCTTGGAACTACAGCAAGCCTTCTCTCGCTACTTCGTAGTTCATATACAGTAGACGATTGGTTTAAAAGATTACCGCTCCTTAAAAAGAATACCTTAAGAACTTTGTAAAAGTAAAGATGTTTTAAGGGGAGAATGCCAGAATTAATAAAAAGCGGAAAGCTATGCTCACGACTTCTTTTACTCCACATAATTCTTAGAATTAGCTTTTGAGCCACTATCAGAGGTTGCAAATTATAGTTGAAGGTGCCACCCCAACAAACTAATCCGTATTGCATCTTAGATTGGACTAGACCGTAGTAGACTGTTTCAAGCAGAATTCTGGAGCAGACTCGTCTCAGGTGATACAACATATAAGTAGCCGTTGATAGGTATTTTTTAAGCAGCGCAGTGTGCATATTCCAGTTCATTTTGTTGTCAATGACAAGGCCAAGGTATTTAAAATGCTGAACATAATCAATCTTGAAACACCTTATCGAGCAAGGCACGGCAACGTTAAATGAGCACATAATATTGGATGAACGACAAGTTTCAGAGCTTAAGCAGATATTTTCATAGTCGCGACTGTGGAAGACAAAATCAGGAGAATCACGATCAAAAGACGGAAGATTAAAGAACATTAGCTTGGTGTTATCACTAATCACTAGCTTGTGGATCGAGAACCAGTGCCTTAGGATTTCAAGATCATGGTTAATGTCGGCGATTAAGTCTAAAATGGACGAATTGGAATACACAATTGCAATATCATCTGCAAAACCAGTTTGTTTGCCCCTCAGTGGTAGATCAAAAATAGAATTTATAAAGATGAGAAATAGTACTGGCCCAAGAACTGAGCCTTGGGATACGCCAGTGAGAATATCACGGCAGTCACTATAAGTTCCACCAATTTGTACCATTTGCTTTCTATCTTTAAGATACGACGCGAACCAGTCAAAAATAGAACCCCTGAAACCAGCATTTCCCAACTTAGACAAGAGAATATTATGATCAACAGTATCAAACGCTTTTGTTATATCAATAAAGAGGGAAGCTGTAAATTTCTTGAGGTTCAGACTATCATATACTTTGGTGCAAAAATTTAAGAGTGCATCTTCCGTTGATTTGCATTCTCTAAAACCATATTGGTTGGAGCTCAAAAACGAGTTTCTCTCAAGAAAATTGATAACCCGACTTTTTGTAACCTTTTCAAAGATTTTTGAAAATGACGAAAGGAGAGAAATGGGTCTTAAATCTTTCCGATTACCTTTTTTAAAAATGGGTATAACCTCAGCCAATTTTAAACTTGATGGAAAAATACCTCTAGATATACTTTTATTAAAGATGTGGGCTAAGGCATCGACAATGTTAAACGATATCTTCTTAATGAAGGCATTATTGAAGCTTTTCAGAGAAGAAGAATTGGATTTGTTCAGATGCATTATTACCTTATGAAGTTCGAATGAACTAATCGGCTCAAAGAAAAAACTATTCGATTGTAATCCGATACTGCTAAAACAAATATCATCACAATCCCTGTAGTTATTAAATCCTGCTTTGTTAAGGACGTCTGAGGGCGTATTAATGAAGAATTCATTAAAGCTGGTTGCAATAGTGTCATAACTGGTTACCTCAATGTTATTAACTATGATACAAGTATGTGATCCCGAAGAACCCTTTTTATTAAAAAGCTCATTAACCACACCCACTCCTTTTTCAAATTACCTTTCGCTTCAATAAATTTATTGATGTAAAAGTTATCCTTGTATATAGGAACTTCAATACTAATTTCCTTACAAATCTTTAGATAGTTGGATTTTAGACGGATATCATTGGGAAATTTTTTGCACTTAATACGTAGTTTATTTTTAAAATCAATTTTTTTAAGCAAATTGAAGGTCATCCAAGGTTTAAGCCTTTTTAATTTAGGTCTTCTAGTATCAGGAGCTTCTTAAGGATTTAGGAGACATTCCCAATTTCAGTGAACGGAGTGGAATCGATTTGGCTCATTTTGAGCTTACGGCTGCAGTATTTTTGGATCTTCCACCGCACCGGTTCGTTGTCTCACTGGCGTAGGAACAGTCAATATGTCGATTTGAATTTATCCACTACAGCACGCACTACAGCCTGTCTGGTGGGGCGATTATTTTGATCTTAATGTTTCATGGAAGGCTCACCCGTAAATTGCTCTTACACTTATAGGAGCTGAGCACTAGAGGTCTAAGTGGCACGCCGCTCTATCATCAAAATGGCTTATTGGATTTAAAAGCAAAAAAGGGTTTTTACTTAACTTATCCCTGATTTATTTAAGTTTTATCATCACTCTAACGCCAATACTCAAAACGTTGTAAAATCTTTAATAATAAGTCTATTTTTTTCGTTTTTGTTGAAAACGTTTTGTTGATTCAATCAGCAAAATATTGACTGTGTGTATCACATTGAATAGTAATTCAAGACTTAACATTAGTTAGATTGTGAGAATGGTTTATAGTACGGTCTGGCACGGGTACGACCAATGCGCCGATTTAGCCAGTATTAGCCCGACATGTACAATATGTGTACAATATTTTAAAAAAAAGTACAGTAGACGTTCGATTTAGTGAACTAATTTAAACCAGGCCTGGTCACTATATCGAGGTTGTTCACTTTTTCGAGCGGGAAGCTAAAAAGCTTTTCTAAAGTAGAATTCGATTCAAAAACACACATTTTGTTTCCCACAAGATTTTTGATTTTGAAACTATGGAACCATTCTTGCTAATTTGGAGATCCTCTTTTTTTTAATTAGAGCGCGATAAAGGGATTTCTTTTTTTCTGTAATTGATACAGTATTCTTATAATGTAATCATAGCGCAGGCATTTTGTTTGTTGCTGCAAGCAGCTCCCAGCAAATGTTCATTGCCTGTTTTTAGGTGCTACTTGCTGCATGAAAGTATAGATGGATAGGATAGGAAATAAGTTTGGTGAAGTCGTTGCATCATCAATAATTTCCGGACATGGAAGAGAAATAAATTTCTTATTGAGCTCGTTGCAGTCAATACCAATATCCCGTAGGTTTTTCCAGTGTTTATGTCCAGCCTTAGAAGGATCCAGTCGGGGGGCGAAGTAACGTTTCTTTGCCTCACGTATCTCACTAGTAACTTTATTTCTCAATCTTTTGAAAAAATTGAAAAGTATATTTAATTGAAAGCGCTTCCAATTGGCCGGTCACGTTCGCATATAAGATTTCTTATATCACTGCTGAACCATGGGATGCTTTTCCTTGTGACTGTTTTTGTAATTATTGGAACATGTAAATCAAACAAGTCTTTTACGTTGTTTTGAATGAAAACCACTTGGTCATCCACATCAGGCATTTCATAATTTCAACTGATTCCTTCAACTGATTTCCATTTATATGTTTAAAATAGCGAAAACTTATAGTTCTACTTAGAATTAAGGGCTCACATTGGAACGTCAGCTGAACATTATGCATAGCTATTATGCAGATATGTTGAACAGTGCATGGTAGAAACCAGAGCCAATATGCGGAAGACGCATTGGAACTTGTTAAATCCTGAGGAAATCCTGTTCACTATATCGAGATTTCTATTGTTCACTATTTAGAGTAGTCTATATGCAATTTTGTGTGTTCACTATACTGGATACTTCACTCTTTAGAGATTTACTATATCGAGCGCCTGCTGTATTTATTTACGAATGTTGGGGAAACAGGAAACGCCGTTCGCCCGATTAGTAGAATGGCTACAACAGGTTCTGCACACCCTGATGAGATTAGTTTTGCACTTTCTGTGCATGTGTCCATCAATCGCCAACATTAAGAGGACTACACTAGGTAATTATATACCCATCACACGATCTCATACTCTAGAGAAATATATTCTAGTGGTCGAGAGTGGTCGGCTACATTGAAGGCCTCAATAAAGTTGACAAACAAAGGTGCCGACCGATATCTTTTATGAGGAAAGTTAACCATGCTTGGTTTAGCATAGATATTCTCATTTTAAAAAAGTCGAGGTAATTACTAATTAACGAAAGCTTCAACAATAATTTAAGTCCTAAAACAAGACAATCTCTTGATCAGTCCAATACAATATAAAAGTTATCCTCATAACGAAAAAGGTATATGTATTAAGTTTTTTTGAACTATTCAATTACAAAGTTAATAATGTACTTTTCTTTTGTTTTTTGTTATAAATTGATATAATAAATAAATAATTTAACAAAGATTTAATCAGATTTAGTTACTGTTTGTAAACAGGTGGAACGAAAAAGGGCGTAATTTTATGACCTTATTTGGAAAAGCATCTTAAAAGCAAAGTAATCTACCGAATTCCAGTTTTTTTCTACAAGATAAACATAATACAGCCTCATTTAATATTGCATTTCGTTTTTCCCATATTATCGAAGGATTTAAAAAATTTAAATCAAGAAACTACCTGTTCGTAAACACGTGGGACGGATAGTAGTATAGTTTAATAGTTTAAGTCGATATTTATTGTTACGGTTTCGAATGACACTTCAGACGTCCGATCGACCAATAGTCAACTACTCTCTATTACCACCGGCAGACCTCTCTTAAAATATGTTTTTTTACATTTTGTCTTTTTTGACCAAAGTTGCTATACGTTGATTTTTTTTGCTTGAGATGAATTTCCCGCCTAAAAGATTGAAAATGATTTGATTTCATCCCAAGAAAATTGCCGATTTTGATAGCGATATTGTTATATGTTGGAAGAGATTGTATAGTTTTTAAACTAAAATCACTTCCGCGATGGTAATTTTTCATTTAATCAATATGAATTCCAATCATAGCACCGTTGTATTTGATATTTCAAAGACATTTGACAGAGTTTGGTAGTGCTAAAAATAATTTTAGTGCGGGTAAATTTTTACAAAGAAAAGCATTAAAGAATCCATACAGCTTAACCAATTTGCAGATTTTAATTAATTATCTTAAGAACTAGGGGGCTAATTTGCTCCAGACGGTTTTTCAGTAACTGCACACGACGGACATTGTCAAATCAAAGCATCCCGTCTACATTGATTGAAAATTTAAATATACGATTTATTCTGATGACTTATCTTCGAACATCGCAATTAATTAGGATGAGTCTCTCTGGACCCGTACGTACTCCTTTAAATGCTTTGACAGTTTAATGCTTGTTTAAAAAAACCTTTTCTCCTCCATCAGCTCATTCTCTGGAAAAGTATTCTGGATAAAAGCGAGAACATGCTTAGAATACAAATTTTTGAAAACGCAAAGCTCATAGATTGGAAAATATTTATAAGGAACGATAATACAAGCAGTCACAGTCAAACAAAAAAATATATGCAAATGCACGTCTGCCGATCGCCGTCTTATAAACTTTCACTTAAGTAAAAAAAGAAGAAGCCCTCGCACACAGTCAACAGCGGAACGACTTGTCTATTCAAAGTTTGTACCTTTCCCATGCTGATAATTATAGTAGGAAGCCCTATGGCAAAAAGCTCACAATAAAATATGGAAAATTAATGGAAACTTGTTTAATTTCGAGGATGGTGGAAAATTGACTTGTTTCTCCGGGGGATGAATAAATACTTTGGCATAGAAATTGCCTCGCAATATTTCACTTTTTTCGTATGATATCATATTAAGGGATGAGGACAAAAACTAACGTTAATTGTTACGCTTTCTCCGCTCAGTTTCTAACTTTTTTCTATGAACACAAAAGGCAAAAAGTTAACCGCATCCTTTCGGCAAGGGAATGTTTTGAGTTCACGATTTTTCTACACCTCTTTCTTTCTTCTATCCAAAGTTTTTTTCACACCCATAAGTGATTTTGTTAAAATGTTGAAATGGAGAACAAAAAAAATTACAAGGAATTGTGAAGAGAAAGGTTGTAGATTTCAAATTTCCATCCGTTTGCTTTTTCGTGTCAGCTAGGAAGTGACAGCATATTATCCTCCAGTTTCTCTTTATATTAATCCAACACTGGTTGAATAATTATTTTTTCACTTCAGGCAAGTGAAAAGTGAATTAAGCATATTTTTTGAATTTAATTATATAGACGACCATTGCGAAAAAAAACTTTTTAATTTGCTTTAAAAATAATATAGAAACAACTTTTAATTATATTCGTTTCCAATTTTGCTCTTATACATACGGTAGTTGTATATGTTTTGTATGAATAAAGAAACAAAATTACGTCGGGAAAAAAGACTTTTTCAGAGATTGTTAGGAACATACTCGTACCTTGAAATAAATTCTAAAACTCACGGCTGACTCACTGAAAGTTGGTGCGTATCATATATTTTGCGGATGTATCTTCTTCTCCATTTGCTCTTCATTGTTCAGTACCTACTCTTGTTCTTCCGGACTAGGAGTTTGAAATCCATTTCTTTTACCAAACTGGAAGCATCCGTATATAACGCTTTTTCGGTTTTCTATACTCTACTTCGGTGTCATTCGTGGAGTTGGTATATTTTTGACAGCATATAATTAATGTTGGCTTCTCTGCCTTCAAGGTCAATCATTTTTATCCTCTATTAAAACGACAGGAAAGCCTTGATCAGCGGACGATGGTACCGATCTTCTTTCTTCTTCATTAACGGCAAAGCTTTACTTTAGTGGTCCGCCTTGGGGTTCGCCGGTTTGACCTCAGTGAATGTTGGCAGGTCTCTCCGTTTCGGATCACATTATAACTGATGCCAATCGAATGCTGTTATTGTTGCATTTGTGAGATCCAGTGGTTTTTGAAGATTACCTATTTTTTACGATTTCGACATGTGCATGATCTTATTTTTTTTTAATGATTGATCTTCTGTCACTGGTGATCTGAAAATGAACTTCGATCAATTTTAATGAATGCATGGGTTGAGTGTTAGAAGATGGCTGACTCAGTTTTTTCACACATTAGAAAAATGGCTTTATCGCAAAAACCGGTGGAGAGATTTAAAAACAAATATGGACAAAAAGGCTTATTCTATAATTTTGAACAAATTAACAGTACTAAAATTCTCAAAAAAAAATATCATAAATTAGTGATATTATACAAATAGTATATTCGGCCTAGGGCCGAATACCGAATATTGTGCCAGGACCGTGGCCGAATAGCCGAATATTCAGCCAAACTATTCGGCCAGAATATAGAGCTTTGAAAAGTACGAACACAGGGGCGAACATGGATGATTGAACATAAGATCATTCTTCACAAATTCCACTATTTTTGGGACACAAACGTAAAAGCTTTTTCTTATCGCTCCATTTAGTTTATGTTCTTTTCTTTGTCTTTTTCGAAAAATATCCTTCCAACAAAAAAGAAAACACCAAGCTACCGATGTTCAAGGAAAAACATTTTTTTTTGTGTGCAGTGCAAACCTCGTTCACTTGAATCGCTTTTGTATTGAAAGGCTCGTCTCTGAGAGATAAGAGAAAGGAGAATGGTCAATTAGCGCGCTGCCTCGCGCCGGTCGGTCGGACGTCAACTGTTGAAATGCGAGGATCGCTCACTCAGAGTACCTACGTATGTGGTGGTTTAAATTAATTGAAACTGACCATGTTTTTTTTTTTTTTTTTTTTTTTTTTTAACCAACGACCATACCACGTCGAGTTAATCGGTTCTCGTCAGATCACCGTAATTAAACGACGTTGGGCGCGGTTAGTACGTAGATGGGGGACCGTTTGAGAACAACCGCGTGTCGTTGGCCAGTCCCATCTACAGAGTTGAGGTAGATAATACATACGTGGTATCACAATGGACCTAAATTGGTCTAAGTGTGTCGGCTTCTGCCGACAGCCACATAAACCTAACCTAACCTAACCTAACCATGTTTTTTTGTTTTTTTGCTCCTTTTTCTAACTATTCGATATTCGCTCGAATAGTAACTCAATATTCGGTATTCGGGCTAATAGAAAATATAGGCCGAATAGGCTGAATACCGAATAGTAGATAACCGAATATTCGTTTCAACACTAATATAAATGTTTCTAAAAACTTTTAAAATTTCACTTTTCTCAAAAACGTCTATAACGGTATTGATCTCTGTTGGTGTTTTAATTACTCAATTTTTACCAAAAGACTAAAAGAACGATACTTTCGAAACACGACAATATCTCAACAATCGGTAAAGCGATTTATTTGCTTCAAATAGACACACGGAGATCGAAAGCTATTATGACAAATCAAAAACCGTTCACAGGATCACAGTTACAAATTCAATAGCCATTATATATGCTTTAACCGGAAATAAGGTCTATGAATCCGCCTAATTTTAGTCAGTTTAATAAAAAAAATCTATCTATGTCGCCACATTACAAAATTAAAAATGTTACATCTATCGCAAACAATTTTTTTTGTGCGTATGTTTATACGTACGTTCATGAACAATTTATTGTTCATTGTATCTCGTGTATAAAAAATGATATCTCAGCCGACTCGTATTGACGTAAATATGATCTGAACAAAATTATTCTGAATTCGGTCCTTTTTTTGGGGATGTTTTTTTAATTAAATTTGAGGGTCACAATATGTTTTTCAAATGCTTTTGAGGAGATGAATGTGTCTGTTTGGGTACGTAAGAACAATTTTTTCATGCATGCCTTGGCGCATTGGTAGTCTTCAGCTCGACATGCTTGCACCAAAGAAGTTTGCTGTCCAGGATGACTCCCATATAAGTTGGATTGTGACGCCTTTTAGCACTGTATGAGTCAACCCGATCAGCTTTCTCCTTGTCGTAAAGAAAACAACATTTTGAGAAGATTGAGTGGGAGCCCATTTCTAGTGCATTATTCGTCGATCACATCTTAAATCTTAAATTAAAAACAATATTTCCAAGTAGGAAAAAAAAGCAACAACATTATACTCAATGACGATATCTAACTTTGCCGGAAAAAAAGCACCAAGATTCAAGAACATGCACTGTTCGACGAGATTCAGTAACTCGGAAACGATCTGCTTCGACTCATATTATTTGTAGCATCTCTGTTACCAATACATGCGATCGAGTAGCTCGAAACGGTTAGCTTAATTTATTACTGCGCCTAATTCTTCTATTTCTGGTGCACGCAATCGAGCTGGTCGTAAATGATATCCTTCAGTGCTTGGTTGTTGTTCCTTGTTTGTTTGAGAAGATCTTGATTGCCCATTCTTCCGTGCTCCGCTGGTAGATGTACATTGATGTGCGCTTAGATGGCATGATTATTTCGATTGTTTTAAATTAAAAATAATAACTTCTGTCTTTATACCATATTCTAAGGGTAGATATATTAATTTTGACGCATAGTTTGTAACATACTTTAATATTGCCCGTAGACCTCTAAAAGATATTATTTTTGATCAGCATCGATAGTAATGTCAATCTAGCCATGTCCGTCCGTCCGTCTGTCAGCAAAAGTTAGGCCTTTAAACTGTATCTAGAGAGCTGAAATTTTAACCATTTTTTACTCTCTCGGGCCCGGAATAATCAAGTTTAAGAATTTTTGAAATCAGCCCACAGACACGCCCACAAACTCAAATAAAAACAATTTTTTCGAACAAATCTAATTTTGAGCTAGAAAGCTGAAATTTTTTATATATGATCTTTGACTCCTAAAACTGCTCGGGAGATACAATTTCTAAAATCCGCCCACACGCCCACAATTAGGTAAATAAAACAATTATGCTGAAAAGTCAAAGTTTGAGTTTGAGGGAGATAAAATTTATAATATATACTTTTTAGGGGCCTTTTATGCTCCTGTGTAAATGTTTTAAAAATCCGCCCACGGACACGCCCACAATTAAATAAAACAATTTTATTGAAAACCCAAAGATTGAGCTAAGAAGCTGAAATTTATAATATATACTCTCTAGGGGCCCTTTATGCTCATGTGCAAATACTTTTTATATCCCCCTACTGACACGCCCACAATTGAATAAAACTGTTTTACTGAAAAACCAAAGTGTGTGCTAGGGAGGGTTTTTTACAAAAGCTTCGTTTTTTTCGATAAAATCCTTCATATGTTATATAACAAAATATGTAGAGCGTTCTTAACAATTCAACCATACTTAGACTTTTGTCACGCCATTTTATGAGGGATAGGAATAAGAATACGGTATCCAA
Source organism: Portevinia maculata (assembly GCA_949715645.1). NCBI lineage: Eukaryota > Metazoa > Arthropoda > Insecta > Diptera > Syrphidae > Portevinia > Portevinia maculata. The sequence goes on along the minus strand of OX454525.1, from coordinate 363,252,308 downwards.
CAGTTTGCTCAAGCGGACTGTATCCCGCCCCTATGTTTTTTATTTATTATTAATTTCAGATTACTAAACAAAACGTGTCATTGTCACTAACTGATTTTATTTGTTTACTAAGGCTTTTGAGTATTTTATTTTATTAATTTGTTTAAACCTAACTGCTTCACTGCCAACATATGAGATTTTTTTCCCGCATGCAGTTGCGTTGATCTTTACATTTTTCTTGAAAGTCTTCTTCTTACTCCATCGTCACTTATAATAATATGTTGATGGGATATTGAACGTTTATGGTAATATTCCAGAAACCTCCACACAAGTTCCAACAACAACTATACCTACTAACGTTCAACGATGAACAATAGGTGACCCCATAGAAGACAAACACACAAATATAGATATTATTTAAGTTAAATTTATTTGGGTTCAAATATACTTTAAACCCCAATATAACTTTTTTCCTTTTTTTCAACTTTAATTAAAAATATTGAATTCGCCTTTGTTCCACTGCAATAATTTGATTATGAAATTGAATAAGTCTGCAAATAAATCCTGTATGCGCGGCGTGTGATTGTTCAGGAAATCTTCCTCCACACTGGCATTCAAATATTTGTATATTTATTTTCGTCTAGATGTCGTTTTTATTCGTTGGAATCCATTAACGAAAATCTCCGCTTCGTTAGGCACAATGAATATATCTGCAGGTAGTATCCCATTGTTCCGTATTGAATACGTATTTAGATGAATATCAAAACGAAATAAATAGATATATTTATTGAAAAATAAAAAAAATAAAATAAGTTATAAAAAATTGTATTTAGCTTTTGAATTCAATGAGTTACAATTTTTTTTAGATTCATAATTCGACGTATAGGTACATTAAACCGAATTGCTTGTTTTCGGTTTCATCTTTTAGCAGCATTATGAAAATTGCAATTTTTCAAATTGAAACCAATGTCACCACGAGTAGCCAAAGTGCCGGAATCAGGCTCCGATGCACTTAACAATTTCAGATTTTGGCAATGCACCTGGACAACGGTGTCATTCTATATTCAGGACTGTTGTCAATGCAGCTCCTTGCTGTACACAGTTGAAACTAAGGCTCTTACCAAGGTTAAAGTATCAAATCATTCTTTACCATATGTTGGCCATCGGGTGCATTTTTTGTACCGATTGATACCAGAAAAAGTGCAATTGGTATATTTGGAGTCCGTTAGATATCCCAGAGGTAGAACACATCAATGCACTCGGGAGATTTTACACGCATTAGCAATTGGAAATGCAGAGTGCGTCAGAGCGGTCAGGAAAAAAAATAAATGGAACTGACAAACAAACCCCCTCTAAACTTGGGCAGTCGTGATTCTGCAACGGAAATCCATTTGGTGTAAATTTGTTGACCATTCATTGACTTCAAATTGAATTCGATTGATAGATGTGGCGCAGATTGCTGCAAAGAAAGAAAATGCGACCTCGTGATGTACATGTACTTGTATCCGTGAATGGGTTGGCTGTTGCAATAGAATTTATTAGCAAATATACAGGCATAAGTATTTAATTTGGAAATCGCGTCTATTGGAACGAGAATGGATATATTATTCAATTCCGTCAAGAATACGCCTCTACAGCCTATTCTGTTAAAAAGGCTACAACTCTAACATAGAGCCACCATTTGTAAGAGACACAACGCGAAAAAATCGAGGAAAAATAACTAAGCCAGGCAACTTTCCTATTTTACTGTAATTCATCGACTCACTTCTCATCGGTTTCTCATTTCCTCTTTGTGCGCTTTAGAGGTATTCTTCGTATTCTTGCACTGGTTTGTTTATACAAGTGGTCGCAAGAATACGTAACACTTGCTATCGGATACCTTCTGACCTTTTGTTTGGTGATTGTTTATGATTGCAATGTTTATGCACATGTTCAATTGGGGCACTTAAGTGGGTCGGCACTTGAGTGGGTCAGTGTTATGTGGTACGATGTGTTTAACTGGGTTATTCGGCTTGGGTGGTATAACCGTATGTGGCACAACAGGTGGCGTAACCGTGTGTGTGGCACAACACCCCTAACCATCGCCCAAATTGTTCGTGAATTCAAGATCTCTCTGAATTTGGTCGGAAGGCTGAATGCACTTAGACTTGTCTGGGTCCCGGGTCATAACGGGATCACGGGAAATGAGATCTCCGATGAACTTGCTAGACTTCTCATTACCTGAACAGGCGATATGTCTACCTGCGTCCTCGGTCTTCCATAGACGGTTGGGTTTTATATGAACACCATCGCAGATGACATGACTCTCCAGAGTGCAGACAGACTAAACGATTTTCCCCAGACGTCTGTAAAAAATCTCCGGCATTCTTGTTGTCTCTCAACAGAAAAGCAGATAGACTACTGGCGTTCTTACGGGCCATTACATTTTTGCCAAACACTTTAAGGGGCTAGGCCTTAGCGATACCACCAACTGCGAAGCCTGTGGAGAAAGCGACGACAATGCGGAACTTTTCCTCTGTGATTGTCCTGCTTTTGCTCGTATCGGGTGGCAGGTATTTGGTGCTGATATGGTGAGTGCTGTCAATCTAAGCTCTTTATCATTGAAGCGCCTACTCGTCTTTCTTAGGAAAACGTGTAAATTTTCACAGTAAAAGTGGTGTGTCTTCCTGGCAGTAAATTGGAATAGTATTGAGTCTGAGTGCTCCAGCGTAGAAAGTCTCGCACCCCGAAAAAGAAAAAAAAACATAGGGACGGGCTACAGTCCGCTTGGGCGAACTGTTGCATACCCTATTCTTATTCCTATCCCTCATAAGTGGGCGTGACAAAAGTCTAAGTATGGTTGAATTGTTAAGAACGCTCTACATATTTTGTTATATAACATTTAAAGGATTTTATCACAAAAAACGCTCCCTAGCTTAAACTTGGGTGTTTCAATAAAATTGTTTTATTTAATTGTGGGCGTGTCAGTAGGCGGATTTAAAAAAAATTAACACATGAGCATAAAGCGCCCCTAGAGAGTATATATTATAAATTTCAGCTCCCTAGCTCACTTTGAATTTTCAAAAAAAAAAAAAAAATAATAATAATTGTGGGCGTGCCAGTGGGCGGATTTTGAAAATATTTACACATGAGCATAAAGGGCCCATAGAGACTATATATTATAAATTTCAGCTCCCTAGCTCTAACTTTGGATTTTCAAAAAAATTGTTTTATTTATTTGTGGGCGTGTCAGTGGGCGGATTTTGAAAATATTTATGCATGAGCTTAAAGGGCCCCTAGAGAGTATATATTAAAAATTTTAGCTCCCTAGCTCAAATTTTGGTTTTTCAATAAAATTGTTTTATTTTTTTGTGGGCGTGGCAGTGGGCGGATTTTGAAAATTTTATATCCCGAGCAGTTTTAGGAGTCATAGATCATATATAAAAAATTTCAGCTTCCTAGCTCAAAATTCGATTTTTTTCAAAATTTAGTTTTTTTGAGTTTGTGGGCGTGTCTGTGGGCGGATTTCAAAAATTCGTAAACTTGATTATTTCGGGACCCTAGAGAGTATATGGTTAAAATTTCAGCTCTCTAGGTCCAGTTTAAAGGCCTAATTTTTGCCGACGGACGGACGGACGGACGGACATGGCTAGATCGACATTACTATCGATGCTGATCATAAATATAGTAACTTTTAGGGGTCTACGGGCAATATTAAGGTATGTTACAAACTATGCGTCAAAATTAATATACCCCTAGAATAGGGTATAAAGAAAAGAGTGGGTATATACATTTTGACTTAATATACCTTAATGCCCTTCAGCGCCTAAAAATGTATATATTCGTGATCAGGATTGATAGTAATGTTAATCTAGCCACGTCCGTCCGTCCGTGCGCAAGAAATAAGGCCCTAAACCTCGAGCTACACAGCTGAAATTGGAACATTCAACCCAAAATAATCAATTTTAAGAATTTGAAAACTGAAATTGAAAAGTCAAAGTTTAAGCTAGGAAACTGAAATTTAAAATATAGACTCTCTAGGTGCTATTTATACGGGAGCGTATCGGAATCCCGCTTTTTAAAATCCCGCTTTTCAAAAATCCCGAAAAAAGTTTTAAAATCCCGTCTACTAAAAAACTGTTTTTTTTTTAAATCCTGTCTTTTAAAATCCCGCTTGTTCAAAATCCCGATCTATTATAATCCCGCCAAATCCCGCTAATCCCTTTTTTTTTACAAAACATTCGTAATGGAAGTAGACAAGTGCAGTACTCTCCTAACTTTTGGTCTGTGTATGACAGTGCAGAAAAACAATTCCCGAGAAAACAAAATAATGCGTGGCATCGCAGACTGAAAGTTTTGTTTGGACGAAAAAGTGCTGGCTTGTATAAACTCATTGCAGATTTGAGAAACCAAGCAATTGTGGTGCAAACTGAAATACATAACTTACGAAATGGACAAGAAAAATTATATAAAAAAACTAATGTTATAAAGTGACGCGCTGTAAAAAAAATTAATGAGAAATAGAAAAAATGAGTAAAACAGGTTTTTTTGGGTTGCATTGCTTATAATACACTTGAACTAATAAAATAAAAAAAGTTGTTAATAGTTTGAAGTTTTTTTTGTTCCCTTTTGCAGAATATCATATAACATTACTTTATTTTTTTTTTAAAATTATTGAAGATTGTCATATTTATTACTTAAAAATTTATTTTGATATTATTTATTTCTTATTTTGTTACTTGCTCTAAAAATGATAAATGTTAAAATAAACTGCATTTCAAAAAAACACTCATTGCTTAATTTATTTTAATTTTCTTATTAATCCGCTTTTACAATCAAAAGTAGCAACTGCATTTGATTGTAAAATCGGGATAATAAGAAACGGGATTATAAAAAACGGGATTATAAGAGGCAGGATTTTAAAAGACGGGATTTTAAAAAAGCGGGATTATAAAAAGCGGGATTATAATAGCGGGATTTTAAGAATCGGGATTATAAAAAGTGAGATATCGAACCCAACCCTCTTTATACTTATGTTTAAATATTTTTTTAAATCCGCCTACTGACACGCCCGCAATTAAATAAAACAATTTTATTAAAAAACCAAAGTTTGAGCTAGGGAGCGTTTTTCCTTTAAATGTTATAGGTACAACAAAATATGTAGAACCCTCTTAACAATTCAACCATACTAAGACTTTTGTCACGCCCACTTATGAGAGATAGGAATAAGAATAGGATATCCAACAGTTCGTCCAAGCGGACTGTAGCCCGTCCCTATGTTTTTATTTCTATTTGCATACGCTACGCATATAAGCGGCAACGCCAACCGCAATATGTAACTTATAATCATGCTTATTTTGAGATTCGAATGAATAGTCAAGTCGTTCGAATGTCTATTTTCGTTCGAATTATACCGGTTTTCCTCAAACAAATTTTCTATTCGATCGAATCTCAAAATACAAATTCTTCTAATTCGACAAACTTTCGGTCGAATTCGAATGTCAAAATCAGCATGAATATCCCAATGAATGAGTCGCTAAGATTGTCTGTCGTTCTGCCTACCCTCAATCAATCATATCAAAATGGAATAATCCCCTAATATAAAGTGTCCATCATGTGCAGCAACGAGAGCATTGCAATTTGTTATGATATGATGAATTTTACATTGACCTATAGAGTCCTCCACCCTCTCCGGTAAACTCACCAGCTGCGTTATATGATGATGCGTGGGACCTATACAAAATGTACACTTACTTTGATCAAAAATCCTAGTAAATGACATATCGTGATCACACTGAGTGCATTTATCATCGTCAATCCAGCCACAGCACAAATAAAAAGGGCGAAACGCAAAAGTTGGACAAATGGAAGTCACTTTGCTTTCGCTGTTGAGTGATGCGCGAAGCAATATTGCTGACCAAAAATTAAACAAAAAACAAGCTCGCGAGCTCCGGACTCTCTATATTTTTGGTTAAATCTCCAACCAAGCTAGGGTCGGGCAATTCCCTTAAATGAGAAAATAATAACATCAAATGGGCGTCATCGAATGAAACACCCATGCGAGCTCAAATGAATCCAGGCAGACAAAAAAGCTACATTCAACTGCAGATTTCAATTAGTTTTATTGAAATTCTCTTCCCGCTCATCGCGTCCATTTGACCGAATGAGTTCAAAACACGTCCACCCACTTCTGCTGTTTTGACTGAATAATTTCCATAATGCGGCAATGAACACTCTTTTAATGGGTGAACATCCGTTTACTCCCAATTAAAGCAGTCAATTTTTATCAACACTCTTGTTATCCAAGTGTATCTAGGACTATAAATGCACTTACCCGCCCATTCCATACAAAATGGTGGGTTGAAAGCGGGAAGCACTTTACAAATGCAACCCCTAATAATGACGGGTTTCACAATGCAACGCAAGGTGCTGAAATGTATACAATTGGTATTCATGCCTCGCATTATCATCATTACCATCATTATTTGTGCATGCTTTATTTTTTGACAATGATGACATTGAGTGTTTTTGTTAGGATGTTTGTTGGTATTGGTCTATTTCCTGTTTGGTTTATTTCGATTTATGCGAAAAGCTTAGTTCAATCGGCGGCATGCCATTTTGGCAGAATACCTTGGTGCATAGCATGTGTAATGTATGCGAATGGTAGTTGGTGGAACTTACTCGTAATTGCATTTTAAAGCGAATGGGAATAGCGAGATAAGTAGTAAAAACAAATTTAACTAACGCTAAGTTTTGTTACGTTCCATGTGATGAAATTTAGCCGTCAATTTAAGAGTTATTTTATCCTTGATATTCAAAGACATTTAATAAGGATCATAGAGTATCCATCATTCGTTTTGGGGGGAAAGCATTCGGAACTCATTGAATAGCTTCACATATAAACCGATAGTACCTACTTTTGTTTGGAAAACCTATTAGCTTTATTCACGATTAATGCGCTTTTTCCAATGACAGTCGATCCAGACATTGTGCTCAATCTACCTACCAAATACTTCGATATGTGATTGGGTTTTTTTCAGTTAATTGTGAACGACATTTTCATCGTTACATCGGCATTTAACAGTCTATACCCGGTGTTCACAACAATCGGAGAAGAGGCTCCCAATGGTTTCATAAATAATTTCTTTGCTTGCAAAATTTCCATAGAATTCTTTACTTTATTTCTCATAAATACATCAACTAATCGCACTTACGATTTTTTAATTTCAGATATCCAAATATCAATATGATGGCCACATCGCCAGATTTCTTTGGAAATCCATATGCTTTATTTCGGGGGCCGCCCACAACGATGCGGCCGCGAGAAAGTCCAATAAATTCATTTGCCCTCGATTTACAAACAGGAAACAAAAGAAATGTGGATACGGTACCGGCACCCCCACCATCACCGCCTAGGTAATTTATACTTGTTTTGTCGCAAAAAAAAAAAAAAAAAACAAACCAAAACGACGCCCGTAATCATTCTCCGTCTACAATAATAAAAAATTACACATATCTTCAATCAACAACAAAATACTTCGAATAACTCAACACGCAACATTTAGGATTTAGTTGTTTCATTAAATTAATAACAGGAATCGCTAAAATCCCTTTTATTAAAATAAATATTTTTGGTTTACTTAAAATTAAAACATAATTTTTAAAAATAAAAATTACAATGTTTTTTGAACGGTCTTTTATGACTATTTGGACATATTCGCCCACAAATCTTATGAAGATGTTATAAATGTAAGACAAAACGCCAAAAACTTAGTATTTTGTGCTTGTAGAAATTACACATACATATATTTAATATTATTTATATGCTGCAATTAAACATTCCAATTATATATTTCCTAAATAACACTAACAAAACTATTTCAATAAACTACATATTCATATCAACCAAACTATCTATAGTATAATTAAGGGCTTCTTAATAATAGTTTTTTTCAAAAATTCCTAATCGAAACAATAAAACTATAAATTATTCAACTTGATAAATTAGTATTAATATATTTAAGAACACAAAAACTAACTATTAATATAATGGGTATATATATATATATAATTATGTAGTTGATTCGAATTAAATTTAATGAGAATTAACATGAAATGATAAAGCTAATATTCTAACATTCTTAGCTTAGGGATGGGCATTTCTTATGACCCAACCCGAAGCAAATATGCATATATTTTAAGGCATTAATATTTAAGACTTAATATTTATTACTTAACTTACAAGTCGCAAATTAAATTAAACAGAGTCTTAGAAATTAACTATTCAATTATTCTAACAAAAGAAATCAACAAAAAAACTACAATATATATATATATAATTCCTTACGTTGTGTTTTGCATATATTGTTTTCGTAATATGAAAATAAATTTAAACATTTTAAAGAGCACGTTGTAAAATGGTATTTTTAACCGAAAGTACAAATATAAAAGTATACCGAATAAAATTTTCAGGGGATATCGAATTGAAAACCAAAATTTAGTAGATTTTTGAAATTAATCCCATGGAGAATTTTTCCAACCAACGCATCATTCAACTTTACAAGAAATATCATCAATCAACATCTTATGACTAATATGTATAAATGACGGTAAAGGAATAATCTGCGATAGCAATACTATACTAGAAACGAAAATAATATTTATTTTTTTATAAAAATTACATACTGTTCTTACTAAGTTTTGATATTTAAAAAAAAGTCACGTAGTATACGATCAAATAGTTTTAATCCAGATTCTTATCTACAATCAACACACGATTTCTATACATTCTCCATGAAATGGTAAGTAACATTGTTTTAATAATATTCATTGCTTATACAATTATACATATATTGGGATAGGTATGCAGTTATTTTCGACAAAAATCATTAAAAGCGCCCAATTTATTGACCAGGTTCTAGATTGTCCTAGAACTAGTTCTTGCTGGCACCCGATTCGAAGAAAGAAGCTGAAGTACATTTATTTTATTTATTTATTTGTATATTATTGACTTCAACATAGGAATATTAAAGCATAGTGTCCTTTAATTATACTTAGTACATTTGTGGTTGACGACTTAATTAGCAAATATAAATTTAAAAATTGGGATTTCATTATTAAGAAAAAAGATCAGTTAAAAAAAAAGATATGGATCGATTTTTACGAAAATAACGATTAATTATTTTTAACGAAACTACTTCTGTAGTAAAGATTTTGCAGTTATTTAGCCTTCTCATGTTGGCAGGTCCGATTTTACCTGGCGTTCCGATCCAAATGCTAAAACTTCGTTTAAAAGTGGATTGAGATGAGTTATGTGTCACAATCGCTGTGAATCAAACAAAATAGCAGGGGCCGAATTACCGCATCAGTGAAAGAGTGAGTGACTTCTAAAAGTTATCGCAAAACCGAATAAACATATTTTGATGATGTTTAACGAAGTATCACATAGGTATCGATAACAATTTTTTATTGTACTAGGATAATTCTAGTACAATTTTTAATTGGGTGAAGATAATGCCACTTCTTCTGGTATTCTTCTTTTTGTTTTGAATAGTGAAATTATTTAAGTGCTTATATATGGAAAAACACCATTAAATTGAGCATAGAAATGGGTCACCTTTTGATTTGATTTATTATGAAAGTTTATATCCGGTTTCTTTTTGCGATCAGAATTTGGCAAAACTTTGTTGTTTTTTTTTTTAAATCCGGCGTACAAATATTTTACATTTCGACTTTTATTAATTCTTTGAACCATGCAATTTTTACTTTTCCTGCTATTTTAGCCAAACGTTTGGTTGTCCCATATCGGATGAAAAGAATACACTATCACTGACAAGGAAATGCCTAACGATTGACGTCGATACTCAATCATGCTCGATATCTTAAGCTGTAATGCAAGACTCACATAATTCAGTGAGGTATTCCTCATTGTGATTTTTTTTTTAAATTTTTATTCACCTCTTTTTTGGGGGCACACTCACGAGTTAGAGAGACATTTCGTGCAAAAGAAAAAAGAAACATTTACAGAAGAACGCTAATGTTTACACATCACAACCGTCTACCCTGGCAATCGCACATTTTATGGCTTATTACTATGTGTTTACTCCATTAACTCATATATACCCTCAAAATACGTTTCATTTTGACCAATTCGATTTTAAAAGCCTCCTACTCATTGTCAAAAACATTAACTAAATACGTCTACGAATGACGTCTAAACCAACTGAATAAAATTGATTAAAAACTGTGTTTTTTGACGCTACGACCCCGACAAACGATTGCTAACAGGAAGTGGTACCTATATCGGAGTTCTAGGGCCGTAAAACTCGGTGAAAAACTCGACCGCTGGAGTTTCCCAAAATCTAGCAATGAACTACTTGAAAAGCGTATAAAAAGATGCGCACTAGGATGAGGCCACATGCAAAAACTTCAAAAGAAAAGACAAAATTAATAAAATGTTTACATTTTATGGTTTTAAAACATTTTATTTATTATGTTTTTCTACGTTAGTAACGAGTATCCCCGCCATTTATCGATATGACTTCTATAAGACGGTTTGGAATAGAACCATACAGTTTTTTTTGCATAATTAAGAGAAATTTGGGTCCACGCATCACGAATAGCTTCGATCAAATTGTCCTTGTCGTCAAATTGTCTGCCGCCTTCATACACTTTACGAGTTAACCATGCCCAAACATTTACGATTATGTTTAAGTCCGGTGAATAGGACGGCCATGGAAAAGATCCACGTCTTCTGATTGAATCTAACTTCTAACAACCCTGAAAGTGTGGATAGGGGCATTGTCTTGTTGTAATATCGAAGACAGAGTTCCGAAAATGATTTTCACTTTTGGAAATTACCGTTCCAGCAAACATTTGTTGTTGTTTCTTTGATTGTTGTGGACAAAAACTCCAACTCGATTGTACTATAGTAGGTAATAGCTCCCCACATCATTACACCTGATGTACGGCTGTGATGTTTTGCCAAAATAAGATCCTCCTTTCTTAAGGTCATGGAAATAAAAGTTGTAACCCCCTGGGCCGTCAAGGTTAATCTTGTTTTCTTCCTAAAACACAACGCGTTTCCATTCACTGCTCCAAACGACATGCAAAATTCATTCGAAGCTCCTTGTGTACTTGCCTCAAAACAGGTTTCTTTTTCCGTTTTCTTCTCTGTATAGTACCACTTTTTCTTATTATCCTTCGGACCGTTGCTATGCCGGCTGATACGCTGCTGTTGGCCCTTATTTTAGTCACTTGTGGAGTAGAATTTGAGGCAAGCCGTAGAAAAACCCGCTTTTATAGCAATGTTATTGCTTCTGCCGTGCGTCCTTTTTGATTTTTTCTACAGTGTTTTGGATCCGCAAAATAACTGTTTACGACAGTCTTACTTCTATTTAGCCTCCTTGCAATTTCTCGGCGTGAGAGTCCTAACTCCTTCAAAGCATCTATTTTCCCTCTTTCTGTCGCTGTCAAAGTCTTTCCGGTACCCATTTTTTTTTAACTAAATAAAAAAAGTTGTTTTCAAAATAAATATTTGAATATGTACTTATTCTTAACAAAACTTTGAAAAAAATCGCTGATGTGAACTTCTGCAACGAAATATTCGCAATGGCCTTATCCGAGTGCGTTTTTTTTTACACGGTTTTCAAGTAGTTGATTGTTTAATCTTGGGAAATTCCAGCGGTCGTTTCTTAATTACCTGTTAATTTGATGACTTACTCCGGGAAAATATGTACGTTTTTACAGGTAGTAAAAGTTTCTGAGTATAAAATTTCCAACAGGTATAACTGACTGAATGCCAGTGTATGCATCAGGTTGCTAACTCAAGTTCTTGTGTTAGTTTTATCGTATTCGATTTCTTGAACCCGATCAATAAATTATTTTTGTGAGATCGCAGGCACAAGTTCGCATTCGAAACATTTCAAATTTAAAGAATGCCTTTGCATAATATAATAATATTAATGTTAATGTTATACAAATTATAAGAATACTATGTAATGTACTCGTAGTTCTTGTTTTTGTATGAAATCTATTTATTTATCCTCTATGAGGACTTGTTACTTTTACATCTAATCTTAGACTAACTTAGTTTACTGAACTGCATTTTTCGTATGGGCCGGTGGTATGGTATGTGGCATACTTGCTCTTAAACAAAAACGTTTGCTCGAAAACAATGACGCTTGCTGGAAAACAATTTTTTCTTTCAAGTGAATAATAAGAGTGCAAGCCGCGCTTGTGTTGGAAAATATTTCTTTCTGTCGTACATATAGCGGGACGCTTGGTTTGATGACAATTTAGTATGATGGATAGCTTTGTTGGACGACAATCTTGTTATGATATGTAGCTAACAGCGTTTTTCACAAATAACGAGTTTAATGTGTTAACTTACACATTGTTTATTTGGTTGAACAAACTGCTTATGTGTCGATGCTCCGTTTGCAATGACCTATATTAAAATTAAAAATCATGATTAAAAGTGGTGCACAAAATAAACGGTAGAATAGTAGTTTCAAACGATCGGCTGAAACTTCGATTTTTCACACACCCACTTTTTGGGGAATATTAATAAGGTGTCCAAAAGTTCTCCCAAACGGGCTGTTTTTATGTTTTTAAATATTTTCGCTTTGATAAAATTAAATCTGTTTTGGATTTGCCGTAGCTTAGCTTCTAAAATCTAGATGGAACAGAAAGCTGAGGGATAGCTCCAAATATTGAAAGAAATGAAGGCAAAAGCAAAAAAGTTTCCATCCCTTTTTCCTAATCTTCCTAAGATAGCCCAAAATACTCTACAGAGTGTGGCCTGCTTTTGTATTAGTTAAGATCCGTGAAAGTATTGACAAGTAGAAAGAAGTGAGGACAAAGACAAAAGTTGTCCATCAATTTTTTCTTTTCCACGGCGATTTTTTCGAAATACCGTTTTATCTCGCGCTTTAAGCATATAAAATACCACTGTGATTATTGGATTTCTTTCGACTTGTTCTTATAGAGTTGATACTTTGCCATCTACACATTTTGTTTGGAATTATATTCCTAAAAGCATTCGGCCTTACCAATAAAAAAAAGTAGTGTGGGGTCTGTATTTGTAGTCCCGTTCTTTGTATACCCTATTCTAAGGGTATATTAATTTTGACGTATAGTTTTTAACATACCTTAATATTGCCCGTAGATCCCTAAAAGTTACTATATTTATGATCAGCATCGATGGTAATGTCGATCTAGCCATGTCCGTCCGTCCGTCCGCCCGTCCGTCGGCAAAAATTAGGCCATTGAACTGGGCTTAGAGAGCTGAAATTTTAACCATATACTCTCTAGGGTCCCGAAATAATCAAGTTTACGAATTTTTGAAATCCGCCCACAAGCCCACAAACTCAAAAAAACAAAATTTTGGAAAAATTCGAATTTTGAGCAAGAAAGCTGATCTATGACTCCTAAAACTGCTCGGGATATAAAATTTTCAAAATCCGCCCACTGACACGCCCACAAATAAATAAAACAATTTTATTGAAAAACCAAAATTTGAGCTAGTGAGCTGAAATTTATAATATATACTCTCTAGGGGGCCCCTTATGCTCATGTGTAAATATTTTCAAAATCCGTAAATTTTTTGAAAATTCAAAGTTTGAGCTAGGGAGCGGAAATCTATAATATATACTCTCTAGGGTCCATTTATGCTCATGTGTTAATTTTTTTAAATCCGCCTAATGACACGCCAACAATTAAATAAAACAATTTTATTGAAACACCCAAGTTTGAGCTAGGGAGCGTTTTTTTCGATAAAATCCTTTAAATGTTATATAACAAAATATGTAGAGCGTTCTTAACAATTCAACCATACTTAGATTTTTGTCACGCCCACTTATGAGGGATAGGAATAAGAATAGGGTATCCAACAGTTCGCCCAAGCGGACTGTAGCCCGTCCCTATGTTTTATTTCCTTTTTTTAAGTAGTGAAAGGAAATACGAATTAAAGCTTCACACTAAATTTGTTATTGGTAGGTATGGGACAACATGTAAAAAGGTACGTTTCTGCTGGACCCGTTACTTTGCGTGGTAGATACACCTCTGCATGTGGAAAACCAGTAATTTAATACAATTGAGCTTCGTGCTTGAATACACTTCTTTTTGTTATTTTAAATGTAATTAAACACGATTTTTGCTTTGGAATGTTCTACAAGTTCCAACGTTTAGATTAAAAAAGCCTTTTAAATTGTATATTTGATTCGTTCTTTTTTGGATATACATACATATGCGGATACCGCAACATAAGAAACCTTAATTATATACCCTCAGTTAATGTTTGAAAGGCACACTTTGTTTTCTGACAAATATGCTTTTTGCATTAAATGCATGGGTATAATTCTTGTAAGTGCATATTAGTTGTGACCTTTAATCCCTTTTACACGCAACATTGCTGTCGAATTGACCGTACGACACGTAAAAACGTGTAACATGTTGTATTTCACATGTACGCTAAACCCCTTTATAAAGATAACAATCCCCGATATAGTTTTGCCTGAGCAGGGACGCGCTAAGAGTATCACTAACAGCGCTTGTCGTTAAAGGCGACTAAGGGGAGAAATCACATCTACGCAATTTTATGTTTAGTGAAAGCCTAGCACACACTTAACATATTGAATCTGTCTCGTAATTGTGCATGCAAGTTCGTGAGTTGACACGACCGGAGATGGCCCACGTCATAAAAGGAAGTTCAAACCCCTGGATCACACAATTGTAGCACCACCGCATTTGATTGGCCTCAGTTATGAAGTGATCCGAAACTGCAATGTCTGTTAAAGAAGAAGAAAAAGGTAATTTAAAATAATGTTGACAATAAATTTAATAGCTTATTACTTTTTTAAATCAGAACGAGTTAATCGGGACTTATCGTACTTTTCAAATTGATGAATTGGCCACCCTAAAAGCGCAAGCCGATAATCACTACCTGCTTAGTGCACCTCCACAGTATAAGAACAATCATCGTGCATTTCGGTTTGCTAGGACTCGTAGTTCTTAAGATACTGCAATCAGTGAGTGCCTTCACTTCTACTCTTCTACTGCGCTTTTGCGTTGAAAGTCGGAGTTGCTCACTTGCAGGTGAATACAAACACTATTTTAGTATATTCACTCATTCGGCTCACATTTGATCATATAAAAGCTGTTAGAGATTTCTATGTAGCTCAGATTCTGTATGGAGCAGAAATAAATTAAATGCTATGATGAAAATTATGCAAGTAATGACAAGTAAATGTTGATCTTCTTGAACGGGACCTTCAGTGTGGTGACTGGTTGCCAATATACTGTGAAACATCGATCGACGCCCAAGTTGATTACTTTCAAGCCGCAATTACACAGTTGTTTAATTATCATGTTCCTAATAGAACTAAGATTGTAAAATACAGCAGCAATCCCTGGTTTACCCATGAAATTCTGAAACTTAAAAATGAACGAGATGCTGCGTTTAGAAAATGGAAGTATTTCAGGCTTCCTGAATTTTGCTTGACTTATAAATCTCTTAGAAAACTTAGCTGCTCAAAAATAAAGAAAGCAAAGGGAAATTATTTCCGTGAGCATTTTAATCATACACTTCCTGGCAAACTTCTATGGAAGAATTTACGGAGACAGGGTATTTGTGGTAAAATAGATTCAGGGATGGATAAAGTTGATCCAAATCAGCTAAATCGTGATTTCGTCAAAATACAATCGACAAGCACTAACGTATCTCAATTAAACGAATCAAATGGCTCCTTTGAAATTTCGAGAGCTGAGCAAGCAGATGTTGTCAGAGCTGTCCTTAAAATTAAATCTAAAGCTGTTGGTGTTGATGGAATCCATCCCTATGTTGCATACATAAATATGCATACCTTTCCTCCTACAAGCATTTTAAATAACCGAATTGTATTTCAGACGATACAATCGTGTTATCTTGCAAATGCACCCGCTTTCCCAAGATGCCATAATTTCCTATGTTGCATACATAAACATGCATACCTTTCCTCCTACAAGCATTTCAAATAACCGAATTGTATTTCAGACGATACAATCGTGTTATCAGGCAAATGCATCCGCAGTCCCCAGATCCCATCATTTTCTATGGTGTCATATGCACAGCCATTACGTTTGCACATTCCACCACGTTCGTGAACTGGTCGCACTTAGCTTCCTCAATTTTTCTAGGCAGAGCAGACAATTTTAAAATAGTTAATAAGCGAGTCTAAAAGGTGACGCGAAACCGAGAGGAGCCCCGAAGCAAAAAAAAGTACAAAATTATCAAGATCAAGAATAGAATAAAAATTAATGTGAAGCAAAATTATCAAGATCAAGAATAGAGTAAAATTTAATGTGAAGAAAAGTTACCAAGATCAAGAATAGAATAAAAACAAATGTGAAGAAAACTTACAATAAAATTTCATTGAATTCTCAGTGCGTCTAGTTACCTTTCAATCACTCGTACCTTTTGTGTTTTGATTAGTATTTGCGCTTAAGGCAGAATTATAGCGGGCCCGAATAATAACAACAAACGTAGTCAACCTGTGTCGTCTAGGTTAACCATAGTACATATAATAAACTACAACAAATTGTATAGTTAAAATGATAACAACAAACTTTTACAACACCTACGTCATAAAAATGATCCTGCCATATACTCTTCCAATAGTGACCCATATTTTCAACACTATTTTAACGACATCGAGTTTTCCAACATTATGGAAAGCTGCTAAGATTATTCCAATCCTTAAACAGAAAGCAACAAGTAGAGCCCCGGCAGAATATCGACCCATCGCAATACTTCCATATCTATCCCAAGTCCTAAAAAAATTGGTTCACTATCAGTTGTCCGCCTATCTTCGACGAAACAATTTACTCTACGAATATCAATCGGGATTTCGGCCACATCACAGTTTTACTTCAGCACTGCTTAAAGTTACAGATAATATACGGGTAGCTATGGATAAAAACTGCTTTACTTTTTTGACTCTACTTGACTTTTCCAAGGCATTTGACACAGTTCACCACGGGCTTCTTGTTGAAAAACTTCACTATTCGGGCTCTCGTCTTCAACAGCAAATTGTATTCAGTCATATCTTACAGGTCGTACGCAAGCCGTATTTATCAATGATGTCCCATCTGAGTTTTTAGCAACTTCAAATGGTGTCCCTCAAGGATCCATCTTAGGGTCACTGCTCTTCTCAATTTTTACTAATGACCTCGCAACTGTTGTCAACAACTCGTCAGTACATATGTATGCAGACTATGTACAACTTTACATAAGCAGTGAGCGCGGTCTTATCACTAATTCTGCCCATAAGCACAATCAGGATCTAAAGAACTTGGTCCGAACGCAATTGTTTATGGCTAAATCCTGACAAATCCAAATGCCTAGTAATTAGCAAAAATTGTCCGGCTATATCTTGCGTTCCTAGCATCTATCTTGAAAATTTTCCAATTCAATTGGTCCAGAAAGTAAAAAATCTTGGTAATTGGTTCAGCACAACATTGTGAACTATATTCTGACAGTTATTGGAAAAGTCTACGGCTGTCTCAGAAACCTGTCACTTTCGCTAAATTTCACACCGACAAATACAAGGTTATTGCTGGCCAGAATCCTGCTGATGCCACTTATTACCTACTGCTGTGAAATATTCTGTTGTAACAACGCCTTCATAACGCGCAAATTTCAGGTTGCATTTAAAAGTGTAACTCGATATGTTTTTGGATTAAAAAGATGCGATCATGTTTCCGCCTATGCTAAAAAGATTCTTGGTGGTTCACTAAACAAGTTCCTTGAATACTGCACTATCAAGCATCTACATAATATCATAACCACTAAACACCCTCCCTATTTATATGATAAACTTCAATTCGCACAATCGCAACGCTCCTTCACCCCGGGTAGCATATAGCTCACGGAACGCCAATTTTTTGTTCACGCCATTTGCCTCTGGAATGCACTTCCCCTCAGTTTAAGACGGCTCCAGGATGCAAACAATTTTAGTGATACTTTCTTTCGGCACTTAGCAGGCACATAAATACAGAAAGTACTACCGAGGTTAATAGAAATCGTTTTCTTTTTAATTCTTTTAAATTGTTTTTTTCTTTCTTTGAATATTAATACATTGTTTATATTTAGTTTACCTTAGTCATACTTTTTGTTTTGTTTTCTTTTTCTTTTTTTAATATGAACAACAATACATGTATTTTCTGTTAACATGAAGTATCATTTACAAAATTCACATTTATAACTTTAACGATTTTGAAAGTCTATTATAAATGTTGTTACTAATGAATAAATATGAAAAATGAAAGCAAAACGAAGTCAGGACTTAATGTGTGGCAAACAATTTGTATTGGCGAAAATCACAGAGCTTGAGCTGTCCCATACAAATTTAATTGAATCCACTAGGTATTTTCACTAGTTGTGGGAAAGGAATTTTTTAACCTTTCTCTGGACGTATTTTAACAATGACATCTTCTGTTTTTTCTTTACGGCGAGATTACGTTACGATCAGAATTAGAGGGCTCCCCTACTGGTCCGCTTGTGGGCTTGCCGGTTCGACCTCAATAAACATCGGCAGGCTTCCTGTTTCCAATTCCTCCTTTACTGAGGCCAATCAAATGCGATTGTTATTGTATATGTGTGAACCTGGTGTGCTTTATTTTTACGGTTTCAACGCGTTACTGATTTTTGTTTGATCGTCCTTTTACGACACCGGCGATCTCTACTTGTGTAAGCCCACCGATTTGACTGCACACTTGCGTGAGAGTTTCAAGATGTTAAAATTGCTCACCTGTAAATTGCCTGGATGTCAGAATGGGTAGTATTTTGTTTTTATTTTATTTAAATCCGCCCATTGACGCATTTTGAAAAAAAAAAATCGTTTTAGCAAAAAAGTTTAGAGAAATGAAGGTTGAGTTTTTCCCAAAATACACAGACAAAAAGCTCTCGCCCGTGACTTTGTAACTTTTAAGATGATTCAGCAGTACCATATTTTATAATTGGAGTTTGTTAAAATGTTGCAATTATATTATGGAATCCTCCTTTCGCGAGCACGAGTCGCTCTCGATCGCATTTTCAACCTTTGCTTTTCCGTATCGAATTTTTCCCTCTCCGCTATTGCGGTTCTACAACGGAGGAGCTCATGAGCCGCTTATCTCTCGCGCTGCGGTAGCGGTGGTATAATACCGGGATATCATCCCTCGTCTGGACCAGCCCTTTAGCATCAATACGCCAACTGCCTCCGGGTGGACAAAGGAAGAGCGTTCTCTTAACATACATTTCATTGGGGTAGTAAGCCGCAAAGATCAGGCTATTGTCGCTGTGCATCGCCCTTGCAACGTGCCCTCGAGTCACTTTAATGAGCAAATTGTCAATCCTATTCAACTGAGCCCCATCGTATATTACCTTGTTGGGATAGTATTTTATAAAGTTGGATTAACGCGTTCGGAACAACCGGGGACATTCCCTAAGACATTGTCTCTCCAAAACCCGAATCTTTTCCATAAAACTAGGCGCTATATTAAACCACAATGGACAACCATAAGCGATGATCGGCCTTATAAGAGCCACGTAGCACCCTGGAATCAAGTTGATTGCTAAGAAACAGTCTCCTTGTCAGAGCATAAGCCTTCTTGGCCCCAACAAGACAAGCAACTGTATGTCTATAGAAATACAGCTAACAGCTATACTGGTCAAGCCAGATACTCAAGTATTTAACTACGCTTCTCACCGCCAATGGCATCCCATTTTGTCCCATAATGGCCAATGTCTTCCAGTTTTTTCTGGTATCCCTAGAGGCCCCAGCCAACGTTCTTCTGAACAAGATTATTTCCGTCTTCTGAGAGTTGATTTTCAACTTCCAGTCGTCGCAATATCCGTTAATTGAATCGACGTCACGCTGCAAAAAAAATGTTAATGACTTCGATTTTAGGACTTAATTTGCATGCCACCAAATCATCGGCATACGCTATAGTATGTCTGAATGAACCTACCAGATCACTCGTGTAAATGTTAAACAGGATCAGAGAATTCACCGCTCCCTGCTGTAAACAGTTTTTAATTTCAAAAACTCTGCTCGAAGTCACGTTGCCGCATTTGACAACGAACTCCTTTTCCCATAAGCATTTTATAAATTACATATATCAAAGGTTTTTTGCATCCCCCGCCTGGTCAACTTGTAGAAAAGTCCCTCCAACCATACGGTGTCGAAAGCCTTCTCAAAATCAACCAGACAAGCAACCGTGCATTGGTTCTTGTATGTCGGAAACCAGTTTCGACGCGGCATGAATAGTGTCATGTTCCGCCCTGAAACCAAACTGCTTGTCCGGAATCACGTTATTGTCCTCGACCCACTTCAACAGGGCTTTATTGACAACTTTTTCGAAAACCTTGCTAATATTCGGAAGCAAACTAATCGACCGGAGATTGGCAGGGTTCGTCCTATCTTTACCCTTTTTGGGATAGGGTATACCACAGCTACCTTCCAATCCGCCGGATAATGTGCATTATTCAGCGCATTGTTAAACCGCGTGGTAACAATATCTACAGCCTCCAGAGGCAGTTGTCTCAATACTACGTCGTTTGAAGCGACAGTTTCTAGACTTATTCCAGCAGTCAGCACTGTCCCTCCATTCTCTGCTGTCTGGGAGATTCGATCACAAGGAATATCATTGTGATCCTTCCTCCTGATCAACTTCCTTATCTGGGGGTATATGTATGTTTATTTTCCGTTTGTTTGTTCATTTTCCGTGTTATGCCAATTTAATTACACTAAATTGTCACCTTGGGTCTTATTCTTATGTGAGCCGAAATGCTATAGGAATTGTACTTTTTAAATATGTGACACTGGCAATTAATGTTGTTTTTAAATAGTTATGCCATCGAATATGCGCTATTTCCTTTATGGTACTCTACATTTGTGTTTTTCAATGCATTTAGCATAGAGCAACAAAAATGTCCACAATCTCCCCTGAATGTTAACTTAAAAAAAAAAACAAAATTTGTCTAGAATGATGAACTTTTTATTTTTAAAATAAATTTTTTTTATCATTGCTTATTTGGAAACAATTACTTTTTTTTATCACTTAAAGTGTTCTTTTCACACCGCTGTTTGGAATCCCATCATTGACTTCTACAATTTGTGACGCGTCCCCACGCTGATTTTGCTGCCGAATATTTGGCGTTGGCCCTTGGCATAGGCACGGGCTACATAAAAGTAACCCAACTCTTCTACCCCTTGAGCCATTTATAGCTCTCTTAACGTGAAATTCAATCCGCATGGCAGAGTTTTTTGTAAGTAGAGTATAGTGAACGAACCCCACACGTAAAAGAGTAATCAACCATGCTAAGAAAACAATGCTCCTGTCCGCATTTAGGGTTAAAAGCCTTCAGTAGCGTCAGATGTTTCAACCCCAAAACGTCCCCAAGTACCGCATAGACAAAGTGATAACTACGCTTCCAGCAAATTAATCAATGAAGCGGATGTAACGACAAAGCACACCACATGACGGTCAGTTGAGTAACCTCCTTCTACCGGGGTAAACATTAAGTGTACAAACTCCTTAAGCTGTTGATAATCAAAAGTGTTAGAGGTGAACCCGGTTACATATCAACGAATTAATCATTCAATTAGAATATTCCATTTACAATTCACACATTTTGTACATACCTATTTGTGTATAAATACATGCGAGTACCTGCTGTTCACATGTCTTGAAGGGTTTTGAGACTAAATTCGCCTGAAGTGAGCCCACGTCACCTTTGCGTACGTACACTCATGCCAGTTATAATTAGCACAACCATCCCGCCGACTATTTTCTTTTCATTTTCGTGAGGACTTCACATCGCCTTTGAAAAGTGTTTTAGTTTTCTTCCCGTAAGCGGTTATGTACATACGCACTACCAGCATCACCTTCGGATCGCTCCAGGGGCCAGTTCATGCTAATGAAAACACATAACACAAATGCAATTAATTATCACGCCAGCAGAGGTAACTCAAATGCTTCTTTCGAGCGCTCCCAATTAATTAATCGAAGCGAATTGTACGAGTGCTCGTAATAATGGTTTTAATTTAAATGTTCCCTCCTACCAAGCAAAACTGGGAATATGAATATTGAACTTAATTCACTCTCGGTTGCAAGGACATTAAGGGCTTTTAGGTTGGTAATTAATTTCTAAAGTTGTTTAGCTATGCAAACAAAACAAACAAAAAAAAACCTTTGCCACTATTCAGTGTTCAACTAACGTTGTTACTTACACGACAATTACAAAACTCGAAATGAAATGCTCCCGTCGCGTTGCAGGATCCTGCATCCAACATGTTGTTGACTAAAACAAATAGAAGTGGTATTGCTTTACCTACCTGTGGTTAAAAGTGTATGTTATCCTTTATTTGCAAATTGTTTTTTTTTTGCTTATGGCATAAGGTATGCCGGAGAGAAGTTGTTGCTTTCTTTTTTTTCTTTATTCGTTTCTCTGACTTTTCCACTGCAACCGAAATTTCCGAATGAAAATGTAAAATTATATTCAGGAAAACTTCACACGTACAGTAAAAACTTATATACAGACTTCTATGGATTTAGTTGTGGCGGATTAGCTTTATTAGAAAGACTGAAATGGAATGGTCATCAAGGGCATTTATTGTGCATCGCCTCTTACTGTACCCGCACAGAAACAGAGCAATCAGGAATAAATTTTGTTACGAACTGTAAGAATTAAGTTTAAGGGAATTATCTGGAGAATGCATGGTAAAGATATCGCTCGTATTGTGTACCTACATGGGAGGGTTTGTGATATTACTTCGAAATGAATGCTGCTGTATTTCTGTTTATTGAACGGGAAGCATATATGCACTCGAATTGAAAGCATATTGGGAATGTTCTTTAAAGTTTAATCTGGTATTAGTTTCACTTTTTAGGGTTCCGTAGCCAGATGGCAAAAAACAGAACCCTTATAGATTCGTCATGTCTGTCTGTCTGTCTGTCTGTCCGGGAATGTCACAGCCACTTTTTCCGAAACTATAAGAGCTATACTTTTGAAACTTGGTAAGTAGATGTATTCTGTGAACCGCATTAAGATTTTCACACAAAAATAGACAAAAAACAATAAATTGTGGGGGTTCCCCATACTTAGAACTGAAACTCACAAAAAAAAATTCATGAAACCCATACGTGTGGGATATCTATGGATAGGTCTTCAAAAATGATATTGAGGTTTCTAATATCATTTTTTTTCTAAACTGAATAGTTTGCGCGAGAGACACTTCCAAAGTGGTAAAATGTTGCCCCCCCCCCCCCCCCCCCCCCCCCCCACCCCTCTAACTTCTAAAATAAGGGAATGATAAAACTAAAAAAAATATATGATGTACATTACCAAGCAAACTTCCAACGAAAATTGCTTTAAACGAGATCCAGCAAGTAATTTTTTGTTGGTGCCGTGACATAACCCCAAGCGTCATAAGCCCAAATTTTGAAATTTGACCTTATGTCGCATTGGGAAAGTGACATAAGGCCAAATTTTGGCATTTGGTATTATGACACATTGGCAAAGCGTCATAAGGCCAATTTGGCTTTATGACACTTTCGCTTGGTGCTGTTTTCAACAATTTGCCCTCGCACCTACCCCAAATCAAACAGTGACCCCAAGCAGGGCGGTTGCAGGGGGGCACCATGCCCCCCATATGCATTGCACTGTTTATGGGATTAGTTGCGAAATCGCAAGTAGATTGCAACAACAGTACAATGCCTATGGGGGGGATGCTGCCCCCCTGCAACCCCCTGCTTGGGGTCACTGTTTGATTTGGAGTAGGTGCGAGGTACGGTTTCGAAAATTTGGCTTTATGTCACTTTCCGGATTTGGCCTTATGACGCTTTGTGAAAGTGACATAATACCAAATGCTGGAATTTGGCCTTATGCCACTTTCAAAAAGCGACATAAGGCCAAATTTCGAGATTTGGGCTTATGACGCTTGGGGTTATGTCACGGCACCCAACCAACTTGGAGTGCGCAACTGGAGGTAGTTAGCCAAAGATCGTGCTAACTGGAGAGGCGTATTGGTTGAGGCCCAGGTCCACCCCGGACTGTAGCTCCACCTAAGTAAGTAAGTAAGTAAGTAAGTAACCTCGTATGGGTGGCGACGGTGTAGAGGTTAGTGTGTTGGCTTGTGACCCGTGCGGTGCAGGTTCAATCCCCATGGGGAACAACAACATACGCCACCCAATCATATGCCTCTACACCAAAAAGGAGGATTTCTGCCTGGTAGTACAATGGACCGTTACCGAGTCTGAGTGCTCTGGGATTTGGATTTCCTTTTTTATTTTTTAAAAAAAAAAAGTAACCTCGTCAACATGCGGAGCTACTCAAAAGAAACTGATTAGTAATGCAAATTGCATACTATCCAGTACGCATTAAAACATTTCCTATGTAAATTAATGGGATGCAGAACACAGTCTCTTTCGAGTAGCTTCGTGTGTGGAACCGCGTTATTATTAAGGCAGTAAATAATTATTAAAGTTTTTTCACAAATTAGTTGAGTATCAGCTTCATGTGAGGGTTTAGGAGGGAAAAAGCTCCTGGATTACACAAATGCAACACCACCAGCATTTTATTGACCTCCGTGACGAAGTTATTCGGTTTGTACGCTTTTTAAAAATAAATGAATGCCCTTTCACACTGTGGTAAGTTCATATGTCAATTGTTGTTATTTTTCATCGCAAGCAAAACAAGTTTCAGGGTATTGCTCTTGAAGTCTATTTAATTGTTTGAAAAACAACTACCTAAACAAAATTCGTTTGTGATTTTGTTAGGAAAAAACATTGACATTGGCATTTGGGGAACAAGAGTGTGGATAGGGTATCCAACAGTTCGTCCAAGCAGAAGGCCACCCGCTTTCGGATCTTTTTGTCACTGGACACTGTGCTTAATCAACTGCTTGTGTTTTTGCATTTTTGTGATCCAGGTGTTTTTATCCCTGTCCATGTTTCACGATTACGACACGTACATGGCGACACATTTGTTGTCTGGTGGCGCAAAAGTTGTCACCCGATGTTCTTTCGCTGTAATTTTTTTTATGAATGAAAAACTTTGCTTCTGCTTTTGTATTATGTTAATTGGTGTCTTAAGTTTTTTCTGCATCAGTTAACTTCACAAATATCAAAGTATAATTTGCATTTGCCGCCATTTGCAAAAATTATGCTTCTTCCGATAGGAAGATGACTTTTGCGCCACCTTGTATGTCCAGTTGTGATATTTCCCCGAGCGGTGTTTTTAAGAGGAGGAAAATAAATTTAAAGGTCATAAGAGTTTATGTTATGAACCCATAGAGGCCCTAAAACCCAGCTTTTCTCCAAATATTTGTGGGTGCGAAGTTATCGTTATCGAATGGAAGGGACAAATAATTTGCGAATGGCAAATATGAGATTATTTTAATGATATATTGGATTCGTTGATGTTCGTCAGTTTTTTTGAAGAGGTGAAATAAATAAATGTTCGACATTAACGGCCCATACAGGGTCTAAAACCTAGCTTCTCCAACCATTTGCTTGTGCGAAGTGGAAGCAACCTACAATTTTGAGTCGATCCGAACGCCAAATTTGAGAAGCTTCTTATGATGCTCTTGGATGTTTGTTACACGTACGCAAGAACAGATAAATAAGTTGTTCAGGAGGAAAGATCACAATGATATTCCTTGTGTTCGAATCTCCCAGACAGCAGAGAACAGACAGACAATACTGACTGCTGGAATAAGTCCAGAAAGTGTCGCTTCAAACGACGATTTTTTCGTGGTCGAGGACCCACAGGAGAAAGTGGATTTGCTGGGCGCTTGTTTCGAGGCCGTGTATACGGTGAACAATCCTGTTCGCCGTAACCACGACATTGAGAATAGGGCTCTGGTGAGCCACTTCTATCTGCGCACCGAACTTGAGAATTGGCGATCTGAGAATAACGGATTCACCGTGTTCACTGATGAAAACCATGTTAATGCAGTTGTCGCCAATGGCCGAGATGCATCGCACTTGTTCGTGTCGAAGGATGATCTTCTGTGCATCTTCGAGTCACTAAAGAATAAAAAGTCGGCGGGGATGGATGGTGTCCCAAACGTCGTATTGAGACACCTGCCTTTAGAGGCTGTAGATATTTTCACCACGCTGTTTAACAATGCGCTGAATAATGCACATTATCCGGCGCATTGGAAGGTAGCTGTGGTACACCCTATCCCGAAAAAATGTAAAGATAGGACGAACCCTGCCAATCTCCGGTCAATTAGCTTGCTTCCGAATATTAGCAAGGTCTTTGAAAAGGTTGTCAATAGAGCCCTGTTAAAGTGGGTCGAGGACTATAACATAATCCCGGACAACCAGTTTGGTTTCAGGGCGAGGCATGACACTATTCATGCCGCGTCGAAGCTGGTTTCCGACATTCAGTGGAATAAATGCAAGAACCAATGCACGGGTGCTTGTCTGGTTGATTTTGAAAAGGCTTTCGACACCGTATGGTTAGAGGGACTTTTCTACAAGTTGACCAGGCGGGGGATGCACAAACCTTTGCTATATGTAATTTATAATATGCTTATGGGAAAGAAGTTCGTTGTCAAATGTGGCAACGTGACTTCGAGCAGAGTCTTTGAAATTAAAAACGGTTTACAGCAGGGGGCGGTCAATTCTCCGATCCTGTTTAACATTTACACGAGTGATCTGGTGGGTTCACTCAGACATGCTATAGCGTATGCCGACGATTTGGTGGCATACAGATCAGGTCCTAAAATCGAGGTTATTAATATCCTTTTGCAGCGTGACTTCGATCAAATTAAGCGATATTGCGACGACTGGAAGTTGAAAATCAACTTTCAGAAGACAGAAACAATCTTGTTCAGAACTCCATTGGCTGGGGCCTCTAGGGATACCAGAAAAAACTGGAAGAAATTGGCCATTATTGGACAAAATGGGCAGCCATTGGCGGTCAGAAGCGTAGTTAGATATCTAGGTATCTGGCTTGACCAGTATCTGTATTTCGATAGACATATAGTTGCTTGTCTTGCTGGGGCCAAGAAGGCTTATGCTCTGACAAGGAGACTGTTTCATAGCAGTCAACTTGACTCTAGAGTGAAGGTCATTTGCTACGTGGCCCTTATAAGGCCGATCATCGCTTATGGTTGTCCATTGTGGTTTAATATAGCGCCTAGTTATATGGAAAAGATTCGGGTTTTGGAGAGACAATGTCTTAGGACCTGTCTCCGGTTGTTCCGAACGCCTGAATCCAACTATATAAAATACTATCCCAACAAGGTCCTATACGATGGGGCTCAGTTGAATAGGATTGACAATTTCCTCATTAAGGTCACTCGAAGGCACGTTGCAAGGGCGATGGCCAGCGACAATAGTCTGATATTTGGGGCTTACTACCCCAATGAAATGTACATAGAGAGTACGCTCCGGTCTGGCTTTATCCCGCCAGAGGCATTTATCCATATTGATGCAAAAGGGCTGGTACAGACGAGGGATGGTATTCCGGTCTTATACCATCGCTACCGCAGCGCGAGAGATAAGCGGCTCCTCCATGACGGGGACGTCGCCAATGCTCATGAGCTCCTCCGTTTTAGTACCGCAATATCGGAGAGGGATAGATTCGACACGGAAAAGCAATTCGCCGAATTTTGGTGGATTGTTGAGGGGGGAGGGGTCAACATGCCCTCCCAGGACGGTGCGTTACTCTAGGTAAAATCCTCTTAGCTTATAAGTTAGATTAAGTTAGCTAGGGCGTTTTTGGGAGAGGCCGGGCTCGCCAACGTGTGGTGGTGCTTCCGGGAGTTGGCTGACGCTGTAAGGCTTCAGTCGGCTCACGGCGGCGCGTGTGCACGTTGACGACTGCCAGGCACCCGGAAAGCAATTAGAATTTTGACCACTTGTTGCGCAAGGCAACGAGTGTTCAGAATCCTAATTATAGTTAGAATATGTTAGTTAGTTTAAGTAAGTAGAATAGGTAGTTGGTAATTTGTTTTATATAAAAATATAAAATTTAAATAATGATGCCGAGTTTTATTTAATTTTCTCGAGGAACACATATGTAAGATTAGTTCGTAAAATAGTTTTTAGGCCGAAAGGCAATAATTATAAGATATAGTTAAGTTTAGGGCGTCCGCATAAGGATCAATAATCTAGAATAAGTATCCTGTTAATTTTAAGTTAGATTTAATCATTTTTGTCTAGTATGTAAGTTGATATAAGCTAATAATTAATAAAAATGAATTTAAAAGTAAAAGTACACGTACGCAAGAGTTGGTACAGTGGAAAAAAACGTTTAGATGTTACTTGGCCCCGGCAGAATTTGAACCTGAGACCTTTAGGTTAGTAGTCCAACACAGTAACACGCAAGTGGTAAGGTAGTGAAAAAACGTCAGGCGTAAGGTACTTGAATGATTTGAACCCACATTTAGATAATGCACACTGATAGACGTTTATCTATTATAAAAATACTAAGGCGAAGAGTAGACCAAGGCTAAAAGAATGCCTTAAACGGAAAATAGTTTAAGCATCACTTCCTAACCCGGACTAATATCCTTCTCTGCATTACTTTGAAGACCCTGCAAGCGTTGATCGCTATAATCACCGTCACATTGTCCTCTACGACGCATTCCGAAATTACAAGAACTACAATACTTCCCTGACAGAAAAAATATTTTGAAAAGATACTATCCAACCTCATCGATCTTTTTCAATTCATTAAACCCGAAGTTTACGGCTACAGCCTAATAGGAAAAAAATTGCAACAAAGGAACAAATTGTACACAAAACCGGAAAATCATCGAAGACTCGATAGAAAAAAGCACCATCATTGTTGTGCACTTAAATAACCATTATAAATGTTGATGAAATCTTCAAGGATGACCAAAAAAGTTCTTGTTTTTATTTTTATTTGATATCAACAAAGGACAGCAATAACTTAATGCGACCACAATTGCCACCAAAAAGACAATGTTTCCACAACAATGCGCTTTTATCAGTTGCAGCTAAAAATAGAAAAACAAAAAATCCTTCAACATCCTTTGGAGCAAATTGCTTTGATTTTTGTTTTTCTTACTTTTTATTGCTTACGACTTCATCTTGACCTTTTGTTATTTTTGTGTAATGATGTCATATTTGGAGAGTTATTGCAACAAAGCCTCCTTTGTTATGGCAGGGTGAAAACAATTTATTGATTGATTATAATTAAACTTGTTGTTGCTTAAAAATATATTGCAGAGATTTTTACTTAGTTTAATATGTTTAATTGAAAACTGTCTGAAAAGAGGAATACGCTACCAAAAGCAATGCGATTATATTTTAAAGAAAACCTGACATTTATAACTGTTTAAATCGAAAAAGACAAGGGCTAGATCAACAGGTCGCCTACAATCAATATGGTATAGGCTACAGTTTAAAAGTTAGTTGGAGCTGTCCGCAGTTTAAATTTCCGATTCAATGGCAATTATGATGAGTTTCAGTACGTTGACATCTACTTCAAAAACATAAGGGTTCGATTCTTAATTTATCATATCACATATTACCCATTGTATATGTAAATATAATTGGTGTAATTACAATGCAAATGAAACTGAAAAACACTTGCAGTTAATGTTGACTGACATGTCAAAACGTTCTGTTAATTATTTACGTACTAATTAAAAACAAGGAAAGTGCCTTTAATATTGAAGCAAACATTAATCAGGCATTTTCTTATTGTTTGAAATGGTAATTTCTTGGGCGTATCCATTATGAGGCACGACGGTATTCTTCTGAAGGAATTCGCACTTCGTTACGCAATGAACACTGGCGCATTGAATAATTACAAAAAGAACTAGACAGTTGCAGAAATAGTATTAAGATAATCTTTTTCACTTAGCTCGTCTCTTAAGGTTTGTGCATTATATAAAATGAATTTGTCAAAATATTTCCATATTTATTGCACTTGCTAATAAAAAAGTAACGTTTTCAAAGAAAAACTGCCGACGCAAATAGAGCGACAGACAATACACATAGTAAGGACGAAACCGGAAATGAGAAATGACCACACAAATTGAGATAGCATTTTTGATTAATTTCTGTAGTATTGTTTTTCAAAATTTAGTTGTGTATATTGCTTCTCCCCTGCAGGGGCGGGCTAAGAATATGACTGCAGCGCCCCCCAAAAAACAGAGATTGTCGTAAAAGGCGACTAAATGGGAAAAATCACATCTCGGCGATTATACGAGTAACATCCAGGTGACCCTAGCGACACACATCTTTAAGCTGTTCCGCAAGTATGCAGGCAAATGCGTGAGTTGATACGACTGGAGATCACCGGTGTCGTCAAAGGTCGATCGAACAATAATTTATCAATAATGGAAGCATGGACTGGACGTGTCGAAATCGTAAAAAAGAGGCAGGTCACTCCTGGATCGCTTAAATGCAATAACACCAGCATTTGAATTGCTTGAGTCTTTACATGCGCTTTCCAACGCAGTTTACCGTGTAGAGTAATTGTTGTTTATGTATACTGGAATGTGTGATACGTTTTTATATTTAAAATTAATATGGGCTGACTGAGTCATTTGTTCTAATCTGCCAGTTTTTAGTACATTCTGAGATACTGTTTATTGCCATTCAGTTTTGAGTTATCAACAAAAACACAGGAAAATCGCTGAAGTGTAAGCAAATTTGATTTAAGTTGATAAATCAATTCTTGCCATTTACTTTTTAAAGTTTATTTTATTTAAATTTAACTTCGATGAAATTTTAAGTGGTCCGTACTGAGAGCTGAATTTTGAGTCACTTTTTTGGGCATATTGGCTGACATCTCGCTAAAAACACGTACATATACTGTTGTCTTCCAAGGCTGCAGTTGACGCTGGCTAATCGGCATAGACGAGTGATTTGACGTATCCAAAACGAGAGATAAATTGCTCTCCGATCTCATTTCTCGATTGGTCCATCGATTCGCGTGCTCTGTGGCATGTAGCTCAAAAACTCTCCGTATGAACCACTTAAACTACGACGTGGTCAACATTTACATACAAAATCTTTAAAAACCTTTCTTTGACAACTAAAAACCAAACCTTTACAAAGCCTAAGCGTTGGACTACTTATCTAAAGCTTCTTATTCAAATCACTCCGTGGCCAAGTAACACCTAAAGTTTTTTCCACTGCCCCATCTCTTACAAATATCTAACAAAAAACATCCAAGAGCATGCAGGTACCACTTGTCCTTGTCATAGAAGCTTCAAAAATGAGCCGTTCGAAGTGGGCTTAAAATTGTAGGTCCCTTCCACTTCGCACAAGCAAATTGTTGGAGAAGCTAGATTTAAGGCCCCTTATGAGCCGATAATGCCTAATATTTTTTTCTATGGCCCCGTTGTG
Source organism: Portevinia maculata (assembly GCA_949715645.1). NCBI lineage: Eukaryota > Metazoa > Arthropoda > Insecta > Diptera > Syrphidae > Portevinia > Portevinia maculata. Next base: position 363,220,985 of record OX454525.1, on the reverse strand, counting down.
AGTTTTTCGTTAAATTTTAGGAATAGAGATGACTTGCAGGGCTGTGGCGTATGTAAAATTTGTATGCGTTCTCGCCTATTCATACCTGTTATTTTTTAATTTAAAAGAGCTTGAGGAGTGATATAGGTAGTGTTAAATGGTAACAAAATGACATACACGCTAAAAACGAAACAAGAACTTATAAAACAAAGCATGAAATACCCCTTCTGTTCTAAATTTGAAAGTCTCTCTTGTCGATCTTTAGTGTTAACCTTAAATCGTTGAAAAGGCTTGAAATTCACTATCTCGCCACCACTGTGCTATAAACACTACATTTGAAAACTTATCAAATCCATTTCCAACGTTAACTGGCTTTATGCTCGCATGCGCATATAGAGAATGTTTTATTTCCAGAATTACACTGTAACACTGTGTCCTTTGGAAAAAGTGAAACTTTTCAACTTCCCATAACCCAGTACCACTGAAAGCGCGACCTCTTAAGCCTTTAACACTGTACCACTATTTCGCGCTCAACGTTTAAAACTGCAAATTTAAGGACCAACTTCGGCGTTAAAACCCGTGGTTGGTGGTGGCAGGCAGCACCAACAGCAACCCACTGGTACGACGGCGAGTGACATGGCTAATAGTAGAGTTTGAGGCATCATAAATTTTCAACGCTTTCAAAAACTCTCTCCCTCTATGAACCACACGTACATGTGTGCAAATAGGGATGTGCATGGCAAATGGTGTGAACAATGTCAGACCTGGCGAACGTGATACTGGTAGTCCTCGTCTTTTCCACTTGTTACCATTATTTAAGCGATTTTGATCTCTTTAGCTGAAGAAAAAGCACCATAAAGTAATTAATTTTTGCTTTGAATAATTTATGAATGGTAAAAGAACTGAAAGAGCGGGAAACTGAGAGGATTGTGATAGGATATCTCACTTTTTCGGTTCGCCTATCACAAATCACCCACAAATTTAAAGTTGTTCACATCTGCAATACGCTTAAAGCAAGTAATTAGTCGAAAAGGAATTGAAAAATATCACTCCCAACCTCCATATTAAAAAGGCGTCCATTTTTTGGATTGTTATCCTGACCTGTGCTTCGAAGTGATGATTGCATAGAAAGATACAGACAATTCCGTGATCCGACTTTTTGGTCAAACGAGAAACCTCCAAGGACTCATTTCATCCTTGAACATATTCCTAGCAATCCGTCTACAAATCGGACACTCAATTACTTATATCTATATTCAAACCTGTGGGTATCGGTATACTCCCAATCGTATTTTTAGTGCTAATATCATCAATGGAATTTTACAAAGAACCAACAGCAGCATCCGGAGCGTAGTAGCAGAAGGAACACCATTAGAAACATATGCAATTAATTGCGGCAATAAGGAATCGATTAAATTTCAAGTATGTTGATGATGACGATGATGGTGTAGGGCAATCCCGTGCTGTTCTCGTATTAGTCATTGCCCAATACCAGGTCTATGTCGAAGAGGTTCACATTCTCACACAGTCCTTCGACTTGCACACAACTTAAGTAGAACGATATCAACTGACAATATTGCCAAACTCCCAGCCAATATGTGTGTGCGTGTTCATCAGCGGAGGTCATGAGTCCTAAAGGAAAGCACACAAGTCATAGATAATGTTATACCTCTGCAAATGACCAGGAGTGCTCATTCATCAATTCAGATCTCGATTGGTAATCTCAATAGTAATTTTGCATTGTTATTGACACGGAAGTCAAGATGGCATCGAGTTGATTAGGAGTCTTCAATTCAGGATATTTCCAAGGGAAAAGTGATGAGTAGTATATTGCAGTTGTTTCGTGTCGTTCGGAGATATGATATGTAAGTTGAGAAAATTATTGGTAATTCGATGGCCGGAAACAATAATCAACTGCAAAATAAAGGGCGGGGTACGATAAATATGTATCCCTCCCCCTGAAGAGTGTGAAGTGATGACACACTAATGGTGTGAACCACAACATATCTTCAATATTACAGGGTTAATTAATGGGGATTTCATAAAGCAACCAGTTGAGGATTATCGTGTTAAAATGGTTGGTCGGTAGTTCGGCTATAAAATAACTCTGAAGCGATTGTATTTAGGATTATTAAATGAACAAGCACAAATTTGAAGTTCACAAATATAAACACAGAAGGCTTGCATTGCATTTGCATTGCTAAGTTAAAAAAACTATTTTACTTCAATTCAATGCGCTCAGACTTTATGAAACTGACGTAGGTATTGTGCTAAGTTTGCCTCAGCTAAGCGGTAGAATATAAAGTTATACCGTCTAGATGTGTGTGTAGGTGTATCTTTTGTCTGGCAAAGTGTACTTTAAAATGAAAGAATTACTATTTGCGTAATGTCGTAACAAAAGTAACGGACGCATTCAAAAAGGGAATAGCAAATGTAATTTGGACTTTTATACGTTTTAATATTGCGTCCCCTAACAGAATTTATTTGTTATGAGACGTAGCCAGCGGCTATATAAATTATAAATACGAGTATTATCCCTTTTTATGCTGAACTCTTTGGATATTACTGACTGTAACCAGAAAATTAAGAACTGCAATAAAATAGAAATAGTGCTGTAGAAAAAGATTGTATTGATTCTCTTATTGACCATAATATCTATCAACTTTTCATTATAGGTGTTTTTCTATTTTAGTTCAAAGCAGAGCACTGCACAGAGCGTCGACGTAGAGCATAGTGATGTACCAAACCAAAAATTTCAAAAATTTCAAAAATTTCTTAAACCGAATTGAAATTAAGCAAACCGCACAAAAAAGTTTTCAAAATCGTAACCAGCAACTGTTACCGAAATAAGGGATTGTGGGTTTTTCGCTTCTAGCGGGCAGACGGTGTTCATAATTAAAAGAGGGTAAATGTCTGATCTGTTTTCTGGCAAGCACCTTTGCACGGTTCCTTAGAGACAGAACTGTAAAAGTTAGGATCCAAAAGACTTTTTTCCAAACACCTCTACAATAAGTACTAACAAACATTCATACATCATATGTCCCAACATGTTTAAAATATAACAATTTATTGAAAGAGACACAATAAATATAATTTATATTTACTTCCCATTCTCACTCAATGCGTAACCGAGTTCTATAAGCAAACAAAATTGTTCAATGTTATTTATCGGTGTATAAGAAATAAGCCCGATCCAAATCTTACAGCGCGCCGATTCCAGACCGAAAACGTCCGCTTTTGACACAAACCGAGCCGAATTGTCTTTCGGGCCAAGCCAACTAGGTTTGGAAAAATCCAAGCCGGTTCAACTTGGTTTGTGCTCAACTCGGTTTGAACCGGTTTGCAAACCGAGTTGGCGCATCACTGGTATCGCATGCTCTGAACCGAGCGTGCTCAGATTGTTCTGATTGTTTATGAAACACACTTAAGCGATCACCTATCATATGATTAGAAGTCATGTTTGTTTTTTATACCCTATTCTAAGGGTATATTAATTTTGACGTATAGTTTGTAACATACCTTAATATTGCCCGTAGACCCCTAAAAGTTACTATATTTATGATCAGCATCGATAGTAATGTCGATCTAGCCATGTCCGTCCGTCCGTCTGTCGGCAAAAATTAGGCCTTTAAACTGGACCTAGAGAGCTGAAATTTTAACCATATACTCTCTAGGGTCCCGAAATAATCAAGTTTACGAATTTTTGAAATCCGCCCACAGACACGCCCACAAACTCAAAAAAACAAAATTTTGGAAAAAATCGAATTTTGAGCTAGAAAGCTGAAATTCTTTATATATGATCTATGACTCCTAAAAGTGCTCGGGATAAAAAATTTTCAAAATCCCCCCACTGACACGCCCACAAATAAATAAAATAATTTTTTTATACCCTATTCTAAGGGTATATTAATTTTTGAAAATCCAAAGTTTGAGCTAGGGAGCTGAAATTTATAAAATATACTCTCTATGGGCCCTTTATGCTCATCTGTAAATATTTTCAAAATCCGCCCACTGACACGCCCACAATTATTTATTTTTTTTTTTTGAAAATTCAAAGTTTGGGCTAGGGAGCTGAAATTTATAATATATACTCTCTAGGGGAACTTTATTCCCATGTGTTAATTTTTTTTAAATCCGCCTGACACGCCCTCAATTAAATAAAACAAATTTATTGAAACACCCAAGTTTGAGCTAGGGAGCGTTTTTTTTTATAAAATCCTTTAAATGTTATACGAGTATAACAAAATATGTAGAGCGTTCTTAACAATTCAACCATACTTAGACTTTTGTCACGCCCACTTATGAGGGATAGGAATAAGAATAGGGTATCCAACAGTTCGCCTAAGCGAACTGTAGCCCGTCCCTATGTTTTAAATATAAATTTGCCAGAAAAACAACCCACTACCGTCTTTATACCCTATTCTAAGGGTATATTAATTTTGACTCATAGTTTTTAACATACCTTAATATTGCCCGTAGATCCCTAAAAGTTACTATATTTATGATCAGCATCGATAGTAATGTCGATCTAGCCATGTCCGTCCCTCCGTCCGTCCGTCCGTCCGTCCGTCGGCATAAATTAGGCCTTTAAACTGGGCCTAGAGAGCTGAAGTTTTAACCCGAAATAATCAAGTTTACGAATTTTTGAAATCCGCCCACAAACACGCCCACAAACTAAAAAAAAAACTAATTTTTCGAAAAAAATCGAATTTTGAGCTAGAAAGCTGAAATTTTTTATACATGATATATGACTCCTAAAACTGATCCGGAGATAAAATTTTCAAAATCCGCCCACTGACACGCACACAATTAAATAAAACAATTTTATTGAAAAACCAAAATTTGAGCTAGGGAGCTGAAATTTATAATATTTACTCTCTAGGGGCCCTTTATGCTCATGTGTTAATTTTTTTTAAATCCGCTTACTGACACGCCCACAATTAAATAAAATAATTTTATGAAAAAACCAAAGTTCGAGCTAGGGAGCGTTTTTTTTACAAAAGCTTCGTTTTTTTTTTTTGATAAAATCCTTTAAATGTATATAACAAAATACTCGTATGTAGAGCGTTCTTAACAATTCAACCATACTTAGACTTTTGTCACGCCCACTTATAAGGAATAGGTATAAGAATAGGGTATCCAACAGTTCGCCCAAGCGGAATGTAGCCCGTCCCTATGTTTTTGATTTCGTTTTCCTTTCATCAGTCTGTCCTTGACTGTATTTAGTTTTTTTCTCAGGCTTCTCAGTCAATTTATATAGAACGGAAAAAGGAACACAGTTTGATTGCTTTTCTGGTCTTCGGCCCAGAGTTTGCAATTTGCAATTCCTGTTTAACTGTGACTATTTAAATCGCAATATATTCCTATATAATGCCCCAGATCCAAAAGGTAATGTTTGGAACTTTGATATGCTGGGGGTGTTATACAGATGGAAAATATACCAGTATTGTGGATAGCACAATCATTGACCAGAGTTGACGCTTTATACCTATTTCGTTAGTCGGATATTTTTGGGAAGTAAACATTTTTTTGTAAATCCCCTTATCCAAAGCGGATTGTACGCGCTCGAGCATGGCTCGAATAAACTTGGTACGACAAAACTCCCGCATACAACAAGACCAATTTACTGAACCTGAAATGCAACATGCCGACTGGTCAAGATAGTTGAAAAAATTAAATCAAATGCTTGCGTTGGATTGGAATACTGAGGGAGGAGCTTTGGATCTGAATGACTCCATGGCCCAATAGCACTGTAGTCTTAAACATTACATGGTATCATTTGTCATATGAAGCTTTCTCGAATTTACCTTTCGGGATCGGCATACAGTTATCCTGTGTTGCCAACAAGACTCAAGGTGCCGTAACACCATGCACGGAAAGTCCTTCCGATTCACATACGACAAAATAATGACATACGACATTTTTAATATTCTTCGATCGGTAAAATATTGTCTTATGTGTCTGTTTTACCGCACATACAAACAAAAGAAAGAAAACTTAGCATAACGAACAAATAACGTGGAGGTACCCAGCCAAGTAACATTAATTCGGCATTTACAAAAAATTAATTTTCCAAAAGCTACCTCAAAACTGTGGCAGGAACCAGAGGAACTTCAAAAACAATGCTATAAAATGTAAGCCCCATTGTGAGCCTACTGCTCTTTGCATGTGTATAGGGCAACCATGGCTATCATGACACGTTGGTTGACGTTTTCTTTACTGGTAGCTTCCGGTCCAACTTTAGTCCTAGGTAGTTGGCACTGTTTGAGAAATTACGAGTGGATCCTCTAAAGGTGGGCAGCGAGAATCGTGGGATTTTGTTTTTCTATTAAAGAGGATAAACTCAGTCTTCGCCATTTGATTTGATTTACATTGAGACCTCAGGTTTTTGTGTAGTTTACTAGCTTATTAAGTGTAAATTGTAGGATGCCGGCAGTTTTATGGGTACTGGCCTGATATGGAGATAGCAATATCGCCCCCGTAAGTAACCACCTTGTAGCTGGTGCTCTCTAGTTCCAACAGGATTTTATTTAGAACAAGCTTCCGGAGTAAGATGGAGAGAACTCCTTTTTGGAAGGTTTCCCATTGTGGTTTTCTCTTGACAGAGCTAATCCACTAGGGTATTAAGCATTTATTCTATAAGAGAGCAGATTCGATTCGCAGATGTTGACCCTTGGAAGAGCGTGGATAATCCAAATTGTTTCAACGTTGTTGAAGGCTCCGTCTACAACAGGGAAGGCCACCAAGGTGAATTCTTTTATACAGAGACATTTTACGATGGCGTATATTATCGAGTGGAGGGTTGTCTTAACTGATTTTAATTTTTGATAGGAGTGTTGTGATTTAGATAGCAAAAACTATTCACCGAGTCATTTATCAAGAGGTCTAGGATTCTCCCGAGAGTTTAGTGGAGAAAAGACGTCAGGCTGATTGGCCTGAGATATTTGATAGTTCTGATTGCGAGCAAGGTTTTGGCAGCTTCGGTATAAATACTACCTACACCTTGGGCCAGGTATCGAGCATAGTTCCTCACGCCAGGCAGCCTTTAAGAATAAACTACAGGTCCTGTCGTATCATTCCGAATGCCATCTGTAGCTGAGCGGGACAAATACCATCTGGCCTCGGGGATTTAAATGGTTCGAAACTGTTGAAAGTCCACTTTAGTTTCTCATTACTGACAAGGTCAGGTGAAATCTGTGAACGGACAGTGAACTCTTCGGCAGGTCTTTGACCAGGGATATACGAGTACAGCCGGGGAAATAAGGGTCCATTAGCAGTTTAAACAAGTCCTCCTCGGATTCCGTCCATGTTCCATTCGAATTCATTAGGGCACTAGGTGCGAGTGGTGTTTTAGAAACGACTGAGGAGCCTAGCCAATTGAGGTGTGTTCTCAATGCTGTGGTAGAATTTGTATCTAAATCTACGTTGCACTTTTTTTACCTCAGTGTAGATCTCCCAGTCCCTGTGTAGCCTCTTTGATTTGGCTCTGTTAAAGTCATTTCTGCACCCCTTGCAGCGTAGGCTGTTGAGTTCGGTACCATGGTGAACCACAACACACTCGTATTGACGTTGCATTGCTAAGCTTATCCAGCTCTAACTTTATATTCGGTACTGAGCAGGCATGTGTGTATACCTTAGTTGAAAGGGAGTTATGTTTTTCCCAATTACTCTAACGAAGCGACGGTTGCGGAAGACTGACTGTGGTGTGTGAGAGCAATTTTTAAATAGAAAGATATCGGTGATTTGAGAATTGGAGCTGCTGGATACAACCCAACTTGAGATCGCGGAGTAAAGTTGGTGAGACGACGTACATCACCTCCCTTTAGGATTTTGTTTAAAAGGTAAGACTATAACCTTTGTTGCAAACACCTACAATCCGTCCTATAATTATTATTGCCAATTGGATTAACCTAGAAATATACCATCTACAGAGAGAATTCAGAATCTTATTTCAAGTGTATCAAATTGAGTTGTGGCTTGAAATTATTTTCCCTTATATACGAGTATATTTCCCTGCTAAGAAATTCGCAACTGCATATAAAAGAGTTTTTTTGCTTATCATTTCAAATTGTAATAATGATTTTGACAAAAGGCGATTCTTGTGAAATAAATTTAATTTGATTTCAATGCTGTCGTAAAAGCGTAAAAAATGTCATTTCACAATCCACATTTTAAGCACAAAGAAACCTCCGGCATTTAACTGAAATGGACACAATCACCCAAAAAATACCACAAAAATCTATTTAAATAAACGAAATTGAAATAAAAACCAAAAACATTACAACTGACCACGAGAATTAATAATCGAAAACGACCGAAATATCTGCAGGACATACTTGAAAACCATTTCATCTACCGCACAACCCGATTGTGTAGAGTCACCCTCTTTAATTTTTCAATGGAAAGAGGCAAAGGACATTTGCTGATTTCTTTTGCTACTTCTTGTCATGCGATTAATAAAAAAATCATATATACATACAATTATAGTTATATACAATTTGTCTCTCCTCATACGCGCAAGCAATTTCCTCTATATTCAAGGAAAATGAAGAAAAAAAAACCCGAACCGCATGCAGTCTTTCTTTGACATTATCAAAATAATAATGTAAACAGAAGAATATGTTCACTTGTTTGACATATCCTTAAAATTTAATAACCCTCAGGGTCATGCAGTATACCCAACTGCATCATTCCAATATGGTTTTTCATATAGCAACAATCTCCTTCACAAATCAAATTTCTCGTCTTTGAAAACGAAACCGAAAATTGATTGCAAGCAAAAAAAACTATATTCGCGTTTTAAAGGACATCCAGCAACGTAAAGGCAAATCGAACTATATTGATACATAACATGTTCCGAATCTATCCAAATAGGCGGATATGATTATTACCCACCACCCATCTTTTTTCACACATCCAAAATAATGGCAAATTTGTCCTTAGGCTTATATTTTCTTCCTGTGCTGTATTGATATTATCATAGAAGAGCAGCTCAATATTTGTGACAGCTCTGACAAACGAAAAAGGATAATTTAATGGATCCATAGCATCAAACCAAGCATAAGGATAAGCAAAATTGGAAAGAAAAGGAAAATATCCCTTTACAGTGAGATGTTGAAGGAGGCTGGGACTGAGCTGCTACAACACAACAGCCTATACGACAGGAAATATTATTTCGGAATTTGGCACGTGATGCCGCCTCCACCAACAATGTCGAGCATTGTAAGTCGATTCTCGCTCTCGGTTCTTGATGTGGGTAGATAAAATGTTCAAGTTCGACAATGAACAAACAAAGATGCTTCTATGAGGTTGAATGTTTTTCGTAACAAGTAACACATTACCTTTTAGCAGACAGTTTGTAATGCCGGCGCCTTATTGTCGCTGTCTGGTAACCTGGTTTTATTGTAGGTGTAGTGCAAGTTGTCAAAGTTTGTTTCTTGTAGGAAAATAGAGTAGGTTCAAGGATTTTTTATGTTGTAGAGGTTGTGTTAAGGAGAGCAACCAATTACCCGCATCCGAACCATTATTCTTAAAGTTTGGCACTTCATTTACATGACACAATTTGTTGGTCGGGGAAGGCCACGCATTCCAACTGGAAGAGTAGACGCAAATCTTAACAACATTCCGATTTTTAGGCTAAGTTCGAGCGATTTTTTAAATCATGAACACGGCCAAATGCTGTGGATTGTGACTTAACTTTGAAAAATCGCAGCAAGGATGTTGTTGTTCGCGGCAAAATGTTTGGAATTCGATATTTGTATAATTGAACCGTAATGTATAATAATATATTTTAATGAACTAGTCACATATCCCACTGCTGGAATAGTTTCTTTAAAAAAAATGTCTAGGAAAGGTATTTCGTATTTGCGTCAGGCATTAACCTGAGGACTGTGGTGTTTATGAAAGCAACTTTTTCAGAAAGTAATTTAGATATGCACACTTTTTTTCTTTTGCTTGTTTGTGTTATGTTTTCTCTGTGTTTGCAAACACTTAAACAAAACAGCGTTAATTTATGAATGTTTAGCTGACTGAAGCATTGCAGCACATGTAATTGTTAGTTTTCCAGAATGCGGCTAAAGAGTATCTACTTAAGATACGACAGCCTTCCAAACTCTGCGATCTCGCACATGCTGCTTCCAGTTGTCCAAACCAAGGCCGGTGGTTTGGTCCTTAAAACGGAGTTTTGGTCTTCCTTGTCCCTTCGAATCTGAGAACTTTGAGTAAATGGCAATTTAGCAACATACACTCTTGCCTCCTGCTTATCATCTAGCACTCGGCGCAAGCGCAATAAAGTAGAACTGCCAGGATTTAAATTCGAAAGAGAATGAATTTTCTCTATCGAGCGACGAGTTTTGAACCCATTGGCCAAAGCAAAGGAGCGAACCGTCTGCTATCATCTAAGATTATCCGTTGGATCTCCACTAGAGTCGCATTCATGGAATTGATATTTCTCAGCGGAAGGTGAACTCATTAACTTCGTCGACGTTATTGCTATCAACAATGATGTACTATCCTAGGCGGCGACAGCAGATTATTAATCGCCTGTTTTTCAATTGCCAAACGCCACTACTCTAGAACTGCATGTCAATTTTGTACGAGTTTCCCAGTAGCAAGATGGAACTATAGATAGTGCATTTCGTGTCAACACCTTTCCTGCACACTATCGTCAATAGAACAAAATTGAAGAAGGAATTTGAATGGAAGAACAACTTCCGAATTACCTAATACAATGCGTGTTTGACAGTGTCACACAGTATAACGGGATCAATTTTGTCTGGATGGTCATCGCCATGTAGAGCTCCTGACGATGATTGCTGTCATATACAGTTTTATAGTCGATATAAATATGTTGTACACCTCGGTATAAAGCCCCGATACGTGCTGAAAAGTATGTTGCAGATCGGCTTGAGAAGTTTTCATTATGCAGGGATATGCCTTAATAGTTTCAAAACATATGGTCGCTTTTTTGCGGTTAATAGTCCAGCCATCGGGCTTGCTCTCTTCCGCCAAGACTTGGTTGATGGTTTGGTACATGCGCCCTATAAAAATGTCAGTGCAGGGAAATAAGTCCACGGGAACTAAGTCCACCGAGGGACTTAGTTCCCACATAGTGGGAAATAAAACCACTTTCGCGAAGTGGACTTAGTTCCCATGTAAGGTGGGAAATAAATTCCCAAAATTCTGAGTGGTTTTAGTTCCCTTTTAATGTGAAGTAAATTCTCACTGTCGACTAAGAACAAAATAAAATTAAAGAGTCAAGTAGGTACTTTGCAATTTTTATTAACAAAATAGAAATTAACTTCTAACTGAGACAGAGTAATATAGGTACCGTGACCTCGCACCTACTCCAAATCAAACAGTGACCCCAAGCAGGGGGGTTGCATTGTACAATATTCATTGTACTGTTTATGAGATTAGTTATGAAATCGCAAGTATATTCCATAAATAGTGTAATGCATATGGGGGGACATGCTGCCCCCCTGCAACCCCCCTGCTTAGGGTCACTGTTTGATTTGGAGTAGGTGCGAGGAGCGGTTTTGAAACTTTGGCTTTATGTCACTTTATGTAATAACTAACTGCACTTTACAGTTTTTTGTCTAATTCTAAATGTTGGATGTTAGTTCCCTCTTCTTATTTTTGAATGTGTACTAAGTTCCCATAAAAAAAATGGACTTAGTTCCCACTTTACTAGGGAACTAAGTCCACTTCGCGAAAGTGGTTTTATTTCCCACTTAATGGGAACTAAGTCCCTCAGTGGACTTAGTTCCCGTGGACTTATTTCCTTGCACCAAAAATGTCACGTCTGGTAACCCATCAGAGTCGGCGGCCTTGTTGCTTAAACAGTTTTCTTTAATATCCAAGCCAACTATTTTCATACTGGCTGATAGGTTCGTCATTGACTGGAAGTGGGTTTCTTTTTTTGCCTTATCGCTCTCTCAACATGATGCCCTTGCTACTGGAAATTCAGCTTAAACACATATTTTATTCACTGATTCGAAAATTCTGCGTTCTGTCCTTAAACTAATCAGCCAGCTGCTTGGCTTTCTTGTACAGCGCGCTATATTGATTGTATCGCAAAAGTCTTAAATTTTCTTAAGCTCGGAGATTGCGTACACCCTGTCCTTTCCACGCTGGGTCGATGGTCTCCCCTCGTAGCAAAAATTCCACTAATGATATGATGGTCCATCTCACCAAAAACTGTAACCAATTCCTTCAATTTAAGTAAAATTACGAGTAGATACCTATACTCCGCAGCAGAATACTATACTCTGGTACCCAACTTAACAAGCCGACTAATCTTTGGGAAGTACGACCAACGCCAACATAATGACATCGCGTTATAAGATACATCGTCAGACCTCACTTGCGTCGGCAAAACATACTTCTTAGGGACCACAATACGATGAGAGCAAGAGCCGAACTTCCAATTCATTATGAGTTGGTTTCCTATTTTTTCCATGATTTTTTATCCGGAATATCCAGAATGGAATATCCGGAGAACTGGAACGACAAGAATGCCAATCATCTGTTTAGATTTTTTGTCCAGTCAATTCAAATATATCTTTTTTTCACTTTATTATTCAGCCTTATTGCGAAGATAGACTATCAACCGATTGACGATTGATAGAATTTATCAATTCAAGCAAAAATTGGTATTGTGAAAATGAATTGATGAAAATTGTGCTATTGTGAATGCGTTCAAAGTATTTCTATAATTTTGAATGGGAATGTGCCTCTGACAGATGTTTTTTTTTTCGAGGAACTTGCAAAGAAAATCAAAATCAATAATCAAGCTAAACAAAATAAATATATTTGAAAAAATAATTCAAGGAATTCATTCAAATAAAATTAAAATTAATACTAAAAACATAGGGACGGGCTACAGTCCGCTTGGGCGAACTGTTGGATACCCTATTCTTATTCCTATCCCTCATAAGTGGGCGTGACAAAAGTCTAAGTATGGTTAAATTGTTAAGAACGCTCTACATATTTTGTTATATAACTTTTAAAGGATTTTATCAAAAATAACGCTCCCTAGCTCAAACTTGGGTGTTTCAATAAAATTGTTTTATTTAATTGTGGGCGTGTCAGTAGGCGGATTTAAAAAAAAATTAACACATGAGCATAAAGGGCCCCTAGAGAGTATATATTATAAATTTCAGCTCCCTAGCTCAAACTTTGGATTTTCAAAAAAATTGTTTTATTTATTTGTGGGCGTGTCAGTGGGCGGATTTTGAAAATATTTATACATGAGCTTAAAGGGCCCCTAGAGAGTATATATTATAAATTTCAGATCCCTAGCTCAAACTTTGGATTTTCAAAAAATTGTTTTATTTATTTGTGGGCGTGTCAGTGGGCGGATTTTGAAAATATTTATACATGAGCTTAAAGGGTCCCTAGAGAGTATATATTAAAAATTTCAGCTCCCTAGCTCAAACTTTGGATTTTCAAAAAAATTGTTTTATTTATTTGTGGGCGTGTCAGTGGGCGGATTTCGAAAATTTTATGTCCCAATCAGTTTTATGGGCCATAGATCATATATAAAAAATTTCAGCTCTCTAGCTCAAAATTCGATTTTTTCCAAAATTTTGTTTTTTTGAGTTTGTGGGCGTGTCTGTGGGCGGATTTCAAAAATTCGTAAACTTGATTATTTCGGGACCCTAGAGAGTATATGGTTAAAATTTCAGCTCTCTAGGTCCAGTTTAAAGGCCTAATTTTTGCCGACGGACGGACGGACGGACATGGCTAGATCGACATTACTATCGATGCTGATCATAAATATAGTAACTTTTAGGGGTCTACGGGCAATATTAAGGTATGTTCCAAACTATGCGTCAAAATTAATATACCCCTAGAATAGGGTATAAAAAATAAGGTTCCGTGCCTTGTTTAGAACAACATCCCTTGGCGAGTTCCCCGTTATCTTCCATCAACTGAACCAATCTGCATAACTGTTTTTTGCTACTCACTACTTTCTGAGACCTTTGGAAATAAAAAAAATAAACATTTTATCACTTATTCGAAACTCACATTTCTTTTTTATATTTTTCACCAGCACGAACTCATCGACTGCAAATTTACGATTGAAAGAAAAATTGACAGCGGACAAGAAAATTGATGAAAATTGTTCTTCACAATACCGATTTTTTTCATTCGAAATAAAAAATTCACAATGTATCAACAATATTGACAGTTGACAGTCACAATATCAATTAATAAAATTGATTGATAAATGTCAATTGTTAATGTTGATTTTCGCAATAGGGCTCATTTAGTTCTCGAAAATCGAAAATATAAATTATACAATAAACTTAAAATAAAACAATAAAAGTGTTAAAAAAGGCAATAAAATTTCGATAAATAGGTAATCTCTTACTACATTTTGCTTGTGCATCTGTCAAACGAGAGAAAATTCCGAAAATTGTTTTTCGACCTTTTTTGGTCAAGTTTCTTCTTTTATGCAAATAAAAACATCAACATCTTCAGGGGCGTTTATCTAGTTTTTCTAGTTTCATTGCATTTTTGGTTTAAAAAATTGTATCTTCCCGACAAACAATCAAATCTAAGAGCAATTTCCAAATAGATAAACAACATTAAACACAATTTTACAATCAATTTTAACATCAAAACGCTAAATAAACATAGGGACGGGCTACAGTCCGCTTGGGCGAACTGTTGGATACCCTATTCTTATTCCTATCCCTCTTAAGTGGGCGTGACAAAAGTCTAAGTATGGTTGAATTGTTAAGAACGCTTTACATATTTTGTTATATAAAATTTAAAGGATTTTATCAAAACAAACGCTCCCTAGCTCAAACTTGGGTGTTTCAATAAAATTGTTTTATTTAATTATGGGCGTGTCAGTAGGCGGATTTAAAAAAATTAACACATGAGCATAAAGCGCCCCTAGAGAGTATATATTATAAATTTCAGCTCCCTAGCTCACTTTGAATTTTCAAAAAAAAAAAAATAATAATATTTGTGGGCGTGCCAGTGGGCGGATTTTGAAAATATTTACACATAAGCATAAAGGGCCCATAGAGAGTATATATTAAAAATTTCAGCTCCCTAGCTCAAATTTTGGTTTTTCAATAAAATTGTTTTATTTTTTTGTGGGCGTGGCAGTAGGCGGATTTTGAAAATTTTATATCCCGAGCAGTTTTAGGAGTCATAGATCATATATAAAAAATTTCAGCTTCCTAGCTCAAAATTCGATTTTTTCCAAAATTTTGTTTTTTTGAGTTTGTGGGCGTGTCTGTGGGCGGATTTCAAAAATTCGTAAACTTGATTATTTCGGGACCCTAGAGAGTATATGGTTAAAATTTCAGCTCTCTAGGTCCAGTTTAAAGGCCTAATTTTTGCCGACGGACGGACGGACATGGCTAGATCGACATTACTATCGATGCTGATCATAAATATAGTAACTTTTAGGGGTCTACGGGCAATATTAAGGTATGTTACAAACTATGCGTCAAAATTAATATACCCCTAGAATAGGGTATAAAAATATCACAGAATGGAAATGCTATATTCCTTTTATTCCACTTTTCTTAAATAAAAGGAATAAAAGTAGGGAGACTAGTGCCAAAGGGCCAAAAACTGACTAATGATAAGTTTAATTTCAGCCTCTTTTGAACAGCGGAAACACCATTAATGCCAAATGACAAATTCCTCATCCTGGCAATTTTGCAACTAGTACTTTTAGACTACATTCCTTCTCAGAACAGGACTCGAATGAAACATGAAAGTTCCATGTTCCACTCGCGAGTAACTGATTCGCCTGAGCGGTTTCAAAATGAAACGAAGAGAGAGTATACTCGTATGTTCCAAATTTCAGCTTCCTATCTCAAACTTTGACTTTTTAATATCAAGGTATGTTACAAACTGTAAATCAAAATTAATAGACACTTAGAGCAGCGTATCAAAAAGCAAAAATCACACCGAAATTTTAAAAATATTTTTTTTTATATTTCCTCCCGAATCACTTCAACCAAACTGCCCTTCACGCCTACAAAATGAGGTGTTCAACCAAAAAAAAACGTGTCCAGGTCATGATCTGGACTATATGAATCATACATAACTCTCCCAGCTCCCACTGCACTGCTTCCCTACTGGTCCGCTCGTGGGAATAGCCGTTTTAACCTCAAAAAGTCTCGGCACGCCTTCCGATTTCGGATCATCATCACTAAGGTAAATCAAATGCTGGTGTAGTTGCTTTTGTCTGATTGTGTGATCCAGGAGTTTTTAGGCCTGCCTCTCTTTCGCGATTGTATAGGCACATTGATCGATGCTGCCGGAGTTCTCAGGATCTCGCTTTTGAACATGACTGTACCAACTGAGCCGGTCGCGTTCCATTTTTTTTTTTAGTTCCTTGACGTGAAGGTTTCCTCGGATCTTGGAACTTCTTATTCAAGCTTTGTTACTCCTGCTGTCAAGCAAAGCATCTTCATCTCAGCTGCCGTTAGTTTAAACTCATAGTTTTTTCACGCTTACAACATTGTGAACCGTATGAAAGCGCCGGGCTCAGAACTACGGGGACGAGTCTTCCTTTCAACTTAGAGGCCTGTGATGATTAATGTTGTCATCACAGGCTGCTTCATTATTGATCGTACCTAGGTTCAAGATATTTGAAACGTTCATACTTGTGAATCACTCTTCCATTCATATAAATGTCTGGAATTGGTCGAAGTTGATCAGAGACCGGACAGCAAGCAGTCTGGGTTTGTTTTTGGACTTATAGCACAAGTATGGGAGCAGTGGCGCAGAAGTCAGAGTGTCGGACTACTAACCTATAGACCTGCGGTTTAAATCTGGCCGGGGCCAAGTGACATCTAAACGTTTTTTTCACTGCCTCTTGCGAACGTCTCAAAAACATCGCAGAGTTTTAATTGTCATGAAAAGCTTTTCAAATTTCTCTAGTTGCAGGGACATTTGATCCACGCTTATGATGGCTCCATCATCAGCAAAGAATAACTGATGCACTTTGGAGTCTGTCACTCTTCATATGAAATAAAATGTAATAAAATAGTAAGGGACGATTCTTTGATATACACCGACTTTGATTGTGAACTGCTTGCTGGCTCCAGCAGGGCTTGTACTCTTGTCTTTACTGCCTCAGACATCTCCATAATCATATTTACATATGTTTCTGGAACTTTGTCTCACCCATAACAGACTCTTGGTTGTTTTTAAAAGGCCTTTTTAAAATCAATCAACTCCATATGCAAATCCGTTGAGGAATCACGGCGTTTTTCCATTATTATCCATATAGTTTGGATTGCATCTGTGGTTGGTACATATTAATTAATTTAATAGTCTTTTTCAATGTTCGAAACTTATAAGCACCTACTCACGGGCCACACACGCGATCAGTGTTAGTTGACAATGTTACTTGAATAAATCATCATTGTAAGATCTTCAATGTTTTTGTCAATTAAATTTAGCTGCGTTTTATTATTTCTATTCAATTCAATTCAATTTTTTCTTTATTCAAATATGTAGGTACATAGTATAGAAATTAGTTTACAAATTATTCAAACAATTTTACATGGATATTGGTACTTTGTGTGGGGTGTACAAAGGCAGATAAAAAGAAAAGGATGGCGTGAAAAGGAAGATAGAAAAAATAAAAATTACAGCAATTTAGAAAGAAAGCAATCTATAACAAAAAGAAAAAAGGATAAGCAAAAAAAGGATAAATTCAAAAATTTTAAAAAATAACTCAATAAAAAAAATATAGCACAAGGATTCAGTCTTTGCTTTAGTTAATAAAAATTAATGTAACAGAAGGAACTCTTAATTTGTACCTATGTTAGGCAAAATTAATAAAAAAATAAAACACAGTCTTTAATTTAACTGAATGTTGTAAAATAAACGCTTAAAAACTAAATAGGTATCCGCACTATTTAATATAAGGACTCAATGCAGGTAGCATTATTTGTTTACATATTTGAATACTTTTATATATACTGAAGTATACATTTGTTTAATTAAATCTGGTTTTTGTTTTAAACATTCTCTGAACTCTAAACAGGTCATTTCATAGTTAAATTTAGTAATTATTTAAAATTGATTTCATAGTTTCGACTTTCATTTGGTTTTTTTCATTTGTCCAAACATAATTTAAGACTCTTCCTTTTGGAGCATTCGACCCCGGAAGACACAAGCCAAATTCTACAATTTTTAAAATGTTTTTGAAATATATGTCTTTTTCTATAAAATGTTTAAAAATGTCCATCCATCTATCTCCTCCAGTCTTCTGACTATCTTACCATGTTACAATTTTCTCCAAAGAAACATAATTTTTACCACAAGAAAATTCGTCAAAAGCTTCAGAGTCATCAAGATTAAAATCGCTACTCTCTTTTATAATTTTTGAATTAATAATATCAAATAAAATTTACCAATTTTAATGTTTACCACAACGGAACAAAAATTTGTCTTCGAATTTTGAAAAGTTTTCGAATTGATTATTATCTGAATGCTCGATTTTGACGTTTTGACATAAGATGAGTTCCGAGAATCATGTAGGGATGTTCGAAATGAAAGATTTGCACTACATTACCATTTTCGCGCATTCAGTAAATTTGGCCACG
The DNA here is from genome assembly GCA_949715645.1 of Portevinia maculata. Lineage (NCBI taxonomy): Eukaryota > Metazoa > Arthropoda > Insecta > Diptera > Syrphidae > Portevinia > Portevinia maculata. The sequence continues at coordinate 363,202,410 of OX454525.1, read as the reverse complement.
TTCGCATTATTATTTTGTTTAAAGAATTTTGGTTTGGTTAGTTTTTCGTTTTTGTTTCAACAAAATTGAATAAAATACTGAACAAATAATGAACAGCTTTTGAAATAATGAACATTTTTAAGTTTTTGAATACAAAATAATTCATAATTAAAGAACATCTACTTCAAATAATGAACAGTTCATTATAATAATGAACGAATGGTCACCGTAAGTATAGCGCAACAGGGTCTCGATTTCAGTATGGTCAAAAGCAAGAAGCCAAGATCTCGTTACTTTTGTAAATATGCGTAAATTTCTTATAGAACGAATTTCTAAGGGCAGAGTGTTATAAAGTTTGCATGATATAATGGAGTAAGAGTTTCTGTAACTTGTAGTGCGAAAAGCAGGAATATTTACAACAAAAGTTTGAATGGCTTAGAGATGATCAATATGGATCATCCGTAACCCGCAACATAACAACTCAACAGGATTCTGTGCATCAATGTTACTTGGCAATGTTGTCATTTGTGAAATGGGAATTCAGGCTAATACAACGAACGGTATCTATCCTTAATCGACTGAAAAGAATTTAAGCAAAAATATTGTCAAATTGCATTGATACGGGTGGTGGCTGTACTTGACAAAAAAAAAATCGTCAATAATACTTGTCAATTGACATTGATCCGGTGTACGGTCCTTCAGGCACAGATATGTTCTGTACAATGCATTCGTATACAAATAACATCTCCACACCAACAAGGCGTTATAGTGAAGTATTATCTGTTTTTCCAATTTGACCTGTACCTGTATAATTGAATACAATTGACCCACTTTCCATAAACCTTTTAAACTTTTTGTGCCTTTGCGAGCTGATATTGCCAAGTTTTAACACAACGGAAGCAAACATTTTCTGCAACCTTCCAAGGTACTTCTATTGCAAACAAAATTACCCCGAACAACATTCTATACAAACCCACATGGGGTATCGGACATTTATAACCCGTCAGTAGAAGTTGCTTCTCACTTGTTCTCAATGTTTTGTACACCATTCCACACCGAAATTCCCATTCGACTGCGATACTTCATCATTGATTCAACTCCGAAAGGTTTCAATCTACTTCCAATAGAGTGGGAAAATCATATAAATCAAAATAACGCTACAAGTCTATATCCGTAAGTGGATTTTCCACCCGACTTCAACATAAATCATTGCATTGATCTTTCTTTTATTCACTTCCAACGCCAACATGTGTTTCACGTCATACCCACACATAAAGAGGATATTACAACTGCATCGCTTCGATTTTTCTTTAGTAACAGGTGGAACAGGTATCCTTTTGTCCTGCGACTGTGGAAACTACTGTTCGCATATGATGTGCTGAGCTGGTGCCACTGACTGCTAGCAAATATAAAAAGTCCAATTCAGTGAATGTTATCATACAAAACGAATGTAGCCCCGAGGGTTTGCTACCACTTGTCTGTAATTCAACAAAATCCTTTTATTGTTTTTCGATACCCACTTTGAAGGGATTTGCGCTGAAACAGAAATTAACTTTTACAGAATTGTCAGTATTACGGCCATGAAGCTCTACTTCATCAATTTAATGCCGTAAAGTAACATACAATTTTACTGACAGAATTATGACACTGAGATAAATGTGGTGATCCTTTTAAGGCGACATCTTAGCCTGGGGAAGCATATGAATGCATTAACTTAAATTACAGACGTTAGAATGTATGCCACCAGATAATTTGAAAACCAAGCACATTGCAAAATATGCAGAAAGCTTTTAGATATGAATTATTATCTACTGGCTGACAGGAATTTTGTATAACGTTATTGGAGACAACATGGTTTTGATACGTAATAAAGTGAGAAATGAAAATGAAAAATAAATGCTTTGTAACGCCTATTCAAGGATTACCTGAGTTTTGTATTGTGTAATAGAAACTGTGAGTCGTTATGGGTACCCTTTTTTGCACATTAGCTTTTTTCAGCCAGTGAGTACATCTTTGTTCGTACTTTCAGTATTTTGTACAGTACATGTTTTGGTTCAATTCATGATGCCGAATTTTCAAATTATTATTAGAAGTACATGTCACTTCTTCTAGAACTTACGTACTACAGCGTCGGTTCCTCTACGCTAAACGTCGGCCAAATATCCACATCTTTTTCTACCCTAATCTAAGAGTATATATTGCTTTTGACTAATTGCTTGTAACATACCTTAATATTACTCTTAGATCAATAAAAGTTATTTAATTTGTTATTAGCATCGATAATGTCGATCTAGCCATACCCATCTATCCTTTTCTTCTCACCCTAATTTCCTTAACGACCGCGCTGTGTAGCAAATACATTATAAGGGTCCCAACAAATCCCTTTAGTGCGCGCTTATTATAAAAAAAAAATCTATACGACGTCAGTTTGTAGGACCTAAAATTCGAGCTAGAAAGCGCAAATTTGAAACATATTATGGGCAGTGGCGGACTAACCAGGGGCGGGCCGCCCGTTCCGCCACCTTTGCCCCCACTGCCTACCCAAATCCTTTAATTTATAATAAAATGGGACTTCAGTGATTCGTTACCCTGTATATCGCTCATACCTCAATACTTCTTGACCAAATGCATCTCGGTTGCACCATGCGAGAAGAGTTTTTCGAAACTTTAACTAATTATAAATTATCTTCGATCTACAATGGATCAAGAGCGACTGGTTAATCTAGCCGTGCTTTCAATAGAAAGACGAATTTCCAAAGAACTCGATTTCACATAAATTATTGAGGAGTTCAGTAAATTGAAGGCACGAAAACACATACAACACGCTACAAAAAATAGAAAAAACTATCTTTGATTTTTTTATCTAATTTTTTTTTTGTCGATCGTATTTTATTTTCCTCACCCGTATCCGTTCCATATTGTAGGTATGAATGTTTATTTAGCGTAAATAATTTAATTCGAGTTTAAATTTCACTTGCCAGATTTTAACGAAATAAACATAAATACTTATTTATACATACAAATGTGAACTGAATAAAAAGCTTGCAAAACTACATTTTTTTAAAGCTGGGGGGCCTCATTCAGCTTTGCCGCCCCGGGTCTCTGACGGGCTTAGTCCGCCACTGATTATAGGTACTCTTTAAGGGCCCGAAATGCTCAAGTGCAAAGATTTTTAAAATCTGCCCACTGACACACTCATTTTTTAAAAAAAGAAAGTGTTTTATTGAAGAAATCATTGCAAATGAAAGTCCTATTCCTAGGAATGTATGTAGATAAAGTCGTTTTAATAATTCCCCCATACGAAGTATTTTGCCACGCCCAGTTTTAAGACGTTTTTATAACAAAAACTTTGTTTTTCGATAATGTCCTTAAGAAAACGTATAAAACATCTGTATATATAAAAATGGATGATGGTTTGTTCGGATACTTAAAACTTGAAAAGGACTTTACCAAATCGATTACTTCCTTCTGCGGGTTTGTTAGTAATTGGTACGCGAAAGTAAAGGATAAAAGAAAAGTCGGAAAATTCTCAACAGGTGGCGCTGTAGGCGCACATTTCATTTTTCAGTTCAATTCAATTACCGTTCAACACGTGGCGTTGTAGGCGCAAATTTCGTTTTTCAGTTCAATCCAATAACCGGTCAGCAGTGAAATAGTTTTCATTTACGAAATATATCATTGCGAATCTGTGGATTATCAATTTTTGAGAGGTATAATTGATATTACGATCACAGAAAAGTAAGTACATTGTTTTTGTTTGTCGCCGAAAACCAAAACTCGTTTCCATTGGAATAGATCGGTAATCGATTTGTTTTGTTTTTCCAGTTGATTTCCAATCTTCAATTGCATCTTTTTCGTTTGTTTGCCTTCTTCACTTTGGCTTTTTCAAAAGTAAATAATTGATTAGTGAAAACTTAATGTTAGATTTATACAAAGTGATGATCGTTTACAGTTCAATATTTGTTATGTTTCCAAGAGGAGGTAATGGTTACATTGGTCGGCGTTCTCAGAATGCAACGCGACACCGAAATGTCGCAGCATGTCGAACGGATGAGGAAAGGAAATCAGCTCGAACCAGAATGATTGAAAATCATGAACGACAGTCAGAAGAGATTGAGAGAGCGATTGAGAAGAAGATATGTTCGTGGCCGGCAAAGTGATGAAGCAAGATTACAATGTGCGAGTATTGAACGACAAAGTCGACAACAACAAATTCTTCCGCCGAACATTGAACGTCTTTCGATATGGGCTAAACATTTCAGTGCGCACGCATCAGTTCAATTCGGAGATATGTCTGTCGTTTGTCAGCATTGCAATGCAGTTAAATTTGAGAAAGAACTGCCTGGATTGTATTGCGCGAGCGGCAAGCTGAAATTGCCAGAGTTGCTTCCACCACCACGCTGCTTTAATGTGAATCTCCTAATTCGAACCATTTCTTGCAACACACCAAGATGTACAACGAATGTTTTCAAATGACGTCATTTAGTGGTGAAATTCTAATTGAACGAAATTCCAATAACACATTCAAGGTCGCTTCACCAACATCAGCTATGAATGCTAATACACCAACACTAACACCGCAACATACACTAACACACCATACATAATACACGATACATCACGATATACAGTACGAAATTAGTTAACGCAACCCTCGATTCGCGCAACTCCTCGATTTTCGCAACACTAAAGTCGTCGCAATTCTTGACTCTATAAGTGCAACTTTTCAACACGGTTACCTCGATTAGTGCAATTTCTTGCGTTTATTCATATATTTTTTATTTGCATGTTCTTCTTTTGGTTCATTATTTATACCGTTATTTCACAGTTATGTAGTTGTGCTTGGAACTGGTAACTGGACCAATTTCTTTGTAAATACCTACAAGGTTGCGCAAAAGTTGTCACCCGGCTGTAATTTTTTTTAATGAAAAACTTCGATTCTGCTTTTGGATTCTGTTTATTGATGTCTTTAATTTTAGATAGGCTAATGACTTTTGCGCCACCTAGTACATCCATGTCATTATCTCTATAGAAACTATGTCATCATTTTTTTATTTAAAAAAATATAACCCGGTAAGTGCAACAACCTCGGTTATTGCAACTGCCTCAATTTCTATTAGTTGCGTTTATCGAGTTCGTACTGTAACACAAACTAACATTTATCTTTCTAACAAAATACAAAGATCACAGAATTTGACTCCAACTATACAGATTCATTGGCAAATTTTTCATTTTGCTGAATCGCTGTTGCCACCACCAGATCAAGAACACAAACATCTCCAAATAACTTTCTTGGAGATTCACGTGAATAAGTAAATCAGCGTTGTGCTGTCTTTAAAACAACGAAAAGATAAATAGTCCAGCAAACTGATTACGATTTCGTTGGAACAGATGCCATCCGCTGATCACAGCATTATCATAAAAGCGGTCAAACGACCAGCAGGAACTCTTGAACGACAATACATACAATGCACCTAAAGTTCGTGAAATATCAATGGTTGTTGTTTGGTGAAAATTTGGAATCGCGTGATATAGACATTAAACGGCGAACTGGAAACGCACTAAAGGGAATAAGTGAGAAGCATCGATTGTATGACGCACTGCAATATCCGCTTATGTTCTATCGTGGTGAAGACGGATATCACTTGAGATACAACATGATAAATCCGGCCAATGGTTAGTACAAAAAAAAACATTTTTGATCGTCACTTCATAAATTGTAAATTTTTAGGGATCGAGACAAATAAAAAGGTCAGTTCAATGACCTTTTGCGGATATCGAATGATGATTCGCCAAAACATTGACAACCACCTACTGAGATATCGATCGATTGTTTCAACAATATGCAGTTGATATATACTTTAAGGTTGACACATTACGACTCAATAACAATCGATTCAATCAGGCTAAGTTGCGATCTGAAGAATGTATTCACTTAGGAAATGCGGTCAATAGCGAAGCAGATATTACAGATGTTGGTTGACTCACAATTTTGCCATCGACATTGGCAGGCCGAGACACATGGAAGAGTACTCCAAGGACCAAGGATGACTTACGTGTGCAATTATGGATGGGCGGATTTGTTAGTGACGTTTACTTGCAATCCAAAATGGCCAGAGATTACGTAGTTATTGCATCCCAGTCAATCACCAAGGGATCGTCACGACGCGATGTTACAGCACGAGTATTCAAACGAAAACTCAGACGGTTTCAACTTGAGCAGGCATTAGTGAGTTGTTCACTGCGACCATAGTTTGTCGCGTACAGAGGAATGTAGAAAAATTTATCAATTCTAGACAAGAATTCTTAAATACAAATTCCCACAGTGCCTTAGCCATTGACATTACATAATTAAAATGTGAGCCGATCGTTATTCTGTATTCACAAAATTCTGTATGAGCATAACTCTATATGTGCCAAAATTCCGTATTCTATTATTCTGTATTTTAAAATTCTTTGAATCCAAATTCTGTGTTCCAAAATTCTGTAAATATGTACTGAAGTTCAGGAAAATGTATAATGCTGTATCTTTTTTCAAAAAAAAACCATTCAACTATATTTTATTTATTTTATTCAACAAAACATTAATTTTTTTTTTATTTTAAAAGATAAACAACAACAAAATGAGGTTTGTAAACCTATTTCACAAATTTATAGATGTACGTATTTAATAAAGATTTAGATTCTTGGCAGAAACATAATTATGGATTTCCAGAATTTTAAAATACAGAATTATGGATTTACAGAATATTAGATTTACAGAAATTTTGAATATAGAATTTAAAAACCGAACTTTAAAATGCATATTAAAAGATTAATATGAATCAAGCAGTGCACATATTGAGTAGGCACGTAGTTTTGTAGCCTATAATCAAAGACGATAGGCATTAAAGATCTGGAAAAAAGTAATTACGGTGCATTTGGTTATATTCAAGTTCAAAGTGTTTGAGTAGCACCATATATTTAAATTATTTTTTATTTATATATATCTTATTGCAAAATACAACAGAAAGCCACGGACATTATTGCCTTAAATATGTCTACAAACATTAGCCAATTTGACGACTTGATTACTGAGGGGAGATTATTAATGAAACACAAAAACACCAGAGGTCCAAGGTGGCTGCCTTGTGGTAACCCAGAATTGTTCAATATTTTAAAATACTTTTCAAACTCAATTTGTATAAGTTGAGAACAAAGCAGATTAGACAACGAAAGGTAGTTGATAATCCACATAGAGCCAGTGCCGGTGGCAGTGCTGAAACAAAAAAATTAAAAACAAAAGCGAAAAAAAAGCAACAGCGTAGGGTATCCCTCCGTCCCTCGTTCGATTATCGTTTGGGCACTTGCAATGCTTGGGTAAAGGCAGCATCGGGCGAATAGCGGGGTCGTGGGTTGTTGATTTTGTTGGTGGACCAAAACAAATTACCGTACGGGCATAACACCTGCGGTAGATTGTTTTGGAAATCTAACGTCTGTTTTCAATTCACGGCTTATGCTTAATTAGCGTCGGAGTTGTGTTTTCTTTTATGTTTGTATTTCCTAATGTGTAGGAATTTCGTTGTGGATGTCAGCAACATTCGTGGGTTGAGGAAACATTTTTTTTCATTATACGCCCATGTTTTTCATAACAAACCAGCTGTTTTGGCACTTAGTGAAACCCAGGTTAGCGTTGGCTCTGATTTGACAGAGTTTAGTCTACCTGGGTACAACTTAGTGCCATTATTCTTTCCCCATCGCGGTATCGCCATTTATATACGTAGTGACGTAGCCTACCAACTGCAGCCCCAGTATGGTCAGTGTTCCAATCCGGAATTTAATTTCATTTGGTTCAAAATTCATGTCCGTAGGCAATTAATCCACTACTATTTTATTTACAGAAGCCCCAACTAGGACAGACATTCAACTTATAATGAGTTTGATGCCCTGTCCGATTCCATTACAAGAATTGTGACCCTTCATCCTCGTTCTGAAATCGTTATTGCGGGCGATTTCAATATACACAATTCAGGCTGGCTTCGACATTCTGGTCAGACAACACCCGAAGGAAGGTACGTCGGGATCTTTGCTGAGGTAAATAACCTGACTCAGCTTGTAAAAGAGCCGACACGAATACCGGACATTAGCAGCCAAACTGCCAACACTTTGGACTTGTTTCTTACCTCTCACCCCGATAAATACGCTTTGAACGTATTATCGCCTCTAGGTTCGTCAGACCATTGTATCATATCAGCGAATTTCTCGTACTCCAACCACATAGTTAAAGAACAAACTCCAAAAAGAACCGTATGGCAATACGAGAAAGCCAATTGGGAAAAACTAAACGGTTTCTTTAAGAGTTTTAACTGGTCGCTGTTCTTCCTCGACAGCGACGTGGATGCTGCTGCTGATATGATCGCAAACATAATTCAGCTGGGCATGAAATCTTTTATCCCTAACAGGTTTAAAAGTATCAAACCCAAGGTTAACGCGTGGTGTGACTCGAGCTGCAAAGAGGCTATCAGGTTAAAAGAGGTAAGTTTTCGGCAATTCAAAGCCAACCCATCTGAGGAAAGCCGTATAAAGTTTAAACGAGCCAGAAATGACTGCATTGCCCACATTAATCGTGTCAAATTCTCCTATGACCAAAAGTTGAGGCAAAAAATACTAAAAAGTCCCACGGGTAGTAAAAACTTTTGGTCATTTGTTAAAAACATCAAGAATTCGAAATCATCATCTGTCCCGCCACTCATTTACAATGGCATTCCAGCTGTCAGCTCTATAGATAAGGCCAATCTGCTTGCTGCTCACTTTGCAGTCAGCTCAACGCTCCCAGATTGTGCTTTGTCTCCCCCTGTACTCGAGCGCGTAGAATTCTCCATGGGACCAATCCACTTTCGCACTCGTACAGTGGCTAGAGTACTTCAAGATCTTGACGTTCACAAATCCGCTGGTCCAGATGGTATTTCCCCTATCGTTCTGAAGAGGTGTTCTTCTTCGCTGGCAAAACCATGGCGTAAACTTTTCCATCTGTCCTATTCTTCAGGACTCTTTCCGGGAAGATGGAAAACAGCATTTGTCCAGCCTGTACCAAAAAAAGGCGAATCTTCTTCTCCCTCCTCCTACCGACCAATTGCACTTACGTCCCTTCTTTCTAAGGTCATGGAAACGCTGACAAACCGTCAGCTAATGAAATATCTTGAATCGCGAAAACTTCTTAATGACCGGCAATATGGTTTTCGTAGCAAGAGGTCCACTGGTGATTTGATGACATATCTAACCGAAAAGTGGAACCAATCTCTTCATCAAGGTGGTGAAAGTAAGATCGTTGCGCTTGATATTTTAAAGGCATTTGACAGAGTTTGGCATCAAGCTCTCTTGTCGAAAATGCGTGCATTTGGAATCGATGATACCCTTCTTCAATGGATTAGAAATTACCTTTCGGACCGTTCAATTCAAGTTGTTTTGGACGACTTCAAGTCTGCAACTCACCAAATAAATGCTGGTGTCCCCCAAGGCTCTGTTCTGTCCCCGACTCTCTTTCTCATTTTTATAAATGATCTCCTGTCTGTTACTTCTAATCCAATCCATTCCTTTGCTGATGACAGTACCCTCAGCTTCTCATATTCGTTTCTTGGGTCACGCCCCTCATCTTCGGGTGTGGAACTGGAACGGCAACGTACGTTAAGCTCATTAAATTCCGATCTTAGCAGCATAACTCAGTGGGGTAAAACCAATAGAGTGAAATTTAATGCTTCCAAAACTCAATGCTGTCTCCTGTCATTAAAGCAAAACCCACACACACTGCCATTATCTATCAATGGCACTTACATCGCTGAAACCGAAAGACTTTCCATTCTCGGTATGTGTGTTAATGACAACCTTCGTTGGAATGACCACATATTCGATGTCGCCAAGAACGCCGCGAAATGTCTAGGCCTAGTTAAGCGTTGTAAGAAATATTTCACCCCTTCTGATCTGGCTACAATTTATAAGGCGTTTATTCGCACGAAACTCGAGTACAACGCTCATATCTGATCCGGTGTACCAATAACTTATTTGGAGCTACTTGACAGGATCCAAAAACGCGCGATAAAACTCATTGGCGACCGAGATATCGCGAGATCGATTGACTCTCTTAGTCATCGTCGTAATGTCTCCTGCCTGTCGTTATTTTATCGTTATTTCCACCATAAGTGCTCAAACGAAATAGCCAGTTGCATTCCTCCCCTTGAACATTTCAACCGCAATACCCGCCATGCAAGGAATGCTCATCAGTTCACCCTCAAGCCTGTGTTCGGACGTACAGTGAAGTTCAAAGAATCTTTCCTCAGCCGTACAACACGAATGTGGAATGCTCTTCCCCGCTCCATTTTTCCTACACTTTATAACCTACAGACATTCAAAACCAACGTGCATCGGCATCTCTCCTTTTCCTCTCACCCAAATTTCCTTAACGCCCGCGCTGTGTAGCTAATATATTATAAGGGTCCCAACAAATCCCTTTAGTGCGCGCTTATTATAAAAAAAAACATAGGGACGGGCTACAGTCCGCTTGGGCGAACTGTTGGATACCCTATTCTTATTCCTATCCCTCATAAGTGGGCGTGACAAAAGTGTAAGTATGGTTGAATTGTTAAGAACGCTCTACATATTTTGTTATATAACATTTAAAGGATTTTATCAAAAAAAAAACGCTCCCTAGCTCAAACTTGGGTGTTTCAATAAAATTGTTTTATTTAATTGTGGGCGTGTCAGTAGGCAGATTTTAAAAAAATTAACACATGAGAATAAAGGGCCCCTAGAGAGTATATATTATAAATTTCAGCTCCCTAGCTGAAACTTTGGATTTTCAAAAATTAATATACCCTTAGAATAGGGTATAAAAAAATTATTTTATTTATTTGTGGGCGTGTCAGTGGGCGGATTTTGAAATTTTTTTTTATCCCGAGCAGTTTTAGGAGTCATAAATCTTATATAAAAAATTTCAGCTTTCTAGCTCAAAATTCGATTTTTTCCAAAATTTGGTTTTTTTGAGTTTGTGGGCGTGTCTGTGGGCGGATTTCAAAAATTCGTAAACTTGATTATTTCGGGACCCTAGAGAGTATATGGATAAAATTTCAGCTCTCTAGGTCCTGTTTAAAGGCCTAATTTTTGGCGACAGACGGACGGACGGACGGACATGGCTAGATCGACATTACTATCGATGCTGATCATAAACGTAGTAACTTTTAGGGGTCTACGGGCAATATTAAGGTATGTTACAAACTATGCGTCAAAATTAATATACCCTTAGAATAGGGTATAATAAAAAAAAAAAATCCATTGGAGAGTTTGAAATCCAAAAAGTTACGTTTTTTTAATAGAATATAATGACTTTAATAGAAAAGAATATCAAACGCCTTAGAAAAATCAATTAAAATAACATCCGTATGATAATTGTCTTTTCTATGTTTTAAGGCAGAAATTTGTTAAAAGGTCAGATTCAATATAAGGAAGAGGGGTTCATTTGTCGCATGTCACTGTCAAACACACTTCGGCGCTTCATTTGGGCACCTTTTATTAACGTTTATTTTTCGCTTTCGCGTGAAAAACCTAGAAGTTGTTTTTTTTGCAGATTGGTGAAAGGTATTTATGTTCGTTTGGTGGGAACACAAATACAGTTCGATGTTAATGTATCTTTGACCTATCGTAGTGCGTGTATCTTGGACCGGCCCAAGCTACAGGTTTTTAATTAAATTTTCTGTAAGTTTGTTAATTATATTCGAGAAAAGTATGTCAAGAAGTAAAACAGTTTTCCTTCAGCCAAATGTGTTCAAAACTCTCTGAAGCTATTTTTGTAGTTACAATGAGATTGAATTTTTTTAATTTCGAACAGAAAACGTTGCAGTATTTTTTGTGTTTTTTTACTGCTTTGAAATAAAAATAAAAATGTTTTTTACTTTTTATCAACAAAATTAACGTATTCATCTTTTGACTATGATAAAACTTTAAACGGATTTTGGGACCAAGGGACAACCCGGTCTTGTACCTTGGACCGTTCGGGCTGCCAACGAAAAGTTTCGTTTTCTAAAGAATGATAGGAAGAATGCTTTTGGTATTTTAACCATATTACAACTTTTCCAAGTTAAAAATCCATTTATTCGACTTCCTTTGTTTCTTTAGGCATCATTAAAAAAAAAAACAGTTTTAGATTTGGTGTAGCTTAGCTTCTAGGTGGAACAGATAGCTGCGGGATAGCTCAAAACACTTGAACTAAGTCGACTTTCATAAAGTAAATATATTTCCCATTCAGAGTCGTTTAAATTTCCATGTGGAGTTGATTCCCGTGGACTTATTTTCCTATCCCTTAATAATGACGGACAGGACCGATTGGTGGGCTTTTTCGAAACTTTTAATGTTATCATTGAAGCTTCCTTTTATTTATTGGTCCTTTTAAACTAAAATATTAAACTGCGATAGCTTTTGTTCTTTCGAATCTATGTTAATGGCAGCTTCATTCGTAATGATATATATTAAAACTTTCTGCTTACTTGCTTCATTGGTGGTTGCACTTTATCAAACCGGAACAGCGTTTGGAAGGACTTAGCTGACTAATGGATAGCATATTCAGTTTAACCGATGATTGGTAGTATCTGAGACAGTTCTTTCTAAACAATTGCTTATATAAAAAGCGATTTAAGTTCGAGCCTTTTAGCCAGTGTAACTTCTGACCTCTTAAGATATGAAAGTTGATTTCCTGTACCGAGACTTTTTCATTCAAGACCAGTGGATCGCAGCTAGTCTTTGATTCAAACGGTTGCCTCATTCGCCTGTGAACACATCCCCTAAACGGGTTTCATCTCGGTAACAACATGCTAGTTAAACCTTTGAACAGCAATTAAGTAGCAATTCACTTGAAAGAATGCACCATGGTTTCTGGCTTAACATCTGCATATCATTAAAAATGTCCTCTATGGTGAAAAATTGCAAAATCATCAGACGGAAAGTCCAAACTCTCCCCAACTGAATTACATCGACGGCGATGAATACAATTTCCTTTGACATCAAATGCTTTTCAATCTTCAAAAGTTCCGTTTTAATTAGAATCGCATCGCATTTACATATTGAATTATTATCTTCCTTTGCAGAGATGCACCAGCAGGACGAACAAGTAAGTGCTGTGTATGTGAGTGTGAATGCAGTTGAAATGCAATCAATTCGGAATAGAAATTCCTGTAATGCATGCACCACTCAGACACCATCTATAGTGACAACAACGCCCAGAGGCATGTAACACTTCCCATTGATTTCACTTCGTCCCTGAGATTGGATATCAATTTAGTTTCAGCTTTCTTCAATGCATGCGAAATACACTGATGAATTGCTGGCAATCCATTGGTATCCTCTGCTATGGACGGACCTCCGCTTCACACTGGCACTGGCAATGCTCAAACCGATTTCTAAAAAGGAAATGAAAGACCAACACCTAATAATAGTAAAGTAAGTCACATGTTATTCCTGGATGGAACAAAATGCCAATAACACCAATCGGAACCACCACCTCGGGGGTTCAACAAGTAGGTAACATTGAGAAGAGGAACGGTTCGCAAAGGCGTCCTATCGTCAGTACGAATTCTATATGAGAGGATCCTGCATGGATGCTACAAATTGCTTTGTGATATGTTCAGTTTTAAAATCCATGTAGTTCACCTCGAAACCGGATCCTTTTGTCGTCGGATGATGTACCGAGGGGCTGTGCAGCACAAATATCTCCCCAGTGTCCTATTTTAAATCACTTAAGAGCAGCTTTTGTCATCAAACTTGAATGCACTCGATTGTAAATGACCTTTAATTGTATTTTCGTCTGTGGCATCTACCGAACGACGTTCCCCCAGGTATGAGCTTACACTATTGTGCATGTCCTGTAAGTGTTGCTGTTGCTTAAAAGAAGAAGTCACCATTAGAGCGCATGGGGCTTTGAAATCATCATCTGTTGTTTGTCTGTGGCTCATACGGTGTAAATAAGCATAAGTGGTACTGATGATGGTGGTATACTCGTCCTTCTACTTCCTCTCATTGATGTGTCACGGCATCCGACAGCATACAACCTACAGGTGGTTAACACTTTTTTGGCCTTGGGAAGTAAATACGAGTAGTTAGGCGGATGATGAAAATGGTATTTTAGTACGAGTATTCGTAATCGCCCTTTGAGTGTCGTAGACATGCCACAATAAGTATGGACAAATGCTGTTCAAAAAGTGATTAATTGCATACCCGAATAAGTCTGCATATATGTATAAGGAGGCAAATCGTCGTCGTCATCGTGTCGGTAACTCCTATCTGCAGCATTAGGTTAATTTTCCCATTTTTAACGCTTGACAGCGAAGCTTAATTTCCTTAAAAAAGGAAAACAAGCAATGCCCCTAGTAACATACTTGAATGGATGAGTTGGAGTGTTTCTCACACACATGTCGTACATATTCATATTCATACAAATGCCTCTTGCATCACCCAAAAATTTATTGCATTTACCCATAAGACTCATCAGCCCAGGCTGTAGGTAAATACATTACCTTCGTCAGTTACTTTTTTGAGAAGGAATTTCTGAAAATGTGCGGTGGCGGTGTTACAGGATAACAACAGGCACCACACATAAATAATATGAACTAATTAAGTTTTCACCCGAAAGTTCAGCTTGGTTGTAATTATTTCTTCCGGTGTAGAACCTTTTACAAATTCTTCAGATAGAGAATAACACAGTGCATAATGAAGATGCAAGAGGCTTGAGTTTTGATCAATCCAAATCGGTAACTATATAAATTGCAAGTTGTTAAAGAAAGTCTCCCGACAATACTTTGGCGTGGTTGCTGTTTTGTTTCTTTGTTAAATATGGTTACAGACTTCCGGTTGTTTTAATCTACTGGGATCTCTTGTTAAATAAAACATTGGAAATAGCAAACGAGCACCAAAAATACACCATTTCTAGAAAAAAAAACCTTGGGAATCTGGGTATTGGCAATTTCCTGTATGGACAGTGACCTTCCGTCCTTTATTTAAGACGACAGTCCTTTCTTTTTACTTCTAACCTGTATTTTTTTCTTTTTAAAAGGGCGCGTTTCGTCCTTTATTTTTTAAACTGTCCTTTTAATCATCGAGAAAAATGCACGAGTAATGAAAACAATAGATTTCAGTTTTCGCAAACTCTGTTCTAATGCGCCAACTGTAAGAATATTTTCAATAATAGATATAAATGTCTGGACCCTAATCCCAAATAAATGTAAAAACTATTCAAGATATTCTTATAACGAAATGTTATTTCTGCAAAACCTGATAAGATCTAAGAATTTTTTTAAATGGTAACGAAGATATTAAACATAATCGCTTTTCTCAAAAACGAGAAAAAGGGTCAGAGTATATCCATAATGAGTAGGGACACTCTATCTACATATGCATTTCCTACTACTACAAAGAAAAATGCAGAAAAAATCCTACAATATGTGGAAGCAGGTCAAAAGGATGTGTGTTTACCCTTATGGAACCAACGCTGTGGAAAAAAGGGTACATAATATAGTTCATTTTATTTCGTAACAATCTTTTTTTTTTAAAAGTCTATGACCGCACATTTTACAATTCAGACATTTGATACATTATCTTTCTACTGTATGGCAAACAATAAATAACTATGAATGATCGGAAGAGTTTATCGAAGGTACACAATATATTTTGCCTGTACCACTACATGCGGCGTACTTCGTAAGACGAATGATTGTGTGTTTTTTCATAATGCTTTTTTAAAGGCGACTCGAGTTGATCCTCATTGTGTGCAACTTTTTCCTTCGCGTGTACTACCTGCTTCACTTTTTTAGGGTTCCGTAGCCAAATGGCAAAAAACGCAACCCTTATGGATTCGTCATGTCCGTCTGTCTGTCTGTCCGTCCGTATGTCACAGCCATTTTTTTCCGAAACTATAAGAACTATACTGTTGAAACTTGGTAAGTAGATGTATTCTGTGAACCGCATTAAGATTTTCACACAAAAATAGAAAAAAAATAAAAAATTTTGGGTGTTCCCCATACTTACAACTGAAACTCAAAAAAAAAAATTCATCAAACCCATAGGTGTGGGGTATCTATGTATAGGTCTTCAAAACTGATATTGAGGTTTCTAATATCATTTTTTTCTAAACTGAATAGTTTGCGCGAGAGACACTTCCAAAGTGGTAAAATATGCCCCCCCCCCCCCCTTGTAACTTCTAAAATAACAGAATGATAAAACTAAAAAAATATAAACTTCCACCAAAAATTGGTTTGAACGAGATCTAGTAACTAGATTTTTTTTTAATACGTCATAAATCGTAAACCGCAATTTACCTTTCATTCAATCAACTCAAATATAAAAAAAAAAACATTTAATTTCATAAACATAAACCTTATGCGTAAACCGTGAACCATTATTTTCTGATAATAAATCTGTAATAGGTGCGTAAGTAAATAATAATTATAATTCACGCGGTACCCTTCATGGGCGATGGTTTATGGCTGGTTTTTCTGATTATTTTTTTTACTGATTACACCTAATTATGAACATCTACAATTACCCTTCAGTCAAGAATATGAAAATAAATGCTTCTTCTTTGCTTTGATTTCGCTAAAAATAGGATTGCATTATTTGCAAAATAAGGGAAATAAGTCCACGGGAACTAGTGAGAAATAAAACCACTTTCGCGAAGTGGGCCTAGTTCCCATATAAAGTGGGAAATAAATTCCAAAAGCCCTGAGTGGTTTTAGTTCCCTTTTAATATGAAGTAAATTCTCACTGTCGACTAAGAACAAAATAAAATTAAAGAGTCAAGTAGGTACTTTGAAATTTGTATTAACAAAAGAGAAATTAACTTTTAACTGAGACAGATTAATATAGGTACCGTGACCTCGCACCTACTCCAAATCAAACAGTGACCCATAGCAGGGCGGTTGCAGAGGGGCAGCATACCCCTATTCCGTAAATAGTATAATGCATATGGGGGGCATGCTGCCCCCCTGCAACCCCCCTGCTTGGGGTCACTGTTTGATTTGGAGATGGTGCGAGGTACGGTTTTGAAACTTTGGCTTTATGGCACCATGATAAGCTTAAGATTTTGCTTAAAGAGTGTGATAACAAACTGCACTTTACAGTTTTTTGTCTAGTTCTGAATGTTGGATGTTAGTTCCCTATTCTTATTTTTGAATGTGTACTAAGTTCCCATAAAAAAACGGACTTAGTTCCCACTTTACATGGGAACTAAGTCCACTTCGCGAAAGTGGTTTTATTTCCCACTATGTGGGAACTAAGTCCCTCAGTGGACTTAGTTCCCGTGGACTTATTTGCCTGAACCTGACAGAGCGCTTGGTCTGGATAACTGGAAGAAGCGTGCCCGGCATCGCAGAGGATGGAAGGCTGCAGTGTTATTACGTTCCACTTCGCGTTTCGGGATCGGGATCCAGCCGACTCAGTGAAGATGGTCGTGGGGATAAGGTGTTAGCTGGGCGCCACGCGATTTTCCCCGAATCCCGAAGCCCTTTTCGGAAGAATCGCGACTGCCGAAAAGGGTTTGCCACCCCTTTGTACACTCTGACCTAACCTGGTCCACAGGTAGGAAAACCAATTGAATGCCTCAGATAATATTAACAAAAAAAAAATTTTAATCTAATTCTAGCTACTTAAGCTATATAATAAGAAAAAAAAAATTAATAAATGTAATAATAAAAAAAGTTGGATTAAGGCTAATAGATTAAACTATATCATAGATGTATAAAAGGAAAAAATATGTATGAATTCATAAAAGTTGGAATTCGAACCCAGGACGATCGCGTGTCGAGCTAGGGGTCTTGCCCCTGTGCCAACCTCCGACCAGAACTTCTTGTTGCCGGAACCGGGCGTCACTTGAATGATCGCGTGTGTACGTCCCGTAGTGCGGTCTATTTCACGGTTCCACGGTAGAATGTCTCGTTATCGTAGGAAAACCTCAGACCTCTCCTGGCTTCTTAGACAAAATGAGCGTGCTGCAGCATAGACACAAAAAAAGGGAATATCTAAGCTCTTACCTCGTTGAGCCCTGATAAAATCACGGATATGCAAAGATTAATACTCTTAATCATGCACTGGTTACTTAAAGTCGACGATAAGCTAACATCACTCGCTATTATTATTATTATTTTTGTCCACGTACAATTCACGCACTGAAAAGGTAACCAGTACAATTCACGCACTTCCTTAACTTTAATTGCCCCTTCAATAAAAGGAATCCCAATAAACTATAGGTAGCCGTAATGATCATGGTTAGACTTCGCTCTCAGGCCAAACACCACGTGCGGATTGGGTGGTATTCAAATCCTATACATGAAGTACCTTTTCCAACCATAACGCCGAAAGAAAGCTGAAGGGGAGTGAAAATTTCGGAAAAACCTTGGCTTTAACAGTGTCTCAGCTCTTCACAGGTCGGGAGCTCGTTTAGTAAGTAACAATTGTCTATCTTGTTAAAACAAACACACAAATAAAAAAGATTTTGAAGTAGCACTGTCTATCGTTTGTAAAGTGTGGATTGTAATTTCATTTGGACATGTTGTTGCATTCAGCCATTTTTGGAATAGAAAATATTTTTTGGAATGCCAAAGTTGAGAAGGCAAATTGCATTCGTGCTTATTGTGTTGCCTGGCAGTAACTACTCTGGTTAAGTTGAACAATGTCTGATACTGCAAACCTTGAAGTAGCTCATATTAGTCAACCGTAGTCTACTGCTGCCAGCAAATTGTTTGGTCCGTAAATCAAGCGCTGCATGATGCAAAATATATATTTTTCAAGATAGTGTTAATATCCAATTGGTATTGGTTATATGAGTGCCTATTTTTAAAGAACTTCTTACAGAACTTTGTACTAGAGAAAAGTTTATATTGCTGCTGGAAAGCATATTATAGTCCCAGTTCATATGACCCTCTTCGATGTTCGACTGTTGCATGTTGCGAACCGCTTAAGAAGCTTCTGAAAGGATCCTCAAAAACCGCTCTGTTGCGTGGTGCACGTGCTGCTTACTAACTTCAGTATGGAAATCGTACTGTAGGAATATATTATGTACTTAGACTTAGTCTTAGAATTTCCATAATTTTTTGTATTGCTTTCTCTGGTTTGTCCAACATCGTTATACTAACACAACTTTGTGAAACATGCGATTGTTGGATTAACACATCTAATCCGTCCGGACCTTTCATACTTTCTTTGATAAAGTAGGAAGGTACGGCCCTGTAGGGATGCAGTGGATGCAGAAGTCCAGATCAACACCTCCTCGTTAAAGCAATGCAGGACATTGCAAACTTTTATAAAAACGCTGTCATAATATATATTATTATAGAAAACTATATATTAAAACGACTCAATTCAAAGAGTAAACTGCTTTTAGAAGTCCAACGAGAAAGAATTGAAGTATACAACTTTTTCTTTTGTTCCCACTTCCATTAGCAACAAAAAAAACTCGGATATGATATTGCATTAGCTATTAAATATCCATGCAAACGTTTCTAAAGACTTTTCTTATAGCTATGAAATGCGAATGCCTCGTCTCGGCAACAGGGTGGTAACCAAGAAAATCATTACCCACATCCGAACCTAATTCAATTTCTTTACTACTTTCTTTGGGTTCCTTGGGTTGCTAGTACCTCTAACAAAGCAAGAATGGGGAAAAAATAAAGAGACATTTTTTCACCTTTTCATCCATTCAATAAAGCCAGACATACGGACGTTAACAGTTTGTCTGACGTCCTTTGAATTTTTGGTTTTTTTTTCTTGCGTCAAACTGCCTTTGAAATCATGTGCATACTAGTATGTGTGAAGATACCTACGTTCTTTTTGTTGCTTCCGTCTCTTGTTATAACCATGTTTCAAGTGATCCTTGATGTTTAGAGTTTGAAAAGTTTTTCTCCTCACTAAACATCTTACATTGTATGAGGTGGGAAGTTTCACATTAACAGTGACAGTAACAGAAATGTCATTGAAATTTTTTTCTAATTCAACCAAAAAAAGGAGAGCACTTGTTATGCCTGTTTCGCTGATATACATAAGTACCTATAATCCCGATATACTGAACGTAAACCTTTTTTCTTTTCTTATTCTTAAAGGAAAAGTATCCCATCTTCACATTTGCAGGTAGAATTTTACATTAGATGAATTGGCGTATTTTCTTCTTGGTTCTTCCTTTGGGTCGCTTGCACCCTGACCCTACAACTAAATCGTTTTTGAATGTAGGTACTCAAGCTCAAGGGGTGGCTCATAAAGGGAACGCCATGGGAAAAGTTAAATAAATATAGGAGAAGCATAAAATAGAAAAATAAAAGGCAACAGAAAAATTGTCTCCCAAAACTTAATCGAGCGCGAAAAAAAGATTTAAATTGAGTGATTTTCTTTGAAACGAAGAAGTAAAAAAGCAAACACAAGGATATGAATACGGGACGACGGCGTTGCATTAGTTGTGAAAAGCGTCCGATTTAAGAGATCAAGACTTGTAATGAAGCCGACGATTTGATTTGCATAAAATACTTATTCCTTGTAGCAGAACAAGTAGTTTGATTCCATTCGGCTGCAATATCCTCTTTGCCGCCTTTTTGCTTGAGTGGTAATGATGGTGATGATGGTGACTATGTGAGTTCTGCATATTGCCCCTTTCGATTACACTGTCAAGTGGAAAAGATTGAATAAGGCATATTATTCGGTTAAATAAGATTTGCATTGAGCAGAGGCTATAAATCAGATGGGAAAATATTTATCTTTTTGATAATAAATCGCAAATGAATGGTGATGGAGATGCATCCTTTGGGGCTTGGGAATCGATTTCGTTAGTTTTAATCCGTAAGAGAGTTTTTCATTGTGAAGGGCATTCAGATTAAATTGTATAGGTGGTGATTTTTGAAGATGGTACCTAGTTTGGCATTTGGTTTTCCGTGCTTCTTTGCATATCTTTCAAGCAATGGCGTTAGTGAAAATAGAAACGTTGGCTTTTATTAGTCCCATATAGGCTAATCTATTACCAACGACCATACCACGTCGAGTTAATCGGTTCTCGTCAGATCACCGCAATTAAACGACGTAGGCCGCGGTTAGTACCTGGATGGAGGACCGCTTAAGAACAACCGCGTGTCGTTGACCAGTCCCATCTACGAGTTGAGGTAGATAATACATAGGTGGTATAACAATGGACCTAAAGTGGTCTAAGTGTGTCGGCTTCTGCCGACAGCCACCTAACCTAACCTAACCGAACCGAGGCTAATCTAAGCATGTTGAATGCAACAACAACTGATAATATGTCTTATTCAACACTGAGCAGAGTAAGCTCAGAGCCCTCGGATTTTGTTCTCAACTTGAGCACTTCATATGATAACAATCATGTTTATTTTTTTAATGCAAATTAAAAAATTGTATTATTACGCCAGAAAAACAACCTTTGACAAGTGTTTGAATTGTTTTCCGTCTTCCAGTACAAACAAAGATTTTTTTGACAGCTCACTAATCTGAGAGAAAAACACCTTTTATTAGTTAGGTAATACTACTTTTTCATTAGGTATAGCCGAAATGAGCTAATTTGGAAATTAGCTGAAAAAGTGTTTTCATTTCAAGTTGCTAATTCGGTTTGACAGCTTGACAATTTTTTCGTTTTAAAGCATTTATGAAACCAACACGAAAGCTCGGAAACGGAAGCAGGAATGATAAATTTATACCAAATGCAAATACATTTATGTATGTTACTACTCTTATAGAGTTTACAAATTGTATATATGTAAGAGTTTTGCCCGTGGAGGGACCTCGCACCTACTCCCAATCAAACAGTGACCACAAGCATTGGGGTTGCAGGGGGGCAGCATGCCTCCCCTATTGACACCACTGTTTGTGGAATCTACTTGCGATTTCGCAACTAATCCCACAAACAGTGCAATGCCTATGGGGGGGCCATGCTACCCCCCTGCTTGGCGTCACTGTTTGATTTGCAGTAGATGCAAGGACAAATTGTTGAAAACAGCACCAATGGAAAGTGAAATAACGCTAAATTGTTTGAAGATGGTCTTATTTCGTAAGGCCTTATTTCACGGCACCGATATAAATTGCTAAAAATAAATTGTTATATTTTGTTATAAATGAAATTATACAAAAACCTCATAAATAACTCCATTTCATCTTTGCTCTTCAGTTATAATAGATAAATTCTCAAATTATAGATTGGAAATTACATCGCAAAATTTACGGTGGAGTAATTGCTCATCAGGCCGACCAATAAAAATGTTGAAGGGCTAATTCCCTGAATCCTGATCATAACCTCTTCGTAAATTGCGGAAGAGGATGCATGTATGTAAGAGTTTATAAATGAGCACTGAAGCAAACGGCGGCAAATTGGTACATTCCTTCCACGGATTTGTTTTAACGTCCTTAAAAAGTAGGCGTGGCAAACACTTTGTACGAAGGAAATATTAAGAACGAATTTATCTACATACTTTGCGAAGAATGGGACTTTCATTTCCATTGGGTTCTTCTTTTTTTTTAAATAGTGGGCGTGTCAATATGGGGGTTTGAAAATTATATGCACTTCAGCATATCTCGGCCCTTAAAAGTAAATATTCCAAATTTCAGCTTTCTGGCTCGAATTTTGATTTTTTCGATATTACGTTTTATTTTTAAAAATTGTGGGCTGATTTAAAAAAATTAACTCTTAATATATTCGGGCCTAGAGAGCTTGCTATCTCAATTTTTTAAGGGCCCCAAAATTGACATAAAATTGATAAAATTGATAAAATACATATGTTAGGTTAGGTTTATGTGGCTGTCGGCAGAAGCCGACACACTTAGGCCAATTTAGGCCCATTGTGATACCACGTATGTATTATCTACCTCAACTCTGTAGATGGGACATTATAGGACATTTTGCATTTAATTTTCTTGTGAGCTCTTCTAGTCTAGGGTTCTTTTTTTCGTCGGGATTCGGCAAAACATAGCTGTGTTATTAAAATTTAACGTTTAAATATTTTCCATAAGGAGTTCTTTGAAGGAACCCATGCAATATTAACTTTGTCTGCTATTTTCATTGCTTTCGGATGAAAACATACATGATCGCTGACAAGAAAATGCGAAACAATCGAACTCGACACTAAAGCTGATGTTCGATACCTTAATGCCGAACTCGCATAATTCAGTGACTTATCCTTCCGTTCCATCGAGTAGGGCGCAATGGTAATATACACACGAACGGGCGCAATTTGCTTCACAAATACATTCGGAGTATTTCCAGTAACAAACATTTTTTGACAACAAAAGTATAATTTAAATAATAAATGATCTCAGATCAAGCATAGACCTTTTGCATAATCAGATCAGAATTTTAAAAACGGGCACAATATCTCTTGCAAAACAACAGAAAAATGCAGCGTAGTCAAATTTACAGAAAAAAAAACAAATATATATAAGAGAGAGTGGGGATTGAAGGGACACAGGAGGAATGGGACATTCGCTTTTTCCAAGACCATCTGCTTTCTTTTGGTTTTGTTGATCACAAAATAGTTCCTAATAATGGAAATAGATCAACACACCCACTCCGTTTTCGACTTTGAGAACCAATGCCTTTGAGTGGGATGGAACACATTAGCACCTCAACCTCAACTTTGACTTCAACATTAGGCCTCAATTCTAAATTCGTAATTGAAGTGCAAATCGCACTAACCTTTTGGCGATTTTTTAGTTACCCGAACATACAAATGCTTATATTTTGAACGAATCTTCTCTGTTGTTTGTATTTTGAAATAATTTGCTTTTTTATTTACAATCATTTTTGTTCGCTATCGAAGTTACATTTTTCAATGTGGTTGAATCGACTTCAAACGCTGAAGTTCTCGCTCCTGTGAAATTCAAAGTCAGAGTTGAAGTGTTGATCTTTTTCTACCATAAGGCTGTATCCTTCGGCCAACAAAACCAACAAAGTATCCATGTATCCATCGGCCAACAGCAGTCGAGTGTAAAAAAGGTATTTTGTGCAAAAAAAAAGGAAAATACGTGGGTCAACTTTGAGTAAAAACAATTATCAAAGAGTAACCGCATTGTGCAAATAAGTGAATTTAATAAGTCTACACTTATTATAAAACGAATAAAGTCCAATTTAGTTAAGTGTGTGCAATAATTCAGGAGACATTTTTTTTAACTTTTCAAAGTGCCTCACAGGATGATTGTGGCACAACCATGCGCAAGATCGATTGGGCACTTTCGTGATCCATCTGAATGCCTGGATGGGTAATAAAGGTTTATTCTTTTTTTACTTTTTTAGCAACATGGATCATCTGAGTTGGGTAAAAGCACGTCTTTTTGTTTATAACCTATTCTAGGGGTATATTAATTTTGACGCATAGTTTGTAACATACCTTAATATTGCCCGTAGACCCCTAAAAGTTACTATATTTATGATCAGCATCGATAGTAATGTCGATCTAGCCATGTCCGTCCGTCCGTCCGTCCGTCCGTCCGTCCGTCCGTCCGTCCGTCCGTCGGCAAAAATTAGGCCTTTAAACTGGACCTAGAGAGCTGAAATTGTAACCATATACTCTCTAGGGTCCCGAAATAATCAAGTTTACGAATTTTTGAAATCCGCCCACAGACACGCCCACAAACTCAAAAAAACAAAATTTTGGAAAAAATCGAATTTTGAGCTAGGAAGCTGAAATTTTTTATATATGATCTATGACTCCTAAAGCTGCTCGGGATATAAAATTTTCAAAATCCGCCCACTGGCACGCCCACAAAAAAATAAAACAATTTTATTGAAAAACCAAAATTTGAGCTAGGGAGCTGAAATTTATAATATATACTCTCTAGGGGCCCTTTAAGCTCATGTGTTAATTTTTTTTTAAATCCGCCTACTGACACGCCCACAATTAAATAAAACAATTTTATTGAAACACCCAAGTTTGAGCTAGGGAGCGTTTTTTTTTGATAAAATCCTTTAAATGTTATATAACAAAATATGTAGAGCGTTCTTAACAATTTAACCATACTTAGACTTTTGTCACGCCCACTTATGAGGGATAGGAATAAGAATAGGGTATCCAACAGTTCGCCCAAGCGGACTGTAGCCCGTCCCTATGTTTTTTCATTTTTATTCGTATCTATTCATTAGCTACTTATATTTTTTTTTTTTATAACTTAAGTTTTGTTTTTACTCACCATATTTTGCTCAAATTCAATTAATATTGGTCACTAGGTATTCCATCACATAATGTCCCATTCCTCCCAGAAGCAGGAGGAATCAGAGAGATTGAGGTAGGTTCATTCACTAAAATATAACTCGTATTCTGGTTAACATTGCGTTAGTTTTTTTTTTTCAAAAACGCCACCATGTTTCCTTATGTTCAGGAAAAAATTTGTATCAAATTAAAATAACAACTTTACTTACAGACGTTCAATCAAGAAATGCATCCTCCGATTGGGAGGGGAATGCAAAATGATGAAGCTACTGCGAAATGCATATTTTTTTGCGCCAAAAACCAAGTAACGGTATGGGAGTTCTTTGCAGCTGTAAGGTTATTGATTACTGGCGATGTGCTATTTCGGCCCCAGAGCGTTCAAACTGTATTTCCTTTTTCTTTCAGAGCTTGATCAGAGCGCGATCTTTGAGCCCAGAATAACTAATTGACTGAGCAGTCTGCGTACATAAAAAACTGAACACAGCCAAAAAAAGATGTAGAGTAGGAAAAATAAAGGGAAAACGAAATCAAAAGTAATTAATAATAATATCTATTTTCTGTCTTAGAAAGTAATAAAACTTATCGAAAATTTAACATATGATAGCTAGTCATATAATAGCTGAGGGCGGCAAGTGTGTTTCATAAAGAAATCAGAACGCTCTGAACTAGAAAATAACCCCTTATTTATGTAGTGCTTTGAATTGAATCTGTGCCATACATAATAATAAAGTGCCCTGTAATCTGATCGAAACCTTGTAGGTACGGGAACTGGCAGCACGTTCATCTTACGGCCACAGAGAATGCTGCAATAAATGCTCATTTAAAATGTTTGAAATTGCTAATTATTAAACGCCTACTATTAGGCTGAAAAATATTAATATGTGCAATATCTAAAAGTATGCAACATGAGTTATTTGAAATAATCGCTTCCGTCTAATTTTCTCCCTGACCTCGTTCAGCTAACAAAATATGGTATGAACGCAAAAGCAACGAAACATCGTCAACCTCACGCGCTTACAGGTGACAATGTGCCTTACATAATCTTAACTGCTTTTATGACAATTTTTCTCTCTTCGAAATACATACCGGTGAATTAAAAATGACATTGGAACTATTGACTGATATATTTTTATGTAATAATAATTCTTTTACCTACTTAGGTACATATAGTGGAATATCGGGGGAAACGAAATATGTTGCCTACCTTCCTTCAGAATTACTCAAAACCACCCCTTAGGCTTATTTCAATCATAACAAGTCTTGTCTCTTGTTTGAAATTCGTTTTCTTTTTGAGTTACTTGTGGTAAGCTTTTTACTCAAGTAATCAAAAGCTTTTTCACTACTGCTCAGTGGATTTGTGTTGCCATTCCATAAGCCGAGAATTGGTAGTCTATTCTCTATTTCTATTCGATTAGGTAGATATCATTCGAACACTGACCATTGGTCATACCTACATCGCTCTTTTAAAGTACGATATAAACATAAATGTGTATGCACAGCATATGAAACTAGCCCAATAAATATTTTTGTTCTCATAAGGCTTTTCAAGAGTCTTATAAGGGTAAATCCAAAGAGCTTACCTCTTATTATTTCACTGTCGAAGGGTGCTTGAAGTATCGGTGGAGAGCCTTATAAGGTTTAAATGGCCCATCTATAAGAGTTATTTCCCATCTTATAAAGATACTGCAACTCTACTTATAAGAGCTGCGAAAGCCTCGTAAGGAAACTATTAATGTTTTATGACAATAAATAACTGGTGTCAGCTAGAGTGTCGTTAAAAAGAGGGGCACATATGTAACGTTATTAAAATTTCACGCGATTATTTATTTCGTAGCAAAAGGTATTTTAATCAGAACATGTTGTCAAAAAGATTTAAAGATGTTTTATAAATGATGAGGTCGAGGAGACATAAATGTAATGGAGATACTAATAATGGACTATGTAAATACGTTATTCTGCGTAATTTATCAACTAAAGCAAACACTTTAAAGTTTCTTTTAACAGTAGCCGTGTTTCTTTGCACGCGGATATAGGGATAATTTGAAATTTGCATGTAAAATACAACAACAACTTATCCTATATACGCTAACTTTAGCGGGAATAGCTATCGCCGCTAAGTCCTTTAGCGGGGATAAACAGTGCTTCCAAAATCCATTTTCTTCGTTTCTGATGAATCCTTCCGATGATTTTTTCAGGAAATGTCAAAGTTTGACAACCCACCGACTACTCACACATCCCGCCGAATATTTTATTCGTGATTTTATTATTATTATTTTTCAAACTTCATTTTAAGGGTAATTGAATTTAGCAAATCTGTTAATGTGGAATTGTTTTTCATAATTTTAGATCATGCTTGGCATCAATTTCAATTGACAGAAGTAAATATTTTTCAATTTCAGGATTTGCAATACAAATTTCTTAACTACAACTTACTGCTGTGTCACGGTGCATGTCATAGGTGCATGTGTGCTGCCAAGTTTTTTTTTGATGAATTCTTAACCGGCGATAGTCGTTTTCTGATGCCATCCCTATATCCGCATGCAAAGAAACACGGCTAGTATTGTTCTCTTATAAAAGGCTTCTGATGAGATTAGAACTCTTTGACAATTGAAGATTCGCCGTCAGAGTTCAAAAATATTTTTATTTGGCGAGTTAAGGTCTTGCGAATCCTTGTAGTATTATGCTCTTATAATACGAGCACTATGAGATCTGATTTACGTTTTGACAGTGTTCGTTGACGAGTGTTGTGAGAGTCTTAAGAGCGCCTTTTCCAAGTTTTCAGAGTTTAGCTCTGAGAAATTGTTAGTTAGTTAGAAAACACTTGAACATAATAATTTTATTCGTCATTTTTGTCGAATATCCGTACATTCTGCAGTGCATATTTAACAAAGTAGTTTATATAGTCAAACTAATTCACTTATATTGTATTCGACAAATGAAACCAGATTCTGTTACAACACGCAAGCGGTTACACTTGTCACAAAAAAACAATCTTTGAATTTTCCACAAGAATGAATTTGAAAAAAAGCCAACAGTCAAATGATAAACCTAATTCGGCTTACCAGTCAGTAGGTGGAACGCGCCGAAATGTTGTGAGTTGTGACTAGACTTTGACAAATAGTTTGGAATTCGACATTTGCTTAATATAACCGTGCTGAATTATTAAAATTCAATATATTTCGTAGAATTAATCACATATTTCGCTCTTGGAATAGTAATATTTCCAATTGTCTGTTAAGTGGCAATAAATTAAAATACCTAACGTATGTCTAATTTTGTCTTTTTTCAGTACGAGCAACAGAAGTTTTGGCTTAGTGTTTTTGAGGTATATTTTACTGTTTTATGAAAAAGTCTTGGGGTAAGGTAAATGAAACTAATTTTCAAAATAGATGTTAATAATACCCACAAAATGCATTCCTTGATTTGATGAAACCTGATAACAGAGTCTCTAGAAAGTTATGCAGAAACTTAACCTTTTTTCAAGTTGGGTGTAAAGTAGGTTACGTTGAAGAAGAATCGGAATGAATTAGCTTATTTTTACTTAAGTGATGAAGTTCAGTCATTTTCAATTGACATTAAAGCTCATGTCATGACTTAAGCTGGCTTAAAAAAAATGTTTCTGAATGGTTTTTATGCAAAACTGACATAAGCTATTATAAAAAATCCAACTATCGTCCAAATAAACTTAAGCCATTCCATTTTTTTGTGATTGCAGGACGAGTTATTGGCGTAGAGTTATGAAACTCAGACTAAAACAAAACCAAGAAAAAGGAAAAAAAAATAAGCAATTAACGGGATTTTCACTTTAGTTATTACCACAGTCATAAATGCAATAAATGTAGTCTACTCCGCAGTTTGTATCGTCGTTCGTTACCGCAAGTCGCGCTCATGTGTCATCTGTAAAGTCCTTATGGTTGTGGTATTAGAAATACCTATACCCACATTTTGAATTATCAAAAAAACTTAATTTTCTTTACTTCTCTAAAAATTTTAAAAATAATCCGTTGGATGAAATTTAGCCAAGATTTAATGCAAACGACACACGACCTTAAAAACATCCGCTTACAATATTTCGACCTACTTTTATCGGCGTTTGATATCAGATGTGTATCCAGATGTTTCTTGTATAAAAAAAGTTCGAGAATGGGATATTTCTAAAGATGATATTTTCCCACCGTCAGCACATCTTATAGGCTGCGTTTATGGGTAAACGTATTCTCGTCGGCCTATGCGAATCGCGAACTCGCTGCTAGTGATCAATTACTAGCATGCATACGGAGGTGTCTTTTTAGCGAATCCGTCGTACAAGATGGACACGTTTATTAAACTTGTCCATGAGAATCAATGTTTTTAGAATTTTTCAGAAATTTGTAAGAGACGGGGGTGCAAATGATGAAATTCTACCGAAAGGTTAACGTTGATGATGTGGCAGCGAAATCACTGGTGTCATAAGGGGCCGGCACACATATTAGGCCACCATCACACATTAAAATATATTTGTCCAAGATTCATCAAAAAATAAGATAAACATCACGGCTCATGTTTTATGAGGTTTACAGTTTTCTCCTTTAATCTGATAATGTAATCTCAATTTGGGTTTTTTTTTTCATTTGATCTCCTTTAGATGTGCGAATACATATTTTTTTGCAGAAATTCAAGACAAACGATATCATTTCGCGCACTTGCTCTTCCTCTAAAGGTGTAGCTAGGCGAGCTTTACTGCTTCATGGAACAGAAAATGACAGAATGTAGAGCACTTCTAGGCAAGGTTGTAGCTCATGGAAAACCAAATGGCATTCTTTCTGTACACCTCAGTTTCATTAAACCCACATATTTATGTATGTTCGTGGCGTGCATTATACCCACCTATTTATGTGACCCTTCTCAACTAACCACATGGTGATTAATGATAAAGAGAATTCTTTTTTCTTTAAGTTTAAAAAAAAAATATTTGTGTTTTTGATTTATAAGATCAACAACCCACTTTTTATCTTCCCAAATCCCCAAATCCCGGAACACTGTTCAATACTTTTTTCTTAAAAAAGATATCGGAGATACCTTTTTCTGATACTATGTGAGCTAAACCTTTATTAACAGCTTTTCTTGGTATTAGGAAAAAACATAACCGCAGCAACACCAATCAACCATGTGTTCGCAAAACTTTTGACAGCGGCATGTGTATTGCTTTTATACTGTGCAAACTAACCGAGTGAAATTAGAATGGAATGGTGGAATGGAGTATTGCGATTTCATATTCTCGCTCTCAATTGTCTTTGTCGTTTCCTTTTCTCTCTTATTGAACTTTCTTGCCGTATCATTTCCCTTCATTTTCGCAACATTGCCTTGCCAACTTTTCGCATTGTAAAAAATTCCACTCAAAAGTCAAAGTTACGATACAACGCAGGCATAAAATAAGAGAAAAACCCTTCGTTTTTGGAATGAATCGTAAATAACAAAAAGATAGAGACTGTGTAGTGTGTGTGTTGTGTGATGACAGAATTTTTGCACAAGGTGAGTTCCAAATTAAATAAGTTCTCCAGAAAATATCGAAAGCAATTCTGTATTAATTTCGCGCGTTTCGAGTGAATCAATTGACGTACTTAATGTTATCACAGAATTGGCCGGTATCTATCGAGATACAAACAGATGCCACACAAGACACGCAAAATACGAACCGAAAGTTCACGCAAATGCCAAATTGTGTCAGAAATATTTTTTTCTTGCTGCCGTCAAAATATACATTTTTGTTGAATGTAATTGAGTGCGTGGGAGTAGGTGTTTTTTTTTGGTGTGAGTGCGAAATTAAAGATACCGGTTTATTCTGGAAAATTGGGATATTTAGATGCACATCTGTTGATTATGTACAGTACATTGTCTATGTAGGAACCTTCAAAAAATGCCCACACATGAGGGTGGCACCATAACATAACAACGATTAGTAATCCATAACTATGGCAGCTTTACAGGTGCACATAGGGGGTACCTACCTACTCGCGCATTTCCACTTGGCAATTAACTAAATCTGACTAATTCAGTTATTAGGTACATGCATATAAATACATAATATGTAGTTAAAAATAAACTCACGCGTTCACTTAAGGGTTGCACATGTGTGTTTGGGCAAGTATTTTGGCTGCCAAAAATGTTCCACCTATTTCGACAAGCGAAGTATGTCCCACGAGGGGATGATATCAGCCGCAATGTTTGTGTGCTAAGTCATATTGCAGTAGAAAATATAAAGTCTTAATTAAATATAAACAAATTCAGTGGGGAATAAAGTCATAAACTCACAAGTAAATATTTGTTATAAACAAAATTATGTGTTACACAATTTGTGCTCCTATCAGAAAGAGGGTTGCTCGGTGGTGTACTTGTTATCTTAAATCTACAAACTGGGAGTTTTTTTTTAAGTTACGTCTCCCTTAACCTGTTTTAACAACAATTCAGTGTTGGAATAACTTTTCAAATAATTACTTGTCTTTTGGAAACATGGTCTGGCTGTAGATTAAGCACGTCAAACTCGCGCCCAGCTATGCTATAAGCAGACCCCGTTTAATTTAATTGTATTTGCATGTTCACGAATATAACGAAAATCATTTGTATACCCTATTCTAAGGGTACCTATATTATTGTTGACTTATAGTTTGTTAAATACCTTAATATTGCCCGTAGACCCCTAAAAGTATACTATATTCGCTATCAGCATCGATAGTAATGTCGATCTAGCCTTGTCCGTCGTCGGTAAAAATTAGGCCTTTAAACTGGAGCTACTAAGCTGAAATTTGGACCTTATAGTCGCTTGTGACCTGAAATAATGAAGTACATGAATTCGAAATTTTTATTAGGTAGGTATCCTCCCACAAAAATCCTAAAAAAAACAAATTTATCGAAAAAATCTAATTTTGAGATAGAGAACTGAAATTTTTAATATATACATAGTCTTTAGGGCCCCAAAATGCTCGGGAATTATTTTTTTTAAATCCGTCCACTGACGACCACAACTAAAAACAAAAATGTTTTTTTTCGAAAAATCAAAGTTAGGAGGGTGAAATTTAAAATATATACTCTCTAGGGGCTCTTTATGCTCATTTATAAATGTTTCTAAAATCCGCCCACAAAGTGGGCGTGTACTTTAAAAAACAATATCTTTTATGGAGGAATCATTTACTAAGTATTAGTTAACCGTTTTGTCAATTCCCTTATATAAAGTTTTCTGCTACGACTTTTAGGGGTCGTTTTTTACAAAAACTTTTTTCAACAAAATCCTTTAAATTTTGAATAACAAAATAACATTTCTCCCACACTTACATTTCTTGTCATGCAAACTTAATGAGGGATAGGAATAGGAATAGCGTATCCAACAGTTCGCCCAAGCGGACTGTAGCCTTCGCCTAGGTTTTTAACACAAAACAATGCAGGCAAATTTTAGTTCCACGCCATCATAGTGGACATTTTTAGACTTAAAATAAAAATTAAGATCAGATACATTACTCACATTCGGGCTTAAAACTAATCACTGCAAGCAAAATGTTCCCAGAAGTAGGAAAGCTCTTAGTATCAGAGAAGAGGTGCACAGGATGAAAACATTAATACTTACGTTTCAGCATCGAAAAATCTGTCGATCTAGCCATATCCGTCCCGAATTATGAAGATCCTAACTTCGAGCTAGAAAGCTGAAATTTTGAACTAGGTATTCTCTAGGCGCCGAAATGATCAAGTTTAAGGATTTTTAAAATCCGCCCAGTATTTAAAACTGCCGCTTGATAGAAATGAAGGTCATGGTCCTCGCAAAGTAGACAAAGCCTTTCTTATCAATTTGGCCATTCAAAATGTTTGCCAGATGTAGGTACTGTTTTTTGACAATTTTGACATAGACATTTTTTTGCGAAGAAATCTTTAAAAAAAAACTGCAAAAACAATGATAACAAATGTGTGGACAATTTCCTTCGTAACAATTCACTTATTAAAAATTTGGTGCACACCCACTGTTTAGGGGCGTTTTTTATTAAAACGTTTTTTTGGATTAATTGCTTAAAACCAAAAATTACACTATAAGAATAATATGTTTTCTGACAATTTCCATGAGAAGGCGCTGAAACAAAGTCTTTTGCCACGGCTACTTTTAAGAATGGTTTTGACCAAATTTTCAAATGTTGGTTATATTATTGAAAACAAACAATGTTCCAAAACATGTCACCCCCTTTACGGGATAGGAATAAAGATATGGTCTCCAACAGTTTGCCCAACCAGTCTATGGCCTTATGTTTATTCTTCGAATTATTCTTTCTCTTTAACTACGAGGTTTTGATTTTGGCTAAAGTGGTCATAAGTCGCCCTCTTCACTTCACGATTTAAGCCTTTGTAAAACAAAAATAAGCTTTTAATATTTTTTGCACCCCACATAAACTAAGACCTTGACCTGCGGTAACAATTGAGATGGACATAATGTATAGATCTTAATTTTAGCTCCTATACAAAATGCAAGTTTATATAATATACGCAAACAAAATATGGTCCTCATTAAGCAACAACAAATAATATCTTGTACTTTGATAAATGTCTGTTAACGTTCTAATTTGAAGCTAATTACTATAATAGTGAGTAGGTACCTATAGTACCTATAGAGTACACAAAATTACAAAACCGAGCCCTATTGGATACATGCGGTATGGTTACTTTGGCACAAATGTTTGAAGGAAAAACAAGGGATGAAATTGAGTGAGAACACTCAATTAGTTTTAACTAGGGTATGTATGGAGCGTTTGGTAATTTTAGGAACATGGTTTTCAAGACAGCAGTTTGTCATATCTTTGTTCACTAATTTTAGTACATATGTAGATGTACATATAATAATTTAAACTAAAAACTTTTTAAATCATTTAAATATTTAAATTTGAGGCGACTTTAAAGTCTAGTACTTACGCAGTTCCAGCTGAGTTTGAGCTTTAATTTTTCTTTTCAAACATTAGAAAACTCTTTTCACTTCACTTCATTTTCTTCTTATTTTGTTCCTTTTCTTCGTTGATCTCAATAACTTTACATTGCAAAAAGTTTTATAATACTCAGACAAAAAAAAAAGATCTGCAGTACGTTACAAAAGTAACAGGACGACGTTAAGAATAATAAAGTCAAGTATTTTTCATTAATCAATAAAAAGCGTATAGAGAATTTAATCGATGTTTATTTTTTAAATATTTAATTTGTAGGTGTATGATAGTAAAAATGGTTAGAACTTATCATTTCTAACTATTTTTTTTTTTGAAGACAAGTTTAAAGCATAAACCTTGGCCGCCAACTTCAAATTACTGCGTCACTAAGATTCGCGTTTCGCTTTTCAAGGAACGAAAGAGGTCACGCGAAAGCGAAAGATTCGTGTTACTACATCAAAATTAAAAATTAAAGTTAGAGTTCAACTTTCAGAACCTTAAAGGAAATATTTTGTAGCAGTGGCTCAGTGGTTACTGAGTTGGACTCAAAATTTTTTTTTATCAATTCTGTTCTTAAATTTACCAAACATTCCAATAATACCCTAGTTAAACCTATTTGAGTGTTCACACTCAGTTTTATACCCAGTCTTTCTTTCAAACATTTGTGCCAAAGTTGCCATGCAACATGTAATGGGGTTCGGGTCAGCATTGCCGCAAAATAAAAATGGTACCACACTTCCTAAAAAACGTGTCATTTCCTTAAAAAACGTGCCAAATAAAAAAAAAAAATTATTACTTCTATAGGGTTTTTCCAGAGAACGAATTTTTTTTAGTAATTAAACAGGGCTATTTATTAGTTAATATTAAAGAAGAAACACAAATAAACAACTTATTTTCTAGGAATTCAATGACTATACCCTGTCCGGAATTAATAGTCAGTACACTGAAGATAGGACGTTTGTTTCTCCCGCTTGCTATAATGCTTTACACAAACTTGTCGCTCTTTAAAGCTCTCTCAGGGTTGCCATAGCTTCCAATATTGATCGTCACAAATCAAAGAGACCACCAAATGGTGGGATATTTAGAGAACGTAGCGACCGCACTGACAATATTTCTCTCTCCCCTTAAGCGCTGTACTGACTATTATTTCCGGATGGAGTATAGTAGTTATTCATTAATATAAAACATATATAATGACATAATAAAGTTTTTGTTATAAAATTTAAATGAACAAATTAGCTAAAGATTTGAAATTCTGACAGTTGTCGGCTTTTTAATTTCATTACACGACATTAAAGCATTAATTAATGAAACTAAAAAAAACGTGCCATATTGCCATTTTTCGTCCCATCGTCCCCCATCGGCAACGCTGGTCCGGGTTGGTTATTTTTTCTCTGTTGTGCATGTCCTCATAATTATTATTATAGCTAATTGACTTCAAATGGGAACTTTAACTGAATTTTATCAGAATATAAGATATTATTAGTTGCTCCTAAATGACGAGCGTATTTTGTTTGTACATAATTGATTCATAAACATAAACGAGAAAAAACAGGCGACTCAATATAAAATAGCTCTAACTTAATTGTTTTGATTATTTGCAAAAAGAGCATGTTGGGTCGTTAATTTAACAACTCAAATTTGTTGAAGGAATTCATAAATTCGTTGATTTGAACCTGATGAATACATTTAAAATTCAGCCAATGGTCACACTAACGCTTTTTACCTTTGGATACCTGAGTTCTTGAGTGAGTGTGTACTCAATGCGTCAGTGCTATAAAAGTAAGGATATTGAATTGTGTTTATAAATTTACTACAAATTAAAAATAATTAATTTGACGCAAAAATTGCATCGAAGGAATGGTTAGCAAAAATCTCCAATTTGCGTGATTTTAATATTTAAATCACTCAAAACTTGACATGGCTGAGAAAGAAATATGCGGGAGAGCATACCTACCACCTACCTACCTAGTAGTTTTTATACCAATGCTACGTTAGTTGTGCAACAAGTGCTTGAGCTAAATCTTCAGTAGATTTTATTCGATAGACGATTAAGAGCTTTTGAGTGCAATTTCATAGCCGTTTACAGCCTTATTCACGAATGTATTCTAGTGTCTTTCGAAATGAAATAGGCAAACCATAAGCACTTCCAAAAGAGTACTACAATCTGAGTGCCCCAATGAAATATATTGGAGTGAAGAAAACGAGTACCTACATTTTAAACTCCTTTTTGACCTTATATAAAAACGAAATAACAGAACAGCCTCCTGGTGAACAGGATATAGGAATACTGAAATATTTTCGGCGAGAATATAAATTCAAAATCGGGCTGAGTTGAGAGCAACATAATATAATTACATATGTCAGTAATTTATGATTTAAACTTTCTAGTGGCAATATTTATAGATGTAATAGGATAGGTATGCGATATTTGGATACAGCGTTGGCACATATCATTAAAATAAAAAATAATTGAATTCATGTTCAAAAACTTATTTGAAAATTCTCATAAAAAAATCTTTGCACCCAATTTAATCATTCAACTTAATGTTTGTAAAAGCTAAACTAAAACTTTTCACTTAAGAATAAAACGTCGTATTGAGACACCTGCCTCAAGAGGCTGTGGATATTTTCACCACGCTGTTTAACAATGCGTTGAATAATGCACATTATCCAGCGTATTGCAAGGTAGCTTGGTACACCCCATCCCGAAAAAGGGTAAAGATAGGATGAACCCTGCCAATCTCTGGTCGATTAGATTGCTTGAGAATATTAGCAACGTCTTTGAAAAGGTTGTCAATAGAGCCCTGTTGAAGTGGGTCAAGGATAATAACATAATTCCGGACAACCAGTTTTGCTTCAGGGCGGGGGATGATACTATTCATGCCGCATCAGAACCAATGCACGGTTGCTTGCTTGGTTGATTTTGAGAAGGCTTTGGACACCGCATGGTTCAAGGGACTTTTCTACAAGTTGACCAGGCGGGGGATGCACAAACCTTTGCTATATGTTATTTATAATGTGCTTTTGGAAAGAAGTTCGCTGTCTAATGCGGCAACGTGACTTCGAGCAGATTCTTTGAAATTGAAAACAGTTTACAGCAGGTGGCGGTGAATTCGCCGATCCTCTTTAAAATTAACATGAGTGATCTGGTAGGTTCACTCAGACATGCTATAGCGTATGCCGACGATTTGGTGGCATACAAATCAGGTCCTGAAATCGAGGTAATTAACAATATTTTGCAGCGTGACTTCGATCAAATTAAGGGATGTTGCGACGACTGGAAGTTGAAAATCAACTTTCAGAAGACGGAAACAATCTTGTTCAGAACAACATTGGCTGGGGTCTCTAGGGATACCAGAAAAAACCGGAAGAAATTGGCCATTGTTCGACATGATGGGCAGCCATTTGCCGTGAGAAGCGTAGTTAGATATCTGGGTATCTGGCTTGACCGGTATCTGTATTTCGATAGACATATAGTTGCCAAGAAGGCTTATGCTCTGATACGGAGACTGTTTTATAGCAGTCAGCTTGACTCCAGAGTGAAGGTCATATGCTACGTGGCCTGTATAAGGCCGATCATCGCTTATGATTGTCCATTGTGGTTCAATATACCGCCTAGTTATATGATTATAGATTCACGTTTTTTAGAGACATTATCTTAGGGCCTGTCTCCAGCTGTTCTGAACGCCTGAATACAATTATATAAAATACTATCTTAACAAGGTCCTATACGATGGGGCTCAGTTGAATAGGATTGATAATTTCCTAACTAAGGTGACTCGAAGGCACGTTGTAACTGGCCAGCGACAATAGTCTGATCTTTAGGGCTTGCTACCCCAATGAAGGGTACATAGAGAGTACGCTCCGGCCTGGCTTTATCCGGTCGGAGGCATTTATCCATATTGATGCAAAAAAAACTTATTCAGACGAGGGATGGTACGAGTATCCCGGTATTATACTACCGCTACCGCAGCGCGAGCGATAAGCCAATGCTCATGAGCTCCTTTATTTTAGTACCGCAATAGCGGAGAGGGATAAATTCGATACGGAAAAGCAATTCACCGAATTTTGGTGGCTTGTTGAGGGGGGAGGGGTCAACATGAACTGCCAGGACGGTGCGTTACTCTAGGTAACATGCTTTTAGTTTAAAAGTTAGATTAAGTTAGCTAGGGCGTTTCTGGTAGAAGCCGGGCTTTCCAATTTGTGATGGTGCTTCTGGAAGGTGAGTGACGCTGTAAGGCCTCAGTCGGCTTACGTCGCCGCGTGTGTACGCTGATGACTGCCAGGCGCTCGGAAAGCTATTGGGATTTTGACCACTTGTTGCGTAATGCAACTAGTGCTCAGAAGTTTATGAACTTAGTTTTTAAGTACAGAAACTGTAAATATATAAGTAAGTAAATTTACTCTATAGAAAAGAAACGCCTTCACGTTATTTATTATATAATAAATAACATATTTATTAAAAAAATGGTTATGAAAGCATCCAAATATGAGAACAAAACAAACAATTGCTTTGTGGATAAAATATAAACTGAGTGATCAGTGTGTAGACAAAAAAAAAACCTATCTAATTCCCCTCTAATTCCGCCTCGCATAAAGCTGGAAACATTTGTATCTTATTTGTCTGATGATCGGTGATCTGATGTGGCAAAACGTAAAACAGCGTCAACATCACGTAGTTGCCAATATGAGTTGACAGAAAGTTTGTTAGCCTAGCTGCAAGTGTGTTATCGAACAAAAAACCGACTTCAAATGGAAACGTTACATTTTCAGGATTTCCGGAATGTGACACGGGAAAACCGGGACCTTATAACAAATTTTAATAGTTAAACATAACTGCCACTTTTTTTCACTCCCCGACATATGACTAAAACTATGAAGGATTTCCAATTATCGCAAAATCTTTAAATTAGGCCCGGTTATAAAAATTTCTTTATTTTCCATTCAGGAGTCGTCATAGCCGGCCCGTATCCCTTACCTATTGACTGCAATATTTGGCAAGTTTATTAACATTTATGAAGTTTTGAAGATCTTGTCAAGTATACAACTTCCAAAAAACAATTTGTCTTTCATAACCGAGTACTGTTTTGATTTTGCTACGCTTAATATAATTAATAAGTCCAGAGTAACCACGAACTTTGCTTTATTTTACATCTTACTTCTTTTCATGACTGACATCCTAGTCAAAAGCGGGTTTTGCAGAGGAGAAATTGGCTCTTTTTCACATTTATCAAACAACAACAACATCAAACGCGACTGAGTTAGGAGAAGTAAATAAGTTGACCTTTTTGTGTTTTCTTTTTTTCAAATTCTAAACCTTCGGTGTCTAATTCATTTAATAGGACTGATTCTACCGAAAGATCACTTATTCAGTTGTGCCTCATTGTCGATCATACATACAACAGTTCTTAACTATTTGAAGTTGAGCACGTTTCTTAGCAGCAGAAACCGGCGTTGTTTGCAAGAATCAAAGTATAATCCCCTGGAAATGTATCTCTTTCATTGCGAATTTGGTCGTTTAATACGTTTTCAACTCCTTGACATTATTCTGCTAGTTCTTGAATGGTTGAATGAACAACAGTTTTATAATAACTTCCACGGAGGTGGGGGCTTGAGAGATCAGCAGGCAAGTTTATTGATTTTAACGAACAGACCAATATTTTTTTCTAAACGCCTATACGTACACTGTAGCTCATTCGGTTACATGTTTTTTTACATCTTTATTTTTCCCTATAGGATTCTTTTGCCTACAATACGTTGAACTCACCGAGAAAGGGGACAGAGTGATCGCTTTGAGACGAGTCACAAATTCATTACAAATCAAGTGTTTTTTTTTATAATTTACCGCCCGTTTGCTGATACTAGTCATAAAATTGTGTCTTAGCTAAAATAGTTAGGGTTATGTGGAACTTAACGCTTAAATTCATCATAGCACACATATTTCCAGTTGCTGAGAAATATTTAAGCTCAGCTTAGCAAAGAGAAACTTTTGAATCGCTTTCCACTTAACAGCATTGAAAAAACTTTTAAATTTTCTTATTTCATTGAAAATAAGTTGAAGTTTAATTTTTAATAGAATTTGTTTTGTTGGAAAATGTCTCAAAAAAAGCGAACGAGGAGCCAAAACTTTTCAGCAACGAAAAAAAATATACTTCTTCAATGTGTATATTATGAAAAAGACATGGTAGAAAATAAAAAAAAACTGATGGTGCAACGTGGAAAGAAAAGGAAGAAGCTTGGAGAAGAATTACCAGCAGTTTTAATTCTCGGGTATCAGGAGACACATGCAGCCGTAGTACCGATTCACTAAAAAAGTGTTATGTGAACTACAAAAAAGAAGTGAGAAAAGAAGCTGCCGCTGAAAAGTGTTCTTCGATTCAAACTGGCAGTTGTAAGGCACATAAAGTGAAGGACCCAAAAATTTGAACTCGCCATTTAGATAATGAATCCAAAGACTATGCATGGATTGACCAACGTCTTTGATAGTGATTCAATTGAAATTAATGAAGACGCGAATATTGTTATTGTAAGTTTCCATTTCATACCTAATCCTAAAATCATGTTCGCAATGATACCAACATAAAAAAGACTGTTAAATAGCAGCAATTTTAAAATTTTGACATAAACAACTTGTTTCAGAATTCACCGGATGACCCAACAGCAGATTGGGGGAGCTATAAACCTAGTCAGCTTAAGATGCCAGTCCATTCAAAGCTTCAAATTATGCCAATCAGTGAGAATGTATCAAAACCTTGTTCACTTATAAAAGGAGCACTCCAAACGTGTCTCGATCTGTTCTAAAACAATCCGAGTCATTTCTTTAGTCAGACAGAATCGCTTGTACATAGTAAGAAAGCTCATCGAAGAAATGAAACCTTTCTTTCGTATATCTGTCGGGGAACACCTACTTCGATAATTTCAAGTACCTCGACATCGTCTTTCAATAAATCCAGGAGCTCAAAATCTATTGTTGCTGACTGCAATCTTTTTTGTCACAAAATGAATAAAACTGCCAACATAACCTTTAAAAGTCTTTAAGCATTTCTTAGGCTCCTTATGACGAACTATTTCTAGGGCTTAATTTAAGTGTCAAATACGGAAATTTAAGATTAACTTTGTTTTTCGTGCAACCCGTTAAGTATTACTTAGGCGCTTAAGCGATAGTTAAATATTTAAGATTCGTATCAGCAAACGCGCCTTAAAGGGTAAAGGGGTTTTTATTTGTCTGTATTTGTACAGACGCTTATAGTGTTGGAATACAGCGCCGACAGTTTTTGTTGAACAGTAAGCAGCACCTAGCAATGTAGTATTGCATTGCATGATTTTAGGTACTACTTACTATTCGAAAGAATAGGGGGATAGGAAAGAAGGTTGGTGCTTTTGTAGAGTTTTTTTCTCCTAGGGTGGCACCTAAATTGCTTAGGGAGATTTGTATTTACGTGGGTATTCAATTTAAAAATCTTATCGCTGGTCGGGATTCGAACGCACGACCTACCAATCATTTAGTGAATACACTACCATCGCACTAATGCCACCCGCTTTTGTGTGATAACCAGTGGCGGACTAACCAGGGAGTGGAAGGGGCGGCCCGCCCCGGGTCTCCGGTCTTGGGGGCCCCAAATCCTTCAATTTATAATTAAATGAGACTTCAGTGAATCGTTACCCTGTATATGGCTCATACTTCAATACTTCTTGACCATTTGCATCTCAGTTGCATCATGCGAGAGGAGTTTCTCGAAACTTAAACTAATTAGAAATTATCTTCGATCTACAATGGATGTAAATCCGTGCTTTCAATAGAAAGAAAAATTTCCAAAGAAATCGATTTCACAGAAGTTATTGAGGA
Organism: Portevinia maculata; assembly: GCA_949715645.1. Classification (NCBI taxonomy): domain Eukaryota; kingdom Metazoa; phylum Arthropoda; class Insecta; order Diptera; family Syrphidae; genus Portevinia; species Portevinia maculata. The sequence continues at coordinate 363,160,459 of OX454525.1, read as the reverse complement.
GCTCAGTAAATTGAAGGCACGAAAACACTTAAACACGCTACAAAAAATAAAAAACAACTATCTTTGATTTATTTTATCTATTTTTTTTTGTCGATCGATTCGTATTTTATTTTTCTCACCCATATCCATTCCATATTGTAGGTATGGATGTTTCTTTAGCCTTAATAATTTAATTCGAATTTAAATTTCACTTGCCAGATTGTAACGAAATAAACATAAACACTTATTTATACATACAAATGTGAACTGAATAAAAAGCTTGTAAAACTATTTTTTTTTTTAAAGCTGGGGGGCCTCAATTAGCTTTGCCGCCCGGGCCTCTGATGGGCTCAGTCCGCCAATGGTGATAACACACATGCAATTAGGCTGGTCTAGCTTCCGTCATGTTCGAATGAACAACAAAAACATGTGATTGTTAAAAAGTACAGTGGGGGCTGGAGTTACAACGCTATTTCATGGCTTGCTACAGCCAATCATCAGACTCCTTTTTTTGTTGAGCTGGTCTATTTTTTTCAAAATTTCCAGTGGGTAAAAGAAAAAACACAAAAACGGGAAAACGTCTTACTTAATGATCTGAAAGAGTTCCTAAGATGTCTCGCTTCATTGGAAGCTCGAAATGGTATAGTGAGTAGAGTAAGTTACTAGATCCACGAGGAATCGTAATGAATCTCATGTTGTTCTAAGAGTGTTGACTATAAAATGTTGACAATCACTTCAACCTTACCTAACCTGGGATTCCAAAAACCGACAACTTTATATAGCTCACGAATTCTTAAAAAAAACTGTTTGATAGAATTTGATTAATTTATGTAAATTTTTTTTGTCAAAAAATATGATCAAATGTTTTGTCGGGCGCAGTGACGCAATCTTAAGGTCTCGGGTTCAAATCCCGCCGGTGCCAAGTAACACTTAAAAAGTTTTTCCACTGCTTCATCTCTTGCGAACGTCTGACAAACATCCAAGAGTATTAACTGACATGAGAAGCTTCTCAAATTTGCTGTTTGGATTCGGATTGAAATTGGAGGTCCCTTTCCACTGCAAACTGTTGGTGAATATGAAATACTCTCTAGTGGTTCATGTTTAAAACATTATAAGTGACATATTTTAAAGAGAACATTTTATTTTATGCAACCAAAGAAAAAGAGCAAAAAAACGGTTCATGTTAAACAAAAATTAAAATTAGTTCAAAAAATAAACTTAAATTATCTGCTAACATATTTAAACTTGTTGTAGGTACCTATCTGATTCTAATTTGCGCCGAAGAATCTTTAAGTTTTCTTGTAAAACGGCTGCATGCAGCGCAGATCACCTAGATCGTCGGCAAGAAAAATGTCCAAATCAATCATCATGTCGTTTATGTCGTGGTCAGTAATTTCATGTGTTTCAAAAGTTCTCTTACCTACTCTTATTAGATCCCAGATTGGTCCAATTACAATCACAGTAATCATTTTCGTTTTACAACAATCCCACTGGTCGCAAACAATGAAACAAGAGGCCTAGCAATGCCTTCCTGACAGTATAACCAATAACCATTACCATCATCACTAGGACCATTACGAACTTCCACTTGAAATATGCTGCCTAGTGGCAACCTATATTATTCTCTGTTTTGATCGTAAAATAAATCGCGTATTATCTCACCCAACAGGAGCGCGCTGTCATTATTTCAGCGTGCGAGGTAATCACTCACACATGCTAAAAAATAAAATTCCCAATTCGCTTTGGAGTAGTTGAACTCCTCCTGGCGAGGAATCCCCCAGATTGCTGGCTGCCGCTTCTATACTTGTACAGCATCCAACAAGAAATTCATTCCTTAATCAAACAGGCAGTTGTACGGTAGATATAGTTTATAAGAGATAGGTACCACGCAACAGTCAAGTCCAATGAACACTAGAATTACAAACAATCAAGTTGTATTAAGTCGAAAACCCGTTCGCAGCTAGGCTCACACTTAAGCTCAGGCTTAGGCTCTTCCTAATGCAGTTTCAAACAAACGGTCAACGTGCTATTAAAAATAAATTCAAATTACAAAACTCATTAGATATTAACGGACCTGAGTCACTTGTGCGCGAATGTGATCATCACCGTCAAATTGGCGCACGTATGCTGAAGCAAACACAAGTGTACTCGTACAAGCTGTCTGTCTGTTTGACCATTCGACGCTCCCCGTCGGACCGTTCGATAGAGGTCCAATCGGACACATTACAATGATCCAATCCAACCGGTTGTTTTGGTTGTTACTGTTGATGTTGCCGTTGTGCTCTCTTGCAATTAATGAGTTTTCTATTTTTCCGACATTCCCATATCTGACTTGGGATGTGGCAGCCAACCAAGGATACTAGCATAGAACGACGTCGACGAAGACCACAGCAATGGATAGGATGAGCAGTCCGATGATGATTGTATCTCGGCATCTATTCAGAACAAAACATTTAGTCCATAAACATGTGTGCACCACTTATCTGGTGCCGTGGTGGCACAAACAGTGTAACAACGGCAGCGCTCTGCCAGCAATAGCTGTATCATCATCATTTACGATACAAGAGCCTCAAGTTTCAATTTGGGAAGCTGGTGCCGCGGCATGCGGTAGACGACGCATCTGCATGCACTAGTAGGCAACTGCACATTGCATCGCTGGGCATTCTTCGGATTCAGGGCGCTAACGTTTTATGCCACAACGGATTCACAATTTAACTTGTTTAGATTAGTTGTTTTTATCAGCGATTTAAATCTTGCTATGGTACACGGTAAAGAGATGCCATAGCGGCTCAGTTACCTACCAGGTGTGTTTTTCATAATGCTGAGGAATTTTTCGAATGAGGTGCCGTATTATTAAATCGTAGACTGCATTGACGACCAGCTTTAATCTGAGCACTAAGACTTTGTTCTTCCGTTGCCAAAATGGGTTATGAGTAAAAACAAATAGAAGGAATGCAGTCCAGTTGGACGAACTATTGGATACCCTATTCCTGTCACTCATAATGCGGGTGTGGCAAAAATCTTGAGTGAATTGTAAATAACGATCTTCATATTTTGTTGAACAACACTTAAAGAATTTTATCGAGACAAAAAACGGGATGTCCTATGGATTTATGTCCATGGGCCAATTGATGCTCTTCGATATTAGTCAGACCTTCGCAAGAGGTGGGGCAGTGCAAAAATCTTTAGGTGTTACTTTAAACAGGGGTCCTTCAGATTAGTAGTCCAACACACTAAACACTGAGCTACTGCGTCCATAAACACCACCTACATTATATGTGTACTAAAAATCCCTACAAAAGAGGTGATACTATGTCTTGCAAGAACTATCGAGGCTTATCCCTGCTAAATGTCGCATATAAGATCCTATCCAACTTAATGTGTAAACGTCTAGAGCCGTTGCTCAACACTTATTGGCACGTAACAGTCTGGCTCACGGCACGGCAGATCGATAATAGACCAAAACTTCACACTAAGGCAAATCCTGGAAAAGACTAATAAATTTCAACTCGAGACCCACTATCTTTTCATCGACTTTAAAGCCGCATATGGTAGCCATTCTCGCCAGGAGCTCTAGTTAGCGATGGTCGAATTCGGGATTCTGGCAAAACTGATCCGGTTGTGTCACATGACGCTGGAAAACACGCGGAGCAATGTGTAAAATCTAAAATGGAAACAAATCTTCCGAGCTATTCCAAACCTGTACCGGATTCCGGCAAGAAGATGCGCTTATTCAAACTTGTTCTGGAGCAGAAAGTGTACAGGGCAGGTGTCAATACGGAATGCACTATCCGTCGAACTACTGGGATATCGCGGACGATGTCGACATCATCGGTCGATCTCAGCGTGCCGTGTTAGATGCTTTCATGGCGATTGAAAAACATGCAAAATTTGGTTGGCCTTGAAGTTGACGAGGACTAAACGAAATACTTGCTTTCAACAAACAAACAAACATCTATCCACCGACTAGGACAAAACGTCACTGTTGATAGCAGCAACTTCGATGTAGTAAGGGAGTTCACCTACCTTGGAGTAAACCATCAACTCCACAAAAAGCACCTTACCGGAGATCCGACGAAGACTTACCCCAGGAAACCGTTGCAACTTGGGTTTGGCGAAACAAATGGGTTCAAAACTCTTAAACCGAAAGACCAAGTGCAGGCTCCACAAAACACTGATACTGCCACTTCTGCTATACGGCGCCGAGGGCTGGGCGATAAGCAGGAAATGAGAGCTAAATTTTGTCCGTTCGAAAGAAAAATACTCCGTCGGATAGTTGCGAGGAGGGCGAATGGAGAAGATATAACCGCGAACTCTATGAGCTTTACCAAGATGTGGATGCAGTTCAAAAAGCTAAAGTACGTCGACTACATTGCCTCGGTCACATCGAGCAAATGGACAATTATGCTGCAGCGTAGAACATCTTCGACTCCCTGCCTCCAGGTTCGAGACGATAAGGAAGACAGAACCTCCGTTTAAAAGACCAACCCATCGCGGATGCCAGAGCGCTTGCTCTGGACAACGGGAAGCAGCATGCCTGGGATCGCGAAAAACGGAAGGCTGCAGTATCTCAGCAGAGACACTCCACGGGTCGGTAAAAATCACTTTAGTGCACGTTGATTATAAATAAAGTTCCAGCAAATAGTGAAAATAAGGCAAAGAGAGATAAAGGCCTTAATGATTGTCTGCTCAGTGGGTACTGCATTGGAAGATTATAAGGGGCCTATTATGGTTTCCGGGTTGAGCGGAAAAGCTGGCGAATGTGATTTATTTTTAATATTACAATAGAACTTTTCAAATACATTCGCCTCATACTATATTGGCTTAATATATTCGTGTTTGCCAGTTTTTTTGTTTAACTCGCCTAATTTTCGTGTCGTGAAAAGCTTCACGAAAGATATATCAGCATCGTCTCGTAGAAATGTAGGTCCAATTTAATCGTCAAAGAAGAAATCCACATTATATAATTTATTATCCGCCTAATAGGTAAAAGATAATAAAATGACTTTGAAACAGTTAACAAACATAAGAAAATTCACGAAAACGTAACGAAAAGCAAGGAAACAACTATCTGGACAAATACATATTATTATGGTTTATTGCCGGGGTTTCTTTTGAAGTACACATCGTCGCTTGAAAAGCAAACTGACATAAGTCAAAATTTGACGATTTTGAGTTAACTATACAGAACGAATCGCAAAAAAAAAAAAATTCTATCAAACCGTCATAACTATAACTCTTAAACTGACAGCATGAGGGCACAAGTGTCGTTTTGAATTTAAGGAAACATCGCTGTTATTTTGCCAGCTAAATGATTTTTTTTTCATTTGTAACACTTTGCTTCTAAAGAAATTATGAAATCGTGATAAATAAGTTTCTTGAAAAGTGACACTTTTCGTGTTGTGTCATTTTACCTTGGAACAAAACTAGTTGATGAACTTCAAAGTTCTTTTGATTACTTTAAGAAGTGTCGTTTTACCAATAAGCTAGGTTTTATTTTATATAATTTTACCTATTATAATCGATTTTTTCATTAAAGTTCCTATATTTCTTTTATTATAACTTAATACTGTGGAAAGTGGGTTGTTCCTACAAAATACGCAAACAAATACAAATGGTTTTATTTCAAAACAAAACGACACTTTTTTTTTTAAATTAGTAGCAATTTGGATGTAAAACTACATAGGTAAGTAAATTTTTTTTTTTGAAAAACGGCTTTTTGTAAGAACTTGAATATACCACTTGAAAGAAGAAAAAAAAAAATACTTTTTTACTTTACAACTTTTTGGTATTCATTGGGTTTCTGACTTTTCAAATCGATTGTATAATATGTCATTTGATAGTCTTCTTCAGTTTCGGACTTTATGTCTGTTCTCTGATGTTCTGCTAACCAAAAATCCAACCTACCTTCATGACCGAATAAGGACCGTCTCGTCAAATAGGCCAAATAGGTATTGACATTTAATTAACCCTCGTCACTCAATATTAAACTTCGAACGTCAATTTTTTGTCAACTCTGTCCGTTTGTGGAATAATCTACCACCACAACTTAGAAGAATAGATAACGCAGCACAGTTTAAAAGGGAACTAAAAATATATTGATCATGATAATCTCAAACACCGTATAGGTACAAACTTTGTAATATCACTTGCATTTTATTCTAAATTGTATTATTATTTTTATTGAAATTTGTTTTCCTTTTTTTTTAATTATTACTATCAGTATGTAGCTTTCATTATTAGGTTCGACTCTGGCTTAACAAAAATTCAAAAGATATTATATCTTACTTTGTATAAGCTCCCAATAAAATAAATAAATAAATAAATAAATAAATAAAAATAAATTGAAATTCAAAACTAAATTGATTTTTTTAAGTTATGAAAAACTTCAAATGGCTTTTCTGAAAATGTATGAATTTTGACTTATGTCAGTTTGCTTTTCAAACGACGACATTCTATAGTTGTAGATTCTTTTGTTTCTTTCTTTCTGGCTTAATTTTATTTTTTTGTTTAATCGAATGTTGGCTTATACGATGAACCATAAGCATAAAATCTTGCGGTTTGATTCTGGGACAATTGTATTCTTCCAAAATTGACATAAACTATCGCTTGCTATTATGGCCGCTGCAATGGAAAATGTTGGAGCCCCAGCAGTAACGAAGAAACTGATTTACTCAATGAGAAAAATTAACAGAAGAATGCACAAAGAAACAAAACGGATAAAAGAGTGAATCCCGGATAATCGATTTCGAAATAAATAAATTTTTGAAAATAAATTTCCCGGTTAATATTGTTGAGAAGTTGATCGTACATTCATCCGTAAAACGTTCTTCATCTTAAAGAATGCAACACCGAAAATATTTGTTTGCTTCCTAAACAATAAGAAAGTTTTTTCTCAGTGTCTTTGCCTTTTGTGTTTTACTGATTAAAGACTTATCCTGAAGTTCGTTTCACCTTAATATAATGCATTACAGCACTCTGGTATATCCACATACCTACTCCTAAGGCAGATTACTATCACAACGCAATTTACGCGTTAATTTAAGCTTGTAAGAACCAGTTAGACACGAGTCACTTCTCCATCTACTAAACCACACACACATGGGATGCAATAGCAACAACCAATGACAGCCATCTGCAACATCCACTTATGGTCATTACACCTGTGCGCAGTTATTCGTTGACGACGATCCTATCTAAATTTCAGGTTCTTAGCTTGGGCAACTTTTCAGCTCAGCCAGCTTTTCTACTAAGCCAGCTACCATCATCCGTTTCTACCAATATCATAAATCTTTGTTACAAATTTTAAGCCATTGGAGAATAATTGGGACCTAAAAACAATCAACGGCCACTACAATGACTTTGATATGAGTACGAGTAGCGTTAGGAGGAAAAAGTCTTTTCCGCTTTCCACCTGCCCGACGATGTGGACGCTCAACTTCCGTGACATCTCCTGTCTTCATTTGGCGTGTGCGCGTAATTCACTGGAAAATCTATTATCTTCAGTCGATTTGAGTAACATGTTGCCGCAACAGTGCGAAGAGGCGAAAAAATAAACATCTACTATCCGGCGTTGTGGGGTTCTAAGGTAATAAATAAAATTGCCGAGGATCATGGATTGTGTCACACTTTCGGGCAGTAGGTACACAGAAACATTTGAAATGAATTATGACCACAAGCCTGCTCCTGGCCAATGAAAACTAGGGAGCGGATGCTGAAATAGAACGATAGATGTTTGGTAGAGATTGCTGCTAGGGTACCTGTACCTGAACCAGCAGAAATTGTATTTTTATGTGTGTGGGATGACAAATGACAGGATACCAAAAGGAAGTTACATTAATTTGGTGGAGGTGATCGCAGGTATATTTATGAAAACAGTAAATCTCCCATTTCGAATAGTGATTTATTGTACCGCCACCAAGTTATAGGAAAGGCTGTTTTGAAAATGGATTTTGTATTGAATTAATTGCCGGGGCTCTGTTTTCACGCTGAATATCTTTTAAAGCCATTAAAAAATTGTTTCATGACGGAACAAACAGAGAACGCTATGCAAATTCTGTAATTGATTTAAAGTCGCAAGTGCCAAACCTTGAAAAATCTACTTTTTAAAATTTGCACATTTGGGAGCATATCTATTGTTCTTTTAAGAGACACCCATTCAAAAGAGTTTGATAAATTGAAAATTCAAATAATCTCATTTACGGCAGATAATTCAATCATTTGTCCTACGAGTGGCTTAGTGGATACAAAAATGTCATTACATTGCAAAAAGAGCTGGCGCTTCACCCACACATACGAGTTCATACTCCAACATCTAATACAGAGTTGTGACAAAAAGTTTTCAAAATTTCTTTTTTAGTCATTTTCATGTGGCTAAAAGCTTTTATCGTTCCGTGTAGTTTGATAAGTGCAACGAATCAAATTGGCTTTGATACATTTTTTTCTATGCAGTTGTGAATTTACGTTTACGTTTTGTAATGTTTTTTATCTGCTGCATTTAGGTATGCGTAAATGAGTTTAAAAATAAAAATCCGTATGGTTTAAGTTGGAAAGGGTGAACCTACGAGCACATGTATACAATTTTGCGTTTACTTTTTTGTAAAGTTGGTCTTAGAATGTATCATAGTCATTTTATACGAACCTTCAAGTTGTTCAATTAAGTTCATTATTCATTGTATTGAAAGTTGTGAAATACTTTGTTGGATTTAAAATACTTCGTAGGATACAAATAGTTTCTGTGATATTTTGTAATGGATGCGAGCAGGAGGAATATACTACCGTGAATTCTATGAGGTGTAGCAATATATGCATGTACCTAGTCCAGCAAGCTGAAAAACGTGGACTGCACTGGCTCGTTCATCGAGAACAATGCTTCAGCCTAGGCGATATTCCACTCCCAGCCTCAGGTTTCAGAAAAACTAAAAAAAAAGCCGAACTGTTTAACAGACTAACCTTACGTACTTACTTAATGGGCTCCCGACCTGTGGAGAGCCTCTGTCTGAAACACTGCAGCCTTCCATCTTCCGCGAACCAGTGGACGCTGCTTCCAGTTGTCCAGACCAAGGGCTCCGGCATCCGCGATGACTTGGTCTTAAAAACGAATGTTCGCTCTTCTTCGTCGTGTCGAACCTTGGACTGGGAGTCGAAGATCCTCTTCGCTGGAGCGTTATTCTCCATTCACTCGATGTCGCCGAGCCAAAGTAGTTGATGTGTTTTAGCTTTTCGGACTACATCCGTATCTTCTACAGCTCATAGCTCTCGTGGTTTTATCTCCTTGTCCATTCAGCCCCTCGCACACTACACCAAATATCCGACAGAGTGTTTTTCTTTCGAAAGAACCCAATACTAGCTCTCCATTCCTGCTTATCGTTCAGCACTCAGCGCCAACAGGGAGAACTGGCATTATCAGTGTTTTGATGAGCTTAGGCTTGTTCTTCTGGGTTAGGGGTTTTAAACCCATTTGTTTTGCCAAACCGAAGTAGCAACGGTTTCCAAGAGTAAATCCCCTTCGGATCTGCATAAAGGTGTCATTCGCGCAGTTGATGTTTGCTCAGAGGTAGGTGAACTTCCTTACTACCTCGAAGGTGCTGCTATAAACAGTGACGTTATGTCTTAATCGGTGGACAGATGTTTGTTTGTTTGTCGGAGGCAAGTGCTTCGTTTCGCGCAGCTGATGTAAAGGCCATCGCCTGTTCTTCAATCGCCATAAAAGCTTGTTCCACGGCACATTGCGATTGGCCAATGATGTCGATATTGTCCGCGTATCCCAGTAGTTGAACGGATCGGTTGAAGATGGTGCATTCCGTTTGACACCTACCCTGCGCACTATCTGCTCTCGAACATGATTGAAGAAGTCACATAATAGCGCATCTAATTGCTGGAATACAGTGCAGGTTTGGAATTTGCACCGTTTGTTTTCCAGCGTCACACGATGCAACCGGATATTTATTGCAGGAATCCTGAATAGAGCTCCTGACGATAAACGCTACCATTTCCAGCTTTAAAGTCGATGATAAGATGGTCGGTCTCGATACAGAATTCATTGGTCTTTTCCAGGATTTGCATAAGTGTGAAAATTTGATCTATTGCCGATCTGCCGCGCCGAAAGCCACACTAGTACGTGCCGGTTAGTGTGTTGCAGAACGGCTTCAAACGTTCACACAGTACGTTGAGTTCGACTTTTATTAAAAGGGTTATGCCTACATAGTTCTTGCAGCACATATGATCGCATTTTTGTAGGTGGGGTATATGGTGCTTGTAGTTCAGTCATCGGGCATGCTTTCTTCCACCCAAACTTGCTTGATGACTTGAAGATCTCTGCTGGTAGACTATCAGACCCGGCGGCCCTGCTGTTCTTTAATTTGTTTTTTTAATTTATGGCGCCTCTTCAATACTGGGTGGTGCAACAGCTACTTAAACACATCTACTATTCCCTGTGCTGCGATGATAGGTTTCCTCCTCTGTTTAGAAGAGCCTGCGTTCCGGTCTTAAAGCCAGCAGCCAGTTGCTTGGCCTTTTTATAAAACATTCGGCTGTTGTTCCGATCGCGAGACTCTTCGATCTCATTTCATTTTTCGTTGAGCTCATCGTCATACCACGGTTTCTTTTTCTGGGGTGGCTGGTAGCCTACAGTTCGCAGTTATTTCTTGTTGGACAGACGAGCTCTTAATTTGTAATATATTTATATTTTATAATTTTTTTACGTTTACCCTTCGAAAATGTGTGCACGTTTTAGATGTTTGATGCGTGCCTCGCGTCGATTAGCACGTGGTAGAAGAAGCTGAAGAGCGACAGGTTGGTTTTTGGATGCGCAGTCTTGGGAACCTAGTGCTATTTATCACCGTATTACCGGCTGCAGCAAAGTCGATTATTCGGAAGCTGTTGTCGTGTCGTGGAGGCTACGCTTCCGACTAACCCGGCAAAGATGTTTTCCTTACCGATTTTAGCGTTGATGTTCCAGATAACGCTATTGCCAATGTACTTTAGTCGGGTTCCGTAAGCGCCCTCCCTATAGAGTAGACTATCTTGTAAAAAATATCTTGGTTGCGGATAACAGCCGGTCATTTATTAGTCTGAAGTCAATGGCCTTTGATCTACTCCGGTTTTCCTCGAAGAACGCGCAGCCTTATATGTGGTTTTCGTTTTTGAAGCCTGATCTTGTTCATCATATCTCCTGCATCGCAGTAGTATTTGCCTTATACCAGGACATATTCAAGTTTTTGAGCAGGACCAGGAGTACACAGGGTACGTACGCTACAGGTGTATACTTTCAGTTCATAGTCCGTTGAGGTACCGGATCGTGATCTCAAATGAACGTTGTCTAAATCCGAGGCTGGTATCTCTCTCATAACTACATATTTTTTAAGTGGTTATAAAGTTACCCCTATGGCACAACCTCCAACTTGGAGCTCCAAAATACCTTCCTGGAGGGATGTCAGTAATCCTCTTCGGAAATATGAGCGCTGCCGTTGACAATTAAAGGCCACCTCCGGGTGGCAATGGCGCGATTGTAGTGTATTCACTAACTGATTGGCAGGTCGTTCGTTCGAATCCCGGCCAGGGACATGATTTTTAATTGAATACTCACATAGAAACAGAGCTCCCTACAAAAACACCAAATGTCTTTCCTATCCTCGTATTCTTTCAAATAGTGAGAATCACCTAAAATCATGCAATGGAATACTTAATTGAAGGTGCTGCTAACTGTTCAACAAAAAATGCCTGCGCTGTGTTCCAACACAAGAGTACAAGGATACTGTATAAATACAGAAAAACAAAACCCCTTTAGCGTAAGCAAAATTATACAAAAATGGCTCATCCGCCACCTTTTCTGTTACCCCACCCTGACATGTTCTTGAAAATCGAAATGTGTCGAATTCATCCGCCGCACGTGCCTCTTCTCAGGGGCTCATGTAAGACTTCTGAGACTTATCAGTCAGTAATTTCGAGCAGAGCATTATAGTGTTGGTCTGGACGACATGGCCAATAGTTGATATATCAGTTTCGAATATCTCCATTTCGTTGCATTTTGATGAGTAGAATAATTTGACATACAATTTTTTTTGGATAAAGTCTTTAGCCCTCTATCTTGGCTCAAAGTTTGAAGGTTTTGACAAAAAAAAAATATTTTTTGTTAAAGAAAAGATTCGTCCACAAGTTTGAAATACCTCATTAATGAAGTAAAAAAACAAAAATCAATATATATTAGCTTTATTAGGACAAGAAATTTACATAAACTTAAAAAAAGAAAGCTAAAAATTCATAATAAATAATTTAAAAAGCTACCAATACATACTCGTAGATCTGTATTCTTTAATTTTTTACGTTATAATTTTTTTTTTTTGTGGAAAAATGGTAATATATTCCGAGAATGTATTTTTGATCTAATAAGTCCATCTCTGGCCTTTTCACCAACTACTGTGGTTGAAGCTTCGGTCACCATCTTCACACAGCGCTCAACAGCTTGAGTGTGACAAGGGTAGTTTGGAAATTGCATGTCAATTGAAGATTTGTTTTGCAGAAGGTCTTCCAATTCCTGATCACTCATTCTATCCAGCAATTAGGGTGATGTGACTTGTGATTCAGCCCAGATTATTAAGTCAAGATAATCATTTGCTTTAAAATTTAATTTTGGAATTTTAAAACTTCTTACTCAACCCCCAACTCGCTGTTTTTTCTAGCCGAGATGATTCTTCTCAAGCGTAATTCTCTAATACGAGTATGTGGTCTTTCATCGTTTAGCATTGCCATCAATATGTTTTCTGGGTGTGCAAAATATGAATTGCCTTTAATAACGGGGTTTATTATTTCCCTTACAACAGAGCTAAAACATCTTGACAAATTTATTAACTTGAATACATGCTTTTTGCCATTTTTAAATGAACTGTCCTTTTTTAATACTGAACGAAACTGGACCATACACGTTTAATATATATTTAGCAAGTATTGTCAAGTTATCATTTGGTTTCGATGTGGCTACATAAAGCCTCAATATCCTATTGGCAGTTGTTAACCATGTCGATTGCGCCATTTTTCCTAGGTTTCTGTTGGAGAGATCTATAGGAGAGGAACCTTTGCTTATAGCGTCACACATTTGAAACAAATATTTTTGATCCGTACTTAAGGAATCTTTAATAGTTTTGGATAAAGTAGGTAGGTTACCTGGGATTGGTGAAAACTCAACAACGGGAAGGTCAGCACAATTTTAAAACGCCTTTTCAATGGGTCATGAATAGACTTGAGGTCATAATGTAGCTCGATCCAATTTAATAAATAAATGACTTAGTGGCAATTCGTTGGCATGTAGTTGACATATGAACCATTGCAACGGGCTCCCCAAGTTCAACTCCATAAGCCGGATAACCCCACTTCTCCATCCAGTATTTGTCGCTGTACCATCGCAACCAATAACAGATAATTTTCTCAAGTCTATGTGTATGTCCGAAAGAAAGGAGTTTATCGAGTCCGCTATAGTTTTCCCTGCTGCAGAAGGTGTGCTTATAGGTGTCCTAGGTAGTATGAACCCGGCTCGGTGAGTAGTGAAATATGCTCCGTTACTTTGGTTACTCTGTGAACTCGTTGACCTCGTTTTTCCATACCAATGTTTGTACATTCTTTAGTTTGGAGAACTTCACGTTGCCGTTTTCTGGTCCTACAAACTTTACTTCGATCTATTACGTTTTCGATATTCTCTGCGGTTACCAAGCCGACATCTTGTAAACTTGTATTTTTTTTCTCCAAATATTTACATTAAAAAAATTATTTTAAGTCGTGTCCTTGTGGCGCCTTTTAATAAGTATCTCGGAAACGGCTTATCGTACATAATAGTTTTTCATATCTTTTTTATAGGAAATTGAATTATCTTTTGTGTAGAATATATTTTTTGAAATTATGCTTTCAAAGTTAAAGAGCCGACAACAAAAATCAAGGGTTTTTTGCCAATTTTCCAAAACTTTGAGTTGTGGTAGAGCTCTAACAAAAGTGAAATTTATTTTTTTTATTATTTTTTACGGTTAGTTTCCGTAATTATGCAACTTTTTAACGCTTTTCAAAAATGAAAATCGAAACAAAATTTACACTCCACCCTAATGGCCAATAACCGGGGGTTACCACGTCGAGGTTAAATAAGCACAAAAAGCACAACCAGATCGAAGTTTACCCTAATCGTACAACACAGAAAGACCGCGCCCTACATTCTACGTATATGTAATTAAATCTTAAATTGCACTAACTGTATTTGAAAACTGACCTTTTTATAAATGCTTAATATGAAGGTTAGGTTAGGTTAGGTTAGGACACACTTAGACCAATTTAGGTCCATTGTGATACCACGTATATTATCTATCTCAACTCTGTGGCCCACGAAACGCGGTTGTTCTCAAACGGTCCCCCATCTACGTATTAACCGCGCTCAACGTCGTTTAATTACGGTGATCTGACGAGAACCGATTAACTCGACGTGGTATGGTCGTTGGTTTAATGCTTAATATGAAAAGAACTAAAAGACGGATACCATCGCTTCTCTAATATTGAGAACTTGAGAGTTAATTTTTAAATTTATTTTCATTTTAAGACCAAAATTCGATCAGTTAACGATCAAAATGCCGTATAGGTATTTACTACTACATATACCTGAAAGGCTATTTTCAATTATTGCTATTTACACCAAACAAACGTTGGAGTACATCTTGCAGCAATAACCTTAAAGCAATCAACTTAAGGTAGAATAAAATCACGCAACAAAAAGACCAACAATTCTTAGCCAGAGGCCCCTGTCCAAAATAAAAACAGCAACTATACCACTTCTAGTTCTATGAGTGTACATATCTCGTGGATAATGGTAATTTAATTTGCTCAAAATATATACATAAAGCTAATGGCAATAAAAACCATTATAACTATGCTGCACAATATTCCACCGCAAAAGATCGTTATTTTGCCGGTGGAAAACAGCAAAACCGCCCGAGAGTACTCAATCAAGGCTTTATAATTTAAAGCCCATAGCAGCGCACGCATCTACAAGCAAAAACAGTTAAGATGTGCAGTTAGGAGTGCTATACACCAGCGCTTTATGCACATGATTGCAAGCTCAAGCAAAAACAATGATCATAATGCGCCCTAGCATCTATCTGTCCATTATTGGTCAGAATAAGACCCGAACCAGAATCATCCATCTTCACCACTTGTGTTGCCCACTTGCGCGCGAACAGCATGGAGGAAGCATTAGTGTTTCTTTAGCCGCCAATTTCAGCGAGTCAGTTAATTTGAACTGACAATGGAGAACCTTTTTTGTTCAAAAATTATTATTACGCCTTAACGATGCGCCTATGATGGTGCGCACAGCTTAAATAGTTACCTACCTATTTGTGTGCAGTTGCATATTCGTTTACCACACTCGATGCTTGGATGCACTTCTAAGCAGTTTAGGATTTATTTATTTATAATTATTTCGCCGGCTATGAGCTATGAGCACGTCACGGCTAATGAGTTCGACTGTATTAATTGTTTCTTCTAATGTTTAATTGTTTATTTTATTATATTTTATTTCCGTGATTTAGCTATTTGCTACTGCTTTTATTTTCAGGCTAATTAAGGTAGGCAGACTGTAGACGAGACGAAACGAAAATAAGTGGATCTTATTAACTAGGTTTGTTTAACGGTAAATGTGATTTACTGATTCCTTGTGGCATGGAAGGTGCACAATATTTTAAATTGGAGAAGTGTTTCAGATAGGCGAAGAAATTATTTTGTACAGGGCCCACCACACACAGTTAATATGTAGTTAATAATAATTGTGGCCACTCAACGAGGAAGATGAGGCCTATGGTAGAGTGAATTTAGATTTAGTGTTTTATAGAAAGAACATTTGTTGTTACTATAGAACAATTCATGTGGCCTATTTAAAAGCAGATCTAAGTAGGGTAGGGGTTCATGGTTGCAATGCGCACTCACAGAGTATTAGTATAAAGAAATCTGGAAGTCGATAATTTTCTTTTCTTTTCAGATCATTGTTGAACTCTTTGGTGGTGTTGTATCTAATGTGTTTGCTTGATGAATGTAATTGTTCGTGGCGTGGGCCCTATCGTTGTCATTGAATAATTCCGTTAATAATCAATTAAGATTTGATCCATAATAGGCTTTCATACTTTCGGATGATTACAGGACGTTCGCTGATAGTACATTTTGACCCACTGATCAAGTAGGTAGTCATATTTCGAGTAGACTTCAATATGCATTACTTAAAGAGCAATAAGCACATGTTGTCCTCGTTTGAGGCTTGTTTTTTTTGATTCAAAACCCGCCGTTAAATAGTTTAACTTCGCTTCAAACTAAACTGATTGATTATTCAACGATCAGCCTGTTTGTACTCGAACATTATATTAATGGAGTACTGGTATAGACATTGCAATCGCAGCTAGTCAGATCTATGCAATAGCTCCTAACGAATCAATTCCTAAAGAAATTGAAACTAATCCTACCAACAAAAGATACGAATTTTCCAAAGTGCAAAACATTTCATGGTTGCCACTGGACTGGAAAGTCAGCGAAAATCAGGGAACGAACATTTGGTCAGGGAAAGACAGGGAATTTCGAAAACAGTCAGGGAAAATTCCCTCTGTGTGTATTTTTTTTTATAATATATTAAACAAAATTTTTATGCCGAGCTCTGAAGTTTACCCACACAAAATTTTATTTGTGAAAAGGAAGATAACTTTATATCTTTTCTGTTATGTGCAATATTTTTGAATAAAATTTATGTGGTTTTCCATTGGGAGCAAATCTTCATGAATCCACCTTTTTTCTTATTTTGGGATCACATTCCACAGATCTCGATATCTTTCGAGATATACCTACGCACCATTTCACTAATCCACCATTATTATCTAATAATGTATATACCTTGGACATTTTTAATTTGATTGAGACGATTTTGGTTTCGAGAAAGTATAGCATTTGCACGCAGTTGTATTAATTGCTAAACAGCTAACGGAGATGCCAAGTAGCATTGAAAAGCATATCAATCCTATTTTTCGATCCATGCGCTACAAAAAGTCTCAGATAATGCTTAAATGGAAAACCACATCTTCATGCTTTCCGAGAAAAAGGATATGCAAACTTATACATCAAAAATCAAAATAGTATATTTCGATTGACTTTGTTTAGCGAAATTTGTTCCCTTTGCTAAGGAAGATTTTGTATAGAATAGTTTTTTTTTTAAGGCAATAACGGCAAAGCAAGATGCAAATTATGCAAAAAAGAATTTCAGTTAAGCCAAAGGGCTTTGGTCTCGCATAAAAATAAACTAGCGCATAAGTCAAATTCTAAAGCTTTGACGTCACAAAAAATTGATACTTTCTTCACAGCGTCTGATTCATTGGTCGCCTCTAGTAGTCAAAAAACATCTCAAAATACACCAGAAAATATTAACGCTCAAAATACACAAACAAAATATTTTACTTTCGACAAGACCGATTCCATTGTCGCATATGTTATTTCCACCAGATCGTCCTTGAAATTAGTGATCTTTTTCGATTGATGTTCCCAGACAGCCAAATTGCTGAAAATTTAAAGTTAGGAAGAACTAAGAGTTCCTACGTTATCAACCACGGTATCTCCCCATATTTCCATAACAATCTTTTGGATAAAGTAAACAAATGTGACGACTTTGTTATATGTTGTGACGAAGCACTGAACAAAATAGCTCAGGAAGGACAAATGAATTTAGTTGTCCGTTTTTTTTGATGAGTCAAAAGGATTTGTCTGCAACAGGTACTTAGAAAAGGAGTGTGGGATCTTCAAAGTCAGATGACATTTTAAAACATTTTGACAATGGAATCCGATTTTTGAAAAAAGATAAACTTCTTCAAGTATCTATGGATGGCCCAAACGTAAATTTATCTTTTTTTTAAGAAATTAAAACAACAGCAAAATGAAATTGATCCGAATGGTACGCAGCTACTAAAATGTGGTGTGTGTGGTCTACATGTAATACATGGAGCCATGAAAACCGGACTTACAAATGTTTCATGGGACCATCATATTCTTTTAAGGCATCTTTATTACGTTTTCAAAGACAGTCCCGCAAGAAGAAGCTTATTTACCTCCAGGTGGTACTCGATTTCCCCTGAAATATTTGCGGTGTACGTTGGCTCGAAAACAAAATCTCTTTAGAGAGAGCCTGAACATTTTTGATGAGTTGAAGCACTTTTTTCTATGACAAATTCAGATTTACAAAAACAAGGCCAATTGAAAACATAAAAAAATACTTCCAAGACAAATTGTTAGACTGCAAACTTGCATTTTTTCATACAATTACATCTGATTGTGAACCATTTTTATCAAAATTTCAATGCGAGAAACCATTGATATTTTACCTTTATGAAGATCTCCTCATAATGGTTAAAAACTTATTGCATCGCATCGTCAAAAAAAGTATATCAGCTCCATAGGATCTCAACTTTTGCTCATCGATTTTTCAAGTGAATCCAATCTTCTGGAAATAAAAAACGTTGACGTTGGAAAATCATCAATGCAATAAAACAAAAAGACAATTTTTCGGAAAATGATATTTTACAATTTAAACTGGATTGCCGCAAAATTATTATAAGCGTAATATCAAAAATCAAAGAACGAAGCCCATTAAAATACGATTTGATTGTAAACGTGAGCAGTCTTAATCCTAGAAATATTTTGCAAAACAACGGTCTCTACAGTAAAGGATTCAAAAATTTGCTTCAAATTTTATATAATGCCAACCGATTGTTTGATACATGCGCGGGAAGGGCAAAATTGCAGTATATAAATGCATGCACAGATGCAAAGACAGCCCTAGAAGAGGAGTACAAAAGCTTTATAATCAACGAATCTACTTGTAGCGTTGATGAGTTCTACTTTCAGCTTTTTGGCAAAAATGAAAATTTTAAAGATCTTTGGCATGTTATAAAAAATGTGTTGCATTTTATCGCACGGAAACGCCTCAGTTGAGAGTGGCTTCTCAATTAACAAGACTCTTTTGGTCGAAAACCTCCTTGAGGACTCACTAGTCGCTCAGAGAAGAGTCTTAGATGGCGTGAAAGAGGCTGGGGGAGTATCGAAAGTGGAAATAAATTCAAAATTAATATTTGATGTTCGATCCTCTCATAGCCGCTATACACAGCAGATAGAAGAAAAACTTAAATTTAAAAAAAAGAAGATGGAGTTAACGTATTAAAAAGAATGCGTCATTTTGTTTGCTATATTTGCAAAATTTGGTCAGGGAAAGTCAGGGAAAAGTCAGTGATTTTTTTTTTAATAATAGTGGCAACCATGCATTTGCATTTACAGTAGAATTCGCTTATAACGACGGCGAAGGGACCCAGGAAATGAGGTCGTTATAACTGGCGGTCGCTATATCCGACTGCATTCTACAAATGTTCAGAAAAAAAGTTTACATTTACAGACAAAAGTAATTCATTTTATTTTAAAATTTCTGAAAAAAAATCATCAATTTTTGTTTGTTTTTTATAGAGGAAATTTAAATAAGTAAAGTTAAAATCTGCTTCTAAAAAAGAAAGGCTTTTTATTGTGTTCTCACCAAACTCATTAAATTAGTTATCCGCAGTCGAAAGTACAAACCTGAGATGGACAGGTAGTTTTACGCTTCTAGCGACCAAGCATATCTGGCCAAAGCTGGATCTTCGACGCTCTATGGGTTTGATCTTACTTAACCGACTGCAAATTGGCTCTGCTATAGGTGTCATTACAGGACACTGTCTAATAGGCAAGCACGCATCAAGGCTTGTCATCTATTCAAATGACTTCTGTAGAAGCTGCAGGAACGAGGAGGAGGAGGAGACTACATTTCACCTCCTCTGTACGTGTCCTGCACTCTCCCATAAAATAAATCTCTATCTAGAAGCCTTCTTCCTTAATGAACTCAGTGACTTAGCTAACACAGATGTTAGAAGTCTATCGCGCTTCATTAGAAGCTCCAAATAGTTTAATAAGTAGAAATCGAAACTCCCCCCATCCACGTGGCATCACAACGGACCTCATTGGTCTAAGTGTGTTGGCTATTAGCTGACAGGCACCTTAGCCTAACCTAACCTACTCATTAAAACAGACAAAAGTCCGCAACAATTGAATAACTTTTATTGCTTCCATGGCTGTAGGAGGACTGAAGTTTTCTTCCAGATCTTCATCATCTGCTGCACTGTGTTCATCTTCTTCTTGTATACGAATTACCGCCTGTTCAATGTCTTCGTCAGTTTCCATCAGGGATGTCAATACATTGTCGTCAATCTCAACATATTGCTCCCTTTCTTCGGCTGGAACAAGTCCGTTTATGATTCTACCCAATAGTCAATAAAATCTGAGGCCGCAATTAGAGGTTCTGATGAAAGGAAACCAGCATGCTTGTAGCAATTCGCAATGGCCTTCTGCGTGACAGAGCTCCAAGACTTGGATATTATGAGCACTGCATTCACTATAGAATTATTGAAAGAAATATCCGATTCAATCATTTTTAAACCAAAAAAATTACGGAAGTGTATGTACTTTTCAGCTCTTTATTATTCCTTGGTCCAAAGGTTGCAAAATGGATGTTGTGTTTGCAGGTAGGAATATCAGTTTTATTGAGGTTAAATTGTTATCGCCTGGATGACTAGGAAAATTGTCTACAGTCAAAATATTTTTTTTTGTTTTGTCGCTTTAACTCCTGATCCCATTTATGAAGGTAATCAGCAAAAATGCCTGACGTCATCCATGAGTTTTATTTGCTTCATAGAGGACCGGTAAGCACTTATCATTTTTAAAACAACGAGGGAATTTTGATTTTTCTATCACTAAAAGTTTTTTTTTCAGTTTTTTTCGCGATTTTTTATATTGTCGATACGGTTGAATGTGAAACACCAAACTTGTGTGCGATTGCACTATTTTTTTTTCACCTGACTCCAACCGGAAGATAATCGGTGCCTTTTCGTCTACAGTAAAACTTCTACGTTTTCCAGAACTCATGGCTTGGCTGCATAACAAAAGCAAAACAATAAATTGATATCCATATTTTTTTAATGACGCCATAACCACAACTTATCTAAAAGAGTCTTTCCCGGCGACACAAAAAATAAACTACCATAATATTCAACAGAAACTTTGTAGGTACACAGCTGCACAACGAAGACCGATTGTCGGCGACACAACAAACCGTTAGTCTGTTCCTTTGTAAAATTACAATATTCAGATACTTTTTTTCATTTTGTTTTATTTCGTCGTAATAACCGACCACAACGATTGATTTTTTCCCTAAAATTGGTCGTTATATGCGGCTTGGCGTTATATACGAAGACGTTATATCCGACGGTAGAATAGCTTAAAATATAATGAAACCCACCAAATGAAAAAAAGCGGAAGTTATAAGCGACTGGTCGTTATAAAGCGAAGTCGTTATAAGTGACCTCCACTGTATTTAAATAAACCAGCCGCGCAGAGTAGTCGAATACTTTTTTTTTATTCGTCCCAGTACGTTCCTACACAGTAGCTTATTAGAAATCTGCTACGCTGCAATAGAAGCTTCAATTGGGTCAATGAGTAGATACCAATTTTTTCCAAGATTCACGTTGTATGACAATGGCCTAAACTCACTGATCATTGTTGTGAAAAAAAAGTTTCAGAAACTAATTCCTAAATTTAAAGAGAAGCAATCTAATGACAACTTGCATTGTCCTCAAAAAAAAAAAATTTGCCCAACTTTGTTCGCAGGCTCTAGACTCGTCTGTTTTTGCAGTTCACTAATTTTGAAACGCACTGCGATTATTTTGTAACTGACCTTTAAGACATCACTGATTGTTTTACGACCTGCCGAAAAAACACTTCCTCTACGTACGCAGCTGCTTTTAAGAAGTCTTCTATGCGCCATGTTCAGGACTGGCTCTGCCCAGACTTTCAGCCTGGAAAGGAATGTAGTCGAATCTTCACGGATGGGTCCAAAACCAATCAAGGATCTGTTCCTGGTGTTTTCGTGGAGAGCGACAACATAAGACTTTCCCGTTTGGAAAACATGTGTCAGTCTTCCAAACAAAGAATTACGCTATCCTATCGGCTATGAACTGTGTTGTGCGGAACGTTTGGAGGGGGTGGAGTATTTGCGTCTGTATCGACAGTCAAGCTGCGCTTAAGGCCTTACTCCACCCTTAACCATATCTCTCTGAATTCAGTCGAAAGGCTGAATTCACTAAGTCTTGTCTGAGGCCCGAGTCATAACGTGATCACAGGAAATGCGGTCTCCGACTAACTTGGCAAGGCTCAGCAGAGCTCTTCTCATTACCTGAACCATCGTTGTGTTTACATGTGTCCTCGGTCAGGGCTTCCCTAGGCGATTGGGTTTCGCAGATGTCATGACTCTCCAGGGTGCAGACAGACTAAACGAATACTTCTTGACGTCTGTAAAAAACTCTGCGGCATGCTTGCATTCTCTTAGCAGAAAAGATTGCAGACAAATAACTGGCGATCTTTCGGCGCTTTTGCCAAGCATCTTAAGGTCATAGGTTTAAGCGAAACCACCAACTGCGAAGCCTGTGCAGAAAGCAACGACAGTGCGGAACATTTTGTCGGTGTTTGTCCTGCTTTTGCTCGTATCCGGTGGCAGGTATTTAGTGCTGATGTGGTGAGTGCTTGAGCTTGTCATCTTTAAAGCGTCTACTGTTTTTTTCTTCAGAAAAACGAAAAAAAATTAGTAAAAGTAGTGCCTCTTCCTGGCAGTACAATTAACCAGTATTGAGTCTGAGTGTTCCAATATAAAATCTCGCAAACCACCAAAATAAAAAAAATAAATAAAAATGCGCCATTAGAAGCTCCAATTGGTTCAATGCGTAGACAACAATTGTTTTCAAAGATTCACGTCGCGTCGTATGACACTTGCTTTAACTCATTGATTCAACTTCATTCGCAGGCTCTATACTCGTCTGCCTTGTGCAGTACACTAATTTTCAAACGCGCTGTGACAATTTTATATCTGACCTTTTACTCTTAGCCATCATTGATTGGTTTACGATCCTCACTTCCTCTACGAGGACTTTTCAAATTATAATATTTTTATTTTTATTCTAACGGACGGAAGTAGACATTCGCGTAATTGGCCTACCATCAGCACACTATAAAATACGGCCGAGAAGAAAAAGACTCATCTACAATTAAATAAAATTTGCTCCACTTTCGCCAGTAAAGTATTGTTCGCATTTGATTTTTTACTGCTTCCAGATGAATATGGTTTCCGTTTGTGTGTTTCTCAGCATACCACGAAAACATTGTCCACGCTATTTGAATGGGCTATATGCCACATCCCACAGACACTTTCTTTCGCCCTCTCGACCATTAATATCTAAAAAACCAAGCAAAGCACACGCAACGCACGGTATTGCCTTACGCTTTCATAACAAATGTGGGATTGCTGCTGGCGGGCAGAACACTTTCTGCTTGACTCCTAAGGTGGATGTTTCCAATTATTGTTGTTCTTATTTCAGAGTTCTGGGTACTGTAATTCTTTATTTCATTCAATGCAATATAATCCACTGAGACCATTTATCAATTGCAACCTTATCCTTACCAAGTTAGAGATGTATTCCTTTTCCACCGACCACCGCCGATGATAATGGACGTTGATTCGAAAGAAAAGTTTCAACTCACACTTTGAATCGGCTTCGTCTCCCCATAATGGCTTAAGAGGTGGCATACTTCAGTTTCTTTAAAGTTTTGTTGTGTTTTGTTCTGCTATTCCTTCGGTTTCCTTTTTGTTTTGTACATGTTTCCTTAGCTATAACTTTGGAATGGACCTTCGGGGGATGGAGTTAGAGCGCTTCTCTTGTTGCATGCTGACCTTGACCAATATATACACAAGGGATACAAAGTATTGCAATTTAATTTGCCCTTTGGTTGGGAAGTGGGGTTTAAAGAGCATTAAATAAGTTGTCGGTGTAGCGTCACATCGTAATCTTTGTACATACAAAGTTGCTTTATAAGAACTTCTGACCTGGGAGGCATGTCGGATAAGACGGAACTTACATCCCTTTCAACCGTGGACGTACCAACTGGTATGGTGCTGACTGTACTTCCTATCGAAGGACGCTTGCATCTGAGGACTGACTAAGATGAGAGATGCTTTCAGTTGGATTTTAAATTGAATTTAGTGCTTGTGTTTCATTACTTTTTCTAGTTTAAATCATGTTAACACATTGCAAAATGAAAATACAGAAATTTGTGATAAAATAAGCTGTTACATTTCATCATCGTTGTTAAATGTTTAACTGCTAGTTCTGCCCAGGGGTCCTTTTTCTTTTGTTGGCACAATACTACTGGGCATGTTAATGCATTCATCATGGGGAGAATTTCAATTTGGCGAGGCCGAACGTCATGCGAGTGTAAAAAAAACTTATCATCTAGGACATTCATTGTATTGTGCTATACCTTGCAGCCTAAAATAGGGGTCCAGTAACAGCATTTCTCGAATGTATATTTCCAGAAATAAGATAAGGGGGTTTGTACGGAGCGAGCTCTATTCAATTTCGTTAAGTGTTGCAAGTTCAAGCCTTACACCCAACAAGCTTTATTGATGCAGACATGTAACTAATGTAACGCATTTTGACTTAAATTGGTTTAATTTCACTGTTGATGACCCAAGGACATGCGCATATAGATTAGAACTAATTAAAAACTCTCAAAGCAGAATCAATGCTTTCTTGAATATTGATTTTTTGTTCGAGACTACAGGCGGAATCTAATGTCGCACGTTGGAACGTTGGTATTATGATTGGTTGTAGCTACAAGCTTGCAAAGATGATGGTCAGAAGGCGAGTGAACATCCTTTGTGCTCTAGAAAAGAAATGGCGAAATACCAGAAATCTGGTGCATTTCTTGGACGTTAGGACAAAGCCATACTAGATTTTCAACAACGAGGCACAACAGGGTAGCAATGGCATCGGTATGATCTGTGCGGTATGATCAGAGGGAAAAAGATAAAAGACGCATTCTGGCAACATTTTCACAAACTCGTAAAGAACATAAGGGAAATTTTTGTTGGTTGGCGGAGATTTGAAAATTCATATCAGGAAGGCAAACGAAGGCTATGAAGATTGCCATGGAGGACTATGATACGGCACCAGGCACTCTGGGGGTGAAGATATCCTAAGAGTGTGCTAGTCATACGGTCTTATACCATGT
This sequence comes from Portevinia maculata, assembly GCA_949715645.1. Taxonomy (NCBI): domain Eukaryota; kingdom Metazoa; phylum Arthropoda; class Insecta; order Diptera; family Syrphidae; genus Portevinia; species Portevinia maculata. Next base: position 363,135,292 of record OX454525.1, on the reverse strand, counting down.
TGGTTAAAACAAAAGTAGGCACCTGAAAACTAACAGCCGTGGCGGAAGTGAGACCCGGATAAATACCCATTTGGAATCACATGCTTTTGTACTAGTTTAGTTTCTACTACATTCACACGTTTCTATGGTCATTATATCTGTGGACATTGTGTCAATTCCAAATAGTCATTATATCCATTGAAAAAGACATAATGTCTATATGCCGCAGTTTTCGACGGATATAACGTCCATGGACACGTAGGTTTCTGGAACACTTGGTTGTTTTAGCGCCACCCAACCACCACATGTATGTAGACATCAGCAAAGTTATTGTGATCTACTTGTAATAGTCTACTACATTCAGTATTGCAGGAAAAGCTTGATGTTGGATTTGCAGTAGCTGCGAGGTTGGATTAAATGGAAACAAAATTTGACGCCCGAAATTGTTTTTGTATCCAACTTCGCACCTACTCCAAATCCAACAGTGATGGGGGAGGGGCTTATTGGATCTCTTTGTGATACTCTACTACATTTACACGTTTTAAGTTAGTGGACATTATGTCTTCTTCAAACGGAGATTAAGTCCATTTAGACGTTCCGTTTGGAACGGACATAACACGCAGTATACACTTGTGATATCCTGATAGTTCACGTTACCTACTGCATGCTTTCATTACCTCAAGTGAAGACCATTATAGCAAATATATTTCTATAGTTTGCGATAGAAACCATGCTGTTATCGCATACTAGGATACTATAATGCCATTTGTGCAGTGACGCTCTCTATGGCAATCGTCGCTATCTCTTTTAAAAGAACAAAGTATGCTATGAAATGCCCAGCAAACGAAAATTGTCAGTTGAGTTGCTTTGCTTATGCTTTTTAGGGTTCCGTAGCCATATGGCAAAAAACGGAACTCTTATAGATTCGTCATGTCTGTCTGTCCGTCTGTCTGTCTGTCTGTCTGTCTGTCTGTCTGTCCGGAAATGTCACAGCCACATTTTTCCGAAACTATAAGAGCTATACTGTTGAAACTTGGTAAGTAGATGTACTCTGTGAACCGCATTAAGATTTTCACACAAAAATAGAAAAAAAAAACAATAAATTTTGGAACTGAAACTCACAAACTTTTTTTTCATCAAACCCATACGTGTGGGGTATGTATGGATAGGTCTTCCAAAATGATAATGAAGTTTCTAATATCATTTTTTTCTAAACTGAATAGTTTGCGCGAGAGACACTTCCAAAGTGGTAAAATGTGTTGAGATTCCGTTCCACTTTTGCGCGCCACCTAAAATCTTTTTCGACTATGTTGTCCCTCTCTCTGGACAATTCTGTGAACCAGGCGTATTATTGCTCTTGCAATCTATACACCATCGTTATCTGAAACGCCCAATACAACAGGTGTAATATACGAGGGCGGGTCAATAAGTCCGTGACTTTTGGAATAAAACACAGATTTTTTGATAAAAAAAAAAAAATATTTTTCAACGTAGTCTCCCTTGAGCTCTATAAACTTTGTCCAACGCTTCTCCAATTTTTTTATCCCTTCCAAAAAAAATGATTTGTCGAGGTCCTCAAAATAGGCCTTTATTTGCGAGATGACTTCATCATTGGAGTCAAATCTTTTTCCACCAAGCCATTTCTTCAGGTTTGGGAACAAGAAGTAGTCGCTTGGAGCCAAATCTGGAGAATAGGGTGGATGAGGGAGCAATTCATAGCCCAATTCATGGTTTTTTGCCATGGCAACTGCACATGTGTGCACCCTTGCATTGTCTTGGTGGAAAAGAACTTTTTTCTTGGCCAAATGAGGTCGTTTTTTTTTCAAATCGTCATTGAATCGGTCCAATAAGTTGGCATAATATTCCCCATTGATTGTTCTTCCCTTTTGAAGGTAGTCAATGTGGATTATCCCGCGTGCATCCCAAAAAACAGTCGCCATAACTTTATTGGCTGACAAACCCACCTTGGCCTTCTTTGGCGCCGATTCACCCTTAGAAACCCACTGTTTTGACTGTTGTTTGGTCTCTGGTGTGTTGTGATGGATCCATGTTTCGTCCACGGTTACAAAACGGCGCAAAAACTCCTCCATATTGCGATTAAACAACGCCAAACCTTCCTGTGAAGTTGTTACACGATTGCGTTTGTGGTCGACTGTGAGCAAACGCGGCACCCATCTTGCGGAAAGCTTTCTCATGCCCAAGTGATCATTCAAAATTGAAACCACTGAGCCATGCGAGATCCCTACGGCTTCCACAATCTCTCGCACTTTCAATCTTCGGTCGGCCATCACCATATCGTGAATTTTTTCGATTGTTTCGGGTGTAGAGACCTCAACTGGGCGTCCAGGACGTTCGGCATCTTCAGTGCTTGTACGGCCACAACGAAATTCAGTAAACCACTTTTTTACCATTGAAATCGATGGTGCAGAGTCCCCATAGTCTTTTTCAAGCTTAGCCTTGGTCTCGGTAATGGTTTTTTTTCGCAAGAAATAATGCTTAATAAGCACACGAAATTCACTTTTTTCCATTTTCTTCCTGTTGACAGGAGCAGTGTTGCCATTTCAGTAAAGAGGTCAGAAATTCAAAAAGTCACGGACTTATTGACCCGCCCTCGTAGCTTAAAAAAAACAATCAATACAGAATTATGACCTGTGAAGATCTATTGTGCTCCTAAGAGCGTTCACATGTGATTAATTAAACGCAGTAAATTCTAGGTCCCAAAATACCCTTAACGTTGTTGTTATCCATGAGTTCCTGAAATCTTGAGACCCTGTTAGGCCTCTGTTGAAAGATTTTAGCCTTCTTTTTGAGCAAGAGATTGGCAATAATTTTCAAGGCACAGCCTGCATAATTTAGGTTAGGTTAAGGTGGTTGTTAGCTAAAAGCCAACATACTTAGACCAATGAGGTCCGTTGTAATACCACATGGATCGGGAGTTTCGACAGGTATATGCAGGCAGAAGCTGCCTGCGTAAACCATTTGGAGCTTCTGATGAAGCGCGATAGACTTCTCGTCACTGAGTTCATTAAGGAAGAAGGCTAATAAATAGAGATTTCTTTAGTGGGAGAGTGCAGTACATGTTCAGAGGAGGTGAAGTGTAGTCTCCTCTTCCTCCTTATCCCTGCAGTTTCTGCCTGCATATACCTGTGGAAGTTTTGCCGATTTTATTGAAATGATTGTTGAGAGTGCAATGACCCGTGAGAAAGTCAGTTAAGATCTTAAGATCATATTTGCTCATTGAAAGTATTTGAAAGCAAAGCTCGTAAAGTTCGCAGGTGTCCCCTCCAAAACCCGTCAACGCAAAAAGGACCAAATATCTTACAAAAAAAATTATTTCGTTTTAGAACGCCTTATGGCTGATACTGATAGAGTCCCGAAATGTATTCCAAATTGTTCGCGCTTGAATGTCTATTTTCATCTCCAAATTTACAAATATTCAAAATAATAGATCACTTAACATGGCCAATGCAAATCCTTCTGCATGCAAATTATCTCAGCATCAGGAAGTTAACGAACTGATTTGCATTACTCCAGTGTCACTAACTTCTCACCGAACAATCCGTTAAAAAAAAGCAATATTCTAAATACCCAGCTATCTTACTTCCTCTTATCCTCAATTCCCTTTAACAGTTCAATTCCATTCCCATGCACCCATTGCATGAACCAAATAGGGAGACAAATAAATATGTTTGTATATATCTACTAGTCACCCAAGGCATTCCAAAGAGATGAGGATCTTCCTGATACCAAAACCGGATTCAAGAATTCTTCTTAGATTGCGTATATACGAGTATCTGCACGCTGTTCGACTTTGCTGTGATATTACGTTGCTGGTAATTATTTTGAGCGTTCCGCAATAAAATTCCACTTTAATGCATGCAAAGCTTGGCCACTTTTCCCCTCTTCAGCTCCTTCAACTAACAAAAATACATTGTACAGACAATAAATTGCGAAAATATTTCATCTTTGTAACAAAACTTCCTACAATAACAAATTTATCGGATAAGGAGCGGTACTGCATCCTCGTACTGTGGACAGTTGCGTGCACATAAAAACCAATCTAACCCAATAAAAGAATAGAAACATAACAGAACTACACACACACACTTAACTGCGGACCGGTATCGCAAAGTAGTAACCAACCTAATATCCCTCGCCTCCTTCAGGGGATGTAATCAAATTCAACCTACCATTAGCTTGCATCTAAAGGCCATCATCATCATGATCACCGATCGAGCCAAGTACAAATAGGCAGAACTGCAACAACAGTAACACAGCGTAAGGCATCACTTCACTATGTTGTAGGTATATGCTTTAGTACTAGGTTGACTCGTTGGTAGGTGAGCTCTGTAGTAACTTCTACCAAATGCTCGCTTGGTATCCATCTATTCTGCAACCTGCGACTCAGGTTTTAAAAATGTTATCTTACGGCAGCTGTTTGGTTTACCTAGCTGGTGTAGTGAAGTTTTTTTTTGTTGCGCCCAGATTCCGGTAGACCAACACGTTTGCATCATGGATTGGATAATAGCATGTAGCTATTATTTTTCGATGAACTTAAAACAGGAGTGCGCAATGATAGGTCCTTAAAATAACCGTATACAGCTGAGATTATTTCGTCGCAGTGATAAGTTAGCGATGAGAACAAATTAACAGGCTGTCTTCTGCCGTCATTTCTTCCCAGAAGAGATATTTTCACACTACGGGATAAGAAGGGAATTGTAGTTTTGATTTATACTTGTATACTGTATTGTTATTTATGTCAATAGTCAATGTCTTATTCGTTATCAGTTGCAGGTGACTCGGCGGTCGAGTAGCAAGACTTATTTATTGTCAGCCTTGAAATATATAAATTCTCTGCCGCAGGCAGTACTATTGTTATCAGTAATGTTTGTTATGCAGCCAAAACCATTTCGTAAGTTTTTTCAAAGCCACAGGTCCAGTGGATCAAATATCTCTAAAAAAAAGTGAAGTGATCACTATATATATAGACGTGCACTTTGTGTTATTTATAACAGGCACATTAAAAATAACTGCGTGTTCAGCAGGTTGGCAACTCCCAGGCGCTAGTAATGCAAATTAAATTAAACGATGGCAAGCATTCGGTGCGTAAGCCAACTAGTGCTCATCATCCTAATTATGGTGATTGTAGGTTAAGTAGTTTTCAATTCAATTTTATCTTTATTTAATAACTTACACAGTTATGTAGGTTAGGTTAGGTTAGGTTTATGCGACACACTTAGACCATTAGGTCCATTACGATACCACGAATGTATATCTACCTCAACTCTGTAGATGGGACTGGCCAACGACACGCGGTTGTTCTCAAACGGTCCCCCATCTACGTACTAACCGCGCCCAACGTCTTTTAATTACGGTGATCTGACGAGAACCGATTAACTCGACGTTGTATGGTCGTTGGTTACAGTTATGTGTATACAACATCTCATTTCAGAGTGCAAGCTACAGCAAAAATGTTATTATTAATATTAAGTTTAGTACCTACCATTAGCAGACTAGTACTAGCTCAAGTTAAATTCATAAACCATTTCAATACATTTTTACATACATATCTGCATATTGCTACACATTTAATATAAAACGCTACTGTAAAAAATAGAAGGAAAGAAAAAGGAGGCCTTAAAGAACTAATCATCATCACCATCGAGGTGTTTCCAAGTATTGTTTGAGTTTCATTTTGAACGGAGACTTGCAATTTATCAGTCTTATGGGTTGGGGAAGAGAATTCCACAGGCGAATCGCATTAATAAAGGAATTTCGTTGAGAAACTAAGAAAGCGAATTGGCATGAGATCACAAGTTCTCGATGAACGCGTAAAATGAATCCTGTTAAAGAGGTAGTCTGGTTTGCGCGTTTGAAATATATTACCTACGGAGCAAGGTTAAATGTTTTAAAGTTGAGGAGGTCTTCCAAAGTGATGCCACTGATCGGTTTTGAAAAAGAAGAAATGTGATCATACCTTCTGAGAGCACAATGGACCAGTATTGAGTCTGAGTGCTCCAGTGCAGAAAGTCTCACACACCCCGACAAAAAAAAAATACCTTCTGAGTCCAAAAAATATCGTGCTGTTATACTGTTATAGGACACATTCAGCTTTCACTTATGCTGATATTCACAATTGCTGAAAAGTTCATATCCAAACGGTTGGAAAAAGTAACGTTTTAGCAGGAAGTGTTCTTGTTTTTAGTGGTGTGATCTTTTGTGTGGCCCTTGTTTTCTATGACAAAGAAAAGTGGTCTGTGTGCGACCCGCAAGGTCCACAGGACTAACTTCCTAGTGGGAAGAAATAAAAAAACAATATTTATTTTTTAATTAATTATTATTATTTATTTTATTATTATTATTATTATGATCATGATTATTATTCGTAAAAGAAGTTCTGGTAGAAGACGGCACCCCCCTGCCTCGTCGTCCTCTTCCAACTCCTCTGCCTCTTCCACTTCCATCTCCTCTTCCTCCTCCTCCTGTTTCTCTTCCTCCTCCTCCTCTTCCTCCTCTTCCTCCTCTTCCTCTGCCTCTGTCTCCACCTCTATCATTCTTTCTTACCCAGCCACCACCTCCGCCCCTGGGTACACCTTTTTTTAGAGGTGGCCCTGCTTCCGGGGCCTCCTTTTTATCACGTATAGGTGTGTGGTGGCTACCACCATTTTTTCGCCTAGCAGTAATAATAATAATCACAATAATAATAATAATAATATATAGTACAAATCATCAATTTCAAAATTCAACTAGTTTGCCTTTATTTTATAATTATTTATTTATTTTATTTTATTTTTAATCACTATTTCGATTTAGATTTATTAGTTATAATAAGAATCGCTCTACATAAAGAGCAAGCACTTATAAATAGTACAGTATTAGTATTTACTAACAAAAAACGGCTGGACCAATTTCGCTGGAAACTTAATCAGTTCTGAGTAACGGGATTACACTTACGAATAAACCCGGTCCCATGTCAATATCATCTTTTGTTCTCGAGATAATCATGGCGAAAGATAATTCCAAACGCACATACGTACATACGCACATACGTACATACGCAGAGACAGACATCTCTATAAAAACGTTAAAATTGGATTTTGGTGACCTTGAAACGTGGAGATATGTCAAAATCCGCGATTCACAATATCGACCCCATTACAAGAACTTCCTCTGGGAAGTTAACAAGAAAACAATAAATTAACAGAGTTGCCTTCTAATATGAACTGCTTTTTGTTTATGCATAAATCTTTCGAATACTTTGGACAGTTAAGGGAGGATGGAAATAGATCTGAACTCATCTTCTATACGCGTCTTAGGAATTGGTATATGAATTTCCAGTGGCTTCAATCCTGATCATAGCCTCGAGGTTGAGGAAGAAGATGAATATGGTGTTAAAGGAATGTTATAGAAATAAAGGGTCTTTCATTAGCGAATTGCAAACTTCAAACTTTCAGTGTAAAACCGATTACCGAACTGTCAATGTCAAAATATTTAGTAAACCAACATTTTCTTCATGGTAAAGTACATGAAGAAGGAGCGTTTACAAATAATTAAAATTTACTACAGAAATTTCGAGTCGGTGATCGCAACTTTAAGAGCGTTAACGCCAATTTTCGGCCGTAATTCTCGTCCCAGTAGACAAGCAATTCATAGTCTAGTGAAAAAATTTGAGTTAGAATTATCGCTACTTGATGTTGCCGTGCCAGTGAGACTACATTTTCCCGAAGTGTGGAGAATATTGCCGGAGAGGCGTCCGTCGCAAACCAGCCTAATCAGTCAATTTCACGGCGTTCTCGACCGTTACGGTAAATGGTATTCACTATAGAGACGTGGTGGAACATTATTTCTTTGAGCAATTGCATGAACTGGACATCAATGATATTTTATTTGTTTTGAATGAATAGCCTTACATTCCTTACCACGTAAAGTGGACGGCTGGAGTTACAGCGCTGTTTCACGGTCAGCCACAACCGATCATCAGACTCCTTATGTGGTGCTGGTCTGTCTTTTTCCTTCTTTTATCCCGAAATTCCATTTTCTTCCACTGGAATTCGAACCTAGACCAGCGTCTTCTCAGGCAAGCACTCTTGCACTGTGCCATTGAAGCCACGAGTTTATCCAGTTTTTATTTGCAATTTCTTGGACAAACTTTTGCTCCTGTAAGTATACTATGTTATTCATTCAGGTTGTTTCTTTCTGTGTTTTCTCTAATTCTATTCCATTTCGACAAGCATAGTTGGACTGAAATGGGTGATAGAGAGGGTGAAAGACTTTTGACATTGTTTTTTGTCGAGAATTTTATGATTAATGGTTTTTTTTATGTGATACCACACAATTTTTCCTGGTTTTAATTTTTGTTTTCCGTCAATTCCTTTATTTGTTTTGAATGAATAGCCTTACATTCCTTACCACGTAAAGTGGACGGCTGGAGTTACAGCGCTGTTTCACGGTCAGCCACAACCGATCATCAGACTCCTTATGTGGTGCTGGTCTGTCTTTTTCCTTCATTTATCCCGAAATTCCATTTTCTTCCACTGGGATTCGAACCTAGACCAGCGTCTTCTCAAGAAGAAAATGCATTTCGGGATAAATGAAGGAAAAAGACAGACCAGCACCACATAAGGAGTCTGATGATCGGTTGTGGCTGACCGTGAAACAGCGCTGTAACTCCAGCCGTCCACTTTACGTGGTAAGGAATGTAAGGCTATTCATTCAAAACAAATAAAGGAATTGACGGAAAACAAAAATTAAAACCAGGAAAAATTGTGTGGTATCACATAAAAAAAAAAAACCATTAATCATCAATGATATGTGGTTCCAACAAGTGAACGTGTTGTCTCGAGAAACGGACCCGTCTATTGGCCGCCGAGATCGTGTGATTTAACGCCTCTAGACTTTTTTTTATGGGACTACATTAAATCATTGGTCTATGCCAACAAGCAGGTGACGTTAGAGGAGCTCAGAGCCAATATTTAAAGAGAAATAGCGGCCGTATCGGTCGAAATGTGCCGCCGAGTCATTGAAAATTGGGTTCAACCTATCGACCTCTGTATACGTTCCCGTGGTGGATATATGAACGAAGTCGAACTCCATTCATAAATCTTTTGATACTAATTCAAGCCAATATAATGTTTTTTGAGATATCTCAAGTATTTTGCATTTTATTTAAAAAAGAAGTTGTCAAGACCATAATGAAAAACCCTTTATTAGGAAACATACAAATAAAAATTAAGGAAAGGCTACAGTCCGCTTGGTTGAAATGTTGCACACCCTATTCATATTCCCTCAAAAAAGTGGCCGTTCCAAATATGTTAGTATGGGAAAATTGTTAAGACGGCTATTGCCTAAATATTTTTACGTTTATTAAAGGATTTTGTCAATTTTTTTTTTTTTGTAAAACCTCATAAAAAGTGGACGTGGCAAAAAATGGTGTATAAAAGAATTTTTACGTTTTTAACTTTCTCGTTTACTTTGGTATACTAAAGAGAAAGATTTTGCATTCGTGCTGAAATTTCGATCTCAAACTGAGTATGAGGCATGATATTACGACTATAGAGAAGTTGAAAAACGTGTGTCCCAAATTTCCCTCTGTCTTTCCGTCTGTCAGCGAAGCACCAGGCACAATGGGTAGACGGATTTGTTTCTTTTTTGTATTTGGGGTTTGTAGGCTTATATCTCGCGGGCAATTAGTCTTTTTACTCTATCCTTCTTAATAACGGTACTTAGCATACAAATGGTTTTTTTCAATATCGATTTTCTCAAAAATGGCTCTAACGGTTTTGATCATTTTTGCAATATAGAATTTAAAGTAAGAAAAGGGCGTACCCAGTTTTTTGCAAAAATAATCGAAAAATGGGACTTTAAAAAATACTAATATCTCAAACGAAGAAAATCTTCTCTATTGGAACGAATTTGTATATAATTTTTTTTTTTAAATATTCTTTTATAACTTTTTTATTCATGAAAAAGTTTTTTGGATTTTTGAATGTGACTTTTCTCAAAATGGGCTCTGACGATTTTGATAAATTTTAATGCCTTGAATACTTGGGTTGAGTGTCAGTAGATAGCTTATTCAGTTTTCTCCCAAAAAAATTGATTAACAGTACTTTAAGAAACTAACAATATTTAGCAGAAATGTGATATATTAGTAAATACAAATATGTAGAAAAAATCTGCATATTCAAGTTGAAAAATAAAATTTTTAAAAACATCACTTTTCTTAAAAACGGCTCCAATGATTTTGATGATTTTTGAAGTTTTTAATATTTGTAGTAAATCTGAAAACATGACATTAGAAAAATGGCTATATCTCAAAAACCGGTGGAGAGATTACGATACCCGTCTAGACCATCAATTGACCATCAATCTTATTCTATAATGTGGAACAATTTTTCATACTAAGATTCAATACAAAAGAGAAATTATAAAGTAGATATAAATGCGTATAACTGTTTTTAAAATAATTTAAAATTTTACTTTTCTCAAAAATGGCTTTAATGATATTGATCTCTGTTGGTTTTTTAAATACTTGGAGCGAAGAAGCAAATGGCATACTCTGTTTTTACCAAAAGAAGACTAACACAACGATAAAAGAAATTTATTTGCTTCAATTAGACACATTAAGATCGAAGCTGTTATGACAAATCATAAACCGTTCATAAGATCACAATCACAAAGCGAATAACCATTATGTATACTTCAACCGTAAATAATTTCTATGAATCCGCCCAGTTTTAGTCAGTTTAAGAAAAAAATCTATTCCGCAGAGAATAGTCTCCTCCTCCTCATTCAGGCAGCTGAGAAGTCCTATAATTCCCTGGAATATCTCTATGTCCCGGCACCCAACACAGGTGAATGTTGAACTGCTCTGCCATATCCGCGAGAGATGATCGGCTATCTAGGACTACGATGGAGTTTGTAGAGACAGAACCCACAGATTTTAACGCAGCTTGACTATCTGAGAAGATTCGGATGACCATAGCGGATATCAAATTCAATTAAGACAAATGAAATAAAGCTATCTACATGTAATCGACATTGTTACGATTTCTTGAATATAGTTGTTTCACAGAAGTGAAGAAATAACGCCACCTATAGTTAAGTATTCCATATGTCTTCCAAATTTCATATTTGAACTAAAGGTGAACATAGCGTTTTATTGGGATTTTCACTGCTGAGCTTCGCATAAGTTCCCAGTAAAACGCTCCTAAAATTATCCTAGTTATCCATTCTAGTTGAATAAAAATGTTAGATTTTGTTAATCATTACAGTTTCTTTCTCCTTTTGGCCTGGCACGGACCTATTTTTTTGATTTGTTGGTTTGCCCCCCAAATTATTGTGATAGCTGGCTGCTGCTCCCGTAGAAAGAGTATTAAATTTCAAATATCTTATATGTATACCAGGCTGCTGCGGATAGTTTTTATGGGAATTTCTCCCTTCACTATACATAGTTTCCCAAGAAAACAGGGTTATTGATAATTAATAGCCACCACACGTATCAATGAATATTGACAATATGTTTGCCTAAATTCTTTTCAGTCGATTCACATAACTGCGAATGAGTATAGACACTTGCGAATGAGCATAAACACTTTGTTGTATTTGCCTGCATTCTCATTTCACAATTGGCAACATTGACAAGTAATATTGATGCACTCAACACACGATCGATTCAATAGCCGCGTTTTATTATCGCTTTTGAATATACGTCATCCCATAAAAAGAAAACGATCCTCATCACCAAACCTTTTTACTTTGCAAGTTGGTACGCGTAATTTTTAAATAATTTCTTTTATTCGCATTTTATTTGCACAACCAATACAGATTTACACCAAACTAAACTTAGCATCTATTTCATTTATTGTCATCAATCAGAAAATATTAACTAGTTCTACATATTTAGATTACTACAAATGTACATATATTTACTTTTAAATAAGTATATTCTAGTTCTACATATTTAGATTACTACAAATTTACATATATTTACTTTTAAATAATTATATTGTATAGAAATAAAATATTTTACTAAACATTTTCAGTAATAAACATCACTGAAAAATATTTTCAGCTAATTTCGAGAGATTTTATTCCGGATAATGAGCGTCTGCAATTATACGTTGGCTTCTCAATTTTCAATTCAATTAAAAAAGGATATCGGTTAAAGCTTGTTTGAACCTTCTCAATTTTGACATTAAATTCATCGTAGTTAATTTCTATTTTGTCATTTTGTTATGTGTCAACTCCGTACTTACAGCTCAGAATGGGAATAGAAACTGCGAAAAGTTAAAATTTTGGTTCACGAAAATTGAACCCGATGGAACACAGGATCTCGTAGAGTTGTTGTACTGCGGCCTGTGGGTAAACGGATGATCCATATGGATAACATTAATCGCAGCTGTTGTCAATGAACATTGAAAAAATCGATTCGATAGATAATGTGTAGGGAGATTTGCTGAAGGGCAATGTCTGGACAGTCTTTAATAGATGTCAGACATTCCCCACCACTTGAACTTGTGTTGTTACATGGAAAAGCCCACATGCAAACTCTGGTCATCCAAATTATGTGTCTCAAGGTATTTTTTAATCCCATCCCGTCATTCTTACGACTGTACAATTGATAAACATAATCTACAATTCTTTGTCATTCACTTCAAACAGAAAAACAAAAACACAAAAATCAAAAAACTGTTTCAATGTCATACTAATTTGTTTATTTAAAAATAACTAAATGGCGACACCACCTACAAGAAGGTAAATATATAGTTTTCAATTAATATAAAGATGTTTTAATTGTTATATTTTCCATAGAAGATCCACTTCTTCAATCAGTAGTAGTGAAAACAATCACAGTGTAATCCGCTGACGTGAACCATCCACATGTCGGTAGCGTGAATGAAATTCAGTGTATCGTGGAAAACGAACGGATCGAATCTATCCATGCATTTGACATCCACAGTTTTTATTTTATTTTCACTGAATTTAATTTTTACAAAACAAATGTGTTTGAAATGAGCTGTCACAATTGAATTTCCTAATCCCAATAGTGGTCGGTAAGGGAGAGTATCCGACGGATCCCACGATAGCAATTTTTTGTTTACGTGAATCGAATAAGTGAAGTGAATCTCAGATCCGACGGATTCCACGATAGGGGTGAATGCATTAGTAATAAAAAATAAAAACAGAACTCTTATATGCATTACTCTTAATTGTCCCCGTTGTTAGTTTCATCTTGCCGCAAATAAAATATGACACTAAAAACCCATTTCATTATAATGTTTCTTCAAATTTGCTCATATGGAAACAATTATCTTTCCCAAGGTATCGTGTGTTACTAACTCTGCTATGGTACATGACGCATTAAAGATCATTGAAAAACTAACGTATCCTTGAGCCATCATTGATCATTGGTTGTTTTATGAGAATCCTCCGAGAGCTCGTCTCCTTCATGGTTAAAAAAGTATGTGGCTTCGGGGTAATAGTAATGTTACTTTTGAGAACAGTGATTCTATTGAACCATTGTTCTGATCGTTTATTGCGCTATCCAGAATACAACATCGACGTCATCATACATGTACCCACGTTTTCGGCCCAGTCAGTTTCTCATTGACGCAGGTGTTTACCCTTTGATTAAAAGAATTTCCAGTTCCCTTTGATTCTTTTCCCAGTTTTGAAACTTTCATAATCAAGTTAGCTTTCCTTAAAATGAAAACGTTTCAATTGAATATGCTAACTCGGTTAATGCTAGTTTTTGAAACTGAACAAAATGTGCAGTGGGTAAGAGTTTCCTGTAATTTCTTTGAAAAACATAGGTATCCTCAAAGAACCTACATACATTACGTAATAGGAATTGAACTATCGGGATGCACTGATATGCTTTGACACGTCCCTTGACATGACTTTACTTGACTTGGCGTGACCCATGCATTGACGTGCTTTGAAACGTGCGTTAAGTTGTGCCATAACAAGTGCCCTGACACATGCCTTGACAATTGCCTTAACACATGCTTTGACGTCACGTCACGTCACGTCCGACACCACCTCACGTCTACTAATAGCATCGCCTCGCCTTCTATTGAATTGTTCAAAATAACTCGTACCTTGGCGCATGGCTTGACAATTGCCGTAACACGTGCTTGACGTCACGTCAAGCTACGTCACGCCAAGCTTCGGCACGTCACGTCACATCAAGTCACGCCTATTTAAAGCATCGCCTCGAGTTCTATTTTCTTTTTCAAAAATAAGGTTTTATCCATTCCAAAATTGCAAGAATTAGAAAGAAAACGTAATAGATCTCCCAACATGTGAGCAAGTCACTTTGGCAAACAACAAGTCACACCACAACACTGGATTTGTATGTACTTTCCTAGCACTACAGGTTTTCGCAATTGCAGTATGAATTTGTTTATTCCCTCCAACTGTTTCTGCTGCAACTCGTGCTCCGCATTGCTCCCCTTGCAAGGTCTCTCATGAATTAACAACACTGCCATATGAGCCGACATCACTTCCTAGAAGCACTAGGTGTTGCCTCCCCATTATATTTCATTCCTGGCTTTGTAGGCCCCAATCGAGAACACTGTGCAACTAACTCTGCTCCTCTCTGCCAGAGGATTATAAAAAAAAATATGATGGTCTTCCTACTGAGGATGCCTACTAGCGGCTCGCTACCATCATGGAGTCCACCTTTTTGCAAGGCAAAAAATAAATATACTGAATAGGCAACAAGAAGGCAGAGATTAGGTCAACTTGTTGCACTGTCCGCTCACCAGAACAGTGCACTGTCAGAGATCATCTTCGCTTTGCGTTGTCTCTCCAGTTGAACGGTGCACATTGCACACGGTTGGTATGTTTTGAGATGAGGGGAAACTTGTTTCCTTTAGGGCTCACTCTATAAGGAAGCGCAATCGAACTTGCTCTGCATACGAGTTTGCTGCCGCTTCAGGAAGAAGCAAAGGTTCGTTGGCTGCTTTTTCTTCGTCTAGTGGTAGTGACTAGTGAATCGGTATATTTTGCGCAGTTTCTGGTTTTTCCTTACGGAACCCTCCTCATATGCCCACATGTAATTTCTTAAACTGATTTCCCTTCCCAAGGATAGGTACGCGCCAGGCAGCCAAACATGCTGCAGGAAGGCAGTCCGACTAGTATCTCGATTGTATTTTAATAGAAAATCGTTTGCGGATTTTCATGTTGCGATTCGCATATTGGCAATGACTATTTTTACATCGATTGTAAGACGTAAGCTAAGCAGCACTGCAGGAGTATGAGTTGTGAGAGAGGCAGCACAAAGGCTGGCACAGGGGTAAACCTGAAATTGATAACGGAATATCATGGTTCTGTTATTTAAGAAAAACCTCTTAGAAAAAGGCGAAAAAAGTTAATTTGTTTAACTTTTGATGTAAAGACGAAGCGAGGAGTTAAACTGACTGAATTGAATGTGCATAGAGATTTTCGTATGCTCCCAAGATTAAAATCAAGTTCCGAATTGCAGTTAGGGTCGATTCATGTATGTTGTTAAGGTTCAAGTGAGTTTTTTTTCATTTCGCAAGAAACGGTGTCGGTTGGATTTGTGCGAGGTGAATGTCACTGCAGAACTTTGATGATAATGTTGCTGAGAATCTGCAATAATTTCTTGTTTCGCTGATTGTTAGATTTTAATGACAATAGAAAGCAAGTTGTGAAAGAACATTTGAATAACATAGGTATTAGCTATTGAATCTTCGAACATTATCACTGAGAAAATCCTTAATAAGCTCTGGCTGCTCTGGCTATATTATAAAAATAATTTTTCATAATTTGTGCTGCAACATTACTTCTTTTGGAAATGTGGGGGTCCTAGTCTGAATGGCGCACTTTTGACTTATTCAGTAACCTCATTGTCGTCTTTTGGCAAATCTTAAAATAAAGCACGCGTATCACCAGTAACAGGAACTTAAATTCAATTCTCATTTGTGGCGATCATGATGGGATTTAATCTGGTAGCGCACAGATATTTGATCGCCGAATATCTGGCTGATTATTTGAGCCCCTATTTGGAATCGCGGAATGAAATGCAAAATGCAATGCAAAAATGAAATTAGACTCAATGCAAAATTGCCCCAAAAAAAATGAAAAAGGTCCCAACAAATGGGGAATGCAAAATGGTCCAATTCCATTTACGCAAAATGCCCCCAAATCAAAGCAAAATGGGCCCAAATTGCTATCACAAAATATGATCAGAATGGAAATTTACCCCAAATAAATTATGAATTTATTGCAAATATTATGCAAAATTGTCTCCATCACATCGTCAACGAAGTTAAGGATGTAGAGTGCACCAGATATGTGAGACCTTGCTTGAATAGAGCCAAATCACTGCCGCATTCAAAGCTTGGTCAAAATGCTTCACTAATAATTAAGATGAAAAAGTTCCCCGCGATTTGGAATACAGACTTTGCAAGAGGCTCGCGAAGAGAATGTGCGCTCAAACTCAAGCAAAGTGTGTGGAGGGTCTGTATCGCGAGTTAGAAGAAACTTCTTCTTTGGCTGCTGATAGAAACCAGGCTATTCACGAACTCCATAAAACCAGCTCGAACACGAGCACAACCATTTTCGAAATAGCCGCTCAGAAAAAGAAGAATGCACAGGATATCCGTACGCCAAAGTTTATCAACAAAGCAAAATGGCTGGTTCTTGTGGATGACGAAAAAATACTACAGAGATGGCAACAGTATTGTGAAGACTTCTAAAAGAATAATTTCCTCTGAAATATTTTCCCAGAGCCGTTCCCAATAATGAAGACACGACATAATTGTCAAACAATTAAGAAGGCGGTCAAAGACTCCAAATGAAAAGCATCGAGACTGTGATAATTATCGATGTCACACATCATGAAGATCGTTGAGCGGGTATTAGATAGCCGAATGCGGAGAATAATACGGTAAATAAACCGATGCAATCAACAGATGCAATCCCCAGTATAGGGATCATGATGGAAAAACATCGTGATTCATTTAAGGATTTTCATGTTGTGTTGGTTATTTTTGAAAAGTCTTTTTATAGACTACCAAGGGATATGTTATATGCAGCGCTTAGAAAACCAGGCGTTCCAGAAACCTACATACGGATGACGATGGATATGATGCTTCGCTGGCATCACCGAGAGGTTCGCAATCAAAGTCGGTGTAAACTAGGGAGGTGTCTTAAGTCCGTTAATATTTATTCAGTGTTGCCGAAAGTACTCCCATAGGAGTATTGTACTACTTTCAACACCTCCGTACTCCCGTACTCCTCCTTTTACATTCGTACTCCTATTTTTTTTTAAGAACTTAAATATCTTACACTTGCAGCAAAGTGTAATGTTAACCTAAATAAATCTAATTCACTTAAAATTTAATGAAAATTTAAGTGAGACGGTTATGATCGCTTTAATCCTGATAATAGCCTTGCCGCGATTAAGGAAGAAAAAGAACGGGCTTATTTTCATAGTTTCTGTGGCCTGTTTTCATTTCTATGCAAGAAACGTGGGTTAAAGGGTTAAATCCTTTTACATGCGAAGAACGCCACCCAAACACTGTTAAATTTGTAAAAATAAGCTGACATATGCGCCTGCCAGACAACTAAATAGAAAATACGCATAGCGAAGCAACGAAGTTGAGGGCGAGGGCTATTCCATGCGGAGAATAGAGTTGACTCCTTATTACCCGCGAAGCGACCCATCCAAACACTGTTTGATTCACAAAAAATTAAGCAGACATAGGCGCATGTCAAGACCCGAACAGAGACCTGTACAGACGAGAAAGGAAATCTTGTAGTAGAGTTACAGTCGGTGCTGGGGATATGGAAAAACTATTTCTGCAGACTGTTAAAAGGCGAAGACAACACAAATTCCGCTGTCAGGCAGAACGAACCATTCAGCCTGGACGATGAAAGCCAAGACTTCCGTCCACCTGACCAAAACGAAGTGACGATAGCGATATCCAAACTAAAATCCAACAAAGCTGCTGGACCAGACGGCTTGAATGCCGAGCTTTTTAGGGCAGCGCGAGATGACCTGGTGAAGAGCATACACCAACTCGTTTGCAAGATATGGTCAGAAGAAAGTATGCCTGATGAATGGAACCTCAGCATCGTTTGCCCGATCCACAAGAAAGAAGACCCTCTAAACTGCGCCAACTATAGAGGCATCAGTCTCCTGAATACTGCCTATAAGATCATGTCTGCTGTACTGTGTGAACGCCTGAAACCATTCGTCAATGACCTGATTGGTCCCTACCAGTGCGTGTTTAGGCCCGGTAAGTCCACGACCGATCAGATATTCACACTACGGCAGATCCTGAAGAAACCCCAAGAAGTCCAAATCGATACCCACCATCTTTTTATCGATTTTAAAGCCGCATATGACAGCATCTATAGAGACGAGCTATACAGAGCCATGTCTAGTTTTGGCATCCCTGCCAAACTTGTCAGATTGTGCAGAATGACGATGGAGAATGCCCGCTGCTCCATAAAGGTCGGAAACAATCTCACCGAGACCTTTGATGCCAAAAATGGATTTAGACAAGGTGATGCGCTGTCATGTGACTTCTTCAACATTATACTTGAGAAAATTGTGCGAAACTCGCAAGCCAACACTAGAGGCACAATTTTTCAAAACTCTGTGCAACTACTTGCATATGCTGACGACATTGACATAATTGGCAGAACACAGCGAGCTGTCACTGGTGCGACTGCAAGTATTAGCACAGAAGCGACAAAAATGGGTTTAGTGGTGAATGAGGGCAAAACCAAGTATATGCTGTCAACAAGAAGGGACACACAACATCGACGAATCGGACAGAACGTCACGATAAACAACTACAACTTTGAGGTAGTTAGGGACTTCGTGTACCTCGGCTCCGCTATAAATTCTGAAAACAACATCACATCAGAAATCAAACGAAGGATTACACTTGCCAACCGCTGTTTCTTTGGCCTAAGAAGGCAATTGACTAGTAAGGCCTTGTCAAGAAACACTAAGGAGACTTTGTATAATACCCTCATCATCCCAGTCCTGCTCTACGGCGCAGAAGCGTGGACATTAGCAAAAGCGGATGAAGATCTCCTTGGTCGTTTCGAACGCATAATTCTTCGAGTGATTTTCGGTCCCGTTTGCGTTGACGGGCTTTGGAGGAGGAGATTTAACACCGAACTCTACGAGCTGTACAGCGACATCGACCTGGTGGAAAAAGTGCGAATAAGTCGGCTAAGATGGCTAGGACATGTAGAGCGAATGGACACCAACCAAACCATTTTGGAGAAAGGGGTTAAATCCCTTTAACGTATACCCAAACACTGTTTGATTTAAAAATGCAAGCTGACATAGTCGCATGGAGTTTGTGTAATTTGGAGTTTTTATTGATTTTGGGGTAATTTTCCACACCTTTGGGTGATGTTTAATACATTGGAAACGGTACAAAAGATCTTTTAGGTCGAAGTACCCCCCCTTTTATAGATCGCCTTGGCGAGCCAGAATTTAAAAAAAAAAAAAAAAAAAAAATACATTGGAAATTATTTATTTCCTTCGATCTTAGGAAACCCCAATATTCAAAAATATATGGCAGATATGACTAGAATGAGACTAGACCCGAATGCAAAATGGCAAAAAAAAATTTAGAATCGAAAGTAAACCAAAATCAACTCAATCGGACTACAAAACGTTGTTGATTCCTTTATAATTTGTTGGGGCCTTTTTTTTTTTTTTTTGGGCCATTGGGGTCAAATTTCATGGCGCTATTTGTATTATCTTTAATATAAAATAAATACCTTTACCCTCATATTCCTGTTAAGGTGTTTAAAAAAATCATCTGTTTATTATGTAATTGGTTTGTTGTTAGATCTTTCTGTTACGACATCGGTGATCTGCAATTCTGTCAACCCACGGATTCCCATGCATCGGGATTGCTTTATGGTATTAAATGTGTCACAAGACTCAACTAAATTTTGAAATTGCTTATTTCTCACCTTTACTGCTGATTATGTTTTGATGAATGTCGTCCCCTATACGTTTTAATACATCAAGAAATTCAAGGAATCTGTAGTGTCTTAGCACGGGCTTGTATTCCAAATGACACATTGGAATTTATTTACAAAAATTTTGACTTTATATTTACAAAGAATTCAAAAATATTTGGTGTGAGTTCAATATTTTTGTCTGTACATATGCTAATATTATTCCATTTCAATCGGATTATTTCTATCAGGAAATAACCTAGGCGAATATTAGCACGTAGCCGGTAAAAACCCAATTGGAGCTCTGTGGTACTTGACTACAACAATACTTTCGAAAATAAAATAGCAAATTAATTTTATCTGTGTTAAAAGCAAAACAGTTTGGCATGCGTTGCTAAAATGTTTTTACCGATAATATTTCCATTCATCGATAACATTAGTCACACAAACACAAAAAAATCCTCTTAAATTCAAAGTATAACGATGTCCCACCCACCTCCCACCAAGTCGCGCATAATTGATGTTTCTATGCGTTTTGATAAACGGCGCTGTCTCATACACACGGCCACATCATTTATCTTAACGTTGACCCGATAAACTTTAAGGTCATGCCAGTCTAATAGTTTACCAAATACAGTCTGCTTGCATCTAAGTTCTAACTAATCTGCCTCACGAATTAATGTCGCCTTTGCATCTGCATTCGTAATTCTTGTTGGCGATACTTTTGTATTGCGTTCGTAAATCTACACTGAGCTCATCCAAAAAGACTCTTCGTAAATATCTAAACTTCCATGTAGAATATATAAAAAAATAAAAAATGGCAAGCTTCAAGGGCAAATAACGGAATTTCCTCATTTTTACCCTATACTGAGGGTAAATTAATTTTGAAACGTTCGAGTAGTTGGAAACATACTCGTATATTAGCGATGGTTGTAGACCAACTAAAGTACATACATATATTGATTTATAGGATCGAAAGTAACGTTGATCTAGCCTTGGCCGTAGTTTGGATCTAAGAAGTCAATAATAATAAACATACTCTCTAGGAAAAAATAGGGCACAGATCCAACTCAACAATATGCAACTCTTACTTTGAGGGATTTGAATATCGCCAGGGTATCATCTGCCCAAGCGGAGTGTAGCCTTTTCATATGTTTTTATGATTTTTGATGCGTTTCATCGTCTGGTTTTTTCTATATACATATTCGAGACATCATTGCATTGTTTATCGCGGGTATTACATATTTTATTTAAAAGCCAAGAGTTTATTTATTTTTTTGACGTGTAATGGAAGTTGTTTTTTTGTTTGTATGTGTATTGCGGGTGACGCAAAAGTCAACCCGTACGGCATGTACGAGTACCATGAATCTGATAATGCTAATTTAAACTGATGCGTTTGAGTCGCTATTGTAGTATACATAAAGTGTAGCTTTTTTTAACATATGCACATTAATTTTCATTTTATTTTTAAACCGGCCAAAGAACAACAAATTGAGTGAGACTAATTTAATTGCATTATTCAAATGTTAGACGTTTATTGTTAAAAATTAATACGTAGGTATACACATTCGCATACATACATAATTATTATGTACATGCACACATATATTAAAGTTGGAATGATTCTTATATCATAGAATATAAGTATTAAATGACTTAATTTAATTTGTTTTATTGTTTCAGTTTGTAGTATTTTTTTGAAATTTTATTTCTTACAATTTTGAAAGTGATTTTAAAATTTATTTAAATAAAAATTAGAATTTTCTATTATTCTACATCATTTGTATATTCATATCGTGTTTTGATACGGGACCTGATGCTGCCTACATACTCGAACTCGAATACTCTGTTCAAAGAATGCTTATAGTCAAACTTACATATTTAACAACCTTGGAAAAACTCCGAATTAAACATTGCAGCCTTCCATCCTCTGCGATCCCGGGTAAGCTGTTTCTAGTTACCTAGACCAAGCGCTCACGTGTATGTGTCAATTAATTAAACATTATTTTGCTTAGACAATAATTGTAAACATGAAATGGAAATAAATCTAAATCTAAATCTGAATTAATGTATTGCTGAACGGTTCGAGGCGTTCGCATAGTTCATTGGGTAGGAGCTTGACGATGGGGCTTATGGAGTCGATAGTTATTGTCATTAAAAAAGTATTTAATTTGTATTATTTAAAGATTACTATGGTACGTACTCCTTGGCTTATTCTCCCATTTCCCATTTTGTAAATTTCTTGCCATTTCGTTAAGCTTAACACAATTTTTCGTGCGCAATTGGAAGGGGACCTCGACCAACTCGTCATACGAAACTAGAGGCAGCTTTTCGTAGCTTCAAGAAGCATAAGTCATTTTTGTTACCCTAACCTTTCAATGGGCCCCATTGTTGAATAAAATGTTGCGGTTAAAAACAGGATCAACTTGCATTTTATTTTAAACTGATTTTTATGACTACGCTTGTAAATAGACATATTGGAATATTTCGTATAATTTGCGAGCACTAAAAGGATTTTAAGTACCCTTATAATGTAGACACGCTTATAGTCATATAATAGTCCAAGCATTTAGAAATTGGGGATACGAATTATAGAGGGGAAACCGATGTATGGAAAGTCTTCCAGTTTCAGCGATGCAAGTGCAAAGCATGAATACTGGCAGACGGTTGAGGTATCGCTTAAATGACATAAGACAGCATTGTGTTTTGGAAGCATTAAATTCCACCCTCTTGGTTGAACCCCCCTGAACTATGCTGTCAGGATCCGAAATTAATGAGCTTAACATACGTTTGGCCTTTCCAGTTCCATACCAGAAGACGAGGAATGTGAACAAGGAAGCGAATATGAAAAGCTAAGGATACTGTTATCTGCGAAAGAATGAGTCGGGTTAGAAATAACAGACGGGTGATCATTTATAAAAATGAGAAGGAGAGTCGGGGACAAACGGAACACCATCAATTATTTGGTGAGTTGCAGACTTGAAACCGGCCAAAACTCACAACATTAGCATAATGATCTTCAAAATTGAGTTAAACAAGCGTGGTCATACGTATACACTCCGTACCACTTAATTCAGAACAGGTAATTTTTTTTTTGAAAAATTTGCGATATTTTTAAAACCATTCACTAAAGTGCAAACACCTTTTTACGGAAGGTTAGACTTATCATAGTGATCATGTTGTAAAAAGATATTCACTGTTAGGTTGAACATGTTAGGTAAATAATTTAATAAGTTACTATTTTCAAGTTAGTTGAGTCTCGAAATGACAAAATGCACTGGTCAAGGTTATGATGGAGCAGGTAACTATTCTAGTCGTGGCAGTGCCGCATTGTATATCTAGGAAAGCAATTAGTGATAAAGGGAGTATTCGATAGTGCATACCAAAGAATGAAGGGTGGTTTCCACCGACTTGCCTTTCCAGTACGTGTGTTCAACCGCAGGCAGAAGTTGCGCGTTTATGTTGGTCGCTGTTGGAGCTAAGTATAAATTGTGGGGTGAAAAGTTATCAGAACTCGAAAAAGCTTGCGGGGTTTTTGGAATTTTTAGGGCAGATTTCCAACAATTTAACAGTTTTGGCGACTCTTTCGGTCACAACGGCAATTGTGGAGAGGTTGTTTTCGACACTGAAAACAGAACTTAAGACGGAAAGTCAACTGGCAATGTAAGACTTAGCGGACTCGTCGTTCTACCAATTCATTGGAACATTGTTGTCCGTCCGTATGAAGTTCTCGAGATTATGGCAGCAAAGAAATCTCGAAGACTGCGATTTTGAATTTTTTCACTGCGTTCACCGTTGTTTGATGCATATATGCGTAATTGCGACGTGAAAATATACGAAGGCCATGAATGACAATAACAAAACTGTTTTAACTGCAATTATTCCTATTTTAATAACAGAAATATCAATGTAAAGGCTGCAGTGAAGTGAGTGACGTGCTAGATAGCATATTCCTATCGCCCAAAACGTGAAGGCTTAGTACACAGAAGTTATTAAGAACGACTTTATCTACAACCATTACGAAGTACAGGACTTTCAGAAATCTATAGACTTGATTAGTTCAGGCCTCTAGGCAGTATATGTTCCAAATTTTAGCTTTCTATCTTGATTCTTTGTGCGTTTGTGAGGCATCATCACAGCCAAAGCACTCGACAGATCGACTTTATATTCACAACACACGCATATAGTTAGGTTGCGAGAATGTTTCAGAGTAAGGCGTTGTCCCGGTATGTGGTTCCACAATATAACTTCTATACCAATTGAGACCATTTTCAAACCAACTGCATGTTTGTTTGCGAGGAAGCTTTATAGGTAGGTGCTGCTCCAGGATGTAGTGCCAAAATTTAACACTAATTTTTAACTCTTCAGCAGTGCAACAAAGCTGAACTTGAAAATGTTTACTTCGGCTTTATTTCTCTACTAACGTTTTGCTTATTTCACTTTGTCTTCTTCCTCCTTCACGGCAAAGCTATGATCACGGTTAAATGGATTATAACCCTCCTACTTTACTGCATCCCTATTGGTCCACCTGTTGGGTTCGCCGGTTCGACCTCAATGAATGTTGGCAGGGCTCGTGGTTTCGTATCACTTCTAAACAAGATTGGTCTCAGCCAATCAAATGCTGGCAGTGTTGCATTTGTGTGATCCTGGAGTTATTAGGCATGTCTATTTCATTTAACGACTTCGCCATGTGCATGCTCCCATTAATTATTATTGTTTTACCTTCCTTTTACGATATTAGTTGTCCTCAGCCGTGTCAACCGACGGATTTGCATG
This sequence comes from Portevinia maculata, assembly GCA_949715645.1. Classification (NCBI taxonomy): domain Eukaryota; kingdom Metazoa; phylum Arthropoda; class Insecta; order Diptera; family Syrphidae; genus Portevinia; species Portevinia maculata. The sequence goes on along the minus strand of OX454525.1, from coordinate 363,110,572 downwards.
TGCACTTGCGGGATAGGTTCAAGATGTGAAACGAGTCGCTTGGCTCACATTATGAATGGTAAAATTGCCTAGATGTGGTTTCTCCGCTTAGTCGCCTTGAACGACAAGTGCTGTTTTTTGAGTGCTCTGCAGGGATATTCTTAGATCGTTCCTTGTCACTGTGAAATAAGGCCGAATATCACAATTTGGCTTTATTTCACTTTCGCAAAGTGTTGAATTCTGACAGTCAAAATGGTTTTAAGTAGCAATAATTTCTCGTCTCTCGTCGCCTAAAAAGAAATATTCATGATAATAACAAGTTTTACTCTCGTTTGACATGCCATGCTTTCTTATCAGCAACACGACTACACATCGTACTTGTTGTTCTTTAGCGAATGTGTAATGATAATGATAATAAAGAACTTGCGATTGGTGCTAATTGTTTTACAACGTTATCATTATCACACGCGCTAATATTGAACGAAACACACATACAATATATGTAGTTACCAAGCTCATCTAACCTTACAGCCAGAAAGTGAAAACTCGATAAGATAATACACTAATAAATGTAAATAGGAAAATAATGAGTAAATGGCGATCATTGGCCCCCCGCACAAAACATCGGAATCGTGTGTATTCTTAATGTTAACACAAACATATGTACATAAAGTCGCACGTGCCTGTACGTGATAGATTCACATCATGGGTTGTTTTTTATATTTTTTTAACAAGATTTACTTTGCGATCATTTTGTGAGTTATGTAATTTTTAATAATTAAGTGGATTCTCATTTAGCTAATATTGTAAGTAAAATCTAAATCAATTATCCACAATAAAATGATAAGGGAAAAATTGATATTGATATTGAAATTAAATATTAATTGAATGACATTGTCGTATAACGTAGGTAAACGTAAATGGCATATATATGAGCTTGGGGTCAGTTGCTCTAATCTTTCGTGTCCCCAAAGTTATATTTCCGGTACGAATGGAACCGAATCGAACTTTCTAACCGAACAGTAGTCTTGAAAGTTTGTTTGGCAAATTTTTGTCAGAAATTCCTCAGAAATAGAGCATTCAAATCAGATTTAGATATACTCTGAAATTCGGACCACTAATACATAATAATACAGATTGCCAGCAAATGTGGGAGAAAATGTACTATAAACAAAAAAGGTTTTGCGAACATTTGAATGTTTCGATACAGAAATTATCAGCCACTAATGAGAATTCATATACGTAACAGTGCGATCGGCAGATCTACTTGAATGAGAAGTTGATCCTCGTCGGCTTTGTTGGTCAAGGTGGTCTTGCAATGAAACTCTTTTATTTCATTTACTTTCCGACGTTTCGACAGGGATTGCTGTCTTCTTCAGGGGATCTTTATTAAATGATAACATACACAATACTCTATCCAACAAAAATTGTCAGTACAGGGAAGATAGAATGTTTGTCTCTCAGTCTGGTTGCAATGACTTACATAAATCGGTCCCTCTTTAATTTTGTTTTTTTTTATTTTTGGTGGGGGCATGCGCCCCCATTTATTCAGTTTAATACAAGCTATAATATGTCTTAAAAGAAAACTAAGACTTATAGCTAGACTTAAAAACTAATACTTACAAGCTAGAGATATAGTTAGGGTTTATGGAGAAGGAGGCTAAGTTTAATGGAGGGAGTGCTGCGGTTGAAATCAAAAACGGAAATGTTTGAATTTACCTTCCGTAGCATACGGGAAATTGGTTAATTGGAGCCATAGAAGGTGCGGTGGGTTGGTAGATAGAAAAGACGGGGATGTCTTAAATTACGAGGGTTAGTATTAAAGGAGATGGAGTTGTAAGGCGACGGGCAATCGATAGAGCCTGAGAGGAGGCGATGAATGAAGAGAATGTCTGCTGCATCCCTGCGGTCTTCAAGGCTATTCAAGTTAATGAGTTTGAGGCGGTCTAGATAGGGAGGCAGAATTAGGGGATCGTTCCAAGGAAGTCCGCGGAGGGCAAATCGAAGAAAATGTCGTTCTATGTTTTCGATTCTGGTTACATGAACTTGCTGAAAGATTGACCACGTTTGGCTGGCGTATTCGAGGAGGGGGCGGACAAAAGTAATGTAGAGAGATCTGGTCACGTATGGATCAGAGTATTCCTTTGACCACCGTTTAATGAACCCAAGGCATGAATTGGCTTTACGAATTATCTCGTCAATGTGCGACCGGAAATTAAGCACGCGGTCGTACAGTATGCCAAGGTCACGAAAAGACTGTACGATAGGTATAGGTTGATCATTAAGAAGGTAAAGACGGGGAGAGGACTTGTTGTATTTACGTGATAAGGTTATGGATTGGCATTTCGCAACATTGAGCTCTAGGCAGTTTTTGAGACACCAAATAGAAAAACTATCTAGATCTTGTTGTAGCAAGCAGGAGTCTTGTGATGAAGATATGTGTTTGAAAAATTTGGTGTCATCGGCATAGAAAGAGATAGAGGAGTGTTTAATAACCCTTTCCAGATCGTTTATAGTTAAGATGAAGAGAAGTGGACCTAGGTGGCTGCCTTGTGGTACACCAGAGGTCGCCAGGAATGGGGCAGATAGGACGGACCTGAAGCGAACATTATATAAACGGTTTTCCAGATAAGATGATATCCATTTCAGCAGTGGGATATCTTATCAAAAGCTTTACTAAAATCAGTCGCAATAACATCGACTTCTTTACCACTTTCTAAGGCCGTTAGCGCAGAGGATGCGAATTCAGCGAGGTTAGTGGTGGTTGATCTACCTTTTAGAAAGCCATGTTGGTTTTGGGAAATTAAAGACCTTCATTGAAAGCTTAAGGATTCGTACAAAATGCTTTCCAGGAGTTTGGGTATATGCGAAAGTTTGGCTATCGGGCTATAATTAGTAACTTCACTTTTTAATCCCTTTTTATGAATCGGCGTTATGAAGGTGGACTTCCATATCTGATGAAATTCGCCTTGAGATAGTGAGAGCTTAAAGAGGTGCGAAAGGGGGTAGGAGAGTACTAGGGAACACTTCTTAAGAAAAATAGCGGGAATACAATCTGGGCCAGGTGAATATTCATCATTAAGTTTTTGCAACTTATTTTCAATTACAGAAGGTTCAAAAGTTTGAGAGAGAAAGGGACCAGTGGAGTACTCGAGTAGGTAGTTGAAATAAGAATGATCTGGTACAAAGGAGTTGTCGGCAAAAGATTTTTTAAAAAAGGTGGCAAAAAAATTAGCAATGGTTCGTGGATCACTTGAAGATATGTTTTCGTAAGAGAGGGATGGGGGGTAGCCGTCGGATTTTTTCTTGTAGTTAACGAACCGGAAAAAAGATTTAGGGTCGCTTATAAGATTGGCTTGCGCATTGTTAACATGTCTTTGATAGAGGGAGTTATAAGCCTGGGTGAATTGAAGGTATGAGCCGAGATAGTTGGAATAGTCAGAAAAAGACTTGTTTTGAAGGAAAACCAACCATAATTTGTTTCTCTTTTTGCGTAACGATCGTAGTCTTCGATTATACCAAGGGGGAGATGTAGAGAAGGGTTTTGGTCGAGAAATAGGGACAAAAAGGGAGATAGAAAAGAATAATTCTCTGTAAAACAAGGAGAGGGCATCATTTACAGGGAGATTTTCAAATTCAAATGAGACTTTGCTGAGGTGTTCACTAATTTTACGGAAATTGGCTTTATGAAAATCATAGCAGGGGGGGGGGGGGGGGGCAGCGGGCGGTGTGGACTGTAGAGGAGGGTCGTGAAAAAAAGAAAGAAGAAGTGGGGGGTGAAGGTTGTCAATAGTCGAGAGAAGAAGAGGGGAAAGTGAGACAGAGGAGTTAAGTGGGTCAGTAGTGAAGATTAGGTCTAACTGCCTACCCATATAATTAGAGATGCCGCTTAGGTTAGGTTAGGTTATAGTGGCAGTCGGCTGAGGCCGACACACTTAGGCCAGTGACAGGCCCATTGTGATACCACACGGATTTATCATCCTCCTACTCGTTGAACCAGTTGGAGCTTCTGATGAAGCTTGACAGACTTTTTATGTCGGTGTTAATGAGATCGTTAAGATCATTGTAAAAGAAGGATCCTAAATGGAGTTTACGCCTTTGAGAAAGAGCAGGGCACGTGCAGAGAAGGTGGAGAACTGTCTCCTCCTCCTCTTCGTCCATACAGCTTCTGCAGAAGTCATTTGCGTGGACACCAAGCCTTGTTGCATGTCTGCCTATGAGACAGTGTCCGGTGATCACACAAATTATAGCACCAATGTGAAGTCTGTTTAGAGATATCAAACACTTAGAGCGTTTCAGATCCAGCTTTGGCCAAATCTGCTTTGTCGCTAGACAAGTGTTGCCTCTTGTCCACCTAAGGTTACAGTTCTCAATGGTCTGTCTCATAAACATGAGTTTGCATGTAGCGATTGGGATGCCTAGTGAACCTTTATCAGGTAAAAGGGGCAGTGTGGTTCCTTTCCTGGCAAGTTCATCCGCCCTACAGTTCCCTGGAATGTCTGTATGTCCTGGCACCCAGCATAGGTGGATGTTAAAATGCTTCGCCATCTCCACTAGAGATGATCGACAGTCACGGACTACGATAGAGTTTGTGGACCCAGAATCCAGGGATTTTAATGCAGCTTGACTATCTGAGAAGATCCAGATATCCGTAACGGATATCACGTTCTTCTTCAGCCACGACAGGACTTCTTTAATAGCCAAGATTTCTGCCTGGAACACACTGCAGTGATCACGAAGTCGAAAGGAGAGGCTGAGATTCAGCCTGTCAGAGAACACACCACCTCCTACCCCCGCGTCAGTTTTGGATCCATCGCTATAAAAATGGATCTATTTATTTTGGACGGGTGGCCCTTCCCAGAATGTTCTGGGGGGGATCTTGACCTTGAAGTTTTTGTCAAAAAGGGTCGGTCTGAGGGGTGGTGTAGTCTATGTTACTGGGGAGGATTCAAATTTTTTTCAGAATAGATGCACGGCCGATTTCATTCTCGGACCATTGGAACGTTGTTTTGAGGCGGATAGCCGCACTAGCTGCCACTTGCTTGCTAAAGATTACCAGGGGTATCAGGTGAAACAGAATGTCCATTGCAGCAGAGGGGGTAGTGCGCAGTGCACCACTCATGCAGAGACAAGCTGTTCGTTGGACTTTGCCTAGCTTATCGCGATTTATCGCTTTATCTAGGGCAGTCCACCAAACAACCACCCCGTACATAAGTATCTGTCTTATTACCGAGATGTATAGGCAGTTGGTAATGCGGGGCTGGAGCCCCCATTTATTACCAATGGCTTTTTTGCAGGAGAAGAGTGCTGCTGTAGCTTTACGAACTCTTTCCTGAATGTTAGGTTTCCAGCTAAGCTTTCTATCCAGAATGAGACCCAAGTATTTTGCCTCGTCCGAAAAGAGTAGACTTGTTCCCCTGATAGAGGGGGGATCAATGTATGGAATTTTGTGTTTCCTAGTGAATAGAACAAGTTCGGTTTTGCGGGGGTTAACACCCAACCCACAACGATCTGCCCATGTAGTTAGCTTATTAAGAGCGTTTTGGAGAAGTTCTTTCAGGGTGTTTAGGTGCTTCCCTGAGGCGGCAATAGCAACGTCATCTGCATAGGCAATCACCCTGCAGCCTTCCTTTTCTAGGCACATCAGCAGCTTGTTCACCACTAAGTTCCAAAGGAGGGGAGATAGGACTCCACCTTGTAGCGTACTTCTACTGGCGGATCTTCTGGCCGATGTCATACCCAGTTTCGAGTTTATACTCCGACTTGTGAGAAGTAGATTAATAAGCTCACCAAGTGAGTCATCTACCTTTAGATCTGATAGTGCATTTGCGGTTGCGGATGTATTGACGTTGTTAAAAGCACCCTCAATATCCAGGAATGCAATCATAGTGTACTCCTTATGGTGAAGGGAGTATTCGATTGAACATACTAACGTATGTAAGGCTGTTTCAACAGATTTGCCTTTGCAATATTCATGTTGAGCCGTAGACAGAAGTCTTGTATCAATGTTAGTACATAGATGGATATCAATCAGCCTTTCTAATGTTTTTAGAAGGAATGACGATAGGCTTATGGGTCTGAGATCCTTAGGATTTACATGGGAACATTTACCGGCTTTGGTTATGAAAACTACCTTTACTTCTCTCCATGACAGCGGAATGTATGGCATTTTTACGTAGCTTTTCAGGATTATCTCAAGCAAAGGCGAGATGATATCCGAGGTGTTTTGAATTTCAGCTGGTATTATGCCATCTGGCCCCGCGGATTTGTATGGTTTGAAGCTGTGTATCGCCCAGAGCAGTGTGTCCCTAGTAATTAGACCTTTAAAGTTAGTGGTACGTGCAATTGACCTAGACAGGTTTATATTGCTAGTAATGTGGGAGCTACCTGGGAAATGTGTATCCAGTAGTAGATTGAGCGATTCTTCGCTGGAAGTGGTCCAGGAGCCGTCCGCCTTTTTTAAAAAGCTAGGCATACCTGGGTTGTTTGAGAGGATTTTTCTTAGCCTAGATGCCTCCGAAGATTCCTCTATTTTTCCACAGAAGAGTCTCTAAGACGGGCGTTTGGCTTTCCTCAGTTCCTTTTTGTAAGCATTGAGAGATGCTTTGTATGAAGCCCAGTCGGTATCAGCTTTTGTGAACTTGGCTTGATTGAACAGTTTTCTACAACTGCTTCTTAGAGGTCCTAGTGCTGCCGCTTACTTGGCATAGACTGGAGTCGGTTAGTCGATCGATGAAGAGACATTCTTTAGTTGAGCTGGGATTCGAAGCAATGAAAAACGATTCGTCGTCTGATAAAGCCCAGTGCAGTTGGGGTAGGTTAAAGTTGCCGAAAATGATGACGTCGTCAGAGGAATCAGATAACTCTATAACTTGATCGATTGCGTTAACAGCAAGTTGGTAGGATTCGATGGGTTGGGCCGGCAGGATGTAGAAACACATAACGCATAGGGACTTGTGGGGGAGTGTTATTTTTATTGCAACAAAGTCGAGTTCTGAAGACAAGGAAGTAGCAATCGGAGAAGAGTCAAGGTCGTTGTGAATAGCCAGAAGAACGCCTCGACAGGGGGAGTCATCCGTTGGGCGGCTGATATCGTCCCGAAAGACATTAAATATGGGTGGGAATAATTCGGGGTTCTTTATAGTGGGAATCTTTAAAGCTCTCACACTCGCCATAACTCAGAGAGCAATTCTATTAGGGTTACCATCTTCCGATTTAAAAAATAAAATATTGCGGAACGAAATAAATTCCGTTTATCTTTTTCCTTTTCTGGTTAGATAATAATAGGCGCGTTTTTTTAAGGGTATCTCCAGTAGACCAACAAAATATATAAATTTCGTAACACAAAACAAAAATCAAAACGAAAAATATATCACTCTAATCCAATTTATTCATTATAAATATTGTAAAACATAAAATACTAATTTCTAATATCACTACTCAACTAATGACTGCTACTGCTCTCGTTATATAGGTCTATTATTAACCTTTCAACTGCTTCCTCGGCAAAAACGTCCATTTCCCACATATTTGGCTTAACAACCTGTTCAACGTGTTGGACACATCGATGGCATTTTTCCTTGTCAACCCTTGTAAGTGCTGTCGTTAGTAAGTCTCTTATTTCAGCCATTTTAAAAGACTTGTTTTGGCTTGCTACAAACCCTTTCACTTGAGCCCAAACCAATTCTATTGGATTAAGGTCACAGTGATAAGGCGGCAAGCGAAGCACTTTATGTCCCGCATTTTGAGCCATTTCATCCAAGACGTATGTTTCATACTTGTAACGATTAACGATTTCAAGCAACCCATTGTATGATTGCATTCCTACCTAACTTGAGATATTCCATTTGGCAATTCCCGTATTCATTGGCAAAACAGGCGTCATTCATCGGAAAAACAAAGACATTATACAAACAGGTATATAATGAGATGAAAGGATGTATTTATGTTTTTTTTTTATTTAAACAGTTTGCGACATAAATTCAATCAGCAAGATTTTCTAAAAACATTTCCCAGTCCTTTCCGCTATATGTATATTGTGAAAGGTAGACACAATCAGGCAATTAGAATACGAAATTATATAACCACGACGCAATGTTATATACCTAAACAGATGGTAAAAAAAACTGCACTTGTGCAGCTGTACAATACAAATACAATCAAATTAAAACCGAATGGCAACACCCCACATAATAATTCGTTCTCAAAAGCATCAAAACCGAAAGTTCTTTGACAAAACCCATAGAAAAACCCTTAATGATATACTTCATTGCAGAAATGATAATACTCTTCTCTTCTGATGTGCTTCAGTCCCACACACTGCTTATTTTGGTGGATGATAATAGCAAGGAGACACAAGAGGATCATGCTCATTCCCATTCGGCTGTGTGGGAGACTGGTTGTCGTGGGTTGTATGCGAATTTTAGGAAAATTACAACAACAATTCCTTGGTATGACAGTGGTTTGGTTTTTATTTCAGTGGCAATTCTTGCGTTTGAGTGCGGTGAGAGTATCTACAGGCATCACTGGTAGAAAAAAAGCTCCTCCGTAAGGCCTGTACTGACAAATTTTGTTGGATAGAGTATAGTCGGCATAATTATTTTGACAAACGCCACTGTGATGTTGTCGTGTCTGGTCTGTTTGATTGCATGAAGTAACGGTATACAAGTTATGCTCAAAATAAAGTGCGTATTTACAACTACGCGGATGCAAAATATTTTGTCTATTACCTTTTGCATTCTCTTTCTGCCAATAAGAATGCATGGAGACAAGACATTGTTGCGTGTCATAATTATTTTGACGGAAGCTTTGTGTAAATACGCTTACACTTTGGAGCACGCTAGAGCCGAACAACTTTTGTATTTAAGTTTAACTGATATTACACGTTGATAAAAAAATAAAAATTGATTAAAAGGTGTTATAAACCATGGGTAAAACCGCAGAGTTGAGTTTGGTTACCAGATCTTCGATGGTAGAAAAGTTTAACGCTGGAACGGCAGTAAAAGACATTGCAAAAGAGTTTCATGTGTCGCGTCAAACTGTGCACTATTAAATAAATAAGTTTAAAAAGCATAGCGACATAAGTAACTTAGCGAGATCAGATACTAAGCGCAGAACAACGCCCACTCAAGACCGAGTCCTTCAACGGGAATTGGAAAAAAAATATTTTTCTGAAGCCTCAATCCGCTGCAGATCAATGGAAGTTGACGGCCAAGAACCCAATCAGTGAGCGCACTGTCCGGCGACATTTAAAGGAACGCGATTTTAAGACAATTTAAGCTAAGGACGTGCCGTATATATCTCTGGGAAACAAGCTTAAAAGACTGGCCTTTGCAAAGGAACACCTGCACAAGCCAAAGGAGTTCTGGAGAAACATTTTATGGACAGATAAAAGCTCCTTTTAGTATAACTCATCAAAAAAACACATTTTTGGTAAGATTGCCAAAGGTAGTAAGGCAAAAGAAACGACCCGTTTACCAAAAAGTGAGCAATTTATATCCTTTTACTTTTCTTTGAAAATATATTTAGTTGCTATTATTCTTTACAAAGCCGTTTAAAAGTTAAACATTTAATGCACGATTTTTATTTCGTCAAAATACTTATGCCGACTAGTGTATAATAACAAAACATGTTTTTGAAACATACTGACAATGATTGAGCAGAACTTACATAGAGAAAAAGCGAATTAAAAACTTGTTTAACATTTGGATAAAAACTTAAATTTTGTTGGTTGAAAAATTTATAAAATTTTAAAAGTTAAAATAAAATTATCCACTTCTAAAGAAGTTTAGTCGTGGAGTAATGGACAGCATTTAAAATTTCTTCAACAAAACGAGAGAGTTATTTATAGTCGAGAAGTTTTGGATGTCTTGGTTTCTATTCATATTATTGGGGTTGCTAATTATGTGTGGGGTTTCCAGAGTGTACCCCTTTTACTGGGCACATTTTTATACCCTATTCTAAGGGTATATTAATTTTGACGCATAGTTTGTAACATACCTTAATATTGCCCGTAGACCCCTAAAAGTTACTATATTTATGATCAGCATCGATAGTAATGTCGATCTAGCCATGTCCGTCCGTCCGTCCGTCCGTCCGTCCGTCTGTATCCAAAAATTAGGCCTTTAAACTGGATCTAGAGAGCTGAAATTTTAACCATATACTCTCTAGGGTCCCGAAATAATCAAGTTTACGAATTTTTGAAATCCGCCCACAGACACGCCCACAAAATCAAAAAAAACAAATTTTGGAAAAAATCGAATTTTGAGCTAGAAAGCTCAATATATGTGATCTATGACTCCTAAAACTGCTCGGGATAAAAAATTTTCAAAATCCGCCCACTGACGCCCACAAATAAATAAAATAATTTGTTTATACCCTATTCTAAGGGTATATTAATTTTTGAAAATCCAAAGTTTCAGCTAGGGAGCTGAAATTTATAGTATATACTCTCTATGGGCCCTTTATGCTCATGTGTAAATATTTTCAAAATCCGCCCACTGACACGCCCACAATTATTTTTTTTTTTTTTTTAAAGTTCAAAGTTTGAGCTAGGGAGCTGAAATTTATAATATATACTCTCTAGGGGCCCTTTATTCTCATGTGTTAATTTTTTTTAAATCCGCCTACTGACACGCCCACAATTAAATAAAATAATTTTATTGAAACACCCAAGTTTGAGCTAGGGAGCGTTTTTTTTTTGATAAAATCCTTTAAATGTTATATAACAAAATATGTAGAGCGTTCTTAACAATTCCACCATACTTAGACTTTTGTCACGCCCACTTATGAGGGATAGGAATAAGAATAGGGTATCCAACAGTTCGCCCAAGCGGACTGTAGCCCGTCCCTATGTTTTTTGTAAATTAAAGTTAATTTTATTGCTGTAATTTGATCAAAAGGAAGATTCAATGTTAAAGCTTTAAGTTTTAACAAAACATTATCAACCGAAAACCGGCAAAATGCGGTGTCAAAAATTTGCGCCACTTGAATAGGACACTTTAATAAAGAAAACATTTTAGAGATTTCTGATTCTTTTTATTACAAAAATAACTTAAATTTAAGATAGGTAATTGGAGTATTTTACATTCATATTTTCATTAGCCATTTCTATACTCGTAAAATCAGGAAAACTTGAATCACAACAAGGTCGATTACATGCAGATAGCTATATTTGATTTGTCTAAATTGCATTTGTGAATGGGTAAGTCAGAAACATCTTGAAAGTTAAATTTATACCTTTCAGCAAAAGCCGGAAATTTGTAATAAAAGTATAGTAGCATGTTATAGGGTATAAGTATGACGTATGAGTGTGTTTTATATACATATAAATATATTTATGAAAGATATGTGCTTGACATTGACTGATAAACAAAACTGATGGTATTCTTATTTCAAATTTGTTACACTAATAGATGTCACATTCTTAACTTTGTAACGTGGCGGCATAGATTTTTTTCTTATTATGACAAACGTAACAGTAATTGACTTTGTGATTGTAATCTTATGAACGATTTTTGATTGGTCATAATAGCTGGCGTTCTCAATGTGCCTGTTTGGAGCAAATAAATCACGTTACCGATTGTTGAGCTATTGCCGTGTTTCGAAAGTATCGTTGTTTTGTTCTTTTGATAAAAACTGAGTATGCCTTTTCTTACCTTAGCTCAAATTATTTAAAACGCCAACAGATATCAAAATTGTTAAAGCTGTTTGTGTGAAACAGTTAATGAATTTATACTTTATAAAACCAGACTCTTACTCTTTGCACAAACTACTTGTTGCTTTCAATGATATGGTCACATATTTGAATTGCGACTGTTTGGCCATGTTTCCGAATTACATTAAAGGGTTCTTTAGTGTACTCTTTTTCGATATGAGATATTGCTTGTTTTTGCATAAAATTAATCATTGTAAAACACCACTATATCTATTTGATAAGCCCTGCGCACTCGACTCGTACCATAAATCTTATAACACAGTCTTATAACTATTTGAATTGATCGAGACTTTTCTTTGTATATGCCACTAGAGTCTGGAAGTCCCTGTCTAAAACAAAAGCAGCTAATAGGAACTCCAGAATATAAAAAAGCCATTTATACGAGTTTTCTTTAAAATATACAAAACAACAACTTGAAAGTTCTCTTTAATCTGAACAAATTTGTATCTTGCAATTTTATAGCTAAACCTTTTTGTTTTTTCAATAATTGTTTATAGATAGATTGTAAACTTTATGATGAAAAAATAAAGAATCTATCTATCTATCTAATTGTGTATATTGTGTAAGACAATTAAAACCTTTAATTATGTAAAAATACTTTATTATAATTTTTATTTAAGATACATATCTTAAATTTAATTTTCTATTAAGATCACTGGGTCCGTACCTTAGGTGATATAAAAGACCGTGTCTTTTTTTTAAATAACGACTGGTTTTTTGAGATGTTTGCATTTTTGTAAAGTATTCGATAATTTTTTCAATAACTCAGTATCTACGCCATTTTTTTATACCCTATTCTAAGGGTATATTAATTTTGACGCATAGTTTGTAACATACCTTAATATTGCCCGTAGACCCCTAAAAGTTACTATATTTATGATCAGCATCGATAGTAATGTCGATCTAGCCATGTCCGTCCGTCCGTCCGTCTGTAGCCAAAATTAGGCCTTTAAACTGGACCTAGAGAGCTGGAATTTTAACCATATACTCTCTAGGGTCCCGAAATAATCAAGTTTACGAATTTTTGAAATCCGCCCACAGACAGGCCAACAAAATCAAAAAAACCAAATTTTGGAAAAAATCGAATTTTGAGCTAGAAAGCTGAAATTTTTTATATATGATCTATGACTCCTAAAACTGCTCGGGGTAAAAAATTTTCAAAATCCGCCCACTGACACGCCCACAAATAAATAAAATAATTTTTTTATACCCTATTCTAAGGGTATATTAATTTTTGAAAATCCAAAGTTTCAGCTAGGGAGCTGAAATTTATAGTATATACTCTCTATGGGCCCTTTATGCTCATGTGTAAATATTTTCAAAATCCGCCCACTGACACGCCCACAATTAATTTTTTTTTTTTCAAAGTTTGTTTTCTAGGGGCCCTTTATTCTCATGTGTTAATTTTTTTTAAATCCGCTTACTGACACGCCCACAATTAAATAAAACAATTTTATTGAAACACCCAAGTTTGAGCTAGGGAGCGTTTTTTTTTTTGTTGATAAAATCCTTTAAATGTTATATAACAAAATATGTAGAGCGTTCTTAACAATTCAACCATACTTAGACTTTTGTCACGCCCACTTATGAGGGATAGGGATAAGAATAGGGTATCCAACAGTTCGCCCAAGCGGACTGTAGCCCGTCCCTATGTTTTTATTATTGTTTATTTCAAAAATTATCAAAATCCCGAGAGCCATTTTTGAGAAAATCGGTGTTATTTAAAATGATATAATAAAACAAAAATAGCCGCGAGATATTAGTCTACCAATCCCAAATACGAAGTTTGAAGTAAATCGGTTCACCTATTGTGGCTGGAGCCTCGTTGACAGACGGACGGAAATTCGGTTTGAGTTCAAAATTTCAGCACGTTTACAATATATTTCTCTTAATTATACTAAAGTATAGGAGAAAGATAACAAGGACGAAATATGGAAAATCTATATGGTAAGTGAATATAAAAAAAAAATGTCCTATAAAAATACTGCGTCAATGTGGACGGACAGGCGGTATACCGTTACCCCGCTTCTACCGGTACAGGTATCGCAACTGCCTACTGCTCTGGCGTATGAGTACCTTAAATAAAAAATTGTTGTAATATCGTATTATTCATTAACGGAGAGGCTTTAATCAGGATTAAAGGAATAACCACCCCACTTTACTACATACCTACCGGTCCGCCAGGGGAGTTCGACTGTTCGATAGCACCAAATATTGACAGGCCCCCCCAGTTTCGGATTTTCTCATAACCAATCGAAAACTGGTTGATGCATTTGTTGATCCAGGAGTTTTTCGGCTCTATTTAAACGGTTTCGACATTATTGATTATTATTTGATCTTCCTTTAACGACGCTGGTGGTCATCAGCCCTGTCAGCCCACGGGTTTGCATGCACACAGTTTCGAGATGTCGAATTTGTCGATAGGTTCACATGACTGGTAACATTGCCGAGATTTGATTTTTGGAGGGCGTTGCATTATCATCTTTACTTCTTTTCGACTAAGATTCGAAAATATATCCAAGAGAACTTTAATAATTTTTTTTAGGTGTTTTTTTTGTGTAAAAACGATAGAATGTGATCAGTTATCACTTTAAAAGCGAATATTCGATGTGCAGACCAATTAAACCATTTTGTTCACTGCACAAATAAAACTAGTATGGAATTTAGTATCGAAAGAGAAGTCTAACATGTTTCCTCAGTTAGGAATGCATTTTCTACCCCTGTTCCATACGGGAATACCAGTCGGCAAAAGGCTGTTTAAGTGTTGATTGAGGTAGATGTTGCAGGCTTTGGTAGCAGCTTAAAGTAAAATAAGTAATACATAACTAGAAGAAGTATAATTTTTCGAATAATACTATACGATTCGCTAAAACCGGCACCGGCGAACATTGAGACAGTTCACTTACCAATCACTTAAATTAAATTTATAATATGTCGGCCTCGACAAGGTGTTCAAAAACATCCCAAGTTGATGATGCCTGGTGCAGAGAAATAACTTCGTGGTCAATAACTTCACATGTATAAAAACTTCAACATGAGTGGGCTATAAATTAATTTTTGGATTGAGTGTTGGATTTCGCCCAACCATTTGCCGATTTGTATGCATGCAGTTCTCAGTCCATTGGCAAAAAGGACTCATAGGCACCGTTATTTTGTTTTGAATATTTTTTTTAAATCTGCTTTTACCTACCCTACACTCACCATCATTTGGTCATGCCATATAACCGGAAATAGGTATATTCATTTTAACTCCCAAAGTTCAATGCTTCTAATCTATTGAATCGCACTGTAGGTATATTAAAATAAGTCTTTGAACCAACTGATAACATTTCTACGGGTCAACGGACGATATTCTTAAGGAACTTATTGGAATCCCCTCAGGGCTTGATTTCGTTTCATCAACCGTATCAATGTTTTCTTCCGCCCGCCAACTATCACTTAATTGCAACTTATCCAAGTCAAAAATCAGAATTTCATATTGTTCATAATAATGTCTCAAACTGCTATCAAACTGCTTGATATCAAAACCTCTGGAAGGGAAAATGTCAAAGTTCTCCAAAAGCCTGGACTCAAGCAATGTTACATACATTAAGCGACCAAAAACTCGCCAAATTTGATTACCATTGTATATATGTACCTCCAATTGTGTACGATAGAACCAACACAACAAAAGAAGTCATCCATACCTATACCTAGCGCCCTCTTTGGAAGTCTCCGGTTTTGTAAATTTTTTAGCGAGTAACCTACATATTTCCCTCTCTAACAGCTCTTCTGCTCGCGCATTTTGGCGACGCCGATTTGTTTTATTTTATTTTTTCTTCATCTCCTCCCGCATTAGCTCTATAAACTCATTTTATTGCTCACATTACCTACAAATACTATTAAATTTGCCAATTTTTTTTTTTGGTATGTGTATGCCTCCTCTAATTCATTTCGCTAGCATAAAGCTTTTAAAGCCGTTACGAAAGCACATAATCACACCAACACATAACAAAATGTAACGCAAAAAATAATATCACCGCACTATTGTTCCCCCAATGCTGTATATTGGAAACCAAGTTGACCACCATAGCTAAAACAACGCGCGCCATGAACACCATCTTCGTTTCACCATCATCACTGCGGCGGCGCTGTTGAGTAAAAGCTATCCTCTCCCGTGGATAGAAACCGCTCGTTCTTCGTTTTTGCAATTTTCTTTGGCGCTCATGCTCACGATTCGCGCTCAATATCAGTTACGACAAACGACCTTGCAAATATTACTAAAGTGCAGAAATGTTTGCTCACACGCTTTTCGCTATTTTTCCGCACAAGCACAAACGAGAAGCACGGACCAGGGAGAGAAAAAAAACCTAAAAGACCGAATTCGACGAAGAAGGTTAACAACGTTACAAACTTGGTTCCTGCTGGTGGTACTGTGCTGCTTTGCTTTGCCAACCAACCGTTGCTCGTATTTGGAGAGAGAGTGATCAGTTAGAGCAGATTGAATATAGAAACAAAGATCAGCAAGTGGAACTGCTGCCATTTTTTGTTTCTATGATTTAGCCGGTTGTCCTAGTATGGGAGTGTGCACAAATACTCTGTGGGTATAGAAAGCTGTGTATGAAGAGGGCTTGAAAATTAATTGAATAATTCGAGCCAAGTGTTGCCAGTTAGAAGAATTTTACGTGGGAAGATCTACATATTTAGCCCCCTTCTTTATTCACTGTTAGAAGAAATTCAAGCATGACAAAAACTTTTGCCGAAATAAGGACCGAGTAATAAGACCTCTCAATTTAAAAATAAATAAGGCCCAAAAATAATAAAATTTGTCCTAACGAAATTGAATCCTTAGGTACATAATCGTTGTTTCATTCCTCTTTTTCTGTGAATTATTATTTTGGCAGCCGGGAAGGTGTCGCGATGCGCACAAAAAAAACTGTACAGATTTTCGACTGATCCTAAATGAACTCGGGCTCTATGGCTATCTCTTCAACTGGTTTATTACAAAAAAAAAACTGGGCTCTGTGGTTTGTTCAAGGATCGAATCCCACCCAGGATCAACTAAAAGTTTATTCACTTATCAATTTTGTTTTTTTTAATAGGAAATCCAAATCACAGAGCACTTAGAATCGGTATTTATCTATTGCAAGACTAAGCAGAAACCTCTTTTTGCGATTGAACCTGCACCGCATGGGTTCCAAGCCAACACACTGACCTATACACCGTCGCTACACCTTAGGAGAGTTTCTCTATGGGCTGTTAACGCCAAAATAGTTGTAGTAATTTTTATTGATCTCGAATTGCATACAGTTAGGTACGTATCTTGGGTGTTATTGGCTCCTTAAAATCACGCCCGCATTTGTTTTCTGCTTTTTTTTCTTTCTCGTTGAAATGTCAGTGTAGTAGTAGCAAATGTTCATCGTCCTTTTTTCTAGTCTACTCTTGGGATTTACTTCACGAACTTTATTCGGCAATGGACAATTTTCTGATTACCAGGCAAATTATATGGGGAGGGGATTATCTAGCTTTGTGGCTTGAAATTCAATTGCTTCTGCTTGGAAGATAGGTTTTAGCTGCATAGTGGGATAAGTCTCAAACAACTTTGTCTGGGAAGAATTTTTAGTAAATTGGTCATGGAGGCTGGACCGTGACATAACGTTTTCCTCTTCTTCCAAAAATACGATAGTAAATTGTTGGTCGTCAATAAAGTCCGCGCTTATTGTGAGTTTGGCTGAGTTACAAAATACTGTGGAGGTTTCTAAAATGTATTTTAGAAAAATGGCATTTTTCGGTCTTCAAGAACCTTTTTTTGTGCTCCAAGCACCTCTATGTAAAATAACTTAAAACAACATAACACAAAAATACTGTGCGGTTTCTAAGAGTATTCTGAAAAAATATCCTGTTTTCGGCCTTCAAGGACCCGGAAAAACTCATCCACAAAATTATCGATGCGATGTTTGCTGACTGATGCACATAATATGCAAGCAAGATGATTTTTTTTTTAAGAATTCTGGCTCGCCAAGGCGATAAAATAGGGGGGCACTTCGACCTAAAAAGATCTTTTGTGCCGTATGGGCCAGAAAAATTTAGACTAGTAGAGTTTCCACTTTCCGTGAAAACCGGACAATTCTACTAGTAGAAGAATTCTTTATGTCATCGGGGCACATTTGTTCCCTGAAAAAGATCTTCTTTCTAATTCCGTTTAGGGCCGGACATTCACATAAAATGTGTTCAGCTGACTCGTCTTCTTCAAGACAGAGTCGGCACTCAGGAGAGTCTACTATTTTCATTTTGTGTAGATGATATCTTAAACCATGGTGGCCAGTAAGGTAACCTACTAAGTTTTTGATATCATGCCTGCTTAGGTTTAGGCATTTGCTATCATTTTTATTGAAAGGCCGAATGGCTCGTTTGGTCTGTCTTAAACCTGGGATGCTTTACCAAAGATGGATACATTTTCTGTGTTCCCAGCTTTTTATTGCTGCCGTTGCTGCAGATCTAGGAGTTCAGCAGAAGGGTTCGGGACCTATGAAGGGTGTTTCCGAACCAGCAAGATGAATTAGGGAAATGTTTATTTTGCCGATTCGTGTAAATTGCTTTGGAACGGTTGACATTGCATGGAAACTGCATCAAAATCTTTTGGAACTCAGCCTTTATAACCAGAACCGCAATCTGCGGTGTCAAATTATTGCGTGGTAAGTTATTTGCGTTTGTATTCAGCCTCTTTTTAGTAGCTCTGTGTGCAGACGCACATTTTATATTCGAGTTTCTCGTTATTTTGTATTTATAACTAGATACTTGTATTAGTCTTTAATTTGCCTGGCAACGCTTTTATCCTCATCGCTTTGCAAAACGTATTCATAAGCTTCACAGAGCCGGTAAACCTGACACATCATTTGTATGCTCACTTGTTATCTGTGCACAGGTCTCTGCGTGTAGCTCCGAGATCCGTACCTCTCTTCTAATTGCGTATAGACATAAGGCTTAAGGAACAAATGTTCGCAAGTATAATTCAATTCGCTGGAAGGGTGTGGTGTTGGTGTGGTGGTGTGTTGTGCTCCTGGTCCACAATCAGAAAAACCAAAATTCGTTATTGCGATCTTCTCTGGCTCTCTTTTACCACTACATGCTTTGATACCATGTTTAGATACTTTTTTTTCCTGGTAAATTAAATGTTAGGATATGCACTTATTTTTTTTTTTGTATTTTTCCAACCCTTTCGGGGATGATACGTTACACCTGTGTTGGTAATGTATGTGCACGCGGACGATCATATGGGTATACTTCTGGAATGTTGCCTGCGGCGAAAATTTATCTAAAGATCCCGCAGATACAATACAATTGAATTTTATTCACGAATTTCGTCGTGTGTTGCTATGTTTTAATATGCGCATTTTAGTAGAGAAGGGAGCGAGAGATATCGCTCTTCGGCACCGACTAACGCAGCCAGATGAAGTTTTGCTATTAGATATTTCTCTTGCGAGCACATGTGTATTTGCAATTTTTTTCTTTTGCCTGTTTTTTATCGTTGTATCTTTCTTTTTGATGTTCTTCTGCGCTGTGTGCCAATTTATAGTGCACGATCTATGGTATTCTAGTTATTTCTTTTTCCACTGCGTTTGGCGCTAATTTAGCCTTTTACTTTGGTCTTTTCTGGTTCGTTCGTTGTTGGTACTCTTTGAGCGCAGTGTTAACTAATATCAATTACGAATTTTATATCGTAAATGTATCTAGATAGATTGGTACCTAGATATGCCTTTAGCCTTGCAAGAAAAGAGAGAAAAAGAGCAAATGCACCACTACTAGCGGTAGTATGTAGTATACCGTGCTCTCTATTCGGGATGTGTGCTGCTGCACTACTCACTGCTCTGGCTGGGCGATCATGCTTAGAAGAGACAACAACCACACATAGGGCCTTGTAGGTGCGCGCGCGATCACCTCGGAAATATGTTCATATGTAGGTAAGTGCGTATCTATTACAAACACAAGCGTATGCATTTTATAAGGAATTTCGCAAATATGTTGTATAATATTACACATTTTGTCGTGATGTGTAGTTTTTTTGTGTTTAAGTTTTGCAATGAGTTAATTTCGCACAGGCTTTCGGCTATCTTTTCCTTCTTTTCTACTTGCGGTGTTCGTGGTCGTCGTCTTCGTCTTCGTCTTCGTAGAGGTTGTGGTAGTTTAGGTTAGACAAGGGACGACTTGTTTTGTTTGCTATAACTTCTGCTTGTGCGGCTGCTACTACTCACTTTTAGATACTTTTCATGTATGTTTGTATGCATAAAGTTTTGCTCTCGCTCTCATAAATTTTTTTATTTTTTGTTTGAGGGGACCTTCTAACGATATTTGCACAGTGTATTGAAGTTTGCAATTTTTTTTTTTACTGTTCCCCTCATCATCATCTTCATTGTATACGTTGTCGTCTTCTTTTACTTCGTTGAAGTCTTCGTTAGATACGTTTATTTATTTACTTATGTTTTTTTGCGCCCTCCGTTCTTCTCCGTTTTGCCAATGCTGTTGTTGGTGTAATTTTTCGCGAATTCAAGCTTTAGAATTTGACTTTACTAATAGTGTAGGCACGCGGTTAACATTAGTAGTTAGTCGACTGTTTATTAGATATAGTGTGTCATAATATTTTGTACGATGTTTTTATCGTCGCCTAACACACTCGATCGCAAAATTTAAAAATATTAAAAATTCACAAAATAATATAAATAAACTATACAATTCAATTTAAAAATAAAATAATAAATCGGTTTTTTTTAATAAACAAGTGCAATAAATACTCAGTGTTATAACATACAACTTCTACAAAACTCGAACATAATTGTTTTAATAGTTATCTTATAAAGAAATAAATAACTTTAAAACACTGTGTGTGAGAATCCTAAAGGATGAGATCAGCACTTCAGACAGCTTGCCATTTACGGTCGTGTTGTGTATAAACCAATTGAGATCGATTAAATTGTATATCATACGATCTAACGTGTTTTTATATTAAAGAAAATAAAACTATTTAGGGCGATTGTGCAAAAAATATTTAATATCTTCAAATAAATACAAAATCTGTAACGGCTGTCAAATTAAATTAATGTATACAATCGGCGCAGAATCTATATGTCTGTAAAAAAAAAAACACACATCTATGTGCTAAGCAGTCAGCAACAACAACAGCAACATCATCTATCTCTTCTATAATACATTTGTACAAATGACGACGTGTCCAATTTGCCCTTGATATTTTTTTCGCGTTAGTGTTTCTTTAATTTTTTGATCATTCAGCGGCACATGTAAAAAATTCGCGAGCCCAAATTCGCGAGCGAACTTGTGCTTGGCAGTAAGCAGTCGTTGACGCTTAGTATTTTTAATGGAGCACATTTGTTAAATAGTCGTTAACTGCCGCGCAAAATTTATTTTTCAACAAAGTGAGGACTAACCGCCTGTTTGCGTATGCGTTTATGCATTCATATAAAAAAAAATTGAGTATATGTATACTTTACAGAAATAAAGCAATTCTCGCATTTGTATTTTTTGTGGGTGGTACAATGTTTGTGGTTTTAAATTTTTGCCCAATTTTGAATGTGTGTAAGTAAGTGATCTCGCGCAAAGTTCCTTGGCGATAAAAAGAAAAAAAAAACAAATTGTACTTCGGACAAACAACAAGCCTCATCATCACCAATACTACAACTAATAATGATCATAATTTGAGTGAACTTTTTTTTGTTTTGTTTTTTGGTGTTATAATGATCTTGAGTTTCCTCGCCGATTTAAGATAATCCAATGAGTCTTCTGAGACTTTAGACTACTTGATTTGATTGAAAAATAGATAATCATATTAGGCACGTAAAAAATGTCGAACATTTGAACAGAAAAATTGTGAAAACAATAAGATTTTCTATTATTGTTCTTCAAATGAAGAATATTGTTTGTTATTGTGTACCTTTTGAGTTATTTTACCAGTCGGGATTTTGTGTTATGCATTTGTAAAAATAAAAGTGAAAACATCATTTTAACACACTGCCTATATGAATTAAAAGTGAATTGAGTCTTTTATCTGGAAAGAGACGGAGGAATCTAGATTTTTTTTCTTGAAAACTGCCGAACTTTGAAACTGATGGTTACTTTGGATTATTTAATTCGCTTGAAATGACGAGGTTTGTGGAATATATTTTTGTATGTTTTCAATGTTATGATTTTTATAGTTAACATATATTTTGAATTAAGGAGTTTAAGCCGTTTAAAGAAAAATAAATATTTAAGTCCAACGTAAGCCCTTATGTGACAGTTTAAATGGAGGAAAAGGTAGAACATACGTGTTTATGTGGAACGTAAATACCTATGTACGTGTCGTTTTAGAAAACGGCTCTTAATCTTTTAAAAAATGCAAGACTTTCTGAACTGAGTCAAAGTTGACGGTAAAGAACTTGTTCATTACTGCAAGAACTTCAAAAACTTAAGATAGTTATGCCATTGTCAAATGCCTTCTTCTTCTTCTTCCTTGAAGTCGTGATTAGAATCAAGGGACCATTACCCGCGGGCTTTACTGCATCCCAAATGGTGCTCGTATGGGATTCGCCAGTTTCGGAACACATTTTTACTGAGTCTGGTGTCATCGCATGTGGGTGATCCGGGAGTTTTTAGGCATGCCTCTCCTGACTCCGACATGCGCCTGCTTTATATTGATTATTGTTTGATGTCCTTTTTAAGACACCGTTGATCTAGACTAGTGTCAACCCACGGATTTGAGTGCACACTTGTGGGAGAGTTTTAGGATGTTAAATATATCGCTAGGCTCACCTAAATGTTTTTTCCCTTAGTTACCTTTTACGACAAGCGCTGTTTTTTTTGGGTCCGTGCAGTAGTAAATATTCTTGGCCCGTCCCTGCAGTGCATTGACAAATGCCTACGGAATAAAAATATAGTTAAGCTATGAATGTTTAACAAATGAGTTTAGCCTCACGAACAGACAGAAAGCATCTGCTGTAAACGGTGCGCTCAAGGCTCAATTTGCTTGCTTGCGAACTATAACCATTTTCGTGCGTATTGATATCGGATTCTTCTGTTTAGGGCTACTTATTCCCTCTGTCAAATATTCGGCCCTTGTATTGTATCCGTTCCGAAAGAAAAATTCTCCGATTTTGTACGAATCGGATAACATGAAGCAATCATCGTACGAATGTTCAGAACATTTCTCCCCTGTGCACTACGGGTTCATCGCGATGATATGCGATTTTTGCGTTAGTTTTTGGCAGCCGCATGTCAATTTCTCTCCGATTGTCTACGACAACTATTCGTCGCGTAACATTTATTATATACGTTCCGAAAACGGATACTATCAACGTAAATTTAGTTTTCGGTTGGATTTGCGTTGCGGAGAAAATTACTTTCAAACGAATCCCATGAAAGGGCTTTGTGCATGCTATTTATATCAATAAGCCACTCAAAAACAAAAACAAATCGTAGTTATGCTGGTAGCTGGGCCTGCTAACTACTATGTCATGATGCTTTTCTGTGAATGCGGGCACCTTTCACTGTCTGAATTAATTGTCTAAACAAAAACAATCACAGTGGAGAAAAGCCAGCTTATTTACATTTTATTTGAATCAAACACCGGTAGGTACACAAATTCAAATCGAGCAGCAAGCCATGACTACTGCTAACTGTTTGGCAATATAATAGCAGAGCCCACCTCATGCCAATTGGGAATAACATAATATAGACACTTTTCTAGAATTAACTACTTGACTCACTAGACCTCTCTCTTTTACGCAGCGAATCTTTACAACTTATCACCTTAATATATTTAAGATGTCAAATCTCTTCAATATAGCTTGGTCTTACGGGAATTTAGGTATTGCGAAAACCTGTACGATAATATCCGCTTGACATTAATTTTTCCTCCGAAGCAATCTACCAATAGCTTAACTTAATATCAAATCTACGTTATATTGAAGATCTAAGCATGCTTCATTGTACTCTTTTGCGATATGTTATTACATCATGAAGTAATATTCTAGCGCTGATTGTAATTATTCCTATAGCTTCAGAGAAGGGTGCGGATAGCAAAATAGATTTTAGTCTCTTAAAATAATTAAAAAAAAAAAACAGTTTTGCTTAGGCTTGGGATACGATGTACATATATTGTTTGAAAAAATGTCAAATGTTCTACAATTATCGGCTACCAACGTTCTCAAACAATGTATGTTATCGTCAAATGCTATCTATCAAACGTTGGGAAATCTGCTGCTTGGTAGTATCTGGTAGCCAATTGAAAGAAGATAGCTTTCAATATTTACCAAACAATTTCCATAACTATAGGCATGCCTGCGAAATCGCGCGGTTTGCTTATAACAGTGTGAAATACTTAAAGTTTTCTTTTATTATTGAAATTTCGGGAAATATAATCTTTAAATCTTAAACTGCTTTAAGACTACATACTAAGTCAAGATCCTGTCGGTGTGGTACGAAATTTGGAAATTTCTTATTTAAAGAAGACGGCTTATCTGGCTTGTCGTCATTTAACTCGCAAAGCACTGTCACCAGCTTTTCTATGAGGTACGGAGCCAAATTTGAAAAATCTTGAAGCCAAACATAGCCGAAATCAAATAAGTGGAATAAAAATTCGCACCGATTTTTTTTTTTAAGTTCTTTGGGCACATTTATTTAGAGTGAATTTTTTAAGCGGTTGCATCAATAAGTAATTTACACCTACCAGCCAGTTTTATCTCCAAGTTCTTAGATTTTCTTGAGATCCACTGGAAGTGATTTCTGTTACGCGAACAATCTTCATATTCAATTCACTTGTTGATTGAAAAAAATCTTATCTAAATTCATTAATGATTTTCATTCATTGATGTTTATATGTAGGTACTTTATTAATCATTTTTATGTGGCCATAAACATATTGCATAACGCAAATTCTTGAACTTCGGTCAACCAAGTTTAAGACAATAGGCCAGTTCCACTTACTCTCTCCGAGACAAAACTTAGTTTTTTCGGTCAAATTCTTTACATATTTTATAACAAAACAAGAAGACTATGTCCTTCTTCACAATTCACCCATAGTTAGATTTTTGCCACACCTACTTTATGGGGGGTATCCAACAGTTCCCTCAAGGACTGTAGCATCACCCTGTCGCTATGGTTTTTTTAATCTTGTTTACCGTCGTGTGTCCAAAATGTCAAACACAAACCAATACACCCCAAAAGTCTGAGAGACTACTACTTTGCATTTTGCAATGTTTTTCAATATAAAAAAAAACATTTTGCTGGAATGGACAAATGTTTTTTTTTTTCCTATGCATGCATAGGTCTTGTGGTGATTTCACATTCACAATTAAATTTCTAGATAGTTTTAATTGTACGAGTATGTTCGCAATAGAAAACAAAATGATATGATTCTTTTATGAAGTAGGGAATGCATTTTTTAATAAATATCTAGAGAGCCTAAAAATCGCCAAATATTATTTGAGCCGAAATAGCCCAAATCGGGATAAATCCCAAAAAGAAATATAATAGAGTGAGTGAAAAGTTCGAGTACCATAATTGGCGATAATACTGTTGCAACACTGTCGCAAAGTAATAATTTCCACTGCTCAACGCATGGCTAAGTGACTAAGATGCTTGGTTTTTGTTAGGATGTTTTCTGTACTGTACGGCCGGCGAGGTTGGGATATACAATCGTAAAACATTGTTATCCAATAATTTATATTGACCTCCGGTTAGCTTAAAATTAGCATTATGAAGTCTTGCGAGATCATATCATACTTTAAAATTTAAACGCTGTTGGATATCAATCGCCATGAATTGCTTCTGCAGATTATTATTTCCGTGTTGCATCACTTTAGTGTTGTAATCCACATTTGCCTAAAGGGTTTTTAAATATATCTGGTGTAGCCCTCATTACATTTAGTATTGCATAAATGGGAGATGTTGCGGGGAGCTTAACTATGCCTTTAAACAAAAACTTTTTAGCGAATCGAACTCATCGTGTTTCTTATTAACAAAAAAAATGATTTGCTTAGCAAAAACACCTGATAATGGCCATCATGGCATTGATTATTCTAAGATTTGAGGAAATGTCCACTTTTTCTTTTACAAAAAGTTGGCCACAGATAATTCGGTTCGATGGTTGGACTACTGAACGACAAATTTGAAGTTCGTATTCCACCCAACAACATCTAAAAAGTGTTTTCACTTTTCCACCTCTTGCAAAAGTCTGACAAACATCCACGAATATAAACTCTCATGAGGAGCAAATTTTTCGTTCGGAATCGATGACTTCAGATATAAAAATGTGTGAAGGAATTGGGCCTCGGGCCCTGTATGCACTGTAAGTGCGAGAATAGTATCACAAACTTACAACGCAGCTACATTGCACCTGCAAATAAATGCAGATGCAATGTAGCTGGGTTATCGGTCAAGATGGCAAGATCATCTTAATAAGCAGAACATTAACTACAAAACTTCTAAACAGTATGCACCCTTGCAAATTTCCAGACAGATCACCAATGAAATGCAAAAACGAAATAGGGCTATGAACACGTCTTTATTGAACATCTGCCGCTGAATTAACAAAGTTGACCATGTCACCCTTACAAATTTTGTTGATGGACCTAAGATGTAAGTTTATACTTCGGTTGATATTATCGAATGAAGTCTTAGATTGCCAACAAAACCGGTAAACAATATCCCTATAGTTAGTGTTCTTATGTCAAATTGTGTAAATGTCAGTGTAACTCGTATGGCTGAATTATTTGGTCCCAATTTTCACGAAGTATTCTATTTATTTCATTGTTGAACACATTTTCCTGTCTGATTGTTCCTTATCCACATTAAGACAGAGTATGATTTCAATATGACTGCGGAATAATACCGACCGAAAATTGTTTGTTTTTTATTTGTTCAGACGTAAACATGCCTAATTTTCATACAGAGAGCAGCTTCCTTAATTTTTTGAAATTAATATTGCGATTCTTATATTATTGTGAAACGTGCGGATACGAATTCGTACCTTCCTAGTACGGTATATCCGTTTTTGTAATGTCTTGGGATTCAAATTTGCGAGAAGTGAAGCCTAGAAGAAGAATTGTATTTATAATTTAATAGGAACTCCATTGACTTTCAATAATTCAGCTCTTGGTATTCCTTCTCCATTAGTCTTCTTTGACATAATAAAAAACAAAATCTTTTTGAAAACAAGGGTTTGAACCAACTGCTATTATTTGCAATCAAATCAGTACAGCAAACTATCGATTCTTAAAAATCATCTGTGCTTCCGTCGATCATTTCGTTACCGATGAACAACTTATAAGCGTGTTTTAATATAGCGATACTGAAGCTACCACTACTTTGGAAAAATTAGGCCAACGATACGTTGCGCTGTGAAACTAAGAAATCTCCTGGATGGCCAAATAAATTGATAAGTTGTAATATTCGCCAAATTGTCCAAAGTCCAACACGAAACTAACACCCACGAAATTGGGGACTGGGTTTATACAACTAACTAACGATTTTTTATGAACTAAAACGCTAACTGCGTACCAATTAAATCCCATTAGTTGGCCTTTGTTCATTATAAATTAAGTCCCAAATGAACCAAGTCCCACAGTGAACTATGCACAATAGAGCTGGCATAGGTGCCTACCAGACAACCAGCACCTAACCTAGCCTTAGCGAATCAATAAAATTGCGTAGGTCTAAGCCCAACGCGGAAATGGGTTAAATCCCTTTAACCCGCGAGGTGGCCCATCCAAATACTATTCGATTCAATAAAGAAACCCATTTCCTGGGAAAAAAAATCACAACATACTTGACATAGGCGCCTCGCACTCGTTGCCGCATTGTTTTTTTCATCGAAAACATAAAAATTAACTTACTCTCACTTTTTTCAAATTTTCACTAGTTCACTGGAAATTAGATCAGATTTAACTATATCCCAACTGAATTATCTCCCAAACTTATGAACTAAATCCCACATAGATCTGACATAGTTCTTTCGTCGAAAAAAATAGAAATTAACTAACTCCCACTTTTTTCAAATTTTGAATTAGTTCACTGGCAATTAGTTCAGATTGAACTATATCCCAATTGAATTATATGCCAAACTTATAAACTAAATCCCACTGCCAAATTTGGTGGGACTAATGGCATATTTACCTGTGGGATTTAGTCCGTAGGGCCGCCCAATTCCGCGAACAACGTCAAACTCAAAGAACAGCTGCAACGATGTTAAGCGAAGTTAGGGCTTAATTGTGTTCAAAACTACAGTTTGAGGGAAATTCAATCGAGTCCACACAATGTGCCACAGAATATGAAGCCTGCTCCTTAATTAAAAGACATCATATTGCGCAACAAATTGAAATCTCACGTACAAACATGAATATGCAAGGGTCCAACGTAGGACAAAAAAACCTCTCAAATTAAGAACAATAAAATAAAATTATTCCTGGGTTGTTTCATTTTAGATGAAAATAAGTTTAAGACGAACCAGGCATATTTAATGATTATTGGAGCGATCTGAGAAGGGAGCCCTTAATTGTTCTCTAAGAGAAACTTCGGTAGTGGTTCGGTAGTGGTACTGTTTTGAGTAGATTTTACCGGCACTCCCTTCTATGCGGATAAATAGCCAGAAGTATCAGAGTATGCGTTCAGAAAGTTTCGTCGCGGAAATATATTTAGAAATATCAATGCGTTCATGCACGTTCGTATGTTCCTTTCCGAACTTATTCCGTAATAGGGTAGAATATTTTACATGTTAACTTTATAAATCTGAAATAGCTGAATTGAAGGGTCAACATTTTTAGTTTTTATTTACATGACACTTTGACATACCACTGTTAAATAGCTATGTGCCCTTATATTTTTAAAACACAGTGTAAAAATTAAAGCGAATAACTGATGGGCATAATGTTTTCACACTAAACAAATTATAATCGCATTAAAACATGAAATTAAGTCAATCAAATAATATCCATCTATAACTCCATCTTGCCAAGACTATGCATGCGTACTATTTTTTTTTCTTATCACAAATCGCTTAAAATAAGTACATTAACTCTCTTTAAAATTTCACAGTCAATTATATTTCCAACAAACAAATGAACTTCACCAAATATTGCATAGCAAAGAGTTTAAAAAGTCTAATCACACGCCACTGTTCTTCAACGTCGATGACAATGTTATTCTCCGTATAAATTGCACTTATGTGCTAAGTGAATGTTAGTAAATATTCATATTGCAAATAGCAATGGATAGTATTAGCAACGTTGAAGCAATTTGTATAAAAAATAAAAATATTGGCATTAACGGCCCATACAGGGCCTTAAACCTAGCTTCCCCAATCATATCCTAGGGCGAAGTGAAAGGGACCTACGAACTTTTTAAAACGATTGCGAACTGCAAATTTGAAAAGCTTCCCATGACAATTGTTACTCTTGGATGTTTGTCAGACGTTCGCAAGAGGTGGGGCAGTGGAAAAACCCTTTAGATAATACTTGGCCCCGGCGCGATTTGAACCTGAGGCCTTAGGATTAGCAGTCCAACACAATAAAATGTTGCGCCAGTGCGCCCGCCCAGCAATTCGTATGGTTGATACAAACATTTTCATCAGTCTGCCGCTGCACTGTTAAGCGTTTAATTTTCTTAAAATATCGTAAGACTTTTCTTATTTTCCTTCTGGTATTGAGATGCTTCGTCCTTCAGTGCAATGAGAGTGTTCAGCTCCTTATAACACTGTAGGTGTTGAAAACAACTAAATTATCTTTATTATATTTAATTTTGAAATTTTATAACATGTTAAGCTCTTTAGGACCCAGTTATAGCCATGCGTAAAATGAAAACGTAAAATTGTTGATTTGCTTTGTTCGTCCACTTAAAATGAATAGATGGAAACAATCTTTATCTTAAAACGTTGCTTATTAATTATTAAACTGATTTGTCATAAATAATTGAGAATTAAACATAAAATTGGCTGGATAACTTTTTCTGTGGAAACTCCACTTCGGTATTTTCTTCTGCATCGATCTAATTAACTCTGGCATTAGAAGTCTCCTACACCTCGTAAGAAGCTTCAACTGTTTCAACGAGAACATGGTCACATGGTACCACAACAGACCTCTTATTGGTCTAAGTGAGTAGGCATCTGCTTACAACCACATTAACCTAACTTTACCCAACCTTTATGTCTAATACAAATTTGCAAAATGATAGCCCTATTATAAAAGTGTTTGCCAAACAGAAGAATACCCTTATATTTCAAAGATCAATTTAAATTAAAAAAAAAAAATTTTGAAACTACAAGGTGGCGCAAAAGTAATCCTCCTATCAGAAAATGCTATAAATTTTGCGATTGGCCCCTAATGTCAGTTCTGTTTTGACATTTGTGTAGTAAACACATGCGAAATACACGTTAATAAACAATGTTACGGTACACTGCTCCAGAACGCGGAATATTGGTGACTATTTAATTGAGCAATAATCGGTCGGTGACCAAAAAACATTGGAAGGTTATTTTTGCGCCACCTTGTATATAGTTGGCTTGTCTTGCGCTCAGACAACGCTCCTGGAAGTGTATAAACTAACCGTTCGCTAAAGAGTTGTGTCTTCATTCGCATCAAAAGCTGGATAAAATCCACTTATAGTTTTCATAAGCTCGAAAATGGTAAGTTTTTCATTCCTAGTTTGAACGCAAAATGAATATTGAAATTTAGAACTATACTCATTTCTTTCAGTCATACATTTTACTTTTGTTTGCTAAGAAAGGTACTCATCAATCTATGTTCTTAAAAAAATAAACAAATTCAAATGTATTTCTCTTAGAATATTTAAGACGTATATTCCAAAAATACAATCTTGTATTTTGGTTCAGACTAGCAAGTTAGAGCTATTTTTTGCGTCAACTTGTACAAAACAGATTTGTACGAAAATGTCATTAGTTTTGCTTAAGAATTGTGTGTGTGTGATTTTAAAAATTGCTTCAAACTAAGTTAGTTGCTTTAAACTTTTTCATGGTCGTATCCGCAAGTGCCATTGAATTCGATTGTGACATAATTGAAGCAGATACGACTTTATGTGATTAAGCAATGGAACGATATACTCCTGAAGAACGCGGAATAACCGCGCACATTCGCGAAATTTTGAAGAACCATCGAAAATTCCGAAAAAGATCCGAAATATGTATCAGCAATGACGGCGGCCACTTAAGCGATATAATTTTCATTGATAACTTCAGTGCGTAAATAAACCACCCCTATCGTGGAATCCGTCGGATCTGAGATTCACTTCACTTATTCGATTCTCGTGAACAGAATAATGCTATCGTGGGATCCGTCGGATACTCTCCCTTACCGACCACTATTGGTGATTAGGAAATTCAATTGTGACAGCTCATTTCAAACACATTTGTTTTGTAAAAATTAAATTCAGTGAAAATAAAATAAAAACTGCGGATGTCAAATGCATGGATAGATTCGATCCGTTCGTTTTTATTTTCGATACAGTGAATTTCATTCACTTTACCGACATGTGGATGGTTCACGTCTGCGGATTAAACGATGCAAATGGTTCACTATTAGCGGATCCTTCCCCCCGACGGATTCCACGATAGGTGTGATAATTAAAGAAAACGCAGGAACTTTTTTCATTCTATTACAAAATATAGCCTGGGGGAATAGGTAATACATTATGGCCCACCCATTATATCCACTTTATTCGTATCTAATATTGAAATATATATATGCAAAATAGATTTCAATTATTTTTATCATTAAAAAAAGGTGGATTATTTTAAAATAATGTTCTAATTCAGTTATCCTATTAACTGCAAGCAGTTACGCTCTGGCCGGCACCATTTGGTGATACCACCATAGCAAATGTTCTGAAAAACTTAAATAAATAATCTATGAAAGCGCATCTTCTGGGTGTCCTTTAGGCAGGCATACAATGCTCATCACCTGACGGTGCGCTTGACAATCGTCAAGACATCTCTATACCAGAACTAGAAATATTTGAAATTTGGTCCCAAAACCCTAAAGAATACAATTTGTTAAATGTTAAATGTCGGGCGCTCCGAATCGTTATATCTAGAGTGTGTTCACTGATGCAGTTTTAACTAGGCTATCACTCTAAGCATTATGCCAATTTGTCAATGTCAACATTTAGCTTTAATTTTTTTTCAACAAATTCTCTCCTAATCCTGAAACTGTCACGACACTTTTTCAGATCCTTGTTTAGAACTTGAACGTTGAACCCAATAACTTTAGTTCAAAGACTAAATGTTCGTAAACGACTCTGTGGACATAACGTAAGCTCGCACTAGTTACATAACTCGTCTTCCCTTTTCGGTGAAAGGATTCCTACATCATCCCTACTCGTAAGAAGGGTTTGAAAACGAAATCGAAGCGCTCCTATTAAAATTCATTATTTTTACCAATCGCGGTCTTGACTGTTCCAAACTCTTTCATATTGGATGGTTAACATCAATGTTTGAAAAGGGGAGAAAATGCCGATATTATTTGCCTTAATCTTTATATTTTACAACGAGGTTATGATCTAAACAAAAGGTATCAATCATTTTTTAATTGGCCCACTGATGCTCCCACTATTTAAATAACGGTTAATCGGACAATTTTGTGTAAATAAAGGTTGTGTTGTTCACACAAATTATACAGACGATGGGTGATATGAATAAAACAGAGTACCTGCTCAAAACTCAGCTTTTCGAATCGGGTACTCCATTTGTTATGAATAAACGGTGCCGGGAAAAAACTTCACGGGCAATAACTTCACCTTAATTGGGAAATAACTTTTTTTGTGAAGTTATTGCCCATAATAGGTGAGCAATATCTTCAGTTTTTTGTGGGAAATAATTTCTCTTAACATTTTATGATAATTGAAGAACCGTACCTCGCACCTACTAAAAATCAAACAGTGACCCCAAGCAGGTGGGTTGCAGGGGGCAGCATGCACCGCCATAGGCATTGCACTGTTTATGGAATCTACTTGCGATTTCGCAACTAAACCCATAAACAGTGCAATGCATATGGGGGCATGCTGCCCCCCTGCAACCTGCAGTGGGCAATAACTACACAAAAAAAAAGTCAAGTTATTTCCCACTCGAGGTGAAGTTATTGCCCATGTGAAGTTATTTCCCTGCAACGAATAAACGACGTTAGAAGGTGCTCAATAATAGAGAATCTTCTAGTTTGATGAGCACCTTCTAAGTTTTTTTTTTGTATGGAGAACATGCTCTGAGCACATTCTATTCACACCACACAGTTTTTTTTTTAAATTCGCTCCCACCAACTTTTTTGCCTCGCAAACATTTTGTTCTGCGTTTCGACCAAATTTTTTATTGTTTGATATTTCGCTAGAAAATAAAAATGTTTACAAAATGGACAAAGACCCTCAACCCAATAAAAGGGATATGGAAAGAGTGTCAAAACCACCGAACTCTATCATTTTCATACGTTTAAGTATTTGTTAAATGAGAATCAAAAAAATGTATAGCTTGTAAAAATTTTATGTTTACACATGCAAGCATTACTTGCGTCGGCAGTCTATTTCGTGCTGGTAAACCTTTACGTTTGCGCAAATAAGATCATGCAAGTTAAAACAAAATTGTACTTTCCAACTTTCACCTGCGCTATTCAATTGCTGTACTAGCAGAATAGCGGGCCTTTGATACTAACATACATAATGTGAACATGCTTACAAGTGAAAGGAGGTTTTGAGGTAACCTTGTCCGGCGAGAAGATGGATGACGTAGTAGTTCACCGTGTTTCTCTGCGTTCCACTTGGCCATATTCCTCATCAGCTTCGTCGTCTATCTTCCTCTGTTTTTCGAGTTCCAACTCCTTTGCCTCTTCGCTACGCTCATTACGAGCTAATCACACTTAACCGCGTCTCTGCACTTCTGCCATCTGCTTCCTGTTCTTCTCTCACCGCAAGGGGTATATTGTATACTGTTCATTCAGCCGTTGTAAAATTGACAGGACCTTTCCAACCCAATTGCACGTGTGTTTTTACACAAAAACAACTTGAAAAAGCTAAATTATTTTAGGGTGTTGTCCCTGAGTCTCGGGCAACTTATAAACAAATTTGCGATTTTTACGGTTGCCAAGCCTTGGACTGTAAGGGGGTCTACCTAGCATTGACCTTTAATTGCGACGCTCCACCCGAAAGCTTAATTGTGGTACCAAGGGAGAAATTCGTGTTCACGATCACAGGAAGTGTTAGTTGGCCTCGCTCTTGAGTAAGGAGTCCTAATTCATGGACTATGGAATCATACTGGAGCGGTTTTTAAAAAATGGCATATCACTTAGGCCACCGTGTTATTTAGCCGTTAAGGCAGGCTAACACGTAAAGACAAAACCTCTCATTTTCGGTACTTCTCTTGTCGAATTTCATCCTCCCAGATCACGCATCATAGAGATGAATGTGGTACGTAATGGACATTTAAAGTCAGTAAAGTGTCATACTTTTGATGTTTTTCAGACTTTCGCAAGAGGGGGGAGTGACAAAAAACTTTAAGCAAAGAACCTCTTACCTCTGAAAAGAGAAAAATTAACGCTTGGATGCATTTTATATGGTTCTATTTTGCTTAAGTCAGCCGCAACTCTGTCGTCAAATTGAGCAACTTCTCATAAAATCACCTCATATTCTATATTGGCTCAATTAAAAATTTAATGTCAAATTTATTACATGACGTCATAGTTTTACAATCATAAGGGATACATCCATCAGGAATCCAACCACCTGAATCTTGGGTTTTAGGAAAACGTATACGCTCACAGCATGACTGAATCGATAGGTACATAATGTTAACGAATTTATACGAGTTCTCCCGCCTCTTTGTCTCGGTTAAAGGATCCAATATTATCATATTATGTATATTCTTATTA
Source organism: Portevinia maculata (assembly GCA_949715645.1). Lineage (NCBI taxonomy): Eukaryota > Metazoa > Arthropoda > Insecta > Diptera > Syrphidae > Portevinia > Portevinia maculata. The sequence goes on along the minus strand of OX454525.1, from coordinate 363,075,994 downwards.
AAATCACAAATCATTGTCTATAGTATATTTTTATTTCTAATTTATTTTATTTTGAAAAACCTCAACAAAGCATGACCTCATAATGCTGCAGACGAAATTATGAGCTCAACATTCGCATTTTGTTGTTGTCCATTGCCCTTTTGTGTCAACCTCCATCAAAGCTAGCCTCACCCAATAGTTTTTATTGAGCAGAGATATCTGTATGAGTAAAAGTATCTATGGAAATTGAAGTATTTCTTTCCATCTCCCACCTACTAACATGTAGCGAATTCAATGCGCGCATGCACAATCCAATAGAATCGAAACCTTTTAACTATTTGCGAATGCTTTTTTTTATATTCAAAACAGCAACCAGCGTATAGATCGTCCTTCAAAAAATAGCCAAAAAAAATCTATTTAACAAAGTATATCTTTCAACCAAAATGATAGCATAAATGAAGTGACCTGAAACAACAATGAATATATCGACCATCACTCATTTATATGCACTGTAGTTTGTTTCGATTCGATTGCCGCCGCATGCCAACATGTGTGTGCGAAAATTGTCAAAAAAAAAACTGGCAAGAATAAAAAAAAGGCAACCACACGAAGTGCTTAAAGATTTTTTTTTTATTTTTCTTTATTTGGTTTATGAACTTATTTACTTCATTAAATGGCCGTGTCTTACTCTGAATCCTGTCTTATGCTTTTTTATTTTTGAGTGCTAAACCCAACTAAGCAGCAGCGCCTTACCTGCATTTGGCGTGCGCGCTTTTGTATATTGCACACATTCAGTTGACTATAATTGTAAAATCGAAGAAAAAAAATCTCCTCAAAACAAAAAGTATCTTTACCTTGATAGATAAATTGTTATTATATGTCACGTAGGTAGAGAAGAAGGTATAAAGCAATGTTTTTGTTTTGTTCTTTTTATTTTGCCTTGTCGCCGATGACTGAGTTCCCTTGCCAATTTTTTGTTATTTTATACGTCGCGATGCAAAAAAATAGGTTTTTTTTAAATTTTTGTATGTATCTCCAAAATGCGGAGAACATAGCATAGCATTAGATTTGATTCTAAAACTTGTTCGTGGCCCATAAAAAAAGTTTGCAAATTTGTAATCTGTTTCCAAGTCACTATGTGTTTCGTATCCGTATGTGCATGAGCTTGAGCATGTTGTCATTTCTAGCACCGAGTTGTTGATGAAAGCGCACGTGTGTCCTCATATTTTTTGCCATAGAGTATGAAAATAAGATACTGCCGAAAATTAATGAACTACAGAAGGCACAAATTACAAAGGTCAACATGATAATAATAGCTTTGCTTTCTATTTGGAACATACAAAAAAAGTAAGACCTTTCAAGGACAAATGATTTGTGTATCTAAAGTAATTACTGAAACAAATGGAATAACAAAAACAAACAATTTTTGGGTGCAAAACAAAATCAAAATAAACTTGCAAAACTGTGCAAATTTAACGAAACAACTCTGCAAGGTCTCAAGAGCTAAGATGGGCTGGTTGGTCATTGAGTACGACTTGACGTTATAGTTGAGTAGCTGACAGTAATGGCGTTGGTGGTAGTAATAATAATATTACAGTAAAGAAGAATATGGTGGTTATACAATTGCCAAAAGCGAATAGTTTGACCTACAACAACTACAGGCGCTGTATCTCTACTACATGTTCAAGTATACTTGGCTTAGTCACTTTTTATGCAGCTGGAATGCAAAAAGACACCCATTTGTTAGACGCTATTTTTGAATTTATTGCGAGTTTTTGTTTTTTTACTTTGTTTTCGAGCGCTTTACAATATATTGAGATACATTGAGTGCATTTGTGTACGTTTGGAAGACGGTAAGGTAGGGCAGCATGCATGTATTTGACCGTGAATTGAATTAATTTGATGGGTCTCCCTTTTTGTTTTATACATATATGTAAATACTTATGTGCTTATTGTGTTATTTTATTTTCTCATTTTTGTTTTTGAAAGAATTTACTTCACAAGCGACGTTGCAAATTTTTGGGTTGCACATAATCGCGTAAACATGACCTTGGTGTGCTTCGTAGATATGTATGTAAGCATTTATCTGTATGTGTGTATGGTTTTTTTGTTTTTGTTATTGTTGCCGTTTCGCGTGCAAGTTTTCGGAATGTTTGACTTGTGCGAATATTGTTTTATATCACTTCTTCTGATGGTGAATCCTATTTTTGATTGCCTAATGTAGTGGACCTAATATCGTCTTTTAGCATATGGTTCCGCAAAGCTATTATGTACCTTGGGAATTTCCAAGCTTTCTTTCACGTGTGGCATTATTGCATACATTCCGGGATATAAGTGGTTGGGCCGTTGGACATTAACAATGACCACATAACATTTTTTTTTTTAATATTTCTATTTTAGTTAATCAGATACCAGAACCAGCTCAGGTTAAGATCCTTGCAAATTTTAATAACTTTCCCCAATCTTTAACAGTCCAGCTTGTTCATTTTTTTTACATTTCCGATCGATATACTCGTAGCATTTTAAGAAAAAAAAACACGAAGATTGACAATTTTCATATTTATTTTTAAATGGAAACATTAATTTAAGACATTAATGTTTACAGATGATTTCAGGCATTCTGAAAGTCAAATAGTTGACCATTTAGCTTCCAAGGCGGCAATTGTTGCTGACTATTCAGCACAACTCAGTGACTTAACCAAGCCACACAAGAATAATTAAGAGTTATTTAGTCACTTGATATTGTTAGAAAGAAAAGAAAATTTGTCCACGTCAGCTTATTGCAAAATTGTGTTTTTTAAAAGTCTATGGTAGTTGTCGCTATATGACAAATTTCTGTGGAACTTAATTTTTTCCACAACGATGTCATGTATTTTCAGTGACAAAGGATCGCTCATCGTCGCTCTTTATTGGTCATCATTGATAGTTACTCCTGCCTTTTTTTAAATAAATAATGTGCTATAAAGGTCGGAGGGAAATTTCGAATGTCTTTTTGTACTAGTTTAGTCATCGCACGACTTAACTATGATAACCTGAGAAAAGCCAACACTACGAATTGCCTAAAAAATTACATTTTTGTAATTTTCAATTTCGCTCCCGACAGGTAGGTAATCAATTAGACTGTGTTTGTGCGTTTGTTGTCGTTTATTTTAAAAGGAGAACTCTTGTCTTCTGAATGAAAATACGCACATAGCAATAAGCCTTCGTTTTGTGTGGACATATTCAGTCTGTTGATCAAGTTTAACGTTTAAAAAAAATGGAAAAGGAATTAAAAATAACTAATAAAAACAGTGAGAAGCTCTTACTTAATAAATGGAGAAGAATGAACATCTGTCGGAATAAGATTAATTTTGAACATTCTCGGAACCGCTCAAAAAACAATGTTTCATCTAGAGGTGAGAATTTTTTTTTTCCTAGCTGTAGTTAAACACCAGTGGAACATTGGACATTGGGCTTTCAGAAATTTATCGAAAAAGCAATGTTTTTATCAAAAAAGGCGAATTGAACACAGGAAATGACAAAAGACTTTTTCGACAAATGACAACAGTAATCGAGGTGAATATGGCCGTTCTCTGAAGAGCCGTCATTTAATTATTAAAATATGCTTTAAACAATAAAATATAGAAAATATTTTAAAATCCCAAGTATTTGCAAATTCGCTTTTCGATGTGTTTTTTTTTTTTTTTTTTTGAGGGTGGCGACGGTGTAAAGGTTAGTATGTTGGCTTGTGACCCGTGCGGTGCAGGTTCAATCCCCACGGGGAACAACAACATACGCCACCCAATCACATGCCTCTACAACAAAAGGAGGATTTCTGCCTGGTAGTACAATGGACCGTTACCGAGTCTGAGTGCTCTGGGATTTGGATTTCCTTTTTTTCAAAAAAAAAAAAAAAAAAATGTTTTTTTTGACTTTCTACTAGTTTTAGAGATATTGACATGTTTGTGAAGTACCGTTCTTTTTTTTTTTTTTTTTTTTTTTTTTAAAGTGAGCTTCAGCTATGATCAGGATTACTGGGACCATAACCCTCCCACTTTACAGCATCCCTCCTGGTCCGCCTTTGGGATGTGCCGATTTGACCTCAATGAACAGCGGTTGGCCTCTCGCTACGATTTTTTCACGTGCATGCTTCCATTATTGATATTTGTTTGATTTTTAGGACACCGGTGATTTCCAGTCGTGTCATCCCACGGGCTTGCATGCACACTTGCGGGACAGCTTTAAGAAGTTAAATGTGTCGCTAGGCTCACCTGGATGATAGAAGCGTTCACTTTCGGAGGCGCTGCAGTGATATTCTTAGCCCGTCTCTGTACGGGTAAATATTAAAGCTGTTTATGGCAACGTTATACCAGAAGTCGGCTCATTTGTAATTGCAATATATGATGTTGCTAAAACAAAACAGACTTCATCCTAATTTTCGGGACGGCTTAGAGGGTCAGCCTTAGCTTAGCCAATTTTTTAGAAAATCTGTATTTTATAAGCATGGTATTTATGTAGGTACCGTTATTTAAAATTATAGACTGGTAAGTCAAATTTGAAAAAAAAAATCCATTACGACAGGAGGTCATTGGTAACAGACGGACACGCTTTTTCAAACTTTTCTATAGTCGTTTAGTCTCGTTTCCAGACATTCGTATTTTCGAAGTTATATTTTTGGCACGAATGAAAAAGGGTGCCGGTTTTCGAACGGAAAATTTGAGAAGTAGTGACAGTGAAAAGTTTCTATTTTTGAAATTTTCATCTGACTTTCATAATGAATTGGCCAGCCAATAAACTGTAGGTGTTCCTGGGCTGATAGTTCATCGCACTAGCCACTGCCTGCATTGTTCCAACGTTAGCCAATTTATGCAAATTTACCAGACTCTATTTTACTTCTGCACCTACAAAGCAATGATGTCTTTGGCGGAAACCATTGCCCTGTTTAAGGTGCTAGAATAACGTTGAAGTCAACAGATAAAATAGATCTAGTTCTGAATCGGGGAGTTTTTTTTTCTAAACAAGTGGCGTCTAACCATTTATAAAGGGATCTTGGGGTATTATTAATGAACACTATACACACTATACGTTATTGAGTAATTTTATGTTGCACTCTATGGATCCTAGCTATCTGTGTCCTTGAACCTATTTGAATTTTTCTGACTAACAAAAAGTCATTTTAAATCTTCCATTAGTAGAAGAATTCTTTTCAACAATTCAAAGCAAACTTGTTTTGCAGCCTACACTTTAGTAGGTTTCTTACAGGTATGTGTATCAATTTCCTTTCCACAAACACCTTCAAATTCCATATTTCTTATTTCAGTAAGTCCGTCTGCTTCTATTTTATCTTTCGTATAAGTCACTTTGATCTGTCGTGGCTGGGATTTGGAGACTTATTACTCCTATTTTGTGCTAAAATTTGATTAGCAGTTTTTTTTGCAACACGACTTCCTCTTTTAGCTTAATATGACCTAAGCACCAATAGAAAATAAAAAAAAACACTCCACTATTTAAATAAATTTTGCAGTTCGCACAATGAAGTCACTAAATTTTGCCATGTGACCTATTCCATTTGTCATAAATTAAAAAAGTTCACAATTTCGTGCACCTGAGAAATGGATGCAATAAAAAACAAAAAACTTTTTCCATAGGAAACAGAAAAGGAAACATTTCGAATCCCATTTTAATGATGTTTGCAAAAATGTAACTTTCAAATCCGGTTTTTTAAGGAATAAAATACATACATTAACATTTCGCTTTTATGTAAATTCCAAAGCATTAGACCAAAATTCAAGACCAAATATAATTTATTTGTATTGTTTTTTTCTCTAAATATATTTTTTTCTTATATAAATATTTCTTGGTGTAATTAACATATTTTTGATGTTATGTAAAACTAATAACATGGTAACAAATCTTTCTGAACTAAAAAAAATTGCAAAGAGCACGAAACAAATGCAAACAGTAAAGATACAATAAATTATGTCAAAAGAACAAAACAAAAAACGAATGCTATTGGATAGTATTGGAGGATACGATCGAAACAAAACACAAGAGCCAACAGCTTGAGTGGAAAAGGGAACCATAATGAAGAATAAAAACGAGCTATTGGAATGTGCATTTTGTTTATATATTTTAAATGAATGTGTTGCACGTAGTTAAGTGTCTTTAAAGCATTGGTCTTCTTTTTCTGATAGACCTTGAACATACTTTCTTTTGTATTCTTTGGTATAATCCTTAATTGATTATATGTACATAAAAAACGGTTGTCTTGAAATGTATCCTTTATGACCTAAAAGCTTCAAAATAAAATAATAAATCATATTTCAAAAGATTACTTCACAGATATTGTGATATTGATATTGGAAAAATATTACTCATACGCCCACGACTCGAAATGATATATTCAACGTCATACTTCTGATAAATTGGGAAGTTGACATTAAGTCAGATAATACGGTTGTTAGTGTATTTTATATCGAGTTCATTGTCATTGTCAGCTCTTTTGATGTGAGATAACATAATCAGGAATATCGTTAATTAATGCTGACAATTTGTTTTCCCTTGTCAGGCCGTGGTTTCGGTGAAAGCAAATTATACTTGCGCAAATTATACTCGCGCTATAGTTCAAGCGGTTTCGCGCGATTGGGGTGGTTTCATTGCACAGTTTTTAATCGCGCCGCTGTTACAATTGCTTGCGCCAAGTAGAACTAAGCTTTCTAATTTGTATAAACGTATTTAATGATGGTAAATTGTATGTCCCCGAACCGTACTAGGACATGAAGTACAAGCATCATTCATATTGATTGAGGACAAAGTGTATCCTCTTAGAACGTATTTGCTACGACCATATCTCCAAAGTATTTTGACGAATGAAAAAATAAAATTATAACGACAACTTGTCCAGATCAAGCAAAACAATGAGAGTGCTTTTGGTGACATAACCAGCAAGTGGCAACATTTTGGGGAAGGCAGACAAACGTTATAACGGCTAATAAAAAAGTGTTTCTGCCTTTTGCATTATATTGTTATTTTTAAAGATGGTATCGGGAGATACCATCCTAGACGGGAAAGGGATTGCGCCTCCTGATGTTAAAAAAAAGGTTTCAATAAGTGTCGACATTACCATCTAAATATATCGGAACATTAATATACTAAAATTATTAATGTAAATATTGTGGGATGGTCCTGAAACCTTCGAATAGTTATTATATCCGTACATACATAAAACTGAATGCAAATTTGCTGGCTCCTAAGTCTTTGTTAGATGAACTTTTTAATGATCTTCATGATTCCTTGAAACGAATGCTTATGTCTGCAAAGATATTATTATACTATCGAACGAAATAACGATACTTCAAGTATGGTAATTAGATCGGAAAACACTTCACAAAATGTAATCCCAGGGTCAACTTAGGAAAGCTGCAATAATGATTTTCAAAAAATCATTGGTAATATAAATATTTTACGCAAAAAGCAACATTTTATATAGCTACCAGAACGTATTCATGTCTGTTTTGTAACAGGCATCATGTTATGCCCCAAACCAAATTTACACAGTGCTATTTTCAAAATGTTAACTTCGGGCTAAGGATTGATTGTATGTGCAGGCTGAGGTACCAGTAGCTTCTTCTCATAATTTCTTCAGTAAAACATATTTTAAAGCTACTTCCTTGTCTTATGAACTCGTCTTGCGGCAAACCAATACTTATTGGGTGTAGGTGGTGTATTTTTCATGCATTTCGCATACACCACCCAACACACGTAAAACCACTCCCTTTCCTAATAATGACACTTTGATATTTTTTTACGGAGGCAATAGCACATTTCTTTTTCTCTACGATTGTGCGTCTGCTTATACTAATTTTGTGCAATAAATTCTTTATCATTCCCTTAAATTGAACATACCATCTAACGTGCAATGAAATTAACATCTATTAATTTAATATGTCGGGTAATGAAGGGTTTTCATGACTTTTGGACAATTTCAGCTAAAGATCTAAATTCTCATCAAAAATCAATGCCAATAGAAAAATTACACTTTAATCACAAATTAGTTGTTAAACGCAAACGATCTGTTTTTTTTCAAATGCGAACATGATAATCAAACAACTTTAATGATTTAACACTTCCTCTATATAATTATTGTTGTGTCAAGTGTTTTATTGCAAACTTCTAAAAGACTGACTTCAAATAAGTTATGTTACTACTGTTTTTATACCCTATTCTAAGGGTATATTAATTTTGACGCATAGTTTGTAACATACCTTAATATTGCCCGTAGACCCCTAAAAGTTACTATATTTATGATCAGCATCAAGTAGTGTCGATCTAGCCATGTCCGTTCGTCCGTCCGACGGCAAAAATTAGGCCTTTAAACTGGACCTAGAGAGCTGAAATTTTAACCATATACTCTCTAGGGTCCCGAAATAATCAAGTTTAAGAATTTTTGAAATCCGGCCACATACACGCCCACAAACTCAAAAAAACAAATTTTTGGAAAAAATCGAATTTTGAGCTATATCTGAAATCTATATACAAGGTGGCGCAAAAGTTGTCAGGTGGCGCAAAAGTTGTCACCCGATGTTCTTTCGCTGTAATTTTTTTTATGAATGAAAAACTTTGGTTCTGCTTTTGGATTATGGTAATTGGTGTCTTAAGTTTTTTCTGTATCAGTTAACTTCACAAATATCAAAGTAGAATTTACATTTGCCGCCATTTGCAAAAATTATGCTTCTTCCGATAGGAAGATGACTTTTGCGCCACCTTGTATATAAAAGAAAGTATCCGAAGCGATGTAACCCCATAACTCGAGATTGGCCGAACCGATTTTGATGATTTATACTTTGTTGGAAAGGTATTTTCTTAGTACGGGTTTAAAAAAAAATCTAAATTTTAAAATGTCTTATTTTGTTACGACAGGTTTTTTTTTCAATTTTTTTTTTTTTCATTTTGTATTTATTTATTTTGGCAACAACCAAAAAAAGAACAGTATACTGTGTTCCATCATTAAATACTTCAATTTAATCTATTTATGTGTGTAGTAAACAATGCCAGCAAGACGCAAGGGGACCAAATTGGGCCGTCGACCGAATAGAACGACAGACATGCGAAATAGAAGAGCCCAAAGATCAGACGAACGAGTCCAACAAGATAATGCAGATGTGCGTATGAGCATGGCACAAGTTCGTGAATCACAATCACAAGAGGCACGAGCTGAACGAAATCAACAAAGACAATTGGATTGAACGGCTTACTTATCGGTATGGATCCAGATTCTAACCTGTTCCTGAAATCAATTCGAACATTAAATTCATGTTTCCAAATGACATCGTTTGGAGCAACAGAAATAGTTAAAAATAATGCTGCAAATGGTCAACAATTCCATTCAACATTCAAAACCAAGGCCAATGAGCTGGGCTCATTGATGCCAATGCCGAATAAACCACATACATTTTTACAAATTTACTTTATGGGCGGTGGGGACTGCGAAAGCGCACGTTGCTGCTACAATAACCTCAATTCACCATATGCCAGACGCATCGTCGGCGAGCTGGATGCTCAATAGACATTTTCACCAAGCTATCTCTTTCTGAAGTGCGGAATCCCTGTCTTAAACAACAGAAACAAATTGAATGATGAACTTGTAGAAATTTGCACAAATCGTATGGAATAATCATTGTGATTATTAATGAACTGAATATGAAAGTGCAAACAGAAGCTATTGAAGGGTAAAAAGTAACAAATAATAGAGAAAAAACGTGAGAAAGTACGAGTATGTTAAAGCAAAACAAACAATTAACATCTGGACGGGCTACAGTCCGCGTGGCGAACTTTTGGATATCCTATTCTTACTCCCAGCAGACACCAATAGAGATTCTATATCATAAATTTCAAAACTATATCAAAACTGATCGGGAGATACAATTTTTAAAATCCGCCCACTGACACGCCCACAATTAAATAAAACAATTTTATTGAAAAGTCAAAGTTTGAGCTAGGAAGCTGAAATTTATAATATACACTCTATAGGGGCCCTTTATGCTCATGTGAAAATATTTTCAAAATCCGCCTACTGACACGCCCACAATTTAAAAAAAAAACTTTTTTTTGAAAATCCAAAATTTGAGCTAGGAAGCTGAAATATATAATATATACTCTCTAGGGGCCCTTTATGCTCATGCGTAAATTTTTTTTAAATCCTCCTACTGACACGCCCACAATTAAATAAAACAATTTTATTGGTAAACCAAAGTTTGAGCTAGGGAGCGTTTTTTTACAAAAGCTTCGTTTTTTCGATAAAATCCTTTAAATGTTATATAACAAAATATGTACAGCATTCTTAACAATTCAACCATACTTAGACTTTTGTCACGCCCACTTATGAGGGATAGGAATAAGAATAGGGTATCCAACAGTTCGCCCAAGCGCCCCGTCCCTATGTTTTTTTTTTGTTTATAAAAAAGGGTAATCCAAATCCCAGAGCAGTCAGACCCAGTAACGGTCTATTGTACTGCCAGGGAGAAACCCTCTTTTTGGTGTAGAGGATGGAGAAATAATTGTTATTCGTTTCTCTCCTTTAATGGGTGTCGTATCTTATTTTTTTCCTTGGGATTTGAACTTGCAGTCACAAGCCAACACGCTACTATCTCGACATCATCGCCACCACTAAAACTACTCTTAGGGATTATCCTATTAAATTCCTAAGAAAAACTCCCATGGTGATATCTAGACAAAAGATAAAGAGAGTTTTTGATGAGTCAGTGTTTGGAGATTGGATAACAATTCTGTATTATGAATAAGACGAACTGCTCATCTCTGAATAATGGCGAGTATTTTTTAGAGAATGTTTTGAAGCCGATCTCCGGATTTGGAAGCAGTAGTAAATCGCTGGTCCAACTTGCGTAAGGAGGAATATAAATAGTTACTTAAATGGGCCTATTATCGTTAAGGAGTCGATGAAAAATACTTGGGTTTTTTCAAAATTTATTTGCCTTAATTGGATAGTTAAGGTACAATGGTGTACAAAAAGCTTGTAATATGAATAGCAAATTAACAAAATGTATTCCCTTAAATTAGACGTTTAGGGTAAAAAAAAATTTTAAATTTCCTAGCCTTATTTGCCATGTTTTTTGTTCGACTCGCTAACCAGGCCCCTTAATTTCATGAAAGCAGATTTTCTAGTCACCCTTATTACGAGTGCAGTTTTAGTTAATCGACTCTAAATAAAACGACATTTGATGCGTTTCCCTCCCGCAATACCGATACTACAACGACACGAAACCGCTGCGACTCAAATAACGACAAGAGTCGATCATTTAAAACGCCACTAGTAATTTGCTCGTTTAAAGTAATAAGACAAAAAGGTTTTAGTAGGTTCCAGGTCAAAAATAAAACGATGTTTAATTATGGGTGACGTATCGAGCATGAATACACCATCAGGCAATACTAATAAAAAAAGTTATTTAACAGCATTAAACAATAATAAAAATTGACAAGACGAAGTCAGTATAAAAATAACTTAATTCTTCTTCTTCCTCTAATAGCGGTGAGGCTATGATCAGGATTAAAGGGATCATAACCCTCCTACTTAACTGTATCCCTACTGGTCCGCCCGTGGGGTTTGCCGGTAAAAATAATTTTAAATTCTTGTCATTCAAGATACGAAAAAACATATTATATTTTTGACTCGAGAAGTTGGTTAATAACGAGTAAAAACAAAGTTTGAGAAAGTATAGATAATTGCGACACACCTTCTTCTACGTCTTTCTTATTTTTCAACTTTTTCGGCACTCATCAAACTACTGTGCCAAGTTTGCCGATGTTTTGAACCTATGTAAAAATAGTATATTCTCTTAGTTAAGAAGGTGAATTTCGTTTATATGGATCGAAGCTTACAAATATAATGGTTTGTAATTATTGTTTGCATTATTGTTGCACATTCAGACGACTTCATTCAAATCCGCACCTTTCGCAACAACTTGCTATAACATGAGCTGTGATATGTGATATTTTCAAATGCCTTGCACAATAGAACAAACTCACTGTATGAAACTAAATTACGTGAAATAAAATGACAAACTTTAAAATAATCCCAAAATTGTTTCCAATTTATTACTTCCACCCAATTAAATTGAATTTGCTTTATATTTAAATTGGCACACCGTTAGATAGCATTTTACTTCAGAACTTTAAAGGGACCTACCTGCAAAATTAATTATTTTTTGAAGAATTCTATACATTTCAAGCTCTGCAAAATTGTTTGACTAACCTACAACATTCAATAGTGAATTGATTTACACAAAAATTTCTTTTACAAATTGAGTAACGCCTTCGAGCTATTTGTCCTCAATTTCGTGTAGTATTTCCATTTTTACCTTGAGCTTTCAATTTTTGTCAACAATTTTAATCCACAGCAATTACACACATGGCCTCCTGTGCTCCGCATAGGCAAACTTTTCTCTCAATCTATCCTTCAAATTGCCGATGTGATAAGCCTCAAAGCACTATACAAGCAATTAAAACACACAAATTGAGCAACCACTCGACTGAACGTAATAATCATTTTAAAACCCAAAATGTTTCTTTACCTTACAGTAATGTCATAAACTAAGAGAGTTGGCACTCTGCACAGTATATCCTCACACAAAGACCAACGACAAACTTTAACTTTTACTTGATTTACCATATTTCAATAACTTCATACTCCTTTTGCTGCTTTTTCGTCATCGTCGCTTCAAATGTATCCGACTCCACTTACCGTGTTGTGTATGAGAGAATGGAGGAAAAGTTAAGTCAAATTTGAATTTACCTAACACAAAATTCAAAGTGATATGGAAACTATTTACAAAACCGTAAAGGAAAATCGCTTAGGAAGCATTTGTTTAACTACAAATTTCTGGAGCATTTACTGTTTATGCATTTCCTAAAGTTTTCCTATTGACTTGCTGCCATTGCTCTTATTGCTGTCTGGTGTTATCTTGTCTATTTTATCTACCTTTTAAGTTTAACTTGACTCCTTGGTGCGAATATATGCATATACAAATGTGTTTAAATGCTATAACCGTACCCGAGCCTAAGAAAGTGATGGTAAGGATCTTTAAGTTGTTGGTCAAAAGCTGAAATGTTTGACCTTAAATGTCGTTTCTCTCTTTTGGTGTACTTAAGGATGCATGTTGTGCACTGTGCCAGTACCTATTTCACTCAATGGTGAAATAGTTTGCTTGTTTATAGAAAATATATATCCTGGTTATGGAATATGTTGTGTGCTACTAAGGTAGTATGTCGTTCTTGTTTATACTTTACTTGTGGTATAAGATTTGTTTAAAGATACGGGTAGATATTGTGGTAGCATTTCGTCCACCTATAAATGCCAACGGTGCTAGTTGGTATTGGTTAGTGTAGGGAATACAATCCCGGGATACCGGATGGCTTTAGCTCTAAAACGCTATCTTCAATACCGGTATTTTCGGAATTATAATCAGGTTATATTTAAAACTACTCTTGAAAGACAATTATTTAAAATGCTTTTAAACTAATCAATCAGTTATGTCTTTTTATTTCATTTAAGCAAAAATACCGCTTCTCGCTTGCTTAGCAGAGTAAAAGAGTACCTAGAATATGTCTAGTGCCTACACACACCTTTTTTGTATTGCTTACACATGTGTAACCTTCACATGGACAATCAGCGTTATCGTGAATAAATTCCGAGACAAATATTTCCCTTGTCAGCAATGTTCATCGAACTGCTGAATGGTAACAGTTCACCCCGGAAGCCAGAACATTTGTTTGTGACAGGCCTGATATGTACCCGGGTACATTTTATCTCTGGATATCTCTTCGGGTTTTTATTAGGTTTTTATGCAGTTTCGAATAAGTGGCTAAATTTTTGATTCCTTAATCTTCTTCTTCCTTTAATGCCGGTCAGGCTATAATCAGGATTAATGGGATCATAACCCTCCCAGTTAACTGCATCAATATTGGTCCGCATGTGGGGTTCGCCGGATAACTAATTTTTTGATTTATTGCAGATAAATATGAAACTATAAATGAGCGAACAACTTACCTTGAAAGAAAAACCGTTATCTGGAAAATAGGCACAAGGAGACGTAAAAAAATGAACATATCGAGTGCAAAAGGCTAATATTGAAAGAAAATATGTAACCTGATGAAAAAACGCATGCAGAATGCTTGCGATTTTTTTATCTACAGTGGTAGATGCGAGTACTGTCGATTTTGCTACATTTAAATTTCCGTTCATGTGAAGGTTAACCTAGTCATATCCCTCATAATGTGTATGTTTAATAAGGAGCATCATGTCGTGCACATAAGAAAGTAGTTTATTTAAGTGCGGGATACCCTTGGATTAATTTTTTTTAAACCCGGGACTGAATTTTTGCTACGGAATTTCATTTCATAGAAGTGATGTTTATTTTATAGTAGCTTGTGTTGCATTTCTTGTCATATTTAACAACATTTGGGTCTGTGCAATAGTGGAAGATAAAAAATGTCCAAATACATTTGTTAATTATTGCTTCCATGTATTCAGTCGCACATCGAGTTTCTGTTGAATTAAAATGATATTATTAGTTCGGGAAGATGGCAGGTTGCCACCTACACCAAATTATTTTATTACATTATTCACTTAACATATTTTGTGCAGCATTTCTCGTTTGCAATAGTTCATATGTATGACTTTGTGGAAATGCAATGCTAACTTAACTATCAAATTATTTCTATTTTACTTCAGCGATATTCGCTAGATAATGTTGACGTATACGAGTTAATTTATCAAGAAGCATTTGGTTTTCCAATATTAAATAATCTTTCGAATTGAGTACTGGTCCATAGTTTAGTTAGTTAGATAGAAAATCTACATACTTTTATTACGTTATAGCGAATAGAAACAAGAATGTAAGCCTCAAGCCGTGGGGTTAGTGCGACCCATGTGTTCAATTCACACGATCAACTTTTTTTTCAGTATATAAAGTTTATAATTAAACACGTTGTTTGCCGCCAGCACAAATTAGATTGGACAAATCTTTTAAAAGAAATTCTAAAATCTATTTTATTCAGTCACTTTGTTTAAATAAAAAAAAACGGCTAGATCGAATTCTAAGTATTTTCTTTCAGATCATATTGAAGTCCATTCGCTGCGATAAGAATGACACCAATAGAATTTTTTGTACGCGAGATACCAGATACAAAAAAATTGTTCACGAACCTACGTACATACACATACCCAAACACACACACACGAAAATGAAAAATGTTTTTCATTTAAGGCCCAGTAACAAAAACTTGCCCAATGCTTGGAAGTTAAAAACGCTGCGTCCTTTATTGTATCATGATTTGTGTTTTGAAGGTAATAGCTATATAAACCCTTACTAATATGTATTGTAAATGCGTTTGGATGTTTGTAGCTCAATCAGTTTGTACATAAATCAATTTATATTACGCCAAATTTCCCTGACTATTTTGAGCTGTCATCAAGCTTTCTGCTCTATCCAGGAGCTTAGCTGCAGCCAAATTTCTAGGCAGATCGTATGGAAAAAGATGAGAACGATCTCTGAATCAGAGCTGACGAGCTTGAGCTCACATGTGAGATCGGCTGTGCAAGGCGGAACTAAGACTAATTTTCATATGCAAAAGAAAATGAGATCGTTCTCAACGGCTCTTAGAATTTCCTTGTATGTGGCAAGTTTAATAAAAGGAGTAAAAACGAGTGTCTTTGGTTTTTAACAGTGAATTAGTACATATACTTTGATTAATTTTTGGTTAAAGAAATTAAGAAAAATATAATTTTGCTCGAAAATTCACAATTATTAATGTTTAAGCGAGGAAGGGAGATGCGATTCTCAAAATTATAGCTGCGTATGAAAACCAATTTGGTGAAGACATAAACGAAAAAAGTAAATAAAAAAAAATTCATATGTACTTATATACGCGCGTTAGAAGTTATATTTAATTAGGGCGATTATGGTAATAAATATTTACGTAACTAGCTATATGTATACTAATTGAAAATATTTCCCAATAGAATAATAAGATGTTTAGGAAGATGAGAATTTAATTCATAAAACTTCAATTACGTGGAAATAACCTTGAATACAGAAATAGTGCGCTGCTTTCTAAGGTTATTTTTGAAATATATCCCTTTTTGGGCAGTATTTTTGTGTTCAAGGTTATTTTACCAAGAGGACTTGTCTTGGTAAAATAACCTTGAACACAAAAATACTGCGCAGTTTCTAAGGACAATTTGGAAAAATAACCTTTTTATTTTAACAAGGGTCTCTTGGTAAAATATCAGTAAACACAGAAACCACTGCGCGGATTCTGAGAACAATTTTGAAAAATATCCTTTTTTAGCATTCAAAGGACCTCTTCGTAAAATAACTTTAAGTATAGAAATACTGGTCAGTTTCTAATGACGTTTTGGAAAAATAACCTTTTTGGGGTTCAAATGACCTCTTGGTAAAATAATCTGAAACAAAGATTCACTAAACCGATGCAACCGATGAAAATCCTCACCCACTGGACAACTCGTATTTTTATAAATTCCCTTTCTTACAAAATTTAGCTGAAATTTGACCATATTTAAAAACGAGCTCTGTCTCAAATCGAGCTTTTTTTATTTGACCGTTGAATATGTTGCGATCGAACTAAAAACACGAGATCTAACTCGGTAAGTGTTTTTTTTTTGTTTCCATACCATGTTGCTTTAATAAGAAATTCAACTAACTTTTTGTAAAATGTATTTTTTATTTTATTTATTGTATAGAAAAATCAATTTTATTTTATATAACTAATTGTTTTTGAAGATGATAGACCATAAATGACCTCCATGCTCATCCAAGCATATGCGAAACCTGATCAGAAAATTATTCATTGCGGCCCAAAGGGTTGAAGTCGGGATCGCCTTAATTATTGTTTTAATGGACTGCTTGAACTCAGTCAAATTACTTGGTTTCGTTTGGTACACCTATTGCTTGGCATAACCCCATAAAAAAAAGTCTGGTGCAGATCAGGTCAGGTGACCATGAAAGCCAACGGGAAGTGGAGTTTCTGGATATTAATTTGTTTGGGAATTTTCTTTGGAGCTCTGCCATTACCGGTCTGGCTATGTGTGCAGTTGCTCCATTTTGCTGGAACCAAATGCTGTTAGGTTAGGTTAGGTTAGGTACGCGTGGCTGTCAGCTAAAGCCAACACACTTAGACCAATGATAGTTCCATTGTGGTACCACACAGATCTGGGGATTACCCTCACTGCTCGTTGAACCAGTAGGAGCTTCTTATGAAGCGCGAAAGACTTCTAACGCCAGTGTTGGCTAAGTCGCTTGTGTCATTGGACAAAAAGTCCCCTAGATGGAGATTTCTTCTATGGGAGAGCGCAGGACACGTGCAGAGTACAGTGGTGAAGTACAGTCTCGTCCTCCTCCTCGTATATGCAGCTTCTGCAGAAGTCGTTTGAGCACACACCGAGTCTGGATGCGTGCCTGCCTATTAAGCAGTGTCCTGTAATAACACCTATAGTGGAGCTAATATGCAGTCGGTTTAATGAGATTAGACACTTAGAGCGTCGCAGATCCAGCTTTGGCCAGATCCTCTTAGTCGCTAGACATGTATTGCTACTTGTCCACCTGCGCCACCCTGTATTAAGGGGGCCGTGAAATAAGGCCAAATTTGTGCATTTGGCCTTATTTCGTTTTGAGAAAGTGCAATAAGGCCACATTTAAACTTTTGGCTTTATTTTACTTTGTGAAAGTGTTTAAGTCGGTGGGTGATACCCTGAGCGCGGAATTACTAAAAATAAATGCTATGACAAAGTCTTCCACTCACGACCTTGAAGAAGTTCTTGGCCACTGCAGGGCTACCTCTTCAGCTGGGTTAATCACATAGCCCTAGCGGTATATGAACATGAAGTGAACGTGTACATTTGTGCGATTTTTATTTGAAAATCCATAGGAGGGTTTGCTAATGAAAGCTCTTAAGTTGATGCCATTGACCGTTCACGCAATGGCGTCAACTTAAGGAAAAATATCAGTGATTGTGTATAAAATTTCTCTCAAAATTTTTTATCATTAAATTATCCAAGGAGTGCAAGAAACAGCACTTTTGTTTCTATTTTATTTCAACAAAAAAGTTTAAAATGTGTCCTTTTTAGGTGAAACATGCAAAAAGGAAAAAAATCTTATTCTACAAATGAAAAATACAATACATATACTCAAAAAAAATTCAGAAAATCCATAGGAGAGTTTGCTAATGAAAGCTCTTAAGTTGACGCCATTGCGTGAACGGTCAATGGCGTCAACTTAAGAGCTTTCATTAGCAAACTCTCCTAAAGACATGATGGCGTTTGGGCTTATCTACCTTGTTGCGGCTATATAACCGCCCTGGTCGGATCTTAACTTTAGCACGTATACTTGCTCTATCAAAAAGGGCTTGAAAGTTTTTTGGCCAACAATTTCCAACAAGCACTTGATAAAGTTTCTGTCTCATCACACCAAATAAAACTGAAAAATTTAAACGATATTCAGCAAATTGATCTGGGTTCCAAGGCCCTTGTGATATTGTAAAAATTAAAAATTTTAGAAATAAAAAAAAAAATAGAAAACAAAATTTCCTGGGAATTTTATTTACACAACATTTTAAAATAAGCATTTTAAGCAAAAAATATCAAACTTCATATAAAGTTAATCTGAACCGATGTTTCTTTTAATAGATAGTGTTGCGAAAGCTTTTGTAAGTTTAAAAGACTAACCCATCGTATAAACGGTCGTCTTTGTGTGGAATGGTCATAAGTCGTTTTGATTTGAAACTGCACATGTTAGAAATGGAGGGACTTTTATTTTAAATAGATATGTCGCCACTTTTCAAAATAACTGTTTACCTTAACCCTATTAAGAGGGATAAACCATTTAACAAAATGATGTGAAATTTACAGAAAAATAAACTAGTACGTAGCTCTCGAATCCCTTGAGATACTGTTATCTGTTTGGGCTTTAATTAAATCTTACGAACGTTAACAAGAACTGCATTTATCAGTTGGAATGTTTTACAATTATGGTACGGAGCCCTCATTACACGAGCCCGACTCTTAACTTTTGTTTCCTATAAAGTCCACGCGGGCGGAGTCGCGGGTACAAGCTAGTATTTATATAAACTTCATAATCCATGTTCTGTTGCTAAAAAAAAACAGATTATAATTTGCGTATACATTCGATTTAATTGGTTAAACTTTTTTTATACAATATTCTTCAAATCAAATTTAATCTGTTCTGTGTTTTATTTTAAGCAAAGGGCTTATAATTTAACAAATTTAAAAATAACGTTCCAAGAGAAACACAAAAGCCGATCATTATATTTCTTCTATTCTTTAATGACAAATGATTTAGAATCTATCCCATTCTCAACAACCAAAACGATCGTATTGGAACCATAAATCATTACCCTGCTATTCCTAAAAACTCGATTAATTACATTTCTCAGTCAGAGCTTGCGTATAAAAGTCAATAACCTCTCAAGAATATTAAAACATTCTATTAATACAAACACATCATAGACCATCTTTGTATATAGGTCTCAGTCTATAATGAACATCTATTCAGCTACTGTTTGGCCGGGGAAAAAATCATCATCGGGAGGATATTTAGAATATTAATTCATTATTTACTCAAGGCTCTCACGTTGTAAATGGTTCCCAAATCGTTAGAAACAGGTGTACATTACCGACAAAAAAAATACAACTCAAAGGTGATGTAAAGTAGCAAAAAAGAAAAGGAATTCAAATGCGAATACAAGCCAAGGTTATCGCATGATAGAAATAAACAAAAAATCAGAAAGAGCATACATGCATGATTTAGCGCCCTTTACCTTGCTGACATACATTTTATGGTAAAATGTATTTATTTATTTTTCGGTTTTGCGTTTCCTCTTCTTACCATTTTTTTTTCTCTTTGCAATCACAATAATTTATACGATTGAATTCACACATTTCACATTTTGAGTGTTTGACAAAATTACCATTGATGACTTCACGTGTTGCGTGAATCTATACGCAAATACATTTCATTCAAATAAATACATACTGTAAATGTAAAGGGAAATAACGCTTCACAAGAAATCACTTAATTCATAAACAAATTATTTAAGAACTATTATTTTCAAGGAAGTTCTGAGAACCGAAATTCCAAAGATGACACGGTTTCGGTATTTTTGGAATTTCGAGGACTCCTCAAAATATAACAAAAATCATTTAATTAAAATAAATTATCACTTCAAAACAACCAGAACGCTCATTACAACATTTAACCAAGTACATTGCAATTCAAGTGTGGGCGGGTGTGACAACATGTTAGATATCAACCCAATACTGTACGGGCCTCTTCAAACTTTATAATAGAAAATAATTTTCCAGAACAAAATAGGACACTAGAGGAAACTTTGTCACCGAAAAGAAAGACGAAAATTATTTTTCTTCAACATCTTCCTCTACGCAGCTAATGTAAAAGATTGCCAGCACCAAGCAAAAAGCACATGTCATGTGCATGTCTGCAGTTAATTTACATCCTCCGCAGATACAAGCACCTATCAGCCAAAGGAAGTGCAACTATTAAATATTATTTTGTATACGCAAACAAGAGCACCATCATCAATTAGAAACAATATTTTTCCCTCGTCACAGCAACGAGAAAAGAAAACACTTTTTTGTTGTAAATGCCACCTCCATGAAGTGATCTCGTTCTGTCTGCCATATTGGATAAGTTAATTTTTCAAACCGAACTAAAATGATGAATGATCCTAAATACTTGTAGTTTGTAGCGGTCGTATCGTACGCACTTTAGCACTGAAGTGTGTGTCTTTTACGTGGCTACATTTTAGAGTGTATTAATTTATTAATTTGTTTTTAAATAGATTTTGCATTGATAATTTTAACTTGCCTAATGATGTAGTAAATTGTTTTGCATTTAGGTCGTGGCGCTGGCATAGCAGACTTTGTCGGTTATCACAAAATGTTGAATAAATTTACACAGTATATCTCTCTATTATGGCATGCCGGAAAATTATTGATTCCTACGCGATTTTCTAAATATACATCAAAATGTCTGTTAATAACATTTCATAAAAACAATTAAGATTGCACCACAAATTTACGTTACAACGTTTTAACATGTATATTGGTTTTCTTCAATTTTGTTCATGCAGGGACGGGATAAGAATATCACTGCAGCGTCCCAAAATACAGCGCTTGCATTCAAAGGCGATTAAGCTGAGAAATCACATGTAGGCAATTTTAACAGGCGTTTGGCAAAACCGCCAAAGTAAGAAAACGCAGAAACAAATGTATAACGCCAAAGAATCAACATGAAGATGGAAATAAAACCCAAAAAGGCAATAAGGGCCAACAAATTTCCATGTGAGTTTTTTTTTTGAAAAATTTGGGCGATATTTCCAATTCTTGTTGGTTTAAAGGGGTTACACATTTTTTACCACATAGTTTAGGCCGCTGACGCAACTTCGTTGCTCCGCTGAAGGTAGGTGCTAGTTGTCTGGCAGGTGCCTATGCCAGCTTAGTTTTTCGAACTAGACAGTGTTTGAGTGATTCGCTTCGTTGGGTTCGCCGCTTCGACCTCAGAAAATAACAGCAGGATTCACGATTTTAAATCAATCGAAGAGTCTTAGGCCTGGTCTCTCCTTTAAACATGGCAGTACCAACCAAGCCGGTCGCACTGCATTTTCTTTGAGATAGGTTCTTTGACGTGAAGGCTTTGTAAGATCTTGGAACTTCTTATTCGATCATTCTTTGTTACTCCTGCTGTCATGCGAAGCATCTTCATTTCAGCTGTCGTTAATTTGCCCTCATATTTTGTGTACGCTGTCCAACATTGTGAACCGTATGTGAGCGCCGGACGCACAACTGCGGTGCAGAGCCTTCATTTCAGCTTACGGGCAGTTTCGGTCACAGAAGATGGCCGAGTTTTCTCGCCACTTCATCCGCCCTACGCTTACGAGATGTCTTATGTCGTAATCACTGCTTGCTTCACTATTGATCATAAATCCAAGATATTTGAACTTTTCGCACTTGTGAAACACTCTTCCATTCATATAAATGTCTGGAATGGGTCGGAGTACTGCCAGTTTATAAATTATTTGCATACGTTATTAATTTGATTGCCTCATTGGCGCAAGTTAAGAACTAGTATTTTTAGTTACTATAAGGTTCTGGTTTATGAGATCAGTCTGATCGAGGACATTTAACAGACTTGCTACAGCAACGATAATTAAAAAAGCTCTATGGACCAAATATAATGCCCTAAGAAACATTTCTATTTTATACCCTCACATCTAAGAAAATCTTCCACTTCGAATAAACACATTACTTTAGTTAACACATAAAGGAAAACTAATCCGACTACACACGCGGAACAGTGGGGATGTAGTAAAGTGGGTGGGTTACGATCCATCTAATCTTGATCGTAACCTTGCTGTTAAAGAAGATGTGTATGCAAATCTGTTCTTAATTATAGTATCAATTAAAATACTGAATTTCTTTAAAATCACATCTTTCGTGATTTAATCAAATGCGAAAATATTCAAAAACTATATTTCCTGAACATAGTTCTGCTTTGGGCTGTTGATCGCACATCCGAAGCATATACACGCACGCACTTTTTGTCGCTTTCTCTTTAAGCTAGACGAGAAAAAACACAAAAGCGCAGATGGCAAGACAGAATACTTATACAGATTATGCAAAGCAAAGTTTTGCCTGGCAGAATTTAACAGCGGTATCATGTCTTTATTTTTGCAGTTACGAGTGGGGGGAAGACACTAATTTATCGCTGATTCTTAATAACTACTTATTAGGCCTAGGAAACATAAAATAAGCATGATGATTCTTGTTCCACTGTAGAAGTGCAAGTATTATTAATTTTTGGATATGAGCTCTCTTGCCCCAATGAGAGGCATACAATTTTAAAAATAAGTGATTTTACGGCCTAACAAACCGCTTAACAAATCTATGCAAAATTTTAGGTGTTTTATAATGAGTGCCTTCAGGGAAGGAAAACCGACATTGTTTGAGCAGCATTAAATTGCTGAAATAGAATAAGCTGAAAAGAAAATACAAGGGCGAACGGCCGCGTAAAAAAGGTAGAAATAGACGAATAACAAAAAGTAATGTGAGCTTTGTCACCAGTGACTGCTAGTTATAAAAATTTGTTTGTAATGCGATTTGAAAACGCATTTGATAAAAGCGAGAAAGTTTTCGAGGTCAATCGGTTTGTTGTTTAAAAGGACTTTACCTTTTTCTCTGTCTACATGCACCAATGTCAGCTAACTTTTTCGAATCAAACAGTGTTTGGATTTTAGCCGACTTTGATGGCATTATGTCAGAAACGTTCACCCAAGTGCCTAAAAGAGCTGAAAAATGTTCAACTTAATTGGATGAACGATGCGTAAACCCATACAAGACGAACAAACAAACTTAAGCGCGCCAAAAAAAATTAATATACCCTTAGAATAGGGTATAAAGATAATAATAAATTTCAATTAACACTCATATGCACCGCATGGAAAAAGAAAATATGTACATCAAACTAATTAAAATATTTTTCAGCTAATGTTGGAGCCTTTCAAAAACTTACGAAATCCTGTTCTTCTTGGCAGCTAAACTTGTTCACACCGTCAGTTATCACAAAATGTTTATAGCCCACTCAAATTTTATATGCAACATGCAATTGAAGATATGTAGCGACTATAATCGCGTCGAATGCAGCATTACATCGTGTTTGATGCGCCACCCAGTAAAGGGCAAATATTTATTACAAAACAACACCACTCAGCTCCAACATATAGGGTAATTGCTGCCAAGCATCAAACCTCTTCTGGTCTACGCGCACTTACGCCTTTACTGGCTAATTATTCGGTTTATTGGTTTCCTCAAATAAGCCTGAGAGTTGAGTGCACATTGCGGTGTGTGCCACCTGTCATCCATTGGATCTAGATACCTAATTGCATGTGATGTCATATCGAGCAGTGTTGCATTTGGAGATAAGCGTCAAAAGCGACATGATTTTCCGTATTGTATTGAGGTCAGAAATTATTGTTTTGCGATATTTTGTATTCAGCGAAGTCTATTCGCAGATACCGCTTGTCATGGAGCAATTAAAGTTCCATCGTCTATCGCCCATAAATGGTCTCTCAGAACCGAGTAAATTCCTTTCAACTCACAAACGGACCGAACACCTGAGAACGCTCATTCGAGTTATTTCCCTAGTTACTACGAAATATCTTCACATGCGCGAAGGGTTTATCAACCTACATCCAACCGGTTGCACTTAATCGGATTATTAAGTAGGAAAAAGCAAAACTCAAGCGTGCCACATGACTCGTCGTTCCGTTGGTTTGCTATATAGTAGCCGCACATCTTACCATGCCATGGTCCATCTTCATTGGCCGTCCATCCACTGGGGATATCTAGAAAAAGCTGCCATGCAACATGCAAGATACAGTTACATTCTCTGAGGTTCATGCGAAGTAAAAAAAATAAGTTAAATATATAAAAAAGAAAAACCAATTGAATCGAAGAATATATCTCGATCTCCTACCCTAGGATGAGAACAGCAACTGATATAATTGACAAACGGGATGCATGCGCCTACTTGCAAAGATGTAGGGATCGTACAGCAACTGAGCAACCTAACCGCCCAAACAACCTGCAACCAAGGAAGTAAGTTGCACCTTTATCTATTTGCCTTGCGGTACAGCAGGGCAATAATCGAAGCGTAGCACACCGTAGTGGTGGTGTTCGTAGTAGGTATAATCGTGGGCTTCTTCGAATTGAAGTTGTAGAGATGGGGGCATCTGCTGCATGCCTTATGAAGCCTATGCGAGGAAACATTGCCCGTGGTTGGGCATTTACCGGTGGCCAGTTTTCATTTATTCATTTTCTTTTTTTTATGTACTGTTTAGGTTGGATGCGGATAAAGTTAACTGTAGTTTTACAAAGACATTTTTCAAGATGATCGCATACTGGGCTTTGCAGGGTGAATTTTTTTGCGAAGTATAGATTCAGTGTCGTGGAGTTCAAAATCAATGTATAATAGCTTGACCCTTGTGGTGTCGAGCAGTTTCTAAGATGGCGAATACAGTGGTTACGAATGGCAATCAAAATCGTTGTCAAAGTTTACCAAGTTCGAGGGATCAAGGGAGACATTGTCGTACG
Organism: Portevinia maculata; assembly: GCA_949715645.1. Lineage (NCBI taxonomy): Eukaryota > Metazoa > Arthropoda > Insecta > Diptera > Syrphidae > Portevinia > Portevinia maculata. Next base: position 363,050,817 of record OX454525.1, on the reverse strand, counting down.
AAACCGATGTGAGCAGCAGGCAATTAGAATCTAAGGCATATGAAAATGCTTCAGTCCGCTTGGGCAAACTATTGAATACCCTATCCGTATTTCTATCGCCCAGAATGGGTGTGGTATTGAGTTGAGTCTTTGTCCTTTCTGAAAAATATTTCTTTTATGATTTCTAAAAAATGTCCAGAAATTGCAAATTTGATCGAAATGCCCCAAAAAGTGGGAGTGGAGAAAAAATGTTTTGGCGAGTGATAAAGAATGACCTTGTCTTCCTATTTCGTAATTATAGTTTTTGCTCCCAAAAAGCGTTGTATAAGCGAATTGTTTTTACTTAACGAAGAACACAACCTTCATTTCCATCAATTTTTTTAATAAAAAAAAGTTTTTAAACAGTGGACGGATTTGAAAAATCTTTACTTGATCTTTCCGGCGCCTAAAGAGTATATGTTCCAGATTTCAGTTTTCTTTCTAACTGGGACGGATGGTCATGGCTAGATCGACATAACTTTCGATGCGGACTACAAACATTAGTACCTTTAAGCGGCCCATGACCAATATAACGGCATCTGAAATGATGGCAGACTATGAGTCAAAATTAATGTACACTTACGATAGGTAGCTGCGCCTTTAACAAAAACAAAATGTGACGAACCTGTTTTGACTTAAGATTTGTTTTATTCATTGTTTTCAGAAACTCTTCTTCTGCTTCCTCTACTGCGAGGTTATGATCCGTATTAAGCGGATCGTAACCCTCCTACTTTACTGCATCCCTACTGGTCCGCTTGTTTAGTTCGCTGGTTCGGCCTAAATAAACATCGGTACACCGCCCGGTTTCGGATCACTTTATCGGTGAAGCCAATGGCGTTGTCGCATTGATGTGATCCAGCAGTTTTCGGGCTCCTTTTTCACAATTTCGAAACAACTGTAATATAATTTACAGCATATTAAGCTAACCTTACGAAAATAAAGAAATGATTATAATTGAACTTCGGAAACGATATCTAGTCATACAATGGTAGACTTGGAACGAAAAAAAAATTTAGATAGGCCTTTAAACTCCTGAATCGCACAAATGCAATACCACCTTTATTTGATTGGCCTCAATTATGAAGTGATCCAGAACCGTGAGTGCTGCCAATATTCATTGAGGTCGAACCTCACAGGGGGACCAGTTGGAATGCAGTAAAGTGACAGGGTTATGATCCATTTTATAGCAATCATAGCTTTGCCGTGACGGAAGAAGAAGAACGGAGAAAATTCTCTGAATGCACATTAACAATTCATCGGTGTTAATTTCAATCACCTGATTACACGCAAAACCATACTTGAAAAACCCCCATTAATACGCACTTAATAAATCAATCTTACCCAATTGGCAATACAATTCCAATTGACAATCTGATGTCAGCTTAATCCCCTCCTCACTCGCATTTATTTACCTTTACATACAATAAGGTCACTCCAACAAGCGAAAAAATACAATCGGCTCTAAAGACTCCCCAAATAAAGGCATACTCCGCTGCACTCCTACCAAACCATTGCATTACATTGATGACAATATCGCACAGCCATAAAATTGCATTATCGCCCACCCAATTGTCCTGGATAAATTCTATAAATAATCAAGCGGTGACAAAATATGCTAATCACGATCACGTTGCAAATTTACATTGTATACCTACGTGTTGGAAAATGTTGTTGTCGTCCGTTTTGGTTGCAGCAGCAGCACTCAATCCTATGCATATTTGTGCATTACCACTCTATCTGTCCTTCGAAGAAACTCAGTACACACAGATGCAAGATGCTAGTCCCAAAAGGCCGTCAAGATATGATATGTTCCACTTGCAGCGCGAGACCAACCAAATGTGGGCATACAAAACAGCACAGCTCCAAATGCAATTCCATGGCGTCAACTCGACGAACAACAAACACCAGCATCCACCAATTGGACATATTGTTACATTTCGTAGCATGGCATGCCCATGGGCATGGGCTTCCACTGCCTGCATTAACTGTTTGCCACAGTTAGAGGTTGGAGCCAATAAAATCCCAATAGGTGGTGTTTATACGCGGCTGGTGTAGTACATTAGATTCTAAACCTCTACTATAAACTGCAACGACAACTATGTCAAAAATACCTGTTGCAACATACATAGATATGTACATAAAATCCGTTAAATGTGAATATTTTTAACAAGGAAAGGAGTATTTCCATAGGAATTCCATGCTTTTTTCTAGCCTTTTCATAAGTACAAGTATAGTGTATGTATCTTTTTGGCGAGGAGTATTTGTATCTATGGAACAAACAAATCTCACAAGGTTCACGGATGTCAGTGTTATTCTCAATGCTGCTTAAATGAGTACACTATATCTAAGTGGTCATATGAAGAGCCCTTTTATTTCATAAGACACTAGCAGATAACGGCGACAGCGACGGCGACGGCAGCAATGAGCCGTTAGAAGCAGTGATTTTCCATCGTGCACTCTCAGCGAGAGCAAATCACAAATAACCTGTGTAATAACCTATTTTGCCGGAGAATTATTAAAAATCGTGTAGCCTGGTTCGTTGCAGCAGTAACCTGCAGATAGCTCTTACTCTTTCGGTCTTATCCTAGTTCAATGTCTGTATATATGTATAGATGGAAGTACCTACTTGTGTTATGTTTATGTTTCGTTCGTTTTGCAGTTTGTTGGGAAACTTGTGTTACCAGCTCTTGCGATTCGGTTGGATTCGCTGTATCTGTAGGTACCTATGCCTGTACCTATTTCATTTAAGTTATTAAGTCGAAGCAAGTGCACAACATACAAGTTTTTTCTTCAAAGAACCGTTTTTTCGGATCTAGTACGTACCTACCTACTTGAATTCGAATTCACAAAAAAAATACTTGTTACTGAGATTGGTTGGGCTTAGGCTTCTTAGGAATGTTGCGCTGTTTGTGATAAGCCATTACACCTGCTGAGCCGGAGGTAGACTTTTCTGTTGATCGTTTTTTTCATTTTCAAAGTGACGTAATAGAATTTGGTTTAGATTAAGAAAATTTTAAAGAACTGGATCCACAGTCATCCTTTTGGACCAGAAAGTAACCTATTAAAAAAATGCTTATTTTTAATCAGGACGTACAATTACCCTAACGGTACTATTTATATATACAGTGAACTCTCTCATAACCGGACACTGACGGTACCATGAAATGTGTCCGCTTATTAGAGGTGTCCGGTTATGAGAAAAAATATTTTATTGGCAACCTTGAAAAAGAAACAAGACATGCATTTATGGTATAAGATTTTATTTTAAAATGGAATGCATTTTTTGTGATAAATATTAATTGTAGGTAATAAAAAGGATAATAACAAATCATAAACAAGAACAAAGCCTTTAAAAATTTATTTTTTGCATTACTTGAAACTATGTAGGTACTTATGCTTCAAATTATGCATACACTTACATACAAAGCTAAGTATTGCGTAACGAGAATTTTAGTCTGATAGTCGACAGACGGCCGCCGGCGTCTCAGCCTACTATGTTTAAATTCTTTACGGTTTTTTAAAAAATGGGTATCAAGGCGCAAAGAAAAGGAAAAAAAGCAAACAAAATAAAAGGCAACGACGTGTGCCAAATGCGTTTTGTCCGTTTAAGAGAGAGTGAAATTCTATTGCGGCTATGAAAACTGGTGTCCGCGTCCGGTTATAAAAGAGTCCGTTTATGAGAGAATTATTTACATTAAAAATTGTGTAGATTATTCCGTTTTTTGAAATTTGTCCGGTTATGAGAGGTGTCCGCTTAGGAGAGAGTACACTGTATATATATATATATATTCTCCTCAATCACGTTAAAACTTGTTTACAACTCCGATTATGTGAAGTATTCTTTTCGTAACAAAGCAGATGTCTTGATCTGAAAAGAGGAAAACAATGGCTCCGCGAAGAAGGTATCCAAATCGAGTTCAAAATGAAAGGTTTCTAAAAGAGATTCTTTGACCACATGACCACAATATTTAGTAGGTCTCATCGAGTAATTTAGAAGGGATTTGCGTCCCAAGCATGACAGCTGGTCAGAGACCGTAGTTTTCATTAACTTAAGCCGAGAACTTCAGTATCGAAAGAAAGGTCCGAACTCAAATTTGCCAACTACCTGACAAAACACATACCGAGGGAATGATGATGAACCCGTATAGAAACCGTACCTTCCAATCGTTTTAAGCAGTTGAAGATTAATCACACCCAGTCGATAAATCAAGCTTAACAATTTGGTTATGAGCCTGAGTTTTGTAAGAGCGAAAATGGCTATTTTTTTTTATTTATATTTTTTTCTGTTAAAGAAAAATAGGTTAGGTGTGTAGTATTTTTTCGAAATAAACTATGCCCTTTCACTTTTTTTTACCAGAGTCTCTAATAGTTACACTAATGTTTTTTCGTATTTTTCTGACGATTACCTGACACATTTCTTGTAAGAAAAAATAAACGTAAAGCTAGTCTCAAATATACACACACACCTAGAACCAACATGATATAATCTAATGAAGTTTTGTCAGTTACACTATTCATTTGAAAAAAATGTGGGTCAGTGCCAACCTTTTTATCCATTTGGTTTCTCTCATTCTTTTGCGGGAAAAAAACCACCGAACTCATATTGACTTTTATCAAAAATTTGCCAAGCAAATTTCATCTGTACAAATGAACGAGTGTCTACAGATATTATTTTATAACGAATATCTAGTTTTGTCACAATGTGTTATGGAAACTCAAGTAAAATCATTCAAACAAAAAAAATTAAAAATTTAAGAAAACCATGCAGTAGCCCTAAAGTTGTACCAAATTGATGAATGTTTAAGAATTCGACAAGAAGAGAAAACAGTAATATCGGCGAGCTTTACAGAAAATGTGTTCGCAAATGACGTCATGCGTAGATCACAGAAGCCAAGTGCGCTTTTTAAGCATGGGACGCAATAGGTTGTGTAGTAAGCGCGCGAAGAGTGAGACAAGCGATACCATGATGCCATATATACAAAATAGTAAATTTGCGCTATTATCGAGGTCAGTTGGTTGGCTTGAATTGAGTAATAATTGTTAAGGTTAGGTTATATAGCATACGGCAAATCCATGATACCATCATCGTCGTAGCAGCAGCACCACCAGTACCAACCAGTTCGTGCAGAGAGTTACATTAGTATCTATGTATATATGGGATGATAGGTTAATTCCCCCTCAAGGAGGCTGTATTTGAATTTTACATTTATTTGTTGCTTTTGCAAATTAAACAAATATATATTTGATATAAAACACCAAGCCACAGCTACGTATAAACGACAGAGATCGTTCAACGACTTGTATGGTCATCAGAGCGGAAAATGGCGTGTCTAATGAATAAAAATATACTTGTACCTATATGAATACCTATATGTGCAGATATTTGAAATGAATTCTTTTTTGTTTTTCCTGTTTTGTGAACAATTTTTGTAACGACGATGTTTTCGTTTGTTGTTCCATTAATGAGGGAAGGTCGATTACAAAATCGTGTTAAGCTGAAAAAAAAAATACAACAAAGTTGACCGCTCTAGATAGACCAACACGGGTAGTAACTGTTTTTGGTTTAACCGTGGGATGATTCAGGGATTGACACTGGCAGTTGTGTTCATATTTCAAGTTAACTTCATATTTCAAGTGAGGTTTGATTGTTTTTAAGTGGCATCAACATCCAACGCCCATGAACAATTGCATTTTAGGCGTCTAACATATCAGATATGTACTTACACGAATTTTCGTTGAAATAATGTCTGATGGTCACAGAAGAAGTTCATTGAAATCAGAAGTTAGTTGTAGGGACCTTCCTTGTAAATATAAGAATAGTTCCGCCTTAAAATGAACAATTGTAATTTTAGTGAAGACTATTAAAGGAAGCAATTTGTCATGGAAGTAATAACACCATAGTTTGTGAAAAGTTTTTGAACAATCGAAGTCAGGCTTCAGTTCGTCAAACTCGAGCCTGGCTTCCTTGTCTAAGAATAAATAAAAAAAGAAGGTTTTTTTTTAATTTTAATTCAGTAAACATTTAAATACACTCGGAAAACGCAAACTATCAACGTTAATTGAGCTCCAACTTAATTTGCGTTGCGAACAAAATAACTTTCAGAAAGGATATTATGATAGCGCTGATTAAATTGATATATTTTTCGACGACGTCGTATCCGATCGTGGGTCGGAAATCCGCCACCATCAATTGTAAATTAAAGCAGAAAGAAATATGTACATTAGGTGTAATTGTTTCATTTTACAAAACATCGAGAATTCGGTCTCGATCTATCCGCTCTTTAGATAATGCGAATCTTCTTCTACCTCCTCCCACCGACCTATTGCACCTACATCCCTTCTGTCCAAGGTCATGGAAACGCTGATTTACCATCAGCTTACGAAATATATAAAATCCCGTAATCTTCTTAACGAGTGGCTGCACGGTTTTCCCATTTAAGCGGATTTAAAGGATTTTAGCAAAATAACGGTTTTGTAGGAAAACGTTTTGCATGACAAAACTGCATGAAGGATTTGTTCAAAACGACTAATCTACATAGCTAGTAAATAAATTAATATTTAGATATGTACATATATACACAATACAAAAATTGGTATATACATTCTATACACTTTGATAACGTTAACAAAATTAAGAAACATACAAATGCATTCCACATTGGTAAAAATATCACTAACGTCAAACATCTTCTCTGGAATTTTGTTATTCCCTTTTTCTTATGGTTTTCAAATAGTTAAGAAAGTCAATACGAAAAAATTACAAGTGTCAAAACAAACTACTACTGCACACATAAATTCACGAGACACGAACAGAGTATGGCAGGGTAAATACCTCATGTAATCCTAATATTATATACGCGTAGTTATAAGGTTAACTGCATTCCACCATTAACTACACTTAACTAATCATACTTCTTGTGACAGGGATTTAAAAACGTTAGGTAGTATGTCAAATTGACTACTGAAAAACCGCACATGATAGTTGTTAACTACGTGTGCTACATTTAACTACGTTTTTTTCGTTAACTTTTCGCATCTGTAGCGAACGTAACAAACATGACAACAAGAAGCAATGGTTGAATTGTTGCTTTTGTATATGACGTGTCATTTCAGCAAATGCAAAAAAAAATGACCACATTCAGTCATTTAGAACCCCAAACAACAATGGGAATTTCAACTAAAAATTAACTATAGATGGAAAAAAACATCATTAGATTTTTAAAAAGCGACTAAAAAACTTAATCACTTTTGCAAAAATTTAAACATCCTTTTTCTTTGTACTACGATGTACAAGGCCCATTTTTCCTTTTAGTTTATAATTTAGACGTGAAACTCCCACAAAAAGGAAATTATCCCATGATCTGGTATCATTGCGCCAGATCAAAAAGTCTCAGTCTTTATTATCATAATTTAGCAAAAATTATCATTCTTCAATTCCCATCTACCCGTTATTTTCACCATTTTCTTTTTCTACCAATGCGCAAACGACTTTCGGCTTCTTAGTACCTGTACCCAAAATATTCGTTATTGCTTTTGTTTTTGTTTTGCGACTATTTTGATCGTATGCGCTTATCTCAGTGCGCCTTACACTTGCACGTATTTCGTAAAATTGTTGATGAATGTCGCATGCAAGAACACAAGTTAGAGTGCTAAAGAAGCTAGTATTGCTGACGATCTCACATTTGCTTTACAGTTTATTCTTCAGTATTTATTTTCAGTAATAAAACACTATTTTGTCCCGTACAAGGATGAGTTACGACTACCTATTTGCAGCTCCAATCGAAATTTTATTATATACATATTATAAATGGCACAATGCCGAATCCGAAAGGTGAATTAATTAAATGTGAGGCTTCCCATTTCAATTTATAATCTTGAATTTTTCCTAGAATTTTTCACAAGAGGTGGGGCTGAAGAAACGTTTGGTGTTACGGGGGGATCCGAACCTGGTCGCCTCCGGTCAGTAGTCCAACGGACTAACTACTGAGAAACTGTACCCACTATCTATTATTATTTCCGAATATATTAATTTAAGGACATTAAGTTCCAGGGCTCCAACCCATCATACTCTTTACAAATATTCTAAATACACAATCAACAGCAATTTTGTGCTTGACCTTAATGTGATTTCCCGATTCAGTATTTCCTTTTTAATCGTTATTTATCTTCATCTACGTTATACTCGTATTATCCGCCAAATAAGAGGCTGGTCTTAAACTCCTGAAATTCCGTCATATGTGACACCTTGAATCATTTACTTGTTAATTACTTAATTGTAACAGATTTATTAACAATCGTCCAATTTAATTATTCAATAAAGACTTACAATTTCATAAATTTAAGTCATTTAAAAAAAACTGAATCACGCTTTAATCCATCGCATCTTGCACAAAAAAACCAACGAAGAACTGAAAAAAAAATATACTTTCCCAGTAGGTACTCCCTACAGGCGCCAGGAATCAGCTGTCTGTTGGTTTTTGTTTTCTCCTGTAGAAATTTATCCCATAAAAAGCTCGTAGTCGCTGATCCTTAATATTTGCCTCCGCAATCTCACTTAAATATCCCAGAGCCAACAGCATCGCATCAGATTCATACCATATTAGCTTAACTGCGTTCAGAAAAAATGCCATGCTGTAAATGTAGAGTAGTCCGGCAGTAAAATTCTCAATTCACGTAACACTACTTGGTACTCGTAGTCCATTTGTTGCGCAGATATAGAGCACAGCTGAAGTCCATCGATTCTTGTTCGTGGTTTGCGTTCTTGAAATTCAATTTGGCTTTTTTTGAGCGCCACAGCAACTATCTCTGGCCCTTCTTTCCACTCTTAGAACGTTTCCCAGTGTAATTGAGTTCCACACGTATGCCCTCATACAGTGTTGGCAGGTAGGTAGATAGCGAGATAAGATAATGGTTCAACTTCCTTATGACGAAGAATTCCATTCAAAATCCACCTCTATACTGGCTTCATCCCTATATTGTCATCATCATCGGTATCATCATCACTAGCAGCACCACCACCACTATTATTACCATCGCCATCATCATCATCACCGTCTTCTTCGATATAATCCCATGGATTTCCAATTTTAGTTTTTTGTCCTGACTGCATTTATTCAAAACGATTACATTGCTGTTGGCAGTCGTGTACAGAGTCGTGCAAGCGCATGGTGGGAGTGCTTGGCAACTTGTTGCACTGCGGAGCCGTTGTCGCACTCTGGTGTGCTTCTCATGAACATCATTTAATTATTAGCATATTATGTAGGTCTGAGTTCCATTTACAAGTTAGTCGTTATCATGGAACTGAATGGAAGTCTTTGGACTGCGAGTATTTATAACAATGTGGAGCATTTTTTCCACGGGGTATCGTCTTACAGGCACAAGAGTGGTTTTGTTATTCGTTTCCATTTTGCTACGGGGATAATTGAAAGTTTTTATAAGCGCGGAAAAGAGAAGGTATTTGTTTTCGTTATTCGTTAAACGGTATTTTTGTAGTTTTGATAATCGTTTTTAAAAGTAAAATTTATTTGGTAAGCAAATAATATACATGAAAAAACGGTTTCGGGGGCGTATGAGTGATATAGGTATAACAACTTTTTTCATGAAGATTTGTCTCTGCCTTGTCATGAACTTATTCTTAAATATTTGTTCACAATACAACTCCCTAGTATTAGGTGGTTCTATATGCCTACTTGAGATCTATGAGATTAATTTTTAAGGCTAATAATAGCCGAAAGGGTGAATGGATAAAGAACCGAGCTTTTTAATAAGGCCGAAAATGAAGAATTAAAGTACACCCCACCGCTTCTTGTCCAGGATTAAATCCATTTAATAAATAAATGCATATGCAATAAATAAATTCATATGAGTTGACTTCTCATGCGTTGGGGTAAGCACTGTGATAGAAGCTTTTTATAATTTTTTAGAAGCGCTGAACTTTTTGTTTGCTAATGCTTTTCAGTGTACAAACGTTTAACTTGCAGAGATGTAAATCATTGTCCTTTGTGCGTTTTCGAGGATAATCAATATTTTATATGAGGGATTCTATTATTTTCGTGGATGCTGCCAGACAAGAGTTTTCATGGATGATAATTTGCGAAAACTCGTAATACATCGCCCTGTAAATAATACAAAAAAAAGATGTTTCTCGATCAACATATCCCTTGTTTTATTTTGAATAAAAATTTTCAATTTATTGCAATCTTGTCTTTTGCTAAAAGCAAGGTCTTACAATGCACGTATACCCACAAGATATCCGATTTGTTTTTTTTTAGACACATTATGCAATTCAATGTAAAGTCACAACAAATAAACTCATTTCTATTGACACTATCGCGTGCAATCATAATAAAAAATATTTATCTATTCAACATAATACTGTCAACCAAACAAGACTGTAACTTATCCACAGACTGTCCGATTGTAACCTACTACACGATGTAATTAGAGCTGCAGATACACACGTTGTTTATACATGTATAAAAAAAAAAGAAGAAAATTCGTAAAAAGTGAAATACAGCATAAATTACTACCGTGCAATATATGCCACCGCCATGACGAAGGTTGTTCGGGGTCAAGGTAGTCACTTGATAATGATTAAATTTTTTTATATTTTTTTTTTCTTCTTCAACTACTCTCTTTCGTTCGATATTTCTTTCGATTTTCTTTTACTATTCATATTATATAGCCTTTAGTTTAGTTGTGGACTGTGGTACAAGCGCAGACAGGGCAAAGAAAAAAAATGCAAAAAACAGTCAAACGACTAAAAGAAAATGAAAAATTGCGCCAAACCAACCGAACCATTGAGACGTGGAAACAGTAACTCCACTGAAAACGGTGCCTTGTTACTAATAATTAGTGTGTGTGTGTGTAATGTTATGGTAGGTAACGGGTGCATTATATTTTCGGTTTTCTCTGCCACTTTTTCGCATTAGCTCTTTCTTCTCCTTCTTTTTGCAGTTACCGTCTTGTATGTAGAAACAGGCTGTGCCGAATGCCGCACCACGCCACAAAGGTGCAAGTGAGGAAATTATGCAATTTCAATTAGTTTAAGAATGTGCAGTGCATTCGTTTCTTCATTGATAAGAACTCTCGGAAGAGACTAATGAGAAACCGGCTGGTCCGTGGGTTATGGTTTAGCTATGGCTCTTGTGAAAATGGCTATAAGCGGGACTTTTTTTTATGGATGCCTATGTTTACCTTTGGTTTTAGGGCTTTTCTTGCGGTTAACGTTTGGGAATCAAAGAAGAACTACCTCGTTTTGCAGGGATGTTTATCGACTTAAAAGAATGCGATAAATGTTCCTTAGAGGTTCTTTGATTTATGGTATAACATAGAGATAATTTGACAGGGAAATTCTATTATGTATGTACCTACATGAAAACTTTTGAATTATGTACATAATATGTACCAGGCACGTGAATTCTTGGGAAGCGGAAGCAAAAAATGTTAAATTGAAAAAAAGTCATTTTCTTTCTTTCTTTTTTATTGTTATTTCTTTAAATAAACTTAATTATTTAGAAGGAATACATTATTATTAAAAGGTTATGTTTTGTACGTTAATTTTATTCTTCTTTCTTTTGAGGCAAAGTTGTCTATGATATTATCATGAAACTTCTCTCTAGGTTGTATTTCTTTCAGCAATCTTACAATCTTACTTGCCCACATTTATGTCTTAGGAAATTTTTGATTCTTTTGAGGCACGATAAAGATCTTTCCCCCGATGCGGTTGTTACGGGTAAAGTTGACATAATCTTACAAAGATTGAAATACCTACTTGGTGAAACTTGTTTCCAAATCGGTTATAATGAGAAATTGTAATACCTCTTGAAGGTCTTTTTTTTGACTTAAAATTCTCATTATTGAAAATAACCTTTAATTCCGTTTTTTAAGCTGGAATATCAAAATATCCCGGATTAGGATTACGGTAGGTTACTGAGCAAGTTATCAGGAAAATTGTTTTTAAAATATTCATACAATGCTGTGTCCGAAAGTTTTAAAAACTCAAAGCATGGCAGGGAACTGAACCGATTATCGATTTCAGAGATGATTTGGTGAACGACCGTTTCTAAAAGAGCTTTATAAGTTCCTTCGTTGACGAGTGCATTTCAGAACGTCTATTACTGTTGAAATTGGACAAATTCTCGTTTCCATTTAATTTTCATTTAATTTTTTTCAAAAAGTTTCAACATTTTTGGATTTTAGTAGATTAAGTACATATATGTACTGTTTTTCAAACTATTAATTTGATTTTAAACAAAATTGAACATCACTAGACTTGGATTGACGAATTTTAAACAAAATGTCACTTTGTGGGAAAAATTCGTTGAAAAAATAGAGAAGAACAATAAATTTGTTATCAGTAAAACATTACATCAGACCTTTCGATAGAACTATAGCTTCGTTGTCCCAATCTTTTTTGGTTTCCATAATATTTTCGAAAAAGGTTAAAAGGTGTCCTTTCAGGTCAAAGATTGTTTGCACTATGCGACCATTATATTCTTAAAGAGTTGGAGCAGGGATATGAATTTTTCTTTTTACAACAGCATTTAATGCTGCAACTCTTTTAGACGAATGGGAAAAAAACGAATGAAGCTGTGTACTCTTTTAAAGTAACCGGCACATGGTTTTATTTTAGATACTGATTGAGTTAACACTAAATTTAGTTGTTTCCATAATGATGTTGTAATTTATAGAAGGGATTAAAGGAAGATTCTTCGATTAGCAATAAATTAGTAATTTCAGTTCAACCACGACTTATTGCTTAACGGAAGCACTCATTCCATTCAATATATAGAGGCTTCGTCCCTGAATATGTACATATATTAAAGTTTAGTACAATTTTAGTTTTCGCATGCGCTTCTTTAATTTATTTAACACATTTATTTGCAAAAGAGAATACTGAATTTTTAGACTCATCGACATTCTCTTCTGGTGAACAAGTAATTTCTCGAACCAAATCTATTAACTCATTTTTAAAGTAGATATATCTAGGAACTACGCGAACCCGAAAATACAAAAAAAACCAAGCCCTCAAAAAGTCAAAAAAACGAACACATCCGTTCACAACAATATTGCCTTAGGCAATTTATTTTACTCCCATACGCAGTTGTACGCACAATCAACAAGCCTTCATAGGACACCCCAAACTTATAGAACAAAAGAGCTGCTGCAAACAAAATCCAAGTATTTGATATGGAAATAGAATTTTAATTGGAGTCTGTGTGTGTGCTCCACTAAAAAAAGGTACACCTTTCGTAATCACCACTCAAGCTCAGGGTATGGTTAACAACCTAAAATTCACAACAACACGTCTATCTAACGCTTGGAAGGACACAATAAAATACGATTAAGTTTCTTCAATCCTTTTGCATTTCCGGCTTACAGGAGTGAGATAAATTGTGAAAATATAAAACAAAACCTATAGACAGATAACCCGAACTTAGTTACATTTGATAAATGTATTTTGTAATATGAAAGTGCAACGGATACCATACCAATCCAGTGTTGAAATTCAATTAGGAACTTTGATTTTACACTTTGTACAAATAATATTAATTTGCATCACTGCATGTCTTACTTATGAGTTATGAGTAAACAATTCTGGCCAAAATACGCCATTATTTTTTTTTTTTTATTTTTTTTTTTATTTTTGAAAAAGGAAATCCAAATCCCAGAGCACTCAGACTCGGTAACGTTCCATTGTACTACCAGGCAGAAATCCTCCTTTTGGTGTAGAGGCATGTGATTGGGTGGCGTATGTTCTTGTTCCCCATGGGGATTGAACCTGCACCGCACGGGTCACAAGCCAACACACTAACCTCTACACCGTCGCCACCCTCTGATGATATACAAAAGCATTCAACCAATTTCGGCGTAGGAGGGTGGATATTAAAGTGTAAAGCAGTAAGCAATTAATGTTGTTGTCAATCTTATTCCATCAAAAATAATAAAGCAGTAAAACAAATTATATATACAGAAGTATATGCCTATTTAAATTGATACAAATATTAACCAATGAAATCCAAATTAGACAAGCCTTGCACGCATAGATACAAAATGTCTTTAGTTATAATTTTTTTACAGAGTAAAATAAAAATAAAAACAATTTGCAGGAGAATTTAATGTTATTTAAATTTAACGGGCATACGAACATTCTCGGATGATTTCTCAGCGGCTGTCTTTTGATGTGTGGAAAGAAAGAAGAGTTCTACGATCTATATGTTCGTTGTTTAAATTAAAAATAAATTGCGACGAATATTCACCTAGTCTTGACCAGAATTTCTTCCACCATGGAACAGCCAGATGATTAAATATATCATTTTGATGGGTAATGTAATTAAAACTGTTGTTTGTTACATCGAATATACGTTCATTCAGAACGACAAATGGTAATGTAGTTAGTTTATAGTTCATTTTAGCTGCTAATTAACCCAAGAGTTTTGCCTAAAAAAATGTCAAATTTTGAAGAAGTGAAGACAGAAAAAGAGAATAAATTGTTGTCAAAATGGCGAACAATTTTGTAGGGACGAATAACTTTAGACGGACTTTTACTAAATATTTTTTTATGAATTATTTTATTTTTCGGATAGATTTTGATCAGAAACCACCCTTTAATGTGGGCGTATCAAAAAAAAACCAAGTACATTTAAGCTGTGTAAACAATGGAAACTATATTCTTTTTTTTTAATGTGGGCGTCCGATAAGAAGAAACCTTCAAGGAAGTTTCACCCAAATCCGTTCAGCGGTTGTGGCGTGCTTGAGAGTCAAACATACTAGCACTCATATTTATAATATTAGGAGGATGTAGAAGGATATGTGTTGGATAATACGAACTCAGATTCATCATAATTTGAGGTGTTTTTCGCATTCTCAATGACCGGTAATCCTGTAGATATTAAACGTTAAAACCTACTTTATATATTTTTGATACAGCTAAAAATTTGCAACTGACAGGTGGCAATGCGGCGATGGTAGTATATTCACTAAGTGATTCTTAGGTCGTGCGTTCGAATCCCGACCAGGGCCATGATTTTTAAAATGGAATACACATAACAAAACAGATCTCCCTAAAGTAATTTAGGCGCCACCTGTGAAGAAAATAAAACCCTATCGCAACAAACTTCTTTATTATCATACTATTCTTTCATTTACTGGGTGCTGCTTGCAGCAACAAACAAAATACCTGCGCTGTGGTTACATTATAAGGGTACTGTATCAATTACAGAAAACAGAAATCCCTTTATCGCACGCTTATTATACAAAAAAAAAAAACTAACCAGAACCTTCCTTTGCCGAGTAGCGCCTTAGGCTTTGATTTAAGCGTTCAAAAAATATAATGAAAGCATGCGCTTCGTTGTAGTGCTTTTCGTATAATTTCGGCGCTTTTTAAAATTGGACCTGTCGAGTCTGAATGCAACCATTATTTTCAATTTCTGACTTTTTCGCTCATGGTGACACTTTCTACTGGATTCGCACATTGTAGCATTCTCTCTTACGCATTAATTTATTTATTTGGTGTGGTTTGCGTGTGATAAGTGAATAATCGTATGTTTCAACACAAAGAAAGTAGAATTGTGTTCTTACATTTTTGTTACGTTATGCATGTAACCGTCGAAAAAAAAAGTTTAGCACACAAAGCCTAAAATCAAAGCCGAACATTTTCAAAACAGCGCCTATCTTCGAAATGTTTGGCAGCACTGGTTTCGTCTACCAATTGAGCTTATTTCGTGGTATTCACCGGGTACTGGTTATGTCTCCCAGACTTGACTTGCTGAACTTGTAAGCGATATTGTTGAACAACAAGAAAATAGCAACACTTTAATGCTCTGTTGAAAATGACTTGGCTGATAAGCCTCAGAAATCTTGCATTATTAAGTTGCATAATACACTGAGTCTGAATTGATAACATCGATAGAATGGTCAAAATTTTTTACAAAACTTCGCGGTCAACTTTGCAGTATTGGTTCAAATTTGGTATTTGGCATCTGCTGTAACGCCTAATCTCTCCTCTTGTTTTGGATTATTATTAAGTATATCCCAAGCCGATAATTGTTTGGTTTAAACGCCGAAATGAAAGAAAATAAGATACACGCGATAATGGATGCGTTCAAAATAATCGTACAAATTTGTGTGTAAAGTGCATTTTGTGTTTTAGAAATATAAATTATTCAAGAAGAAATTTCAAATTAAACAAATAATTAAAAATAAAATTCATAAATTAGTAAAAAATTGTATTCGTTTTTATTTGATGAGTTTATGCGCGGTTCGCTGAAAATTACCTGGCGGTCGACCTGTCGATCGTGGTCGAGCGTTTGCCCAGCTATGATCTACGGCAACTTCAAAACGGGCTCATAATGTTGCTTGATGCGAGACTGTTTCCTGAAATTTCACTGGCTAGGGCATCCAACAAGCACTGAGTGCCATTTGAACGCAAAAACTCACGTAACCTGGGTGTTAGCGTTAATTCGTGTGGAACCTCTAGATCCTACTTGTGGAATTTAAGAAAATTGTTAAAAAACAGTATAACAGTATATCTACATCGTTTTGTGGCGGAACCATCAACTACCACTGATAGGAATTTTCATTTTAAGTGTGTATATCCTTGAGGGATCTTAAATCAGGCAGATTTCATATTTACTGGCTGACCGACTGATAGGCTTAACCTCAATATGTTTTAAGGTAAATTCAATGCTCTGGTCCTGTGGTTTAATGAATATTAAAGTTTAATTCCTTTATTTATTCCGACGACTTTTTTACTAAAATTAATGCCTTAAGCGCCTGCAAAAATCTTCAATTTATATTAATAATTTTATTCGCTGGTGTGGTGTTACCTCATTGACATTGACCGTATATAAGTGTAAGCTATTTACAGCATCTAGGCTTCAGAGCGATCTAACGTTTACTTATTCTAGCAATTAAGTTGTCCTTGAACAAGTTAATAAAATATCTGACCTCAGCATTAAGTTGGATAGTAAATTTGTATTTACTTCCTAACTGTAACTTATTACCAGATCATGGCTAACTCTGTGCTTGGAATTCTGAAGGGAAATTCTTTTAATTTGAGAATCCTTACAATTTAAAATGTATCTTCATAGCAACAAGTTTATATTGATAAAAGTGTACGGGCTCAGAAAATCGTCCCTAGGGATGCAAGTAAACATCTATGAGATAGGGATTTGTTCACTCAAATACGCACGGAAGAACATACGTCGCTAAAATGTTAATTGTCTGTTAGTATTGTAGCCTTTAATTAAACTTATCACTTCTTCATTTTCTATTGGTACTTTAACAGCGAGATTATCATAACCCTTTACAGTATAAGGTACACCTTAAAAAGTATCGGCAGGCCTCCCGGTTTCGAATCATTGAGGCTCGCTAACTCTAGCTTGTTTTTCAGACAGAATCACAACAGAAATTTACTTAGTTTTTGCGACTTAACTTGTCATATTTGAAATTATTTCTATATTTAAAAGTTGCAGGTGTCATCCGAAATCTTACATAAACAAAACAAACTATCAACTTTCACTTATCATCTCAGCCGATTTCACCCCTGATGTTGTTACATTTGTGCGATGCAGTAGTAAAGGTTGATTATTGCATGTATAAGGGTGTTTATTTTTTTTAGTATTTCAGTTCGCTTTTGCTCTAAAAAAAAACTTGGGTTTTTTTAATCAATGATGCTCAGCATTTCAGCAAAGATGATTCTCAGGAAAAATATAAAAAAACTTATTGTGGCAGAGATAGAAGAGTGTGTGAGAGTGAGAGTGTTCACAGTGGGACCCTGGTAGAACCAACCATAAAAAAAGGGACGAAGTGATCCGAAAGTGTGAGGTCGAACTGGCGAACCCCATATGCGGAACAGTAGGGATACAGTAAAGTGGGATGGTTGTGTTAATACCTTTAATCCAGATAGAATCTAGCCGTTAATGTAAAGGAAGAAGATCTACTGGCAGAAGGTGTTCTTTATACCGCCACGAACTTTTTCTGTATGACTTTCAAGATTTACTTTTACTCTGTTAAAAACTGTCAAATGTTATACGATACATTCCATCTATAGTATTCTTTATTATAATAACTTTTATAATATAAAAACAAAATATGTAAATACAAATGGATTGATAATGAAAACGATGTATTTTATATTGATGACTACAACTACAATATGTTCATCAAAAGTTGATTGAAGATATACGCGATTGCGCATATAAATAATTCGACTGCTCTTATAATATTAAGTTTATTGAAATCAACATTAATTTATAACTGTTTTTATTTTCTTCCTTTCTATATAGGTAAGTGCAACAATATCCAAATGCCTGAATATAAGCGATTTCGCTGAAATATTGCTAAGTAAGGTAGAGTATGCTAAATGAAGTTGTTATATTTTGAGCGTTTTTAACCTTACGGCAACTCGTAAATGAAATTTAAAAATGTTAAAAGGAAAAAACATTGATAAAGTCAAGTGTAACTGAACAATTCCTTTAGAGCAAACACAACGCCCAAAAGCTTTTCAAATATCATTCGACCGAAATAAATTTTGTATCAAACCATTTCTGTAGACTAGTTTCCACGTCAATATCATAAAAAAAAACAAATGAACAGAAAACTTGTTGTAAATTCTGTCCTAGGAAAAAATGTCTCTCGGAACCGAATTCCAAAGTTTTATTGTTCTATGTAGTAATGTTTGTCGTATACAGATTTGTTTCCAATAGACAAGGGCACTGTCAGATAGTGAGCATTTGCCTAGAATAACGAACAAAAGATACGTTTCTGGGAATAAGTTCGTCGGAACATTTCGTATGGTAATATCTGTATATTAGACAAAGGTCAGCGACAATTCTTCCATGAGCTCGTCATTTAAATACTGTTGAGTGTTTTGTTTGCCCTAACCTGTAGGTATATTTTTTTGATGCATAGTTTGTAACATGCGTTTAAGAACTTTGTATGACCTAAATTTAGACGATGTCTAAGTTGTACTCGGGCTTTGTGCGTTGGTAGGGATACAGCTTCAGTATTGGTCTTAGGCCCTTAAAAGTTAATTTATTTCATATGCGGAAGTTATGTCCATCCGTTCTGTCAACTTAAAATTCGAACTGGGAAGCTGAAATTTAAAACATATCCTCACTGGACCTGAAATGATAAAGAGATTTTAACATAAACTTTTGTTTTTTTGATAAATTCCTTTAAAAAACAATACCCTTTTGGGGGCGTTCTAAACAGAAAAGTTCTTCGATTGATTTCTTAAAATACGAAAAAAATGGTTACAAAAATTGTGTAGACAATGTCCTTAAGCTTTCGCCCACACATTGTGTTTTGCCACGCCCAATTTTGGGGGCATTCTGACAACGTTTTCTAATTTTGGTAATTTTGTTAGAAAAAAAAATTAAAGTTACAGAATGGACAAGGACTCCCAAGCCTTACACTACACTCAAGTTGAATCTGTGAGTTTATATAAAAGATAAAAACTGAAGAAAAAGCAGCAATAAAATGCATGCAGTCAATTTTTCAGTAACAAGCTTATAGATTCAGGCTCCAAGTTCAAAGTATTGGATGAAACCAATATTATTATTATTTTTCCTCGGTATCAAAGTGTATGGCACAAAAAATTCGAATAAACTGAAGCAACTTTCTCATATTATTCTTAGGAATTCAAAAGCGAATGCAGACTATATTATTAAGAGATAACGATATTTGCATGCGTGTCCTGCATGTAAATAGCCTACAGTTTGGGTTGAGTTTCGGCTTGGATATACCCCTATTAAAGACTGATATGAGTTGGCCTCAGCACATTGTGGGTGAACTCTTATTTACGACTGCATTTCTACCATCGATGATAAAATATTCCAGACATATGGTATATCGAGAACAATATTCAGTAGGAGAGGGTGGTTGAAAGAAAAACAAACCGACGGGTATTTGGTCCTGTGTGTGAGGACGGCGAATGGAGGAGAAGATACAAACGCGAACTCTATGAGCTGTACCAAGAAGTGGATTTTGTCCGAAAAGCTAAGACAAGTCGACTACATTGACTCAGCTACATCGAGCGAATCGATAATAAAGCTCCAACAAAAAAATCTTCCACTCCCAGACTCCAGGATCGAGACAACTGAACCTCTATTTGAAAGAACAATTCATGGCGGATGTCAAAGCGATTGGTCTGGACAACTGGACGCAGCATGCCCGGGATCACGGAGGATTGAAGGCTGCAATGTCCAACGCAGGGAATTTCCACGGATCGGGAGCCCGTTAACGAACTAAGTAGGGGGTGGTTAAAAACTGCCTATACGGTTTCTCTCGCAGGCGATCTTATACAGACTAGTTTATTGTGAAAAAAACATGTTTCCTTCTGTCATGTTCTTATTTAAGTGGGGGCACTGGATCAGTGGCTTTTGTCTTGGACTACTAATCGAGGGGTCTCAGGTTCAAATCACGTCGGGGAACAGTATCACCTAAAGTTTTTTCCCACATCTTGCGAAAAACTGGCAAAATATGCCGTTCGGAGTCGGCTTTAAATTATTGTAGGTTTCTTCCACTTCGTACAAGCAAATGGTTGAAGAAGCTAGATATAGGCCCTTTTTCCACTTTTAAATTCAGTTTTATCACTTATTAACTTATTCATTCTAAAAATTAGACTAAATGATTACTTACTTACTTAAAATGAACAGGTTACTTCTTCTAGATTATTAATCCTCATACGGGCGCTTGCAACCCACTATAATTAATGTTCCATTCAATTGAGCAACCACCAGGTGCATCAGAAAAAGTTCAAGAATCTCATGTTCTTTTTCAGATGATTAATTTTCCTCATCTGAACTTGCAGGTTCAAAGTCCGCCTCATCATTTATAAAGTCCTGATTGCGATATCAATTTCCGTTAAATCAATTCGGATTGATAGCAAAAATGTGGTTTGTTAAATGTTAAAGTTTTGACTGCTTTCATTTCAAATTTTCTTGGAATGAACAAATAAAAAAATACTGGTATCACTGGCGGCGGATCACTCTGCACTCTATACATTCCTCTTACATCGGAGGCCAAGTGCCCCGCAACCCACTATAGTCACACCCATAAAATCCTCAAAAAATAACGGAACAAAAAAACACAATACTATTCACAAATACTTAACATACATTTTTAAACAAAAAACATCTTTGGGACTTTGGTACTTATCACTTTGTTGTCGTACTGCGGTAGCGAACGTGTTGAGTTGACTGTAATTATTGTGTTAATAAACATTCCTCATTCATTAGAATTCGCTTTAACAACACTCAATGGTTGCATAGTAATACAGTGCATGAGTATTTATGTAGCCTTTATACAACGATGCCTTCCTTATTCATACAATATTTTCCAACCCATATTAGATTATATTGAGAATCTATTACATTTAGCTGCATTTAGCTGTTTGTGAAAAAACGAATAAAAATATTCTACTCATATTTGGAAATTCGATTGTTTAACATATGCAAACGAAACAATTTTCAATACCAATTATCAATGAATACCACTTTTCTTTGATGAATTAATAAATAAACAAACTTCAATTCTTCACCGATTCCCTACGGCAGCTCTTACAAGCTAAAGACTCGCACATACGCTCTAATTTGTCTCTCTATCTCTGCCTTAATTAATTATTTTTCACATGCATATTTGATTAATAATTCTTTTGAGAATCTCCACTGCTGAAATACTTGAATCAAAATAAAATACAAAGTTATTTTGTTCTCAGAGCAAAAGAGAGAAGGAGAAAATGACATTTCGATACAAAAACATCCTTATACAGGCACTAATCAACCTCCAAACGCGTTCAGTTTTATGCAGCTTCTATACAACGTTGCATACGTTTTATGAATACAGTTATTGCGTTTAGTAGCATATTGGAGCCTCAATATTTGTTTGCACTCCTCACAACATGTTTATAAATAGGTAGGTAAGAAGGTGTGGCGGTTTGTTAAAAACCCCATTCGCACTGAGTTCCGATTTGTTACCACAAAGAAGAAAGTTTTTAGTTCATAGAACTGTTATCAGAGACTTCCTCAAGTGTATCGAAGAAATGATTTGCAAATGCTTGTTGTCTGGTCCTAGCAAGTGCCGGGCAGGAGCATAGATAGTGGATTAGGACTTTTTTTCAGTTTCAATTTTTCAGTTTTCTGTCGATTTCTTTTCAGGGGTCTATAGTTTTTTGCCATGTCTTAGCTTGGCCACATTTTTTTCTGGATAGCATATTGTCAGTCTTCTCCATCTCAGGATGGCTTTCATAGTATGAGGTGACGTCTTTACTGCTCCGAGTGGAACATGGACTGGTTTCACGAGTGAACAGTTCATCGGCATGATTGTTTCCATACGTTTATGAATAAGGTTTCATTTGCACTAAGTCTGCTTAAACGAAATTCGGCGCCCGGGCGTGCGTGTCACTTTATCAGTAAACGATTGACGATGATCGCAGCGCTGTTAGACCTTAGACGGCATTTAGACGTCTCATTGCAGTGGCAAAACGTCCATTTAAAAACCCTGATCGATTCTTTTTCTCTGATCCGTCTAAATTTTAACACGTTGATATAAGTTGTACTGCCACTGGCATATTCGTCTCTTTAGACGGACCAAGAAAACAAACGGTTAAGTCTTACTGGAAACGAGGCTCAAAGCTGTGCATGTTTTCCTTTGATTTAAGTTAGTTTGTATAGCACTTCATTTGGTTTTTTTTCACAATGTCAAGAGAAAACAAAAAACCGGCACAAGGCTTGTAATTTTCTGCTTATAGTTTTTTTTTATACCCTATTCTAGGGGTATATTAATTTTGACGCATAGTTTGTAACATACCTTAATATTGCCCGTAGACCCCTAAAAGTTACTATATTTATGATCAGCATCGATAGTAATGTCGATCTAGCCATGTCCGTCCGTCCGTCCGTCCGTCCGTCGGCAAAAATTAGGCCTTTAAACTGGACCTAGAGAGCTGAAATTTTAACCATATACTCTCTAGGGTCCCGAAATAATCAAGTTTACGAATTTTTGAAATCCGCCCACAGACACGCCCACAAACTCAAAAAAACAAAATTTTGGAAAAAATCGAATTTTGAGCTAGGAAGCTGAAATTTTTTATATATGATCTATGACTCCTAAAACTGCTCGGGATATAAAATTTTCAAAATCCGCCCACTGCCACGCCCACAAAAAAATAAAACAATTTTATTGAAAAACCAAAATTTGAGCTAGGGAGCTGAAATTTTTAATATATACTCTCTAGGGGCCCTTTAAGCTCATGTATAAATATTTTCAAAATCCGCCCACTGACACGCCCACAAATAAATAAAACAATTTTTTTGAAAATCCAAAGTTTGAGCTAGGGATCTGAAATTTATAATATATACTCTCTAGGGGCCCTTTAAGCTCATGTATAAATATTTTCAAAATCCGCCCACTGACACGCCCACAAATAAATAAAACAATTTTTTTGAAAATCCAAAGTTTGAGCTAGGGAGCTGAAATTTATAATATATACTCTCTAGGGGCCCTTTATGCTCATGTGTTAATTTTTTTTTAAATCCGCCTACTGACACGCCCACAATTAAATAAAACAATTTTATTGAAACACCCAAGTTTGAGCTAGGGAGCGTTTTTTTTGATAAAATCCTTTAAATGTTATATAACAAAATATGTAGAGCGTTCTTAACAATTTAACCATACTTAGACTTTTGTCACGCCCACTTATGAGGGATGGGAATAAGAATAGGGTATCCAACATTTCGCCCAAGCGGACTGTAGCCCGTCACTATGTTTTTTGTTCATTTTATAGTAATAAAAACTATAAAGATAATAATAATGTAAATATATGTTGCTCCTTAGCCCCTATTTTTTTCTATTTTGAATTTTTTCCGTGGCAACTGTA
Source organism: Portevinia maculata (assembly GCA_949715645.1). Lineage (NCBI taxonomy): Eukaryota > Metazoa > Arthropoda > Insecta > Diptera > Syrphidae > Portevinia > Portevinia maculata. Next base: position 363,026,915 of record OX454525.1, on the reverse strand, counting down.
TTTTCGACCTCAGTGAGTACCTATCGGTGGGCTCCCGGCATCGGATCACTTTATTACTGGGGCCAATCGAATATAGCGGTGTTGCATTTATGGGATCCAGGAGCTTCGGGGCCTCCTAACAAATGCTGATAATTTGAATAAAAATCAATATAAAAACATACCCTCAATTGACGCAACTTAACCTGCCCTAAATCTGATTCCATTTCGGCAATTTAAACGCAGAAAATATACACGTGCAATAAAATACATCAACACATATATTAATATAAGTTTAAAATAAGCGCCCATTTTTCCCCTTGTTTAATTTTTAATGGTTAACCAAACTTGAATGTCTAGATTGACGTTCTATGTTATTGAAATTATGCTTAAAAAAACGAGTTTCTTGTCAATTCAAAAATATATACATTATACAGTCCCTATACAGTTTTGCAGTCATTTGAGTGTAAGTACTCCCATGTTACGTCATGGCCAGCACACAAGGCTTAAAAGTAAATAAAAATTTCAACCTGAATTGCGTTAACATCTTTTACAAACAATACTTTGATGGATAACGAGCTATTTTTTGCTCACATAACCTACACCTGCAGAACGACTTCAGTTTATCTTTCATTCGTATTGGCAATCTACTATGCTCAGTTCCAAACTCTATCGTTCATAAAAGTTTCGCTAGGAAAAAATGGACGTAAATCAACAACAAACGCTTAATAAACACCCACAAGCCCTTTCAGTTGGTTAGCATCTCACATGGGCGAACTGGAGAATTCAAGTTCCCCTATTCATCTGTGTATATAAAGTATAAACTGTTTACGTCGTGTCGGCTTATATTGAGGGTAAGCCCTTTTCCCTCCGCCTCCCAGTTAAGCATCTAATCCGCATTCTTTTCACTTTAAATGGCATCCAACGCCTACTTATTGCTTTGGGTACGCAAAACGTACAAAAACTGTCTAAGAAGAGAAGCTAGTCATAGGTGAATGAACGTGTATTGTACGCACATAGAATTGTTTATTACAAATTAAATTTCCGCCTTTAGATGGACAATAACCGTGATGTTGTTATTATTACATTCATTATAATGTTAGCATACAAAATATACGTGGAACAATGGTAGGTCACTAGTTCAATAACACGCACAAAAAAATGCGCAAAATATGTTTACATTTTATTGTCTGCTACACGGGGGAAGCCACCCACCTTGATTGAGCATGGGTTAATCGAAATGTATTTCAGTTAAATTACGTAAAAACCTCCCAATGACCACAACAGGATACTACTTGGGTTGCTGTCAGTTGCAGATTTCGAATTAACCACCAGTGTGATACCACAATCCAAAGGCAGATGTTGTAATTCAGGTATAATGAAATTTACCAAAATTGGGAAAAATTATAAAATTACAAATAAAACAGGAATTAAAATTTAATGTTGCATTATGTGAAGCTGGTGGCGGGTGTAACATGTCGTAAGGATTTCAAATTATTGCTTCCCCAAGGCAATTGGATGTTTTACATGGCAAAGTTGCTGCTTGTCCGCAAAAAAAAAGGCAATTACAACAAATTTTCAAGTTGAAATGAGTTTAAATGTTTTCATTTGTATGTACAAATATGTCCCACACTATTTAAGTGTGAAGCCAGCGATGTGACGTGTGAGTGACTAGGGCATGGGTGAAGGACCGATGGTTGAAGTGATCAGAAATTGCTCGATGGATATTTTTTAAGTGATCCAAAGAAAAGTCTTTTACTAACCTGCTCAATTTAAAGGGTTGGGTTCGATATCCCGCTTTTTATAATCCCGATTCTTAAAATCCCGCTATTATAATCCCGCTTTTTATAATCCCGCTTTTTATAACCCCTCTTTTTTAAAATACCGTCTTGTAAAATCCCGCCTCTTATAATCCCGTTTCTTATTATCCCGCTTTTACAATCAAAAGTAGTTGCTTTATTTTAAAAATCGCGCGATTTTTTAAAATAAAGCAACTACTTTTGATTGTAAAAGCGGATTAATAAGAAAATTAAAATAAATTAAGCAATGAGTGTTTTTTTGAAATGCAGTTTATTTTAACATTTATCATTTTTAGAGGAAGTAACAAAATAAGAAATAAATATTATCAAAATAAATTTTAAAGTAATACTCGTAAATATGACAATCTTCAATAATTTAAAAAAAAAATATAAAGTAATGTTATATGACATTCTGCAAAAGGAAACAAAAAAAACTTCAAACCATTAACAACATTTTTTATTTTATTAGTTCAAGTGTATTATAAGCAATGCAACGCAAAAAATAATTTAATAATTTTTCTTGTCCATTTCGTAATTTTTGTATTGCAGTTTGCACCACAATTGCTTCCTTTCTCAAATCTGCAATGAGTTTATACAAGCCAGCACTTTTTCGTGCAACCAAAACTTTCAGTCTGCGATGCCACGCTTCAGCATTATTTTGTTTTCTCGGGAATTGTTTTTCTGCACTGTCATACACAGACCAAACGTTAGGAGAGTACTGCACTTGTCTACTTCCATTACGAATGTTTTGTAAAAAAACGAGATTAGCGGGATTTAGCGGGATTTTAAAAAGCGGGATTATAATAGATCGGGATTTTGAATAAGCGGGAATTTAGAAGACGGGATTTTAAAAAAGCAGTATTTTAGTAGACGGGATTTTAAAACTTTTTTTTCGAAATTTTCGAAAAGCGGGATTCCGATACGCTCCCCAATTTAAAACCTCAAAATCTGGCATTTTGTCCACCCAACAATCACGCATTTCGGTCCACATAATAAAAATGTTGTATGCTCTTATGTTTAGTGTTCTACGACTGCATAACTCGTTATTCATTGTAAAGTTCGTTTTTGCATGCGATTTTGAATATGATTTCTTTTGAATGCAAGTACTTTCAGCATTGCGAGTGTTATTTTTAATTATGTTATTTAATTTGTTGGTTCCATTAAATTATATATAAAAACTAGCTGTACCCGCCCGGCGTTGCCCGTGCTCAAGAGTCTAAATACTCGGTGTTCTCTGCGCCTAACAAAAAGAAATACTTGTCTTTTTTTGGATGAGAAACAAAATTGCAGGTCAAACTTGGTGGACCGATTTTGACCAAACTTCACAGTAACACATTCAAGTCAATACCAAAGCTTGCCTGATTTGAGCTCAATCGGTTCCATGGTTAAAGGGACTGCACATTTTTCTGCGCTTTGCTTAGCCCGATTACGCTACTTCGTTGCTCCGCTAGGGGTAGGTGCTAGTTGCCAGGCAGGCGCCTATGTCACCTGACTTTTTTGAATCGAACAACAACACAAAAGAAAGAAACTTCGATTTTTATTTTCTTTCAATCAATTTGTTATGCGCACAGTTTAACAACATGCAGCAATTCTAATTTAATGTCAACGACGAAATCGACCAACATATACAAAACTGGGAATATAGCGCTACCTATAAGAATGCAACTTAATTATATAAATATGTATCTCGAATTTTACAATATTAGCTCCCATTAGTGAACACGATATTTTGTGTGTTTCATACACACGCTGCAACTGATCATTTTGGCGATGTAAAACTATATCTCCTGCTTCCAAATTTTCTTCAACCATTACAATGACAACTTCATCGATTGTTGGTGCACTGAAACGTCTCGCATGTTGTCCTACAGGAGTTTGTATTCAACCGTGCATTGGTATTGGAATGCTACTCGCCGCAATTCTACATTCACGACGTTTCTTCTTCTTCGTTGGTTTTCATTTATTTGAACGCTATGCTGATGACGATTATGTTGTTGTCTATCTCGGTCTCCAGTTCGGACGACTGCACGTTGCTCTTGCGATTTTCTTTCCCGAAGTTCCGACACCCCCTATTTCATCCTGTCAAAGTTTTGTTTTCGAGATAAAAAGTAGCATTCGACCTTCCTAGGGCCCAAACGAAACCGTCAAGCTGAAAATCGTTAAAAACTAACCATTCTGTCTCGAGTTATGCGCATGAAAACTGAAAACGCTCAACAACTGCTGTTGCCTGTCATCATTGTCCACGTCATCTCAATCACCCCTACATTTCAACTTCAACACATAGGTACTAATGCAAGGATCCTGAAAATACTTGACAAACAAAAATGAAGGATTCAAACACCATCCAACAAATCAAAGTATCGACTCCGTTTCAAAAAGTTACTTTGTGTAACATAATAAACATAAACAAACTTATTAGGTATATTTAAAAAAAAAAATTCAAAATTGTTGACAACAACAATTTGCTTGGCAAATAATTAAAATAATTGACAACAACAATTGCTTTTAAAATTTTAAATGTTTTTTTTTGTATTTGAAGTGTCACTACTCGATTTCTACCCAGTTTTTTTTCCCCAAAGTGCATTTCCCCATACAAACTTTTTGGTAGACCACCATTATCACTTAATGGTATAAAAATTAGTTATGAACCTATTCTCATACCTACGAAATATACATATAAAATTTCATCAAAATCGGTCAAGCCGTTTCGGAGGAGTATAAACACTAAAACTGTGACACTGGATTTTTATATATTAGATTAAAAAAATAATCACTTTCATTTGTTTTTGTATGATGAAGCGTTAAACAACATTGTTAAATAAAATACATATAATTATTTCTTGTAAGGTAGAGATTCGAATGTCGAATTCTTTCAGAAATGATAAAGCTTCAGTTTTGGATGAACACACTTAATTGGTTGACTTTGGGCTTGAGTGGAGTAAAATTTGCAGCTAACTATGTATGTTTAACATACATGCACAAGCGAGTTTTTCTAAGATTTCAACATTTTCATTGCCTTTTTCTTCCGATACCATTCTTCCCAAGTTGATTAAGTTATCAACGCTTTTGACCTGCTGCTCAGTTTTTTTTTATGGAAAATTGAAGTTTTGTAAAGTATGGAGCTCTATTGGGTCACATGTAGGTATTTCAGAAAAAATGTCAAAATCGAAGCATTTTAGTATAAATAAACACTGATTCGAGTAAACTGCAAGTTTTGCATTTTTCGAAAAGCATTACTTAGATCGGTATGTACAAAAAGTGTCAAACAAAGCAATTCCTAGGCAAATCTGGCTGCCCTGTGTGAAAATCTTAAGCCGTTCTGCAACACACTTATTGCCACTCGCCCAACAGTGCAGTGGTAGTGTATTCACTTGTTGATCGGAAGTTTCTGTGTTCAAATCCCAACCATGTCCATGAAGCAAAAACCCGCAGAATAAAAATTAATATAAGTGCAGCGCAGGCTTGCTTATAAATATTATGTGCGCTTTTAAGAGAAAAAAACCCCACCCAATGCACAAACCTATCTTTCATATCTTTCTACTCTTCCTAGTTCTACCAGCTATTAGTAGACAATGAAATACGTCCGCAATAACATTGCGCTGTGTATACACACTGTAAGGGTACGGTATCAATTACAGAAAAGAAACCACTTTAGCGCACGCTAATTATAGAAAAAACCTACCAGGGTGGCTTGCGTCCCGCCAGATAGACAAACAATTTCCTAGTTTAGATTCACCACCTTTTCATTGATTTTAAAACCTCATGATAGATAACATTCATCGTGAGGAGCTCAACATAGCGATGGCCGAATGCGAGATCCCTGTAAAAAGATCCAACATTGTCGCGGAAATAGGCTGTGCAATTGAAAAGAAGCTTTTCTAAACTAACTCCGTGCGCAGTCGATATCAACATTATCCACGGCCTCCACTGGGCATGGAAGAGGCTTTTTAAAAAACAGCCAAAATTGGGTTGTCTTGAAATCAACGAAAATAGAAAAAAAACAAATAATAATAAACAAACTTTTTCCACCGACTATTAGAGAACGTAACAGTTGAATGCATCAACTTTGGGGTAGCCAGATGTTCAACTATTCTCATCTAAATGAGTAAATTCTTCGTCGGATATTTTAGTTCTCTGTGCTTAGAAGGGGACTGAAAGAAACGGTGCTGGGCGTCTCTAAAGGCTATACCAAGATGTGGACGTTGTCCTTTTTGTAGAAGACGTCGACTACATTGGATCGCCGCCCCACGTTTCAGGCGAAAAGGAAAGTTGAACCTACGTTTCAAAAACTAAGCTATCGCGTGTGCCAGAATGGACAACTGGAAGCAGCGGATTAAGGCATGCAATATCTCACGCAGAGACTCTTCACGTGGCAAGAGCCTATTAAGTAAAGTAAGAATGAATTTCTATGTTTCCTGAATTCTGGGCGCCTTGTGGTTAGAGATACATAATATTGTGAATATGAGCGATCGCCATACATTGATCGCGTGGCAAACGTTGCTTCCAAATTTGTTTCTTATTTTAATTGCATAAAAAATCTCATACTGGTCACTCAAGTTGCAGAAGTCTAATAGTCGTAGCATAATTTTTGTCCAAAATGCCCCCGAAAATTGGGTGTGGCAAAAAACTTTGTATGCCCGAATTGTTTTGAAAGATTTTTTCTACATACGAAGACACAACATTCGTTTCCATCAATTTTTTTCCATTAGACAGTTTTTATTAAATTGTGGGCGTGTCAGTAGGCGGATTTTAAAACTCTTTACACTTGATTACCCCCGGCCCTCAGAGAGTACATGTTCAAAGGTTGTGCTTTTTAGCTCGAAAGTGTTGACTGACGGACGGACGGTACTGGCTAGATCGACATAACTTTCGGCGCTGATTACAAATATATTTATTTATAGGAGTCTCCGACCAATTTGAAGGCATGTTACAAAGTATGAGTCAAAATGTATATACCGTTAGGATAAGGTATAAAAAGCATCTAATATACTTCCAATAAATAACATTTACGTTAACCCAATGCTTGTCGTTATTTTGCGTTTCAAGGGTACATCACTGAGAGATGACGATGCGGTCTTGGAACCCATATATGGGAGCCCACAGACTTACTTACACTGCCTTACGATCAGCCAGTCCTTATTTTATTATAATTTATAACATTTACATAACCATTCATAGCCAGAGGTATATAAATACTTCCTAAAATCTTTATTTCGTTCTCCAAAAAAAAAAATTAAAAAAGGGTCATTAAATCGCAAAAAAAATCCAATACACACGCAAAAAAGAAATTAAAAATAAAAGAATGATAAAACCACTTAACATTAACAACCCGAATAAGGAACAACCCGCAAACGAATTCTTCAACAGTTTATCGGAGCGCCCCAAGCGCACATGTTGGAGTCAGCTTACAGCTTACAGCTATACTCGTATATACGATAATAATTAGTCACACCATACCGGAGATATACGAGAACTACGTGTTCCCTTCTGCCTTCTTTCGTTGTGTCGGTCGCGGTGATAATATTGGTACCATATTTTATTCAGAAATTGGCTTTGACAGAATCACGGACAGGGGAGGGCTGCAGAGTGATACACCACCGCTTTGTGGCATTGCCAGTCAGTCATTCGGGCATTTGTTGGTTGTGGCTTGTTTAGGTGAACGTTCGGTCGTGATTTTGCAGCCCTCTTCTATGCTATTTAATGATACCCTCCAATAAAGGGTATGGCTTGGCTATAGAGTCATGCAAACTACGTTTCTACAAAAAGTATTTATTCCGTTTGGCAGAAATAGGGTGTTGTAAGATTAGCCTGCGCTGTTAATTTGTTTCGTGTTCTAGAATGGTCTTCGGCGACAATACTGAGTTTTCTCATTCCCTATGAATTCGTTTTCATTTCGCGTTGCTTTTTAAGGTGCGCGCTTAGCCTACACAGTGCCATAGTACCATTATACCGGAGCTTACCAACTTTTGTAACGTAGAGCAAATTGAATAAAAAGTTCATGGGTAAACACACTCCTCAGGTGGGATACACAAAAAGAACCCACGAAATAGGTATACAAGTTTAAACAAGATGCTCGTATTAAGGTAGGGTAGGTAGGGCAATTGCGAAACACTACGGGTAAAACCTACGTGCAGTCGTTCCTTTAAGAGAGTGTGAAACTGCATATTGTGTCAGGGAGTTTAACTATTTTTTTTGTATGATAGGACTGCCCGGCTGGTATGCACTTGAATTGAAACTCGGTTGTTTCAACATTAATCTTCCACTTTCTGTCGGTGTTTTGTATATTTTGCATATTTTTTGCAACACCCTCAACCGTGGTAATGGTGGTTATAACTGCCACTGCACAACTGTTGCGCGTAGTTTACTTTCATAATGCGGTGGCGGCTTCGTATGACCATGGTTGGGCTTATGGGACATCTTGCGTTGACTTATAGGGAGAAACATCTGTGATGTCCAAGAGTTAAAGTGAGGGTACGAGATATCATACGTTTCGTATTATTTTCTTCATATTTATCACGGCAAAACTATCTATAACTATAAATTTCATTGAAAGTTCTTGCTTTTCTATGAGTGTCGCATTCAACGCCTCCAACGATTTCAACAAATAATATTGCAAACGTTTTTCGGTGTTACTTGTTTTAAAGCGTATTCGATTTCTGAAACTTATGATATGATGAACCACTTGTGTTTACCGTTTATGCATCTGTGTAAATATTGTTTTGCTTACATATTTGGCTTGTATTTTGCTTTCTCCTATCACCGGATAAAACGACAAGTAAGATTAAAAATGCATATTCCTTTCTTTTCGCAGTTGAGACGAGTAACACGCAAATTAAGAGAATTTTTACTTAGAAGTTCTGGGATTTAACAGTCAATCAGACTTTCCCACTAAAGCTGGGGTTGTATAGTCCGTAGGCGTCATTTTTCGATGTCTAAGATTCGTAGTCTTGGATTATTTTTTTCTGTGTGGTAATAACGTAGTTAATCAACAAAATTGACACCTGCCACCTCAACAGTGGTGCAAAGATTAACAATATTTTTTTTTTAAATTTGTAAAAAATAGCAAGGGTAGGTACATCTCTAAGTTGCGTAATGCTGTGGCCTTTTAAATAGGGTGACTGATATTGCGTTGAAAAAAAAAACAACACATGCCACCTGCACTGTGGTGCGATGTACTCCTGCCAATGAATTGTATATTTGATGAATATATTTCACCCTCAATCAATGACAACGAACACACGTTGCGTGGAATAATCACATCAACGTTATCAAATTAAGGGTGCTAATTAAGTGGGTCCTGGGTCCTGATTTTGCATCACAGTTGAGAAAGTTAAAGTTTAAAGAAAGTTTTGTAAATTGTTTTAATGGTGACTGGAAAGATCTGAGAAGAAATTTAAAAACGTGGCTAAAAGTTTATTTTGATAATGCAGAAAGATTTATAAATGTAACGACGCTTTGCGATGATTGGGATAAAATATATGTCAAGCTCTCCCAGGATGTGATTTTAATCCTGCTTACTTCAAAAAATGCAAGAAGCGGCCATTCACAACGTTGAAAAACTCTCCTTAATTGATCGAAGACTTTTCAAAACAGCAAAATTACCCAGCCATCGACACAAATACGGTTTAAACATTGGAAACATTAGTTTGTTGCAAATTTCTAAACGACGTGAATGAAACCCGACTTCCAATTTTGAAGCTTTTAACAAATTTTAGATTTTTAGATTAGATAAGATAGATGCATTTATTTCAGATAGAATCAAAGCAATACATTATTCAATAAGTTCAACAGTATTTTAGAATTTACAGAAATAAATTAGCGGTGACATTTTTTATTTTATATACATTAAGTATTTAAAATGCCACTTCAATGCGCTTAATTACAAAAAATATTAGCTATGGGTGGGGTGCCCCATACATTATATTATTCAGAGAAGAAAAAAAAAAATGCTTACATATCGAGTATATGGTGCAACGCATATCTTCCATCTCTCACCTTCCTGTCTCCTTCTGATTGTGGATGTCAAAAAACTGAAAATAAAATTTAATTTTTATGGTTCGAAAGTACCAAATATCAACTTCAGTCAGAAAAGTGGAAATCGATAATCTTTCAAAAAGCAATGATGCTGGTAAATACATAGATTTGTCCCCTTTCTCCGACAATATACACTTTTTTAGATTATTTTATTTTTACGGACTCGAATATCCAAACGGATAGAGAAAAAATTGATGCTGATGATAATGAGGAATCAGCGAACGACCAAGTGAGTACTAGGGAGGATTCTGAAGAAGATGAGTTATCATGTTTTATATAAACGTTTACGAGTTTTGATTATGATTGCCTGTTATATCTATTAAACTATGCACAACGTAACTTACGCAATTTATTTATGTTTTGTTAACAACTTTACGTTCGAACGATTACATCGCCCCACTGTAGAGGTGAAATGCATTGTTTTTTGTGGTCAACACGATGTCAATTACCATTTTAAAATGGTTTCATCACTACGCAACTCGGACAATCTGTTTGCATTTTACAACTTTAGGTCGATTTTAGGATTTTTTTTTATTCAACGCAATCTCAATCAATTACCCAAAATTTACCTTAAGGAATTTTCGAAATTAAATGTTTATTGCATGTCTCTACTTTATAGTGTTTGTCATTTTCAATGTGATTATGTACATATAAAATGTACCTATAATTCACATGCAAAAAAATAAGAATTCCGCAGAAGAAAAAAAGTTAGAGTTTTCATTCATAAATACAGTCGAACTTCGATAACTCGATCCATCGCTTGCCACGAAAAAAATTCGAGTTATCAAGACTTCGAGTTATTAAGTAAAATACAGTATTATATATATATATACATTATTATATATATATACATAATTATATATATATATACAAACAAAAACGTGCAGGAATATAATTATTATTTAAAATAGTCTGTTGTACATGACTGAAGCGTGGATTTTCTCAACATTATCTTCATCTGTTGGAAACTTCGAAGTAACAATTTCGTCATCCAATACACAATGCACTTCATACGTATCTTCGCACTGTGTAATTTGTTTTTGTCTTTCTATTTGTGTTTGTTTAGGCGCCTACAATTTTTTTCAAAAATAAAAACTAAGCCTTGCGTTCGTATCGACCAATAATAGTAATGTGAGTTCTAGCCCCTACTAACAAGAAATTCGACAATTCTTACTCACTTATGTATACTAGGTCACAGGAGCATACAGACTCAGAGCACCCAAAAGCTTTGCATTATAAAACGAAAGTGTAAAAACACGCAGAATTTCTGAATTCCCCTTCCGGACTCGACCTATCGAAGGTGACGCCAAATAATCTTTTCGAGTTATCAAGACATTCGAGTAAAAGAAGTTCGAGTTATCAAATAAAAATTACATGTAAATTTCAATCTTTTCGCTATTGCCAAACAATTTCATTCGAGTTATCGAACTATAAGTTCGACTTATAAGTTCGACTGTATTTGAGAAGTTGAGCACCCAAGCCAATTTCCCTTATTTTAGGAGGGGGGGGGGGGGGGGGGGGGTAAAAATGTATCTTTGACATGTGCCAACGACGATGCTTTGTGGAAACCTGTCTTGTTTCGATTGTCGTCGTTGTCGATCGAGCAAGATATCTTTCGGAAACAGGAAAATATTTTTATTTTTTTGTTGCAAAACTGTCTTATGTGTCACGAAGAGAAAAAAAAGTCAGAGAAATTCACTTCAGCTTGGACGGACTACAACATTTTGCGAAATCCGGTGCAGGTTCGCGAATAGTACTGCACATTGCGAAACGTTTTTTTCCAGTACAACGCTGGATCAGTTTTGCTGGGATCCCGAATTCGGATATCGACATGAAATTCGTTGATTTTTCCCAGGATTTGCCTCTGGGCCCTGAAGCACCACCGCAATGGAACGGTCCGACTAGTATGCTGCAGAACGACTTTAGACGTCCACGCAGTAGGTACTAGTAGGTGTTAATAAATTCCAACATCCAACAAATTTAAAGAGGCTGCTCCTTTTATGATCTTTACATAAAATCTTGACGATTATTAAGTAATACAAAGAAGAGGCATGCGACTCTTTAAAATAAGTCCAAAATAGCAACACAAAGAACCTTAAATTATAATATTTGTCATTTGAAATCCGTGAACACATCGCTCGCAAAGATCACGGTATATCTCTCTACATTTTTAAGTCTTGTACACAATATCAGATTGCAAATATGAAAGAGGCACACGCAGAATGCTAAACCGTTTCCTCACTGCCTTTTAAGTATAGGCATCAGAAACTGGATATGATGTCGGATTTTGAACAAGCCTTACCCCGAATAAACATAACCTTAGCATTTAGTTTTAGTTTCTTAACCCAATAGATAACCAGCAAGCGATACAAGTTCGCTCACCCAAGCGAATCTCTACCGCATTACACAGATATTGTGTACCTATCAGTGTTTCTCTGTGTCATCTGAATCATTTTACACTATCTTAGTATTTACGTCATTATTCATTACATAAGTGCCCTCTAAGTGGAAAAGTAAATAAACACATCAACAGAGTCGTAAATGGCTACACGCAGATCGAAGCATGATATTCATATTCTAAAAGGGCTAACTGAATAGATAAATACCTTTTTACGGCATGAGGAAGTAAAGCTTTTCCAAACATAAGCGAACTGTATTCACCCTTTTACTACCTAACGAATCGGGTACTGTTATTATCTACATGTGTAGCCTACCTACGCATAAAACCCACTAACTTATACCTATGCACCATAAAAATGTAAGCTTAAGCTTTTTTTATCTTCCGCAAATAAACTATCTATAAAGATAGATATAAAAACAGACCTAAAACCTAAGCACAAACAAATCACGCAAAAAAAATGTTTGCTCTCTTTCAAGACTGTATCTTTCACTCTCTTGTGCAAAAACGCGACCAGACTTTAGCATTTAGCATTTTGTACTCACAAAACAAAACGAAATAAAATTAAATAAAATATACAGCCGTTTTTTTCTAATGCTGTGTCCTAATTTTTCGTTACTACACTTACACTTGCAGAAACTACTCGTCAGTCATACGTAGGTATTATATATAGCGGAATGCTTAGCTTTTTTATTCATTTTTTTTTATTTTATTTTTCAATTTTTTTTTTAATTTCTCATTCTTGTTGTTGCGATATTTTATTCGCCAAAAACGAGCACACATCTATTTAGTTGTAGACAGCCGACCGACGATGGTTCGCACACATTAGCTTTGTTGTACGTTATTATTATATTTTTGTTTTTATTTTTACCAAAAAAAATACAACAAAAACAAAAAACAGTCGTAGGTACCCTGAGACTTAAAATTCATGTAATGCTTCGTTTGTTGGTTGGTTGTCGCGAAAAGTTGACCTTCAAAAAATAATAATCAAATAAAAGAAAGGAAAAAAAACGTATTCGCGGAGTTAGGTTGTGCGAATTTTCGCGCACAAGTTTGTGTGTTTGAAACGAATAGAAAAAAAAACTATTCGCTCGTATCTATTTTGCTGGCGGATTCGCTGCTTTTTCATCTTTTCGCTCAGTTTCAAATACATAGAAAACCGAAAGACCTATCGTCGCCGCCGCCTCCGCTGTTGATCGCCGATCACCTTTTCCGCCGCTCTGCCATCACTGTCGTTAATACTACCGAGCCGTGCTACTACTTTACCGCTGCTGCTGGGATATGGAATCTGCTGTGAGATATGTGCCGTAGTTGATTATGATCAGTATCAAGGTTCGGTGTTTTTCGCTTTTTCGCGTTCGCCTAGTTCCAAATTTCGCGAACATATACAAATTTGTAGAAATTTAAATATTCGTGCTATCCTTTCTCCGTTTTGTATTCGGTGCGTTAGATAAAAGTTTTCATTCATTCGTACCTCCGTTGGAATACACCCTTCAATGGATTTGGAGTAACTGAAAAGAAAAGTGCTAACTGTGATATTGTCATGATTTAAAATATAAAAAATTTAAGTCAACACAAAAAACTCTTTCTTTACTCAAAAAAAAGAAATAAGTGCCAAAAATAGTTTTTTTTCCAATTAAATATAAATATCAAAAATATATATATAATATTTAAGTTGTGATCACCTCTTCACTTGCCAAAAAATATTTATGTAACCATCGACCATAGGAAGTGTACCTTTTTATTTGGATAATATAACATTGTATAATATGTATTATGCCTGGAGTCAACTGAAAGCGTATCTGGGCATTTGGAATAATTAAACGCAGCAAAAAAGGTATACATAATGTCAAAACTGAAAACACAATCATAAAAGGGTGTGGAGTGTAATTTGCGTTCGGTATTCCTCCTTGCCCCTTTGCCAATTATCATCCTCACCGATCATGATCGTCAGTCGTTGCGAATTAATCAATTGGAAAAAGGGTGCGCGCGTGTAAGATAAGTTTCCCATTGCTTCCTCATCTGCTGAGAGAGCTTTTTTCTGTTTTTTTATTCGGCGAAATTGTTTTTGCGTACTGAGTGATCTACACATAGCTAGATACTAGTATGTACATGATCAGCATTTTCCTCGATTTAATTTTAAAAATAAAACTTGTGCAAAGCTTTTCGCAACAAACACACAATTAGGGCCATTGTACTTTTTTCTTTAATATTATAATTTTGTTTTTCTGTTTATTGTTGATTGCTCCTAGCCCATATATAATATATATGTATGTATGTACATTGTACATACGTAGGTACTATGTAGATAGTTAGATACTCTTTTTATTTAACGTTTAAATGACTGCATAGATAGAAAACAGTAGTGGATAGGGTTATTCGGACAAATTAGTTGTTAAATATGAAAATAGGGACATCGTGTCGCATTGTTTTCGAAAAAGAAAAAAATCCGCGATAAAGTTCGAAACTTTTTCACTTTTATAAGATTTGGAATTCGTTATAAGAATCGATTTGGTTTACTTCAATGTTCATTGACAAAAAATCGATCGCGAGTTGCCTGCATCAATGCTTCTTGTCAATGTTGTCGTTTGTGAAATTGGAATGCAGGAAAATACAACGAATTGCCTATCCTCTCTGGCACTACATAAATCAACTGAAAAGAATTTAGGCGACGTATAGTCAAAATTAATTGATACGTGTGGCGGGTATTTTGTATCAACGTCAATTGACAAAAAAAAATCGTCAATAATAGTTGTCAATTAACATTTATCGTGTGTAGGGCCCTTTAGTGCAAGAACACAAGAAACGAATGCGCTGGAGATACTGTTACTATAAAGAGAAACCCTCTTTAGGTTACGCCAAATAAAACAATGCAGATAGACAATGTTTGGTAATATTATTACAACTTTCTGGCCACGAGTTTTATTACAGGGTGGGCCATCGGGTATTGTGAGCCGGCAGGTATGACCCTATCAGAAAGTGCACCAGATTTAACAAATGGCTAATAATGCCAATTCGGCTTTGACATTTGTGAAGCAAACAGAATAAGAATTTGTCTGCATTAGCAATAGAAAACTATACTCTTGAAGAACGCGGAATAGTCGCGAAGTTTTGAAGAAAGCCATGGAAAATGTCATACAAAGAGCTCAAATGGTAATCGATAATGGTTGCGGCTACTTAAGCGATATCATTTTCAAAACATAATGAAAAAAAAAGCTTGAATGTCCAAATAAACATTAAAAAAACGCGTTAGTATTTATATTTTATTCTAAATATATAGCTTAGGAAAATAGGGTCATCATCAATAACGACGAGGCTATGATCTGAACTTAAAGGATCATAACGCTCCCACTTCACTGCATCCGTACTGGTCCGCCGGCGGGGTTCGCCGGTTGTACATCCAAAAATATCGGCGTCCTCCCGATTGCAAATCACTTTGTCGCTGAGGCCAATCAAATGCTGGTATTGTTGCATTTGTGTGACTCAGGAGTTCTTGGGCCTGCATCTGTTTCGCAATCGATTGTATGGGAACGCTGATTGATATTACTATTTTCACGGGGTTCGTCAGTGCTCTCTTTTGAATATGAAAATACCAACTGAGCTGGTAGCGCTTCATATTCTTTGAGACAGGTTCTTTGACGTCAAGTCTTCCTCGGGTTTTGGAACTTCTTGTTCGATAAATTTTTGTTATTCCTGCTTTCATGCGTAGCATCTTCATTTCAGCTGCCGTTAATTTGCGCTTATAATTTGTATGTCCATTTGCATTATATCTTTTTTTATGACAATATTGCCTGTTTGGAATTGGCATAATATCCAATCGTATGAATATGGTAGAGTATTACAAGTAGATCCCATAAACAGATCCTTTTCGGACGGACACAACGTCCATGGGCAGTATGGGCGTGGACATTATGTCAACCCACCACTTTTTATATGTTGTCCAATATTGTGAACCATATGTGACCGCCGGGCACACAACTGCGCTATAGAGCCTTCCATTCAGCTTTTCAATGTTTCAATGTTTTCAATGTTTTATTCAATTCAATGCATGCCTACACATTAAGAAAATACTTCTTATAAATCTGTGTAAGGCTAATTATGTGTGATACAATAAAATTAAAAAAGAAAAAAGAAAAATAGAAAAATAGAAAAATATTGTAAATACAATATATATATAAAAAAAAAAAAAATATCTCAATAATAATAATAATAATTATTTTATTACTTATCTTATACAAAACAAACAAAAAAAAAACCAAAAAGGAATAGAAAATAGAAATCAAAATTAATTACCAAAGTAAATACTAAGCTCTCTACGAAACTGTGCTGGACCCCTCACTCTCATTACGTGCCGTGGCAGGGAGTTCCACAATCAGATGGCGTTTACGAAGAACTGTCGCTCCGACGTCAGGCAAGAATAACGAGGATGAATTAGATGATGGGATCTGTTTGAGGAAGCAAACTGCAGCCTCTGAAATAGACTACTGGGTTGCTGTGTCTGTATTATATTGAACAGTAATAAAAGTGTTCTATAGCGCATAAGGTTATCGAGGGAAATATAATATATTTTTGCATTAAAAAGCTTGAGATACGATCAAACCGACGCAATCCGAAAATGTAACGCGCGATATTGTTGAATGCCACATTGAGCTTTCTTCTGCTGAACGCATCACAGCTGCAAAAAATTTCGCACCCGTAGGTGAGTATTGGTACGACAAGCGTTTTGGCCAATAGCAAACGTGTTTTCAGTGGGGTAAAATACTGTGAGGACCATAACATGCGAAGAACACCATAAACTTTACCCACCGCAGCGTTGATATGCATATCCCAAGAGAGTGTACTGTTAAATAATATACCAAGATTTCTTGCAGTAGAAACGTAAGCAATGGGTAAGCCATTTAAGAATAGGGTTGGGAAATATTCTAACTGTAATACTTTTCTGCTTATAATAAGGCATTTGGACTTCAAGGGATTTAGGAACAGACCATTACGTTTCGACCAGCGCGCTATTTTTTCCAATTCTTCGTTTATTGTGTATGCACCATCTTCGATAAGCCGAAAAGGGCAACTTTTGTAAAGTTGAACATCATCAGCGTACATTTGGATTGAGGATGTTGTTATCATTGCGGGGAAGCTCATTGATAAACAGGGAAAAAAGAAGAGGTCCTAGTATCGAGCCCTGAGGGACACCTCTTCTGGTCGGAAGAAAATATGAAGTCCTATTTCCAACTGAAACTGCTTGTTTTCTTTCCCGAAGATAAGATGACAGTAAGCGAACCGCCGAGAGTGAAAACTCGTAAAGAGTCGAGAGTTTATAACACAGATTGTCGTGGTCCACAGTGTCGAACGCTTTAGAGAAATCAAGAAGAACAAGGAACGTGACATGGTCATCATCTAATGCACTTCTGATATCTTCAACTATATTAATGATGGCGGTAGTGCAACTATGCTTTTGGCGGAAACCAGACTGTTTGGATGAGAGAATATTATGTGCATCAAGGTGGGCATTAATCTGTTTTTGCACGATCTTCTCAAATACCTTGGATAAAAAAGGGAGCACAGAAATAGGTCTGTATTCAGTTCCATTTCGATTTTTCGGGATTGGAAGGATTTTCGCTAACTTCCACTGAGAAGGAAATAAATCTGTCATTAAAATCGTATTGAAAGTATGCGTGATGTAAGGCAAGGTAATAGGAAGTAACGATTTAAGGAATATGGGTTGTATGCCGTCGATGCCAACTGCATTGGACTTAATAGACAGAAGACTCTCTACAACATCGGTACTTTCAACACATTTGAACTCGAACATCACTTGTGAGGAAGACCCATTAGGAAGCTCTTCAATGACTGGGGAAATGCCAGAAAGGGTGGGAAAAGGTAACGCCCGCTCATGGATGGGCTAAACTTGCGTTTGTACAGTTGAACTTTTGCAGCTCTTATTTTGCATACAACTAGGTTACGCAAGCTACGATACATTTGATGGTGAATGTCTAATCTGTAGCGTTTCCATTCCTTATAGGCCTTATCCCTTTGAAATATAAACCTCCGAATTTCATTGGAAAACCAGGGACGCTCACCATGCTTAACTGTTTTAGATCTTAGTGGAACATTACTATTAAACAGGTTGATAATATTATTGTTCAGAAATTCAATTTGGTCATCGGGAGAGGAGAGGAGAGTAGACACGTTCCCATTCAATGCTTCGAGCACTATGCTCCAATCGAGTATAATCTATACCTCTAAAATCCCTGTATTCATAAGAGGTAACAGATCTTTTGATCATAGAATTATGAGGCAGGTATATGAGGTCGTGCTTAGAGAAAGTTGGTGCAGACAACTGATCATATAGTAAGACATCATTGATATCGCTTACGAAAAAGACATCTAAAAGTGATTGCGATTCACGAGAGAAATGTGTAGCGTTATTCGTCTTAACCGGAAATAAGTTATATGTTCTCATACCTTCAATGAGAAATGTCGGTCACAGAACATGGCTGATTTTTCCCGTCACTTCATCCACACTTACGCTTTCGCGATGAATGTTGTCGTCGTCACAGGTTGCTTCGCTATTGATCATAGATCCCGGACATTTTAACCTTTCGCCCTTGGGAATCACCCTTCCATTCATGTCTGTAATAGGTCGGAGTGGGTCAGAGAATGGGCAGGACAAGTACTGCTCGATTGCTTGTTCCGCTATTTTGATTAAATGCCTGAAAGAAAACATAGTTGACTTTCATTTCTGATGTCTTTTACCGTTGGACTGGGATAGAAAAAACACTCCCAAAATATTTTCGGAAGACAAAAAGAGTACTCCAAATATTTTAATGGAAACAAAATTAGATTTCTTAAGGGGAAGTAAATTAATAAATAACTAAAAGGTCGGCCCTAGCGAGGTATTCTTCCAAACAAGCGTTCGCGCCCGTGCAACCGCGAAATACCTTCCTTTGGAGTTTTGCGAAAGCAGCAGTAACGTTTTTACGTGAAAACTTATTCCACCAAACAACCGATGCATGTTGTTAATCCATTGGACTGTTTTCGGTGATAAGCCCCATGTCATACCGAAAATGGCCTTGCACTGCCTAAAAACCGACAGCGCCTGGACAGTCTTCAGCTTGACATGCTTGGACCAAAGAAGTATGCTTTCCAGGATGACTCGCAAATATCTTGCTTCATTGAAAACATGGATTAGAACTGGCTGAGTCAGCCCGATCAGTTTCCTCCTTCTCGTAAAGAGAAAAAACTCAGTTTTGAGAGAATTGACTGAGAGCCATTTCGTTGATTACGTCTAGGACCACATGCGCTTTGCCGCAGATAGTCGCTAGTCATGATCCAACAGAAAGTATGACAACTATCCCCGTACGCTTGAGCGTAGATGTTGGAACTGTTGAAACCATTCAACAGAGAGTAGACCAGCATGCACCACAGGAGTGAAGATAGAACGTCGCGTCGCCTTGCGTCCGTAACCAACATTCTATTCATTATCATTGCTTTAATCCAATGACTCGTCTGCGCCGTGTTGTCTGGTAGAGCTACACATGCTATCAAAAGTCGTATTGTCAAAACCACCCTCAATACCAATGAACGTGTCCACCGCGTGTTCTTTCTTGTCAAGCGCGCTCTCAATTCTAGCAACTTGATTTTGAAGAGCAGTCTCGCAATATTTTCCGCGTTGACATGCATGTTGCATCTGAGATAGGGGGTGCAAGCGCCGAGCAGTTTTCCGCACATGAAGCTCGCATTTTTTGGTATAAATGTCACTCTAAATGTACGCAGGGTGTTGGGTTGTATGCCAGTGCCAGGACAGCAGTAACGATTCTTTTCATAGTCGGTAGCAACTAGTTTTTACCATGTGATGATCCAACGGACGTAATAAATGACGGAACGGAAGCAAAAATGACAGTAAAGATGCACAGTGGTTAAGTTAGGTTATTTTGCCGAGGCCGACACACTCAGACCAATAAAAGAACCATTGTGATACCACGTGGATCTATCTTTTTCCTACTCGTTGAACCAATTATAGCTTTTAATAAAGCTTGAAAGACTTTTAATGTCAATGTTAATAAGATCATTAGCGAAGAAAGCTCCCAGATGGGGTTTTCGTCTTTGAGAGAAAGCAGCTCAGGTGCAGAAAAGGTGGAGAATAGTTGCCTCCTCCTCATCGTCCAAGCAGCTTTTGCAGAAGTCATTTATGTCGGCCAAGCCTTGTTCCATGCTTGCCTATGAGACTGCGTACGGTGATGACACCAATTATACCACCATTGGCAATCTCTTCAGACAGCTTTGGCCAAATCTCTTTTGTCACTAGACAAGTATTACCACTTGCCCATCTAAGGTTAGTTTTCTCGATGGCATCCCTCTTAAACATGAGTTTGCACGCAGCAATTGGAATGCCTAAAGGACTTTAATGAGGTAGAAGAGGCTTTATGATTCCAAGTTTGGCGAGTTCATCAGCCCTGCAACTCCCTTGAATGTCTCTGTGACCCGACATCTTACAAAGATGAATGTTGAACTGCTCCGCCATCTCCGCGAGAGATAATCGGCAGGCTTGGACTACGAGGGAGTTTGTAGAGGACTGAGGAGATTCGGATGTCCTCAACACATACCACGTTCCTCCTCAGCCACAATATGACTTCTTTAATCGCCACACTTTCTGCTGGAACACACTGCAGTGATTAGGAAGACGAAAAGAGGGGCTGAGTTTCAACCTTTCAGAGAACACACCTTCACCAACACCATCGTCGGTTTTGAATCCATCGGTATATAATTGGATCGATTCATCTTAAACAAGGGGCCTTCCTCATAGAATAACCTGGTGACTTTGTCAAAACGCTGATCGTTGGACTTTGCTAAGCTTGGCAGTCCACCAGGCAACTACACCGTACTTAGGTATCGGTCTTGTTACCGAGATGTATAGCCAGTTTGTAATGGTTGAAGATCCCATTTTTTACCGATGGCTTTTTTGCAAGCGAAGAGTGCTACCGTTGCTTCCCGAACTCTTTCTTGTATGTTAGGTTTCAAGCTTAGCTTTTTATGCAAAATGTGACCCAAGTATTTAGCTTCATCAGAAAAGACTAAGCAATTTAGAGAGGGTCAATCTGTGGAATTTTGTTTTTCCTGGGGAATAGAAGAAGTTCAGTTTTGTGGGGGTTGACACCTTACTCACAACGATCTACACAGTGGTGACAACTGCTAAGAATTAGTTAAAAGTTTATGATTTTTAAAGTTCTTCTGCGCTACCTAGTGGTGGCAGAGTAAATTTTACGGTATATAGTGTGTTTTTTATAGGGCCATACAACTTTTCTTAAAAATAAAACAACAAATTTAAGGAAATGACCAAATTTTGGCTTTATTAGCTGACAATTTTTATGGCATTTAATGTTTAAAAATAATTTCTGGCATATGGCCTCCGCGACTGTGCCTTATGAACGCCATCCTGTCGGTCCAATTTATACTTCTTTCGTTATAATCGTTGCTGGTTTATCAGCATAGACCAGAGATTTGACGTACCCCCACAAAAAGTAGTCCTAAGGTGTCAAATCACACGAACGAGGTGGCTAACTCGCAGATCCATTTCTTGAGATGATTCAGTCACCAGACGTTTGGCTCAACAAAGTCATGGTTGCAAGCGCTGTTTGTTTACTTTGGCGAACAGAGCCAGAATTTTGGAAATAAATTTCCAGGATTAGTAAACGTTGCTGTGGTGTAAGTCTTTCCATGGCAATTTGCCAAAGTATACTGAAAAAAAAGTCAAACACACTCACAGCATGGCAGCTGGTTTGATAGATATCCCTATCAGAAGTTTTATACCTACCTCTATAAAAAAAACACCCTATAGTTACCACTATCAGCATCACATAAGAGTGTTTTTTTTTGTATTGACAATATTATTTGCAACAAGAAATATGTTTTATTTGTTATATATATGAGCGACATTTGTATATGCCGAAACAACCTGTTGGAATCATTTTTGTTTTCTTTAAAAAGAACATGCCATCCCTGGATCGCACGGAGAAAAGAAATGGTTTCTTTTTTCTTTTCACCCGAAACGTAAGTGATACTTTCGTTTGCTCACGAGTGAAGTTGGCCACTGGATATCCAAGACTACAATCTATTTCTGGATCGTAACATACAACGTATGTCGATCGGGCACAAATGTCCTTTATTTTCTTAGTGAATGCAGTTTAATAGCTTCGTTTTCTTATTTAATAACTATTGCTGAACCATCAAGCGTAAATCCTGGAGGAAAAACACATCAAAATAATTTCATATAAAACATAAAATTTATTGAAAATAACTCGAATAGAACTGACAAATGTTTTCTTGAATCATCAATGAATTAGAACAGGATAAATACACTAAATGTGCCAGAACCACTCAACGGCCAAGACAATCATGTCAAATGTTCTCTGTTTGAAAACAAAAACATTGCTGAAGCATTTAAAATAAATAAAATAAACAAATTACAAAAACTGGGCTCATTCATTCATCTTTGAGTGCATAAAAGAGGGGAAGCAACACAAATTATTAGCAAGTGCACTGTCAATACGCAATTTATTTAAATAATTAACATGTGCCATGCGGTTTTGATTCTGCATTAACAAAACAACAGAAGGAGCTCAAAAATCATTCGGAATAATATTCTAATGCAATATTACTGTATGCATATCGTAGTGGTTGTGATGACTTCAGAAGGAGCCAATTAATGGTGCGTATAAAATACCGAAACACATTTAAGTGGGCATATACTCGTACTATAATGTACCGGATAATGTGAACAACCTCAATGTGTGAGATGTCACTTGTGGTTTTTTTTTATTCAACGCAACTTATTTTTGAGTAAAAAGTATTTACATATTTGCACAGTTGCATTTAGTTTCACCGTAAGTAGGTTGCAATTGTGTCATCTAATTTTAAAGACATTAACAGCTATAATTGAATCTTTAATATATTTTTTTTTGTCAGTTTTTCTTGAAAATTATGTCAGTTTTGAGACATTAATTTGGAGTAAAATAACAACTATGCATATATTTTAGTCATGTAAAGAATGATTACTGAATCATTTTGGTTCTAAACTGTCATACTCTGACATGTTATGTAGTAGGTGGTGAATAATTTGTTCGTTGTTTGTTTTAAATCCTACCAATAATCTTCAAGGATGATTAATATTATATGAAAGTGCACGACTGGGTCGAACGAAACTTTTACGCTTTTCTAGGGATTGGTTACGAATCACCACTTTCTATATGTAGTCTTAAAATCAGTATCGCAACAATATAGATTATATATAGATATGACTAGCCCACTGTAGGCAGGTCGTACCAATTTCAGACCTATATTTTTTTATAATTTGCTTACGCTAAAAGGGTTATGTTTTTTTTTCTGTATAATGTACAGTACCCTTATAGTGTTGGAACACTGCGCAGGCATTTTTTGTCGAACAGTAAGCAGCACCTGCAATGAAGTATTCCATCGGATGATTTACTTACTTTTCGAAAGAATAGGAGGATAGGAAAGAAGTTTTGTGCTTTTGTAGGGTTTTTTCTCCAAAGGTGGCGCCTAAATTGCTTAGGGAGATTTGTATTTATATGAGTATTCCATTAACAATCATGTCCCTGGCTGGGATTCGAACGCACGACCTGCCAGTTAGTGAATACACTACCATCGCACCATTGCCACCCGCAATATATAGGAGTAGGTTAGGTATAGAACGTCTAGCATCACACCGACATTTATATTTGTGTTGATTGAATTTATTTATGCAACTCGTTTGGAATCAGTCATTTTCACGTGACCCAAGAGTAAGACTGAAAACGCGAATTTTTAGATACTGTTATATGATTTTTTTAAAACAAACGTTTGAGAATCTGAGTATACAAATTTGTTCAAAATAGTAGATAATAATAATAGCAAAAATAAAATATCATTTTGCCTGTTTTTGAGAAATAACGGTTTTCTTATTGCCTAAGTATTAGAATCTATTTATTTTTAGAATTTGAGTATACAGATTTATTCTCAGTATAAATATTAGTTGAAGTATCAAATTTCTTTGAAATCACTTCAACCGCATTTCAGATATTGCCGGTTTTCCAAAGTAACATTAATCGAGCTTCTTGGGAAAAACTGAATGAAACAATTTCTGACACTCATGAATAAATAAAAAACAAATTAAAAAGTTATTTCAAAAATCCGAGTAGGTACCTACTTTAATTTGTTAAATATGGTACTGTTACCTGGGGTGCTAATTGTTTTGAAAATAATTTTTCCTGTTTTGAAGATATGTATAAGCATTATTGTGAGGTAAAGTTATTAGATTTTTTTGAGGAAAACAATGCCTACTTACTCTTATGGGTTAATTCACACTCACTCGTGAGTGGTGACAACACATATACCCCTGGTATAAATTTTTTTTAATTATGTTATGTCTATTAAAAAATCGATCAAAATCGTAAGAGCCGTTTTTGAAAAAATCAGTGTATGGATGGGTACAATGGGTACCTTGTCGCAGGAACCTTCAGCAGAGGGACAGATGAACGGAAATGCGAGACACACTTACGAGTACTCGTAATTGGACTTCTTTTTCGTTTTTTTATCATACCTCATACTTACCTTTAGTTTCAGCAAGAATAACTTTCTATCGATAGACTAAATAAATCATAACGCTCTGGGCCCGCTCAGCACCAATATGCGGCACTAAATAAACATAAGAACACTGAAATTAACGCTGAAAGCACTAAATTGGCAACGTGTGTTGCCTTGCTAAACTGCCTCCCTAAACTGCCTCGCTTAATTTTATGTTTGTAGACATTTTTGAATGGGAGCTAAAATTTAGCGCGAGCAGCATACTTTTCCTTTGCAAGAGTATCACTAAAATTGTAGGTTCTTCTTCTTCCAGTTCGCACAAGCAAGTGGTTGGAGAAGCTAGGTTTTAGGCCGTGTATGTGCCGTTAATGCCGAAAATGTATTTTATTTATTTATTACTAACGAACATCCGAAAAATTAACATTGTAAAATTTGAATTTTTAAAAAATAAGGAAATAAAACGAAATGAAATTATTATCTCAAAAACGAAATGAAAAAAGTTATCTCAGGCTAAAATAAAACGTGAATTTGATATTACACATGTTGTGGGAATAGCAAGAAGAACCGGCAGAACTGTGTCCAATTGGACACAGAGCATCCCCTTTACGATTTTAGACCCAGTCATTACAGTTGCCTCTAACTTCACACCTATTTAAATTAAAAGCCCGTTCCAATGAAAGTAAGAGTTTAATACATTTTTCAGTTTAATTATATGGTAACACCCAACCGTTTTCGTCAGCGGTTTTTTGGTTTTTAGGAAAATTTAAAGAATATTTCGAAGTTAACTACAATGTACCGCAAAGCCAAATATTTAATTTTAAGAGACTCTAAGCAACCAGCAGGAGTTTACCAGTTAAAAATATTAATCGGCATCCACTCTACTTTTCATAACCGGCGCTGACATAGAAACATAACGAAATAAACCAATGGATTTTTCAGAATGGGTTGGGTTTCGGTAGCACTTTACATTCTTACTTACCTTAAACGGAGGTTTGGCCTTCCTTGCCTTCGGCCAGTCGGCTGGAATCGAAGATCCTCTTGGCTGGAGTATTTTTGCCTAATCGCTTAACGTGGCCGAGCCAATGTAGTCGACGTGATTGACCTTTTTGAACTACATCCACATCTTGGTACAGCTCATAGAGTTCCCGGTTGTATCTTCTCCCCCACTCGCCCTCCTCGCACTCAGGACCAAATATCCAAATACTGTCACGCCCAAAAAATCAAAACGTCTCATCTGTCAGGTTGCATTTGCTTTGTTTGTGATGGATTTTGACACATAGTTTTTCTTGAAAATTCGTATCTAACATGTTGCGTTGTTATATATATACTACTAGCTGCACCTGCCCGGCTTTGCCCGTGCCCTAGAATTCTATTGGCCAATATGTTCGAGTAGACTTCCTTATAATTGTCTATAGCGGGTATCCGGCGTATGTTGCTGCGCCTAAAAAAAGAAGATCGATTTTGACCAAAGTTCACAGAAACACTCAGGCCAATACCGAAGATTGCCTGATTTGAGCTCAACCGGTGAAAGGGACTGCACGTTTTTCTCCGTATGGCTTAGGCCGCTCACACAACTTCGTTGTTCCGTTTAGGGTAGGTGCTTGTTGTCTGTCAGGCGCCTATGTCACCTTACTTCTGCGAATCAAACAACAAAGCGAAAATAAAAAACTTCAATTGAATCACTTTTCATTCAATTCCACACCGATTGTTATCAATGTTGGAAAAGCAACTTTCCGATGTCCGATTCACAAAAAAATGCAAAAAATTTCAATAAGAGTTATTTGAATAAAATATTGAACACACGATATCTCAAGAATGAAAGTGCGCACAAATTCCGCAATAAGCTTGAAACGTTCGTGTGGTCTCCCTTTTTCATATGCTTGTTCGGATAACAAAATAAGTGACGTCTGTACGGTCTCTGTATCTGCGTCGTAATTTACACGCATACGCACATATGCATGTGTATTCACTCAAATGCCCGTATCTCACACACCGATGCAGATATAGCCAAACATAACAACCCTCGTGCAGACGTCGCCTTTCATGGAAAAAAATTTCATTGGAATCGGTTAACGCGTTTGGCCAAACACCGGCAACAAACACAAATATGGATTGATTTTTATATATAGAAAATATTACACAAAAAAACTTTTTATTATTTCACTTAAATTTGTTTTTTTTTCAAAGCACATGATACCTACTAATGAAACACACAATGTATAAATACATTGTCAATTTTTTTTTCTTTTTTAAGAAACACATAATTTACACACCGATGCAGATACAGACATCGCACATACATAACATCCTTCGTATAGACGTCACCTTTCTTTAAAAAAAAATTTCATTGGAATCGGTTAACGCGTTTGGCCAAACACCGGCAACAAACGCAAATATGGATTGATTTTTATATACACATATATATAAATAGATATAGATATATTCTCATATCAATTTTAATTCACAAAAACTCACAAAATCGCAATGAAGAAATCCGAATCCGACAGCGCCACCAAACATGAAACAAAATTGGCTTCTCCATTGATCGATAATAGATGGCGTTACGTTGCGTGTCTATCTGACAGTTCAATTGTGATACGATATGTTACATTCAAATGTGATTCTTTATTTGGTTGTTGCCAAAATAAATAAATACAAAATGAAAAAAAAATAAAAATTTAAAAAAAATCGAAAAAAAACCTGTCGTAACACGCTGGGTGGTCAAAATAAGCCATTTTGAAATTTAGATTTTTTTTTCTTCTAAAACCCGTGCTGAGAAAATACCTTTCCAACAAAGTATAAATCATCAAAATCGGTTCGGCCAATCTCGAGTTATGCGGTTACATCGCTTCGGACACCTTCTTTTATACATATACATAGATATAATTCGCTTTTTGAATTGCTCCCCGAAAAATATGTCACGAAGCTTTAATTTTGTAAACGGGCTTAAGTACTATGAATATTTTGTTCTGTTGTACGTATATCTATAACTGTGTAATCGATATAACACCCTTTACGAAATCGCTGTTAGTTTGTCAAAATAGCTTTTGATTGAACCTTTAATTATGATTAATTGATACTTGCAATACGTCATCTGACAATAAACAAAGCAAAGATTGAAAACGTTAAATGTAAATTTCTGTTCATGAACGCTTACCCCCCCCCCCCCCCCCCAAACGATTTTTTGAAAATTATTAAAGACATTCATTGTGCTAAACAATTTAAGCTCTGTCTAAGGCAAGTTTCGTGAGTAAAGGCCCAAACAGTAGCTATCCAAAAGTAACCGTCTTATATTAATATGTTTTGTATATTCGACATTGCCGGTGATTTAATGTTAATCCTCATAATTTTGGGAAAATTTTAATCAGCCCACGAAATGGCTTTCTAATTTAACTCACCAACAAAATCAACGTATTTGCGAACTTTTAACCTCGCCTGCCATCCGTTACAAATGCAACGAATTGTGCCCACACAAAAAAGTGTGTTACTTTTTTGTATTCATATGAATTGAAACTTGTTCAATTAGTTAAAGCCCACGGGCGATAAATAGATTAATCGCAATTGTACTTACATCACATGGAGCCCTCACAAAATCGTTTCATTGTATGTATCTTTTGAACTATCGTGCATCGTCATCATGTGTGAATTATTGTAAGTACAACAACATGTGCCATTAGGTAGTTTCTATTACAACAAAATGACATCATTCAAGCTCTTTTCTACAATATTTGAGCTTTCATCTGCAAAATTTAAAATTTTTAAAGTACGCGACTGAGTTGTACATTTTTGATCATAATTATTATTTTTTGTTACAAAAATTAGGAGCTTTTCGTTTTGCATTGTGAACAAAATTTGTTTTTTGATAAAATTATGTATCTACAGATGTGTTTGAAATGTTGCTAGTTTGAAAGATGGTAGTTACCACATGAAATTGAAGGACCTTATACTTAGAAAGCCTATTCGTGTTAAGATATAATAAACTCGTAGAATGTCTTGCAAGTTCTTCAAGTGCAAGGAATTTAAAATTTAAACGGATGTCCGGTGATGTTCCTTAAAAATATTTACTGTGCTTTGCATAAAGTGCCGACATTCTATACTAGACTAGATAGATTGTTTAAAGAGCTGGGACTTAGTGCCCTTACCGCGGCCACACTGGGCCTATTGCAATGTCCTCGCTTTGGAGCTCCCTTATGAGGCCGGATTTCTTGATGAATTCGGCTTAGTCTTTGGGTGAGCTGACAGTTAAGTCAGCTGTTATAGGTTCGGCTTTTCCGATGCGCAGACGTATTTTTGTTAGGCAGTCACAGTGGCATTTAATTTGCTATGCTGTTTCTTCTTCATTGCACATTCGACAGATATTGTCTTCAGCAAGTCCCATGGCCAGAAAGTGTTTTTTGACTCTACAGTGCCTCGTCAGGAATCCGGTGACTGTATGTATCTGCCATCTGAGTAGTTGTAGGAGTTGCTTTGTTATTTTGATGGATGGGGTTGGCAGAAATTGTTTCGCTTCTCTTTCACCTTCAGTGTTTTTCCAGTAATGAATTGTTCTTTTTTTTCCCCAACCATTTTTAATTTAGCTTTTGGCAAAGTTGATAGCTACACCACCGAATGGTCTTGGCATCATGAATGGTGTTGCAAATCCTTTCCTGGCAAGCTCGTCTGCTTTTTGATTGCCGTCAAAGACGCTATGGACAGGCACCCAGATCAGGTATTGGTGCTGCCTAATGTCTTCCGTAGCTTGAGGCAGTCCCAGATTAGTTTTGCGGTGATTACAAAGGTGGTAATATCAAGCAGTACCGCTCTGCTGTCAGAGAGGATGTAAATAAACTTGTTGGCAATGTTTCTGTTTAGATTCTCCCTGATGCATAATTTTATTCGCTTGGGCGAACTGTTGGATATCCTATTCTTATTCCTATCCCTCATAAGTGGACGTGACAAAAGTCTAAGTATGATTGAATTGTTAAGAACGCTGTACATATTCTGTTATATAACATTTAAAAGATTTTATCAAACAAAAACGAAGCTTTTGTAAAAAAAACGTTCCCTAGCTCAAACTTTGGTTTTTCAATAAAATTATTTTATTTAATTGTGGGCGTGCCAGTAAGCGGATTTAAAAAAAATTAACACATGAGCATAGAGGACCCCTAGAGAGTATATATTATAAATTTCAGCTCCCTAGCTCAATCTTTTGATTTTCAAAAAAAGTTTTTTTTGTAAATTGTGGGCGTGTCAGTAGGCGGATTTTGAAAATATTTACATATGAGCATAAAGGGCCCCATAGAGAGTATATATTATAAATTTCAGCTCCCTAGCTCAAACTTTGGATTTTCAAAAAAAAAAAAATTTTAAATTGTGGGCGTGTCAGTAGGCGGATTTTGAAAATATTTACACATGAGCTTAAAGAGCCCCTAGAGAGTATATATTATACACTTCAGCTCCCTAGCTCAAATTTTGGTTTTTCAATAAAATTGTTTTATTTTTTTTGTGGGCGTTTAGTGGGCGGATTTTGAAAATTTTATATCCCGAGCAGTTTTAGGAGTCATAGATTATATATAAACAATTTCAGCTTTCTAGCTCAAAATTCGATTTTTTCCAAAATTTTGTTTTTTTTTAGTTTGTGGGCGTGTCTGTGGGCGGATTTAAAAAATTCGTAAACCTGATTATTTTGGGACCCTAGAGAGTATATGGTTAAAATTTCAGCTCTCTAGGCCCAGTTTAAAGGCCTAATTTTTGCCGACGGACGGACATGGCTAGATCGACATTACTATCGATGCTGATCATAAATATAGTAACTTTTAGGGTCTACGGGCAATATTAAGGTATGTTACAGACTATGCGTCAAAATTAATATACCCTTAGAA
Source organism: Portevinia maculata (assembly GCA_949715645.1). Taxonomy (NCBI): domain Eukaryota; kingdom Metazoa; phylum Arthropoda; class Insecta; order Diptera; family Syrphidae; genus Portevinia; species Portevinia maculata. Next base: position 362,996,268 of record OX454525.1, on the reverse strand, counting down.
TAGGTTATAAACAGAGTTGCTTTTCTCCATACTCGCAGATAGAGAGGTCTTATTGGTTGCTCCGTATACTCCTGTCCCAACTCTTTCATCTGTTTTGGATCCATCCTTGTATGATACGAGTGAGCCTTTAACAAATGTAGGCGTATACGCTCCCAGTTCTCGCTACCTTGAAGTTGTGGTTGAAGTTGTACCTTTTCAGACAGTTGTCTTTAAAGCTTATTCCTAGTAATTCATTCCTATCGAGTTCGTGAACCAGGCCTGAGTGGATTAGTTTGAGATGAGCGTTTAGGCATTTGCCATTGCTTCCTTCTGTATGTTTATATGAAAAGGGAGAACGTTCAGTAGAACTTCTACTGCGGTAGGTGCTTTTCTCATTGCGCCCGATGTACACACACAGGTTAGTCGTTGCAATTTGTTGAGCTTTGTCTGTGTAGACTTTTTTTTGTTGTTTTTTTGCTACCATCAGGAGGCTGCATATGAATACATAAACAGTGTCATACCCCTGTTTTTACCCTGTAATCTTTTGCAGGTAAATTGCGAGATTCTTGCTCTATCTATGGTCTTTTTAATATTAGAGTTCCAAGTGAGTTTTTGGTCGATGGTAACACCCAGATATTTCACTTCACTTGCAAACTCTATCTTTTCACCAAATAGTGTTGGATTTATTAGTTTCTCTTTTAGTGAATAATATGGTACTTTTACTAGGGTAAACATTTAGGCCAACTTTTTTGCACAAGTCACCAACGATTTTCAGAACTCTCTGGAGGCGATCTGAGAGCGTTTCTTCAAATTTGCATCTGACTAGGATGGCGATGTCGTCGGCATACCCTTGAACATAGTAACCAACCAAGTTGAAGATTTTCTGATCACGGAGGTAAGGCTGAAGAGCGTGGGTGGTTGATTTTGCTGCCTGATACGCATATTGATATTTATCTCTCTCTCTCTCTCTCTCAGGTCTGTACAGGCATTTTTACATGGTTTTGAGTAAGATGCAGGGAAGACTTATCGGTCGATAGGGTCTGCTACCTTCTTTGGGGATATATCTGACCATCACTTCGCTCCAACGCTTTGGAATGTAACCCCACGCATAACTAGCCCTGAATATTTTAACTAGAGGGGATATGAAGAACGGGTAGCCTTTTGGAGTAACGCCGGGAAAATTCCATCGCCTCCGAGGGCTTTGTATGGCTGGAATGAGCTTATATCCCATTTAATTTTTTCCTCTTATAATATATCCGTTTCCCTCTTCTAATCCTCTCTGAAGGGACTATTGATTCTGACCTGGAGGGGAATTTCAGAGATCAATATAGTAATGGTTGATGATGGAAAAGGATTTTTGGTTAAGAGATTAAGCGTCTGGGGCCCGTCTTCGACAAAGGAGCCATCTGCACTGTGTAACAGTCCTATATGGTAAGTGTGCTGCTTTGATAGAATTTTGTGTAGACGTGCCCCGCTGCGGGCTTCTCATATATCTTGGCAGAACGTTTTCCACGCGTCTGTCTTTGCTCCTCTAATCTAAAGATTGTATTTGGTGAGGCTTTCTTTGTTCATTTCCCATTCTCCTTCTCTTTTTGCCTATTGAAACGTTTCATATTCTCAGCAAGTTTTTAAGACCACAAGGGTGTAATTGAACCACCAATTTATAGAAGGGAATAAATCCATTCGACATTTTTTTTCAGGAGACGAAACAAATTTAATATCTTTTATAATTTTCATTTCCTGGATTTTTTACCTATGGATGATTTAAAGAGCAATATGATTTGAATCATATGCAAAAGACATTTTGTTCCTATCTGCTCCTTGTAGCCAGATATACCGTGTTAAAAAGCTTGGATTTATTTCCTTCTTACAACTGAAAATTTGAAATTAAAAAAAAAAAGATCGGAAAATAATTTTTTTTTCATTCAAAAAAAGTGTTCAAACTTAAAAAACAACATTTGTTATGACATTTTTTAGTCGTTTTCCTCTTCAGCAGCTTCACTGGCTGTAGTAGGCCAGGTCAATATGTGCAGGTAGAACTGCTTCTTATCCTCTTCTATAATATTTGACGATTTTTCGAATGTCTTCCATTTTTTTTGTGATTTGTGGGGATTTTATCCGAATAAGCTTTTTCGGTTGGTATTTCTGGGGTAACGTTGCTTTTCTGGAGCAAAAAAAATATTTTGCACAAGTCCATCTATGTACTCAGAGGCCTTCATGTATCCTTTATGATCTGAAGAGTATATTAAATGCCTATACTTAGAGATCGTGTACATAGCGTTTTTATTAATAGATTTAAAAGTTTTCTTGTAAAAGGTTGGCCATGAATTTCCTTTAGAGGGAATGATTTTATATGGTTATTTAGTGTAATAAGTGCATCTTGAGGCAAAGTAGGATGATGGTCATGTCTCCCACGCTGATCTACAGGCAGCTTACCTTCAGCAACTAGTGATGCGAACCGGAAAATTGATTTGACTGATATAGCGTACAATATAGAAAAAGCTTGTTTGCAAACTCTTATTCTTTCATTTGAAACCAAGACGTTATAATAAAATGCGTTGTCTCTTTTTTCGGGTTTTCGCTCATTAAACGTCTTCGAGCTATTGGTAAACAATCTATAAGCCCCATTAAATATGTATCCTGCTCGTTCTTGGGCCGACCATTGTACACGCTATCGAACATTTCTTTTTTTTGCAGTAGGTCAAAATTAAATTTGTACTGCACTTTAGCTTACAAGTACAATCCCGCCTTGTGTTTGACCTCGCTTCTATATCCCTTCCAGTGGAATTACTTTTGTAAGGCTTGCCACGCAAACGTTAATTTTTTTTGTATTTCACTTTTATATAAATGTTATTTCTTACCCCTCTTTTCTTCTTTCTAATAGGTCGTATAGATCCACGTTGCTAGATTCCGACTCACTAGACATTTTTTCTTTAAAAGCAGACAAACTTTTCCAAATTACTGTTAAAAACCGTTATTCACAGAGCTGTTAAGGAACTAACACAACTGAACGACTGCTTACACGCGCTCAAAACTTTACACTTGGTCCACACAACTTAGCTATCTGAGAATAGAATCGAAACTGAATAAATGTAGGTATTATGCAACTTAAAAGTTAAAAAAAAAATAGTTCTAAGAAGGAAATTAATCCAGGATTTGTTTCTTTCTTAAGGCTTATGCTTTATAAAATCAAGTATATCTCGATAGTGAAAGTGGTTTTTGTGGCATTCTTAGGCTTATTTATTACAGGTTTATTACAGAAGACATTTGCATCAAAAAGTTATTTTTGGAAATTGTGTCATTTATTCCCTTCATGAAATTGGTGGTTCAATTCTATTGCCGGATTTGCTTTTGTTTTGTACCTCAAGCATTAACCCTAATAGCGCTCTCTATGTATCAGAATCGGAATCGTCTCGTCATCTGCTGCAGTATCGTTTTCTATCACAAGAGAAAATTATGCATATATGTATTTGTGTGCGGCCTTCGATGGGCCCCCTTCCGCTACCACAGAGCAGAGTTACGATCAGGAACAATCGTTTTTGAATATGTTCGCATTTGGTATAATAAAATATGTTAAACGATCCCTTTAATTCTGATCGTAACTTCACAAGTAAAGTCAAAAACCAAAAGGTTGCAGCCCCTTCTCATCCACTTTGATGAGCCACCATGCTGAATTTCAAGTTTCTAGGTCTAATGGCTTAGACTGGTCCGTGATTATGAAATTCAAATTTGTTTTAATTGTGTAAGATATACACACTTCACTGAAGAAAAAATGCGGTTTTCCCCCCATCAATGAGGAATGATATCGACTTATTGTAATTTTAGCTAATCATAAGTCATTCAGAATTTAAATGAAGCCAACACAAGCCCTTTATTTTAAGTTGAAGTTATCATATAATGTCTTTCCATTTTTAATCAAATAATTTACATACATATTTAACTACATAATTGTTTTAAAGACAAGAATAATTTAAAACTAATTATGCTGGTGCTCCAGTTATCCGTCCCAATGATTCGCACGCATAAACATTTTTATTAGAAGATCCGTCAGCACGCATCCAAACAATACAGACTAATAGTACATATTATCTACTCGCACCTACTTGACACCCGGCGAACCTAACAAAAAAAAACACCAAAAACTTATTTCTCACGCACAATCGATGCGCTTTTTATGTGTTTTGGTTGTTCTACGCACACCTACATTTAGTAGAAATGCGTGTACAAAAATGTATCTATAAAACCAATGTCTACCTCACTAGGCCATTATATACAGTTTGCAAAGCGGGAGTTCAACGACCGCACGCTTTTGCTGTATTTCCCCCTCTCCACCCAGTCGTTCTTCGAAACGTAGGAATGAAGAAGAGCGAAAATAATAGATATTATTAAATTACTGCTTAATATTTTCTGGTTATGAATGTGTTTCTTACTCGCTTGTTCTCTTTGCTCTTGGTTTTTTTTCTCAACTTATCAATTGTGCGTGCGTGCGTGCGTGCGTGCGTGCACCTGCTTTCGGTAATATGGCAACCCCATTTTCGTCTGAACTTTTAACATTTTAGTTGTTTGCAGCGTTGCCAGACGCTCAACAATTTCTCCCCCAGACAAATTTTAAAAACCACCAAAATAAGTCATTTTAAAAATATATAAATATATAAAATAAATCACAAACCGCTCGGCGAATTTTGATGGAATTTTGTGTGTGTGTTCTTCAAGATAGGTTTATTTACGGTACACAGCGGTGTTGGAAAATAACAATATGTAAAAATTTGAATAAAAAAAACAAAAAAAACACTGAAATTGTGCCAAAAATTAATAAATGTTATTTAATATTATACATTACATATATGTATGTGTATATATTTTACGTCTATTGTCGTGTAGCAGAAACTGTTGCTTGCCTTTCTTCATATAGCTTGGGTTCGACTTGCAAGAATTCATTAACTAAGCAGATAGATAACCTATCAATTTTTTAAGACATGCAATTAGGCTTCACGTCGATTTTGCGTTAATGAACACCCTGGCAGCAGCTCTGCATACCAATGCTTAGTTAAGCATAAAAGCAATCCGTAATTGATAGGCGATAGCCGCGAACGGATTGAACAGCGTGATGAATTGCTTGCCAAAACCTACTGACGAGCAGAGGATGAGTTCGTCACTTCGTTAGTTTTTTGTAGTTTTAGGTACATTTAGGTAGAATTCAAAGGGCTATGGATGGACGCATGTTAAGATTCCAAAGGGTAGAAAGGCATCAAACTTCAACTCAAGTGATATTGCTTATTCGCTTTAACCCGCAAAGCGGGGCACCGATACACTGTTTTAAATCTATCTAGTTCGCAACAAAATGCTATCAACTGTTTCGCTATTCAGCCTTAACTATGTTGAAGATGAAAAAAGCCCTTTCAATACTTGCATTGGAAAAATGGAAGCAATTGAAGTGTTGTTTACCAGTTTTCCTATATGGTTAAACTTACTCAAACCAGCAGCATCCGGTTTGTTGTACCTAGACTTCATTCCAGAAAATCTATTCGTACTTTAACTACACCTTAAATTAAATTCCACTCTTGAATGGCACAATCTGGGGCTTTACAAATGCGTCGAAAATGCCAAACCAGACCGTGGATATCTGGTTTAATTTGAGCTTTTGTAATTTCTGGAGAAAAAATAGATTTGAGTGTTCACATACAAGTCGTGATATTCAATTGAGACAGTGCAAAAATTAATTCATTTCAGAAAATTTTGCTTGAAAAAAATTCCCTAGATTTCCACCTAGACAAATTCTCCCCCAAACTCTTCCGTCACTTAAAAATGTCCCTATATGTATAAGGGGGGAAAACCCCACACTGGCAACCAATCTTTAATCGCTCGATATTGTAGGTACACGTGTTTTATTTGTTTGTTTGTGCACATTAGTTTTGTTGCGAAATCGGGGTTACGTATGGTACTCCAGTTCAAGCAGTGTGTGACTGTGTAGTATAAATATTTTTATTTTTGTAAAATTTCGCTTTTGGGCCAAACAAACAGATGTAGCTTTTGGTGAATCTTGGTTAGTTTGCACTTTTTGTTTAATGAAAGTGAACTTGCTCTTTTGCAACCGGTTCAAATTAAATACAGATTGATGTCGTGACTTAATGACACTATAAAATTAAGATTCATGCTCACATTTTTTATAAAGTATTACAAGTATCTACTTGTACGTATATTTGCAAATTCATCACTGTTTTCAATTTTTTATTAATTGTTTAATGTGCATAGTTAGAATGAATACTTGCTGTTGCTCACAAAATAAAGAATTTATTTATTTTTTTGTGTTTTTATTTAATTAAAATTATAAATTTGAACGCATGCGCACCATGGCGAACTTATCCCGTTGTTTTTGTTTACAATTTAATTTAACGCACACTTGTGAATACTCGTTTTCGCGCATGATTAAATTTATAACTTAACTTAACCTAACAAAAAGTTTGGGCATTCGTGGGAGAGTTAAATAAGAGAGGTCATATTGAGGTGCATTTAATTTCAATGCGCATAGGACTAAGATATTTCGTTACTTTTTATTACTAATCAGTTTTAAGTTCGGAATAAAAAACAAATAGATTCATGAGCAAAAATTTCGAAAAGCCATAGGCTTAAATATTTTATAAATACCAAAAAAGAAAAATAACACCAATTTGTCCAAAGATAAGACGTGCGAGTGAGTGCTCTCCTGAATGGAATGAGAACGATACAAAGGAGAATTTCCTTTTTTGGCAAAGGCTATCGATGTCGCTCTTCAAATTGATTCAGAATACACACAAAAGTATTTGATTTGGTATCTGTCACATCGGGGCTGGGAGTAAGTTAAATATTTACCTTCCCTTACTTTAACAATTTGCTTTATTTGGCTGAATGAAATTCAAATTGAATTTTCCTTTTAAGATACGACTGCTGAACAGTCTTTGAGTATGACCTGTTGAAGCAGATAATTGGCTGTTAAAAACAAACACATCACCGATTACCAGTTTGGATTAGTCACATAAGCTAGATTTGATGAAGGAAAGCATAATAGTTGATTTCATAAAAAGCGCGCGTTCAAATGGTTAAGCCTACCCTGTTGGGGAATTAAATTAATTTTTCTTATATTTTTCGACTGCAGTACTTTAATTGCAAAATAACATGATAACTCTGGTCTTTAGCTAGCAATGAAATTTATTGGTGCGCTTAAATTAACCTCCGTTTAACCCTTATGTTACCCTTACCATACCGAGTTCGCCGTTACTAATTAGTTTTCAAAGTATCATTACGTTGGTTATATTTCATATTTTTCCTTGAGCTTTCTTGACATCGTATAATTAGTTATTAGCATCAATAAAAAACAATTTTAAAAAAATAAAAACTATGAAGAGGACCTTTTTTATATATGTAAAAAGGCCACCCTGGCCAAAAGAGTAACGCGATACTCGCATTTACGAATACGATAGGAACATTTTTCTTTTTGGAGAATACTCTTTATTATAATTTATGTTAATTCATTATTTAAAGTTTAAAAAAAAATGTTTTAATGGATTATGCGAAATAATTTTTATAGTTCTTAAAGATTATTATGGGCTTGGTATAGTTCCGACATATTATTATGGGTTTATGTCTGCCCCTCTCTGTCTATCAGTTTGCGAGTCTATGTGCAGACTGCCGCTGAGTGTCCGTTTCTGTCTCTTGCTTGTGTATGGGTGGGGTGGTATTTGTCTGTGATTTGTGCCTGGTATCCCGCCCGTTCTTCTTCACAAGCTGCCAGCATCTGTGTATGGGCTCCTCACCTATCGCTGCGTGCGTATGTATGTGCGTATGTTCGTCTGGCCTTGCGACTGTGCCTGTGGTGGCTCTGGGCCCGCTCGCATTCACTGTGCTATTTCTCATGATTTCCACGCTGTATCATTCCTCCCGGTGGAGCAGCTGCATCATGCTTGTGATGACGCTACATTACAGGCTTCGTTCGTCGTCAGCATGAATACTATATATGGCTACCCTCGGTGTAAATTGCCTGCCAAATTCTCCTCGCGGAAATTTGCCATCGTAAGCATACGTCATTCTGTCAAAGCGTAATTAGCATTCCGTATGTTGTCTTTGCAAATGGGAAGTACATCCACATGTTTGTATTTGTAAAGGTACTCACGAAAACATCCATGCCCCGACAAGAACTGTGTCAGGTGAAAGTTTCCTTCTCCATATTTTCTACTTGTCCGTATGTTTTTTTTGTAATAAACACGCACTAAAGGGGGGTTGGGACCCTTATAATGTATTAGCTACACAGCGCGGGCGTTAAGGAAATTAGGGGGAGAAGAAAAGGAGAGATGCCGATGCACATTTGTTTTGAATGTTTGTAGGTTATAATGTGAAGGAAAAACAATGCGTGGAAGAGTGTTCCACATTCGTGTTGTACGGCTGAGGAAAGATTCTTTGAACTTCACTGTACGTCGGAATACAGGCTGGAGGGTGAACTGATGAGCATTCCTTGCATGGCGGGTATTGCAGTTAAAATGTTCAAGGGGAGGAATGCAACTGGCTATTTCGTTTGAGTGGATCGGCGTATGCGTCCATCTTCCTATGGGTGCATTGCCTCATTAATAGTGCTTCAGGCTTCCGGTTGGTTCCCGCTTAGAGCCGTGGACTTTTTTATTTCATGATCGATGTGCATTTGACAAGAGATAATACTTATCGCCTCCCCTGCCAGGGTTCTGAAGGCGCAGCATACTCTAAGCCATGCTATTCTATGTTCTGAGTCTATCCACTTCATTTACGTTTTACGGCCCGTCGCTGGTGCCCTTATGGGGGACGCGCACATCAGCATTGACTTGCTCACCGTAACTAGTAGGCTTCTGATTGCCCCCAGGCAGGGGGCCACTACCCTCTATAGTGCAGACAGCTCAATTGAAATACCGGTGGTTAATAAACGCATTGTTTCAGATACCTTTTTTTATGAAATTCCATTCCCAAAATTAGCGGCTGATACCAGGGGTGTATACTTGTATGGTAACATTTGGATTGAAGTGATTTGAAAAATACTACACGAATCTCATACACTTTTGGATGTACAGATCTGCTGATTTTAATCGGCCATATCTACCCTCATTTTGTATAAAAGCTGATTTTGTATTCGAAAAATAAAACGTTCCTAATATGCATTATTTTGTTTGCTCAAAAAACGAAGTGTGTTCGAACGCTTTATTGTGCAATTTTATAATCTAATAGACTAATCATCAAAGTTTATTCTAAAGTTCAAATTTTGATATTTTCGTTACTGTTAGTTTCTCTATTTTTTTCCATTTAGTAGGCATTAATTAAAGTTTCAAGTATCAACTATCACGTTATCAACACGTGAGGTTCATAGCTAGTCTTATTTATTTTTGCTAATTCGCCATGATAAGTCGACAGAAACTTTGCATTTCTTTGTTTTATAAATACACGCGAAAAAGATTACACTGCAATTTCAGGTCAATGGAAACTTTTAGGCATTATATATGCCCTCATAATATCCCCTGAAAATTTTTCGTTTGAAAGCTAAAGTTAACATGAACATTACGCATTCAACGAGTATCGATGAATTCGCTTTAATATATTTATTTTAGCTGAGCTTAAGGCCAGAACTAGTGGCTGGTCTCCAGTCTTCCAAACAAGAGAAATTAACAAAAAAACAACCGCAATTGATCACCATTTTGAAAATACTGTTCACGAGAACTGCATTTTTATATGCAAATTTGTAAGTAAATCTCAAACCCATCCTATGGAATTGAAGTGCATGATGTTATTGAACCTTTATCTGAAATTTTTCAGAGGTTATTATTATAGAGCGATGTCTGGCTTTGGCCAGTGCCGGACAACGGCAAGAAAATTGAAATGAAGTTTTACTCATGTGTCTAGTGAGTCTAGAGTGAAGCCATGTCTGGACAGATCGTCGGCTCTTCATTCTGCTCTATGTTCTTATTTTCGGCCAATTGCAATTCCAGCTGCTATTTAAACTCTGCTTAGTTTTGTATGCGATAGTTTAGCAGTTAAAAAAAAACGAAACAAGAGCTCACATCGTTATTGGTTTCCGAGCTTCCTTGAAAATGGTATTTCTTACCTTCAGCATTCTATAAGCAGGGTGCCTGTATTTTGACCGTATCGTAGCTACGCATTATATTGACGGACTCTCTATCAATCCTTGCAGAACCGTTCTAGCGCCGCTCACAAGAGTTAGAGTTTTTAATTTTGATATATTATCACCAACAGTAGGCATCACATTAAGTGGGTGACAACGGTGCGGTAGTAGTGTATTCGCTTAGTGATTGGAAGGTCGTGCGTTCAACAACGTCCAAATGTATTACTTTATTTCGAATATATGTAAAACTTGATCCAAGCAACTTAGACAACACCCTTGGAGAAAAACCATACAACTGCACCAAAATACTTCTTTCCTATCTCTCTATTCTTGTGAAAGCAAGTGGCACCGAAAAGCACGCAATGAAATATGTCATTGCTAGGTGCTTCTTGCTATTCACAAATGCTAGCGCTGTGTTCATAGCACAATAAGGGTACTGTAACACTTACGGTAAAACCCCTTTAGCGTAAGCAAATTATATAAAAAAAAAAAAAACAATCACATTAAGCAACTCCAGTGAGGTCAGATATCTTTAATCGCGGGCATAAAGTGATGATTCTGGCTGTGTATCGTCTGGTGGCCGAAAGTTATTGAACGGACAATGTTAACCAAGCTCCAGAAGCTACAGCGGATTAACTGTCTCAGCCTAACAGACGTGAGGCTATTATTGCAATTATCACCCTTACAAATCTTTACAAAGAAGTCCACCAACAAAAACTTAACCCAACTTTGGACCCAACACAAAAGTCCCAGTGCCCATGAGAAGGTGTCCCACCGTCTTCCAAGCAGAAATCCAATGGCGCCAGAATACACATATCCTCGGATAGTCAAGCTGTACTTCAAGCCTGTCGTCCAGTTCAATAGATTTAATGACAGTCAAGTGCCGCAACGAAGCATTGCAATTCCTAGCCGGACACACCTAGGTTAAACTTGGATGAATACCTGTCCACCGGGGATTTGAAGACAACAAATCTGCGGATGAACTAGCTGAACTGGCTCAGAACTCGCGTCCAGGAACTTATTGCAGCGTCAATTGGACTACCGCAACTGCTCTAAGACTGCTTCATAATTGGGAAAATGTTCCAGATCTCAGACGATCCAAAAGTTGGTTACCCTTGGATGACCTTCAGATGTCGAAGGTTATTATTGTAATTGGACATCACTATCGATCGTGCTAGGTTGGGTTAGGTTTTATTTTTAACATTATTACGAAGGATAACTGCCGTTCATCGAATTAGTTTCGCAACTTTTAATATAGTTTATTTTTTATCCAAATGCCGAGACTAGTGAAATATGGCATTAATGTAAAGAACTGTTTTTTTATACAGGGTGTCCCTTGATTCGTTGGCAATATTTTAGGGCATGATTTATGGATATATTCTAAGAAAAAAATTGTTCTACAGTAAGGGCCTATCTCTAATTATACCCTATTCTAAGGGTATATTAATTTTGACGAATAGTTTGTAACATACCTTAATATTGCCCGTAGACCCCTAAAAGTTACTACGAGTATATTTATGATCAGCATCGATAGTTATGTCGATCTAGCCATGTCCGTCCGTCCGTCCGTCGGCAAATATTAGGCCTTTAAACTGGGCCTAGAGAGCTGAAATTTTAACCATATACTCTCTAGGGTCCCGAAATAATCAAGTTTACGAATTTTTGAAAACCGCCCACAGACACGCCCACAAACTCAAAAAAACAAAATTTTGGAAAAAGCCAAATTTTGAGCTAGAAAGCTTAATATTTTTTTATATGATCTATGACTCCTAAAACTGTTCGGGATATAAAATTTTCAAAATCCGCCCACTGGCACGCCCACAAATAAATAAAACAATTTTATTGAAAAACCAAAATTTGAGCTAGGGAGCTGAAATTTATAATATATACTCTCTAGGGGCCCTTTAAGCTCATGTGTAAATATTTTCAAAATCCGCCCACTGACACCCAGAATTTAAAAAAAAAGCTTTTTTTGAAAATTCAAAGTTTGAGCTAGGGAGCGGAAATCTATAATATATACTCTCTAGGGGGCCTTTATGCTCATGTGTTAATTTTTTTTAAATCCGCCTTCTGACACACCCACAATTAAATAAAACAATTTTATTGAAACACCCAAGTTTGAGCTAGGGAGCGTTTTTTTCGATAAAATCCTTTAAATGTTATATAACAGAATATGTAGAGCGTTGTTAACAATTCAACCATACTTAGACTTTTGTCACGCCCACTTATGAGGGATAGGAATAAGAATAGGGTATCCAACAGTTCGCCCAAGCGGCCTGTAGCCCGTCCCTATGTTTTTTATATCATTTATTGAGGATTTAAGAAAAGGCTTACTTGGGTGTACCCTGACCCATGTTAACGGTAATTGCGCTGTTAGTACTAATGATAGAAATTTCGTTTAGGCCTCTATTTTTAGAAGAAATATTAGCCGTTGTAATTGCATTTAAATAAATTTTATATCTTAACTCAGTCTTAAGATATCCAATTTTTAACCTGTTCCATTTTTCCTGCCCATGCAAATTTTTTGACTTTCGGTTCAATTTTCTCCAGAATATGCGTAATAAACATAACGTTTTAATATTTTTTTTGAATGAAGGTAACAATAATAAAAATAAAAGCTTACGACAAGTTTGTAGAAAACCCCATAGATTTGATGATACTCGTACTTATGAAAACATGGAACAGGTAAAAATGGAGAAAAAAGGTTTTATTGCTTTAAGTTGCAAAAGTTATGAATGAAAACGATTTTTTTCGATTTAGGTAATCTTTGTTTTAATGTGTGTACTTTAACAGGAAAAATCCATAGATTTTATGATACTTAGGAAATCCTGCAGCAGGTAAAAAAAGGGGTTTCTGATGTTGTACCTACATTTCTAACAACAATTGACAATAAGAGCGGTTTTCCGTTGGTTTATTTGAGTACCTTTCAGGACTTACCTAAAAAAAAATGGTATAAAAGATTTAAAATCAAAATTAATTCATCAGTTTAATCTTTAACGCCAAGGCAAGCCGTTAGTTGATAAGAAAGTTTTTTTTTAAAATGTCTTCATTTACAAACGAAGAATACGCAGACATTATTTACGTTTTTGGGCTGTGCAATGGAATTTCAAATAGTAAGCGACAAAGATACCATGAACTTTATCCAAACCGACGACTTCCTAGTAGAAATGTATTTGGAAATACAATGCATATCGAAGGCTTCGAAAAACGGGATCAGTTTCAAATACACGACCTAACGCGGGAGCTCCACAAGTAAGAAGAACTTCGATTGATCAGAAAATTTTTGAAGCTGTTACAAATGAGCCATCAATCAGCATCAGATGCTTAGCTTTGCAATTCAATGTTTCCAGACATAAAATTTCTGATGTCCTGCATGGAGAAAATCTGTAATCGTGCAAAAAATCCTTTTTTTTAATTTTATCTGTTCCAAGTTTTCCCAAGTATCATAAAATCTATGGGTTTTTCTACAAACTTGTCGTAAGCTTTTATTTTTATTTTTGTTACCTTCATTAAAAAAAAATATTAAAACGTTATGTTTGTTACGCATTTTCTAGAGAAAATTGAACCGAAAGTCAAAAAATTAGCATGGGCAGGAAAAATGGAACAGGTTAAAAATTGGATATCTTAAGACTGAGTTAAGATATACAATTTATTTAAATGCAATTACAACGGCTAATATTTCTTCTAAAAATGGAGGCCTAAACGAAATTTCTCTCATTAGTACTAACAGCGCAATTACCGTTAACATGGATCAGGGTACACCCAAGTAAGCCTTTTCTTAATTCCTCAATAAATGATATAAAAATTGGAGATAGGCCCTTACTCTAGAACAATTTTTTCCTTAGAATATACCCATAAATCATGCCCAAAAATATTGCTAACGAATTAAGGGACACCCTGTATATTAAAATGTCACCAAACCTTTTTTAGATTTTTTTTTCTTAGATAAGATTTTTTATTACTTTTCAAACAAGTGGAATTACATACATTGTGTTATTCATAAATTAAAATTTACTGCGTATAAACATTCCAACCTTGTGAAACATACTTCAAACTAACTTTTCTTTAATTAAATCTTTAAAATGAGATGCTCAGTCATAATTGCTCTATTGGAACTTAAAATGTTCCTTGCAAATGCCATTTATTCACAAGCTTTTCTTTTCAGTTTGGCTAACTAAAGTCTGCACTTTATCTAAACGTCTATTATCTATCTAAACTCCTCATCATTTTCATCGAACCCCTAATCATCCTCATTTTCATCGAATTACGAAGGGGTATTTCAAATACTGATATCCGAATTGTTGTATATTAAACATATTTGCTTTTATCATTTCATTGGATAATAGTACACGCTAGTGGCTTGCTTTTTGGCAAAATCACTTAAAAGGAATTTGTTTGTTTTGAATTGATTTGATTCGATTCAATTCCACGAATTGTTAGAAACTTGCACACATCAAACACAGGCAATAGTTTCGTTTTATATTATGTTGGCGCTTACTAGGCACATGACTTACCTACATCCTTTTACGAACAAACAACCAACCCTACCCACCACAACTCTACTCGATGTGACAGTCAATGGCTTTGAGTGGTTTTTGGCGGATCTAAGCACACATTCTCCCTTCCCAATGTCGCACTATATCCGGGTTGCTTTGCGGGCATATTAGTTACCAAAATACGATGAGGCTTGTTATGTAGATTCGGGGCTTTGTTTATTGAACCTTATTTCTGTGATGTGTGGTTGGAGTGGTTGGTAAAGGACCAGCATATGATTGCGGCATGTGAAATGTGGTGCAAAAGAGATGCCAATTGACAGCTGTCACTTGCGTCTTGTTTTGTTCCCTCTCCAAAATGTTGGTTTAACGAGCAATAACTACAAGGAAGAAATATCGGTTTATTACATTCATAATCAAATTTAGCTGATAAAACGCCCCAAAATTGCAACATCATTACGCGCAGCTCAAAATACAACTATCTTCATGAATATCACAGATACGGAACCTGTCTGTGCAACGTGCTATTGCATCTGAAAAAAATGCATGGGTTATCGCATATACAAATAAAACTGATGTGAAACCCTGTGATGAATTGCAAAAGAAAAAAACCGTAAATGGCAGGAGTTAATTCATACGAGCAGGGTACGTCTTCGTAAAAAGCAACCGCGTCTGTGTGGTAGAAATAATATTTTTATTATCAGCATACGGTTACACCTCAGAGCCGCTGACACGTTTACCATTACCGTGGTGTGGCGAAGTGAATCGCTGTGCGGCGAGGGCGTTATCTCACTAATCGCCCGGCAAAGCATAAAAATGCAGAATATGTATATATAATGAGGCAATGACGGCCTGTCATCCAATCTAACTGTGTTGTGTAAGCTTTGATAATTACATCAGCAATAGCACATACATATACAAACAGAAACAATCTGAGTTCACTTTCGTTTGATATTTGCCCGATAACAGGGCCGTCCCGCTTTTTCGTATTAGGAAAAAAAAATGCCGGATGATAGAGAAAAAAGCTCTTTTCGCCGCCAGATAACAAACACCAACACACAACACTTGCCGGTCGATCTCACAGATCTACAACGTATACATCGAAGCAACAGAAATCTTTCGCTCGCCAATTATTATACATGGAAACGTGCGAAAATCTAAATTTAAAAACATTCACATGTTATACAATGTTCGTTTATTATTATTTATTTGGTTAGTAGCGATTAAGTTTGTACTCCTGTTTTTTTTTTCTTTTTCTTTAGTCGGAGACCTGATTGTGTGTTTGAGAGTGGAGGTGTAGTTTTACGCCGACACTGGGGCATGAGGTTTTTGTGACGTAGTCACACGCTCATCGGAAAGTCAGATCGGTTTCACTTTCAATTGCAGTCAATGGGCATTGTGATAAATAATGCACGAGAATGTGATTGAACTTTCATACAGGCAGTGTTTACTGAATAATACGGCTATTTATTAAATAAGTTTTTCAAATTAGCTTTAAGAGGTAGGTATAAGTAGACAATCAATGGTGAATTGAAAAGATGGTTGAGGAGAATTTGTCTGTTTGTTTTGATTCAGTTGGAAGCTGTATTTGTTTATATATGTGCTTGGAATTTATGTATTCTTTTTCAATAATGATAATTATTGTGAACTAGAATTACCTAATTTATAGGACGACAATTGAATAAAAAGTTGTCTACATATGTAGTTGTATAAAATTTTAGTCTATATGTACTTATCATTAAAACCATATTAATACAAAAAAAAATATTTTGCATTTTGCGGAGAACTTTGACAGAGGTATTGATGGTTTAAATAGTCAAAATGTATGATACCTCCAAGGTCACTCACTGATCTGTGGATCACAGAAAAAAGGTTATGAACACTTTTAATCCGATAGGTGGAGATTTTCAAAGTTTCAGAAAACAATTATCCGTATGGCACAGGGTCCCCCTGCACCCCATAATTGGCATAAAATCTCTAGTTACTTGCTCAACAAAGACTTGTCGCAGACCTTTTCCAGCTGTATAAAATTTCATGGGAGAACCTATTCAATTGAAATATATGAAATATGAAATATGATAATGTGAGGAATCAAAATAAATAATTCCTAGAAACGCATCTTAGTAGTGGTCTAAGAGCCGACAGCAAATTTTGGGAGTGGAGGTATAACCAAAATGCATATACATAACATACATGAATGTGTAGATAATAATACAAATTCAAACATCTGGCAGGGTTGTTTTTCAGCCGGGGCTGTGGGCGGGCGTTTGAAAAGGTATTTTTTCCGATTTTTGTGTCGCAGGTATAACCACTTCAATGCATATTTAAACAATAGATAATTGCGTACTGATTTCAAATATTTAGGTCCCAGACGTTTTACTTTCAGTTTTCCCTTTGCCAGACGCCCCCTTAAAGGGGCGAAAAATCAAGTTTTGAAGTCAGAGGTATAACCACATGAGTGATACATCAAAAAATCAGAATAATTCTCCTGATTACAAATATGTATGTCCCAGACGTTTTCTTTTCAGCCTTCACCCCGCCAGACGTCCTTTAGTATCCTTAAAAATCTTTTTATTGAAAACTCTCGACATTTTTTTTTTTCAAATATGTATAACCATATGCTGGTCACATGAAAATAATCTGTAACACTTCCTTATTACGAATAAATAAGTCCCGGACAAATTATGTACAGCCTTCAGCCCGCCAGACGTCTTTAAGTATCCTTAAAAGACTTTACTGAAAACTCTCAAAACTTTTTTTTCCAAATACCTATTAATTATATTATTATTCAATACTTATTAATTAATCAATTTATATTTAATATTTTGGTCACTTATTGGTACAAATTATTAAAAACGCCTTAAACAGCAATTTTAGCTTAATACCTCTGCCGAATAATCTAGAAATGATAAAAGATGAATTCGGACAAATGTCTCAACAGCACTTTTATTTTTAGTTATATATGAGAAAAAAACCCAAACCGTGTTTAATATAACAAAAAGAACAGAAAAAAATTTGTGCAAAAAGAATACGTTAATAGTGTACATAGGTTCTGTTAACTTTCAAGAGAGAGAGTTATTAGTTTTTCAATGATTAGTCAAAATTGTAAAATACTAATATTGAACAATTTCATTATAAAATATCATTATATTATTACGTGAACATCCAAAGTTTCCTTAACGTATTCAAATATGCCTACATCATCATAGATTAGAACCTGTTTCCGATGGAGCAGCTCATTTACGTATTTTTTCGATATATAGATGTTGCTCTTTTCGTTTATAAAAAAAAATAGGTAACGAAAATAATTGGGGTACGTTTTTTAGTAATACATACTCGTATGTACTTATAAAAGGTATGGTCGATTTTAGGCCACTAGCGATACTGGTATTTATTAAATTAGAAACGATACTACCACTTGCCACTTGTTACTTCACGACTTCTGCTGCTGCAGATGATGATAGTGTACCTACGGTTACAAAGATGATCTGGACACGTGTAGAACAACAACAATGCTTTGATAATAATTGGTGTTAAGTTAGGCTAGCTGTACTAAGCTTAACAGAGATACGTTATGTATGCAACTTGGTTTTGAGAGTTTTCAGTAAAAAGTCTTTTAAGGATACCTAAAGACGTCTGGCGGGGTGAAGGCTGTAAATAATTTGTCTGGGACTTATTTATTCGTAATAAGGAAGTGTTGCAGATTATTTTCATGTGACCAGCATATGGTTATACATATTTGAAAAAAAAATTTTGAGAGTTTTCAGTAAAAAGTCTTTTAAGGATAGATACTTAAAGACGTCTGGCGGGGTGAAGGCTGTACATAATTTGTCTGGGACTTATTTATTCGTAATAAGGGAGAGTTGCAGATTATTTGCATGTGACCAGCATATGGTTATACATATTTGAAAAAAAACCCCTGGGACATACATATTTGTTATCAGGAGAATTATTCTGATTTTTTGATGTATCACTCATGTGGTTATATACCTTTGACTTCAAAAATTGATTTTTCGCCCCTCGGGCAAAGGGAAAGCTGAAAGTAAAACGTCTGGGACCTAAATATTTGAAATCAGTACGCAATTATCTATTGTTTAAATATGCATTGAAGTGGTTATACCTGCGACACATAAATCGGCAAAAATACCTTTTTTTAAAGGCCCGCCCACAGCCCCGGCTGAAAAACAACCCTGCCAGATGTTTGAATTTCTATTATTATTGTGTATATCTACACATACATGTATATGCATTTTGGTTATACCTCCACTCCCAAAATTTGCTGTCGGCTCTTGGTCTATAGCATCCTAGTAGCTAATGCTCACCATTTGACAGTGTACTTGTCAACTGCCATGACGCCTGTATACCAAAACACAGGAAACTGTGGTATTCGCTTCCATAAGAATGCAATTTAAGAATAAAAATTACATTTTTCTGAAAACATTTCGGGCGCGGGTTTTGTGCCCTGAGGCTTGGCGAGACTATAACAGCTGGCAAAGCAACCCCACAGGATACCCGCAGATCCTTAAAGAACCGGAAATAATTTGTACACAGACAACACAACTCCCCGCTATGAATTCGAAAGATCTTTTGACACTTACTTCCCCAGCAGGGAAGAATGGCACACAGACCAACCACCACCCATCAGATCCATTAATTATACGCATCTACACTGACGGCTGTGGGGATCTACAAGCCCAGGAAGACATAACGAACATACTGTGTAAGCGCAGGGGGATAGCAGGGAATCGTAGGAGGTTTCTAGGAGAATACTTCTTCGAGAAATTAGGGGAGGGAGTACAGACCACAGGAATCTTTTAAAATTCTGCAGGGAGATTGGATGTTTTGTTTAGGGAAAGTTTTAAGGTTTTTCTCCTTTTGAAGTTTTGGTATCAATCGGTTCCCTAGAGATCACGATGGGCCCTTCTGGTGCCTAGTGCTGTACGCGAACTGCATACCCCTGTTTAACCTATACCTATACCTAGTACAGTTGTTGTTGGCCCTAACGTCGAGGTTTCTGGAATAAGACCATCAACGTAGAATATACTATTAACATACAACAGGTGGCACGCGAATAAGAAGAAGACCTCCAAGACAAAAAAAAAGTTCTACACTTGCTGTTTGGGAAGAGGAAAATAATAAAGAAAATCCATAAAACAATAATGTTCTTATATGTTGGATGTCCTGTGTATCAGTTCGGTTAACAACAATATGTCTTTTATTTATTTGGTACATGTAAATGTGCCTGTTTTGCGTATGTGTACCTACTTCCAGCAAATTACAAAACAATTTAAAGAGGCATTGCAATGCCGGCCATCATGACACCTGGAGTAAATGGAGGTCTTTTGAATTCAAAATATTAAACCCCAAATATATATCTTGCGGTCTCATAAGGGGAGTACCAAAAACTACGAAAAAGACGAAATTACCATCAAAAAATAACCTTTGAAAAATATAAAAAAAAACACATTTGGTCTTAGGTCAAAATAAAAATCATTTAAAAATGTTGAAATCCTGTTTAAGCCTTAACATTTTTGGAACATTTCAGAATGAGGATTGAATATTTCCGTAATCTGTTCAGGTAAGAAGGATGTACCAACGACCATACCACGTCGAGTTAATCCGTTCTCGTCAGATCACCACAATTAACCGACGTTGGGAGCGGTTAGCACGTAGATGGGGGACCGTTTGAGAACAACCGCGTGTCGTTGGCCAGTCCCATCTACAGAGTTGAGGTAGATAATACATAAGTGGTATCACAATGGACCTAAATTGGTCTAAGTGTGTCAGCCACGTAAACCTAACCTAACCTAAGGAGGATGTATTGCAAAGTGGCATAACGCCAAATTTTCTTTATGTCGCTTTGCGGAAGTGGAGTCTTAGTGTTTGGTCTCGACTCACTTGCCACTTCAACTGTACCTAACCTAACCTAACCTAATACACATCTACATTTTTGCATACAATATCTATAGTTACCAGCTTTGAATCATGACTCGCAATTCATTAAAGTGAAATACTTAATTCTATTATTTTGACATTTATACACCTACACTGTTTTCAACAAAGATATAAAAGTCAAAATCTCCACCATATTCAACATAGTTGCTAATTTCCACTGCATTTGCCTAATTTTTCAAAAGCTAACGAAAAATCATGCTAAAAGTACTTAAAAGAAATTTTCGCAAGTAGGTCAAATCGTTTTCATTTCTAACTCGTAAAATTCAATTATTCATTCAACATTAATAAACACACAATTAAAATCAATTTAGCGCCTCACTTTCTGTCACATTCTTTCTCTCAATAAGAAGCAAAACTTTAACTTTGCCTATATTGAAAACTTGTTGCAGTCACGCGATAAAAATGTTTTCATAAGGATGATTAGTTAGTGAAGTTACTCGTAATGTGATAAGTTTTCACACTTCTGAGCGCCCAAATCGTAGCTAGTCATTTGTTTTAAATAATTTATTCGATTATCTGCTTTTTATGAGTTTGCTAAAAGGAGTCGCTGCCAATTACATACCTACACATTTAACATAACTTATATACTATTTAAAACTAGACTTGTTACCTTGGAAGTTGTTTTTTGATTTTAAATTTAATTTTTTTTAAAGTAGGAAGTGTATTACCATTAATTTTGCAAATATGCACATATTTTTAATCGTGTGCAACATACGTTGTATGTATATACGAGTTTATACATGTATAAATAGATTGGTATATGAACCTATATAGATGACATTGAATATTGATCTACAACATGGCATGGCCATTTTTCGTTTCAAGGAAAACTATGATGTAAGGTTTTGCTTAAACCTTTTTAAAGTATTTCCGCTTTGGTATACATAAATGCATCAACGTGCTTGAATTTATAATTACGGATGCTGCACATATATAATGTTGTATTTTAATTTAGTCTTGACTAACTATTAATGTCGAATATATTTAAAATCGTTTAGATTTAATATATTTTAATTAGAATTGAATTTATTATTATTATTAAAATTAAGTGTACAAATTAGAATCATATTTTCCGTTTATTTGTTTGTTTCAACTCAACACAAATTCTCTTTTCAAAATTTTAAGTATATAACTCTGAGTGAGGTCTCAAGCAATGCCAAATTATTGGATTTGGTTGACGTGTGCACTTTGTTTAAGTGTAGCAAAATTGAAAAAATGCTAGGTTATGAAAGAACTTAGTTATTAAAGACAAGTAGTCACCTGTGGCTTCGTTCACATTTCTTGTTCTTATCCGCTTAATTACAGGTATTATTATTATTTGTTATTGCTATAACTTTATTAACAGGTAATTAATTACACAATTAATCCTAAATTACAACACTAGCTCTAGCTACTAGGGCTTTCTGCCGGTTAGTGTAGGTATAACCTTTGGGAATATGATTGAACTTAATTAGTATTTTTTCCAACGTTAGGTAACAACGGTAAATCGATTTGGAAATTACGCCCAAAAAACAATGTGGAACAGTTTGTTGTTGTAAAACGCTTCATCATTTTGGGTGTTCGTTCTTTCCCAGAATGACAAGTTGATATACGAGTATTTCAAAAGGAAATAATGCCAAAATCATGAAATATCACCTAAACCAATGAAATTGAAACCAAAAAGATCATTTCTGCCTGGTAGTACAACGTTACCGTTTCTGAGTGCACTGGGATTTGGATTTCCTTTTTTTAAAAAAAAAGATAATAAAAAGGCAATGTGAAACAACGCCAGACAACATTAAAGGGCATGTTGACTTCTTTTAACTGAAAATCGTACTTTTAAGTACGTACTCGAAGTTATTGCAGAACTGGCAGACAACTAGCACCTACTGCCGAGCGACGAATGGCGTGAGCGGTGAAAATGTGAAATCTCTTTTACCCAACATAAATTGGAAATAATGCCAAAATTTTACAAAAACAACTTGAATTTGTTTGGCCTTATTGCCTTTTTATAATTTGGATGATATGGAGACTTGGGCATTAAGCAAACTCTTTTAGGGTTTGATATCCATTTTGCTGGTTTCTTTTGGGAGTTAGAATTTGTTTTGGCGTTATTTCGAAATCGGTTTTGGCGTTATTAACTAACGCCGTTCGATCTATCGTTTTTATTTTCATCTTGTTCTAGGTATTTTATAAGTTTTTTCTCTCAGTAGCTAAGCAACATGAAAATGAAAATTGAAATCTTTTTCTCATTCCTGAAGGAATTTTTGAAACTAATATATATATACATATATACCTATAATATCAATCACACCTCAACCTGAAAGGTTAAAATTAACATTAGAGTGACACTAGACTAAGCTTGGAAATGGTGTATTAATATCGAGAAATAAATTCTTAAAAATCTAAATCTATATATGTACCGACCTAGATGATACGTTAAAAAAAGACGACATTTATGGCCTTTATATTCAGTTTAACTTGGTTTCTCCAACCATTTGTATGAGTAAAGTTATATTTTTGGCATGCATGAAGGGGAACTACATTTTCACAACGACTCCGAACTGCAAATTTGCGAAGATTCTCATGAAAATTGGTACTCTACAATCTTAACTAACCTCACTTAACATTAGACCTGGGATCTGACATCATATTTTAAGTTCATCGTTAAACGGCGAATGAGAGCCATCCGCCATGAATTGCTTAGCGGTAAAATACCAATAGCACATCCAGGCTCAGTCTGACATTAACTAATGCCTGGCCTGTAACTAGTCAAGCAGCCTACTTGGTGCGATGATAGTGTAAAATGTCGCGCATTCGAATCCCGAACAGGGCCGTGATTTTTTAAAATTTTAATAATACAGAAGAATCCCTAAAGCAATTTAGGCGCCACCCGTGGGTAAACCCCTACAACAGCACAAAAACTTCTATCCTTTCCTCCTATGCTTCCAAACATGTAGCACCTAAAAGCAGGCAAAAAAACGTTGTTGGGTGCTGCCTGCACAATACAAAAATTGCGCGATCTGTGTTTTTTACACTATAAGGGCACTGTAACAATTATTGAAAAACCCTTTGACCCTCAAATTATAAAAAAATAACAGTTATAACTCAGCCGGCATCATAACTTTATGTTTTATGTTCGTCATACCAAAAAATTTGTTGTGAAATGTAATTATTTATGTTGTACAATAAGTTGTTCCCTGAAGATGACTTTCGAAGAAAGTCGAAATATTGGACAAAATATATAATTTAAAATACAAAAAAAGAGTATTTTTAAATTAAGACC